>ML977318.1:0-1424601 GCA_010015825.1 Lophiotrema nucula | reverse complement strand
TTTTTAAAAAGAGCTAGAGTAAATAGAAAAATATTATACTTAAAGTTTTTAAATAAAGTAATAAAGCTATATAAAGCTTAAAGCTATATAAAGCTTAAAGCTATATAAAGCTTAAAGCTATATAAAGCTTAAAGCTTTATAAGTAAAAAAAAAGTTTTAAATTTTTTAGCTATTATAATAGAACTTAAAAGATAGCTATACTTAAAAAAAAAAGTTAAAAATAAAATATAAATAAAATATAGTATAAAAGTAGAATAATAAAAAAAAAAGTAAATATAGTAATATTAAAGAAAAAGTCTAAAATAAAAAAGTAAGTATATTATTATTATTTTTTTTAAAATATAACTTATAATATAAAAAAAAAAAAATACTTTAAATAAAATAATACTAACTAAGTAATAAGTAATTTAAAAAAATACTAAAAAAATATATTAAACTTAAATATTATACTTTAAAGTTAAAAGCTAACTTATAAAATCTTACTTTATAAAGCTAAGTAGTAACTAAAAATATAAAAAAATTAAATATAACTAAGTTTAAAGTATAAAAAGAAATTAAAAAAGTTACTAAATATTACTAATATAAAGAGTAAGCTTTTCTTAGTTAAGTAAATATAATATAAAATAAATTTAGTTATAAAAAACTTACTTAAAGAAGTTAGAAAAAGTTATAAAAAAAAGTTTAAATATTTAAAAAATTTTAAAAGTTACTTTAGCCTATAAGTAAAATATAAAAAATAGTAAAGTAATTAACTTTAAAAAGTTTTATAGTTTATAAAAGTTACTTTTTTAAACTTTACTTTTTTTAAAAGAAAGAGAGGAGCTTATAATAAATAAAGTTTTAAATATTTAGTTAAAAAATTTTAAAGTTTAAAGCTTTAAAACTATCTTAACTAGCTCTAGCTTAGAACTTTTTTTTTTAAAATTTAGTACTTAAAATCTAAAACTAAGCTTCTTATTAAATTTATTTATATTCTATTTAGTATCTTAGGTTCCTAGAACTTAGCTACTTATACTAATTAGCTAATAATTATATCCTAAAAAAAAGCTACTATAAATTATTTTTAAAAAAGTTTTAGTATATATTAAAAATAAATATTTAGTCTTTACCTTTACTTTTATTTATCTCTTTTAATTATATTTATATTAATAGTCTACACTACTTAGTTACTATTAGGGTAGGATATATTTTGCCTACGCCTACCTACCTGCACACCTTATCTACTCCTCTACTTTTTTCTTTTCCCAAATACCTGTCGTTAGAGAGGGTAAACCTTCCCGGGTCCGATGGAGAACATTCCGAGATATAGCTTTCATGACGATTATAGTGAAGGCGCACACCCGAGCATCATTGAAGCATTGGCTCATACCAACTTGTCCCAACAAAGCGGGTATGGGGACGACGAATATTCTGAAGATGCAAGGAAATCCATCCGAAACCTGATCGGGACCGATGAAGCGAACATTTACTTTACGCCTGGCGGCACGGGAGCGAACCTCTTATCGATAGCAAGTCATCTTCGCCCACACGAGGCAATCATCGCAGCCGAGCCGGCCCATATTGTTGGGAAAGAAGGCGGTGCTATAGAAGCAACAGGACACAAAATCATCACCGAACCTGGCATCGATGGCAAGCTGACACCAGAAATGATACAGTCAGCTTTCGATCGAAGTTCAGAGTTCGCGTACCAGCCGAAGGCGAAAATGGTTTTCATCTCGAACGCAACTGAGATCGGCACGGTGTACAACAGGAACGAGTTGGCAGCTGTTGCCGGGATCTGCAAGAAGCTCAAGCTCCTCCTTCTTTTAGACGGCGCCCGTCTCGGCGCAGCCTTGACCTCCTCTAAGAACGACATGACACTAAACGATGTCTATAATTACACCGATATCTTCTGGATCGGTGGCACCAAGAATGGCGCGCTGTTAGGCGAGGCCGTGGTCATCAAAAATCCGTCTTTCGGGGCAGATTTCCCCTATCACATGAAGCAGCGAGGGGCGCTCCTCGCGAAAGGAATGGTCATAGGGATCCAGTTCAAAACACTTTTGCAAGATGATCTGCTGTTTCGTCTCGCACGCTTTTCTAATAGCGCCGCGACCGAGATGTCCTCTTCTTTGGCGAAGATGGGATTCAAACTGTGGGCTGAGACGGAATCTAATCAGGTGTTCCCCATCTTTCCGCCCGCGTTAGTTCAAGAGCTGTAGAGGGACTTTGATTTTTTCATCTGGAACTATCTCCAGGATGGGTCTTTGGTCGTCCGGCTTGTAACTTCATGGGCAACTGATCTTTCGGAGGTCAAGAGGTTCTGCAAAATCGTCGAGGAATGGACCACGAGAGCCTAGAAGCGCGTGTAATTTTGCCGGGATCTCATGTCCAAGGTTGCTGTCTCTTCCTTCTATAACCTCCCTTTCCCTATTACACCTACAATGGCTCCTGAGGGATGGAGGTTCAATGGCTCTAGACCTCTAGGAACCTGCGCTGCAAGAACATGAACCTAATTAGCTGTCTTGTTCTACACCATGGATATATACTCTAAGGAAATTGCTCCAATCATTGGATCGTGCGTCTAGTAACCTGCGCTCTTGAACTCTGCAATGCAAGCCTAGGAGGCAAACCGTGTTGAACATCAGATTTTCGACCACATGCATGGCAAGGTTTAGAATAAAGTCTTCTCATCAGCGATTGAAATAAAGACGTAGCGCTATCACGGCTTCCCTCCCAACGAATCTCGCGAACTCATGGATCGAGTCTATGGCCCACTCCGGAAACAATCAATACAAGTCCATAGTCCATATTTTACTATTAGCTGTTAAATTGAATCTATTAGCGTAAGCTCTCAAGTTGCTTCACAAGTTAGTAGTCAGTCCAAGACATTCGACCGCGCATGGAAGACTTGGGTTGAACCTCCTGTCTTGCCCTTCGGACCCGCTACTCGACCTCGTCTTCGTACACGGTCTTGGAGGAGGAAGTACGAAGACGCCACCCTCTTTTGGCCTAAGGCATGGCTATCAGAGAACCAGGCTTTCACAACGTCCGCATTCACTCCTATGGGTACGATGCAGATTGGACATCCACCAGACCTACTCTCACTATCCACATCCATGATTTTGGTCACCAACTTCTCGAGAAACTTCGCAATTCTCCCGAGCTTGCAACTCCAAGAACAGTAAATCGTATCGGGCAGAGTTTAGCCAGTCAAGATGCTTACTTTGGCTTAGACTCCGATCTTGTTCGTTGCCCATAGCATGGGTGGTTTAGTTACCAAGCAGGTTCGTACTATTTCAATACGACGCTGATTTCTTCTCTAATGAATCGTTATCAGGCATATGTGCTCGCTCGTCAAGACCTCGCCTGCGTGGACCTAGCCAAAAGGATGGAAGCTATGCTTTTCCTGAGTACTCCACATAGGGGTTCGAATCTTGCACAAACTTTGAACAATATTCTCCGCGCATCAGCTACACACTCCACCCGCTCCTACATTTCCAACCTCTCTCAGCAGAACGAGCTTTTATCTCTGCTAAACGACTCTTTCCGGCACTATGCTTCCGATCTCTCCCTCTATTCCTTCTACGAATCCCGAGCAACCGATTTATACGTCCACTCCGAAGTCATTGTAACAAAGGAATCTGCCGTATTAGGATACCATAATGAGCGACATGCTATGCTCGATGCGGATGACAGGCGCGTCTGCAAATATGGATCACCCTCCGATCCCAACTATGTAACCGTATTGCAGGCGCTGCGGAGTATGACGGAAGTCACCTTAGGAAGACGTAGGTCCGACATTTACTTCATCCGCACACTGGAAGCTAATAGAGTTTCATAGATGCAGTCGAGAATGTTCAAGAAACCCAACGCGCAATGCAACAGATCGAGAGCTACCTCGGCATGCCAGGGAGACCAGATGATGATCTCAAGGACGTCGAAGAGGCAAGATTCGAAGACTCTTGTGAATGGTTCGCTGAGAGGGACACCTTTCAAAGATGGGTGGACCCCGAATCGGGGGATTCATCAATGGTATACTGGATGTCCGCAAATCCCGCCACGGGCAAGTCGGTACTATCTGGATTTGGTATCAATGCTCTCACGAACTTGAACATCGACTGCACTTATTACTTCTTCCACCACGGTGATAAGGACAGGTCTACAGTGAGCGGGTTTTTAAGATCACTATTGTATCAAATGGCTCTTCGCAGCGCCGAAGTGCGTCAACAGCTTCTATCAATGATCGAAAAGACGCTACGCTTCAACAAAGACGACGGAAAGTTGATCTGGCGAGAACTGGTATGACCTATTATTTCTCACACGAGTAATACTACTGTTCAGTATTGGGTCCTGGATAGTTTGGCTGGAAGATTGCTGCTAAGCTTATGGACAGAAGAGCCAACTCCATGATTTTGCAACTACTTCTTGATCCATCGAACGAACTTTTATTGGTATCGACAGAAAGGTCTAAAAGTGTTTGGCATGTGAGTACAAGACAGTTGATGAGTACCCAGACGTGGGAACCTTCGCTCTCGTTCTTCTGGATCAATTATCCGGGAAGTCCAACACACCGCACATTAGCAACGGCAACCTCGGTTGAAGTCTTTGAATGGCAAACGTCCACAGGGATCAGATCGACCAGCCCGGTCTTTGAACCCGAGAAACAAACGCTTCGTCAAAATCTGTGCGTAAAGAATGCCTTCACTTTCGCACAGGGCAGGTTACTAGTTGTAGAGCTTTCCTAGCTCTATGACGATAGATCTACAACAGAGACGTTGATCTTCAACTTGAATCCGCTTGATTCCGAAGACAAAGTCTTGATACCTGCGTCTGGACTGAATGAGATTGGGAAAAGATTTAGACACGTCATCGGCGGGTATAACTCTAGGCTCCTATTCGTGGACGTGAATCGTTGGGTCTGCTCGGTGGACGCCAGTCAAGGCGACTCAGGGTATTACATACGGCATTTTCCTATTCCATCGGATTGGCAGAGTCAACAAAGAAGGCTGCACATGGCTGTCACTCGGAATGGTGACATTTTGTTTGTCCGGACAAACGAAGTTGCGATCATCAGTCAAGGGTTGGACTTCGAGGACCGAGTCCAGCTAGACCATGAGTGAGGTCAACTTAGCTAGGATTCGATAGCACACCTGAAAGGAGTGGATGCGCTCGCGAAACTTGCATTTGGTCGTGACCCTGAATATCTCCTTCAGCTATAGAGTTGCAGATCATCCTTACGAGCAGACGGACAGACGTCGATATGTAGGTGATAGAGTTCGTAAGAGCTAAAGTTGTGTATATATGTGTGTTCGTTGAAGGTAGTCAGGTAGCTTTTGCGCTGGCAGGAAGAGCGAACTCGTTTGTGATAGGGCGCTTACGCTGATTGTACCAAATCTACGGTAGCCATCTTTTTTCAGACTCGTGTCTTCGAAGCGACTCTTCCTTGAAGCTTCTCCTGCTGATGTCCCAGCTACTGCTCTGATTTGTCGATACGGCCCGTCTCGAATCGAGCGTCCCGAGTGAAAGGATTGGAATTGACATCGAGCGGGCCGTTATCAAGAGTCTGCAATAACGACGCGCTTCCCATCGTTGCACCCCACACTAGCCCGTGGATAGCTCTCGAGTTCGCTCGAGCCAGAACATGAGACGAGCTATATATTCCCTAGATAGCGCATGCTTTATACAGGTTACGGGTTCCCCGATAGGAGTGGCGCATTGTAGACCTACTTTAAACCCGCTTCAAGACCTCTTCACCGGTCACCCGCTTTATCTCTAGAGCCAGATCTCTCAGCACTAACTTTGTGACCTAGAAAATTGAGTTGAGCTACAATGCCCAATACGGTGAAATTTTTCTATCACAACTAGTATCAGGTACCTATGTTAACATCTCTCCTCCATGTACTTCCTGCTCATCTGGCTATCCTGTTACTAACTGGTGACTCTCGATTAGATAATTTTCCCCAGAGACGATCCCTTCTCGTAGCCCCTAGAGCTACCCTCCTCAGTTTTACCGCGCCCACACCCACACCTTCGTCGGCCAACTTTCGCGAATAACAAGGCAATATGTTTCAAAAGTGGCAACTTGCACCCAAGTCTCTGGGGAAGATACCGAACGTAAATCCGGGTTCTAGCGGCGGTAATATTGTGCAGGGAGATTTTCCATTGGACCAGGTAGTGATTGACCGTGTGTGCTTGATTGCAAGACTGCGAGCAGAGAGATGGCTGATCTGTCCAGAAATACCGCCCGACACTATTGTCCGTTCATACAATCGATACGGGACATCTGAATGGACTGTTGTTGCAAGAATCGAAACGAGGGTAGCAAGTGATGTGCCGAAGTTCTTTTTCCTCAAGGTAATGACCACGGCATACCCACTGGGCTAATGCTCACAGCTCTTAGTGCGCAGAATACGACCAAGGCCGCGCAATGTTGGAAGGGGAATCCCAATCCATGAACGAGTAGTACAAAGTCGCTCCCAGTCTTGTTCCAAAGCCGTACGCTTGGGGACAGCTCACTGTTTCCAGTCCAGATACGTATTATTTACTCTGTGACTTTGTTGAAACTACGGGCCTAAACCCTGATCCGGATCAACTTTGCGCCAAGTTAGTCGCGTTGCACAAGTCCAGCAAATCACCTACCAACATGTTCGGCTTTCACGTCAATCCACTGCGTGGTAATCTCCCGCTGCACGCGACATGGAGTGCAACCTGGTTGGACTTTTTCATCCAGCTTTTCCGCGGAACACTGTCGCTGGATCAAAAGATTAACGGCGAACGGAAGGGCTTAGGGCACCTGGTCGAACGGGTGATAGCACATGTTGTGCCCCAGGTGTTAGGGCCATTGGAAGCTGACGGACGGACGGACGGTCAAACCGTCACTAATCCATGGAGGTACACACTCAACAAAACAGACTGTAATGATACAAGCTAACGGCGCATTCAGACCTGTAGGACGGTAATATTGGGACCGATCCCGCCACTGGACAGATATACATCTTCGATGCCAGCTCTTACTACAAACACAACGAGATGGAAATAGCAATATGGCGGCCCCTTCCTGACAGCGTTGTCGGTTCCGGTGTGTACGTGAAGACATACCTTGCTCAAATGGGCATCAGTGAGCCAAGAGATCAGTTCGAAGATCGTCATCGGCTTTATAGCGCATGCACTGCTCTACATGCAGCTGCGTGCCATAATAGGTTTAGTGCCCGGGAAGAGTAAGGATACTGTCACTTCAAAAACATCATTTGCGGCAAAGCTAATGTGTACAGGTGCTATGAGAAGCTGGCGTATCTGTTCCACAAATACACACCATTCGCCGAGGCAGCCAGCGTGCCTGACGAGCCAAGGGCTGGAAAATTGAGATATGTAGCCGGGGAAACGATGGACTGGGGTAATTAAAAGGACGTCTATGTGCCGCCTCAATTGCACATTAGCTGCAATTTGACACCCGGAGAGGGGTGCACATATTGGGAGTACTTCAACCTCCAATCACCACAGAGTAGGCTCTTAGTTAGCTCTATAGAGCGCTTTTATTATACGAATCGGAGGATACGATATCTATACTTCCTATCTCGGGTCATGAGACCAACGTCCAAAGCCTCAATATCTGACTCTGGCATTCTTAACCACATCTTTTACGTTTTTGCTTACAATGCTACAACACCCTATGCACACCCGTCCTCAAACTCTCCCTCATCCTCCACGCAGTAGCAAGATACACCCCTCCCAAACCAACCACCATCCACACAATTAATACCCCAAAGTTCAAACCCAAATGACTCTTCGTCCCCAACACAATCGTCCGCGTAGCTTGAATCTACCATCAATTCAGCACTTCCCGTCTCATCTCCAAATACTCGACTACTCACAGTGTGGTAAAAAGGCACCGCATAACCGTACTGATAGAAGCCTGGCATCACCTCAAAACTCGCAAAAGCACCACTCGCATTGATTATTAACCACATGTTCAGGAAGAATGGCGCCCAGAACATGCCGATTAGTGTATCTGCGGCTTCCATGATCAATCCACAAGCGCCCATTGTGCACCAATTCAGCATCCACAGTGTCATGAACCCGGACCCAGAGGAGGTAGGATAGTGACCGGTCAAAGGGATGGAGAACGCGAGGGTGACGAGTGTATACATCAAAGATAGGAAGAAGTAGCAGGCTAGGGAGGAGAAGGTGCGGATGTAAAGTTGGGTCGGGAGGGTGAAGAGGTGGCCGAAAGTTTCGGCACCGGCGCGGAGGATAGTGAAGATTTGGAAAGTGAAGACGAGGAGCTGAAGACTGTTAGCATTTGTCTATGTCTTTCATCATGATGATGTTGAAGTGGTAGTACGTACGAAGATCAACCCCGTATTCAAAATACCAAAAACAGCTGGAGGCTTAAACGGAATCAAATCCACACTCTTTACCACAAACGGCGAAGCCAGACACTGCGGACACTTCAACCCTCTCTCCAGCGCTTCAGTATCATTCGCATTCGCACCCAAAAACGTCGCAGTATTTTTCACAGCAATCTGCCCCAGTATCGGGTTCACCGATCCCATAATCGCCGGCACCGCAACCGCAAGCGTAGTAACCTGATTTCTTGCCGACGTGAAGTACAGCGAGACTGCCGATAGCGGATCATACGCCGCATCTCCATTCACAAGCGCTGCGTTCAAGTTCGACGAAGCGTTCGCGGAGACTGTCTTCATCAGCGTCCAACCCCCCATACCCAACTCATCATTATTATACATACCTTCCAGCACAGCCCAAACCTTCTCCCCCAACACCAACCCCCCTCCCATCTCGCCCCCAACCCCTCCACCGTCCACAAAACTCCACCTCAACCCCCGTCCCCCACCCTCCAAACTCCTCTTAATCCCATCAATCACGCCAGCCCCAACAAACCCGCCATCAAGATCCACAGCCGCGACTTTAATCTTCCCAAGCTCATTACTCTTCAGCAACGATCCGAAGACCAGTGCACAGCAGGCCCAGAGCAAGATAGCGTTGTAGATGAGAGGAAAGAGGAGGCCTGGAATCAGGGCTTTCCGCGCAGCGCGACCGTGTTTGGAGAAGAAGCCGTGCGCGTAGAGGGGTTCGGATTGCGGAGCAGGCGATGATGAGGAGTCTGGAGTATGAGGATGAGGTTCGTGCTGGATGTTTGTTTCCGTTTTCGAGTCTTCTTCTGTAGGAGACATCGTGTTGGAAGCAGGCAACTTGACGATAGGAAAGAAGAACAGAAATGAGAGTTACGACGAAGAAAATACATGCCGTACCGAAAAGTCGATATGCAAGCCATCGAACTCCTCTTACCCAAATAAGACAAGAAGATGCACGGCTCGGTTACCCAATCACACCCACCCGCTACAGCCAACCATCTGCATTAGTCGTGCTGACGTCTCACTGCCGAGTAGGCAAGGACCTTACATAACGACAGCCCAGCCCCAGGAGCGGATGCAAAAGCGGACGACGAGCGGCATATCGGTGCGATCCTCGATTTTGCATTGCATTGCATTTACAGCGCTCTACTATACAAGGCCGACCAATAGCAGCGGCAGACGGTCTATGATACAATACAGCAGCTCAGCGCTAATGCGGAGTGGAATGAGAGCCTGAACCGAACCCGAGTGACTAATGCACATCTCGACTTACATAATCACAAGAAACACCAAAACTATGCCAGGAACAATTTTCCCTTTTCAAACGAAATGTCTAGGCTCTCGCCTCCGTGATTCGGGGTCTGTGCTTTGAAATGCTGCGGGTGCGGGTGGGACGAGGGGCCCTTTTGTACCCTTGTCGCCTGAGGGCTCGATGAGACCAGGGACTTTGCCATGCTCGCCCCCAAAGTACTTGTGGAAGTCTTGTGGGTCTTCGAATGCTCGCGGGCCGAGTAATCTGATCATGTCTTCGCGGCCTAGCATTTCCTTCTTTAGCAGCTCTTCCGCGACGAGGCCGACTTCATGCTTCTTCTCCGTCAATAGGTCCTTGCACTGCTGATACGCTTCATCAACAATACGCTTGACTTCAGAATCGATGTTCTTCGCTGTCTCCTCAGAAAACGGCTTCTGTATCTGATTCTGGTTGTCATCCTCAAAATAAATATAGCCGATTTTCTTGGTCATTCCCCACTTGGTGACCATGGCGGTGGCCATCTGGGTGACCTTTCGGAAGTCGTCTGACGCCCCTGATGTCACGGTTTCGAAATGAAGTTCTTCGCTGACACGACCACCGAGAGTCATGGCCATGCGATCCATCAACTGGTTGACGTTCATGAGGTAGGTATCTCCAGCCGGGAGATATTGCGCGTAACCAAGAGCGCCTTGGCCACGGGGAATGATAGACACCTTCAGCAGCGGATCGGCGTACTTGAAGTACCAGCCGCAAATAGCGTGACCGGCTTCGTGGTATGCGACTGTCTTCTTCTCCTCTGGCTTGAGGACGAGTGACTTCTTCTCAAGGCCTCCGATGACACGCTCAATGGCCTGTTCGAAGTGGACCATTGCAACTGTTTCGGCCTGGGCGCGAGCAGCTACAACGAGTTAGTAATGGGTCAGTTGAATGATATGGCATTGAACTCACCAATCAGGGCGGCTTCGTTGACACAGTTGGCGATGTCAGCACCAGAGAAGCCAGGTGTTAGTGCTGCTAACCTGCCCTTCAGAAATTCCATGTCTTCGTTGGTGACGATCTTATTCAAGTGCACACCGAAGATCTGTGCTCGGCCTTCCATCGTTGGTTTGTCAATGTTGATATGTCTGTCAAAACGACCTGGTCGCATAAGAGCTTTGTCAAGGACATCTGGCCTGTTGGTACCAGCAAGTACCACGACCTGTTCCGTAGTGTTGAAACCGTCCATCTCCGTGAGAATCTGATTCAATGTCGCTTCACGCTCGTCGTTGCCACCACCAAAGTTCTGTTTCGCACGGGATCGACCAATGGCATCGATTTCGTCAATGAAGATGATGCAAGGCGTGCTCTTACGCGCGTTCGCGAAAAGATCTCGCACTCGAGACGCTCCGACACCAACGAACATTTCCACGAATTCGGAACCACTCACACTGAAGAAGGGCACGCCAGACTCGCCAGCGGTAGCCTTTGCGAGCAGTGTCTTACCAGTACCTGGTGGTCCAGAAAGGATAGCTCCTCGTGGGATCTTGGCTCCAAGCTTCTGGAAGCGACCGGGCTCCTTGAGGAACGATACGAACTCCATGATTTCAAGCTTGGCTTCGTCCATGCCTGCCACATCTGAAAACTTGACCTTGATGTCCGTCTCATGATTGAATTTCTTAGCGCGACTCCTGCCCATGCCGAAGATGCCACTGTTGCCGCCGCCGCCACTGCCAGCACGCCTTGTGAAGTAGAATAATGAACCGAGAAGAAGGAGCGTGGGACCAAAGGATAAGAATGTTCCGAACCAGGATATCTCGCTCGAATAAGCCACCGGTATCCTTTCCGAGCTTGGAATGCCGAGCTCGTATTGTGCCTGTTCCATTTTCCTCTCGAAAGCCTCGACGGATCCGATCGTGAAATAGTAGTAGAAGTTGTGGTTCGTTGCCGGTGACTCAGGGTACATGGATGCAACTGCTTCCCTATGCAGATGCACCTTCGCCTTGTTGCCGTTGAGAATGACAATCTTCTCTACCAGGCCCTTATCCAGGAACGTCGTCCTGAACTCTTGCCATGTTATCTCCTTTGTGTTCTCGCCAGGCACAAACATCCTATATATGAGCCACGAGAGGAACGCTGTGATCATGGTAGTGCTCCAGTCCATCTGCGTGGGTATTCTGGGACCTGAGCTCCCTTGCTTTTCGCCCTTGAAACCCTGTGGCCCGGGGTCATGCGCGCCAGACTTTTGCTTGGGGTCCTCGGTCGAGTTCTGGGTGAAGGCCTGCTGGTCGGTCGTCTTGCGCGCCCAATTCGTCGTTAATCGCGACAACTTGGCTGCTGTAGCAAGATCCAGCTTCTCACCCCGCCGCAGCTTCTCCATCTCCTCTCTTATCTCGCTAGGAATGCCCTCCTTCTTGATCTCGTCCATTGCCTTCTTGATGTGTTCCTTCTGCGCCTTTGGCACGCCCATCGAAACGAACGACACCAGCTGATCCAGCAGTTTCTCCTCCTCTGGGGTCAGCTTCGACATCTGCTCCTGCTGCGGCTTGGCTTCCTCGGCCGCTTTCTCCTGGGGCAGCTCATCCTTCTTCGCCTCCGACTTCGCCTCCTTCTCTACCTCATCTTTCTTCTTGTCTTTTGGCTCTTCCGGCGGCTGGGACGCGAACCCTCGTATCCTCTGTTGGGCGTATATACATTGGGGTACAGGTGCGGGTCTTCGTAACCGTAATGCGGGTCTTGATGCGGCGTTCAAGCTGGTTCTCGAGAGTCGCGCTAGTTGACCGGAGCGGCGGAGGAGAGTAGACATTGCGGGCTGCAGAGGGCGGGAGAGAGGGTGAAGGGGGTCGAAGAAAGCTGTGCGCCGGTGTGAGATACCATGCACAAGCGACGGAAATGTGCAGATATGGCTGGCTGGATGTATGATGGCGAAAGCTGCGAGAGGTCGTGACGTTCGCGAAAGATTTGGTCCGTTGCTTGGCGCGGTGCAGTTAGTCAGTTGAGCTAGCGTCCAGGGTCTCGGGAAGCTCCACCCTCAACACCCATCATTGAACGCGCCATCCTCGAGATGAAAAGTTCGTAAGGATGCTCTGAATTTAATTGAAGTGCGCCGAACAGTGGCTGCCTGCCCCCAACGGCAACACTGAGCCACATCGGCATCCTGTTTGCTGACCTTGACCGAATGACAACATCCTCGACCGAAGCTCTGCTTTTAGGTAAAATCTGGAGAGGTTCGCTGACAGCGCCTCCTCTCGAGGTAAACAATTGCGTACAAGGTAATCGATTCCGCGATCTGCAGGCACCATAAGCACCAGGAAAGCGGAGACAAAAAGTAATATAACTGTTGCGACCGTCGAAAGTTTCGTCTTGTAGCACATCAGTATTGCGACCATCATTCCTCGTCGTTTTCTGGTCTTCTGTCGTTTTGAAACCTCATTCAAAATGCAGTCACGAATCTGGTTATCTTCGTTACTCTTGCTTGCCACTCCTGTCATCGCACAGACGGACAACACTACATATCTGACAGCTACCGCACTTGTTACCAAGAACAACAACTCGGCCTTCGAATGCTGGCAGCTCACAGAACCCTTCAAGCGATCGTCAACCCCCGGTGTTAGTGGGACGCAAGTAGCGACCATTGGCAACTACACGAACCTTGGATATACCATTCTGCCTCCACGCTACGATGGCGGGATTCACACAGCTCCCGTGCCTCAGTATGATGCCCACCAACTTGGGGATAGTCAGAAATACTGACTGCAACTCAGACTCGTTCATTACATTTCTGGCCTGTCTCATATCACATTGCCAAATGACGATAGCGTAGATGCTTGGTTCTTGGGCGGCGTGGGGGGACTGCTTTTTGCGACAGATACGACTGGCTCAGGGCATATCACTAGATACCCAAGTGACTCAGAGACAGTAGCTATCACAGCGCCTTTCGAAGGTGGGAAGGTACCAGGGCATACAGTACTCTCAAATGGACCTTGCGTGGGAAAACAGACATTCATCTCTGGTTCGACGCATTCTTAATCTGGGTGGACAACGGGTTGACGAAAGGTTCATTGAACGGGTCACAGCGAGCAGAAGCTTCAGAACCAACAAGATAGAACCATAATATAGCAAGCTACCATTTCCAAACACGTTATCCAAAACTCCAGGTCCAAGATCGCGGACCCATAATCCTCGCTAAGCAAATCTGGTATCCCATATTCCCAAACGCCCACACCTACTCCCCACCCTTCCCCGGAACACAAACCCCCTGCCCCACACCCAACGCCTTACAATCCACCCCCGCATTCCCCTCCAACGCCAGCAGCTCCTCTACACCCAAACGATAGGTCTCCGCAATCGCCCAGCAGGTGTCTCCCTTCTGGACCTGAATCGCGTGAGCGCCTTCGCCACAGTGAATGACCTGTTTGCCATGATCAGAATCAGACGCAGACGTCCCCGAGTTGAGGAACTTGAAGAAGAGGAGCAGGACGACTAGGACGAGGAGTGCGAACGGGAGCATGAGGCGGAGCGCTTCGCGGTTGGAGCGTTTGAGGGAGGCGTTGTGGTGCGCGACGGCGTCTTCGGAGGGTTGGGGGCGGGGATGGCCGGCTGGTTGTACGAAAAGCCATTAGCATTTGATTACTGGATTGTGAGGGTGGGAGGAGGGTGGTGGATTTTACCTCGGTGCAGCTCGCCATGGCGATTGCCTTCGTCGCCTTCCCAGTAATTGCCCGAGGCGTCGCGATAGCTGTACGTCTGCGTGTCGGCGTCGTAGCCTACGCGTTCGAAGCCTTCTGGGAGACGGTGCTCATCCTGAGCAGAGTCAGTGTCTATAAATTGCGAAAGAAGTGTCGTGTGAGCACTTACGCTTTCGAGATCTGCCCAGCGACCCATGACGAATGTGAGCTCAAAAGTCCACGAGTTCAATGTTTACTACCAACGAGGGGACAAATGGTGGTTCTAGAGGGTGTGCAGAGACAGGCAACTATATTATTGATCTCAGGGCGTCAGCTAGGCAATATAGAGCTCAGTCCGTTGGGTGTCAGCCTAGAAAGAGGAGCAGGGCAGAGGGGCGCAAGACAGGGAGATGATTGAGGTCATGCAATTGTGGCGCAGTACCCAGGTGGATTGTCGATTCGAAACGCCCAACGAACGAACGATCTATCTTGGCACGGTTCCATTGGATACGGAATCATCATATTTGCCTGGTTTTTTGCGCGTCGTGTTCAGCTCTGCCGTTGTTGCATGGGCAGTTGGAGGCGGGGGCGGGCGATGCATCCAATGTGCGACCGGTGAAGAGGCTTGGAGACGTCTTGTTTGACAGACAAGGACGTAGATACTCCAACACATTTGCGTGCCAGCACAGTTGTGCGATTGCATAAATAGGACTTGACTTAGATTTGCTATTAGGTATTGACTGAAAAATGCCTCTGGAATTGGTGCTAAAGATCAGGCGAAACGACACTGAAAGCAAGTTCCAATGGCTAGGATGAATGCTAGCAGCTGCCAACTGAGCATCAGCTAATATCCTTTGCCATACCTTGAACCGACAATACCATCTTTCCACTTCTTCACGATGCTTGACTGCTGTTATTCCCGACGCGTCCATTCGTTTCAACCAATCTCCGGCCAATAGAAACCCACCTCGGGCTCTCGTGTTCTCGTGTTCTCGGCATCGTTCGATGCAGACGCATAGGGCTGACAATGCTCCGCTGTCCTCAATACTATTACAATCCTTTAAGTGAAGCTCATGTACCTCCCTAAGATGCTTCGAAACGCTTTCTCTTTGTTGTTCCATACATATTCAACAAAGAGGTGACAATGGCCGGCGGACCAAAAAGTGAACGCGTGAGAAATACGTAAGCAAATCCTTTATGGAGGAGAGGTCGAAGTGTGTATGAACTAATCGAGATATCTCCTAGATGGCATATCGGAGGCTGGGGAAATCCTTTCTCAGGCGGAGGCCAGCCTGGTAAAGGCACAACGACGTATGCGTTGAGCCCGAACCGACAGCGACCGTTCGCTGGACTCCTTACGAAGGCTCCATTCAACACGTTCCGAAGGGTGAAGAACCAGGTACTGTATGTCGTACCGCCATTCGTGATCGCATACTACGCTATGCAATGGTCCATCGAGCGGTATGTCGCGTCACGGTCTGCGAAAGAAGACGATCTCGAGGGGTGCTGATACGGCCATAGGAACGAATACCTCAACTCGAAAGCTGGACGCGCTGAGTTTGCTGAAGATGAGGAATGACTCTAAAGTCGAGGATCGAAGCGGCGGGATCAGGGCCGTACAGCAGAATATAGAGGTAGCTTTGAAATGGCGACCACAATCTATGCAGGGTTGGCCACACCAGGCTAGTGGTAGTACTAATGGTACGGTCGGTTGCGGAGGCGATTTTCCCCACCTCCACCGCCATTCACCGTTTCGAGAATGCAACACCTTCAACACCCTACCTTCGCCAAATGTTCAGAAGTCTGTGGAACTCTTCAGCTTCATCTCGACCTGTCTAGGCATCGGATGCTACATCTTCCGTCCAGTTGAAACCAAGATCTTGTCGCTTTGATGGGTTTGAAATGCCTGGGACCGATACGCGAAGCTCACATAAGCAGGGACTAGGATGCATTTGAGCCTCTAAACCTTCTTTATCCAACCCATCTTTGCTTTTTCTTGGATTTCCAACAGCCGCGCATCGCATTCCGCCCCAGCGTCGACGAAGCGCAATTGCCTATTGTCAATGACATGCAGTGCATCATTGTCTAGATGTAGATATCAAATCCTTTACACAAGGCTGACCAAGGTTTCGTAAAGCTTGGATCGTGTTCGTTGGTCCAGCGATATCTTCCATGACGCTGGGCCGCAGATGTTAGAGCCGAACGTGGCTAGTGCTCAGATTCAGCCTTGCGTAGCCTTGCGGACTGGCCGTCGAGACGGCTCGAGCATTAACGATCACTTCAGGTACCGTTAAATCAGCCATGGGTTATACCAGCTTTAAGGGGAGGTCTTGGCTATATCAATGTTGTGACTGCCGAACCCGGATCCGATAACACTGCGAACGCGAATCTACGAGTGAGAAACATGTGCAGTCCAATGGATGTTGAGAAATCGGGAAGCGAGAGTGCGCGTCTGGGGGGCTACATGAGAGGAAGGAACAGGGAGCCGAGCAAGAGGTAAGGAATCCAAAAAACTCGTGATTATGTCATCGAGCGATCCGAACTGACTTCCCACAGCACCTCGTCAACTGAAGATGCTCTCACTGGAAACGAGAGCGAATTCAGAGTCGGCACGAGCACTGTTGGTCAACCAGTAGCGCCAAGGGCACACAAGAAGTCCAAAAGAGGCTGCAAGACTTGCAAAGTCAGGAAAATAAAAGTATGTTAGATCGCACCATCTCCTCCTTCAATTAGGTGTTTTATTGCCATGAGTACCCAGTGTAGTCATTGCCATAGCAAGCGCTCACATGTTTGCAATGCTGTGCGGCACTGTGCGCTGCTAATGTAACTTGGCAAAACTCGTGGAGCATCACAGCTAACACATCAACAGTGCGATGAGACCCATCCTCTCTGCGATAACTGCCGCGTTTACTACCAAGGCAAGCAAAACCGTTGTGATTATGGCGATCCAATTCTCCCCTCGGCAAGCTCTCCCAGCTCATCTCGTACGGCGAACCAGCGCAAGAAACGCCAAGGCAAAGCCAAAGCAGACAACAAAACCCGAAAGGACGATGCCATCCCAAGCGTTGAGCCGATGGACCAGAACATCGACCCGTTTCTGCTTGCGCAGAGCGGTAATAGCAGCAAATCGACGTCTTTATCGCTTGCCGTCTCTCCCAATGCTCAGATGATGGATCCTTTCCATACCCACCCTAAGACGCCCGAGCCTGAGGCTGATGAACTACTTCAACATTGTACGTGCAGCAATGATCGTTACTGAAGCTGGATACTGACTAGTAGCAGACTTCCAAACAACCGTCTATACAATCTTCCCTTTCTACCCCACGGCAGAGATCAATCCACAGGCAGAATTCTATTCGCCACTCATCTACACCGACCCGTTGCTGTACCATGTCACGCTGCAACTCAGCGCTTTTCATCTCGAGAGGCTCAAGGGCAGCAGACACAAAGCGCAGAGTAAAAGGTTAATGGCCGAATGCCTGAGCCTGTTGAGAGAAAGAGTCGAAGGTGACGGGGACGGGCTGAGTGATGAGACTATCGCCAGCGTTGCAGGTCTGGCTAGTATTGAGGTATGTCAAGCACTTCGATACCTATCGACTTGTACACCAGCCACTAACTGATAAAATACAGCACGAACGAGGCAACGTCCGAATGGTACAAGTCCACATGCGCGGGCTTAAGCGCATGGTAAGCATGCGAGGTGGCCTCAACGCTCTTCGACAAAGCAACGGCATGATAGCAAACATTGTCTTCTGGTATGCATAACCTTGAATACTCACTCATCTACCTCACCAATACTAACCTTACTCTTCTCCAGTATATTCGTAGCCGCCAACGAAGAATCCTTCCCAGACATCGACCTCCACAACTGTACTCCATGCCCCGACTGGTACACCGCCGTCGTCCCCGCCTTCGACAACCCGTACTACATGCAATTCGAATCATTCGGCGTCGAGAAACAATACGCAGACGTCCTTCGCAACATTCGCATCCTGGCAGGAACGTACCAACAAGCATCAGACTGTGCCGACTCTGCACAATACCTCTCTGTGTTGTGTCACCTGTGTGCGAATATGCAGCGCGTCATGAGTCTGCCGCCGGTGTCGAATGTCAGGAGCAAGGAGTATTGTATTGCTGAAGCTGTACGCGCTTCTCTTATACTGCATGTGTTCCATCTTTGGTGCGGACGCTTTCAACCTGATCCTTCGCTTATGGTCAGCAATGCGAGACAGAACCTCAAGTCTGCTCTCAAGCCGCTCGCACTTCCAGGCGAAGCGAATGAGTTGCTGCTGTGGTTTGCATGTGCAGGCGCCGTAGGAAGCGATACCGGGAGCCCCGAGAGACGATGGTTTGGAGGACAAGTTGCGGCTATGGCCGTTGAGATGGCGCTGAAAGAGTTTGAGGACCTCAAGGGAGTGCTGAAGCGAATTATCTGGCATGAGTTGCAGGATGAGTTGGATCATTGGACGCTGTGGGGAGAGATACAAGATCTGATGTAGGTAGACAATGAAGAACAAATAATATAGCATATAACCCCTTCGGACACGAGTGACCATGCGGGTCAGTGATTCGTCTACATCAAGCTTCGCCCACCGTCGACGTCCAAGCACACGCCCTACGCAATGTCAGTACAAATGTAACCCAAGATACTGATTCACTGACCGTTAAGAACGCAGCCTCATCACTAGCTAAGAAACACGCCGAGTTGGCAATATCCTGAGGCGTACTTAGTCGTCCAAGCGGTATGCCAGCAAGAGGTCCCGCTCTGCCTTCCGGGGTATCAACACCACCTAGCACTGGCGCAACCCTATATCACGTCAACCAAACGGCCATAGTATCACTTACTTCTACAACTTACATCGCAGTCTCCCCAAGCACAGGCTGTATACAACAATACCTAATCCTATCCTTCGCATACTCCGCCGCAAGCCCCCTTGTAGCCTAAACACCACATTAGCTCCATCTTTCCAACGCACCCCCACATCTCCAATCAGAAAGGTACTCACAGCAGTAACAGCCCCCTTACTCGCCGCATACCAAACCAGCCCCGGTCTCGGTCTCGGCGCAGAAATACTACTCAGATTAACCACCACCCCCCCTCTTCCCCTCTCCCTCCAATACGGCACCATAACCTTCGCACTGTGATAGATAGGCTTCACATTCACCCTCCACATCCTATCAACCTCTTCCTCTGCGACCTCCTCGCTAGGACCGGAAACATGCACAACCCCCGCATTGTTCACCACGATATCCACGCCTCCAAACTCGCGGATCGCGGTGGCTAGCGCGTCTTTCCAGTGCGAGGGGTTTGATACGTCGCCGATAAAGACGGATGTTGAGCCGGAGGGGAGGGAAGAGGAGAGCTGTGTGGAGGGGAGGGAGACGAGGTCCCAGATCAGCACTTTGCAGCCTTCGTCGACGATCTTGCGGACGATGCCCGCGCCGAAACCGGAGCCGCCGCCGGTGATGATGGCGACTTTGTCTTTGAGGCGGGGTTCTGGCATTATTGTGTGTTTGGTTGGGTGGTGGATTGTGTGGCGTTAATAGAGTTAACGTTAATAGGGCGGTATTGTGGAATATGAGAAGGGAGTGGAGTGGAGTGGAGTGCACTGGTGGAGAAGAAGAGACATGCTGCAGAATTATACATGGGATGTTATAGGATGGAAGCGTGGTACAGCGAGGAGAAGTTCAAAGTCCCCCGCATTCGGATATGCAAAGATGCAGATCTCCCGTACGTGCTGTCAGCTCTACGAATACTGACTCGCATTTGAGGAGGCACTTACATCAGACGAAATAATCAAACGTGATAGAAGCTAGCAGAGAATGCGTACTGTGAACGAGTGACTTCCAGCGTCTGGATTGTATTATTTTTCAAGTTATATATGTGATAGTGATATCGGTAAGGACGGTTGCAGCAGAATGAAAAGCAGCAAAAAATCATTCACTTAGCTCCTCCCATGCACATTGTTTGTTTCGTGCTCTTCAATGATTCCCCCCTCATCCGAAAGGTGCCTTACTCATCCGAGCGAAGGCATGATCATTCAATCCCTAACAATTGCCCTCCTGGCCACCAATTTGAGAGGCATCACAACCATCAGGGTAGAAGAACGAAGCTAGCGCAATGATGACGTATGCCGCAATCAACAAGCTCCCTTCAAGGTAGTTACTTCTACCGTCGAGAACTAGGAAGTTGACGACAAAGGCAGTGACGAAAAGTGCGACCGTTTCGAAGATGTTGAAGTAGAGAGACATCTCCTTGCCCATGATCCAACCGAGGATGACGATGAACGGGGTGATAAAGATAGCAATCTGGATAGAAGACCCAACAGCGACACCGATAGCAAGATCCATCTTGTTCTTCGCAGCAACCGTGACAGCAGTGACGTGCTCAGCTGCGTTACCGACAATGGGCAAGATGATGAGACCAATAAACGCTTGACTGATGCCGGTGTTCTCGACCATGGGCTCAATAGCGTCGCTCATGAAGTCTGCGCAGATAGCGACCAGGCCGGTACTGATGAGAAGCATGACAACGGCGACAGTGCGAGACATGACCGGAGCCTCTTCTTCCTGAGTCGAGGCTTGAGTGGCTGTAGTTGGTGCCGAAAAGTCTTTACGGGCGAGATCGGGGCGGTTGTTGTACCTGGAGCTCGCCTGCGACGAGACACGGTTAATGCGATCGGGCAAGGATGTTGTCCTGCGTAAGGTGCGCGGGCCAGCCATACGGATATTGCTCGAGACGCCGCCCTGAGGAGGCAGATTTTGCGGATTGCTGAAAACATTGTTGGATAGAAGAGAAGGCAGCGCAGGTCTCAAGACGAAAGGACGGCGTGCAGCGGGTGCAGCCTCGCCCTGCTGGACCTCGTCGGCAAAAGCAACCTTGGGAGTCTGGTCCTGTTCGCGGAACACTTGGCGTGGAGCGACCGCTTCCTTCTCCATTTCATGATTACGATTCCTGCGATCCTTCTTCTTATGTTTCTTCTTCTTCTCACGCTTGCCGTTAGGAGGTGAATTAGAAGACGGAGCCTCAAAGTCCCTGACAACAGGGACATAAGGATCATCTGTATCAGCCTCATCTCCGCTCAAAATAGCGTTGAGGACGGATCCACGGCGAGACAATGGGTTGGAGTGGATAGCATTTTCATCGTCTAGGGCAGAGCCATTGCGCTGGGAGTCGAAGTAGTTTTTGTGGTTCTCGACGGATGGTGAGCTCATCACAGAAGGAGCAGACGGCGTGTCCTTTGAGCTAGCACTCGACTTGCGGCGCTTGCGATGTCTGAAAGCTCGCTTGATGCGCTTGGCTGTGGTGGTGGAGCCCGCCGTGCTATCGCTGTCGGTGCTGCTCGAGTCGGAAGACGAGTCGGACGAGCTTGACGAATCAAGCACACCCGCAAGTACACCAGGATGCGACTCCTCATCGATGATATGCTGAGGCGTGCTGGCATACATGTAGGCGTGACTCTTGAGCTGAAATACCAAGTATAAGACGTATATTATGAGTAGCACGACACTCGTGCCTCGGCTGACGTAGAGTGTCTGCTGGTCGGCTTTGGTGTAGCTTGAAAAGGCGGCATGGAATGCCGTCGGGAGCAGCAAACTCATGACTGCCAAGCTGAGCATGCATGCGCTCATCTGAGTGACAGTGCTGTTGTAGATCTGGGGGAGTCAGTCGAGATGTCGAATTGGAATTCTGCATAGACATACCTGTTCTTGATAACGCATGCCACCAACCACAAAGGCCATTCCCAAGATCAGTAGTAAATTCGCGAGGATCGAGCCAAGCAGCGCGGCTTGGACGACTCTGATCTGATTGCCAGCCAACAGGATAATGAACAGAATAAGCTCGACGGCATTTCCAAAGGAAACGTTGAGCAGAGCTCCCAGGGTGTCCCCCAGTCTTACTGCGACGGCTTCGGTGGCATGCGCGAGCAGACCCGCCAACGGAATGATGGCGATGGCGTTCATCGAGAAGACGATCTCTGGGGCGAGATGGGCGGGCTTCGTAGCGATGCCGATGGGCACGAAGATCAACAGCACGTTGACCCAGCTGTATGTCAAAGCATCTTTGGCATGCTTTGCAAATCTGATTGTTCCTTTCTTCATGCGCGTGGACATGGGCGGTTTGGGCTCTACGGCGGCAGCTCCCTCGCCCGCAGCCGCAGTATTGACCGGGGGCGGGGCTGGAGGAGGTGTCGATGGCGATGTGTCGTCGGCGACATTGTTGTGGTTCGCGCGGCCGTCGCGCTGGTGGGCGACATGGTCGTGGGCAGACTTCTCGGAGAAATTGTTGCTGTTGCTGTTGCTCGCATGCTCGGTACCGCGCGTCGGGCTTGTGCCGTCAAGTGTGGAGAGGTGGTGGGTTGGAAGGACGGTCTGAGGATCCCTGTCGCGTCTCAAGCCTAGTGCTTTCGCCGTAGACTTGACACTGCGTAGTAAAGAAGGGTCGTCAGGTTCTCCCATCGATGGTGGTGTTGCGGTTGCTGGTGGAGCGAGTACAGAGGTACTTGGGGAAGCGAAGGAAGTGGAACCGTGGGGATGTGTTAAGGCAACACGGAAGGGCCAAGCCAAGTCGGGTGCGTCGGCAGCAAATGAAGCGTGCGAATCAGGGAACAAGCAGCCGGAAGCGTTTCCAAGGCACGCTCGTTTGGAGCTTGACTAGGCCGAGGACGGCAAGGCAGTGACGCTCGCTGTGGCTGTGCGTGTGGCGAGGGACGTTCCAGCCAGTGGAGGGAGTGTGAGTGAGCCTTGGAATGTGGTCATTCACGATACGCTGCTCATCGTTACGTAGCGCTTTATAACTGGAACATTCTCTGTGTTTGCTGCTGACTCTCATTCTGGAGGCAATCGCGACGGCATGGAAGGCGCGATTGAGCCACCTGCATCTGTGACGCGGGGCAGCGCAACGTGGAGGAGTCGGCTCTACGACTCTAGCTCCGACTTCATTCAGCCCTAACCACGTACCCAGCTACTTACGCCTTCGTCGTGGGGGTTGGCTGCTCTCAGGGTCCTAACTGAGTAGACTACTATAATCGTCTCAAACGGAGAAGACTTCTCGCCCAGCCTTCCACGCTTTCCTTACGTTTCTCAGTGCTTGTAGATCCATGACTGGGTCGCCGTCAACGAGGATGAGGTCTGCCCGCTGCCCAGGCGCAATCGTGCCTCGATCAGGTATCTGGAACGATTTGGCAGAAAGGCTCGTGGCCGCTTTGAGAATCTCCTCGTTGGTCATGCCTGCCTCCCCAAGCAGCTCCATCTCACGAAAAAGGCTCTCCCCGTGTTTGACGCCGATTGGGCTCTGATTCGAATCCGTTCCCACAAGGATCGTAACCCCGGCGCGGTGAAGCTGCTTGACTGACTCAATAGCCACGGACATCTTGTATTCGGGGCGAAAACCGCTGTTGCAAAGAGCCGAGGACATGACCAGAGTCGGCACCGACACAACCTCCAAGCGGGCCATCTTTGCAGCGTCTTCTGCAGTCAACGGCTCGTCCATGGGCACGTGTGTGATGATATCAACTTTGGGCTCAGCATTCAAAGCCATGTCCCAGGCAGTCTTGCGCGCTGCGTGCACAATAGACAGCTTGCCGTGCGCTCTTGCCTCTTGTGAGAGCTGGTTCACTACCTCTTGACTTGGACCAGGCGTATCAGCTACAATTTTGATGTACTGGGCGCCCTGCTTGATGCGTTGATTGACGAATTCAGTTGCTGCTTCGACATCATCGACGAGGCTCTCCTTGTCTGCCATGAGAAATTTGCTATGAATGCTTCCAGTGGACGTTGCGAAGTTACCAGCAAAGCGAACGTCGGGTAAGTCGTCTCGAGCTCGGATAGAGTCGTATTGCTCCCTATCCATACGCCCGCAGTCGATTGCAGTCGTGATCCCACAACGGATCATGTTGTTCAGTAGTGGGATGCTCTTTGCCGTCGACAATGCTGGACCTTCAGGAGTGGATAGATGGACGTGAGTATCCCACAGGCCTGGAAGCAACGTCATGCCTTTCCCGTCGATTGTCGAACCAACAAGCCCCCCTGAAATGAGACCGGTTTCGTCAATAGTAATGACCTCTTGGTCTTCAGGTCGGGCAATCTTATCGCCGTCGAAGATGCGTGCATTGGTAATAGACACTGGCGGCATGGTTTCTGAATGGAGCTCCACGAAGAGCTTTCCTTGATGGAGTCAAAGGTGGTAAATGCGTTGTGAGAAATTTCAGGACCCTGGTCCTCCGAGACTACCCAACAAGCAGCGTATCGTCACCTTTATATCTAGAGTCAGCTACCCCGCATGGTAACAAATGTTGAGCAAGTCTGAGGCCATGCTACTCGAAGCAGCAGTCTACAAGCAAATCACGTCTGCTTCATCGAACCGCGAAAGGGCAGCTGTGTTCCTGATTCCTCAAAGAATGGGTTCCTGAACGTTAAAGTGTAGTGCACAACCCGCAATCTCGCGGGATGGCCCAGATGCGGTTTAGCGGTTGACTAGTGTTCCTGCGAACCGCAGCAATGGGATCGTTAAACCCGATGGCTTCACTATCTCCAGGGGCTCCGCCCTCGGACGCGTAGATGCAGCCGTAGATTGTTCTCAAAAGCCTACGAGCTTTCGCTTTTCTGCAAATGCATCAGCAACGATGGTCAGTCGCGGAGGACGCTCAAGAGGCTGCACGAACTGTCGGCGCCGGCGGGTGAAGTGTGGTAAGTCGCAACTACCCCTTGTGGCTCGTTGAGCGAACGGAAGCATGTCAACCTCTCGGATACTCTCTGCTTGGTGAAGCGTCTGCTCCACCACTACATGTGGCATGCAGATGTTCCTTTAAGCTTACTCCGCATCGGAGGTCATTGCCGGTGAACGTGGGGGATTTACAGCCGCAGACATTATGAGCTGCGAAGCACTCGGGAGCTAACAGTATCCAAGATGAGACTCGCCCTGTCTGCGTTCGGTGCAAAAAGCGAGGGTTAATATGCGATGGCCCGAAAGAAGCAACCTGGATTAATGAAAATCGACCATCGCCCTCGATGCGTTCAGATAAGTCTACTACGCCGTCTGATTGTCCGTCGACGATGTCCAGCCACTTCAGTACCGAAGTTACATTTGCCCCACTAGAAGACGATGCTATCATAGCATACACTCGCAAAGAGCTCCTGCGCGGCGGGCCGGTTGATACCGCATGCCGCAGAGTTTTGTCAAGCAGCCGTGCATCAAAGGATCCTGGAATGTCACTCCTCCGCGATGCTATGCTGAGCCTGTCGACTATCTTCTTCGGGAAACAGCACAAGCAGCCCAAAATCTCAAATCGGGGTTACCATCTGTATGGCGCTGTGCTCGCGCGACTCAACCTACATCTAGCCCAATCGGAATTCCAGACAACCAATGAGACGATCTTGACCGTCCTCACATGTAACCTTCTCGAGATATTCCTTCCTACCGGGAAGAACAATTTTTTGAAACACATACGCGGGCTTGAAACGATCTTGACGATGCGAGGACCTCCAGAGCAACCTTTATCAGATGAGGAACACACCATCTTTACTGGTCTTCGGTTACTTCTCATTGTTGGCGGGTTGACCATGTCGACTCCGACCATATATGCCAGGGACAGGTGGAAAGCCTTGCCTAGCAAAACAGAAGACGACAACGGCCAGGTTCGCCGCAGCATCATGAACATACTGGCCGACTGTACATGTCTGAGGAGCACTCACGACGCTTATATACGCGGAGACTTCGGAGCGTACCAATTCCTAATTGATGAATCGAAATCTCAATACGAGAGACTAGAAATCCTCCATCCTATTTGGGTCGCTATCAACAAGGCTGAAGGAGGAGATGCGACTCCGCCCTCAGGAAAGGCGCAGATGGCGAACCAGAATTGTGCTACAACATACATGCTCTACAACACCACGGTCATCTGCCTCATGAACATATTGAATTCACTGAAGCCGTCTCCACGTCACGAGTCACTTCGAACAGGCGCAGCGCTCAGGATCGCTAAGTGTTTGGAATGGAAACAGTTCCAAAGAGATGGTCTCGATGCTGAAGGCAACACGATCGGATTCGTGGCAGTAAGAGTTGCTTGGACAGTTCTTGGGGGGTTCGAGACGCCCGAAGGTCGAAAGCTAGCCCGCGTTGTGAGAAGCGTCGTCAACGACATCTTTGCAGTGGGTGCATGGGAGGGTGACCCAGCGGGATCTCCAAGAATTGATCCCGGCTCGCCGGATCGGATCATGTGGGTGGACGACGTTACCGAGCCGTGGTAACTTTATCGTAGAAGAGCATGCGTTCCTCAAACAAGGGCGAGATACATCAGCTGTAGTACCGCGGCAAACGACCTACAGCATGACACTTTCTTCCTCGATACTTCTCGCAGGACGTTACACACTGTACAAGCGAGCCTTCCCGAACACGACTAACGGGGTATATTATCATGATCATGATAGCTTCATTCGCCCTCCTCCTGCTGACACTGGGCTTTCTTACCTTATTGTGGTATAGCGACCGAGATAGTCAGATCTGGAGGAGTACTGTTCTGGCAGCTGGATTGCGCAGTCGATAACGTCAAGTTGCTTATAGGGGTACAGATACTATAGTTACAATACCCCGTAGGAGCGCTTCGTTTACTAAAAATTACTTACGTAGGCTCTCGTCTAAACGACTACAGCACTTCAAGAATAGTAATACACTATCTGTACCCCCGTTCCGGTCGCCTTCCTGACAACGCTTGGTCGGCATTAGCCCGGGTTTCAACATCTGAACACGCCAAAATGATATTGGACAGCGATGCGCTGACAACGGAGTCGGACATCACCGAGAGCTTGAAGTAAAGTGAGCATGGTGGTCTAAGATACGGGGTTACTAGATACCAATCTAGAGCAGATCTTGTGTCGTTATCAATGCTGTACCAAGAGAGGAATGGTGGCAAATGTTAGGGTTACAGTACGCCATGACGCATACAGTATGGAATCACGACTCAACCTCACTGTAAGTATGATCTTACAACAATCCCAACTCGAAGCATGTATTCGAAGCTAACCATTGTTTGCTAAATTTAAAGAAACCTCACGGGGACATGGGGGACAATAGTCTAGCTGTACATCTATATAGGTAAAGATTCCGTCTCAGTCATATACAAGCTATCGAGTTTAGTCTTAGACAATTATATCTCTTTTCTCTTATCTTACCGGTGTTGCTTCACCGTCACCCTGTCGCGTAGACGTGCTTCCGCGTGTAGTCCGTGCATTAGGCGTTCTATCCAAACCAAACTTGCCCGCAACATTCAAGCCTGCAGTTGACAACACCAACAGCAGCAACACTTACAGCAACATGGGGAGAAAAGGATTCGCCGGCGCACCTCGCGGTGCATTTGGAGCTGGAAGGGGCGGAAGAGGAGGTTTGGGAGGTACGTTTTCCACTCGCAGCTCTCCGAGAAGGCTCTCCAGCTACATGATGTTCTTGGTGCTTAGGAGAGACCAAGGTATTAGTAGACCTGAGTCTAGATCCCCACTAGCGCGCTCTTGAGCATGAAGCTCAGAGCCTCTACGTCAGTGGGCATATTCTAACCGTGTACAGGTGGTCGTGGCCGTGGAGACTCGAATAGTCATGGGACGTATAGCGATCCATGGTCTGGCTCTCAGGGTGGAGGTAACTGGTAGGGTCAGTCTGGTGGCGGCAACCAGTACAGCGAGAACTGGGGCTCTAGCAGCCAGCACGGTGGGAGCAGCCAGTACGGTGGGAGTACCACCCGCAAGTTCCTGAAGCCGAAAGGTCCGTCTGGAGACACGCCTGTTGAAAAGCTCAAGTTTCCGCCCGAGCGATACTACCCACCGAAGGGCCGCTTCATCGACCACACAGAGGTGGAAGACGGCCTCAAGATGGGGGATGATAACTGCGGGAACTGTGGCGAGATCAAGGGTGATGGCCATACCAACTGGAGGCTTTGCGATCGGTCATGCCAGCACTGTCATGAGCGGCATCCAGGAGAGGTACGTTCTGCTTGCATCCATATTATAATGACAAGACTAACAGTGAGCAGGCTTGCCCATTGCTCTACTGTAGCCGATCGTACTGGAATGGTCAGATCGGTCACGTCCCGCCGAATGTCCAAGTCCGGCCAGGTGAGCCCGAACGGTTGCACCTCGACCGCCTTCCTGAGACGAACGGAGTCTTTCGCAACACCTGGTTCAAACCAATTTCCCCAATGAGAAGAACCACCTTATGATGCTTCCTGTGGCTGGTCAATGCGTCACTAACGCCCGCAGACGCCCTCAGAACAGGAAGAGATTTTGCGATTCCTCCGTCGTTCATCTTACACCTGCAGAAACAGCCAATAATGACTTTGATGCCACCAACCCTTGTCTTGACAGTTATCATGACAAGCCCAATTCCTCGTTACGTTCGGTGGACGGCATAGTGACTGTTTAAAACCGTCGGCACAAGAGACGTTATCTAGAAACCTTGACATTGGCTAAGACTCGCTTATTTGACTGCTCCTCTAGCGCTCCAGCAAGACAATCCCTCAGAAACATTTTAAGCAATTTTTCACCAACCGTTTGAGACCAGTGTTGATTTGGGGGCCGTTTGGGAGATCGGAGCGAAGCGCCAGGCATGTAGCCGCCCGCGATGAGAAGCCTTGATTGGTTCCAGTATCGCCCGCCATATCTGAAACAGCTCATTCAGTCTCGAAAAGAGCGTATCTCTGTGGAATTTTTTTTTATTAAACCCCAACGTCGCACTAATCAGTCCACGACTTCCTGTCCAGCATGCGGCTGGTTCGCCCCAGAAGAATTGCACAGTATCGACTGCTTCCAGAATGAAGATTTCCGAAATCGTAAAAGAGCTTGGTAGCATCTTGGAGGAAGAAGTCAAGAAGAAAGTTGATCTACGATACGCGAGAGAGAATGAGGGATATCGGAAGACTACGAAGACATTAGCACTTCGGAGGCGTATCACCACCTACATGATATTCATCATCATCGGTTCTACACTCTCGCTCCTAGTGGCTATCAGTATACTTGGTTTCATCTGGTTTGGTGGCCAGTCGAACCCCACTTGGAAGAAATTCGTCGACCCTGCTCACTTCACCACTGTAGTGACACTCACAACTCTCACCCTGCGCATCAGCGTTTCGCTTCAAGCCGGAATTGCAACATCCATGTTTGCAGCTTTGGTCCTCGAAGGCCCCGGAATTCGTCTTGCTGATGCTCCCGAACTCTCGATTATGCGGGTTACAAACAGCGGTCCACATACCTTCCTTTGGCTGTACTTGCGACAGCCAAAGTCAATCCGACATTTTGTTCTGCTGATATCACTGGTATTGTCGAGCTTCGCAATTCAGTTCAGCTCTACGTTACTCCTGCATGACTTCGGGAGTACGACTGGTACTGCTTCGAATTTTGCGAAAACGCGTGTTGGGCTCTTGTATCCGAGCGGGACCCTCCCTTCTTTTCGCAATGTCGCTGAGCCAATGGAATTTGACTTTCGCAGTCATGTACGATCAGTCAATAATTTCTGGAGCGCTGCTCCTACGTCTTTTCCGACCTTTGGGCAAGACGCACCAGGATCGGTCACCGGGCCTTCATCGGGCGATACGGGCCATGATATTCGTGCTTTCCTGCCCATAGAATCCTAAGCATCGCGCGAGAGTCTGACTAAGTATTCCGGTCCAGCTTATACTTTCGATGCTCGAGTGTACTGCACGCAACCGGCTTTAAGCAAGCTTCACGTTTGTGGGACAGAAAACAACAAGGCGCTGTGTGGGACTGTTTCTCCAGTGAACACGACATCTGGACTGGTGTCTAATCTCAATGATGTTGCTTTCGAATGCCCTCTCGCTCGTACCGCCCCTCTTGACAGTGAAGCCCAGCCTGTTTGGAGCCTGTGCGGACTCAACGCGTCTGCCGGGGGTCTTATATCGTTCTTGGATCCAACAAATAACGCGACCCTAGCCCATCATTGGGACGAAACCTTCCCACCAGGAAACTGGGTTGCCTCCAAGGACAACTTGTCATGGCCAGTGGACTTGGGAAACGCATACCTGATTCTCAGCATTACCGACTCGTTTGACTTGAGCTCCAACTTTTCCTTGGCCCCCAACGTATCATTCCTCTGGACCGATACATACATATTAGACGGGAACTCTACAAAGGAACCCAGCAAATTTCGAACTTCGATATGCTACGACGCTTTGTACGTTCATATTCCACAGTTGATCATTGAGCAGAAGGCTGATGTTTTTCGGTAGACCGCGAGACGACTCTTATTATCACATCTCTAGATTTAACGTCTCCATGGAGCGCTCTAAATCCGATTTCCGAACGGAGCCGGAGCCGTCGTGGTCTTCAAGCAGAAACACATATGATACTGCAAAACAGCGAGGGCAATTCGACAACTCGGCTAACCGTCCCATGCTCGTCTTATCGCCTTACGAAATCGAGAACACTTTGTCAGAGATGAAGTCCAGCTGGAGTATACCCGAAGATCATGATATTCATTCAGTCGCGTACCAGAGAGGCACTTCAAAAATCTGGTTCAATGAAACTAGCTTCCCGTGGATGTTGCCAAAGATACTTCCAGAACGACATACCTCACTTTTCGCTACAATGTGTAGTCCTTGCTCCACACATCTTTTGGACGGGCAATTGGCCGTAGATGTCTTCCAGGCCTCACTCTTCGAAGCCTTTATCGATAGGGCTCAAACCGATCCTCGGTATCTGCCACTGGCGTTGCAATCGCAACTCACCACGCTCCTCCGAATCGCTTATTACAGTTGGATGCCCTATTTTGACGAGGAGGAGCTCACCACAACTGTTTTTACCAACACAATACCCTCGCAGGTGGGTTACATCGGCTCCTGTGCCGTTGTTGGCATCATCACCACCCACATCGCATCATGCATGATTATAGGCGCCATGTTCCTTCGAAAGTCTCAATACAGTCTGCTTGGTAATGCTTGGTCTGCATTTGCGCAAGTAGCTGGTGCCGAGGAGGCACAAACAATACTTGAGGATGTTTACTTGTCCACCGACGCCGAAGTCGCAAGCATGGTGAAGGAGCGAGGACACATCAAGAAGAGGTTCAAGGTCACAGACACAGGTGCAGATACAGGAGCTACGACCGTGGCGGAGGAATCACGGAAAGTTGCACTGGCTCAGTGTGAAAAGAGCCCGTGGGTCATCGAATATGCACGCCCGAAGCGATAGAGACGCCCTATTACTGTTGTAATTTGGCCCTTGTTTCCTGGACTGGGGTACAGATATCGTATGATGATTGCTGAAGCGCTCTAGTCTTTAAAATAAGATCCCAGCTATGTGGTGTTTGATGATTGAAGTGCTGCTGCCGGACGGCAATCTACTTTGACGCGATCTCTACTAGCAGCGACCCTTCTCTGGACAGACACAAAGAGTTTGAAGGAATTGCCGCCTTCTGCATTACCGCTACGAGCTCTTCTTCTACTGGCCCACCGATACCCACTTCAAGTGTCTTAAGGATCTCCAGCGCCATTATATTTTCGAATAGAGCGAAACATGAGAAAAGACGTGCAGCACAACGGCAGTTATGAGTGCGATAACAGTCAGAATCAGCTGCTGCAAAATGAGTAATCAGCATCGTTTCTCTAGAAAATTGTCGAGAGCTTACCTCTACGTTCTCATTTGTGGCCCTGTACATGTGGAAGACATGTACCAGCATGCCCAAAACGAATAGTTGGATACTGATGTTGAGAAGCATCACTGGCATCTGCCAGGCAAATTCCTGTATTCGAGATGGAGTCGGAAGCTCAGTGCCGTCATATCCTAGCATCATACAGACAAAGTCGAGGCCATCGTCGCTAGCCGTAAGCCGATACAACGCTATACTTTGGTGGGCGGCAAGACTAATCGAGCAGAGTACCAGGATGAGGCCACCGTACCAGATGCCGAGAACGTAGGGAAATATTGTGCCAACAGTCTGCCAGCCATTCGCACTGGCATATGCACCTGTTACAAGTGCGCTCTTCTCTGAGAGTTAGCTGCATCTTCTAGTTCAGTGTAATTTCGCAGACTCACAGTCAGCCCGACAAAGGAAAGCTCAGCCAGTTTTGCTTCCCTCCAGAATCTCGCGAGATTTCGACGGTCTGCAGGGTTGATCTCATGGACGATCTTCTCGAGGGGGCTCCGAGTCAAATGCTTTTGCCATGGCAGTATCGTGGGCCATTGCATGTCGTGAGAATTCAACAGCGAATGTACGAAGTGCGGATCTTGCAGGAAGAACAGTTACTTCGAAGACTTCGTTGTGACATCAATCTTGAGAAACGGATAACAAGATAAGAAGACCCCAGACAATTGAGACGTTCTATAGTGAGCACTGACTTAGTTCAAAAGATGCACTCTACATAAAATTTAGTGAACAGCTGGGTATTCGGCAGAAGATGAAATGTGATCATGCCCAATGTGTACGCGTTGGTGGCTTGAAAACAACGAATGAAATTTATCAATCTGAAACAAGTACATCCGCCAAGCAGGCTGACATTCCACACCAATGAGCAGCTGGGGGCGGTACGCAACTTCAAGGCATCTTTCCCTGTGTTAGAGTGTTTCAGCCTACTCCGCCTCGTCCTTTGGCGTCAGGCCACCCACTTTCGACTTGCCTTGTGAAATCAGTAGATCCCCACTTTAGATCGGGTCGGATAGCGTAGAAACATGTAATGTGGTGGGCTACTTTAAATACGACTAACTCGTTATGAACTGAACTGAATATCGATATATAATCTGCTCTAAAGAGTGTACTAGGAAATTTCAAGGATTACTGGTACTCTATTCCTTATGGAGGACAGGTTATACTGTGGGCTTGAAGGCATATTCATCTAAGCTGTTCTGATTTCAGAAACATGTAATGAGAGATGTTATATCCTCACGCTCGAATCTCCGGTAATAGTCCATTACAGAAATCTTGATTGCTATGGATTCGCTCGTGATTGCCAATGACAACATTAAAGCTGTTCAAGTCGCATGAATCGTGATATACAACTGACAAACGTTTTGCCATCCTAAGCCTGAACCTTCCTTCCTTTACGTCTCGTCGTGAACGCCGCATCCATCCTTCCACCCTGGCAGGGTGTAAACTCCTGTGAGCAATCGCTATAATCCATCTGTATTCTGGATCAGCAGGCGTTCTTGCCAGAGTATACTGAGGTGTAAGGCTTACAAAATTCTTCACATTCTGCTTCCCATTACCGCTGCACTGCTGTTTTGCTGGGCAACTATTGAGATCCCCAGGCGTTGCCATTTTGGCATATGAGGGTCCATCCTGCGGCGCCGTGTCATCACAACCGTCGCCGTCATCGCATCCACCCTGAAAGACATGGCGGAGACCCATCCAATGCCCCACTTCATGCGTCAACGTGCTCGAGTCTGTGCTTGGGCCCCAAGGAACAAAACAACCATCGCCAGTGAGATTAGCCTGGGTGATCGCTCCGGTTCCGCCTGCTGGTGGGGAGCACAGACCGCTCCCAGCGCCTTCGACCATGTATACATTGAGCGTTTGGTAGTTGCCCTTGTGAAGCTCTCCCGTCTTGGCTTGCTTGTCGTTATCAATACCGGCCGCCCAGTCTGCGTTCACGGTGGTGTCCACATCTTGGAGGTTGAAATGATAACCCCAAGGTTTGAAGTTGCTATTCAACGTGTCGATCTTCTTCTGCACGAGTGCTTTCGGGCCTGTATCGAGCTCCTTGGACACGAGAACGTGAACGTAGGCATCGATCTGTGTGAGGGCGCGTGTTCGGAGTGTACTCAGACTGCGTCTGTATTCTGCTGGTGTGATGGCAAGAGGATCGTGGTCGAGATCTTCATTAGAGCATTCGATACCGAACGCGGTAAGTGGAGCGAAAGTAAACAGGGAGAGCAAAGAGATCTTCATGTTATTGGAAGTGTGAACGGCGTTGAGGTAGATTGGAATGAGGATCATCGAGGACTGGCGTCTTACTTTTATACTATAGTCGAGGTAACATAAACAGCCCTGGAAGTGTCTCACCTTCTCGCCGACATACACCTTGTATTGAAGTCGCACGCGTTAGACTACAAGCTTTTTCATCAACTCAGATATGAACATTTCCAGGCATGACCATGTGTATGAGTTTCTTGGGAGGAGGCCTCATCGCCGAGGTTGCTAAATGTAGGATTCACATCGTTACCCAAAGCTCGCGTAACGCCCACGGGCTGGATCAGATCGGCGACTCGAAGCTGCGGTGATCACCATGCAGGAAATTAATATCAAGATCGCCCCAGAGCCATACAGTTGTTGCTCCGCAAAGCCTGCTGGTCCGCGGAGTTCTATTAATAGAGAGCTTGTTGGCTCCGCCTAGGACGCTACGCTGAGCTAACCCGAGATGGCCTAGTCTGGCAGCCGTAGAGGTCTATACACATCGAATCCCTAACACGTACGGGAGGCAGCTATACATTAGCAAATTCATCTGGCCTTAATGCTAGAAAATATGGGAATAAGACGTGTAAGGACGACAACGTGGTTTGGGAAAATTGGTAACTGTAAGTATCGATATCCGCGTCACGATACGAACAGACTTTCTTGATGTCGTGTTACAACTCGATCTGTTCGGAATTACAAGAGCCGACTTTGAGCAATCGTAAGCTCGAAGTAATAATGTCGTGACTTTGTGATAGTCGAAATGGTCTAGGTGGTGATACCCAGACACGAACAAAGATCACTGTCTAGGTCCTGATTCCTACGGCAGCCTGGTTCAAGTTTTTAGCTAGACAACCTGCCAAATTATAACATCAGTTTTACTAGGTGACATTCTTCGGTGAACTTCGAACTACAGGTGGTCTGCGCATTCGATGGAAGTTGTGTGGACTTTCAGCGCCTATACAGATCTTCTCTACGAAAACCGTTGCAGAATATTGAACTCCCTCACGTCTTTGGAATACGACAAAGAGTTTTTCTCTTTCAAATTATTCTACTACTGCTGTAGAGTTTTCAGATCGTGTTGTGGAGGTTGGAGCCGGACTTTCCCTAGTGCGAGAGATCTCAATCTTGGGTTCCTTTTTTCAAATTTTCGAGCGCGCAGCACTTCTTCTGCCCCACCAACTCGCCATTCGTATCCACTTCTCAATTTGATCACCCACGACCTTTATGAAATCTTTGACTACCATCAGCTACGTGGGAACGGAAGCTTTGATCAACGATCAATCCTCCACACAACATAGAGGTCGAAATGTGGGACCCACTCAACAAGTTCCCGAAGTCCCCAGATCTTCGAAAGATATCCCACGCAAGGGTACGCCTAACCGCCATACACTTAGTACTCTACATAAAAAAATGAGGACCTGAAAGGACTATACCACAGCAATAGCGCTCTCAACAATGCTGCCAATGGACTTTCCAACGAGCGGGCAAAATAAGCAAAAGGTCGCGCCGATGCCGATCTATCAGCTATGATGGAGATGCTGGACAACGTCTCGCAACAATTCGAGAAGCGTTTAACCTCCTACAAAGCGAATACACTTGAGATGGAAGAAGCAGTGATCCAAGAACAGGATTGGTGGACCAAAGTTAATCTTCTATCACCTAGTGGGTGTTGCCTAGCAGTTTTGAGAAGGTGTCCACCAATCTGACTACAGTTAACAGTGCTCCCCAGACGATATCTAGCTCGACTTCAAGAATGACCTCCCACCGATGCCCATCGGCTCTTCACCATTTTGCAAACCTCCTTGCTTCCTGCAGCTACTGCGGCGGATTCGCGGCTCTCCATACCATTCATGGATCGCGCGACTCAAGCAGCTAAATCGGCTCACGACAATGCCGGATGGTGAACGATATGCGATAGCTTTATACTGCGACTTTAAGCTTAAGATTTTGCATGGCGAAGAGGGAAAGATATCGGGGAACCTTCATGCGATTGCGACCGGGCAGGTGGATCGCATTCTCTATCACATTCTATCAAAAATAGGAACGCTTCCCTTGATTGGCGACCTGCGAGGTCAACGACAGCGCTTTCCACATATCAATGCCTCCAGAACATGTCGGGAGATTCGCGCAGCAATCTCAGAGCCAGCTGTAAGATGCGCATTCAGTCCGTACCAGAATAAAGACTGCATTCAACGACTCGCTGGCATGGCTGCAGACGTTTGCGCTTATCCAAGTTCGGGTGGCAGTGTTACGCGCAGTGGGGAGACGTTTGCCAATGGAGATTGTCGATATCATTCATGGCTACACACTACTGGCAGAAGAATACCAGCAGACCCACGAACAGAAGAGCAAAACTTAGAGGAAGGCGCCGTTGGGGACGGTCTCGTCCGGAGCGTTCTTCTTGAAACCAATCAGTTGCGTGAGGGGTACGACTGCCCGTACTACCCAACCAGGGCTCGCCGCCTCTAGCATGTCTCCGTTCGTTCGACCGATATCGACTACAGCCCCTCTAAGATTTCTTTACACCGCAGGTGCATTCACGATAGTATAGTGTAGATGGTTCAACATACATGATACGCTCGTGTCGAGGCACCCAGGGTAAAATACTGAACCGATGAGTTGGTCCAAGAACTATCATTGGGAATGCCTATATACAATTTGTTGATTGCTTCAAACAAATGGTTGACACTTCGGATGTAGACTTCCAAGAGAAAGCGTGCTCACGTGCAGCAAGGCTGTACTAAATGCAACGGTGCACGAGAGTTGTACAGTTGAGGGGCAGTGCTGGCCTCATCACTGCCTATTCTCCTTCCTTTCCATAGCCTCGACCTCCTACAACCAAACATACAATCGTTTCATATCTCTCTCTCGAGATTTCTCTTGGCTCTTGACACCCGTGGACACTAGCTGCTATGTCTGGCTTCGGTTTCAGCGCAGGCGACTTCATCGCCGCGATCGATCTCATCCACAAAGTCGTCGCCGCTCTCAACGAACGCAAAGGCGCCAGCGCCGAGTTCCGAACGTTGGTCCAACACCTGGATTCCATCGAAGGCAGCCGTCAGCACGTACAGCACTTACAGTTCGACGATGCGCAAGAATCCGAAACTATCCAGTTACGTCGAGCCACCACGCGATGCGTCGACACGATCAAGACGTTTTATGTTAACCACCTGGCGACATACGATAGGTACTTGCAAGCTGGAGGATCGGGAAATAGCACCCTTGCTCGTGTGAAAGATGGCATGGCCAAGACAGCATGGGCGGTGCTGAAGAAAGACGACGTCGTCAAGTTCCAAAGTGCACTCTGAATGCATCTAGATGATATTGCAGTACGATTGATGACGATCAAATCACCTCCGTGTCCATTCGCGAGAAGAAGAGGGAGAACTAGAGTGTCGCCTTGTCAGTGGGGATCCGCGATACAACAAGTATGCTGGTGGCGGGGATACTATTCCTCTCAAGAAAGCTGGACAGGGGTTTTAAAGACATTATCGATGCTTTCGTACGGGCGTCTTCGGCTCAGTCACAGCATCAGATCGAGATCATGAACCGCATCGAGCAATTGTCAACACGAGTGACACCCAGAATCGATCAAAATTTCACAGAACCAATTCACTTTTTTGACATGTTCGGCAATTACAGCCCATTCTATTTGGAGTTTATCCAGACTATGGCGACTCTTTTGATGGTATTGCGAGCTAATTGTGAGCGAATTGGAGGGGACGTTTTGAAGATCGATCGTGGGGAATTTGTGGTAGAAGACGCCCTGACGAAGCAACCGATCAATCTGTACAAGGAGTGCAAATACTGCTTTCGACCTGGTCAAAGAGTAGAGATGAAGGCGCTATTCAAACAATTCTCTCATCTTGGATCTGTGTTGGCCAAAAAGGGGTGCATAAGCTGTAGATCTCAGCTCGACGGCCAGCTTAACAAGGAGCTTGATTGGTGTGTGCCATAACACGCTCATTGATAACTACTGACTATCTCCAAGTAATCTCTGCCGTGTTAATAACGTGACGAGGCACCGAATCGTGGTCTGGATGAAGGTCGAATATCTGCAGCAGCTCTCTCTATAATCCTCTGTCTACTCGTCTTCTGGAAGACCATTGACCTGGCGTAAATCTTGCCAATCTCCATTTGCGGCCACGTTCCGCCTGGTACCGCTTCCGTGTTCCGAGATCCATCCTCATCTACTATACCCGGCTATACGCTCAACCAATCACGCCACTGTTTCAATATGGACAACATGAAACGCACGCTCAAAATCCGGGGCAATGGCAGGGGCTGCATCATCACACGAACAATATAAACGAGGCACATGCGTCCTTTCTCGTTCCTGGACAATATATATAATGGATCGCCGGTGGATCGTTTGAGAGTGAGGGAAATATGAGGATGGGCCTGTACATCTTTTGTGTGGTTTTGTGCGACGTCGCCTGAGGCTCTTTCGAGAAAATCATTCTTGACTCTGTTTCGATATATATAATGCGAAATTTTGCTTCTTGAGTGCCCTGGCGTCTTCGGTCGCGCTTCGAAGGTCTAAACATGCGCTTGAACAACAGCTTAGCAGCAGCGTCTCTTCTCGGTCTTCTCCCTGTCGTCTCAGCGCACGGCCGCATCACCAACATCACGACCTCATCCGGCGCAGTCTACACAGGCTGGGACCCTGCACTCGCTCTCGAATCCACAGACCTCGCTCCTCTTGCTGCCTGGTCCGCATCAAATCTAGGAAACACCTTCGTCCCACCTTCTGAATTCAACACCTCTGACATAACGTGCCACTTCAACGCAACGCCCGGAGCACTCCACGTAAACGCCACAGCCGGTGAAAGCCTCAAATTGCAATGGAACGAATGGCCTGTATCTCACAAAGGTCCCGTCTTGACCTACCTCGCTGCCTGCAACAGCTCCTGCGCGACCGCAGATAAGAACACATTGGACTGGGTGAAGATTGACCAACTAGGCTGGCTCAACAGCTCCGGCATTGAGATCCTGGGCGGCACTTGGGCAAGCGATGTCCTCATCGCGCAGGACTTCTCTTGGTTTGTCAAGATCCCTGAAGGGCTGGAGGATGGCGCATATGTGCTCAGGCACGAGATCATCGCCCTGCATGTCGCGAATGATGCGGATGGAGCGCAGGCATATCCTCAGTGCGTTAATATCCGTGTTAGTGGAGGAGGAGCAAAGAGGGTCGAGGGAGGTGAGGTCGCGAGGAAATTGTATGGCGAGAGGGACAAAGGCATCTTGGTGGATATCCATGGGAATATTACGGGGTATGATATCCCTGGACCACAGTTGTGGAAGGGTGCAACGGACTACAGGCAACCTGGGGAGAAGAAGTTGAGGCTTCAGAGATGAAGATCTGCCCGAAACGATTGAAAACGAGTTCTATCGCAAACGCTATGCCTCGATTAGATTTGAAATCGCGATTGAATCGTGATATTTGACGATCGATGTGGTGGCATTGGCTCTGGTGGACAGTGCCTCGAGGAGAGTCGATAACGTCACGCGTTTCCTCATCCCAACTCTGCGTCGTCCCAATCTCACCACGTCCCTTCATCGACCCTCCCCAGCCTCTTCCAACGCCCAGTTGTTATCACTTCGCTTGGCTTATGGCTCCGCGCTAATGAGGCTTCGTCTGAACTGTCTGTCACACATCCGCCTTGATGACGAAGGCCTTCATTATGCGGAAGCTCAGTACATTAACAACACCATCAAGGGGACATGAATCCTCTAATTAGCTACAAGATGATACGGGCGCTCGAGAAGGCGATAGATTGAAGAAGGATCGCTATCCACGGTGGACTGCGACATGCGACTCAACCTGGTCTCTCCTCCATTAGAACCCTTCTCGCAAGATCAATCGGTCGCTCCATATCGACAAGTCTTAGCCGTATGGTCGTTCGAAAATGGAGAGGCAGCCTGCGATAGGCTTCGTCTGCCTTGGCTTGTTAGCGAAGAAAGGGAAGGAACGACTGCCTGCTCGTAGGGCTACCTTCACTTCACCACGGCCAGAAGCGCTGGCCAATAGGCATCTCGGCTGTAATACCGGCGTCTCTCACCTCGTGGCGTCTGGCTCTTTTATCAACTACAGAGCTCTCTGTCCCGATCACACACCGCAAGTAGACTGTCAATTTGAGGTGGCCTGTTGAGAGCTTCTTCCTGATCACGACAACGTCGAAACCCGCATCGAACCCTCCGGTTCACCGCCAATCACTTCAGCGACCACGATGGAGCTATTGGACGTCCCACCAGAGCTCTTGGAGAATATCATTCATTTGCTGGTTGAGCAGTTTGGCATCGCAGCTGCCTGGCGGCTCCGCTTGGTCTGCAAGACCTTTGCCGATCACGTCTCCTCCGAGCTTGAGAAGAATCACCACATGAAAGAGTTCAGTTACGGGACCTATCGTTGCAAGGTCGGAAAAGCGGGTTTGGACGGCTTCCTGTTGAGCAGAATGGTTTCCGCATCTGACTGCCACCCTGCCGTCCCCACTGCAATTCATGAGACAGCAGAATATCTAGCTACGTTCGACAAGCGTCAGGGTGTCGTTCAAAACGAGGTCATCATACACGACATTGCCGAACGTCTCTGCAAAGTGGTAGCGTCTCGCCACGCCAACGCCATTTCCGACACGGTCAAAATGCTGGGCTACGGCTACGATGACTCGTCACTCTCTTCAGCTTCTTCAGCAACGTCACCTTCCACAGAGCAAGACCTAGCCGATCGCTTGGTAGGCTCCGCCGTCATCGGTAATCAAGCTGCTATCGATCAATGTCTCAGCGACGGAGCAAACCTTGCAGATGCCAGTAGAGTGTTCGGTTACGCGCTTTCACTAACCGCGACTCATGGAAATCACGCAGCTCTCCATTCCCTCCTTCAGCGTCTCCCACGAAAGATCAACCCAAGGATTGCAGGACATACGGAGATTCAAGCTATGCTCTACAATGCAATCATCTCTTCACTCCTGGCACGTAAGTTCTCGATGGCAATAACATTGTCCCAATGGTATGCGGAGTTTGTCCAGCGCGTTCCGCGACAGCACTTCAACCACATCCTCACGGCCGCCATAATGGCGAAACATCCCAACTCCGTCGAAGCAATACTGCTGATCAAGGTCGGAACCACAGCCAAAGTGACGCCGACTCATATTGAGGATAGTGTTAGAGCCGGATCCGTGCTCGTCTTCAAATTGCTGCTTCGTTATTTCGAATACGACAAAAACAGTCGATGGTCTCGCCTGCTCAGCGATATCATCAAGTGCGGTCGCCCAAACTTGCTCAAAGCGCTTCTCGAAAGGCGGCAGCGACGCAGACGCAGCACCTTGGACGCTAAGTTGGAATGGTTTCTCACCCTCGCAAAGCAGTACCATCGATTTGAAATGGTCAAGATACTAAGGCAAGCCGGTGCTGAGGACTCCTTGCCAATTCCTTATTTCAATGTGTGAACGATATCTTTCGTTCGCTGTGCTAGCAGTGTTACCTCCTTTCTTTAGCTGCCACATTGCAGCCTCTTTCAACCCTTGACTGGCTTTGATGGATTCTGGCTCCTCGGTGGTCACAAGTCGTGGTTGGCGTCTGCATTCATCTGCTTTTCTGTTTTTAGTCTTGGGCGCAGCGTTCGAGACCGATATTGGCGGCTCTGGACACCGATACGTCTGCCAATAGCACGGCGCTGTGAATCTCTTTCACCTTACGCCTAAGCTTGCTTCTCCTTCTTTTCAAGCAACCTTAGTCGCGACACCAAGGAGAACAATACGTGGGTAGCTTTTCTCATGATAGGTATCTCCTAGCTTCATCTACCTTTCGATGGTTGATTCCTTCACTGCATGATTTTCACTCATGGTCTTGGTTGATATCTACTGCATTACACGCTATCAAGTTCTTCGCTCCCAACTTCGACTGCACACAATTCTTCCTTCACATATCAACAGTTGAATCTGTTCTTGTCTGAGATTCATCACGCCCAGATCATTAGCTTCACTACACTTAACGGGCCGGCACTCGCAGCATTACCCGAATCTCAACCCACGAACGCCATCGAGTCGATCCCTTCCTGCTCCGCTATAACTTCAAAAGGACTTGATTACTATTCGCCGTTGAGAAAGAACATCTAGCAGCATCTTCTTTTACTGCTTACACCATGAAGCTGCTCGATCTGCCACCGGAGATCTTTCAACGCATCATATCAGAGCATGTCACGCAAGTCGGGATTTGGGAAGCCTGGAAACATCACACAGTCTGCGGTAAGCGTGACTGACGAGGACCACCTAGGTATGTTGACGAAGCTAACTTTGTAGATACTTTCGCGGTTTACATCAAGGAAGAAATCTTTCGCAGACAGCCAATAGAGGCTTTCCTTCACAATTCCCAGAGCAGACGGTTACTCCGCTCCAATCTAGTACTCTATCTCGAGTATCACTCGGTTGCTCTGTTCGGTGCTCATCCACTACTACCGTCCGTCATCAAAAAGACAGTTGATCGACTATTATCTGCCTTCCATGAGGAATCGGAAGTGGTCCGAGCCAAACTGACAAAAACGGTCGCGACCGTCTTCCTGGAGAATTCCTATCACAGTTGCTATTGGCTGGTCATCGAACCATCACTGCAAGAAATTTCTGAAGTTGCCGAAAATGCAGATGCAGATGTGGCACTTTGCGTGGCCGTTGCTACGCAGAGGGTTGATCTTGTGGAACATGTCTTGGATCAAGGAGCATGTATCTGGAAAGCTACGTACTTGTTCGGGTACCCCCTTGACTTTGCCGCCCGCTTTGGAAACATCAACATCGTCCAGCTGCTCTTGAGCCATGCCGAAACTCACTCTCAGGACTTATTACCGGACATCGCAAGGAAGATCGTTCATCGCGGCATCATGGCTGCTGGTCACAAGATCTACTGGAACATTGCAATTGTCCTAGCCAAATGGCTTGTTCGAGTGCTGGGCCTGCCGCCGAAGAGCACTTGCACGACATGGTTCTGTAAAGCATTCAGCGCCGATTCGCTAGACTTTCTAAGAGCCCTATTGGACTTTGGATATGATGCTCGTCTTGCTTCACTTTACAGATATCATTTTCTTTCCAACAGCTGGGACGATTTCACGGTTCATGTTATGCGCCTCCTGCTCGATCGCCATATCCTTGACAAAGGGGAATTGTATGCCATCCGAGATCCCGACGGTGAACACCATACCGGTACCCTCCTAGACTTTGCAGCTCTTAGGAGGAACGTGGATATGGTATCAGCCCTAGTAGCTGATGGCGCGGATCCTGATGGAAGACTCGACAATCGCGGTATCAGATCGTACCCGCTTCGCACTGCACTGACGTGGGCCAAACCCAATATCGTCAAAGTCTTGCTACAGGCCGGTGCGGACCCTGAAGGCGGCAACTACCCGATGGACCTTTACACACTCGATCTTGTGTCGAAGAAATCGGAGGAATACACGGAAGTCCTTCGGGCTATACACCAGAAGGCTGAAAGGCTTGGTGCAGACTACAAGCCACCACTGAGATGGGTCTGGAACACAGCCTTGTCGAATTGGCAGATGAAGGCCGCCAAGCTGCCTAAGCTTACTTGAAGTGAGAAGACCTCATTTCTGCTTCTATCTCAGGTGCTCCTTTTACGAGTTAAATCGGCGTTAGGTGTTACTCTGGTTGCTACCGTGTTTTGGGTTCTCTCGGTTCTGCCTTTCCTCATGATTCACCTCGTGATTCACCTTCGCACCCAAAAGCCACGACTTGACTGCTCGTTCGCTCTACTGTAACGCCCCTTAGGTCTCTGCTTTCACTGCTCTCGTTTCATGCTGGTTCGATTTATGGGTTTCAACTTCAAAAGTCTCTTTGTCTCATTGTCTTGAGCGGGTTCCCTTAGCCCTTCGATTCAGTATCCTCTGATATTAGCTTTTTCTTCGAGTTTGGGCATTATCTTCTTTGGGTTCCCTAAAAGCAACAATGTAGGATCTTGTACAGCTGCGCTCCTGGTAGTGATGTCGAAGTTCACGTCGCTCTCATCACCAACGCCGGTCCTGCTCAGGATCTACCTTCGACTCGAGAACGTTCGAAAGTCAGCGTGATCACAAATAATCATCCTCTCTTTCTTAGGCGTCAGAATCTTCGCTGTCTCTACTGACCAGCTCGTACACTCCTCCACTCTAATACTACTACCGTGCCCGATCTCTGCGGGGCTAACATCTATCCGTATGCACATTCTTGTCTCTTCTTCCCTCCATAAACCGTTGCGATTATGATTAAACCTCAATAGGCTAGAGATTTTCCGAAAGAGCGAGCTCCAACGGAACGCTCACCTTGTTCCCTGCTCTCAAAACGTTGACGGGCATGAATGCGCGTGACTTCGGCTTGGCGTGGATCGCTATATCACGTGGACTCGACTCGACGACTTATATAAAGCCTGCTTTGAATTCCGCCGCGTCAACAACAAATCCACATACATTGTGCGGTCTCAAAAACCCACCATGCAGATCACAGATTTCCCTACCGATATCTTCGACCAGATCATCCGGGTGTATATCAGCGTTGCGCCGGACTACGAAGTATGGAACGCTCGAGGTGTCTGTTCGATATTCAATGACTTCATCCTGCCAAAATTGTTCAGCAAGAACTCACTCATACAATTCGTCAAAGACAACCCCCACGGCGCGAAAGCCATTCGTAAGAATTTCGCTCGTCGCATGGAAATCGATATACAGCAGAGAAAAGCAACCATTTCACCAGCTGCTGGAGCTCTACAAGATGCCATCAATGATATTCTTCGGATCACCAACAGCGACACCGATGAAAGTAGACGCGATGAGATACGAGGTCAATACGCATACGACCTTGCGACATACTGTGCGCAATGCATTCCCCTCTCAGACCTGGATCGACCTGTATGGGAGTCGACCATTTTTGAGCGATTGAAACCCTCTAAACTCCGGCTGATGGCTGCAGCTACTGTTGGCAATATAGATGTCATGCGACATTATGTTGAAGGCTCCACAAACAATTCCCACATAGACCTCTGGACTCGCGCTCATGGATCTGATATACCATTCCAGAACCCTTTGATGGCTGCTGCGACTACTGGTAATCTTGACGTCGTCCAGTTCCTTGTGCAGTCCGTCAGTGTTGCAGCTTTGGAAACTCCCTATGGCAACGAATGGCTCCAGGGTGCGCTCGAGATGTCCATCAGGCAGTCTCGTGTCAAAGTTGTTACCAACATACTTCGTTCTATCTGTGCCCACTTTCACGGGCAAGGGGGTTGTGATCTACGAGATGATCATTTGATTCATCTCGCCTGTCACGCAGGGTGCGCAAGCATTCTTCGGGATCTTATCGCCTTTTGTACCAGACACGGCCGAACCGTTGGGCAAGTCCCGCAAGAGGCATTTCGCTCGGCTTGTGAGAATGGACATGCCACGCTCGTCCGTTTCTTGTTTGAAAAGAGTTTAGCCAAATATCACTACGGGTGCTGGACAAAATATCCGATGGTTGTAGCAGTCCGAGCTCATCGACGGAACGTGGTCAAGCAACTCGTTCAGAAGGGTATCAGTGTTGGTGGGGATTTCGCGCTTGACATCGCTGTTGATAAACACGACTTACCTATGACGAAGGTGCTAGTGAATGCTGGGGCAAAGATATCTCCTACAATGATCCAGGATGCCATTGAAACCCTCCAGAGGCTTGAACAAGACCACAGTATAAGCAACAGATCCGAACATAGGGCAACACCTCTCTATGTGTACAGGGAGGGCTTGAGACGGCGCCCCAATAAGTCGTATGGATGGCCTGACAGACTGTTGAATCTACAGAAGATTGAAGAGGGCTTCGAGGGCCTTGGACTAAAGGGTACATGGCTTGAGATTGCATTGGAGAAAGGTTTGAGGTTATGAGGGGCTTGACTTGCTGAGGGTCAGGTATTGGAAGCACTTCTTCTATATCGATATACAGTCAATGGGGGTAAGATCAATCACAACGACAATGCTCACGGCGTCCTTTTGTAAAGTTCCTGTCGGGTAGTTCTCGCTCGATCGTGGGATTCGCAGTGCAGGAGGCACTTTCTGAGATTTTGCAGGAATAGTTTGTTAATTCCTTATAAGAAACTCATTGAGCATGATATGTTTCAGATACCCCTCGCGTTCGATCTTTTCCAAAGTTTTCGACAGTGGAAGTTGCTTGTATGCGTATTCGGCCAGGTGCGCGTCAATATGGGCATAATGCCGTGACAAAACCCGTCTGTAGATCTGGGGTCATTAGAAATAGCATTATGCTACGTCTTATTTTTGCAGAAATGTCGTAGTCTTACTGATTTTGATATTCAAAAGACATGGCAGTTGAGCTGTATTTCGTCCCAATACGGCTTAGCGCCCTAAGGGAGATTCGCTTCGGAAATCAGATCAGGCTCACTGCCACAGGTAAACTATAGCCAAATAACATCCTGAATCCCTAGATATCCCTATTTCACAAGGATTATTAGCTCAAGAGCTTGTGTGATCGGTGTTCAAGGCATACACGGCTCTTTTCCCAGACCGCCACACCATCGATGTGCCGAGAAGGCTGAACGCTTAATTTAGAAACGTCCTTCAACACCACATCACAGGATCAGAATGAGGCTGGAGAATGAGGCTACAAGGCAACGAGGCTGTCTGCATACGTCAATGGCGCGCGAAAGAAAAGTTCGGTTAGGTACCAACGGGCGTCTTACTGCCCTTTTTACAGTGTCCGCTCTGCCTTTCGGCTTTCGCCGCGAGTCTCGCGTCACTTGTCGACTGCTTCTCTTCTCGCCCACTCTGAGCCGGTGAGAGCTCTCAAGCATGCGGGCACACATTCATTTCTATCTCATCAGTTTGTTCTTCAACTCGGCTAATGCAGCCGTATACGCGCCCAACGGTAGATGTGGGTCCCAGTACAACAATGCGCTGTGCGATCCAAGCAAAGGTGGAAAGTGTTGCAGCAAGAATGGGTACGTTGTATCGCCTTCAGTGGATTGCCTCAACCGCTAAGTTCAAGTTGACAGATTTTGTGGAGATACTGCCGAGTAGTATGGAAGCGTGCTGTCAGTTGGGAATGCGGGCGCTTACGGAAACAGCTGCCTCCGATCGAACGATTGCCAACTCAACTGTACCGACGATGTTCCGCCAGGTACGACCCTGACTCCTACGGCGGCCATAACAATGACCAATCTTCCCCCAGCGAATCCGACCGCAACGATCATCATAAGTACACCGACCCCTACGCCGGCACCTTCTGGTGGACTCACGGCTAAAGAACGCGGCGGGTTGATCGTTGGTAGCATATTAGGGTCTTGTCTCATATTCTGCCTTATGGTGTGGATCCGGTGGAAACACAAGGAGAAAAGGCAAGACCAGTCAATTCAAATGCTCGCGATTCAGAGTGGGACACCTACCTTGAACATCTTCACGACGGATAACAGGGGACTAGAGCAATTAGTCAATGCGCTGCCTGCCAGTGGGAGTCGCAATTTGAGGATAGGCGCGGCACCAGGAGGTTAGTGTCAGTGGAGTGCAATTATAGTTGAAGCAGCTTCTTGAGGACTAAATCAGATTTTTGACGATTCGATTTGATGCCGGTATCCTTTACACGGAAACTGGGTAAATGAGCTTCGGTGTAGTGTCTTTTTCACACCTTTTAGACTCTGACGTGACATCACTGCATTAGCTGTAGATCTTGGAATATATGTGCTCGCAGTAGCCTGCAGCCTCCGTAGAGTTAAACTACATCGCATCTGTAACCTCGAATCTACTAGTTCACAGCAAGTGTACCTTCTTCGCCCCTTATTGATAGTGCCATCTCAACTCTTTCGGTCAACATATAAAGCATGCAGATACCCTACGACAGTCGTGCCTTTCCGCACGTTCCTTTTGAGCCTTCATGGCGCTGCTCGAAGCACACTCGGGAACACGTTTAACATGTTTGGCTTTCCCATTCTATCCTAACCTTTCCCTTATCTCTCCCCTTGTTCCGCCCCGCATCGTAATATAAAACCAGCCCTGGATAAAGCCAGATCGAATTGATGACTATCGGGACACCTCTCGGTTGCGCTCAGACCTCGTAGACTCTATCCCTACGCACAGGTCTGTATATGTCTCGGCTTATTCTGGTCGGATTCTCTGCGTATAGAGGTGGTGGTGGCTCTGGTAGGCCGTGGCGACTTCTAGTCTCGAGAGGGTGCGCAACGTGATGCGTTGATGTATCCGGTCGAGGCTCTGGGGCGGCAACGAAATACCAATGGTGATGATGGACCGCTGGCGAGTTGGAGGAGGCGGGTTGTTCTGAGAAGCGTGTGCCGCTGTTGTTATACCTCCTGTACAACCATATGCCCACCACCACGACGATAAGTCCGACTGCGAAAAGAACCACCAGCTCAAGGAGCATCTAGAGAGGCAGGTCTGTTACGGTATGAGGGATACGTGCGCGCAGGAACGCGGTGGAGAGCGAGAGCGTCTAGTTTTGCGAAAGGCTATGCGATCGGAGTCAGGTTCCAAGGTTGAGCCAACTTCGCTGAGTAATCACTCAATCGAGCCTTATGTGGCGCGTGGTGACGTGGATACAACACCTCATGAGGGCGTTCTGAACATCATATGACATTGGTTGGGAGGATGATATCTTCACTCGCTGTTCGGACATTGTATTACAAGGTATTAATAGTATATACATACGGATACTCCAAAATTACTCAAATATGTGTCAAAACCCGCATATTCGGGAGAACAATAATTGGCGAGTGATGCAGCTTGTGGCCGAACTGTGCTATCTAAGTGTGCAGACTCCTTCCTCAATAATCTCCTTCGTACGATCGGTTTGTGCAACTTCAGTCTCGTCGCACAGGCCTAAACAGTGCTGAGTTCCCATACCTGAGTCTAACCGATCCATGTTTAGTCCCTATGGGTGTCAATAAATGTGCACCTGTTCATCTAGGTAGACAATTTGTCATTGATATGATCGACCTACCATTGAAGTCCAATTCGACTTTCACATCTCCTGCAGATGAAAATGTGGCCTTGATCTTATACCGGATCTTGAAGAAGTCTCCGTTGCCTGGCCGTTCGTAGAGATAACCAGGAACATCACTAAGATCACTATCGAGCGAACCGAGTGCCCGGCATGTGTCTGGAACATATCAGCTAGGCAGCTCTGAGAGATATATAAAATCTACTTCAGAGATGAGGTAGAGTTACCATTCAGAATTTCGGGAGGTTCATTCTCATATGTTTCGTACACAACGTCGGCAAACACAAATGGACCCTCGATAGGAACAAGTCTTTCTAACGAGAACTCGACTGGATTGTCCTCACTCAGATCCTGATTCTAGAGAAAGATGTATCAACGTAATGTATGTAAATGGTCGAGATTACGAACCTTGCGCACGAAATAGGACAGAACATCTTTGCAAAGATGCTCGTTGTGAACAGAGTCTTCGTATCTGCAACTGATTGTCAGAAAGACTCCAGGATATCGGGCGTGACTCTACGTACTTATGAGACTCCGGATGGTGACCGGGTCGGAAAGGTACACTGCTGGTGACACCAAGGGAGCAAACTGACTTCCTCGAGAGCACCGTTCGTCTGTGAGGGGAGAGATCTTGGAGGCCTTTGATGACCGCCCCTCTGACCACAGCAGTGGCTCTATCACTAGAATTTAGTTGACGTGCTTTAAAAGCCTGATAAGAGCGGTATTATCGCACGTACGGATTGCTGCAACGGACTTGGTAAATTGTCCCAAGGTATTCGTCATCACCTAGCCGTTTTCTAAGATACGGAGATCCTCCAAAGCCCCCGACAAGTACGATAGCAGCAACATCGTCGCCTTGCTCGCGTACACCTTGGACCTGGTCTTTCACAAGTAGCAGGACTTGGTTGACGACTACATCCATAACAGTGTTCATCTCCTCTCTACTGATCTCCATGAAACCACCTTTTATCCTTAAGGACAAGGTGTCCGGCAAGCCATTGACTAAGGAAGATCAATTCGATTCCTTGTTATTGACAGATGAGAGCAGGTACCCACCCGATATGTTCTCTTCAGTGTCATCACCATTGTATTTGCATTTGATCTAAAGGTCATGTTAGCGTACTGTGGTATCGAAACAGAACTTCCACTAACAAATGTCTCAAAGCTCTTCATCATTTCCAGGCGAGCGGGTGCTGAGAGAACCAGGTGTGGGTTCACACTGTTCAGTTTGCGGTCAATCATTTTCTCAAAGACCCTGTTGATAAAAACACTACCGCATTTTCCACCGTTGGGTACTAAGTTCTCTTCCACCTTTAGGTGTGGCTGTACCTCCCGAACCTTGTAGGTTACTATGTCAACCGTACCGCCCCCTGCATCCAGAACCAATATTCTCTTTCCAACCATCAGATATCTCTCTGGAATGCTTTTCGAGGCACAGATAAATGCGGCTTCTGGTTCAGACGTGAGGAGTAAATCTTGAGTGCGTGAAGCCATGCCTGCTAAGCGCGCACACTCTCGAGTTGCATTCGTCGCTTCGTTAGTCCAGACAGCTGGAACCGTCAGCATCCACTTGAGCCTAGGCTCTGCTCCCGATTCGGTCATGTACTCTTGCCTCAGATAGCGCTCGACGTGCTCGCGAACGGCCGTAAGGAAGTCAGTCGTCAACCTCTTGGCTGATACATCAGGCAAAGCCGGGTCACGTTCGTCGTCTGGGTACGCTTGACTCAAGTCCACAGTTGAGGAAATTCCTGACAGCAAGTACGTAGGCTCCAGATTCCTAAAAACACTAGTAAGCTCCGAAACTTGCAATATCTGTATCTTACAATTTGAACCACTTATGACAGCTTTGGCCTGGTTTGACTTGCACACCCCACCTAAGTCCTCGAGATCTTGTGCCGAGTCCGCTTCTGGAACTATCTTCGTAACGAAGTACGCTATTGGAACCATAATTTAGTGTTGTCTAGCTGTGGTTTCATCTAGGATGACAACGTACGTTGGGACCTTGTCTTGCTCTTCATTCCATTGCCGGAAAAGCAGAGGTTCGGAATCTGATCTATTCTGAGGGGTTATTAGCTACAATGTCACTGACGTGAGGGACCGTTTACATCGCTTGGATCGCTATAAGCGACTCCTGTAAATGTAGTACCAAAATCCACCGCAACGAAGATAGTTTTTGAAGGCATGCCGGCTGATGCGGCTACAAGAGAGCTGAGACTAGGTGAGGAGCAGTAGAGACCGCGGACGGAGGTGCGTTTCAAACGACGGCAGAAAGGTCCTGATGTCTCCTCCGATGCCGAAGGAACGCCTTGATGCCCTGAAGCCCTGAAATGCTGTTATCGGTGTGAATGACACAGGCCATCTGAATGCAGAGAGCGCCAAGGAAACATGAGGACAAGAAGGAAGACCAGTGACCAATCATCTGTCAAGCCAAAAGTGAGGCGTGCCAACAACCGTAAGGCAACACTTGTGGCTTGAAAAGCTGCCCTGCCTGACGGGAGCGACCGGTGAACTTCCTGCCCAGCGGGGCCAGGCTCGGCTTCAGGCGGCGTCCCGTCGCTTACGCGGACTCTTGCCCATGATGACTTCCCTGGGTATCCCAAACTTATCAAACTCGTTGCCGAGCATTTGACAGATGAGGAACAAACTTTTAAAACCCTCCAGAGAGCCTAGCGATCACTCGCATCCCCTTGCAGAGAGCTCCAATGAAAGGATGCCGAACGATACTCCGCGACATGGTCTCTTTACGGCCTCGAATTTGATATCGCACGCACAACGACGGCGACCGTCGCAATCATCCTCGATTCCTCTCCAAGACTGTATCGACGGTGTAAGAGTCTGTCACCTCAATTTCGACCACGACAAACAGCTACGGGACGAAAACGCCAGGCTGAACGAAAGATGCGAGAGGCTGAAGCGACAACTTGACTCAACTAATCAACAACTTGAAGAGAGGGAAGCAAAGTTGGCCACAGAGTTGTCCCGACAGGATCTATGGACAGGACAGGCGCGACGGCGGGAAGCAAAGACGAAGAAAAGGATAGAAGAACTGGAAAAACAAAAGGAAGCGCTCTATCTCAGGCTAGTCAAGAACAGGCGGGTGCACGTCTCTCAGGATGAGCTTCGAGGCTCCTTGGAAGGGTGGTATTCCGCGCTCGCAACGTTTTGCCCCAAATATTTTGGTGGTACAGATCCAGGCTTCAGCAATACATACCAAACATTGACCGAATCCGATCATCCAGTCACGACCACAGTGAATAACCTGGACCCATTGTTCTACTATGAGCGTCAGTCAAAACTCTTTGAATCTATTTTGTTAGGGGCATCGAGCAAATTCCTGTCGCCAGCAATCGACCGTTTGAAAAAGCACATGGAAAGTCTAGAGCAGCTAAACTGGGAAGCTAGAACGCGTAGGCTCTTTATTTATCCTGTACCCAATTGAAGCATACTGACGATTGCACAAGAAATCCAAGCACTTCCCCTTTATCCCCCTCTAATCAAAAGCTTCATTGGAGATGACCGAATCCAATGGACGATGACCGACCTGGCAAATCTTCTACACGACCCAGATTTGGAGCAGACAATGGCAGAAAGTCCTCAAGTTCTGCGTTGGTGCGTTGAGCAAACAACACTGCGGGTGAAACTGGATATGATAAAGGTGCGCTGTTACGAGCAACCGGGCAGAGACGATGTGCAAATTAATAAGCAGTTGGAAAATCTGGTGTCGTCCTTGATTGTACTACTTCTGAACATCGAAGCTACAAATTCTTGCTACAAGTTTGTACGCATCGAGCTAGATCAGCCCTTCGACGACGAAGTCATGGAGTCCGTTGGCGGGTTTGTTGACCTGGAGAATGAGGCGAACGAAGACATGAAAGTAAGGCTGGCGGTGACTCGGCCATTGATGGAGTGCGACGAGCTTGGGAATCCTCAGCTTTGCATTGCAAAGGCAAAAGTGGTCCTAAAGTCCGACACGAATTCTGCATTTGAGAGCTAGAAATTGTTATCTTGTGTCGATCCATATCTCAGCCATTCAGATGCCATTGATATATATTGGTGGCGCTGTGATGTGTATATTTGTGCTGCACTAGCCGCGTCTGATTGGACGATGAGTCCCAGACTGGACGCTAGCCAGCGGGCTCTCTGCGGGCTCTCTGCCAGGCGGCACAGCAGGCTGAAACCGCCTTGAGTTTCCGCCCAAATTCCAGGCTGTGAATAGAGCGACTAAAGTCAGAAATCGCATTGTATTTCAATTTTGAGCCTCAGCGCGTGCTTTGCAACAAAGAAATGTCTTATGACGTAGACACCACCGACACCCTCAAATGAATGCTAGGCCAGAAGTCAAGAGGGTCCCCGACGACCAAGCTGTTCAGCTAGAAGTGCTGCAAAGAGCAAATGAAGCAAAGAAAGAGAAGATACAAGACTTATTAAGGGAGTACAGTGCACTGGAGAGCAAATACAACCGAGCAAAGGAGGAGCTTGAGAGGCAGCAACCAACCAAGAGAGAATCAGGCGTCACTCCAGCAGGCTATGCACTCTGTTGCAACCTTAGCCGTGTTATCTCAGAAGATGACGATGTTGTCAAAAGTGCTTGCACTGACATTCTTCGAACGATTTACGACCGGTATCCTGAAACCTATGTGGGTGTCATCATCGACCAGAACGGATCGCATGTCATTCACATTCAGCAAATCGATGCGACAATCAATCGGAAGATTCTTGAATGGGGCAGCATCAGATCGGACATCGCAGAGCTTGTTGAGACTTTGAATGAAGTCAGAACGATGTTCTCGGCCTTTCGAGCGCATGCACCCGGCGGGAAATTCAGTGTTATACTGATAGGATACGACCAAAGGCCACCGCCCTCCCTAGATCATCTAATCGAGTTTTTTCGAGGCGCTGAAATCACAATACATAATGTGATCATTGACCGAGAGAAGTCCCTGCAGCAAGAGAGCTTTGCATGGAGCATGGCGAAGGAGACAGGAGGTAACAACATAGTGTTTAGTCAGTCCCTTGCGGAGTAGCGTTGGTTCACACGCAATACTCAGAGGATCACCTGAGGCTTCTGTAACCAAACGTGAAGAAGAAACATGTTAAGAACATATTCCGGGACATATATGATCGGGCCAACAACGTGAAAACGTGAAATTCAAAGCTTTATTTTCACGGTGCCTCGTCCTGCGTAGTGCGCCGCTGTATCGGGACACTGTCACTCCGGATCCACACGTAAGCCGCCGAGATTGTTGCACTCGTGAGCAGAACAACAAGAAGAACGAAAACCCCTAAACCCTTCTTAATGTCTGAGACTAGAGAAGCGAGCTGCACGAGCTCGGTGCTGAAGAATGACTGAGGTACAGGCGGTCAGATGTCGATGCTTGCGACACAAAGAAGGTGGATTGAACACCAGGTTGTACATACAGCTACTAGGCCAACAGGCAGATATCCAAGTGCTATCACACTCACGATCTTCATAACCCTCGCATCCTTACGACTCGCTTCGCTAAGGGTGACCATCGCGCGGCTTTCAGATGCAGCAGCAATGGAAAGTTTCTGCGCCTCGGCGTGGGATGCCTGAGACGCCACAGTGCTACGAAGCTCGAGGAGTCTCTGCGTCTTCATAGTCGTCAGCGCACTCCACGCATCCCATACAGTGCACTTACAAGAAGATTCACGTTGTTAGCACCAGAAACTATATCCTCTGCCTTTCTTTTGTGAAGCAAAAGCTGTTGCGACAACTGTTTGAACTCCTGCTCCAGTTCTTCCGCGTTGTTGTCGCGAAATGGATTGGCGGTCAGGATCAGTAGCTTTTCGAGAAGACATTTGAGGTTTTCAACGACTAGAATGGTTGAATCTAGGACTGCGACAGCATACTTTGCCTGGGACTGGAGAAGTTCGAGGGACTGGCACTGCTTAAAGGTGACATCTATGTGGCCATACGTTCGCGACGATGAAGACTGACAGACCGTTCTGAGTCTCTGTCGGAGACGTAAGCAATTGCATTTCTCGAAACTGCGTCTTTACTCACGGTTTCATCGAGAATGCAGCTCAAGTAATTGAGATACCATCTCCAAGTCGACGAAGAAGACTTCAGGAGTAAATGGTGTAGGTAAAGCGATGCCCAGGGTGTCTTCTGAACACCCTCTGATGTAGGGGAGCGAAACTGGTCTCGTAGCGATGCATGGTGGCGGATCAACAACCATTTGCAACATCCTGTCCGACAATCATGTGTTTGGTAGACAGCATATTGTCGGAATGACCAAGGATTTGCTGGCTTAGCTCGACCGTGCAACTCTACAAAGCGAACGTTGTAACATATCTCTAGCTATCGTTAGAGGCATTGTAGGCAAGGGTACTCATAGTTTATACTACCATAATGGTTGAGACTCTTTTCACCTTCCCAATGAAACCTGCGATAACATGCGGAGTAGTAGTTGTCTTCATCTTTTATCTTTATTCCGAAAGAGGTTACAATCTCTTTGAACGATGGCAGTATATCGAAGGAAGATTCGATAACAGAGAACATCTCCAGGGTGAGTTTCAAACGACTCCAACTGTTCTTCTGTGGGATGATGCTGCACCTGCTGTCAGAATTTGTAAGGAGTCTGAAGGCTTGACAACTTAGACCCTCACATCATCCAATCACCGCTGTTCTTCGGATGCGACTATTGGAATGTCAGCGCCTTTTAGATCGTCTACTCGTGGTAGAACTACCTCGAAAACACTCTTCAGCTCTCTTGTAGTACGAATAGGAATGAAGGATGGCTCTTCTGTCAATAATGCCGTTAGCAGAGGACATTTTGTCCATTCCGGGTAGGGTCACATACCATTTCCAGGGATAATCTTCGACGAGTGAAGAACCAGAATGCAAACGTGGTCCGGGTTTGAAACGAAAGTGGTTTCAGCTTTCTCGGCTAGAACTCGATTCATTCGAGCGGGGTCACTCAAAAACAACTCGCTCTTTCCAGGCTCACATGCGTGCTCAACAGTATATCGAGACTCGGACATCGCATTTGTTGACATCTCGCGACTTTAGAGCCCTCCCAAATCCCTAAAGAATACTGCCAAATTGATGGCTTTGTTTCATGGGAGCCGCCAGCTGGAACCAGCTTGAGGCTCCGCATTGACCAATCTAGTGCCTCACGTGACTTGAGATAGGCAACTACCTTGGTATATATATCTGTCGCATTAGGCTAGACTATACTTTACCTTTGGCAAGTCAACACTGAAGGTATAGAGAAGCGCGCTCTGTGTTTCGAACGAACATAAAGCCATGAACAGCTCCGGTCAAGGGAGCCTTCTTTGTAAACGAAAGTCTGCAGCGTGATGGGGTCAAAGGTTTCCTACGGCTGCCTGGTTGCCCGGTGGTCCTTCAAGGCACAACGTCAGGCTGAAGACGGGTAGGTCGTGGATGAAGCCGATGGCTGCACTGTACATCGTTTGTTGGGCTGAGGGGTATATATCAACATTAGTTGCCCGGATTCCGACCAGGCTTACTCGAGACTTGCCTTCTAACCTCGCGATATTACCAACTATACAACGAGAAAAGCCCTGCAGCCCCTCCGATTATACTTTCAGATGAATTTCCATGATGGTGACCACCTACATCGAAGATAAATACCTGAAGGAGGAGAATCTCGAAGCGTTACTGATGGAGCTGTTTCCAGATGGAGATTGGGAGATTACTGTACTATGCGCTCAACAGTCCGACCGAACTTCAAAGTATCTCTGACATGTTACAGACGCTGGATAGCACAGCAGGAAAATCTTCATACATGGTGGAAGCGCCACGAGAAGTCACCGAAGTAGGCAAACCCCTAAAGCTTAGATGCGCAACGAAAGTTGAGCTAAATGATAGGCAGGCCGAGATAGAATCGGTAACTGATAATGAATGAGGAATTGCCGGGATCGGTAGCGAAGGGAAGGCGAATCTGGCGTGGACGAGGGCACCCGACTTCCTAAGGTTGGTGGGGCCAGGGCGGTGCTCGGGCTGAGCGGACCGCGGCTTTGAAGACGGCCCTACTACGGGCATGCTCCAGTCCTGCTCATTTAAGAATTGAACCACCTATAGTCAATCTCAAAAGTCAACGAACGTAATGTTTCCACAATGATCATACTGTCCGGAGCGGGATCAAGCAATGTCACCTAGCCGGCCTCGAGTTACGTGCGAGGCGCGGTACCCACCCGCCCGCAGGCTCCCCAGCATCTTCGTAAACGCAGCCTTACAATAAGCGGACCCGCCGCCTCAAGCGTCATGACTTCACATCAGGCGCCTTCGCATTCTACCCTTCAGTTTTTGCGGCAGGAAATCAAACGGGCACGGCGTAAAAACGATCGAGATCAGGACTTTGTCGACATACCTAGCGTACAACCCTTGTTCACCGAAGCGGCGATTCACCAGGCACTCGGAGAGTGCGGCTTTCTCCCCAATCATCGCGCAATCTTTACTCCGAGAATTCAGCGAGAATGCTTTCCCTTATTTGCGCTCCTAGTCTATCTCGAGGAGGCCTGGCTGATTAAAGTCTTCTTGGAGAAGGATGTTGTGGCTCTTCCCGTAGAAGAGGGCCGCTTTCCATATAAAGCTGAATTGCGAGATGGATTTAAGAACGTGTTTCTGGATGAACAGTGGGCTTTCAAGCCTCACTTTTTTCATCTTGGCCGCTTCTCTCGTATTCATCGTCACGCGATCATCCCAATCATCGAGAAAGAACGTTTGAACGAGAAGGATGGAAGCTTTGGGGCGATATCTCGAATCGCAATTGCATCTTCATTTCACGATACCCCTCACAGTCAGGTTTGTAGACTTTTTCAATGACTAGTAACATGGGCATTGATTCGGTTTTAGGAGACAATAGTGGCACGATTCATTCGAAAGAAGATAAAGCCCCGGGAAGGCGCAGAGTTCAACTTCGAGAAGGAACGAGACTACCTGGGACTTTTGGGTGAAGTCCAAAACCCGAACATAGTGAAATTACTCTACTCTTACACGTACCGAGATCAAAACTATCTGATATTTCCTCAAGCGTCGATGGACTTGGGCGAATTCCTGCGGAATACGGAGCAGTTCGGGCGATTCGCTAAAGCCAGCACATTATACACGGCGCTTCAAGGTTTGACATCGGCGCTTGACGACGTTCATAATCTGAATCTACCGGATAAATTCAACGGGTCAGACTTTTGCCGAATCGGTTATCATCACGACATCAGACCTGCAAACGTGCTTGTCACGCCTGATAGCTTCCTTCTTGCTGACTTCGGTCTATCCAATATGAAAGATCCTGCCGAGCAGAAATCCGAGACGGAGTGGAAGTTTGGAAAAGGTGATTATTTTGCTCCGGAATGTTATAAAGGCCACCTCGCTCACGGTGACGTTGGACGTGCTATCGACATTTGGGCTTTGGGCTGTATGCTTCTCGAAATTTGCACTTACATGGAAGATGGGGCATCCGAATTGAAGACCTTCCGGAGGTCAAGACTCAGCACATTTCGACCCCGATGGAAGACTGGATTCTTTTTCCAGGATGATCACGTCAAAGCTGCTGTACTTGATCGTATACAACACCTGCTGGCCCAACCAGACAATCCGGCGCTGTGGAATCTCGCAGAATCCATACGTGCAATGCTCACGATAGCACCAACAGAGCGGCCAAGTTCCTCTAGAGTACATCTGTACTTGATGCATGCTTGCACGGTGGCTCTCTTCTTCGAGTGTAGATGGTCCATGTCCGATTTTGTCACAGAAGTCGAGAGACATGACATCATACAACCATCAATGCTCGGAAATCTTGAGCTGCTTCGATTGAAGTCTTGGGGTGAAGTCCTTGGTCTATATACAATGGATCCAGAGCCATTGCATTTGATGGAAAGGCCCGGATCTAACAACAGAGCCAGGACAACCGCAATACTCAATGTTCAAGCTACTCTGGTTCGATTGAAAGAGCGGTTCCATGACTCTATTACGCGATTGCGAAATCTGGATCGAGCCGGGGATGACAAGCAGAGTTTAGCCACTCTGGAGAATGAGTTATCTACATATACCATGGAACAGATTAGCAGCCTATTCGATTCCCTTCCTAGAAGTTTAAAGAAAAAGGCTGATCATCGGTTTCGAGAATGCATGGGATCTGATGTTGTGTCCAGCTCTCACAGCTATAGCTCTCTCAGCTTGGCCATCCGAAGCCCAGAAGTGTCCCATACACAACTGGATATACCTGAGGTCTTAGAATTTGAGGACACAGCCCCACGAATTAGAGAGGGAAAGCGTCACATTGAGACACAATCAATGGTGACTACAAAATCAGAGACGCCAGAGGAGCATGCTAGCAATCATTCGTCGCTCCGTTCTAATTGGTACGTCTGGGACCATGATATCAACGTTGCCATCCCGGCAACACTCTTCCCTAGGTCTGATGAAGAAAATGATCGGGAACGCCCACACCGACCATCGGTTTTGGAAGCCATAGGCTTCAACAACGCAGAGTGCCCGAGGAATTCGAGTATTGAAATTCCAGCGGACGAACTATTTTCCATCACAAAGGGTTTCACAATTCTTTAGCGGGCTCGTTAGACTGGTCATGGATGTAAATTCTCAGTACTCTAACATATTGTTCAACAACGATTCCTGTTATGAACGCTCCTACTGGAACATTCGCGGGTCCTGCCTTCTTCTAGTCCGGTGCATCCTCGAGGACAAGTTGTATACATCTCCCATTAACGGGTATCTACATACGAAGCCTGAGAACCTTCCACTAATTCGAGTCGAAAACAACAGACGTCGCAACGTAATGTTGCTCCTGATTCGTTTCGGTGCATACGACATGGGTTCATCACCAGTGTAGAAGATCCCGCAAAGGAGGCAAAGCGAATGAGATGAGTCTGAGTTTACGTATCAGGTTGTCCAAATGGAATAGAAGACTACATTGATCACGCGACCGAGTGACCAGAGATCCACTCGCGCGCTGCTGTTTGAAAGCTGGGCGAAATGAGTCTGCCAGACAATGCAATTGACGCTAAGAGTAGTTGGCAACTCAGCCGCCTATTTTCAACTCCAATGTGTAAGAACAGTATCACCTTCTTTCAAATCTGCAAGACGAACACTTTCCTTCCACATGACATCCCTATTCTGTGCGTCTTGAGATTCAGCACTTGTCGGGAACGGCCCTCGTCCAAGGAAGTGAAGGTCTTTTGGAAACTCCCCTAGGATTTCGTCCGAGTCGAACGCCGCCCAAAGCAGATCCGCGGCCGACCTGCTCGTAGGTCGTATATTACCGTTTGGCATGAGCCACGTTACGGACGGGAATATGATTTGAAACAACAAAGCGCGAATAATCCAAGGCGCGCGGCGTGAGATTCCTATCGCCATGGTACCCAGATCGGTACCAAGGATACAGACTTTGTTCAGCGCAGGATCTTGATCCAGACGCTGCTGGAGCTCATGCATCATCATAATGAGGCACAGCTTTGCCGCGCCGTACCGACGATGTGATGCTGGCCACGATGGATCCTCTTTCGCCGAACTCCATGTTCCTTTAGCAATGGCCTCCATTCTTGCACCATCCTCGACAATGGTTTTCGACATGCCTTTAGGGTAGGCCCTAGTTGGGTCGTTGCGCTTGTCATACGGGTCGTGTGACTGGCTTCCAACTACGACAATACGTCCTGCGTCCTTGTCCATACTTCTCAGAAGCAGAAGGGCCAGTAGCCAATGACCGAGATACTTTGCAGCGAACATCTTGTCGAGCTCTGTTTCTATCCAGCTTTGCTTCCCAAAGTCCTGCCATCCAGCGTTAAGAACAAGAGCGCGGATTGGCGGGATCTCGCCTGCCGCAACACGAGAATTGATCGTATTGGCAATCTCGCGAACATTTGCGAGGTTCGTCAGGTCCAGGGAGAGTACATTACTCGAGTGAGTTTTACCGGAGGCCAGCGCAGCTTTGAGTTCTGCCGCAGATTCTGCATCTCGCACTGGGTAGTGTCCATGGTATTTGGCTAGCTCGGGTCTGGAAACAATTTCCTTCACAACTGCGCTGCCCAAGCTCCGTTGGCTCCGGTGACAAGGATGGATCCTTTAGCTGTTGACATCTCGTGGGCTGGTCTTTGATGCTCGGAGAAGAGAGGTGACGGTGAGCTGAGCGTAAGAGAGGAGATGGAAGGTTATATCTTTTCAGGGTGCCCGCTAAGAGCATTCGCGTTAGATGTGGAGAATAGCCCGCATTCTCTCTCTATGGGAGGGCACGGAGGGTTCAATGTACGATTAATGAGAACGGTGCTGATACTCACGCGACGATACGAATTCAGCTAGGCGAACAGTAAGCACACTAGACTTCAGGTTGCGATAGTAGGGTTAAAATCGTGATGTTCATTGGTCTCTTCTTAGTATGATCCTAGCGAGTTGAATGCTTCGTAGAGTAAGCGACTTTCCTTTACTCAAAGAACGTTACAGATCATTATATCAGACTCGTACACAACTTTCGTGACATCACGGCACTTCTTTGCTAGACTGTTAACGGCGAAAGAATATAGTCGCTGTTGTTTCTGTAAACTAGAAAATTAGCTAATGTGGGTTAGTTAAATGCTATATCCTGTAATGAGTTACAGCTGCAGGAACGCCCAATCCAGCAAGAATATATAGAGTATTCATCCCTTGTCAATATTCTCTGGATGTATTAACAATTGCGCTTTGGCTTTAAGCCATGGTCACTGATGAGCTCACTATACTACTATATGGTTATGATTGATGAACCAGGTCTGTTCATGACAGTACGTCTCAAGTCATTAGTGTATGACTTGGTTACTTGTATCCTCGATTGGTGTTCAACCACCTCGACAAAGTCCCGACTCGACACCTCATCTTCTCAGAGGAGATAGTAAAAGTTAGTATATGGAACGATGCAAACTTCCTACTCTATTTTATCCCCTTGATGAGAAGGCCTATACTCAAATGACCTGAAGCATGGGTTGGAATTGTTGTATTATGGATTCGCAAGCATATTCGGATAGGCGAGTAGGCAATTTGTCGCCTGGTGTTGTACTAAATGGCAACTCTGGCTTCAACGTATGTGATGCACGATTGGAACTCTCAATTTTGATGCGCCGCTCGAGACGGCCCATTGCGTAGCCAGGTCCAAACGTGCCCCACACTAGGACGGCTATGATCTTTGCACTATATACCCAGGTATATAACGACACATCTGCAACCGCGAGCGAGACAGCGAACCTCTCACACAGCACCTGTGAGCGATTTCACACCAACAAGTACGACACCATGACGATACTCAGCCTGCCCGACGAGCTTCTTGGCGACGTTTTCAGATACTACATTCAGGATGTCGGCCTCTCCGAGGCGTGTTATGCGCGAGGAACTTGTGGTACGTGTGATGCCACAAAAAAGCATCGTGTAGACTGACCAAAAACCCAGGTCGCTTCAACGAATCGATCACGCACATCATTGTTTGGTCCACGACCAGCCACCCATTCGAGCCTAAGCACTTTCCAAAGTCAAGTGCTCTTCGCACCAACTTCGAAGGAACGCTAGACGATGCCGCAAGGATGCGAATCTACGATATCACGGAGCAGATCATCGGCGTCACAGGACCAATCATCAATTCTGTCGCTATACGACGACTGTTCGTAGCCAGGATCATGCATTATGTTGGGAACATCATGACCGCTCGTCAACTTGATAAGAAGAAGTGGTCAAGGGCTGTAAAGAATGTGCAGTTCACTCCCATCGCCGGTCTCTGTGCAGCCATTGCGACCGGCAACCTGGATGCTGTAGGGCATTACCCCCAGAAGATTGGCGAGACACAGATGATTGCAAACATGACGACTCCTATGCCGAATGCGACGAAACTGTTCCAAGACCCTATCCAAGCCGCAGCCGCAGCGGGCAACACCCATGTTCTTACGATTCTGTTGACATATACACCGACCAGCCATAACATTGGAGGGCCCCAGACAGCTTGCCTTCTACAATGCCTGTCGTGGGCCTTAAGAAAGCGCGATCTGGAGTTCTCACGTTAAATGTGCGTCCCTTCTCCTGGGACGTTTCGAGCAACTCCCTGTTGACGACCTCACGAAATCACGTTGTCTACTTCGCTGGATAGAGCACAGCTGCACATCAGGATCACTGTAGATTTTTGACTTGCTTATTCAGACGCGTCAGACTGTGTGTACGAGTCCAGCACACGGCCTATCACTCTCCCTAAAAGCTTTAGAGGAGGCTTGCTGGATGTGAACCCCTCAAATGGCGCATCACGTTCTGGATTAGCACGAAGATTGCTTCAGTAACCTACGTAACCGCGGAGATCAGCTGAGTGTCGCGTTCCAGCGTGCTGTTGAAAGCCAGAATCGCTCGGTGGCCAAGATTCTGCTCGAACATAGAGTGCTCGTCAACCGGAAATCTATAGTGCTCTTTAGCGAGCATGGTGACGCCTTGGTGATAGCAGTACAGAAGCGTAATATTGACATGGTCACGCTTCTTCTCGACAATGGGGACGCAGTTGCTGACTCCACGTTAGACGTGGCGCTCTGGATGGTCATGAACGCTACGCAGCGAATTCAGGCCTACCAGTGGAATGAGCGTACCGCAGTCGCCCGGATCATCTACAAAGAAGGCTTGGCTAATATACTGAAGCCCTTGGCACGTCTGTCAAATGGATCTGTCGCCTCAGTACTCCGTTCGCTGAGGCAAAATCCTGCGGAATACAACGTTCGTCTTGCTAGGCTGTGTGATTACTATTCTTCCAAGGTAGCTCAGACGGCTTCCATATTGAGGAATCTTGGGCGTAATCTCAATTGAAATCTGCTGAGCGACACATACGTGGATTGGGTGTTGCGTAGGCCCACGGATGCATAATGTTAATCTGGCACCCCTGGATGTAGCTGTCAGATTGTAGAAGGAATGTATGCTGAGTTGAACGAATTTAAAGCTTCCGCCAGGCTTACCCATATAGCACGAAAACAGAACATTGCAGGAAGAGACATAAGAGGATCGTCTTCTAAGGTGTATTCTCAGCATGTGGCTCGATGTGTTTCTAGTATGCGAAGAATGCTGTGATGGACTAGGTAGCATTGCTAATGACTTATGTGCATTACTACGTCTCCATTTGAAATAGATCGGCCAAGGAGCGTCTTCTCCGACCACTAAAGGGTCGACCAATTGACACCGTAAAATAAGATGCATTGCTCACTACGGGAACCGCTGCCTCATACACACAGAGGCATGGAACGATTGCTGTAGGTGAAATAATTATTTGAAGAGTGGTAGTTGTTCAGACAGCACACTCTCACTCGTCAAGTTCGTTCTGCGTGGCAATCCATGTTGGACTCTACAACCCCTCGCACGAAGTACGAGAGTTCAAGGAATAGCACGCTCGACTTCAAGTTTGATAGAACAAACAGGTTCATTCTCCTTAGAACGCTGGGTTTAGAACTTTCGGGCCACAAGCGGATGTGATTTGCAGCAATATACTGTAGGAGATCCGCAACTAGTTTGCGCTTGAAAACCAACTTCACCTGAGAGTCCCTAGCAGTGATAGCGTTCACTTAATAGGGAAGATCACGCGCCCTTTAGAAGGAGACTAGCTTACCGAACGCTTCGTATAATTCCGGCTTGCTTACCTTGCCACCCAGCGTAAGCCAAATTTCTTCTGCACAAACGCGACCTCGTGACCGTTGTCCGGCGTAGATCTGCCTGCACTCGAGATACAGAGAATCTGTCACAGCGTCTCTACTTCATTACCTTATCTACACATTTCTCGACCCCACCTCAAGCCAAAGCGTGAGATCAACAGCATGGCTCTTACCGACCTCCCTCCGGAGATCTTTGGCGACATTATCGCTCGCTATGTCGCGAAAGCAGGCATTGTCGAGGCTTGGAAATTGCGACCACTCTGCAGTAAGCTAAAATGCGCAACTTAGCATGTACCTAGGTACTGTACTTACTCCTACAAGAAGCCTTCCTTGGCTACATCGAGATCGAAATCCTGGCAAAGACATCTGCAGCGGCTCTCCCGAGGAAAGGTGACATAGATGGACACGAGATTCTCGTCAGAGGCGTTTTGTCGCTGTTTCGCCGTCGCCCCAGCCGGCTCGCAATTTTTCTACAAAAGTCGGCCAACAACATCATCGAAGCTGCGGGCGAGAACAGTAGAGTCCGACTGGAGCATCCCAAAGAGGCACTTTTCAAAGCCTGTATCAAGAAGCACGGTCGTCCCGCCGCCATTCTTTGCATCCTCGAAGAGGACAGCCAATATAGTCAGCAGGTAGACGATCTTGGTGGCCAGTCAGTTGACACCGCCGCCGCCGCCGCTCTAGGATTCGATTCCGTGCTTAAAAGCCTTATTTCGGACGATGACAGCCTGCTTGAGGTTGACACCCTCGCGTTTGGTACTCCTCTTCATGCGGCGGTCGGGGCGAACCAGATTGATACCGTTAAAGTTATCTGCATGCTCTACGAGCAGCGCGATAGCACCACAACGAACGTCGCTTATCGGTCCGCTTTGGATTCAGAGATTCCCTTTGCAATCAGACTTGACAACGAGAGGATTGCAGGGATTCTAGTTTATCAATACGTGCAAAAGTCTTGGATGAAAGAGGCGACCTTGAGGAATTGGCTTTGTCAAGCAGCTGCTCATGGCAACTTGGCTATTGTTGACAGCTTACTTCTGCACGGACACAACCTGACACGCAAGACCTTAAGGGAAGTGTGGGAGTGCGCTGTCAAGGACGAACGACTCCTGATCCTTCGACGCTTCTGGAACGCAGGTCTCGTTTCTCCGAGTAAGATGCTTAGCGACACGGAGTGTGCACTCAGTATAGCTGTTCGACATGGCAAGATAGAGATTGTTGAGATGCTCCTGCAAAATGGCGCATACCCCGATGGTGCCCCGCTACCGGCAGAACCCGAAAAAGCAGCGCGTCGACCTCTGTATAAGGCTTTCTGCAAAGGGAATGCAGATTTAGTCGTGTTGCTGCTGAAGTATGGAGCAAACCCTTATCATGCGGAGCTGGATCATCACTTGCACACTCCTCACAAGTTTGGTAACCGCAATAAAGAGATCATGGAACTCATCCAGTTAGCTCTAAAGACCACGGCAAAACCAGTCAAATTATCGCAGGCATACTCTCTCCAGGCGTCTGACGTTCCAATTCTGCCTTCTTTTCTAGGTACACGACCTTCTAGGGCTTCGATGGATGTGGATGAAGATGAAAATAACAATGGGAGCGGAGATGGAAACGAAGATGAAAACGAATCTGGGACTGAAGCTGAGAATGAAGCTGAGCATGAATCCGGGATTAAAGATGGGATGGAGAGTGCTTCTTGGATTCCAGCCGCTTTCAGCTATATCCGCCATCTGTTCAAAGATTGAAATCATTGACACCTGTCTGACCGGCAAATGGCAGCTACTCAATTCTTCGGCCAGGTCTCATTGAAAAGCTTATAGTGGCCATTATTGACATTATTCTCAGCGGGTTGGTAACGGCACCTTCAAAACGGTGCTCTTTGAATAATGCTCGACAAATGCGAGAAGCGGGCCCATTTCTATCTCTTTTCTCCATCACAAAAAAGTCATTTCATTTCATGTTCCTTCCTGATCTCACCCACTGCGTCTAAAACACAAGCCTGTCCTCCTGCGTCATCCGTCCTCTCTGTGCCAAAACCACCGCGCGAAGGTTGCTTTTAGCGAACGATTCGGACGCGCAAGATGACCTACTAGCTTTTGTGCGTTATACTGTGAACGCGAAAGGTTCAGCAGGGAAATCAATAAGAGTAATCATCTGCTTCTTTAGCATGTTAAACTGATACTATAAAACATCCAGAAATCACAAAAGAAAGTAAAAAGAATTAAACACAGTCAACCCCAATAATTGCTTTCCCCATACGTATGACGCTATCTTCTCTTGCAGCAGACCATACAGTATCTACCGCACACCAGGCTAGCTGCTCTATGCCTTCACCTCCTTCAGTAATCTCAGCTGATATTTGGTGGGGATGCGGCGGGATGCGAATTCGATAGGTCGCGCTTTCCTCGTTTGGAGGTGATGGGCGGCTTGCGAGATTCTGCCCTTCACCTTGCCCGGTACTGGCAATTTGCCACTTCTCTATATCTATATTACACCCTGCCTCCTTCGACGACCTTCTCAGAACTCAATCATTAGGTTGTCCGCAATATAGCAACCATGGAGTTGCTCGATATGCCGCCCGAAATGGTGCAACGCGTCGTCGGTTGCTACGTGAGCAAATTTGGCGTGGTACAGGCCTGGAAGACTCGCAGCATCTGCCGTAAGTCTTATCCAATTTACGCAATATGTTGTCACTAATGAGTAGAAGGCACATGGCGCGAATACGTAGAGTACGAAGTTCTTGCCAGACAGCCTGTGAGGGCCTTCACTCGCCAAGGTTCACTCTCTGGTAGGGAGATCCTTCGACACAACATGGCAACCTTTGTCGCCTATCGAATCAAGAATCCGAAAGGCCTGAACACTTTTCTCCCGAACTTCATGAATCGAATGATCACGGCATTGACCCAAGTTGCGGGAGACAGCAACGACGCCACGCAGAACGAATATGCGAAACTCCTAAGCCATGTGTTTGCGAACACTTACGAACACGCTTATCACCTCATCATTGTCAATCCAACAAAACCCATCAACGCGAATAAGGCAGCCGGATTTGCGGAGGGTATGAGCGCTAATTTAATCGCTGCTGCCGCTGCCATTGGGAGCCTTGACGCAATTCGACATTTTGTCGCGCAGGACAGCAAAGCGCTTTGGGACAAGTCGGTGGCATTTGGTTACCCACTGGCTGCCGCTGCACTGGCCGGGCGTGATGACATGGTCATGATCTTATACAAACACCTTCTAGCTGTCCGAAAAGCTGGAGCCGACAAGTCTACTTATAAATGCCTGACGCCAGCGATCGATGCTGCGATTCGTGGCTGTCAGTACAAGGTCGCCAACTTCCTGTTGCGGGCTATCATCAACTATAGCAAGCCACTGATTAGTGCAGCTTACGCGAAACTATTGATCGCATCAGTCCGGACTGGAAATGTCAAGTTTGTATCCCTCATTCTTGATTGTGGCGTCCTTCCAACCCAGCACACACTCGCATCCGCTTTCACCCTCGCCGTGAAGGACAATCATGAAGAAATCGCTACTTATTTCTGCACGGGAGGGCATATCCGTATCAACAAATTCATGGACGACTATGGTGTCCAATCTCCGCTAAAAACTGCAGTTCAAAGGGGCCGCCTGGAGCTGACGAAAGCACTGCTAGACATGGGTGCCTACCCTGATGGACCAAGCAACATTCAAGAACATCACTGGTATCTTCATTGCCCACTGGAGGTTGCTGTAAAGAAGAGGAATGTGAAGATTGTCCAACTTCTACTTGAGTGCGGGGCCATTCCGCACCTTGTGAAATCTTACGAGGATATACCTCCGCCACCTTCTGCAATCCGAGTCCTTATCGACAATGCGAAGAGACACAACACGAAACCTGTTAAGTTCAGGATCAGGAAAATTCTCAAGGACGTATCGGAACTTATGGTTTACGATCCTAGCCTTCCGTCTTCCAACTCGAGGGGCCAGGGTACCACAAACTTGGTTCATTTTCGATAATTGCTATCATGGCTATTAGTGGGGATATAGCACGACTAGAAAATTGTTTTCCTCGCTGCCGGACTGAGGTCCTCTTATTCTGAGCACACCACTTCCTCCCCATCGAATCAGGAGACCAGCATCGAAGCCAATCTTTTTGCGGACTATTGATCTTGGATGGGCCTCTATCAGCTGGGCATACTATCCCCTCAATTTGATACCCACTCTAAAAAGCAGCTTTTCCGTTATGGCATGGAACATTTGCGAGCACAAATCGTGGACAAGAATCTTTTGCAGTCAGGGGCCTCAGCTTCAGGGATCATTCGGAATTGCAATTCAAATTCACACTTCTCTTATTTTGGTAGTCGAGCATAATAGAATCCTTATTGCTCGGCATGTCTTATTGTGTCATCTCAAGTTGGTGTTTTCACTCGTGACGAGAAAAAATAAAGGTTGGGCTAAATACCGTTCACCTCCATGCTTCCCCTCGATTTAGTGACTTACGTTGAAGTAGCGGGCAGATGTAGAGGACGCATCATTTTGCCGCTACTTCATGAATATGAATGTAAGTGCTCTTGTTTGAATATGTTGTCCTGCGCGAAAAAGCAGGTGAAAATGTGGTCCGGTATCGAATTCATGTTTCCTGCCAGGACCTATCCACCGTATACTACCGAGCGATAATTTTTTAATGAAGGAATCTGATCGGGCGCACATATGATAATATGAGCCTGCCAGGTCCCCGCGAGATCAACTCGAGGTTTTGAGACAATACTGATACCTGTATAGAGAGGACATGGAATGTGTGTAGTTGCAGGAGCTTATGAGTGGACGTTGAAAATACGTGCGTGTTTACTGGTTCCTAGAAAATGATCGGCTTTCTAGAAACGAAGATTGTAGAGATGCAACAAAGAAGTACAATACAGCCGGCTTGTGAATGCTGATCTCATAATCTTCTTTTCAGCATAGGTTCTATATCTGCAACTACCTATCAACGGAGTGAATATCGTGACCCGGGGTGTGAGAATCACCAGCTCAAACAGCATCTTCCTGCAAACATCGTTGTACATAGGAAAAAAGTGGAAAGGGTCAAAAAAATGACTGTTCAATTGTCATTGTACTCCGTCACGGCCTCGCCTCGCGGCGTCACTCTTTGCATTCCCAGCTACCGTGTGAACACACTATCCTCGAACGTCATTGCATTGCGGGTCCTGGCGAACCTCAGCACTCCAGGGAGGTACTCAAAGAACGACACCCTCCCCTCCCAACAAACAACGATCGCCGTGATGTTGCTCGACCTCCCCCCGGAGATGCTGCAGCGCGTCATCACCTGCTACGTCAAGACTGCAGGAGTACTGGAAGCATGGAAGAGCCGGGAAGCATGTCGTAAGTTCGGTCTCTCTGTCTAATCTTCCGGAAAGGCACAGTGGTTTTTCTGTCGCATTAGTCTGTAGAAGCGGTTCGACTTGTAAGCAGTCCTCAAGTGGGATCTCGGCCTACAGTTCATAGCGCTCTTGCGACACAGTCCAACTATGCACCGAACTCTAATGTTATGATAGGGACGTTCCGCGACTACGTTTCGGAAGAGATCCTCGCTCGTCAACCGCCCGAAGTCTTCCGCTATAAGAGGAAGGGTACAAAAGCAGCGCAGAAACTCTTCGACCATAACGCCGCAGCCATCCTCGGGTATCGCGTAAACAGCTTGTACGGCGTCAACCGATTCATCCCCTTCTATATCCGCGACGTCGTAAGCGAGTTGATGGATGTGGATGGCAATATTAACGATGGGCGTCGCCAAAAGTACACTCAAATCCTATCGAAGCTGTTAGTGGCGAACTATCCATGTGTTGGATCCCTCCTGCGCACAGACCCGAGCAAGCCAGTGCCCCGAGGAATTATGGGACCCCTTGATGCGGAGAATAGTCAAGACTTACTTGTCGCTGCGGCAGCAGTTGGTGACCTGGATGCACTTCAACACTTTATCGCGATGATGGACGACGAAGAGCCTGAGCAGGCCACCCAATGGTCTAACGGCCCCCACCAGAGCCCACTGTGGAGATATTCAAAAACGTTCGGGTACCCACTAGCAGCAGCAGCCTACGCCGGCAATGAAGATATCGTCAAGGCCGTCTACAAGCTGATCCTGATCCGCAAGTCCAAGGTTGAGTACATGTCTTCTGCTGAAGCCGCAACGTACCAAACAGTGGTAGAGAGCGGGATCACGCAGGCTTGCCAGTCTCTCAACTTTCGAATCTCCGACTTCCTCTTAAGCCACTTCAGGAAGGACTTTGAAAAGTTCACAGAGAATGGGTTTCGAACTTTGCTAAGCACTACTGTCCGATGGCGCAGTAAGGATGAGGTGGTCAATATTCTGAACATCGGCCATTCAGCCACACGGAAGACGTATACGGATGCGTTCTTTTCCGCATTGAGGGATCGAGAAGACGACATCGTATTGCTATTCATCGAAAAAGGACTCATTCACACCAACCATCTATTCGATTGTGGGGATTGTCCTCTGAGCGCAGCTGTAGCACGAGGCCGCCTCCCCATTGTTCGACGCCTCCTCGATGCAGGTGCCAGCCCAGATGGAGCCACTTATGGAGGATGGAGGTCCAGGACCGGATACCCGTTGTGGCAAGCAGCACGAAAAGGCGACTCGAAGATGGTGAAGCTTCTACTAGATCGGGGGGCTGATCTGCACCTGGTCAAGCGGCTTTGGGACAACAAACACAATGCTGAAGATTGGAAGATCACGGACAAGCGATGCAGAAATCTTCTGATCAAAGCATTCAAGAAGTCGGACGATCCCAAGCCTCACAATTGTCTTGAGAACTTTGCAGACGTGCCCAATATTGTTTTAGGCAAGAATGATATGGGCGAGTTGTCACCACTCTGAGCGGCGCATCGAGACTTGATAGGATTGGCCACGTACGCGCTGACCTTCAGCTTCTCACATGTCGCCGGCTTCCTATCTCTTGCTTATTCTGTACCAGCAAAAACAATGTCAAATCGCTCCTGCCTCCATCGGATCCTGGAGTTGGCCCATTGGGTCCATGTAAGCATACGAGAAGTAGATGCGGTGTCATGTCTGCACGAGAATTTTCCTACGTCAAGCTGCTGTGTCCGATGGAAGCGGGAAGAACAAGATATACATAAATGCATAAATGTCTGATACATGTTTCTGCTGGAGCTTAAATTTTCATGTCGTAGAGACGCTGACGTGGTCTAGGAGGCTGGGCTTATCCACCCATGTGCCAGCCTAATCCTGGAATTTGCCTTGATAATCCGTGCATGCAACAGCGGAGATCCCGCCCATCACTTCCCCGCCCGCAGGCAAGGATCAACACCAGTTGCCCCTATCACGTTCCCTGACGCATGCGAAGTCCGTGATGGACCTATAGTTTGGGTGCCCTGAGAACCCTCTTGCGACACTTTTTCCTGCACAAGGCATCCTTCATAACTTCAAGCCCCAGTGTTTATAGTCCGACCCGTGCGCGTGTATAGCCTCTACTGAAGCCTGCGATCCGGCAAAACGCCCAACTTCCCGTCGACACACGGAGACTCGAATACTCAATGATTAGACGCACTCGGGCCATGCAGCTGCCAGGTTATTGGCGTTTCGCGGCCCGGAACGCGCCTCGCGTGAGATGATACTTCCGATAATTGCTTTACCCGCCCCTCCGCGGGAGCCTGCTCGACAATCCTCAGCCGCAGCCTTCTGGACGGGAGGATCCTCGATAAGCCCTCAATTGCGCAGCCTGATCGAGTGTAACAATCTTTCTCCATCGCGAGTAACGTCGACCATAACTCAGTATCCTATCGCCGATATATCAACTGCCGATCAATGATGGATCCTCTCACGGCCGTCGGTCTGGCTTCTAATGTTGTGCAATTCCTTACATTTGCAGGCGACCTGATCTCCAAAGGCCTCGAGCTTTCACGAAGTGCGAGTGGTGCGCTGGAACACAACCTCGCAATCGAAGCGGTCGCGCAAAGTCTATCTGTAATGTCTCGGACTTTGATGTCTTCTCTTCCCGAGAGCAATTCGAAGACGTCTCCAGCGGAATTGGAGCTGCGCAAGCTCTGCGAAGGCGCCAAAGGGGTGGCTGAGACACTTGTCAATGCTTTGCAAAAGATTAAAGTTACCGGTAGCAGCGATCGCGCCTGGAAAAGCTTCCGACAAGCCCTCAAATCCATACTGGGTGCTGAGCAGATGGAGCAAATGTCGCTTCAGATTGACAGATATCGGCAGCAGATCGGATTGACTTTGATGATGTCTTTGAGGTAACGACAACAGTCTCTGTACGCGCGAGGTGGCCGAAGACATTACTAATGTTCGTTTAGAGAACAGATTACGAGAATCGAGACCAACGGCACTTCATCAGCTCGATCGCTGCAACGCGAACTCGAAGAACTCGCCCTCTCCGTCGAATCGTACCGAAAAGACGTAATCGACCTGGTGCGAACACCAGTACAATTAGAATTGAGTCTTCAGAGCGATTGGAAACAGGTGTCTCAGATAGAGAATGCGATTGCTCGCCCAAATGCCATTCAGATGGTGGAAAAGGCCATGGCCAAAGACACAGATAAGGTTCGGCGAGTTAATTACACAACGCTGGAAGGACTACTGAGGGAAGACTTAACACCGGAAGAGCTGAGAAGAGTGCTGAGGCGAGATTTCGAACCGGAACGGTTAAAACAAGCATTAGAGCAGATTAAGCTTCGCATAGAAGGCACTAAGGCGGAGCTGACTACACACAAGAATGTGGATGAGATATTTCCTGGGCGATTGACGAAGCTTGCAGAAAAGGATTGGAAACTCCAAGCCCAGACGAGTATTCACCACCAATTATATTTCTCTGACATTGGTATGTGCCTGACGCCCAGTTCGCACTCATTCGTCGTTTGGCAGATATATTAGCCCTTCTACTAAATGTGATGGTCTGCTAATCGTATATTACTCTCCAGATCAACGTTACAAGGCTATAGCCGATGCGCACAAGGACACTTTTGAATGGGTTTTCATTGGCGACAATCGCAGCTCTGACATACCTGACTCGACATCGGACTCTTCAGCGCCTCAATGGGACGACTTTAAAAGCTGGCTCGAAGGAGACGAAACCATTTACTGGGTCACTGGCAAGCCAGGTAGCGGTAAAAGCACCCTCATGAAATTTCTTTACCATGACGAGCGAACATTGCAGCATGCAAAATCTTGGACTGGGTCTAAACCCCTTGTCACCTCTGGTTTCTTCATCTGGAACTCCGGAACCCAGATGCAAATGTCGTTCAAGGGTCTGCTCCAGGCTATTTTGTACAAATGCCTGAACGGCCGTCTTCACCTGATTCCACGTCTCTTCCCGGAAAGATGGAAACATTATGATATGTATGGCCGAGACTTGCGCGCGTTATCCGATTTGGAACTCAAAGAAGCGTTCAAGAACCTAGTTTCTATATCGGAACTGCGGTTTTTGGTTTTTATGGATGGTCTAGACGAATACGACAAGAATCCTTCAGAGCTTACCGATTTCCTTCTAGAAGTCGGCAAAGCTGGTCACGAGTCACTGAAACTATGCGTCGCTAGTCGTCCGTGGCCAGTTTTCGAGGAGAGCTTCTCGCACTGCCCACGGCTAAGACTTGAAGATCTGACTCGCCCAGATATCCAACGCTACGTCGAAGAAGCCCTTGCTCAAAACTCAAGATGGAATGAGCTTTCCACGGTTCATCCAGATATTGCTGCTCAAGTTGTGCTGGATGTTTCAGGAAAAGCATCAGGGGTCTTCCTGTGGGTCATACTAGTTGTCCAATCACTAGTCGATGGATTGATTGACGGAGATACTGTCGAAGAGCTCATCGCTCGGGTTGATCAGCTGCCGCGAGATTTGGAGGATCTATTCCAGCGTATGCTGGGACAGCTACCACCTGAGTACTTTGTCCAGGCCTGCGAACTTTTCCTCTTGGTACAAACTGCTGTCCGTCCTTTGACTCTCATCGAGACGTATTTTTCCCTGGAAGGCTACGATAAGGCAATTGCCGCTGCAGTGAAGCCTCTTGAAGCCGCTGATCTGGCTTTCAAGGCGGAAACTATTCGCAAACGAATTGTCAGTCGTTGCAAATGCTTTCTTGAAGCACAAGGCAGTTATACAGAGAGACACAACAACACGATTCAGTAAGTATCACACTTATCGCCCCACTGGAGGACATTAGAAGGCCATGCCTTGGAAGTAACAACAACGAGATTGACAACTTTCTGACCTCCAATCGCATTAGATATTTCCATCGCACCGTTCGCGACTTCATGGCAACTGCAGACGTCCAAGAGTATATCCGCACCGGTGCCCCAGATTTCGACAACGTAGGCAGCTTATGTGGCGGAACTCTGAGGGCCACCAAGATCACGTGGAGATGGCCTATGACTGACACCATTCTTTTCTTTTGGACGTATGCACATCCATGCGTGCAATATGCTAAAGAGCTAGACAAAGCAGAGCGGATAACGACGCTTGTCGAGGTGCTAGATGAACTTGAACGTACCGGAGACACCTACTGGAATGCCCCATCAAAACAAGGGACTTGGTTGGCAGAAGTCGCTTCCGCAAAAGGTGGCATACCCGTCCCGTCTCTCCACTGTATGGAATACCCTGGTCCAGTGGAAGAATCTCAAACGCTTGACACCCATTGGACAAGTACAAGCCTCTTAACATCTAACACTGGTATTGGTAAGTTTGATACTTGATCTGTGCATGCAGGGCGCTCCAGAACTTACATTAAGGTGTTCGCTAATCAACAACTCAGAATCTCCTGTCAGGTCGTACGTATCGTTTCTTCACTACGCCTACGAGGCACAATGCACTTCATATGTCCTTGCAAAGCTCAACAACCCAGATATTGCTATACCAGAGCACACGGCCACTCGTATCTTACTGGACGCCTGCCGCAATTCCGACCTTGAGCTTATTCCAGCAGTACTCAAACGTGGCGCCAGGCCGAACGCATCATCTCGCCCTGGAAGTCCTTCAGCCTGGGATCTCTTCTTGGGCAATGTGCGCAATCGAAAAGAGAAGGATAAGAAGAGACTGGAAATTCTATATTCCCTCACTACTCAATTCGCCGACGCTTCAGCGGACCCTAACGCATTCAATCACCCAAGGGCCAAGTATGACGTCTTACCTTTGGAGACATACTTGCGGGAACTATTCGATGAACTCGGTACTGAGGTATGTAGTCTCCCATTTGGACGCGGATGATTGCTTACCATATCACCGTCGCAGAAAGTCGACCAGCTTGTTAGGAAATTCGCGCTTAACAAGGCCGCACTCCCACCAGTTCAGACGCGGAAAGACATCCACAACAGGAAACAGGGCTTCAGGCAATCTGTGAAATCTGTCTTCAAGTCTCGCGCGAGATGAGAAGACTCCAGTGCTACACTCGGTGTAGACCTTCTTTAACACATCTGTTTTTCACGGCCTGTCATCATGTCACGGAATTAGGACGCAGCGTTCAAACGGCGGCTAGCGTTCGCGCCCATAGAACATCTAGTAGCCCTCCTTCTATCAACCGGGATGAACGCATACTAGCAATGTTGTAAAACGTTCATAATATACCTTTTCATAGTTAGACTGCTAGGTACTGCTTTCTGGATGGTGCCTCTCGCTAGGTCGTGTATATCGAGCTCAAGCTACCTATCAATTAAGATATAGCATACTATCCTCGCTGGGTAAATTAGGTTAGAACTGCTTATCTTTGCGCCAATATAGTTTTATAAATCCATATCCTTCTATAGAGACTGTAAAGGTCGTACGTTAGTTTAACGTAACACTACATAGAGTAACTGGAGTATAGCGTCCACATGTCCCACTTGTTGCTGTGAGACTTCAAGAATAATAAACTATACTCAAAAAGTGTGTACGTGGTGTTGGCGGAGCTCAGTACTTATGGAACGTGCATTCAGAGATAAAATTTGCGATGCACAACGCCTTGACGTTCATTTTGACAAGTGCCCAATTGATTCCCTCGTATCAGTAGTCTGGCAACGCCTCAAAGCCCCCAAATGGTAAAACCCATCCCGACATGAAATCCAATCTTCTCACAAATTAATTCCTAACGCCTGCATAGCCGCCCTAATCTGAGGATCCGCGCTGAACATTTGCCGCGCTTGCGCGGCCTCCTCCCGACTGGTCTTATCTCTCTCACTCTCCGGAATTTTGCCATTTCTATAGCTTTCCATATTGCGCTCAACCACGTTCCCCTTGTTTGTCCTAGTCAGCCATTGACCAACTACGTCCGCGGCGGCCTTGAGCAACTGCTTCGACGGGACCGCAGTCTTGCCGATGGCTTTCAAGTTCCCAGACGCGGTGCAGAACACGTAGCCAACCGTGAAAGGAATATTCTTATCCTCCTTGACGAACCTCTGGTAGAAGTCTGGGATGATCTGGACGAACCTGTCTTTCAGCTGCACGAGGACTTCGCGGCTGTTGTTGTGAATGGCGAAGTAGTCGAACATGAGCTCCGGGATCTCTCCGGCTATCGTGTTGGCAAGCTGCTGCAGGAGCGTATTCTGAGATTGGCGATGCTGCTCGGGGAGAATCTCACGTATGTACTCGTTGGTCAGCGGACGTCGGTCTCCATTTTTCACTATTCTGGGCATTAGTTTCCGTGAAGTCTTGCCCATGAAGAGTAACAGGGGTCTGTTCTGCTCCGCTACCTTGAGCTTATTGTCTCGTTTGTTGGCTGCAAAATTAGCGATTGAAGTGCCCATGCAAATCATGTAGTTGTTAGTGTAGCCATCGAACGAAGTCGGGGGGGCGCCTTTGAAGAACGCCGACTTGCCCTGCGTTTCTGTGAGCTGCTCGAGATCCTTCCACAGCCCATCGAAGATTGGCTGTTGTCTCAGGCAGTGGTACAACTGGGTTGTGTATAGAACAAACCCAGGGGTCGCGGCGTAGCGTACACCTTGATCATGGAATCGTGTGCGGAGGTAATGGGCCCATAGACCTGCCCAAAGAGGATTGCGACGGATGAAAACAAACTCCTTGTAGCTCTGCGGGCGCATCAAGGCCAACGCATCTGCCCGGAAGTAGTCCAATCCCTTCAGAAGGACTGCACAATGCGGCTCAGTTTCCGGCATGCCTTTGATAGCATGATGGATGTAGTTTCTGACGCGCTTGAGGGCATTCCACCCTTTCTCAAGCTGCATATGAAGTGTTAACAATATTCCGATGAGGCATGACGGCACAACGAACCTTCACTGAGTGCAAAGCATCGAGGTAAACCTGCACTGCAAAACAAAACCAGATTGGAACGTTGATGGTCGTCGGCGTTCTCGCCTTCAGCTCGGGAACGGTCGCTGCAAGACCACAACACAGTTGATCCTCAACTTCTCCAGGGGTTTTCCAAATCACCATCAGGTCGTATAACATTTCGGTCACGGCGCTTCGGTCCTGGCTGTACTTCTTTCGATTCGATGCGGAGGACCATTTAACTTTCTCATCATACCAGCCGGAAGTGCCTTCATATGTTTTAGGCGGCAGTTCGTTAAGCCTGTGTTCCTGTGCAAACGGTTCGATAACGTACATTGTGTTGGCGAAGAGTGACTCGGCTAGTTCGTAAGCAGCTAGATTATAATTATCTTTCGATTGTTGCTTTTGCAGTGCGTCGATGCCCAAGTCCTGGCAGACTTTCACGAAGTAGGTTTTGTGGAATTTTGTAGTGCCGCCGTGGGCGTCCATGAGCGGTTGGATGTCTGCTTCGTAGGTTCTGGCGAGCTCAATCGCGGTATTGACGGCTACAGCGGTAGCGCCAATGTCAGCGTTATCAATACCTTGCTCGTAGCGTGCCCATAGTTGGGCGATCTCAGCTCGCAAGCGAGCCAGGTCGCCCATCAACATGGTCATGGCGAAGATGGCCTCATCGAGCTTGTCATCTTCGGTCTCTTCGCGATTCACGGTATACTCGGACTTCGGGATCTCAACATCCGGCGCATTCAAGAACTCCTCGGACGGCTCATATACCTCCAGAGACTCGAAAAGATTCTTGAGCTGAGCTGTGGCCTTTCTGTCGGTCGTCCTGGAGCTGGGTACGTCGCGGGGGGTGGGTAAGAGTGGTTTCAACGCATCTCGCACCCTGTCTAAAACATCCACAAAGAAAGAATGACGAGCGTCAGACTTCTTATCTATCTTCCGCCGAGCAGCAGCCAGCTTTTGAGCGAAGGTGCTGCGGACCATGATGACTCTGTCAAGGGCCACTGAGAAATACTGAGGTATCTTGACAGCGGTTTTTGAGCGTTCTGCGACGTGTTGCGCCATCGGTACGAAGTCCTTAATCTCCAGGACATATTTAGGCTCGGCCGACGTTGGGTTCGTACGTGCCTTGCCCTTCGCTCTGCCTGCAGGCGTAGAGCTTTTTGTTGTCAGCTTGTACCCAAGCTCCTTCGCGGTTGTAGCGAGCCATGATGCTACGACCTCTGTGTCAGATTTGTACTGTTGTTAGGTGCTCCGGATGGCGCTGAGCTCCATAATGGTCGTTCGCGGGTGGTGGTACGAATTGTCGGGAAGCGGTGTGGGACGACAACCACCAGAGCTCTATCAACGCGAATTAGCTCTACTGGACGTTGTGTACCGAGACTCGAGCCAATCCTTACACCTGAAGGACCACCGGACGAAGGAACTGATCGAAACAGGCTGCGGAACAATAAGCTGGCGGCTGTTGTGCTGGATGCTGGTGGGTTCAGGTGCGTGTGTGCCCCGCAGAAGCGTTGAGAAACTTCCTCTAGCCTCGATGTAGGTTAGCGTGCTAGTTCGCGGATGGGGTTTCGTATTGAAGCGAAGAAACGGCGAGCATGAGCAGACACTGTTATAGCAAGACATTCACCGGAAGGGTGGCCATGCGCTTAGGGAGAGTTGCCCCCTGCCAGTCTATTCGAAGGGTAATTACGAGCGAACAAACCATCGGTCGTAGCAGCGTGAACTAGTGGATACGTCGCCTCAACCAACACTAGCAAAACGTTCTGACTAAAGTTGAGCATTTCAAGGACATGAACCATAGTCGAGATAGAGTCGCTGTTACACTCGAGAACCTCAGAAGAGGAACGCTTGACGAGTTCCAACACCGCCTGCACACGAACACGCGCGCAACCAACACTAGCAGAACCGAGCTCTGCGCGAGCGAACGGACATCCTGAAAACAACAAATACTACCAAAGTTTCACTCCAACCAGAGAAACCATGTCCTTTTTCTAATCGCTACGCTGCTGTACTACGGAGTAGTCGCATTGTCCAATCGTAAGAACCACAAAACTATCACGATATCAATCTGGCGCCGTGACCACAGCCATCTCCTGGGGCTTTTCTAATCACTACTCTGCACTTGGTGGCTAGGATATCAGTGATTGCCAAGCCCGAATAGGGCGGTATTAAAGATGTTTCTTCGCATAGCTCACCGTCTTGGCATACGTCACGCTCTGCCATTTAGTACCGAGTTGGAGCAAGGCCTCCCATCTACCTACCCGAAGTTTGAGGAACCGTTCGCCGCTTCGACCTGTTCGTTGAATGACTTACCAATGAAAAAGAGCAGCCAAGCTTCAATCAAGTGACCACCCCCAACACTACAACCATTCTCCCATTAAACCGCACACTCATCCACCAAACACCTCCACCATGGCGAACTCAACACAAAACACAACCTGCGCCAACGCAAAAACCTCGATGCCCTCCAACGTCCCCACAAACCTCGCCTACGTCGCCCTCCCCAACGTCTTAAATTTCTCCGCCCTCCTCTCCCTCTGCAACGACAACGCTCCCGTCGCGGAATGGGGTGCCAATAATTGCTATATTTACACGAATGTTACGGCGCAAGGACAGACGCATGAGCTTGTTGCTGAGTGTGTGAAGGCGAAGATTAGGGCCCAGAATGAGACTTTTGGGATTATGGCGGAGAATGATGCTGATAGTGGGGTGGGGAGGTTGGAGATGGGAGGGGTGCTGGGGAAGGTTGTTTTGGCGGTGGCGGTTGTTGGGGCGGTTTTGGGTGGCTTTTAGGAGTTTGGGAAGGTATATGTATATTATTTGTTTCGGGGTGCTCTTATTAGCCGTGTCTTACGATTTTGAAGACGGGTTGTCCCAGCAAACTTGTAAGAATAGAAGATGCAGATCGGAGATCTTCTACGAATATCTGATCTAAAGTTTTTGGAAGGACTGGAAGGTCCTCTTAGACTTGATTGTAAAGAAGAAATTCGAGAAGCAGTATACGATGGTCACGATGGAAACACAGTGAGGGTGCAAAGGGAGAGTCGATATAGTGTTATGTTTATATACGTGGATTCCTATCAACGCACGCATGTTACAGGGACCTGCGCTATACCTCAATGATGTATGTGCGATAGTAGGGATAAAGCTGCAGCAGAAGCGATCAGGCGAATTGCGACGGTATACACAGGCGCTGATATGTTTCAGGATCCTTGAGACGCCAGTTCCATTCCTCGCAGAAATATTTGTCACTCGTCATCGGGTGTCTCTCCCTCGCTACATTCGCTGCCGAATCCCTCGCTATCGCGAACCTGCTTTTTAAGACAGCGCTTATACCATTTGGGTTTGATCGTAACCTTTTTGGCTACTTTGAGAACCTCGTCAGGTAATCCTAACCTGGCCCGCTCTCTCTGAAAATCCTGCGGACAACCTTCGTAATTCTCGATTTTCACAGACCTGAACGTCAATGATAGATTCTGCAGCTTGCAGGCTGTCAACTTGAACAACAATGAGCGCCAAGTCATAGGGTTCTTTACCTCCAGTCCTACCAAGTGAACGGATTTCAGGCTGGGAGATAACGATCCAATCAAGTTATCGTGCTTCTCATTCAACCAGTTTTCACGCTCGTCTTCGGTCCAACACCACCCATGGTAGTCCAGGGTGAGGCTTTCAAGTTGCACAAGCTCTGAGTCTGCTTTAATCTGTTCCGAACATGAATGATAAGAACGAAGGTTCATCTTCAAGTGGCGTAGACGTGGAAAACGTTCAGACACCAGGACAACTTCTGCCTCAGCCTTTGGCCACTAACCGTTGCCATCTTGTGTGCCTGGATACTCTGAAGATTTTGGTAAATTCTCAATGGTCAAGTTTTCGGTATTTCAGAGAACACTTAGGTATACCGACCTAGGAGTATAGGATCCGAAGACGTACAGATCAGTGGAAGGAACAGGTACTGATAATTTTGACGGTGAGATGCCTTCAGTCTCCATTGCTCGCATGAGCACGTCTAAGACTAGAACAATTCCGGCGAGGGATTCCGTCTCGCGTGTCCCCGAGTGCCATTCGCAACGCTTATCCAGCGCCACACGGGTCAATTCTTCTTCCATTGGTTCGTAGCGAGGACCATGAAACCCGACATGGTTAGCTTTGTAGCGCACTTCCTCTAGATTGGGAAATTGTTTCAAGCAGCCGGCAAGAAAGCTGACAAGACCTGCTTTATCTTCCCCGCACTCGATGCTGTTCTCAAACTTCGTGGGGTCATCTTCATCGCTACCGAAGTCTGAACAGCCGGCTTCTGAAGAGTAAGATTCATAACTATCGATGTGGTGCAATCTAGCTTTGAGTAGTGCATCCGGTCGCCACTGCCATGCTTTGGGGAACCAACCAGAATTGTCATTGACACAGCGTTCCAACTGCACTGGGACCTGAGAGGACCACAGCTGGCCGAAGACGCGATTGCCAGGATACTCCTGCATCTAGCGATCCCATGCATCCGGTCCCGTATAGCAAACGAAGGATAAGCTTCGAACAAGGGAAGCTAAAATCGTATCTTCTGACAGAGCCTTCAAGTATTCCATGTCGGCGCGGTTACGAATGTCGAAGATGGTGCTGTTGAGCTTATCGATCATATGGCGCAGGATTGGTAAAGTCCCTGGAGCGTGCACATCCATCGATTCATCCAGGAGCCGACGAATTAGCCCATCAGACGCTGTTAAAGACAGGCCGGCCGGCTCTGAGGAAGGTGTATTCTGGATCACGTAAGACTTCATTGTGCAATTCAAATAGTGACTCGTATTCTGAGGATTTACAAGCGGCTCATACGCGCACCAGCGGGTCCTAATAAGTCGTTCCGAGCATTGTTAATTGACGATGTCGCATCACCCATTGTTTCGAAGATGTCTTCAACATTGTAGGACATCTATTCCATCTAAACAATGGACCAGAGTGACAAGTGGATCGTTCTCTAAGCTCGTTACCTAGTGCCATCTGGCAGTACATACACTAGGATGACTACTCCACAATGTAGCCTGATTCACTGTTCATATTCCTGGTGCACAGACAGGGTGAGCTGCTGCGTTGCACCAGCATGCTATTCAGCATGTGATCTTAGGAAGCCAGGCGCATCTAGGCTCGACACGAGACAGCATGTTGCTGGTCCAAAGGCTGTATGCAGCTAGCCGTGTCATAGGTGATTGTATTACATGGGTGTACCCACTCACTAAGCGAATATCGTCTCAGCACTTGCATAGCGCTGGTGAGTGATTCCGAATCGACCTGTGGGTGTGTGGAGTTGACCTTGGAGTTTGCAGCCAAGCTTTGCGAGACGCAGTAGCGGGCAAACCTCACTCAGGTTTTTAGGTTTTGCGAAGCAATACATGGCATTAGATATGTTGTAGACGCAATGTATTTTGGGCGTGTAAAAACAAATTCTAGACTGGGGTAACAGATATAGTATTACGATTGCTGAAGCGCTAGAGTCTTTTACACATATTTCTACCTATGTAGGGGTTGACGAGTGAAGTGCTTCTAGAAGGTAATAAAATTCGACTCGCACGTTCTCGCGAGAATAATCACCGTTTTTGTTGCCAACGCAACGCCCTGAAGCTCCTCGGGAGCTTCCTTACCTACACTCCTGCGCACACGATCTTTGATCCACAACACCATCGCCATGTTTAGCCACAACGCCCAGCCAGGAGGTCCTCCAGGCTTCAATCAGCAGGCGCTCTACGGCAATCCATCTGCGCTATCAACCCCGCATCTGGCTGCATCCACACCTCAAGCACACGTCGCACCTCCCTCTTTCGACGCCGTGAACTGGTTCGACAACAACACACTCGAGAAATGGCGAGACCTACATCTCCTTAAGATCCACCACATCAACATCGTCGAATCGCTCAACTTCGTCCCGGAGAAGACTCGCAAAGACCTATACCTACGCCTCAACGAAGTGGGTTGGCCGCTTCGACTGCGCACACTCGAGACAGCTGGAAACTCGACGATGACTTCCGCTGGCGTGGAATGGTTTCAAGAGGATCGGAACGCGCTAGTGGTGTTGAGACAATTCGGTCTTTCCTGGGCGACCATTTCGAGCACGTTCTTCGTCGGACACACTCCACAGGATTGCATGCAGGAGGTCATCCGTCTGGGCTATGACCCAGTAACGCTGGGCATGAGTCCAGGCTCCGCATTGGCACAAGCTGTCAGCTCTGTATCTTCACGCCAGGTCCTCGCGAGCAATGCACTCCCAGCACGAGGACCAGCTTCTGCCACGGCGGCACCAGGTTTCGTTCATCACCAGGCATCACCCGTGAGTGCTACACCATCACTTCCACGTGAGAACCCCAGCCGTGCTGACAGCGAAGGCAGTACTACGTACGTCAACCACCTGAAGCCCTTCTGGACCCCCGATGAGGATCGGATCTTGCTGGAGGCTTCTACTGAGGGCATGAAGTATTCAGAGATTAGAGAGAAATACCTTCCTCACCGGACGGCGAAGGCGTTGAATCACAGGATGAACAGGTTGCGTCATATGGGCAGCGGTAGCAAGGGAGATTGATTCCCATCCGCCTCTGTGCCCAATGAGTACAAGTTGTAACGTCTTTGGATGGCTAAGGCACGGTGTCTTTAGCGACTCTTTATTTACGAAAATGGCATAGAAGCTGTACAAGTGTGCGAGTTTGTACGGTATAAGGTCTTCAAGGTCAATACCGATACCATAGTAATGGAATGGACGTAAAGGGGTTCTAAATGGTTTTTTGGACAGCAAGTTGAACAGAATGAAGAGCGAATGAATACAGAATTGCGGTATAAGCTCGACTCCAGGTTAGCGCACTTCCCCGCAAGCTGGCGTCATCGGCCCGACACCTCTCAAGTTGACCTCGGGACCGTTTCCCAGGCACGAACGTAGATCCACGAGCCGCTGGAGTTGAACCCCACTTCTTGTCGCTTGGAACAGCCATTCCAGGCATCGTCGATGATCTAATGCCACCTTCATCATACCCAGAGCTTGGCTCTGACCGGGATGACGCAGGCTGTCTTTGTCATAGAATCCTGACCCCATCCCAAATCATAGTGTACTTATCCACGATGTCTACGAGTAAAGAAACTATACCTTCCGATTCAGACCACCATGCGAGCGACTAATTGGATTCGGCTGACGACTTATTTCGCCGGAGCTGCGGCCCAGGGCACGAGTAACACAACATGCTCAAGCAATGCTACAACGCTCCATCTATCGGATCCCCCATACGAGAACTACTTTTACTCGGACTGCCATGCAGCCTCCCACGTGGTCGTAACGAGTCCTCTTCTATCGAGCAATTTAACCATCATTGGCCCTCGACTACTGGTAGCATGGCCAGCTGGTAATAGCGGCATTGTAACCTTCTTCGCGCCTCAGAACGGAGAGAATGGAACGCTCGGGATACAATTGGACAACTCCACAAATACTGGGAACGCTCTTGAGCCCTTCTACGCGCCCAATGGAACTGGGAATCCTCGCGTGGGCGTATCTGGAACGATCAACTTCAACTCATCAGCAATCCTAACAGTCCCAATTCTGGGCAGTATAAGAACGATCAGAGACTTCACAGAAGGGCCAAGCATCATCTACCCTTCGATTCAGGATGCGATCAGCTTCTCAACCACTACGGATGGAGGAGCGACATTGAATAGAACGTGGTTCGACAATGTCACGACTACGTACCTGAGCTTTACTCCATTGAACGGATCAGACTCAGTCACGATCAATCGTGACGCGAACACTACTTTGACCTTCGGTGCTGGAACGTACCAATTCAACGCATCATTTGATTACCCACAATTGGAGCAACTGAGCCCCCAGGAAGTCTTGAATAACGTTTCAATAGACCTCATTGAGCAGATTCCAGACCAGACGACGTCGCTATCGTTCCTTTCGTACACAGACAAGCTTCTCGCTGGCACGTGGCGTTTCTTGACTTACTTTGGCCGCGACAGCATGATTTCGCTACTGCTTCTCCAACCCGTTCTTAGCGAAGGAGAAGGCGGCGCAATCGAGGCCGTCATCGGGGCCGTACTAGAACGTATCAATCGCACAGATGGAAGTGCATGCCACGAAGAGGTTCTTGGGGACTACGCAACTTGGCTCAATCTGCAAAAGAACATCTCGTCCACAGCACCACAATGCGATTACAAGATGATTGATACCGACTACTATCTCCCAATCGTTGTTAAGAACTACTTCGTTGACACGGAAGCTGGAAAGAATAGAACAGATACTTTCTTCAACACGACCGCTAGCTTCTTAGTCGATAACTCAAATCTGACCTACGCGCAGCTTGCGCAGGTCACAGCCGAGAAGATCATGAACACCTCAGCAGCGTTTGCTTCCCACGGCGGCCAGACCAAGGACAATCTCATTCACCTCAAGGACGGCGAGGTGGTAGGCGAATGGCGCGACTCAACCTACGGCATAGGTGGCGGACGCATACCCTACGACGTGAACACAGCGCTCGTCCCAGCAGGTCTTCGGGCAATCGCCGCGCTCAGCAGGGCAGGTTTCTTTCCAGACCATCCGGACTGGAATGAGACTGCCGATACCTACGCGCAAATCTGGGAAGACGAGACGTTGCAGTTCTTCGAAGTCTCGCTTTCGCAGGACGAAGCTGTGTCGCTTGCTGAAAATTACGTGAACGAGACGAGTTCCTTCTACACCGGGCTATCTAATAGCGAGGAGATTGAGGGGATTGTGACGTTCTACGGTCTCGCACTCGATGGGAATAACAACCAGTCCATCGTTCGTGTAATGAACACCGATGACTGTTTCCGGCACTTTTTGCTAAATACGACGAATCAGACACAGCTCTCTTCTTTCCTGAACCAGACAGCAGACCACATCTTGCGACCGTTCCCAGTCGGCTTGTCAAGCCCGGTAGGATTGTTCGTCGCGAACCCTGCGTTTGGAGGGGACCCAATATATGCGAAGAACTTCACGAATGCGGAGTATCACGGGACTGTGGTGTGGAGCTGGCAGTTGGCTATGATGGCTGCGGGGTTGAGTCATCAGTTGGGCAGGTGCAAAGGGAATAGTGTGCCTGGTAAGATCGCACTTTAATTTTCCCTTTTAAATCTTTTTGCTTACTGTTTTGCAGATTTCTGCAACGACCAGACACTGTACCGAAGGGTGCTCTCAGCATACAACCATCTCTGGACACTAATCAATAACAATCAAGAGCAGCTGAGTGGGGAAGTGTGGAGCTGGATGTACAATGATGGGTATCAGGTCGAGCCGCTTGGTGCTTTTACGCCGACAGTGAGCGATATCAGACAACTGTGGAGTTTGACATTTCTGGCTGTGCATCGGGAGAACTTCAAGATCTGAGGTGTGGTAATGACGGAAAAGCAGTCGCAAAAAATTGAATGTATCTACGACGACGCCTAGTAATTGTAAGTCGCGTCCTTTGCTGACCCCGGACAACCTCGTTTCATTGTGAGATGGTTCTGCCGTTGAAGTTCCATCTTGGGCCGCGAATGCACTGGGATAACGCCTTGAAGCGCCGTCCCGACTGTTCGGTAATACAACGGTCATACGTTGATGGCATTCAGTCGAAGAAGCACCTGTATGCTGTCAGTCGCGCCTGCACGAACATTCAGGAATGATGTCTACCTTCTCGATATAGCGAGCTCCCACACGAATTCCATCCTCATCCTGGAATTCCTTCTGGTCGCCAAAATCCGCGTTATCAGGGTCCAAGCACGTCAAGCATGTCTGGACGATTTCAGTGTACTGATCGCCCATTCGTGCTGGGAGCTGCTCTTGTGCGAGAGAAAGCAGGTGGCTCTTGCCGTCTTGAAGAAGGAATGCCGAGGCTTGTGACACAACGATGGTTGGCGGTAGGTCGAGAAGTGGTCCGAGTTCTGGTACTGCTTGCGAGGGGGAATTGGAGTAGTTGACGAAGCTTCCCCATAGTCCGATCTCTAGGAGACATACACCCAAGCTATAGATATCATGCTGCATCGCGTAATCTTCTTCTGGATTTATGCCCTGGCGCGAGGGGTGGCGATATAAGTTCTTTGTTGGTGCGTCGTCGCCTCGTCTTCTTGTCCATCCTTCATCTCTTCGAAATTCTTCGAAGCCGGCCAGAAATCCAGAGAGTTCTTTCCCGCTCCTGGTCTCGAAGACAATAACTGATTCCGGACGAACATTTTTGTGAACGAAGCCAAAGGTGTGAACGTAGCCTACGGACTTGGCTAGGTCTTTCGCGATCCTGAAGCGCTGTGACAGTGATAGGGAGGGTGTAGTAATGAGAATATCGCGGAGCGACCTTGGCTGAGACGAATCGGGAGGATTTCTGAATACTAATGTGATATCTGCTGGACTCGTACTAGAAGGCAAGATGCAGCCTTTGCAATGGAGTAGGCCGAAGGTGTGAGGCTCTTCGTGTTGCAGCTTTCGCACTAGGTCACGTGCGCTGTTCCCGAGAATATCTTCTCTCGATGTGGTCTGACATTGGATTCGATTCAGGATGTAGGTCGCTGTTCTGCCATTGGAGAACGCTCGACGAGCTATCAGCATACCCTCACAGAATGGAATGGCGCTGATCTGCATCGAGTCAAGGGCCGCTGAACTCAGTGTAAGACCACTAGGAGATTTGAAATTATCGGTAGGAATGTTCTCGCTACGCAAGCCAGCTCGGATAGTGACTGCTGACCGTATAGACACGGCAGTACTGGAACTAGCGTCTGAATCGCAGGCTTCGAGAACGCTATCGACTTTGGAGTCTGCCATCCTCATGAGTAGAAACCATGACTGATCAGACGTTGTTTGCCATAAGATCATTTCGTCAATGGCTTTGTCGAGGCCTTCCTTCTTGATCACATACATCATCCTGTTCGGCTTCGGCCCATATCCATCCACTTGTGGCTTATGGAGGCGCTTGAGCATCGTTGTCACAGTGCTCAACTTGTCTAAGAATATCGATAATGTCTGTTCATGAATCTCTCGATGTTCTACGTCCATTGAGTCTTTGATGCGGTCCAGAAAATTGACCTGGTGAGTGAAGCGAATCAGGCTGTTGTCGAGCCGGACGACCTGTTCTGCAAGCAGTGCATCTGCTTTCCTGAGGGTATAACATAGTGTCTTAGCTTCCTTGATGTATCTATGCTACCAGTCAGTAGCTTGTTGTACAGGCGCTGGGCACGAGGCTGCGGTACTTCAGAGCGACGCCGATGATAGGAGGGATAGCGAGGGCGAGTTCGGCAGACATTGCGCGCTGCGACGCAGGTACAGATTTAATAGTAGAGTTAGGACGAAAGATCCATCGAGGCGAGGCCAGAGTTGCTTGAAATGTATAGTAAGGCTGTCGCCGGTCTGCTTTGCTGATTTCGCGGGAGGCGCAGCCATCTTCCCTGGGGGCCACAAGCTGCTTCTGGACTAGCGCCGCGACAGGCACACACCCTCGCTTATGCGACGTACTGCACCCGCAGGAGAGCTGAGAGCTGCAGTTCGAGCCCCCATGAGGCAGACAGTCCGCGGGGCGCGAGGCTGGGCGTCTCGCTCACCTCGTCGCAATGGAGCTGAAGTCCTCTGTGCGACACCTTCTGTCCCACGGCGCCTTCTTGTTATCTGCCCCAACACACTCGACGGCATCTCGCTTGGGGTGTTGATCTCATGAGCCTCACTCTTAAGCTGTAAATGGCGGGCCTGGGCGACCTCCCAGAGCTCGTGAGGGACTCTAGGCTACAAACTGCCGTCCGCGATACCGAAACGATTCATGTTCGCCCCTCCGCTCGCCGAAACGTATCGAGGCATGAGAGATGGGTAATGAAGGACCTTATCGGCCATGGAGGGGGTGGTGTGGTATGGTTGCAACGCCGAGTCGAGGGCAGCGGGCCTGTTGAGCTACGAGCCGTCAAGGGCATCAAAACGGGCGCCCGTGTCGACACAGCGTCCATCAACCGACGATTTGTGCGCGAACTCGAGGCTTCGGCCAAGTTCTCGCAGGAAAAGGTCAGAGATCTTGGATGGCGTTGATGTTTGCGGCAAATGAACCATGCTAACAAGCGCTCGCCAGTACGCTGAATACTTTGTGAAGTCCTATGGCTGGTATGATACGCCTGGTTGGCTTCATATCACAATGGAGTACTGCCCACACGGAGATCTTGGAACGTTTCTTGGGTCAAAGGCTCTTCCTGAAGACCAGGTTCAGGATATTGCCGTTCAGGTTTTACAAGGGCTCACATTGATGCACGGAGAGGGCTTTGCGCATCGAGACCTCAAGCCATCTGTAAGGTACCCAATTAAGGACTTTAAGCTTCGTTTACCGACGTTCAGGTATTAGAACATCTTGATCATGGCCCAGCCACCAGAGGATGGGTGGTGGGTTAAATTATGCGATCTCGGCCTCAGCAGACGCAACGGCGACGCTTCAGGCTCTACAACCGTGCGTGGGACACCTGAATTCATGGCCCCCGAAACGATAGGCCCTCCTTTCGAAGGTGATCCGACAACAGCCGATCCCATGAAAGCAGACATGTGGTGCTTAGGCGAGACGATAGCTCGAGCGCTAACTGGTCGTATCACCTTTGGTATGCAATCACTCCTGCAATACCAGAAGGGATACATCGAATTTCCCGAAGTCAGTCTCCGAGCTGCGAACATATCGCAAGATGCGATCCACTTCATCCACTCACTCATGATGGCTCGTCCCGCCGATAGACCCGATGCTGCCCGTGCTTCTCGAGATGCGTGGATAAGCAGTAAAGCAGACCAGTCTCTCGACTACGGCAAATCACTAGGCAGTGTTAGTGACTTTGTATCCCTTTCAGACGATTCACTCTTGCCTGGTACCACAACTATAAGGTCAACAACTCAGTCCACTCAAGCATCTGGAAAATGGACCGCAACCATGCCTTTGCGGGAATTCCAGACCGCAAACCAGCCGACTCAAGTATCTGAACAGTGGACAGCGACAATGACAGTGCCATCCAGAGTGGGCCAGGATTTCATCAACTCGAGCGATCACTGGCGGCCAGGTCCCCAATCGCCAGATCAACGTACCTATACTCCTGGGACACAAGCAAATGAGGTACAATCTAGCTTCAAGTACGATCACAGCACAGATAAATATGCGTCCGCTCCGAGAGAAGCGACTTCGTCCCTGGTTGATACGCGAGTGGAGTATCGACCACGTGTACCCGACAAACCCGCTACGTACCGAAGACCAATAGATATCCCCGATTACATTTTATCACGTCCAGCAAGAGGCCTAGCGGAAACCCTAGGAGCCGATGAGCCGGAGCCCGAACGTCTATATCACCTCCAGGTTCATTGCCAACGGAGCTCACTGGACTCCCAACGGGCGCGAGCGCCGGACAAAAAGTACCCAAACATCAGGAGAAGGGCCTATTAGATGTCTAAGGACCCTTTCTTTCCCAAAAAAGCATATCAGAGGACGGATAAGAAAGTAGAGACATCACACAAAGGCACATTGGACGAAAGCACGAGTTGTGAAGATCAACGCTTATCATACTAAAAGGTACCCTCACCGCAACCTAGCGATATCAACAGCCTTCTCTATGCTCACCATCTAATTTCGTCTCAGATCCTTCCCCACCATCCTCGCCGTCACTGACCTCCGCCGCGCGTACGTCTCTGAAGGATCTAAAAACTATGGCAGAACAGAAAGTGAATGGATTTGTCTGAAAATAACAGCGAAGCATGGAAAAGAAGAGAAGGCGCCGTCGCCGCCTCGTAACAACAACAATAGCTCTTTCTATACCTACTCGCTACGTCCTCCCCGTATCTCACGCTACCTCACTCTCTTTGTGTACACTCTACTTCTCCTGTGGGCGACACTCATATACTGCTTTTCTAATTCTGTCTTCCTCCCCACCATCGATGGCGTCTACGTTTAGTCACAAAACGCTGACACCATCCCAATTTGCGCCGGTCAACGTTATTGCATAGTTACTACTGGCAAGCTGAGCCCACTGACAAGCTTCAACTGGATCGTAACCCTGACCACGGACATGTTGACGGACGCTTCAAATCATCGCCGGCTGAGAGTCTAGAACGCAAACACGGGAGGAAGGAACACGCTGCGCTCGCTAGATTCAGGAAAACAAGGAGAAAGTAGCCAGGAAAACGGTGTATTGAGCTTACTCAACTCTGGGGTCAGAAGATAGAACTACATCACCGCCTCGCAACAATAACAACAGCCTTCTCCACACTCACCATCCCACTTCTCCCCGGATCCCTCCCTACCACTCTCGCAGTCACTAGCTTCCACCTCTTCGCACTCCCACCCTTCTTCTCCTCCTCATTCCTCGCCTTCAGCACCATGCGAACCCTCTTATCCGCCTCCCCCAACCCCCTCTGATCAAACGCCGACGATTCCTGGAACACGGCAGCCATCTTCCTTAGCTGGGTTTGTCCGCGTTTATATTTCACGGTTTGGGGTGCGGTTTTGAAACCGAAGGCGAGGCTGCCGATGCCGATTTTGTAGCATGCGTAGTGCGACGAGGTAGGTCGGGGGCGTTGGGCTGAGGCGTTGATGCGTGTCATCAGCTTCGACATGGAAGACGAGCGGCGAATTGGAGCTCCTAGACGAGGATAGGGATCTGGTGTTTTTGCACGCTTCCCGCCGGCTTGTGGGGAGGTCGACCATGTTGATGGCGAGCTGGTGATGCTGGTCGCATAGTTTCCGAGGGCAGTGTTGAAAGACGGTTTCGTGGTGTAAGTATTGAAGCCGGACGGGACTCGCGTGATAGTTCCTGGACGCTTGGAAGTCGGTTTCGGAATCGTTCTGCCTCCAGTACCAGTATTGCGAGAGTTCGGTTTCCGGCGTCGGTATCGTAGCAGCGCTTTCCGCAGTCTCGAGATGATAAGGCTGAGGACTAGAACGCAGCCGACGTTGCTCGTGCGTCTTCCTCTACCCCCCGTAGTGGGAGTAAACGGGTTGACAGGTTGCAGGCCAGCAAGAACCTCAAATCTCTGCATAAAAATCTCCAGCGTGCGTTCGACTCTGTACAAAGTCCCCGCGTTTCCGGCATTGATGTAAGTGTCCAGCAACATCAGACTCATGACCAGATCTTCCTTACAACTGGCAATTTCTGCTTTGCCTCCTGTACTCCAGGTAAATTTCTGCCAGCCGCTGATGTGCTTGAAACTCTTGTACTTCCTGAGCAGGTTATCCGTCCGGATCAACGCTCTTTCGCAATGCTGGACGCGCTTCTCGAGGTTGTGGCGTTGGGTCTGCGCCATAGCGTTGTTCTTCTGGTGGACATACGAGCGCCGGTTGTTGACGAGATTTGTGCGAACGTCTTCGAGGACGAGCGTCATGCCGTGGACGTGTTCGGCAGCGAGACGGATTTCTTCGGGGGCTTGTTTGCAGCCGGCGTAGATGTCGTATGCTTTCTTGAGAAGGGAGCCGATGGTGGCTAGGGTTCCTAAGGCGTCGGCCATTGTGGTGCTTCTACACTACACTTGATGTTTGGATTGGTAGCTGTGGGGAGTAGAATTGGGATGGCTGGGGCTTTCATGTTGTATATGGTGGGATGGTTCGCTGCCTTGAATACCGGTCACGAGGATTGTACGACGCCATAGACAATGCCCCAAGGCGCCTGCAACCCCATGCTTACCAGCATGAGCTTGTACACCGCATGAACGACTCACGCAGCCAATCAGAGGGAGTTTGAGGGCTACACAAGCGTTCGTGGGGTAAGACGACCCCAAAGAACTGTGGCGCAGGAAGGGCGCGAGCTACTGAATCATCTAGCTGCATGATGTGGTAGGGTGATAAGCAGCCCTATGAAGGCTGTGCTGCTATCGGATGACGAATTTGTAGTGCAGCTGAGGGTTCAACAGTATGCGGTGCACAGAGGCTGAGGAGTTGTGAGTGGTGAGTTGGGGGCTGTGCAGCTGTCGGAATGCCCCGCTCTTCGAGTGACGTGCATGTGCAGCTAGTCTAGCATTTAGATGCGGATTATTGGCCCCAGTATTAGCCCTCAGACTCTGTGAGCTTCTACTCGAAGTGAACAGACGTGCAAGACAAATAGATGAACTGAATACTTGAATATTGATATGCTGGGGTATTGAACGTGAAACTAATGCATGTGTCTGGACTCCAATGAGTTCGGAATTATCGTATCTGGTCGGCCCTCTTCTTCGCAATCCGTATTTTCGCATCGACCCTGTCATCAATGTTAGCCATCTCTCCAAGCAATTCAAATCAAGCATTCTCAGTAGCTCGTACCTTTCGACGTCTTCCTCAAACAGCCCAAGCTCAGCATTCTGTCGCACGACTTCCTCGTTGATTTGAACACCCATCTCCTTCATCCGTCGCACGACCGTCGCCAAATCCATGACATCTTCATCTTGTTCATGCATGATCTGCTTCTGCAGCTGTAGCACTCCTTGGTTGTCGAGTTCGCGCGTTCGGTCTGTTTCCTTCGCGGGGCCGCCAAGAACTCGTCTGCCAGATGCCTGCGCAGATCCCTTGAACAGCCCTGCCTTCTGCTCCTTCGTGACAGCCGCCGACGAAGATGGCGTCGATGCTCCAGATCCAGAGATTGCTGACTTGACTGCCATGGTGTTCAGAACAGCGTCCAAGCTGTCTCTCTCCTTCCGTAGCTTGCTAACATCGTCTTTCCTACGTCGTGTCTCTCCAGGTCCCAGCTTCTCTCCGCCGTCTCCGCCCTGTCCTGCAAATCTGTCCAAACCCTCGTCAAGCGCTGACAAGAGCGTGCCTGCCTTCACTAAACCTCTCTTCGCATTCGCGCTAGCTTCATGTTGTGCACTCGCCACAGTCGCTTGTTCGCGTTTCGTGAGCCATAGTCGCGCTTCCTGGATGTTCGACCGGGCTTCATTGAACTTGTCGAGCCAATCTCCGGGGTCTCGCACTCTGTCCTTGCCAAACTGCGAGCCTGGAAAATTCTCGCGCGCGCCCTTCCCCTCTTTGTCGCCCAGGTTGAGAAACTCGCGGTATGCGGGGCAGACGCGCCATCGCCCGTCTTCGTCCGTTTCTATCGCCTGCAGATATTTCTCCAACCCTTCCTGTCGCTTGCTGATTTGTTCTGGCGAGCTGACTGTGCTTCCTATCCCAAGAATGCCCAAGCTACCTCCTAGCCATGACTTTGGCGGTAATGACGCGGGTGGTGCGGCGCCGACGTGCGAGTGGAGGGCCGAGTTGAGCGCGTCGAAGTCGGAGTAGCGCTTTTTGACTGTTGTGGTTCCTCGCGGGAAGGGATGCGCTATCCGAACCTCGTATTCCGTGTAGGGCTTGCCGTCGCCCTCGTGGGTGTGCGTGTAGGGTATCGTTATCTTGAGCGGTGCCATGACTGTGCCTGGAGGTGGAAGAGTTGAAAGTGGGTGGCTTCGAGCAGCGCGAAACGGTCGCAGGCTGACTTTTCTGTTCTGAGGGTGGTCGGCATACGATAGCGGATGTCAAAGGTGGTATTCTTGGCGAGGCAGCTAGGAGAAGAGGAAGAGGTCGTGAAGGTGCGCAGGCAGCTGTGAGTGTTTTGTCCACGAAGTGTTCCAAGGCGCGGCAGGTTGACGTCGACAGCTCGAGCTCGGGCAGCTAGCTAGGGTACGCGAGCGCCACGTGCGAAAGCGTGCAGAGGCTTCCCTCATTTGTAACAGATGTGTAAATAAAGCTTGGCGAGTCCATCATTTGTATTAACCCACGATTAGGGGATTATATTGCTTACGATGCCTTGAGCCATCGTCAGGTTCAGAGCCCACTCCGATTAAACCCTTTTGCAAACGCAAATCCTCATGTGGAGACGCAGGCCACCTGCATTCGTGGCGCAGGGAGCTGATCGCTGCAGCTCATCTGATCGACCTATCGCCGCACCATGAGAGGAACGCACAGCCTTGCAGCCTGACATTTCGTTCGATTTCGCGCATTTTGCATCGTCTTACACATTTTCCTACATCTCTTTCAATCTCAAGCTTGTCGAGACCGTCGTCATCCTGCCAGAAGCCGGATTATATCCTAGGTTACAGTCTCCAGCGTTGGTCAATCCTCGACATGGCCGCCCCGCAGAGCGCTCCCGCGAGACTTGAAGACTTCAAGCAGAGAATTGCTGAGTACACCGTCAGGCCCATTCATGATGGTGGGCGACCATATGTCCGCACGACCAAGTTGCTAGAATGGATGCGACTAGACTCTGCTGCGGAAGACCTCTTGGAAGCTGCTTACGAGGCCACGCATTCTCGTAGTACGCCTATCGTGCTACCACGGATATTAGACGAAGGAAGCGACCGCTGTCTCACCACGTTTGCAATGCTACTGGAACTCGATCTAGGGTATATGATCGATAAGGTGAGACGAAAAGACATCGTCGACCGAGTCCTCCCATTGCCTCTCAGAGAGCTACAGGATCGATTCGTGAGTCTCGACACAGTAAATGGATCAAATATTGCGGATCGTTTCCACCAGCTTCAGTGGAAATACTGTCCGCTGAATTTCTACCAGGATATGGATAAAGAGATCTCGGACCACGTCGTTGTGCCCATCTGCAGAAAGCAAGTGCTAGGAGATGGAGGGCAGGCTCGCGTCTTTCAGATTGCCGTGCAAGATGAGTTCATTGACAGCACACTTAGCCTCGCGTTACGAGAGGAGGGTTCACGCTATGAGGACGCAGAGTTTGGTCTTGTAGGCGGATCCGTGTACGACCCAGATATGAGTTCGATGTCTAACTGATTGTAGTGCTTCCAGATCGCTATGAAGACCTTCGAAGACAGTAACATGTCCTTTTTTGAGGATGAGAAGGCAGCATTTGATATGCTGCGAGGAAATCCAGGAATCGTTCGCTGCATAGGAAGCTACGGACAGACCGAAGCGGGCACCCCGAGGAAGCACATTCTGATGGAGTACGCGCAGTATGATCTGATGAGCGTATTCATGTATCGTCTGCCCCCAGTCATTCCCCCCGAGTTGCGGAGCTTCTGGGGCAACCTTGTCGAGATTGTCGATGCTTTAAGCCACATACATCATTTGAGGACGAAATTCGGCGATTACCACGGGTACGCGCTTGCGAACTTTCCCACAGTACTGTCCTGACATTCAACAGATGGCACAATGATGTCAAGCCGGGAAATATTCTCGCCATCGATGGACATTACAAGCTCAGTGACCCGGCACTTGCTGTGTTCCAGAAAAGACAAGATTCAACCGTTGAGACGGTTCCAATGACTGTGGTTCGCGGGCATACACGGACATATGGTAGGCAAAACCTCCCGCCGCCCCTATCTTACTTATGTATCGTAGGTGCGCCTGAATACGATCTGGCTAGTCCTGGACCAGAAGTTCGAGTTACGCAAAGCGTTGACCTCTGGGCGCTTGGGTGTGTATTCTCGATGGCTGCCACCTGGCTCGTCCTAGGTTTCCAGGGAGTACACCAGTTCGGACTGGTCAGGCAGCGGGCGATAGAATCAAATGCTAGAGGCCAGGCTGGGCTGCTGAACCGAGGAGCTGGTGATTGGTTCCACAATGGAACCGAACTGCTCCCAGAGGTCAAGCAGTGGCATCAATATCTTCGTTATGCCGCCCGTCGCACGGACGTTTTCACAACAAGAATCCTCGACCTTGTCGAACACCAGCTGCTTGTTGTGGAAGAACGCCGAACGAGCGCCTCTTCACTGTATCAAGCACTGCAAAAGCTGTTGGACGATAGTCCCGAGAACCGTGTGCCCGCTGAACTCCAGAGCCTGATGGTGACGCTCTCAGACATCGAAACTGAAGTACCACAATCCCAGCTCATGCTCGATTCGCCACAGACAACAGAGTTGTTTGTTAAAAAACTACCTGAAGTTCAACTAAGCGCTCCGTTGCAGCAGCAAGATGCCGAAAACCAGTCGTCACACTCTCACCAAGAGGAAGGAGCGCAGGCAAATCCAGTCGAACGATCCCCAAGACCTCAACCAATAGCACCGCGTAACGAGCATGCAAACAAACACTCGAGTATTTCCGTTCAGCCAGACACAAACATAAGTGCAGCAGGTAGCTCTCAGACAAATCCAGCGCCATCGCAACCCAGCCTCCAACCCCAGCCTTTCATCGGCGCATATCCACCCTCCAGAGAACTAAGAGCTGGCGGTTACCTCGGCTACTTGAACCACCAGAACGTTGTCCGCCAGCAGCCCCAAAGATTGGATCGCGTACCTGAAGCAGAGCCATTGCATTTGGACTTTGAGAGTAAGAGCAGGTTTAAGGTGTGGAAGGAGAGGATGAGGAAGGATGCTGTTACTGCTCCTGCGAGCTGGCGATGAGTATTGTAGAAGAAGCTTTAACAACCGATCCTATAGCCATAAACCCATCCACTCCCCAGAATTCACGCAACAGCTGGACCTCAGGAACAAGCCACTCAGCACGACCAAAGCATTTACCACTCGCACCGATGGTCTATATTCCCACTTCATACTTCACTTCAACGCAGCTCCCGCCTGCCCACTCGCCGCCGCCACCCTCGCCCCAAACTCGACTACTGTCTTACTATCCACAAATTCGAGGATATACTCCACCCGCTCCCCCTCCCCATCCATCCGCAAATCCCACACATACGTATTCTCATACACGCCCACGATACTCTCCGCGTGACTACTCACATATAGCACCACCCTCCGCATTTCAACATCGATGACTGGCCCGACACTATCGTCGACGGAAAGATGCATACCGCCGGGCATTACGGCTAAGGTGTTGGTTTTCCACCAGTGCAGGTATTCGGCATTGGTGAGGGTGCGGGCTAGGCCGAAGGAGGGCCGGATTTCGTGGGTGCAGGTGGGTGTGCGGTTCGCGATTATTGTGTCGGGGTTAGGGTCGTTGAAGTTTGTAATAAACTTCGTTGCTGTTTTGAGGAGTTGGGCGCGTGATAGTGGCATTTTTGCAAATTGTCGTAGACGTTAGGTTTGGAAGTTGTCTGGGCTGGGTTTCTGGATGCGAAAGGCTAGTTTAGTTTAGTCTAGTTTGAGGGGAAGAGTTGGAATCGTTGGTTTGTCAAGTCCTGGAGTAGGAGGGGCAGTTTTATATGTAGGTTGGAAAGCATGCTGGCTCGTTGTCAGCCCTCCCTCGCCCTGCGCTACACTGATCCTCTGGTCTCAGAAGCCAATAGTGTATAATTCCGAGATGGATACCGGGAGCGCCGGGACTGCCGTGCTTACGCTCCTTGGCGTTCGCGTAGATACTAAGAGGGATACGGGTATAAACTTGCTAGCCGGCCATGGCATGCATAGCTCGCATCTCGCACGTGCGAACGTCTGGATTTCAAAGCTTGCGGGGTGCGTGCGTGCGTGCGGCGTAGCGTAGTTGCTTCCCAAGGATTTAGCGAGCGAGAACATAGATTCAGGAGGCTTTGAGATAAAGAGAGGCGTAGTGCTTGGTCTGGAGATTAGAGTCGCTGGAGTGGCGTATGCGGGACTGAGACGGCTCGAGAAAATCATCAGGTAAATAGAAAGCTTTATTAGTCTGACGGATCTGAACTGTTCCCGTACCTTGACTGCGCGGTCCGCGTGCTCAAACACGTTTCTGTAAGCGCTTCTGGTAGTTGTAGTTCATTACTTTACAGCTCTGGTCTCTGGAAGTTCTTAGCCTAGGTTATTGCTACCTATTAACCCAAATTACTACTGTAAGACGTTGGATCATCTATATAGCTACTTTTCCTGCTTCGTAGCTCTGCACTAAATACTGAGTCAGAACATGGTCAGAAGTTTGAGATTTGCTCGGTGGAAATGTAATTGTGCGGCGCTCCTACCCCTATGTCTTCGTACTATCTAATTTCCACTACGAGAAGACCTCCTGGCTTCGGAATCTGCAGCGGACTGGCAACATCTACAATTTGGTTTCTCGCAAATTTTAGAGAATGTAAAGACTAGGCGATGCCGTCTTCAGGGTTGCCACGTGCGCTAGCGTCGCTTTTACTGTTGATAGCCCTTGTATTCAATTCGAAATTACTGCCCCACGATACATTTTCCCCACTTCAGACTTTACACTCTTTCAACGAAGAGTTAACTCCGATATCTCGGAATATCGCGCAAATACGGATCCTGAAGTGCGATTGCGAGCCGAGATGTGTATATTTGCCACGTGCGCTAGCGCGGTTCTCTTAGTCAATCGTCCCGCTTCCTTGCTCTACATTGCTCATCCACGATATGTTCTCTCCCCTTCAGACTTCGCAGCCTTTCAAGGAGTAGTTAACTCCGATGTCTCGTAATGTCTCACGAATAACGGATCCTGAAGCGCGATTGCGGACCGGGATGTGTAGTTTGCAACGAGCGTTAGCGCCGCTGTCACTGTAAATCGCCCCTATGTTTTACTCGACATTGCATCGTCACACCACACTCTGTTTTCTTCAAAGTCCACGGTAGAATCTTGTTACATTAGCTCTCCTGTATCGCAATGTCTCGTGCATTTCGAACTTGGAACGCAATTGCGAGCCGGGATCTGTAAGATTGCCACGTGCTGCACCCTTGTATATGCATCCAGCTAGGTATCACCTCCCCCCCCTGAAAACTCCACGGCGAGGTGCGAGCGATTTTTCGCACTCTTAGGAGATATCTGAGCATGTATATTTAAGTTATCTCCCAGCTTTCCGTATTGCGAAGCGGTATTTCTAGGCGTATTTGGTAAGCTGGCGGGATTTGTTAGCAGATGGCTACTCTAGGGTATATATCCCTACGATCTCGACATCGATATGTGCGTTATGTCTGAGAGATTGGGAGAAGTTCGAGATATAGATTTGAAGTCGTGTGCCCGCTCTCTACAATTAAAAAGCTATTTTTGGTAGTTTTGAAACTTCGTCCTGTAGCTGCCCACGTGACATGCGTTACGCTTCGAGGATTTTCAGAACACAGTACCTATGGAAGGAAGTAGGCTAGTTACAATGTGTAAACGAACAACGACGGATCTTACACAAGTACATCGTGTATCTTGTTTACCGGATCGAGCCCTAAAAGTCGGGCCAGCCCTTCGCCGAATGTGGGTGAATTAGGAAATGTGGACAAGCCGGCGCTTACAGATCGCGAACTTGGAAGCTCCATCTATGAAGATTCTTGCAATCATCGAAGGTTACTATATCAGCATCAAATATGGTGTTCCGCAGCACGCTACCGATTCGATTATCGAGCCCTTGCGCAATGACACGAATCCGAGGTATGAAAATATTCTAAGTGAGCTTCTGCACCACTGGAAAAAGCAGTCCTTCAAAGGCTAAATAGTTATGTCAGTCAATGAAGCACTGGCCACAAAGGCGTTACATTGACCATCGACAGTATCGATGGCAGACCGTGGCGGCAAGATTTGGGGTATCGTATTTGTTGTGATGACATCGGACTCATCAATATCATTTGTCCAGTCATTCTTTTGCCCCAGATAAAGTCACAAAGCTGCGGCAGTTCCAAAGGCGCAGTGACATGGTTACTCCTCGCTTGTCGGACGTTGCCTATCGGGGTCGCAACATTCTCTGGAATATCTAATCGGCCATGGAAGGGGGTACAAGCAACCTGGGTTATGGATTAGAAGCACTTCAGCTTTCATTCTGTTCTTTGATGGGATCTTACCCAGCTACATGCCGCAATTCTCTCTATACCTTCGTTGTAAGATCCCTAACCATCTCAAATGCTTGTTGACACAGCGTTATTATCTCAATCCAGTACCCATCATGATGCAGCCTGTCCAGTGACGCTCTGGGATATTTGTGAGGCGAGTAGTTCACGTGACGAAAGGGATTAGGCTCCCACTCTCTCACGTTCCCGCTTAGGTGCACGTTCCATACCTTCTGCCCACCGCACGTAACGTCCAGCAAAGTGTATGTTCTTTTCTATGCTCTACCACCCTACAAGTGTAATTCCTTACCGACGCAACCCGCAATGGAGACTCCAGAATACCTTCCAAGCATCAGCGTACAAGCAGCCGTATTCGGCCCCGATGAATCGTATATCGTCGCCGTATGTATGGGCACTCGGTTCGACATCGAGGTGCGTGCCGACAACTTACAAGGATCGCCATATCTTGATGAATATATCAAGCTAGCCGCCCCTCTCGATAATTCCGACTTTGAGGATGATGAGGATGCAGTCGAAGCCTTGCTGGACTGGGTATATCGACCTCTCCGCCCGCGCTTCCAGGCTCTCACCCCTATCGACCCACATACAATCACCTTACAGCGAAGTTTCTTCCCACCGTCTATCCACGTGGAAGTGGTGGTTCTTGATGGCGTTCTCACTGCTAAACCTGTCGATGACCGAGAGATGCGCTGGCCAACGGAGGGTATGATAGAGTGGAGAGAGAGTTACGCATCACCGTACATTCCCCGCATCAAGGCTTCAGACCTCACAGTGGTGGCTGCCCACCATAACGACAACCCCACATGCGACGTACCGCAACGCGTGCGCACCAAAGATGGTATTCTGCGATTCTTCAAGGACTGCACGAATACCAGTCAGATTCTCCGAGAGCTTGAGATTGCTTCCCGAATATGGGAGCAGGGTCTGTACGAGAACCTTCGCATCTCGCGTGTGCATGGTATTGCGATGTCTGATGACGACAATTACATGCTAGGCTTGGTACTAGATCTCATCCGCACAGAGCATGGCAACCTAAACCGACCGGAGCTTAAGAGCCAAACGCACTTTCATGCGAAGTGGGCGGAGCAAGTTCGTCACATCATCACAGTACTTCACGCAAACGACATTGTCTGGGGAGATGTCCATCCTGGGAATATAGTCATCGACAGGAACGATGATGCCTGGGTCGTTGACTTTGGAGGTGGATATATCGAGGGCTTCGTTCCGAGAAAGCTGAAGGAGACGAAAAAGGGTGACTGGGAAGGCTTCAACAAGATCTTCAAGGAATGGATCAAAAATTGACGGGACGCTCATATGCAGTGCAGCCAGAAGTTGAATCACGGTCGCGCTGTCACTTCACGACGACGTTGATCTTTTTAGTAATTAACTCTATTTATTATCTATATTAAATATTACCTATACTAGCTAACTAGACTACTAAACTAACTAAATACTAATAAGAGATATTACTATATAATCTTTTATATAAACTTTTAAATACTTAGTTATTTATTAAACTAGCTAAAAATACTTTAAATATAACTTAAGTATAGTTAATACTACTAACTTATTAAAAAGTATTAATAAAAGTAGTTTATTTAAAAGTAAAAGTATTACTAAAAGCCTTTAATAAATTTTAGTAGTAAGTTATTTAGTTAAAGTAATTACTTTAACTTATAGTTATACTTACTTAAGGCTATATTACTTTAAGTACTATCTAACTTTTAAAAATAACTTAAACTATATTTATTTTTATAAGACGTATATTCTAGTAGCTATTACTATATATAACTTTAGTCTAATTAAGGCTATAAATTATAATAATTTAAAAGTAGATATTAAAAATAAGTTATTTAATAGCTAGCTAAGTATTAGTACTTAATACTTAAAAATATACTATATTATTTAGCTAAAAAAAGTATAGAAAGTCTAAAAAAATTAACTTTTTTAAAAAATTAATAAAATAGTAGTTAAGGCTTTATTCTATAGCTATTATTTTATTATAAAAATATAGTAAGTTTAAGCTAATTAAATATAAGTTAATAAAAATAAAACTTTAAAAATATATACTTTATTATAATATAAGAATACTATTAAGAAATAATAATAAGTATCTTATTATTATACTTATATTAGTTATATTAGTTAAGCTAAGTAGTATTTTTATTATTATTATAATAAGTTACTACTTATTTCTCTTATCTTATAGTTTTATATTATAAACTATAAGTATTAGCTTATCTACTTATAGGCTAGTATATATACTTTAAATATTTTTAGACTTTTATAAATTTTTATATATATACTAAAGATTACTTAGTATAAATTAGCCTTAATTTATTTTATTATACTATACTTTTCTTTACTTTTTAGTTTACGTAGTATAGGTACTTATTTTAGGTAAACTCCTTTATTCTATACTATACCCTTTTAGTCTTAGAAAAAACAGAAAGAAAAAAAAAAGTTGAATCACAGCCATGGGGCGCTCTGCTTTAGCCGCTCCAACGCTGGCTTGATGAAGCATGCGACGTACGAAGGTGTAAAGCATCATCTTCTGTCTTCTCCAAGAAGCTGTAAAGTACAGAGATCAGGCATAAGCTGGTGAGTTCGTTTCGAAACGGCGATTTCCGGCTCTCGGCATGGCGATTTTTGTAGATATTAGCTACCTGTTTCAAGGCATTGTGACTCAGAAGCGAGCAAAAAGGACAGTGCGCCGGGACAGATGACAGCCAACGTCTTGGCAGAGTTGTGGGCGAAGCTTCTCTTGGACTTGGAGATAAAGCGACACGGTTTATGAAGGCGTATAATGGCTGATAATAGGCTAGAGATTCTCCTTGTGTTTTGCTTCGAGGTACGAGACAACCTTTTTAAGAAAGCTGAAGGCCTTCAAACCTCTCTAGTTCCATAGAGGATTTGCGCTCCACCCCACTACTAAAGCTCTTAATCTTCGAGTCGCAAAACCCCTTGTTGGATTTCGGCGGCCACATAATGAAGACTATATGAATAGGTTATACTTACGTAACAGTCAGGCAGGCCGTGAAGTAACTATAAGGGCCATGATTGTGTCTACAAGCATTGAACAGCTCCAGCGCATCACATAAACCTTCTAATTATAGTTGAAGGTCTCCATTGGCGTTTCGTTCAGCAATAGCGATAAGCCCAGTAAACACGTAGAGCTCATCAGAAGTGGAGGAGTCAAGTAGTAGAACTTCTACGCTCCTCTTCCGCGGGCGTCTAGTTGCACGAACGTGGTTGTGGGAAGTAGTAGGTCGTTCAATGAGCTGTGTGCGAGCCAGTACTTCGCGAGGATCAAAGCGTAGCGCACGCCCAATCCCTCACGGACCTTGTCTTGATGCGAGCGTCACCATGACTGGCTTTCGAGCTGTTGACTCATATGGGCGCGGACTCTGACACTGAGTATGACAAATACCCTACCCTCCATTGGACGTCTGCACTGAGCTGTTTTGAGGAGTCATGTCAGAGGTTGATGCAATACTTTCTAATGTCTATAGCGGTCGTTTCCACCACTGTTCCCTTGAAGTCTACCTATTTCACTCACTTCTGTTACTTGGAACAAACATTCGATACCACTTGTTTGGATATTAGTGACCATGAAAATCACAAGCATCACAATCGCGGCGGCCGCCTTGGCAGTCCTTCTTTCTGTGGTTGTCGCCAACCCTATGCCGGTCAACGGTAGAAGTGAGCTTCACACCGGATTCGCGGTTCTATCCTGGGAATTCCTGATGGATAATTAGGTTCTGGCACCGTAGACTTTATCAACCGGGGGTCATCCTCCCGCGACAGTATTGGCCAAGGAGCGGAAACATTTGACTCTCAACCCTCCCAACACGACGTCACCGAACGAGAGATGATACACCCCTTCGTATGGGTCACGATGCGTAACGAGCGGTTGACAAACGTTGGAAGCCATGCAGGTCCAGAACTATACGACCTCGTATGGCGTGCTCTCGACGACATCACCCGAGGGTATGGAGCCGGCCATCCGAGCAAAGCCTCGATTCCGCAGCAGTGCTATTCCAGAGAAAATGGCGAGGGTGAACTACATAATGAAGAACTGGAAATAGTTGTCAACGCACACGGGTGGGGCTCGGATGATGCGTCTCGCAGGCTCCTCATTGGCAGCATCGCTAGTGTGGCGAAAGCGAGTGTAAGTACTTCTCTTCTCGCACTCAACAAGCTTTACTGACCTCGATCACTTAGTCAGAGGACGAGAAGAATTGCCACGAGTGGTCTATGCCTAAGGATAATGCTAGAGGCCGAGTTTGCGCGATGCCTTCTTCTGTTAGAGTCCAAGTCGGTGGACAAGGCCACCACCTCGATGTCGAATTCAAAGCTTGTCGACACGGTCACTTCGACTGTGAAGCTATCAAAGCACAGACTACAAGTTATTTGTATTCTTTGATGCCGGAGTTCAGGACTGTAGAAGGGAAAAGTGATCTGAAGCCTTGGGTCCAGTGTACCAGTCCGAATGTTATTTATACATAGTGCGCGGAAGCCTGGTGGTCGTGGTACTTCAATATTTCCACTCTTTTGGTATCCTTGAACCCTTCGGTAGTTTATTCTCTTCTTTCTCAGCTCAGGAGATGTATTAATAATTTCCCATTCCACTGCAGTAAGCTCACTTGGTAGGCTTTCTGAAACTATCACTTTTACTCTACATTGAGCCTATCGTTGCTATACTCTTCATGAAAAGAGCGTGACTAGGTCACATAGGTTCCTAATGAAACCGGTGTATGTTGACGGGGAGACCAGATAGTTATTCCTTCATAACTTTATTCCCCATAGCCGCAAGTTTCCTGCTGCGATCACTGGACAAGCCAAAGAAGCTCGCTCTCAAGTCTCGGTCCGGTTTCCCGTGTACCTGGCTCTGCTCGACTCATCAATTCAATTGCTTGCCGAAGCTGCTGGTCGTGTGTGACCCAGACAGGGGTATCACGGGCGACTAGCCACGTTGGACACGGACCTTGGCCAGTTCTGTCAGCGCATCCTGGGGTGCATGAAGAAATAGAATCTGCCAAACAGTCAAACACTCCCGATCTCTAGGAATTAGGCCTTCCAGAAGAGCAATCCATCTTATCCGGCTTGCTTCATGGCAAGATTGAGGACGCAATAATGCCTTCGGTCCTTAGACCGGACAACTCGCGGATCGGAAGGTTTGGGGCAATGTCCATCAAGCAAGGGTGTCGAGCCGACTTCAACTTCTCTATCTTCATTAAAGGGCGAGACGACAGCCGCTTTGCTCTACGAGTATTGTCATGGAGACCAAGTTCATGATTCGAGGAATAATCAGCTCTCCTGTTAGGCGTGACATGGATGCCCCGCAGGCCAAGGCTGGGCGACACTGGCCTTGGTATCGTTCGTTGGGCTTACTACCAAGACTAACTATAGCCGTGTCCTGGCCTTTGGTGTTGTAACATAGTTCGGGTGTAGCATATAATTCGAACCATGTCGCGCACAAATGCAATGCCTACGACCACGCATTCGGTCTACCTCTCCCACGGTCCCAGCAACCCAGCACCATGGCACCCGCTGCAATCGGCGACAGCCTCATCGAGGCCATAATCAAGAACGACAAAGTCCGATGGTGGTCAAAGCCCAATTTGCGACGTTTGTATCTCTTGCTTGTACCCTTCTGCTTGTTCATCGAATCAACATCTGGTTTTGACTCGTCGATGATGAACGGTATGCAAGCGCTCGTTTACTGGAAAGATTATTTCAATCATCCGGTCGGCGGTCAGCTCGGTTTGTTGGTCGCGTGCTACAATCTAGGGGCAGTAACCAGTATACCGTTCATTTCGCTCGTTGCCGATCACGTGGGTCGACGATGGAGTATCGTGTTTGGGTCTGTAGTCATGCTCATTGGCTCCATTATGCAAGGTCTTGCGGTCAATCGTTAGTCTCTAGTTCCCCCAGCGATTTAAAGTCGGACTGATAGACAATAGTTCCGATGTTCGTGTTCGCGCGCATCTTCCTCGGACACGGCATCGTGTATGCTATTGTCTCTGGCGCCGCTCTACTCGGTGAGCTCGGACACCCCAAGGAACGCGCCTTCTTGGGTTCCATGTTCAATGCCTTCTATGGAGTTGGAGCCGTCATAGGTGCCGGCATTGTCGTGCAGACTTTGACGATCAAGAATGACTGGAGCTGGCGTCTCCCTTCGCTCTTGCAATCACTGCCATCTCTACTCCAAATCACTTTCGCTTTCACAGTACCCGAGAGTCCAAGATGGCTCATCTCGAAAGACCGAGGCGAGGAAGCATTGGCGATTCTCATCAAGTATCACGCCGAAGGCGATGCGAGCAATGAACTTCCACATCTAGAGTATGCTGAGATCACACGTGCGCTCGAGATGGAGAACCAATCGCGCCGAAGAGGCTGGGCCGAGCTATTCCAAAACGCTGGTATGCGCCGTCGAACACTCATTGGAACCATGCTGGGTCTCTTCACGCAGTTCTCCGGAAACAGCCGTAAGTATAGTCGTGGTGATTCGCCCTCACCCATTAACTAACATATTCGAAGTCATCTCGCAGTATCTTGTACCCATCTTGAACAAGATCGGCATCTCCGACAGCTACACTCAAGTGCGCTACAATGTCGGTAAAGAGGCCTGGGGTTTTGTGATCGGCATAATGATGGCCAGCATCTCGCCTCGCTTTCCTCGGCGTAAAATCTACCTGTTATGCGTATTTAGCCTTCTCGCAGTGTACACGGCGTGGACGATCGCTCAGGCGAGGAATCGTATCACGGGAAGTAAAGAGTCCGGCTATGCGGTCCTTGTGTTCATCTTCCTGTACAGTCCAGCGTACTGTCTTGGATACAATGCGCTTACCTACGTGTACATGGTGGAGATCTTCCCATACTATGTCCGCACGAAAGGTCTGAGTTGGTTCCAGCTATGGGGAAGAACGGCCGCCATGTTCAGTAAGATTCTTTGTACGCCCCTGATGTGATTGATACTGATAGCAGTACAGGCAGTTTTGTCAACCCGATCGGACTGGAAAATGCGGATTGGAAGTATCTGCTTGTCTATGTATGCTGGCTGTGCTTCGAGGTCGTCTTTATCTACTTCTTCTTCCCTGAGACTTATGGCAGGACGCTGGAAGAGTTGACGTTCTGTAAGTATTGCCGAGTGAGACACAACGCACAGTATGCGCTAATCATACACAGTGTTCGAGGGCGAAGAGAAGCAGACCGAGATCGCAGCAGCGGCGCAGAAAGTTTTGGACAACCCCGTTATTGAGGTTCACGAACACGCCGACAAGAAGGCATGAGTGTGATATCGCGTTGAGTCTTGAGACCCCAGAACGAGAATACAGATGTCGTAACACGATTTTTGAAGCGCTGTCATTACTCTGGCAATGTCCCACCTGAGTATTCGTTGATAGATGAGCAGGGCAATGAATTTTTAAAATTTTTGTAACACCCCTTCCTTAGCAAAGACCGGTGGATCGGCACTGATGCTCATCATCGTCGCTGCCTTCTTCGCTCTAACCCTCTTCCCCGTCCTTTGTTCTACGTCAAATCTCTCAAACTAGCACAGATTAGAAAAACTCAAGGTAGAGGCAGTGGCTACACTTACGTCTTCCAGCTTTGCTAGCCATGCCGTTTCTGAGATTTCGCCATCCGTACTGGACATGGTCTCGTATTTCCCAAATCCTACTTCGATGAAGTAGCCAGCGGCGTTGAGACGTTTTGCAAGCGGAACTAAGACGCGTATGCAAGCCCGGAGTTGGCGCTCACTCCCAAAGGGCTTCATGCCATGGTTTATTGAGTCTGCGGCCCACCTATCCATGAACCATCGCATGTCAATATGGATTTTGGTAATGACCTTGAAGACGAACAGCGCCTCCATTCGAGAGTTGATATATTTTAGGTAGTGAGGATCCTGCTCACTTATCAACCCATCCAAGTCGGCTTCAATGATACAAACACTGACTTGTTCGATGAAAGCAGCGGGCACCAGACCATACGTCCACGTCCATTCGTTGGCCATTGACTCCATTGAACGGAAACGCCCCGGGCTACAGCCAAAGTCGAATAAGGATGTCCGATACCAGTGCTCAATGAGTTCTCGCAGTGTCGTACTTCCCACAAACTCTTCATCCCAGATGTGATCACAACCGTAGAATCTTCCGGAGCGAGGAGCTGAATCTAGATCGCGCGAGTCACTCCACGGATCAACCTTCACGATGACCTGTTCTCCCGGTCCAATATACAGATATACCATGTCGCGGAGCTCGCGAGGGAGCTTTTCGTCGAGCATCTCGCAGAGTTGCAAACAGGCCGCTTGCGCGAGAGGCTCGAGTTGACAAAGGGTGTTTTCTTCAAGCTCCTGAAGATCATCGTCCAGCTGTCGTTCCTCCTCTTCCAACTTGTCGAGTTATTGGCGTAGCGGGGCCTGTTCTTGTCGATTCCTGGTCAATTTCTTGTCCAGCGAACTGTGACATGTCAGTTCTGCCCCGCGTTGCAAAGCTGCGCGGGCACTTACCTGGCAGTAGACTGCCATGGGCGCTCGACCTCCTGGATAGATGCGGCCTGATTGTGCGTCATCGTGCGTGTGTGGGGTGGTGGTGGTGGAGAGGAGAAGTGTGAGTTTTGGAGTAAAAGTGGGTGAGACAACGGCGGTGAAGCACTAGGGCGCCTTCCCCTTTAGTGAAACGGCAGTTGCTAGGCAACAACATTGCCAACATGACCAATACATCGAAGCTTAGAAGCACTTCAACCCTCAAGCCCCAGATAAGTACGACTTCACTAAACTACCTAAAGCACTTCTACATAAGCAATCCAACCTCTTGAAATGCCACCCAACATCACCACGGCCAGCCCCCGGTATTATGCAAAATCTTCCCCGCTTCATCGTCCCTCTTCCCCTCAATAAGATCCACCAACGGCCTCACACTCTCCTCCGCACTTCTTGCCCCTTGCTCCACATTGTTATGCGGACCAAGATTCGACACGGTGAAGCCGGGGTCGTACGCGAAAACCTTCACTCCAACGTCTCCGTACTCAACGAATTGGCATGCCGTGACCATGCTCAGTGCCGCTTTGCTCGTTCGATACCCGAAGCCACCTTTCATCTTGTACATCATGGATGAGGGCTCAAGCCGTCGCGCGATCGAGCCCGCTCCAGAATGCACGTTGATGACTCGCGGGCTCGGGACGGCTTTTGCAGTCGATTTGGAGACAGCAGCTTGAAGTAGCGGAAGGAACGTTTGGCCGATAATGAGAGGGCCCGTCGCATTAGTGTCGAAAGCATCGCGCATCTCCTGCCTCAAAGGACCTTCCATGGCAGCAATGGCAGCGTTGTTGACCAAGACATCTAGATGACCATGGTTCTGCTCCACGGACTTAGCGGCACGTTCGATGGTGTCATCTTTGGTGGCGTCGATTTCCAGGAACTCGACGGAACCAGGTAGCTTGCGAGATTGCAGGTCTTGGAGTGCCGTGTTGCCTTTCTGGGTAGATCTCGCGCCGAGAAGGACGTGGTATGATTCTTTGGCGAGAAGTTGCGCTGCGAGTTCGAAGCCGACACCGCTGTTGGCTGCTTCTTATCAATATATCGATCATTTACCAATTTGCGGATAAGATGACGTACCTCCGGTGATGAGAACGATGGTCTTCGCTGCAGATGCTGCCATTATAACAAAAGATCCCGTCTGTCACGCAAATTGGATGGTAGAGAAGATGTCTGATGATATTTAAATGAGCATCTCCAGCCTTTATATTCTGGAGACGAAAAAGGAAGTTCCTCCGCTAGAGGTCTACACATGTGCAAAAGTGTTCCAACACTGGCCAATCAACGGTAGTGCATTGCTCAACACAGCTAGCGTTGTAGCTTTTTGCACACCCGGACTTGGGATAGCGCGTCTTTAACCCCGTCAACGCCGGAAGGTGGACATGAGATTCAGGCGTCGACACCAGTTCTAGCCAGTCTTTGTCCGCTACATTGCTATTGCTGCTTGATTAATCGACGTAATCTGGTAGGCCAAAAACTTGTAGATGCGCAAACGGCGGCCTCATCAGTGGTCAACCAATTGTTCTTACCCAGCGACAATCCTCGATGCACATCTATCCCCGTTAACTCTTCTGGAGAAGATGAAGTTAGATCAATACCGCTATAGACATGAATCATATGTAGGGAGAATTATAACTTAATGAAGAGAGGATATGGTGAGAGGAAAGCGTCATCCAGCACCTATTTCAATTGTTAGATATCTCCAATTTTTTAAAGTCCGTTTTCCCAACCATATCTCTACACTTGATTGCATGCACCGCATAAGCTTAAGTATCTAGAAGAAATCCTTTACGCGTAAAAATGTTTCTATCCTACTTCTAAGGTCTCACCCTAGGACCTTAGACATATTTCCGGTAAACCGCGGATGGATTAGTATGGTGTACACCCATCATCTAAATAAACACTCAAAACGTACATGGATACAGTCCCCACTACCCTCACAGAACATCAAGTTTATTAATGGAAAGTAACGCATTGTTTACGACAGATCCCCAATAATACTTCATCCTCTCCGTGACCCCTCGATCCCTAGTTCACGAAGCCGAACTGTAGGCTTTCGCCGATCCCCAACAGAGTCTTGCGAAGAGAAGAAAGAAGCACGCTCACACTTGTTATTACATTTGTTTGGAATGAAATCGTTGAGTGGTATTGGTATCTTGCAGAGTATCACAAGCTCGCCTCCCAAAAGGAAATCCTTCCGCGAACACTCGCTCCCTCTACCAACCTAACCCATCCTATTCGCCCCAGTCTGGAACGCAAAGTCCTTAAATCCAACAGCCTCTCGCTTATCAATCGCCGCCCAAAGCGCCAACACAAAGCCCACACCCGTAATCAGCGACCGCACCAAGTGACCTTTCGTCCACTTCTCAATCAAGCCATGCACAGTCTCCTCCCTCGCGAGCCCAGCCTCGGCCGCCGTATCCTCAAGGGCAGTCTTGGCTAGCGACTTGTTCTTCGCGAAGAGCTTGTTATTCGTCGGGATGAGGACCGCGATTGTGAAGGGGATGATGCTGGGGAAGATGATGGCGGCGGCGACGTTGAGCTTGAAGGCTGTGGAGGCGGGGTCCTCTGTTCCAAGTATTAGCAACGCTTCTGAAGCACTAAAGGAGGGCTTCCAGGGTTCTGTACGGTTATACGCGACGTATGCGCACGCAGCTGAGCTGGTGATGGCGAGGGCAGGGCCGATTGCGTGGCCTTTGTGAAAGACGCCTTCCCATTGATCTGCCGCGAGGGGCGCGGGGGCTTTGAGGATTTGCGGGATGAAGGAGTAGCTGATGTTTGTGTTGGCGCCTGCGTTCAAAGTTAGTTGACGCGTTGAAGAGCTGCAAGTGAGGGTTACTGACCGAAGAGGAATCCACTCGCGGTGAGACCGACAGCTTGCGCGATGAGGATGCTAGTCGAGGGTTTCTCGGTCCAGAGAGCGGGAGACACCATGATGCTGTCAACTGCAATCTTCAAGGGTTATGGAGGTCGTTGGGTGAGTTTGTTGTGGTGAATGTCAACAGCGGAGCGCATTGGAGCTTTTGTAGCGGTCGTGTCATCTTATCAGGCGTTCTGTCCCTGGCATTTCTCCTTGCGTCATTGCCGAGGTCGCGTCCGTGGAAAGACAACGGAGCCTGTTCCGGCTGTGTTCATTTTTCAGAGGACATTCTGCGATGGAGATGCGATAACAAAGACAAAGCAGCCGATCGCGAGGTGCTTCGAGTCCGCTTCTTGTATCCACCGAGACGCGCGCTCGATGAAGATCGTCGCTGTCGCGTCGTGCATGTGGTACAGCCGGCGATACGCGAGTCAAAGCGATCGCAATCCAATCCGTATTCCCAAACTCTTGGACTCTCTCGTCGCGATGATATCCAGAGGATCTTTTCGACAGATCTGTTGGTTTGGATGATGAGACGAATCGCAACTGTGTCACCTCTCGCGAGCCGCTTTCGTGACGACATGCAACGCCTAAAGTAAAACCGTTGGTAGCGATGTGAAACAGTTCGCTTTCAGCAGAGGCGCTTTCGCCCAGCTGTCCCCTTGCCAGCTCTTTATACTCTCTACATCCTCCCGAGAAACCAACTATCTCTCAGCACGGGAACACTCGATTGCGTCGACCCAGCTACTATCTCACGCACCACGTCTCAACATGTCGTGTAAGTGCCTCTGCCATATTGCGCATCATCATTCTAACGCAGATCAGGGTTCAACACAACCGCAACATTAAACCACATCACGCCCCTCCCAGCAGGCACGACCTTTGCCTCAGCTCTCGTGCGCCTCCAAGACCACGACCTCTTGATCAAACTCGACCCTGAGCTCGCGCATTACGAGGCCCTGCCAACAGAAGCATCAGCGCCTGATACGAAGCGGTACAAGGTCACGGATCACATGCACACACTTCCGAAAGGGCTCTGGGATACGACAGTCACCTTCGAGTGCCAGTTAACGAATACTGAAGATGGCGTGAAGTGGGTGATCAAGGCGCCGTTGGGGCTGCTGCAGACTACAACGTGGAGGATTGTGAAGAAGGAAGAACTTGAGAAGGGGAAAGAGAGGGCGAGCGATGATGAGGATGCAGGGGCGAAGGTGGAGTGGTGCTTAGTGGAAGATGTGGAGATCAAGGCGTCGAGGTTGCTGGTTGGTACTGTGAAGAGTAAGTGTGAGGAGAACTGGAGGGGGATACATAGGACGTTTGTGGGCCATTTGAAGGGTGTTGATGCGGCTGCGTAGATTTGTATGCTGGGGTAGGCGTTGGCGAATGGATAGAGCGTATCTTAGCTGCTTCTCTTCGTTTTCGAGTGCTGCAAGGTAATGCCGGTACTTCCACCCTTTCTAAAGAGGGCCGAACCGACAGCATGAAGTCTAGCATTGCGAACTTGAGGTTCGATTCTCTCGCGCAAGGATGTCGCCAATACCATGCTGAAGCGAGGTCGGCTTATACTTTTCGTTCCGAGTTACTACAAGTGTTCCCATCATGACTCGACCCCACCTTCCTGATGGAGAAGTACATGTGAATGCATCTTCTTGGCGAGAAGCAGCCAGCGCTTCGGCGTTTTAGCCAGCGACTTCGACCTTGCTCATCCAAAGTGTCAACTATGCTGATCACTGCCGATCATTGAAACGCTGAGACATGGCAAAGTGTCGAGGTCGTCTGAGAGCCACAGAGTGACTATATCCAGAGATAAGAGATAACGAAAAGTATGCTTGAGATTGTACCATTTTTCGACTGCGAGCACGCGGACACGCCTTTCCAAGATACTGGTACGGCAGAATCTTCGGTTGGACAACCTCTATGCGCGCATTCGAGACTCTCGGCTTGTCACTCGCTTCCCGAAGTACCTTCGCCGCTCCGCGCAGCGCAGGACCTAGCCCCCGGCCTACGTTGCTTCTGTCGCTTCAGCGGCGTGCTCTCCTAAGCGTTAGGCAGCTGTCGGCGGCCCAGACTGGTGGATTTGACTGGATCTGGCAGCTGGAGCGCGTCTCCCGCTAGAGAAAGCGACAAGGAGTCGCTTGCCCTGCATAACGCCAGCTCGCCATGAGGGCAGCCTCACGGGAAGGAGCCCCGGCTCGGGCTCACATTCTTCTCTTGCAGCAAGCACGAGGGTAGGACAGTCAGGCTGCCCTTCTCCTTATCGTGAAGCATCGAGTGTCACGAGGACGTCGTTGTTTCAGTAGGCAGTCTAAGTGAAGGTCAAGCGATCAGCTTTGGGGTTGCGTGATGGGCTCATCTTGGCCTGGAAGGCGCACGTGGTGCGTGTCGGCCCTGACCGTCTATCGATTGGCGATAAGCTCACTATCTTAATACCGCGACAACCCCGGCGTGCAGCGGAGGTGAATTGTACAACTCACCACCACCTTTGCTGCGTTCATGTATTCAACGCCCATTGTCCTTCCCTCGAGGACGGCTCCTGTCAACGCGCCTTTGTTCTCGGCCGCTGAAGGGTCCTGTTGGCCCGAGCCTCGTTGTTAGCCCTCACTCCGCTTCTCAGCGCGGGCCTCTTCCCCGCTCTAGAACCGCGGGTCAACAAAACCCGCGCTGCACCCAACCACCGGGCTGCAGGTCGCTGTTCACTCGCTTTTGCTCGAATCCCACTGCATGGGACGCAGCTTCCTTCCATCAGAGCTGTCAATTCGACTCCTCGACGCGCGATTCCACGTTCTCCACACGTCACGATACCGGTAGACTTCCCCACCCCCCGATACCGACGTCGAGACCTGCCCCCTATATTCCGTATTCCCGCCTGTAGCCATGGAGCCCTTATCAATTGACTCGGTCGTAGTCGATACGCCCATCGCCATGGCCCCAACGAGCCCTTCCACGCCCCGAAGCGAAGCCATACCGATCGAGAGAACGAAGTTGAAGGGCCGGCAGCGGCTGATACAAGGATTACAACGCATGAGCTCATCGCCGAGTCTTGAGGGAGTTAGAAGGGCTCGCTCTCAGAGCCTGCGAAGCGGTGGAAAGGCGTCAATGTCGTGTGTCTCGCTGGCATCGTCGGGCTCTCCCTATGCTCAGTCGTTCGGGAGTTCCTACTCGTCGGAAATGTCCGCCGGGTACTCGACAGCTCCCACCTCTGTTGCAGGAAGCCCGCTTGGCAGCCCTCTCTTCGATGAGAAGACCCGTCTGCGGTTAATTGGGCCAGACGGCCTTGGCCCGACAACGGTAGCACTTCCTTCTGACCTGCGGACGGTCTCGAGCCATGGCACCGAGCTCCAGGATGACTATTTCTCACAACCAATCGAGAAGACTGTGCTGAGGAGGCCAAACTTCAACTTCTGGGGTGACATGCCTACCGAGATTCGCATGCACATCCTCCGGTACCTCCAGCCCAGGGAAGTTGTTCGATGTTCGGCTGTATCGAAGTCGTGGCATGCCATGTGTTTCGATGGACAGCTCTGGAGCGACCTCGATACCACTAACTTCTATCGCGACATTCCCGCGGATGCATTGGTCAACATTATTACGTCAGCAGGGCCATTTGTGCGTGACCTGAACCTGCGAGGTTGTGTGCAGCTGAGAGAGCAGTGGACCAAGAATGGCTTGGCTGACGCTTGTCGGAATCTGGAGAACTTCACCCTCCAAGGATGCCGCATTGACCGCACATCGATTCATTGCTTTCTGCTGCAGAACAGCAGACTGGTGCACGTCAATCTATCAGGCCTAGCTGGAGCGACCAATGCTGCCATGAAAATCCTCGCTAACCATTGCCCGCGGGTCGAGCATCTGGACATTTCCTGGTGCAACAACATTGACACGCGCGGACTGCGAAAAGTTGTTGAAGGCTGCCCTAAGCTCCGCGATCTTCGAGCTGGAGAGGTCAGAGGCTGGGATGATGTCGATTTCATGGATGAGCTCTTCAGGCGCAATACGCTTGAAAGATTGGTTCTCATGAACTGCGATAGCTTGAATGACGAATCGCTGGCTGCCCTATTTGAAGGTGTCGACAGCGAGATCGACGTGCTCACTGGTCGACCCGTAGTGCCTCCTCGAAGACTCAAGCATCTCGACCTCACCAAATGCCGTGGCATCTCAGACGACGGCCTGCAGACTCTGGTCGGCAACGTTCCCTTCTTGGAAGGCCTCCAGTTGTCAAAGTGCCACGCCTTGACCGATCTGGCTCTCACATCACTTTTGCCGACCTGCCCAGTACTCACACACTTGGACCTAGAGGAGCTGGACGGTCTGACCAATGACTTCTTGAAGACTCTGGCCAACTCTCCATGCACACCACACTTACGGCACCTTTGCATCTCTTATTGCGAGAATCTTGGTGATTCAGGCATGCTCGCGGTTTTGAAGGCCGCTCATAAGATCACCTCCCTAGAGATAGACAACACGCGCATCTCGGACCTAGTTCTAGCGGAGGCAGCTTCGTCTCTTCGCACACGCAATCGCTACGCGAGAGCTCTATCTGGTTCTGAGCGCCCGCGTATCGGTCTCAGGATTGTTGCTTACGACTGTGCAAACGTCACTTGGACTGGCGTTCGCGAAGTTCTTTCGCGCAACGCTGAGATTTCTCGCCCATCGCCCAACTCTACGAATACAGCACCAAGCTACCCAAGGGAGATAATTGGCCTGAAGTGCTTCCACAACTGGCAACCTACGGTAGAAGAACACACGAAGCGTGTCCTCCGTGGCGATTTTGCTGCAGCAGCTCGTCTGGAGCGTAAGTGGGCTGACTGGATGATGTTGAACGAAGAGGCGGGTATGGGAGGCACTGGCGCTCGACGTCGGAGACGCAGAGCTCGGGAAGCCCAAATGCTGCATGCCGACGAGGAAGAAGGTGGAGCTGGTGTCGGCACAGGCGGTGTCGGCAGACGACGACGAGCACGAAGTGGCCCTGGAGGCTGCGTTGTTATGTGAGCGGTTGCTTCATCGCTTCGTTTCTACTTTTCTGGGTTACGTTCATCTTTCATCTTTGAGTTTCTTTGGGTATAGTTCGACTTCTAGGATAGACGGTGTATGTTTTGGGCGGGGAGCATGTCTGGCGAGTCACTCCACTTTCCCTTGCATTTTGGGTTACGCTTAGACATGATTTTCTTTGGTTTGGCACATTGGTACTGTCTAGCTGTCTAGGGATGAGAGCACTCTCATTGGGATGTTGTTGTGCGCCTACATTGCATAGCTTTGCATTGCTTGGGACTTCGTGGTTGAACGACGCGGCATTAGGTTGAGTGGAAGCTAGTACACTCCCTTTACAAATATGAAGACTTGATTACATTAACATGTCGTTCCTTCCCGCGTGTATGACTGTAACTAGAACATTGCAACTCGTAGTATCGTGGAGGCTCTGGATGCCGCTAATGGATCGCCACGTGAGACCGTGATTTGGAGCGTGAGCGGGGCAGGTGCCGAGGTGTCCTTGCTCGCTTCGCCTTGCGTCCTTTCCTACTGCAACTTCGTTCGCGACCGTGAAAGGCGACGACAGCAATACTAGAGCGACTTCGCAGTGCGGACAGCTTTTCGTATTCAAGAAACCTCGCGTGCAGCCTCAGATGTCGTTCGCTCCTAGTTCAGACGGGCTCGAAGCGCTTCGACCGTTCAATATACCCCACCTGCCACCAAGCTTTTACTACATCGCGAATTTCATCACACCAGAAGAAGAAGCTTCAATCTTGCAAAAGGCACGGTACCATGTCCTTTCTCCAATTGTCCCCTCCCCAAAGTTCATCTAATATCGCCGGTGCGATGTGGAATCCCCAACGCATCCTTGCCTCGTTGCCCCACATGCCCTCCACAATATCCCCAATTCCAAATCATTTTCCTAACAAAGAGCAGATACCAGCTCAGCGATGGGTGACTTTAAGCCATAGACGTCTTCAGGCCCATCCGTCCACATTGACACCCAACAATACGCTTCTCGCAGCACCCCTCCCACCATATCTTGTTAATCCCGTCGTGGAACGCTTCAAAGCTCTTGGTGTGTTCAAGAAGACTCCGCACCGAGCACCCAACCATGTTCTCATCAATGAGTATCAGCGCAGAGAGGGTATCATGCCGCATGAGGACGGAAGTGCGTACGCAGAAGTCGTTGCGACCGTGAGCCTAGGAGCACCTATCTGCCTGGAGATCAGCCCAAAGCCTGGAATGGGAGAGAAGGATGATGGCTCACCCTCGGGACATCCAGAACCAGCTCAGGCCGAAGTTGCAAACGAAGAAGAGCCCGTGACCAGTAATGAGGACGAGTACGATTCCGAAGCTCGTACGACGCCAAGCCAGCCACATGGTTCGGATGCGCGGTATAAACTCCCGACGCGCATTCTCCAGGAATCCCGTTCGCTCTTGATCACTACATCGTCTGCATATACTGATCTCCTTCATGGTATTGCGCCGGTTGATGTCGATGAAGATCTGTCTCCGGATACTATCGCCAACTGGTACCTCCTTGCGGAACCTTATGTGTTCGAAGAGGCTGGAGGGAAGAACGAACGTGCGACGAGGATCAGCCTGACGTATCGGGATGTCTTGAAGGTCAGCTCTGCTGCCAGCAAGGTGTTTGGAGGGATGGGGAAGCGATGAGTGTCGTTCGACTGCAACGATGTACGACTTTCGAAAAAAACCTTGCGACCTGCACACGCTGCCCCACCCAGTGGTTGTGCTAAGGTTGCTCCCTTTGCAAAGGACGCTCTCGCGACACTGAACGATCAGTTTTTATGAAGCCTGTAGAGACTGTGAGCGAGATGATACGCCCCGGTCAAGAACTAGAACGTCGAATGCATCGACCTCGACCTCGAAGGCTGTGGCGGCTAGTTTCCCATGAGTGCATCAATCACTTCGGGTCCTCTCAACTTTCTTACCACATGCTATTTCTGGTGACAATGTTTCAATATCCTGCTTTCATTGCTTTCATATTACCTTTCCTCTTTTCAATTTCACTTCTACCTTCATTCGATTGTTTCGGTTCTAAGGAATCTACTTCTCCATCAGACATATCTATCTTATGCTGCTCCCTCTAGTACCCTCGGGGATCGCTCGGACGGATACCTTGGTAACCCTGGACTCTTGAGAAGTCTCGCCAGTGACATCACCTCGGACATAAGTCGGACCTCCTTGATTACGACGATAGTTTCAACTGTAACTCTATAACTTCGATACACAATTACCCTCTGCCGTGTCCCCGTGGAAGAGTTCTTACGGACTGCACCGGCACATCAAAGACTCGATCAACTGCATGGGGACGGCCAGTGCCGAACTCCTATACTTCGATTATCGAGCCGTTTATTTTGAGCTTCCGTAGCACCGCTGCGATATTATCTGAAATCAACCACGAAGGGTGCCGTCAGGAACTTACATCAGCTTCCCCTCGGTTCTCAGATCTAGCGCGCTGTAATGCTCCGCCAATCAGAGGCGAAGCGAGGTGCTCGCAGTATTGAAGGAGGCTGTGATATGGACTCACGATACCGCAATTCAATTGCATACACACTAGGATAAAAATACCTTTACAGCTTCAGGACTACATGTGAGGCGATATCATCCGACCTCACGATGCAATGGCCGAGAGGCGGCGGTAGAGGTACTTCAGACGGCTTCTGGAGCCTCCACTTCCTGATTACCTCATCGGCATTTTGACCAGCTTTCTCCTTCAATCGGTAAACCACACGGTCAGAACAATGCAAAATAGAGCCAAGACACAACTGGGTAATCTTGGAACACTAGTGAGCTATAGCTTCAGATCCCAACCGCTAGACAAGAACCTGATATTTCGGGCCCCTGGAAGCTTTCGGACCGACCAATGGTTGAGAATTCTACAGCAGGAACCCCGCCTTGACAATGCTCGCGGGCGAGATCTTGCAATCTAGACGAGATTGAGCCGGCCAATTCGGGAGGGATGTTTCGCATTTAGCCACGCATTGGCTACCGGCTCCTTGGACCTTCAAACCTCAACCCTAGCCGTACCCCGGATTTCGCGATGCAGATATTATGGGCTCGGTCAGCGCTCGGGACAGAATCTCTTTACTATCGCGCACATGCGCGTCGCTGAGATGAACTCATCTATCGACGGCAAGCGAAGCTTCTTCACCGTGGGCCAGTACTTTTTCTGCATTCCCTGCTAAGCTCTCCTTTCAAGAAGTAAGTATAAGTTCGTAGAACAGCCTCCCAGGTGTAAGGTGGCAGCACTCATTCCGATATCATTCATTCTAAGCAAAATGGTTTCCTGCAAGCTTCTCTTCCTCACGACTCTGATCGCCGCCGCGTCAGCCCAGAATGCCACCAACATCCGCTTCATGCCATTCGGCGATTCCATCACGGAGATCATCTGCTGGCGTGCCAAGCTTTGGGAAAAGCTTCAAGCCACCGAGTGGAAGTCTGTGGATTTTGTCGGGTCCGGCAAGACAGAGAACAACTGCAAAGACACCAAGTACGACCGCGACAACGAGGGCCACTCTGGCTTCTTGGCCATCGATATTGCCAACAAGAAGCAGCTTGATGGATGGCTGAAGACAAATCCGGCAGATGTCATCACGATGCACTTGGGCACGAATGACATCGTACAGCAGAGCAAAGCCACCGCGGATATCATCAAAGCGTTCACGACGCTTGTTGGCACGATGAGGACTAGCAACCCCAAGACGAAGATTATCGTATGTGCCTCCTTGCTTCACTCTTCTCAACATGCTCCTAACGCTGGGATTAGGTCGCGCAGATCATCCCAATCGGGATCGGTAGCTACAACACCAAGATCCAGGACCTCAACAAGGCCATCATTCCTTGGGCTCAGGGCCTCAACACAACAGAGTCACCCATATGGGTTGTTGATCAATATACTGGGTTCTCTAGTAGCTCTGACCTTCGCGATGGAGTGCACCCTAACGATAGCGGCGACACCAAGATGGCGAATATCTGGTATCCAGCGGTCGTCAACGCTTTCTCGCTTGTGAAGACCGAGAAGGCGGCTAAGAGGGAGACGGCATTCGTCGCATAGAGCATGGGGACTTTATGAAGAGTCGTTCGAGGCCTGATTTCATTGTATATACTTGAGCACTGAGCCATACATACATTCGCTAGAAGTCACATTACATCTCGCCGCTGTCTTGCACTTCCATCACGAACAACGTGATCTGGAAGTTGGTTTTCCGGGAGTGATTATCGAGTCAGGCATCGCGATTCTTAGCGCCATCGCTACTCAATCATACTCAGCCTCCGGCATAGCATTCCTCGGAACACTACCGTAGCCCATACTCGCTTCCCCGCAAAATCAGCTCGCGGCGTAGTGCATACAGCCTTATGAGCCCATCTGCGAATGCTGTCAAGCCTGATCCAAATTTCCCATATAACTTCCATCGACCAGCCGCCCATCTATACATTGGCACATCTTCCTCTTCACTCACGATGGCGTCCACCACCTCAGCACCCATACCCCCCAAATACCAAGATGTCCCTCCCACAACCGCAGACCTCGACTACGCAGACCTCATCACGCTCGACCTCTCGCTCTTCGATGCCCCTGATGGAAAACAGAAGCTCGCCGACCAGCTCAAGACCGCAATCAGCACTACGGGCTTCTTCTACGTCACCAACTTCGGCATCGCGCCCGAGAAGGTGGACGAACAGTTCAACATCGCGCAAGAACTGTTCAGCATGCAACACGAAGAGAAAATGCAATTCAGAGTCGGCGAAGGAGGAAGAGGCTTCTTCGGCTACAAGCCCAAAGGCGCGCGCAAAGCGCAATTCGGTTTGAGTGATAACTTGGAATTGTACGATGACCAGAAGTACAACGGCGCTTCTGCCGACCTTCCAAGACCCAGCGCGTTGGAAAAGAATAAGGACGCGTGCAAGGAGTTCGGGAGACACATGCACTTCTTCGTCCTGTACAGAGTAATGTATATCTGCGGCCTGGTCATGGAATTACCAGACCCGGAAGCACTGTGGAAGCTGCATCGGTATGAGGAGCCCAGTCAGTGTCATTTACGCTACATGCTGTACCACCCGCGCACGTCCGCCGAGCTTGCCATCATGAAGGAAAATAAGCTGGAGGAGAATGTGTATGGGCACACGGATTTTGGTTCGTTGACACTCTTGATGCGGCAGCCTGTTGCGGGACTACAGGCGAGGATCGAAGATGGTAGTGGAGAGAAGAAGTGGAAGTGGGTAAGGCCCGTAGAGAATAGTTTGACAGTCAATGTCGCAGACACGCTGTCTTTCCTCACAGGCGGCTATCTCAAATCGACAATTCACCGAGTCGTTCTCCCGCCTGAAGACCAGCGCCACGTGCCTCGCTACGGCGTCATCTATTTCTCTGGACCTGACGACTCGACACTGCTCAGGCCCATCGAGAGTCCGGTGTTGAAGAGGGTTATGGGGGAGAAGGCTAGGGAAGGGGAGGATGTGGGGTTGCAGGGTAGAGAGTTGCCGCCTGATACTATGACCGCGGGCGAGTGGGTAAGGGTGCGGTTTGGGAGCATCGATAAGAATTATCAGACGAACAGAGATAACGCTGTGGAGGTTGGGAGCCGCAAGGTGGCTGCTTATGCGTAAGGAATGTTGTAGGCTTATATTTAGTAGTCCGGGTAATATACTGCTTTACTAGTATTTTTATTTGTATCATCATTATGTTTTGTGGATTCGTAAATATATCGCCTTATCCTCCGAAAGAGGTCAAGTAACAGCTGCTACACGGTTCGCGCAACACTGTCGTCTTCATTCCCGTTGAGGCACTATTCTCTGCTGAGCGTCCATCGCTAGCACTAGTCGCTCGCTAGAAAACTGTCGATAGATACGGTAACGCTCATAATGCTGAGAGGTTGTAATCTAATGAGATCTGAAAAGTATGGCTCGCACGGTGATAGGGCTGCAAGTTTGTTACTGATGAACTATCGTTTAAGTGAGCGATCATATGAGAAGGTAGCTCAATGACCAGTCCCTGTTCTTGTACGGTGAATAATGAGGCTCTGCATCTGATCCTGGCGAGTGAAGTCACGCTGACCGAAAAGAGAATACCTTGGATCAATGGCAGGCGGGACTGTGCATATACTTGTGTCTATATTTTATATCATCCCACCGCCTAAACTGTTGTTTTACCCCGATACTATTCAGCTTGACTAGCCATTACGGACGCTAATCGTCTTGTAGTAGACTGTCAGCATACGTTGACCGAGGGTGAGACATTGAGGAGAGTGTGGGCTGCGAAGAGCGTTGCGCGTCCTGACTGCATGAACTTCAACACCTTCTACTCAAGGCACGTGTCTCGAGGTTCGATATTGCTTCGAAAGCAACATGAGGTGCCGAGACCGTACCATTGGACGATCATATTTCCGAATGTGCATGTGCGGGGTTGCTGGGCCCGTGAACGATGCCACGGAGTAACGAGTGCGAGTTCACCATCGGATGACTTGCCGTCAGTTGGAATGCCAACTTGGTAGATTGCGTCAATGTCGGAACTATAACATCGTTTCGCTTTTCTGCGCTATCGTGCTCGCTTTGCTTTTCGGTACAACATCTGCTTCTGGGCTTGATGGCATATTGAAAGCTGACGAGATTGTACAGGACTTCGAGCTAAGACACTTAGAAATGATGCCTTCCGGAAGTTCAGCTTCACTTCAATTATCATCTTCATTACGTCGGCAACCGTTGTAGAGACTGGACAAGGGCTATCAACACAAATCCTATGCTACTCGGCCGCCATAATTTGTCTTGTCTTCTATACTGGAAATAAACTCGCCATGTATGTCACCTCATGATTTTAGTCTTCTCCATGCTTACCCTTCCATTAGCTATGTTTTTCTCCTAGAGCGCGCTCGAGTTCTCCGCGCACCCTTCACTTCTCGGCTCAAGGACTGGATATGGGTGGCCGGCATAATCGTTATAGTTGGTGATTTTGGAACAATCGCCATTATCGGGTACATATCTCCTGTCGTCGATTTGTCCACCATCGACGGTCGCTGTCGCATTGGGCTCCCGCCACAAGTGTCCTTTCCGCTTATGTCCTTCGATGTCGGCGTCAATTTCGCCTTGACAGGCGTCTTCATATATCTTCTCAAGCCCGTACTGGCAAGTAGTCAAAAATGGTCATTTGCAGGTATAAGAAGTGCACGGGTGGCCTATACATCGAGTGGAAGAGGGTCACTCAGACGCATGCCCGATGCTCCTGTCACTCAGCAGTGAGTTGTGAACAACATCATCAAGACCCTATTGTGGAAGAGTATGTGGCGATCTGTTCTGATTATGTTGCCGACGGTTGGGAATATGGCGCAGTTCTTTTTCATGAAGGGTCGCGAGCTGGGGTGGATCCGTTTGACTATATGTACTGTGGATGGTAAGTGCCGCCTTCGCTTTGACTCCGTGTAACCCTGAAGCAATACTGACAGATCATCTCAGTGACATGGGGTGTCATCGTAATCAACTGGCTCACCATGAGCTCCAAAAAGGACGCGACGAATCTGACTCGGTCAATCAAGGCAATGAGAGAGGAGCGGGAGCCACCCCATAGATCTACCTCGACTCTTCCTTGACGTTCGGCGAGGTTCCGAGCGATCCATTGTTCGCACAGAAAGCTACACGCAGGGAAATGTCTCGACTTTGATCAGACAAGACGAATACGGTTGAAGACCACACTAACCCTCACACGACTGCCCCGGCACCGTGCACTTCATATCCAAGAAGAGAACAACGGGTTTGGAAGTACGAGCATTGTTCATGTGTGTCCAATATGGAAAGGTGGGTCAACTATTCCAAATAGAAACCCATAAGCCGCTCTGACAGATGTTCATATACAATGTAGCTGATTATTGTCAAAAGGAACACTTTTGTAGCTGGCATGAAAAGCGTAAGCTCAACGGCTGAGCCATCATATCATCGCATGCGCAATATCTCTCAACATGTTCACACGGGCACACAGTCCGACCCGCTCTTCGCACCAATGAAACTTCCCTCGAGACGTTCGAATCATCTCAGGCCCGACAGTCGAGTTGACAATGGTGTCTCACAGTCACGGTCCTCAATTCCTCCTAGTGCACCCATTTGCAGCAAGTTGTCTTCCGACCAGTACAACCAGTACAATCCGCATCAAGCCATCCGAATGGCGACGCTTTCCCGCCAGTAGATCCAACGTATGGTGTAGGAATGCATGGATCGTCGAATCTCGCGAACACTCATTTGACTGGCGCTGGAACTTTTCTTGGAATCGCGCAACAAATGTCGGACAACCTCTTAACAAATGATGAAATAGTACATCTTTTCAACAACGAAGACATGGTATGGTGGATGGGTGAAGAGTTTGATATTAGTAGAACAACGAGTGTGTGACCTACGCGACAGTACCGCAAGAACGATTCATCGATACTCTGACATAGCATAGCCGTAGCAGAGAGGGAGGGAGGGAGGAAGGCCGCCGAAGAGTACTATCTGAATCATACGAATCAAAGGTTCGAAAGCCATTTGAAGCGTTGATCCAACCACGAAGAGAAATCGGGGCTTGACCTATCATTGTCATGCTACAGGCTTGACAGAATTAATCGGATTGAGAAGATTGACAAGAGTTGGCCGTGTGCTACTCCGGCCTAAGCATCGATCGTCGTTGATTCCACGTTATCTTACACCCGGTGACCTTACTGTTCTTGTATGTTAGTACCTGCTGTAGCCACTGTGTACTGTTCAAGAGTTCTTGTGTCAAGGGAGGAGGAATGGACTCCAAGAACGCGAGAGGTGCCGCAAACGTCGAGTTGGGGTCAAAGCATCCTTGAGTCATCCGACTGGTCTGTGCGGATGATTGAATAGTGCGCACACCCTCCGCTTTCTTCACAGCTGCGCGATTCTCCTGACTAGTCAGCTATCGCGAGCCTATTTGGGTTTGAGAGTGGCTTCTGTATGCATGGTTGAATGCTTCAAAAGAGGCTCACAGATGATGGCAGGAGTGGTGTTACGGTATGTGGAGGAACTGCTGAGGAGAGACGGTTGAGGTGAGAATCTTAGTGACAAGAAACACGAGGCAGCAACCTTCAACAAGTGCCTGGTGTCCGACGAAAATAGGTTATCAAGCGCTGTGCTGTTCTCCATCGGAAGACCGCATCATCTTCGATGCAGCAAGGTGTGCGAGATCGTGTGACTGCTCCGTTGCCCAAGGGGACAGTGCACACCCTCATCTAGCCCGCGCTAGGTTGACTACTGTGACTGACACCGTGACTCTTGACAACAGCCGCATGACTGTGACCAATATCGCCACTCAGCGTGAAGCATCGCCCTATGTAGACCGTATCGAAATCAGCGAAACAGGACAAACAATACTCAAGGATATCTGCCTTCCACCGCCAAATCCAAAGAGGCGGCGCATTCATACGAGAAAGAGCCGGGCTGCGTCTCTGGCCATCTCTTTCTCCAAAAACCGCCCAACTATGCCAGAGCAAAGAGTCTTACAGCTATTCGGTTGACTCCACCTCTAAAAACTCACATGAGGACCCGGAGTCATATTCTACCTAAGTATAAATACTTTCGTTATTTAGCTTCGTGCTTTCTCTTTCCATAGACATCCTTAAGCATTATTCCTACATCTGCCCGTATCTGTATCTCGACCGCATATTCCTCGCTTTTATATATCTGATAGACCTTATATCAAACAAAGACCTCCTACTACGTAAAGAAGCCAACCGCTACTCAGCTTGATAACCAATAACATATCCATAAGTCTACACACTAGATAAACGAAAGATTCTTCAACCATGGACCCCTTTATTATAGCCCAAGCACAACAACCAATAAGGGCAAAGTTGCCCGAGACTTCTTCCGAAAAGCCTGAAAAGATCAGCGAAAAAGCCGAGGACCTTGACTCGTTGGCACAGCGCTGGGTAAACAAGATTGGATGTATATCTCCCTTCCCTCCTTCACCTTATAGAGCTCTAGAACCTGGCGCTAACAAAGTATAGCCGCGTTACGAACATATCCAATTGACAATAAAACCCTCGATATTGTGCCTAGCGTCGGTATTGGCATTGATGCCTCAACATCGGTGAATGCAGAGGTCAAATTCCACGTCAAAGGCAAGGAGAATGAAAAGAAAACACCCGAGGGATGCTCAACAATATTTCTCGCCATCGTCAAGTTGTATGGCGAGGTAATAAAGGACCCATGCTATAATAGTGGAAATGACTCACTAGCCAACGACACGCCTGAGGCATCTAGCGAGATGTCTTCGTCAGACAGGTCAGAAATCGTCACCAAAGTATACAGATGGCTGGATGACCAGAAATAGGATCGCTAGAAACGAGAGCGACGAAGGTTATTGCAGTGAATTTTTGGACATTCCAGGATTCTGTCTGTAGTGTTTCTTCCGATATGTATCTTCAGAAATCTGGTAGTCATTCGTTCAGTGTCTCCAGGGAGCTTTCCGATCTTTTCTGCCAGCTATGTATATGAAGGAGGATATAGGAAGGACACACTCATTCAGGCAAGTTAAGCGTTGTAAATATCAAATGAAAGACTAAAATTCTGGTTTTATTAGAGAAGAGTTATGCAAAGCGAATCATCGCAGGTCTTGTTAGAGTCAAAAAGCCTATCGAAACGCTCAGGGGAAAGATGCCTGGTAAGATCGGAGACAAGTTTCTCCATCTCTCTACGCTTCATCGCCTTCATGCCCACCCCTAACATGTGAGCCCCTGCCATAGCCAAGAACGGGATTTCGAGGTCCCGCCCAATACAGACGTAGTACGCAAGGTCACCTCGATGGATCGCTCCCACAGTATCTCTATACCTGATAGAGCCCGGAACATTTCAGAAGCGAGCAGAGAGCTAAAATGGAGCTTGGACACGCTTCTCCACGCGAAAGTACATTCATCGATACTCTGATATGTCGCACGGCAGTAGTCAATAGTTTTTGATGATCACGGCGCCAGGCATCGTACCTAGATAATTCTCTTTTCGATCAATGAATTCCCCCAAAACGTAGTGTCTATTCGAGAACTAGCGGATTTCACTCCGGCACTGGTCTGCCGAGAGTATCAGCTCTTGTTGTGGAAAGACCAACGCTTGGTTTGGAGCGCGCTGATTGTCTGGATACCAGTGCACTGTCCAAGAACAGCGTGGTATCATGCGGGCAATAGTCATCGGTCATGTTCGCAGCGTCGAACTTTGGGGTGATGGAGTGAACACGGAACGAGGGTTAGTTGTAGATTGATGAATAGTGATATAACAGTCGCCTCCATACTCGCCATTGATGACTCGTATTGTTGCGGCCGCACCAAGAAGGCGTGGGTAATCGCGATAAAGGCCCGTGCGCGTTTCGACACTGAAAAGTGGGTCCACAGGTCATCTGTCAGTTGTGCTACATACATGAAAGTCGTACGAGTCCTGTTGGCATTAATGACTATATTGTGTGATGTGTGATGCAAGACGCTCGAATTGCTGAACAACAGACGCCTCCTTCGGCCGCTTCGCAGCTAGCTAGCTAGGTAGCTCAGTCTTCAGAATCGCGATATGAAGGGTTCGGAAAAGTATATATATCGCAGAGGCAAACCCGCATCCTTGATGCGCGGAGCTCTTTTGAGCCTGTTAGACGTCATTTCAGGCTAGTCAAACGCAAGCGTAAGATCAAAGGATGGTTGTTGGACACTGTCGCCGTTACACGACGTCAACGCGACTCCTCGGACTTTCAAGCCACTTTGCATAGACTTGCAGGGCTAGAGCAACGTCTAGATCATCGCTGTTAAGTGCTAATATGAGATAGTGCACCATTGTGATATCATGACCTTACACTAACCGCATTGGCCGTGATGAATTCACCGCCGGATTAGCTGCGTGATTTACCGTCTAGGGGTGACTGACCAGTTACTCGGAATCGCCATGGAGACTTTTCATGATGTATACCACTTCGTCTGACTTCAAAGTTCAATACGTGAGCGAGGGGGAATGTTGGTATGAGGCGCGTTCCCTGGTTGGGCGCACGCGCAGTACGTGTATCGCACTACCCGCTCATACGAAGAATCAGATGATAGGAGAATCGAGTAAATTGCGGATTGCGACCAACGCTCACTTCTCCACTGACTCTTGCACAGCTATCAGGAGAGGTATTCTAGGACCAAGATCTGAGGCATGGCTATGATGGCTATAATGTCGAATGAAACACATCATTTCAGACCACACTGCGTGAAAGCGGGAAATTTCGAAAATCATTATTGTTAGAGTCATTCGATCGAAGTTGTCTATTTTACGACACAATACTTCCTCATACCACTCTGCTTAGTCTGTCTGCTAAACTGTTGCGCGACCTAGCGTAAAGACGCCCAAGGCTCCGCTACCTGTTCTCTGGAGACGGACTTTGCGTTTTTGTGTCGTCCAACGTATCGACAAGTGGGCTCAAGATGAGGACCACGCACTCGAGAGAACATGCAGCGGCATCGCTATACAGAACTCGTAGTTATCGCGACCGCTGCTCACCGAATAGAACTCTCCAATTCTAGTACTGTACTAATCTCCGGTCTCATTCATGTTACTTATGATGTATATACAAGCGAGTGGTCGATGGAAACGCAAACGAGTAGGTTCAACCAATCAGGTTCCCGCTCCCCATCAAAATTGCACAGTTCTAGCGCCCTTACAAAGCAGCCCTTACAAAGCATGCCACCATCAACACGTCCGTAATGCGCCGGACGAAACCCGGAGCGATCGCGCTATGTTTTAAGATACTATTGCGCAGCAAAGCATTCTCGAATATTCAACGCAAGCATCATGTCGAAGCCACAAGTTTTGATTGTCGGCTGCGGCGCCGTCGGTCTTTCAGTCGGCTATTTCCTCTCTTCGGGCGCATCAATTACCTACCTCGTGAGACCTGGGCGCAAGTCTGCCTTCCAAGCACCCAGAAACCTCTATTCATACAAAGAGAATGTTCTCCACACATTCGACAACTACCGCGTCATTGAAGACCCATCCGAGGCCTCCGGCGAAACTTTCGCTTTCGTGTTCGACACCCTTGACGGCCACACCGCACAATCGGAAAACGGCACCAAGACACTGCAAAAAGTCGGGTTTCTGATTAACGAGAAGCAGAACCGTGACAGCTTCGTGGTTTACGATGCCATTGATCTTGACATCGAGAAACACTATGCCACAACGCTAGCTATATCTCCAGACCGCCTGCTCTTCGCGGGCAGCATGTTGGCGCACCAGCCGACTCCTCTTATTTCGACTCCTGCGGCAGCGGACAAGACATTGATGAACAAGGCCGATATGCTCTACTCGTACCAGCCCGGGAACATCGGACTGGTCATCTTTAACACCCGGCCGAAGTTAGTCAAGCGGCTGAAGGAAGTCTACGAGCAGAACGGGCTGCTAAAGATCACGACTCTACCTGCATTTGCGCAGCCGTTGACCATAGTTGCATTGTTGCATATGGTCACCTGGCACATCGATGGCTGGCACGAGTTTGACCATCTGCGCCAGAACCAGGAGCTTTGGCCGCTAATGCTCAAGGCGCAGAAGGAGATCCTCACGTTACCACGGCTGGGATGGACAGGTTGGCTGCTGTCGCTGTTATTTGGCTCGTGGATGACAACGAGACTTAACGTAGGAGTGGCCGATGGCGCCATACCACTTGTCATGCATGAGTTCAATAAATTCCACCATGGTGGAAAGGTGTTCAAGCAGGATATTGGTCTGCTCGAGGGACTACTGGCGGATGGCGAGAAGACTGGGCATATGATGCCAGCTTTACGTCGAGTGATGGAGCAAGGGAAGAAGGCTGAAGAGGTCAATTGAAGCAATTACGCCGAAAGCCATAATTATCGAAAGCAGGTGGAGGATTTAACATCTATGAGTCGCAAGATTTGAGAGGTCGGGCATTTCCCTCAGTGTATATTTTGGAACCGGGTTAGGGAACTGGATCGAGTATACCTTCGGACGTGTATTAGATAGGCCTCGCGTAGTATATGTAGAGACCCAAGCCCAGTTGTCTTGGCAATGGATCGCCATCATAGTTCTCCGTGAAATCTGTTAGATAGAGCAAAGATTCTCCAGCCTTCTTAGGGTCGGGATGTGGGTTTTGACTGGACCCATCATGAGAGCATTCGGTGTCTTCGCAGTCCAAGAGCTCGGGCACTGGTATATCTTCCACCACTTTGAACCACCCACAGCCTGCTGAGCCAGCTCAGGTCTCTATGCGATGCGGAAGTGTGAAGACCTACACGAGGGAGCTCGACAATGACTTTATGTGCTTGACTAGGAGCTTCGATCACGCGCGAACTCACGCTGATATGGTTTCAATACTTGCAGTACGATGCTGTGCCTGCCCCGGGTGACTAGGCACGAACAACGCATGGTAGGCTGGACATGCAAACAGAACCTTGTGCAACGCGAATCCAACGATGTCATTCACTTATAGATACCGGCAAGTAAGCTCGCCCTTCTCATCATGGATAATTTCCGCGCTGGTGCTAGACAAGGAAGGAAACTCAACCACAACTGCGTGCCCGTCCGCCGAATCAGCGGGTATTAGCGCATGAGGCTCAACCACACCCCCAGTAACGATCCACTTCCCGCTAGGTATGAAGACAAATGTAGCGGCTGGCTGTGCTTCGTATACAACGAGAGGGATCATCTCATCAGAGTTGTAAGGATTAAGAGCACCGTATCCGACAAAGGGGAAAGCTACTTGAGTTCATCAATATCTGAGACTAGTGCATAGTTGAGCCATACTCACATGGATTCGGTAAGGAGAAGGATGTATCAACGGAGATCGCGAAGGCGCTCTCGCCCGCGATATCGTTCTCTGGTGCGGCTTCAGAATCAAACGTTGCCTCTTTCCCAGCTGGCATCGTCATTCTTAAGCGGCTCCCTTTTGACTTCTCGCTTGCGAGAATTATACTCTTCCAATCGCCACTGAAAATCCGATTGCCAATCGAGGGTGGCGTTTTCCCACTGCCGCACACAGCAACGTAGCTATCGGGGACCACGAACGTCGCGCTTCCGTTTGGATAGGAAACGAGGGGTGAAGCTTGATACACGCAGCGCCAAGTCTGCAAATCGTCGATTGAGTCGAGGTCTGTGGGCCCATTGCGCTGCGGTACTTCGGCGAAGAGGTAGTATGCCGAGGGGCTTCCTGAATGGTTGCGTATGGCGATTGTGCGTCGATGCATTATCGAAGGTGAAACCGGAGCACGCATTGGTCTGCTCGTTGCGATATAGTAGAGTGAGGTGCACTAATCACGAATATGCATTTCTTTGTTCGGGCTGTGTCTTAGCGGGATCTCAGCTGGGCGCGTGCATGCATGGTGGCGTATCCTACCGAGCTGAGTCTCGGCTTCGAAACCAGCAGTAGCCGAAAGTAGTTCGTTCAAATTAGGGATACAAGCTGAGGTTATCTAAGTAAATCCTCATCCGGTACAACCTCAACTATATACGATGCGGTTGCAGGGTACAACGTCGTTTTATGTGCGCAGACTAGAGAAACGACCGCGACTCTTGGGACCGCTGCAAGGAAGTCAAAGTTACCACTTTCCGCCATCACGCCTCCTGCCACGATTGCGTCCGGTATATCAGTCATACCGAACGACTCGGAAGCCACGTCAGCTGTGTCCTCTATCTGCACCGTGAAGGAGTCGCCAACTTTCACTGTTGTTGGCACCGGTGTGTCCTGTCTCAAAGCAATCGCAGGCCTCAGCTGATTGGAATTGGAAACCTTTGACGATTCCAAGTATTCGTCGAGCGCTTTTGCAATGCTGTCGAGCACTGTGGCCTCTTCGCTCGTAATCGAGTTGCTGGAGCTGATGCGCAAATTGACGAAAACATTCCCATTGGCCCAGAATACCGACAATGGCGTTCTCACTGAGATCGACCCAAGAGGCTGGTTGGTTCTCTCGCCTATCTCGTCAATGTTCGTCTCAAACCCGGCGAGATGATAGACCATTGTATTGATTGCTGCTTCAAGGCTCGTATGCACCCCAATATCGATTCTTAGCGAGATCGCGGGAGCGTCCAATAGACACTCTATGGTCCTCCTGGTGCGATCTTTCCCGAGCATCGTCGAAGTCCTCACTAATTTCGCGTGAGCTATGCCGGAAAGCTGCGCGCAGACGGTCTCGGCATCAAATGATGCATTGCAATTCGACAAGGCAGGCGGTGATGCGTTTCGTCCCTTTGTCAATGTCTTCTCGACAGCTGTTCGGACCCCTAGAGGATATCGGAGATCTTCCAGTAGTCGAGGCAGCGTCCCAACGCTGTTGACGCTTCTCACGCCTATCCTATCGATCGCTTTGTTGTCGCGTATTGACAAGCGATAGTCTGGTTCGGTGTCTTGTTCGATATCAGTTCTTGACATTTGGGGGTGAAGAGAGCAAATACTCACAACAACTGCCACTGGGAAACGGTGCACTATTGTTCTGGAGGTTTCCAAACATCGCGCTTCTTCCCTTTTCTGGAGCTTTCCAAAAACTGTCGATGTGAGAAGTCGAATAATCCTCTCGCGACTTGGAACCGTATTCGGGAGTCCCCTTGGGACAATGCGTCACATCGATAACCCTGCGATCGCTTCCCATTTGCAAGTATGCTTCCACCCAGGCGCGTCTTGTGAAGGGTGCTCGACCAACATCCAGTTCCAATGGGTCTTTTGTAGGGTCAATGAGGGGCTTAGAACCTTTCAGCAGGAAGTAAGGATTATTACAGTCCTGCGGTTCATCCCATCCGTAGAGTGAACCGGGAGGGACCAGACCATATGGCTCTTGGAGAACCCAACGAGAACGAAGCGGCTCCATACCATCGCGGTTCAGGTAGACTGCGCATGCCAATTGGAGGACTCCCGCCAGATCAAAGCTGTTGCAGCTGGCATTCTGCACATCCGAATCGAGCCATCTCTTTAGATCAAAATATCCGCCTAAGCAAGTCATGCCGTACGAAGAGGCACCCAGCGCACTGTCAAACTTCGGCCTTATCTCTAGGGACCATATGACACGAACAGCTCGCTGAGCATACCAAGCTGCCGCTGTATCATAGTCGTCTAGGTTTGGGACACCCTCGAACTCAGTAGGCTGTGGCCAAAAGAGGCGCAACAGTTCGACTGGATAGGAGGACGCGAAGTCTACGCGGGTTTCCAGGACTTCGGATCGCACGAGCAAAGGGCCGGAGGAAGCCTGGTGAAGAGACCAGTAAAGCTCAAGCCTAGTGGGAATGATGCACTTGGCGGTGTTTTCTGCAACCCTTGTGTTAGTTGATCTGTTGTTCGTTTTCGAGTCTGTGCGGTTTGGGTGCCACCTACTATCATTCTCAACATTTGTGATCGACCATTCGAAATCGCCCACCCATCCGAAAGGTATACAGGGAGCAACGTCTTTTGCCGGAGCCTTCATGTGCATCTTTAGCACCGCAATCGGCACTGGAATTGGCGGGTTCGTCGGCGGAGGAATGATCTCCGGGTCACTCTCGAACACGACGTCATCTTCACCCTGCAATCTCCCTTGAACTACAAATCTTCCACTCCAAGTAGAGGGAAAGATGAATAGTCCGATCAGGGACATGGGTATATCCCATGATTCTGATGGCTCCAAGATCATCGGATAGATGATAGGGACCTTAGAGCCTTTGCCGTCGGGATACCATGTTGCTGTGTGAGGACTCAGAGCAGTCCATATGTCGACCTTCCCGGGAAAAGCGGCTCTTCCCGAGGTGTCTGTGACCCGGAGGTGATGCTCTGTCGAGATACTGTTGATGACAAAGGTTGACATATTTCCTTGAAAATAGAGTAATAATGGCTATGAGACAGCTTTGAAGGCAAATCCCTTCACTCAAGCAAAGGACATTGTAAGTTGTATTGCGAAGACTAGCTGTGTGAACATCACGTCAATTACGTGCTCAGTTGGCTTCAACCAAACCACTTCTCCAACATCCCGCGGAGGTCCAGCCAGCCTCACCACGATCGACAGTCGCACCACATATCGAGACGATAGAATCGAAACTGAAGGGCGGTGTGCACACTGATTCAGTTGCCCATATGCTAGATGCTTGCGTCTCGGTTCGACGGTCTCGATCGAACAAAGTATAGACAACAGGTGGCGTTCAACAGCTGAGTTATGCAGTTTCCGTTCTTGAAGCGTGGAGGGCATGGACGTGTGTGAATGCGCTACGTTGACGAGGCTTGAATTGTGATGAAAACAGATGTGCATGAGTGTCGCGGTAATTCGTTCCACGCCATTTCCAATAGGTCATGATCGCCTTGTTCTGCTTCCGTGTTGAGACTTATCACCTCTCAAAACTCAGCCACGACCCATTTCGCAAAGCGCACGATATACCTAGCCTCTATACGATAGTCGCAACCGTCTAAGTCGCGCATCTGGAGCGCGCGGAGATCCACATGAGTGACCGGAAAAGAATAAGGTCGAGCTCAAACTTCTTTGTGGTGACCTGACGAGTCATCCCAACGGAATGGCCGAAAGGCTTCACGAGCTCAAGCTGAGATGGAAATTGCCGCATATTCGATACTTCCTGGAAGATCCCCCGTTCCCGTCAAGAGCAATGGCTTGCTGAATGCTCAGCTGGTCCCGCACACGTCCCAATTCTCAAGCAACAGAGCAGTTCCAGACCAGTTCAAGAGAAGCCACTTCTGGTGACTTCGACGGTATATAACATCTTCGCATCTGGATCATTTTCTAGCACAAATCAGACAACATCCGCTTCATCATTTCTCAATCTTCTCCATTTTCAATCATATCACATTTCTGAATTTTCACATCCCCAAGTCAAGATGGCCGACTTCCAGATCCTCGTCCGCAACAAGTCCGGCACCCGCCGTCAATACTTCCTCTTTGTCGAGACCCCCACCGTCACTTCGGGCGCTCAAGTTTTCCAGAACGTCTATGCTACCGCGGCCCCTGTTCCAGATCAAACAGGCACGGCCAAGTTCGTCCTGAAGAAGGATTACTTTGCCGTCACTGGCACTAGTCCTGGCCAGAAGCTCGGCAGCGGTGTCAATGTCTCCACGACTGACTTCGAAATCGCCAAGATTGCCCAGGGTCCCAAGCTTGGTAGTACTGTCTACATGACTGCTGGCACCAATCCCCCGGGCAAAGGTGCTGAGTTTGTCGACGGCTTGTTGGAGCAGAAGACCAGTACGCCTGGCAGCTTCACCATCTCGACGGATGGCAGCTTCCAACTCAGCAACGGAGCTAACCAGTTCATTGGCCTTGGTGGACAGGACCCATATGACCCTAGCAACATCATCCCCATCGCTACTTTCGAGGCTGAGCCTAACACCACGAGCATCATCACGCCCAAGTCCAAGTACTATGTCTCTTGGGGTACGTTCACCCCTGGTCAGATTATTGATGTCACCACCATTGCTACTGTAAGTCTTGCCCAAGTTGGGAAGATAACTCGTAACTCACAATACGCTAGCCTGCTGAGATCGACTTCTCCGGCAAGGCTGCCACTTTGGCCAAGGTGCAGCACAACAACGATGGCACTTGGTCTGCCACCTTCAACTAGAGTGTTGGAGAGCGTGAGGCGAATGTGGTGGTGCTTGAGTGTCGCGGTGGATTTTGTAGTATCGTGATAGTAGTTCGTAGGGTCGTAGGATCGTAGCTGAGTACGGAATATGATGACGTCACTGTGTACGCTGCCTTACTTCTTCGTCCTATGCTGCCAATCACATCAATTCGTAACGGTTTATATCCATACGTAGGTCCATGGTCTGTTGAAATTCCGGTCAAAGGTCCACCGGGTCCTGGTTTCCGCTGAAGATACTTTTTCCGTGTTCAAACAGGCGACAGGAGTTCTGATCACAGTCTGGCTTAGAGCTAGGCTGGACTCATATCACGTACCTCTCACCAATCGAAGATCAGACTGGTTAGCGCTAGAGCCCACACACAGACCCACCGAGTGTCCCGATTTAGGTGTATCGGCGCAGGCAGGATTGTGTGGCTGTATGCAGGATCTTGCGGCTCGCTTCCACCGCCGCGCGATTGGAAGACAACCCCCGGCAACTCCACATGTAACTCGCGTTCGCCGTCACCGGCCCTTCTGACCGCTTAACCAATTCTTATTAGGGACGACATTGGATCCAAACAATCACTTTTTCAGCAACCCAGCCGTTGAAATATCGTGGAATCGTTGTGGCTTTCCAACGCTTAGCTGGACATCTTGATACGGTGGCTGCCTGCACCATCGGCCCGGGCCAGAGACGGTTCATACCGTGCGAAACCCCGCTTTGTGAATCGAGATCATCACACCTCGTGTCTCGTGGCTTGCGCTCATGCAGAGGCCTCGATGTCGCTTGCAGCGAAAGAAGTCAGATGAGTCTGGCAGTTCAGCCTATGTTCGTTTTTCAGCTGACACCTGGAGCTTGGTGCAGGAATAATAGGATCGATTTTATCTATTTGTCGATCATTTCCCCCGTCTTCAGCGATTTATGTGTCTCATGGCAGCTGAAAACGCGGTGATGAAGCTATCGTACACATGATAGATTCGCACTAAGCCTCTCGACTCGAATTTGTTCACCGCCAGTTGTATGGCCACTTTGCAGTCTCACTTGGCCCAGGGCCTACACCTTACTCAAGCGGGATCGAAGCAACACAGATCGAGCGAAAATCTTTTGGATGACGATTCAGCTATTGTGGGAAATGCGCAGACATCTAATTCACCAAGCATTCTATCTGCATAGCCTAGAATGCGACGCGATAAGAGGGTTGGCCATGATCGCTGAAACGGAAGTATTGTGATTAAACATGAAGGGAATCTCGTATGGCAGATTTTTGGGAAGACATTACGCATTTGAATGATCTAGCCCCCGAGAGCCGGAGTGATTCCCCCGGATGGACCAGCTGCAGCATTCTTCAATGCTGTCGCAACAGGGTCCCACGCCGCCGCCCACGGCCTAAGATCCGTCCTCTCCGCCTCTTGCATGCGCCGAAACGGACTCTGATTCTGCGAGATGTTTCCCAGATTCTTCGCATCTTCAATGGGAATCGCATCAAACGATTTACGATCCAGCTTGGGAGAAGGCAAAAACATCCATGGGTCAGCTCTCGCATCGAGCTCATCGTCCACACCGAAATCGTTGATGATGAATCTGTCGAGTACGATCCAAAGTTTGCGGGTTAGAACGTCGAGATACACGCGGAAGGGCAATGGGGTGTATTTTGGTGGGTTAGGTGCTGGTCGAAATTGGCTATTCTGGAAGTAGACCAGCGTTCCGAGAATGAAGACGTACTTCAGGTTCGATCTCGCACTGCTGCCGCTGCGTAAATCCAGGACGTACGGATGAGCTGTGGTGCCATCCTTCAGATCGTTCTGGGGATTGATAGGTGGGTATTCGCTCTTCAGGTAATAGTAGATGTCGTTGTCCTTGCCAAGGAAAACGGGTTGAGGAGCAGGTTTGGTTGCGAGAGATCGGGCCTTATCGATGAATGTCCGGACCGTTTTAGCATTTCCGGGTGTGAAATCGACTTGACCCAGAAGCTTGCTGTACTCAGGCATGGTCATCGGCGTGGTACCAAGCTCTTTTTTGTGCTGCGCTGCGGCAGCAAGCGTGGATTTGCGGATACTCCATCTCAAGAAAGCTGCCTTCTCTTCTTTGGAGAATAGGGAAATCGCTTTGTCGATGACGTCATCCGCACCAGAGGTGTCTTTCGCGATGATAGCTTCGGCATCCAAGAACTTCTGTGGGATTCCAGATGCCTCCGCTGGTTGTGCGAATGGAGCGCTAAGTCCAGACATCTTATGGTAAAGAAGAAAGTAGAAGCAGCGTCGCAGTGTGATGTTGACAGAGCAAAATTGGTGATCGAAGATCTGGTGAAACTGGGAAGCTGCTCGTGATGGCCTTCATTACGCGTGAACAGGCATTTACAGTTAAGATTTTACATTGGGAAAGCTCCGCGGAACTGAGGATTCATGTCAGCCAGCCTTCTGTTTCCCGCAACACCAGTAAAACAAGCTCTACCTGCTGGGCTAGACACCATCCTCTACCGGCGAGTGCGATGAAGTGGGGTAATCCTCATTCATGTTCCCGAAACTGGCATCCCATGGTCTAGATGCAGGCCGAATGCAGCTGTGTCGTTATGCATCCTACTTTGCATAGGTTGCATCATAAGTATCAGAGTCATGCATGCAGCAACTCAGCTCTGCCACTGACGCTGACTTGATCTCGCGCACCACTATTGCATCTTCCAGCCAGCCTCCAATCCCCGTATCAGCTGCGAAATAACAGTTTCAGCTCGTAGAAATCGAGCTTGCAACGATGTGTGGTCTGGAAGCGAACACGAACTGAGCTTAATCAGAATCCAGCCAGCCCAGTCACTGCAATATGAGACTATTGACTGCGGGGTATCCTATTTGAAACTTTGTAGAGTTATCTCGACAGAGCGCGACCTAGGAGCCTTTTTACTTTCCCAGAAAACTACCCCAGGAGCGGTGTGTATTCAGCCAACGTCCTATTACCCCAACGAATTTGCGCTACATTCCGATAGATGTGCGCTACATTCCAACAGATATACGCTACATTCCAACCACAGTGCGCTACATTGTCCACCACGATTCCGCGCAGAGCACTTTGCTCCAACATAATTACTAAGGAAGGAAAGTCCATACATAGGTAGTCTGTAGTCGGCGTGTCCACTAGAGGTGTGCAACGAATCTTCACACGCAATTCCCCCGATCTTAACCGTGTGCGAAACGCTCAACACGACTCATCACCTGGTAGCCTAGCCTCAAATGTCAACCTGCTCATTTGAATGAGCTAACTGGAGTATAGTCTACCAACTTCGACCATGACAGCTTCTCAAGACACAGTTTCATGGACCACGGAGACCCAGGCCTACAGAACCTACTGGTTTGACGCCTTCAAAGACAAAGTTGGTTTCCAGGCGAAAGAGAGTTTTCTTGCCGAAGCGTCCGAAGCTTGCGTAACCTACGGGCAGATCGCAAATAACCTTGGGGATATCTTCAATCCAACTGGCGGTGTCATTGATCCAACTACATTTAGCCAGCGCGAGAGAGACTTCCTGCGCCTATTGAAATGGTACTACTTCGGAACGGCTGCAGCTTTGCGACAAGCGAGAACGTTTCTTGCCGAGGAGCAGGGCAAAGCAGACACTGAGGCAAGTGAGGTCGTCAGAGACGCATTACTCGTGGAATGCAATAGCTTGAACCAAGTAATTGTGTCGACCTGGAACAATCTCAACGGCTTTAGGTAAGGCGATCAAAAAGCCTTGACTGGCACTGACCAGGCTCAGGACATGCTTGCTGCGTTGCACGACAATGGATTCTTTGGCTGACCCGAACGATGGTCCCGACAAGGGCAAGGTTAAGATCGCTAACCGCCAAGTCTTGGAAGAGTTGGTCATGATTGCCTACGAGCGAAAACCTGATCAGGACAAACCACGGACCCTCGGTAAGATCGTCTCCTGACTAGATGGCATCAACTCTTCTGGTGCCCAATTGAGAGAAAAAAGCTCATTCCTTTCGGCACCTACTATTTCTTAGGAGTCTTCACTGAGTATTAACTTTGCCATAGTGACTGTCAAGACCATGTGCCAATCTTTGCTTCTCTACCAACAACCGCTAAACAATCGCTTAGTCGGCTTGCCTCAAGTTCTGTTCGCTTGCATTGGTGAACTCAATCCACCGCCGTCCAGTGTTCGCCACCCACTCATCGCGACATGCAGCAACGATCAATGGACGCATCTTCACACACTGCGCGGCAGGCTCAACGAGTGGCGAGCGACAAGATACGGCGCCAAGAAGCAAACCCTGAGTGATAAAGGTACCAAAGCCTTCAACCGGTTCAACCAGACAGTTGGTCCATACTACCTTACGAGAACTACCCAGCCGGTCGGGACACGGGATCCACAGCTCAGCAACATCGATTACGGGAACATCGTTGGCTTCATGTCCAATCCCTTACCAGATCCGAATCCACCAACCAGTGATCCATGGTCAGCGCCCTATATTACTGAAGACATTCTGACCAAGCGCTTGGAGATCGGATTCGGTATTGATCGGACAGGGCACGCTGGTCGCTCCTTTCATGGATGTGGAAATGATCTATTCCAGGAGATGTCAAGGTGTTGGAAATGCCGCTTCTTGCATCTGTATGTCCACATTTCATTTTACGAAAGGGTCGTTGGTCTCTCCATTTTCGTCATTCTGTTGTTTGCGCATTTTACTGGTATGCCCACCGAAGGTGCTTTGTCACCCGATCCAGAGATCCACGGGACATGCGGGAACTGCAACCCTGCTTGCTTCAACGAATTTGCTTCCTGGTAGCGCTTCGACGACGAGGCTCTTATGCTTACTACAGCAGGTATGGTACGGACAACACCTTGACCAACGAAACTTTCGTTGGCACAGCTTTCGTAGCGAACAAGGCGCTTTCCTGCGCCGAGGATATGTGCGAGAACTTGCATGCGTAGACGGGGTCACATGTAGTTAGTCGAACTGGAGCTTTAGGCGGTATCAAATATATTTTGTTTTGTTGGATGTATCTGTCAAAGGATGTCAACGCCTAACTCGTATACATTGGTTTCGCTGAGAACGAAACCTCGCAGAACATTCCTTTCGTGACAGTCATCGCAGCCCTTAAGTGGGTAAGGATGAAAGAAGCCAGTAGCGCCGTTGTAGCGGCTTCCGAATCTACGAATCTACAGTCCAAGCAAAGTGGTATCGGTCTAACTGGTCGCACAGTGCATCAGTAGTCTGATGTTTCCTCGGCGTTGAGGTAGACGATAGACGATAATTCCTTGGCTTGGGAGCTCTACGGCGCGTATTGCTGTAGTAAAACCAGCAAAAGGGAGGACGTTGTCTCCGTCACAGGGAACCTTGAGAGGCATCGCCTCATCCAGCATACTTACACCAACTTGATCAGGCGTATGGACTTAGATAGGATATATTGTAACTGCAGGGCCGTATACTTTATATCGGCCTCGCTTCTAAACTTAATAGGAGCCAAAGCCGCAGACGAGACGGTGACTGGCGCCACAGTCGAGAACTAGACTATCAGCTTTGCTGATAGTAGAGTAGAGACTGTATCGGATCGCGACTATGACTAGCGACGAAGCCGTAGACAGTGTCTCGACCGTAGACCTTATTATAATTGTAATCGCCAGCCTCTATAGGGTTACGACGCGAGAGAGAAGGAGCCCTAGACCCCACAGGATGCCTAGAAGATTATAGATGGTACCTGCGTAAGCGCCGGATGCTATTTTTCGCGCTGGAACCCTAACGCGATGCACAAGAACCGAGAGCGTGAGGTAGCTGGTACGCCTGATTAAATGAGTAAGTTGAACGCTTATGACCATGAGGAGCATCACCAGCCCATACCAAAGGTTTTAGCATCTGGAGTGCTGTCGCAATAATATGGGTATACCAAGGTGTAGGGCTGTTGTCCTAACGTACAGGAAGCATCTCGACCCATGTAGACGACAGTCCATCGTCGCCGCGACTATGCATAGACCCACTAACTCAAGGCCCTTAGTTCTAGTCTCACAACTTGTTCATGTCTATCTCATGCAGGCTCGATCGACCGAGAGCCTGCAGACTCCTGCGCTGGTAGATGATGTCTCCACCATGAGCATGAATGGGCCGAATGAAAAATGTTACTCTCTCTTTTTCGCGTGCAAAAGTCTTCGTTTGACCTATTTTCATCAAACGAAAAATGTCCGGGCCTATGCTCCATCCCTGCGACGACCGAAGGAGCTTAGGTGATTACGTGACACACGGTGTAGATGAGACTAGCCAGTCTCTATCACCGACTCCAAACTTCAAGCTTGCTATCTATCGCAGAAGTACTGAGAGAATCCGCGCCTTTCACACGCAAGTCAGAATTCTGCTCACTTCGTCGCTTGGCTGGTAATTGACGAATCGCCGCAAGTGACAAGTACATTCAAGGAGTTGTGTCTACACCTTTGAAGGCCAATTCTCGTCGATCCCGCCAGATGGTGCACGGATTGAACCGCCAAGCTCCGCGGTATCGCCTAGCAAACAAGTAATGAATGATATAAGGCACAAAGAATGGTACAGACGGGAAGTCATGCATGCCGCCTTCGAAACTCCTATCTGCAGTTCCAAAAACCAGGGGTGCAATGCGATACTAGGACGGAGTCAGTGACTGGAGTGAACACAGTAGCACGTTATAGAGCGACTCACGTTGTCCGTATTCATCAGAGATTTTTCGAAGCGCTGGTAAGCCTGCCGTATGCGCTGACTGTCAAACTTGTCGAGAGCTCGGAGAGTCTCAATCTCATCGTGCAAATGACGAGTTAGCGGCTCCGCAAACCCTTCGACCAAGGTCCTGAGCTTCCTTCCGTCATAGTCTTCGGGAAGACAGGTCTGCGAGTACTTCTGAAATAGTTCGAAGCCGGGGGCGAACGCCCTGTGTTGGTCGATGTTTCGTTCCATAATGCCTTCAACACCCGAAATCTGCTCTATGCTCGGGAAAAATATTTCTTCTTCGGCTTCATGGTGATGGTGCATGGATTCACACCAGCATTGGCAATATGTCAGGAAGTCGCGCTTTGTAACCAGGTCTTGGTCAGATATGATCGTCGCTTGGAGGAAGATCGAGTTCAGCCCTCGCAGGATTCCGTTGTGGGCAAGCGCCATCTGCGTTGCAACATAATATGCAGCATGCGAAGACTATGGGAATACGTCAAATTCTGCAAGTCACATAACGATGCCAATACACCTACATCTTTGGAGAAGGGGCTAGTAGAAATAAGTGAATATGGCTGATCTGCCCACTGAGAGTTCATGGTGGCACGTACAGCACTAGTACCAGCAGGTGTCTAAGTGATCCTAGTAGGAGGTCAGCAATAGATATAGCCAGAGAAAAGTGAAGCGACGGGAGACGTTGGGCCCACCCTTATGCAGCCAAGTCGTCAGCGCAGGCCGCAGGATTCGCGACCATTGAGATTCGTTGACGCTAGGCACACACGCGAGTATGACCAGGACACCCAACACGACGAAGCCGCAGGATTCGAATGTTCGGCCAGTCAACGGAGTGCAACTTGGCTGCGCCGATACAGTGCCGATCAAAATGCTCGCATTGAGTGTAGGTATGTACGCATCATAAAGTTGTGTAAGCTCGATGTTGTGTCGTTTCCGTTGCCGTCGGATCCGACAAGCAACCCGACGCAATTTCCGATTTCTCACGTGTCTCTGTACTTTTCATTGGACCATTTATCGACGCTTTCGCGCGAGAACCTGACTACTCGCTCGTAGGATGCTGACAAAGCGCGTTGATCAGAGAATCGGGAGATTGAGGCGGCGCGGCTGGACACCGACGGTTTGGTATTTTGGGGCGACGCCGAATGTGACTGAAATATATGTACCAGTACTCGCGAACGAAAAGAATATATCTCTTACATCATTCAGTGCAACTCGACAGCAATTATGAAGGTCCTTCTTGTTGGAGCAACGGGTAATATGGGTGTTCGCCTCGTCGCAGCGCTTCTCACACGACCACAGCGTCGTTGCGTTCGTCCGATCCTCGAACAAACTTGAGGCTCTTCTTCCCACGTCCGTCTACCGGCAAATTGTTGTTGTTGAGGGCAATGCTACAGACCGGGTTTCGATGAAGAGGGCCATCTTGAATAACAGCTGTGCTGCTGTTGTCAACACGGCCGGTCCGGCGGCCTTGCCTCCTTGGGGTAAAAGCGATCTACCTACAATATTCCGTGCTGTGCTCGAAGCTGTACGGGATGCGGAGGCAGATAGACAGAGACCCTTAAGGGTCTGGTTCCTAGGTGGGTTGGGGGTATTATACTACCCATGTTCAGAAACAATGCTCTCAAACTAGTAAGTGCGGCCAGCGAAGCATTCTCTGCCGAGGCGTGCAGCCTTGGATTACCACAGCGATTTGTCTATCGTATGAATACTGAGACATGACAGCATCCCCATCTATCTCGCACATCGCCAAAATTTCCGTCTTCTCAAAGCTTTCCCACCGGACACAGTCGACTGGTCCATGCTCTGCCTGAGCAATATGACGCCCGAGTCCTCAAACATCAACGTTCCCACCGAATCATCACGTTCGAAACCGATCGCCAGTGCCGCAACTCCACCGTTATGGTAGGATTCTTGGATCAGATACATTCCCTTCCTCGATAAGGCGATTTTATGCGCTACGAATGGCGGTCGCTACGAGACCACGCTAGAACAAAATGCAGAGTTGATTGCCAGCGACCTCGAGGGTCCCGAGAGTCGGTGGAGTGCAACGACCGTGGGAATCATCGATGGGTCAAGGTGATTTCCTTGTAGGGAACGGGCGGCCTAGCAATATTCCGCGATAATGTTTAATATTTTAGTGTATACTACATCTGGGCGTTATACAATGCTTCACGTATTTCGTCGAACCCTTGCGGGTATTGATGGATTCGCTATCCTGTGCAGCGAAATTTAGACGCTTAGGCGTTGCTTCCCCAGGTGATCTTTCTTGTGTATGTCCTTGCTTGATAATGACCACTTCTGTCACAGGCAGGATATTTTGGCATAAACGTGTTTAGTCTACTCCATGTTCCTTGCATGTGTTTCATACATTTGGAAAAGTATCGACCTTTCATTCTATGCGACACCGGCACCGAGCTTTATCAGGACTTGGCAATGACCACTGTGAAGTGTCCGTTGGCATCAAGAGACTTTCAACCAGTCGTCAAGCTAGACGATCTGGTGCAATGGTCGAGAATCCTACCACTAGCGATCGCAACATTGTTGCTTGAGCACAAAAGTACTACACCAGGAGCACCATGGATAATTCAAGCTCACCAATCCGCAGAGGCCCTATCGCTGTAGACTTCTCCGACCACCTGGTTATCCCTATGGCGACACGTTAAAGTACCGCTAACGTTCATAACGGACCACGCAGCATCCGGGGCCTATCGTTCGAAGGACTCATAAGGGAGACTGACGACAATGCTCTGGCATGAAGTGGATATCAGTGCATACGTAACGATAGGTGATGATCCCGCAAAGCACAGCACCCCGGTGATCAAAGCAACGAGCCGATGAACCTTGTGGATATCAGTAGACTACTCCTGGCAGTCACGAGCACTCGGCTGTATTGGCGATAAATCACGGAGTATTGTGGCGTTGCAACGATTCGAGCCGCTGCTGGTCTTCCGATGTCACTTGCGGACGGGGAGATGGCCTGGCATTTGTCGTAGTAGTTGCAGCGATGACGAGCTCTTCCAATTCAACCTATTAAGGAAGGTTTCCTACTAGGTGAGCATGAGGGTCGTCTGCGTGAGCTGCGATATTGCCTAGCACGAGGGTTTTAATGGCTGAGACCGCTATAACACTGAGCTTGATCATCATACCTATACATCTTGTGCCTAACCAGGTTGCTATATTGGAAATAAAAAGTCGAGGGCATCTCGGGAGCAATCCATATCTTCTGGTCTCAACGAGCCACTTTCAAGATAAGCCAAAGTGAAAGCCAGCTTGCCTTAGAAACATTTTAAGCGCCTGGATCATGATCAGAAGAATTTCGTGCTTACCGCCCGAGACTCAGACTATAGACAAGGTTGACTAGAAGAACGTACGAGTGATCAAAACACATTTCTACTCCCGATACCTATGCTCATATCGCCAAAGGAGAGCACGCGAGCGTGTATCAACTCTCTTCTTACCCCAGTCCCACACTGCGCCCTCAACTCGCCTCCGCATCCTGAGCTACCTTCCACGGTTAGCGCGTTCAGTCCCTCGGACAATTGAAGATACTCATCAAAGTTCGTTATTTATTGCCGATATGAGACAATGTGGGCATCTGGTCCCGTAGCAACGTCGCCGCGAGGTTTTTGGTGTTTTTTGGAACGAGATACTGACACAGTGACGCTTACTACGTCTGGCAGCGACTTTACAGCACACCTAAATATTACGCACCAACGTGTCTCTGACTTATTCCTTAGCGAAGAGAGGAATTTGGCCGTACCCGTTGAGTCAGAGCGGCAATCAAACTGTCCTCCAATTCTACGATACGTTCTAGCCATTGCAGCGATGTGGGGACGTAGGAGCCTAGCAATATTGTTCTAAGCTAGTAAGTAATTAGTCAAAGCTGCGTCCACGCCGCAACCTAGAAAACACAAGGATAATAGAACTATAATCGCAAGAGATAGAGACTAAAATTGATCCAATCCAGGTTCGTATAGAGCCCTCTAGTATGGGTTCGGCGCCCAAAACAGACAATCGACGAAGCGCCCTCAGCTTCCGAATCGCTCACGAATGAGCGCCTCGAACTGCACGCGCAAACCCAAGACATCAGAAAGCGCTGACAAAGCTCTAGTATACACGAAACCATGTCAACTTAAGACAAGAGACGACGTATGTTCTGAATATGTGTATGGAAGCTTGACGTGCCACAGTTCCAGTTATCGGTGCACCTATACCATGATGGCCAGGGTAAGATATTGTTTATTGACACAATTAAGCCGCTTATCATTGCCGATCATCAACCCGGCAGGTAAATCCTTGTTGAAGCCAACCCCGCACTTCGATCCGGTCCATACAAGCAGCCTTCCCCTCTCATGGTCAAGCTTTAGCCTATTTCCCTCTATGCAGACATCAACAAACCAAGACGAATCAGTGGACATTATCGATTGTCATGCGCACAACTCTTGCTTGCGAGCAGCCCTGATCTGTTACTTTCGCGGATATCATGTTTACGCACCTGCTGAAAATGGACTCCCAGTTCCAAGGTTCGCCTACGATCGCTCACCGGTCTATACAATTGGGCAGCCACTAATGGGAGGTGTAGGCCACGCGATATACACATTGCCGCGACGTCACTAGATTAAAATTCGATAGGAGCAATGCATAGCGCGTCATCATACATGTTACGCTTAGTCTAATATATATGCTATGGTAAGACTATGGCGTGATGAACATCCTAATCATATACGCTGCGAACGGACAACCATGATGTTCTAGGGTAACCACACAGCTTCGTTGTGACCAAATCGCCACAATATCCCATGGCGATCTCGTCGGGTTTGCTGCCCAGCTTCGGCGCCGTGTTGAGCGCGTCAGTCCCCCTCAACTGCTCCATTTCGGCGATCCAAAGTGTCCTGCCTGTGGGCGCAGACGTCGATTTTGTGCAAACAGTGGCGGTTAACTCAACATTCGAAGTTCCGCCGGAGAACATTGCGTTTCCGATATCACCAGTGGGTCTACCGTCATTATGTGCTGTATCTGCGTGGGTCCAGGCGCCTGGTAACACAAGCTTCGGCTTTGGTCTCTTCCTCCCTGGCGACTGGAATGGACGGTTCCTGTAAGTTGGAAAGATTTCCACCAAGTGCTTGCTGATCAATCCCAGGGCTGTGGGCAATGCAGGATTTGCAGGGGGTATCAACTGGTTGGAAATGGTCAGTTACCCAGTGCTCTTGGCTTCGTTGGCTTACATGTACAGGGCACGCAAGTGCGCTACGGGTTTGCCACAATGTCTACTGATACGGGCCATAGCAGCAACAGCACGGATGGAAGATGGGCTTACAAGCAGCCAGAGGTGATCAACAATTGGGGCTATCGCGCATTGCATGGGTCTGTCGTCACTGCTAAGCAGATCACGGAAGCTTTCTACGCCCAGAAACCGACATACAGCTACTACAGCGGATGCTCCACTGGAGGCCGGCAAGGGTTCAAAGAGGCTCAGATGTTCCCGGACGACTTTGATGGCATCGTAGCGGGTGCTCCATCGTGGTACACCAAGCATTTACAGACTTGGGTGATCAGATATTGGTTGAACAACGTTCCCAATACAGACGCGCATCACATCCCGCCTGAGCTGTTTCCAGTTATCGGTGCCGAGGCCTTGAGACAGTGCGACCCACAGGATGGTCTAACTGATTCAATTATTTCTGATCCCTATAACTGCAATTTTCGGCCGGAGGCGCTTCTCTGTGGAGTCGAAACAGTTGCTAGCAACTCTACTGCGGCAACCTGCTTGACGAGTTCACAAATTGACACCGTCAAGAAGATATACAGCGACTGGGTTGAGTGGGACCAGAGGTTGATCTATCCCCATGTTGCCCCTGGAAGTGAAGCATCATGGGGTGTGTGGCTGCTGAACTCCAGTGTTGCCCCTTCTACATATGGCACCGACTACGTGAAATACTTTCTTGGTCTGGGACCGGATTGGAGTCCCTGGAGTTTGAACGACAGCATCGTCAAGTTCGCCGAGAAAGATGATCCTGGCAATGCCTCCGTCGACACCGATCTGTCGGCGTTTCAAAAGAAGGGCGGCAAGCTCATAAGCTTCCACGGCTTCGCTGATAGTCTGGTGCCGTCTGCGGGTACTACGTACTTTTACGATCAAGTGGACAAGAATCTCAAGCCGCAAGGGATCAAGACGTCTGACTTCTTCCGCGTTTTCATGGTGCCGGGAATGGGGTAAGGTTCCATTCCAAACGCGAAACAGCACAAAGCTAATTATGTAGACACTGCGGAGGCACGACTCCGAGCTTCAACGCATCATGGTACTTCGCCGGCGGCTTCCAAGCGTCTCTGATTGGCCCGACTGTACACAGCGTCCCTGGCTTCTCGGACGCGAAGCACGACATACTACTCGCGCTCACCAATTGGGTCGAAAACGGGACCGCTCCAGATAGCGTTATCGCGACCAAGTGGACAAATGATACCGAGCATACCACAGTGTTAAGACAACGGCCAATCTGTAGATACCCGGAACAGGCGAAGTATACAGGTAGTGGCGATCCAAACCAAGCAGACAGCTGGGAGTGCAGACTACCTTGGGAGGAGGGATCGGGGCCACTGCAAAATCCGGGCAGTGTAGGATCATCGGTCTTTCACTGCTCGCATATTCTGCGAATCTTGTTGGTCGTAATAATCAGCAGTTATAGTATGATGATTTTGTAGAAGACATGTCCGGGTATATGGTAGCTCAGCATTGTAGTCGAGATAAGGGCTTCCGATAAGACCTCAATGACAATAATGTAACGTTGTTGCGCCTGTCGCGATGCTTGTGAGGGCAAAGGAAAGATAGTTGGCTCGTTGAAAGTGCACGAGCCTAGCGCACAACCGTGTTTGCTCGTGCCGAAGCAAGCACGGGCAAACCAAGGGTCTACACAAAGTCAATCATTGGCGCTTTATTGTTCAGTATTCGATGATTCATCTCTGATAGCCACGTGTGGCGGTGCGCTTTCTTTGTCTTCACAGTCATACTCCCGCTACCATCGTCCGTGCACCAACATTCAGCGCCCTTTTGATATTTCAGCGTCAGTAGCACACCCACTTGTGTCATAGAACCAATGTCGGGTGGACAAAGACAAGGCGTAGGCGACATCATCGCCAAATACAACAGACTCAAAGGCATTAAGCCAGAGCAACTCCAACAAATCCCTGCAGAGCATCGGCGCATTCATGACGACGAACTCCGGTTAGGCCGTTACGATACTTCTGACTCCGATGAAGAGGCAATTCTTCCAGGAATCGATGTTGGTCCAGGATTGCACGATGACTTGAGTCATAATGGGCGCATTGATAACGCAAGATTCAATACCAACGCTACTATCACAGAGGGGAGCGATACATCGCCTCACTCAAGTTCACAATCTTCGCATACTTCAACCAAAGCATATGCTTCATTGCTGGAGGTACAACGCCGAGATCAGCGCCACGTAGACCAAACATCAGGCGCACGGCAACATAAAATTGCTGGCAACTCAAAGCCACCAAGCGACCCGAGCCATTCTTCACAAAATTGGTTGGGTTTCGAATCAAGATTCACCTCCGAAAGCGAGCCCGAGACTTTCTGTCATGTACCCTTGGGTCAGCAAAAAGATGGAGCAGAAGATGGACCACGGCGGGCTTCCTGTCCCACGAAAAATTCACCGACGATGACGTACAACGAGACGACACCTTTGCTTCATAACAACAACGCGCAATCTCTAATATCAAATCCACCGCCAAGAAGATTTGGAAGTCCAATCTTCCAGCCATTCTCCAGTCTATGGTTTCCTGGTGTGACGAGGAACCGGTTCGTGGAAAGTGCGAAGGATAGCTCGGGGATTCTGCGAAAGATGGGAAGGTCATTGAGCGGAGGCGTAAAAAGGATGCGAGACGCATACAGAGACCCAATTGTGCGAGTATTGGCAAACATGATCGGACTGACATGTTTCATAGGGGCGGTCGTCGCGCTCTTCGTCTCTTGGAACTAGGCAGCCATCTGACTATGTGGGCGGGCTTGTCGTATTGGAGCTGAAGATGTCTCTGCCTATCAGGAACCATAGCGAGTGCTTAGTACTGAATATATTCTCGGAGAGTATACATACGATTAGCTATCGCACCAGTCACTTGGTTTGGACTCTCTTAATAGGCTTCGACATACCCTTCTCCTGTGCAAGCCTTGTTGCTTGAACCGCTAACGCAGTATCGACGTCGGAGTCTTTATACACTCGAAAATCGGGCTTCGTTTGGGTAAAATTGCGACTCTGCTCCATCACGTTGACTATCTTTCCCCAGCCATTGGCTTTCACTCAAAAGCACGCAGAGAAACCACCCCCTATGCCTGATCCGTCAAGCGAGAATGCATCCGCGCCGGAGTGAAGTAGCGATGTAGTGGTGCTAAACTGCTTGCGAAATGCAGCAACCTGAAGAGCAGTAGAGCCGACACGACCGCCACGGGCTTCAATGTCAATCTCTGGATCGAATTGCAACATGACCTCCATGAGGTTAAGCAAGCTATAAGATGCCACATAGTATAACGGTGGGTCATGGCGTATCCGGTGACATTCCCTTAATGCACCAAGACAGCGAAGCCACCAACCAAAGTAGCCCCCTCCAGGTTGCGAATGACTGTCGAGAAAAGGCTTGACTGCTTCCCAAAAGCCCCTTCCGAGATCTTGTATATGCCATGTCCAGTTGTGCACCATGTATTTCAGGAGAGGGTAGCGGCGAAAGCGGGCGTGAAGAACCTGATCTGAAACATCATATCCACTCTCGAATTCGCGAAGTGAGAGATAGCTGAGACAGAAACGCAGTTTTTGGCGTCTATTGCTTTGGATCCATGGTCGAGAAAAGCCTGCGACCGCAAAAGTTTAAATCCAGTCAGAAAATAAGAAAGCGCTGATTGAAGAATGTGCCAAGACAACGCAACCGGTTTCATTGTCAAGGCTAAACAGGCCTTGTGATAAGTCAAGTAGCACATTCAGAGAGAGTAGTCTGGAGTCGTCATCAATCTCATTATCGTCAGGATCAAATATGACGGCTTCTGCAAGCTCTGCTAGAGTCATCGGCTTCCCGGAATCGCAGAGCTAAGTATGACAAAACAGTCAGCGAGGGAATTGAGAGTGCAAGAGGCAATAATTCATGCAGTGGGAGAGAACATACCCACAAAATAGAACGACGTAGAAGCTCGATCGGAAGAACCTTTGGGGGCACGGTCGAGCAGCATTTCGTATGTCTCGTTGAGATTGTGCGGCATCTCCTGAAGCGCCAACCTCATTGCTCGGCCAGTTTTTTGGCTGGTGAGATGATCCACCAGCCAAGGTGCGTAGCGGAATGTTCCCTCTAACCTATCGGTTATCATCGCAATAATCTCCTCCCTGAGCTCTTGAGACGCGGTTCTGAATGCTTGATGTGACTTCGTGATGTCTGCGACGTAGGTTGTAATGTCCTTCTCCATGCGACCTTGCTCCATTGATACTGTTGAGATGTCAAACTTCTCAGCAGGCGCTCCTGGTTCGCCTAAATCACTGGTACTCGTAACGATCGTAGTCAAATTATTACAACTTCGTGCCAATCGGAAGATCAAGTCGACCACGGAAGCGCTTTGCTTGCTTTCGTTGATAGCATCAATGCATAGGAAGACCTAGGGCTGTGTCAGTTCTAATGTTCCAAGTTTTTAGAAGCGTTTCATGGCCATGCGATTGGTATTCGGGTCGCCTGCTACGCTAGCTAAAGAGCTTGAATTGTGGAAAGCATGACTTTTCGATGACAAGCCAACGTACCCGGTTTAGCGTGCTGAAGTGCTGGGCTAGGAGTTCCTCTAAAAGCTGGATGGAGAATTGTGGAGGAGCAGAACGCTGTTTTGATTTGAGAAAGTCCGACAGCAGCTCTTCGAGTAAGGTTTGCGTTTGTATAGATGCTTGCACAAGCCAAGCGGCCGCGATACTTAGCGGGTCCTGAGTAGTAACGTCGTCGAACGAGCAATAGAAATAGAACGTAGCGCTTCGACCGTCCTCCGCAAGAGCCTCAATGGCTTGTGACCGAATGGTTGTCTTGCCAGTACCGGACGGACCTTTGAGCAATATGACCCTTTCTAGGCCACTACTGCCACCATTAAGTAGACCGATAAGGTAGTTGTCAACGAACCAAGAATTCGTTCCTGGATGGTGGCGTTTGCAGCTCCTCGAGTGCGCCACGGCCGGCTGACAGGGGCTGAGCCACTGCCTGAGGCCGTCCAGATCATTGTTTACTCTGATCTGTTCATGAGCGGCTTTCGTATCTTTTAGCACCTGGGCAATGTCGTCAAGCTGCAAACGAATGCTGGTGCCGAAAGAATCTATATTCTCCTTGATGGCTTGAGACAGTTTGGAGTGATCCATTTCTAGTGAGATGTGGATCAAGGTCTTCAGACTCTCCATTCGCTTCAGCAACTCGTCAGCGTCATCTTTATCGAACTTCCATGTCAGCGCGCGCCCAACTTTGTTCTTGGGCCCGGTGATCTTTCGTAGCAGGTACTCTAAGTTCTGGTTGTATCTGATAGCTCGTCAATTGTCAAAGAACATTGTAAGTTGTACTGCAGGGGCATTTCAGCTTGTTCATCGCTCAGCTATGCCTCTGTGACAGGTTCTGAAGCGTTCGTGGGAGACTCAGCAAAAAAAAATTGACGGCAGACATACTGATCGAGTGGTCCAACAGGCAGACCCAGCTTCTGTATCTCTGCAAACCAAACATCATCTGCGCTATCATTGAGTCGATACCCGATTTGGCATAATTGTGGGAGCTATCGGTTCATCCCTCGTACGCTTGGTCGGTCTCTCCATAACTGTGTGGGCCGTTCGAACATTTCCAACAAGTGGTGGTTGCCAGGGCGCGGTCTTCGAAGGCAACTGTTCTCATTCAAAACGGCTGAACGTCGTAGTACATATACTCATCAATGCACTGGGAAGCATATTGTTGGGAGTAAGTAACTAGTGCATGTGAGTCGGTACTGGAAATTTCTTTGAATCTTGCTGATAAGTCTCACAGGCAATGTCTATTTGCTCCGACAAGATCAGAGATCGACAATACACATTGCAAGAAGATGTGACTCTACATCGGAGTCCTAAGCTCACGCAATCTGTTTTATATCTGTCGGAAACGCTCCATCCTTTGGTTCATCGTCGCAGTGAGCTCCTTGCCGTTACATTGCTGTACGTATCAACCGCAGCCATTCATAAACCTCGCGAAAACTCACCTGTCTAGCTACAATTCTGCGCTTTACCAATCAGTTGCCGCAAACTAATATCAAGTCCATCTTGTCTCCGCTAACCTCCTCGCTTCAACATCACAGCAAGTCCTGAAACCAAATGAGACAGCGCTGCTTAATGATATCCAGAACCATCGTTTTGAGGAGCTTGAGCGTGCGAAATGCATCAAGATATATGCGCAGACCTTTCAGTCCTCTCATGGTGACGTCTGGCTGGTGGTTGCAGCTAATGAACTAGAGCAGAAACGAAATGCTACTGCTGTGCGCGATGTTACCAGCCTCACCGTTGAGCCTCGGTGCGATATGTCGGGTTGGCCTTGCCTGTCGGAAACAGCAATCCAGAATAGCTGCGACCGATGCAATCAAACGCAGATCAGCAACCTGACAGCCCAAGCTGAGTGGAAAGTTGACAACCAAACAACTGATCGATGTATGAGCGAACGTACGGGGGAGAAGTGCAAGATTTACTTCAATGTTAACGTCGCCGCTGTCATCATCGCGATGAACGTCGTGAGGGTCGCCATCTTCACGTTTGTCGCAATGAGTATGAAGAAAGACATCCCGTTGATGAACATCGGCGACGCAATTGCATCCTTCCTCGGGGAACCGGACGAGACGACGAAGGGCATGTGTCTGGTTTCTAGAGCTGATTTTGAGGGCAAGAAGGGCGTCTGGCCAAGTGATACAACGTCGAGACACTTTATTGCGGAACCTAAGAGATGGTCAAGTGCAGTTAGCATGAAGCTAAGAGTGCTAATTAGCCTGCTGTAAGTTCCTTGTCGCTGTATCCATCATACGTACAAGATCGCGGACAGGCAGACTACGTGCCAGAGCAATTACAGGAATTAACAAGCCCCAGATACTGTCTCATCCTCGGCATATGTATAATTTTCCTTACCCAAGGCTCAAAATCTGTATCCACTTCTCTCGGCATCAGCACCCCAAGTCTGCGCAACCTATCCCGAGGAACCGGAAACCTCCTCACTAACAAGCTCGCAGTCAACGCCCCTCAGACAACTTTATCTTTCATATATGTCGCCTACAACTTGATGCTCACCACTCTGCTGCTTGCCAGAGAGTGGGATCAATATGCGTACCACCGGAAAGGCTTGCGCGTTTCATCGAAACCCAAGGGAGCACAGCGATCAATATATTTTCTGCAATTGCCGTATCGGTATAGCGTGCCGCTGCTTTTAGTGTCGGGAACATTGCACTAGCTCATCTCTCAGACGATCTTTCTAGTCAATGCCTTATTCGCGGTGATACTTCTAGGACGGCGGTACTTTGTTAGCGGTATGCCGATCGCTGGAAGTTGTAGCGCCGCAATTTCTGCGGGTCGTCATACGAGAGAGGAGGAGCCAGTCGATGTGATGGAAAGGCCGTTGGCATGGGGAAGTTTTGTGGATGCCGACGGATGGGATAATGTCAAATACTGTGGACACTCGAGCCTTGAGGTGAAGGAGCAGACCGATGATTGTGAATATGTGGGATTATGAGGCATCATCGCTCTTCGTCGCACCTTCAGTCTCATTAGAGCCTTATCGAAGCGCAACGACGAGCGCTTACTAAGTTGAGGCTTGGCATTTCCGGAGCTCGATCGTGAACCTCTTCTTCAGCGCGACGCTCCATTAGCCCTTGCACCACCCGTCATCCCAACCCATTGACTCATCTCCACTCCTGCTTTGCGTGTCCGTGAGACAGGAACACAAGATGGCTGCAAAGAGGGTGCAGACGGCGTTTGCGGTATGCTGCACTGAGCTCCCCAACAACCTGCGACATCCCACGCAACCCACCCAGCAGCTCCACCTAACGTTCAGCAGAAGTATACTGTCCAGCCAACAGGCTTTTACGCAACTCTCAATCGTATCTTTGCCATCGACCCCAAGCGCTCCACCGGTATCCCTCTGAACCCTCAATACCGAAACCCACCACCGGCTGGTACAGACCCCATGCTCTACGACGATCCGGTTACCGTTCCCGCGGCCGATATCGCCGAGAACCCATATTGGAAGCGCGATTCGCGGCGCCGATACCCGCAGTTGTCGACAGTTACACAGGCAGATGCTGTTGCGCTGCTCGAGGTGGGAAGCGCGGCAGCGCCGAAGCAGGACCTGATCGGCGAGGCGGGAAGCAAGCAGCTTGTTGCGGCACAAGAGGATGGACTGAAAGGCTTGGCGGTAGCTTTTGAGAAGAACACTGGGCTGGCGAAGGACGTGTTAGGTCCTGGCGGCATGCCGCCTCTGCCGGGCGGGCTACATGTCGGTATGCAAGGAGCCAGGAGATACGAGCTTTTGGAGGAGCAGACATATGGTACAGAGTATGTTGATCTGCAACTTGACTAAACTCCAAATAAACGAGCTGACGCTACCTACAGTTACCCATGCCGAACGTTTCAATGACGGAGACGGAGGAGCACGTTGACGATAGATAAGGCATCGGCCGCTGTAAATATGGTACGAAACTCTCGTTTGTGATCTCAAGTATCATGTGACTCTCATTTTGCTTCATTTGGGTCACCTGCTTCCAACTTCCGTTCTTGCAAGCACTCAAGTGTGGGTGAATCTCGTGATCGCCGAAGGCTTTCCTATGTCACATTCATCTTAAGAGCCATAGGAGAAGCAAAATCTCCTATCATGCACTCCCTTCGCCCGCTCTACGTCACTTTCGGCGTCGCTCCCCTCTGGACGTATCGCGCGTGGCAGGTACGTCGCTGCAACGAACGGCTTGGCATTGATTAATCGCGACTTCCTCTTTCTGCAACGCAGTCACGCCCACCTTCAGATCCGACGCCTTGATGTTTCCTCCTTCCACCACCAATGCGACTCACTGACCTCTTCTTCATGGGCACATTTACGAAGGCGCAGCCCGAAGACGAGGGCAACAGCGCTCTGGACGTCATCTTCGCCTGCTGCATTTGTCAAGCCACCGTTTCCGACATCTACGACGGCAACGATGAGTCTGTGCAGGGCCTCTCCGACGGCATCAACCCGAAAGACCGCATCGTGTCGCGATTATGGCTGACGAGCTGTTGTCATGTCATGTGTAACAAGCACATCGAAGGCGGCGGTGAGTGCTAGCGGTGCATCTTGAGCTACCCGTCGTATGCTGATTTCTTGCAGGGCCGCCCTTTCATCCCGCAGGCACCCGGCCACGTGCGCCATGCCCGATCTGCGCAAAGGAGAAGGGCGAGAAGGACCCAAAAGAGCTATACTCGATACGAGGCTTCAAAAAAGGCGAATACGACTCCGCCATCCCATCCGTCTGGTTTCTCGCTCCTCCCATCAAGCTCGACGCATCTGGCAAAGAAATGGAAGCCCTGAGGGTGAGCGCATCAAGGTCCTTGCCTTGGTGATTCTGAGTGCTAATATGAGGATAGTTTCAGTACGTCTCGTTGCTACGCTATGGCAGCAAGAGTTCTAGCGACCACAAGCAAACCAAGATACTCCTAGGTCAAGCACAGAGCGAGCTTAAAACCCTTCGCCAGCAGCAGGCAGACGATCAGGCAAAGATACAGACCCTGCAGCAAGAGAACGAACAACCGCGCGCAATGCAGCCAGAGCTCCAGAAGTTCAAGGCTAGGATGCCAGCGATTGAGTATTACTTGAAGCTCATACCTACACTTGCTGAGTGGGTTTGGAAGTGGTTGCATACACAGTTCATTGCTGACCCGAACTAGACAGAACGAGAAGATGAGAGAACGGCTCGCAACAGTCGGCTTCTCCCTTCCACTCGAGCCGATCGCATATGATAAGGAACCGTACCCGTTTGACGCGAATGGTAACATCTTGGCAGAATATATAGGTGACAACAGTATGTCTGCTAAACGTGGCGCATCAAGCCATACAGCAGGTCGCTCGGCTCACACAAGTGGGAATGCAGAAGAGGACGAAGCGTCAAGCCCGCAAACCCGACCTCGAAAACGACCTCGTCAAGCCTCGGGACAAATTGGACAGAACATACACGCGATTCCACGCGCCAACGGACGCGGCGAGAGCCGAGATCTTATGCCGCCGCCAAAGAAGCCATTGTCCAGAATGAGGTCCATCAAGAAGCTTATTCCAAGCATGCGGAAGAGATTCTCACATGGGCGTTCGAGTCCAGCTGTCAATATCAACGAGGCATCATCCGCAGACGTTCAGATGTATGATGCCACGGACGGACACTGGGAAACAGTTGGCGAACCAGTTCCCTTCACCAGTGGTGGCACTGATCGTCCTCCAAGTCGCGATGGTTTCCAGGAAGATGAAGCACCTTATATGACGGGTGGCCTCCCTACTGGTCACCCACCACGTCCCACTCTGTCCCCGGACCCTCAGATCTACCGACCGCCTCCCCAATCGATACCACGACAGCACGCAAACCTTCCGAGCGCCCCGTCGTACATTCGCCTGATGGATGACCTGGCTGCAGACACTGGCTTTAATTTGCAATTGCAGGACCCAAGGCAGACGCCACATCGCTACCCACAGCAAGCGCCAAGAGGCGAGGATCAGACAGACCCACAACCGGCGCAGACAATCGATGCTTCGAACGAGAACGAAGCCACTGTACAGAAGCGCTGGAGCCTGGGACATGCGTTCCTTCATCAGAGTCCAAACGGGGTGGCAGAACCAACCTATCAGCATCCTGATCCACTGCGCTCGAACCCCGCGAGCGACAGCTATCAGTTTCCGATTGCGCGCGTCCGTGAACCTGCGTACGAGCCTTCGATGGCCCCGGTAACGCCAGCTCCACCGCGCCTCCACCAATCGGAAGCGCGCGTGGAAAGTGTAGTAAGTCCATTCTTTAAGAGCAGCAATCACAACTCGCAGGTGTACTCGAGGGCTGGAGTGGCTGAACGAGGAGATAGTTCAATACCTTCCGACGCTTATCGATATCAAAGGCCGCGAATGGTGGGAGTCCCAGCCGACTACCATGAACCACGAAGCCTGAATGGGCTCTCGTTCTTCAGGTCGCCTCTCAATCAAAGGAACGAACGCATTGATTATGATTCTATGTATACGCGCCCAGAGCCTGCCCAGCGTACCCAACAACACTACCCAGCACGAAATCTCAACTCGAGGGGATTTATCAAGCGACCTGAGACTGGGCGGTCGCCATGGGCTAACGACTCTGCTGATGGATCTTCATTTGGTGGACACAGATTCTACTCCCAGCAAGCTGGTCAATCTCAATCAGCCGTACCTTTTCCTTCGTTTGTTCGACCGTCTCATTCCCGTGCAGCACCTCTTCCCTCTGCAATGCCCTCCAGTCTGGCCACAAGTCGCTCTCCGGCTCGGACTTCAAGAGCTCAATATGACAATCTGGCACATGTAGGTGTGCGAAGTAGTCGGGCGTCGTATGGTCATGTTCCGGGCAACACATTCGTTACACCATCTCGCAACCTATTCTCTGGCGCTAGTCGGCGCAGTGTTCGAAGGTAAGCTACTATTACACCATGCAACCGTGAACAATGATACGGGCGTTTCCGGTATGGAGAAAAGGCTGGCGTGTTGGTGCTTTCCAGGACTAGCGTACAAGAAGTTGGTGGTTTCAGGGACGTTTATCTGGTATCGTTTACGTTAGTGGAGGATTTTTGCTTGTGGTGAGTTACAATCAATGGTCACCTGTATCACCTCATCAATATATCTTTTCTGCATTCAGCTGCATCCTTCACCTGGGCATTTTTGACGTCGTCCACTATCCTTGTCTTGTACATTTTCCGAAATGCCGAAAACTTTCGGTATTTTCGGAGGTCACATTCACAGTTTCTTGCGGCCTGTTTCTTTCCGCCGAGTTCTGATTATCTCCACCGAGCCATCAGATGTTAACATCAGTATCTTATTTCACTTTCCTTATCACCACTAAGTCCGGCACGATTCAGCTCTTCCAACTAGCCCTCGCCACACTAACGACGCTACACCGCCATCGACCCTGTCACGCGCACCCCCATCCGCACAATTCAGGTGCCATACACAATGCACTCTTACATTTGGTTCCACTTTTGAATTCTTGTATGATGAGCGGAGAAGGACACTGGACCAAAGTGGATCGCGATGCGGAGAGCTATCGGCCCTTTGTTGAGCGCCAGTTCAAAGCATGTAATGTGTGAGCAGAGATGGAAGCTAAGGCTGATGGTATCCGAAGTGCGGGCCGAACCTTTGAATATATGGGTCGCCGACACCCTCAAATTCCAATGTTAATGATGTGCTTCCAACTAGATCATGTTGCCAAACAGTCTTCATACCTAGCGCTCTAAGTTGATACAATGGTCAAAATAGCAGTAGCCGGCGGCACCGGAAGTACATCACCCTTCACTTCACCCTTCCCTCCTCATCACATTATTACACCGCAACCTCGACTACACATACTAACTCCGCTCTAGACGTCGCAACCGAGATCCTCCGCGCGACCATCGCCTCAGGCAGGCACGATGTCACAATCTTCACCCGCAGTGCGCCCAAAGAACTCGACACTAACGTCTCGTACAAGAAAGTCGACTACGCTTCCCGCTCCGACCTCACAGAAGCACTCCGCGGCTTCGACGTGTGTCTGAGTTTCTTCGTCGTGCATCAAGATGTCGACTGCGTGGGGCAGAAAAATTTGATACATGCGTGTATCAATGCTGGGGTGCAGCGCTTCGCGCCATCAGAGTGGGGAATGTGGGTCTTTCCAACCCAATCCAAAAGCCCATTCACACCTATCAATCAACGGTACTGACACGTGATATCAATACAGCAAGAACGCCTCCGGCTGCCCACCCTACGAGAACAAGGACACAATCGCTGCGTATCTTCAATCGATCAACAAAAACGAACAAGTACCCTATCCCATATCGGCGCCCGTCAGTACTCTCGCTGACCGTGCTCAGGTCCTCGAATACTGCCTCTTCCAGCCCTCAATATTCCTAGACTACTTCGCACACCCGCACCCCTTATCTCCAGGCCTGATAACATGGCCCTTCTTCATCGACTACGAGAACAGACGCGCCATGATCCTCGACGACGGCGATCAACCCTTAGTCCTAACCGCAATTTCCGACATCAGCCAGATCTTGTTGCGCGCAATCGAAGATGACCAGCCCTGGCCAACCATAGGCGGCATGCGCGGCACACGAACGACAGTCAACGAACTCGTCGATCTCGGAAAAGAGTTACGCGGCGGCGAGTGGACCATCGAAAAGTTGAAGGGTGAGGATATTTTGAAAGGGGAGCTGAAGACGAGTTGGATTCCGACGATGTCGCACCCAGTCATCCCTCAGGAGAGTAGAGAAGCGTTTAGCAAAGAGTTTGTCGTGATGTTTTTCACGGCCTTGTTGAGGGGCGCGTGGGATGTGAGTGATGAGTTCAACAAGAAGTATCCTGATTTTAAGTTCCAATCGGCGCGGGAGTATCTCACAAAGGCCTGGGAGGGGAAGGAATGAAATGAAGGGGGAGGAAGTGTGGATGAGGGAAAGAAGTCTATTTTGTAGAAGTAAAGTATATATACGAAGAAGAAAGCGACTTCGGCGCTTCTAATTGCCACTTTCACAAGTGACTGATCTAGGAGACAAAGTAGCTCTTGATCTTAGGCAAGATACCCGTCCACGCCGGCCCAGTTGTAGGCTCAATGCTAAAAATGTAATCCCCCCACCAAGGACCAGCAGCCCACCACATAGCTCCCCACCAAACATCAGAGTTCTGGCCGAGGTAGGTAAGACCATCCTGAAGTGCTGCAATGCACTGATCGTTGACGCCAGCAGCGAACTCGCCGATGACGCCCTGCTTCTTGTTGTCCTTGAGCCATTGCGTAGCAGCCTTCAGACGCTCTGAGAAGATGGTCGCGGAAACACATTCAGCGTGTGTGCCTGAGCCGTCCGTGTCGAGATATTGATGCATCTGGTAGATGAGCTTATCCTGTGGGTCTTTGAGGTCGACGAGCGAAGCGCCGTTGCCGGAGCTGATCCACGTCCAGGCTCCAGTCCACGAGTTACCTTCAGGGGTTATGTACTGCTTCGTGGCTCCAGCAGCGCGGACACCATCGATTGCGGCCTGGTTGAGGTTGAAGACGAGGGTTTGGTCCATGTCGTGGTACTCGTTGTTGGTGTCGAAGACGACGAGCTCGTTGTCCTTGAAGGGAGCGGCGACGTTGGTCCACCAGGTCTTAAAGCCAGCGGTATCGGTGATGATGTTGCCAAGGAAGCGGCCGTAGTTGTGTGGCTGGATCATAGCATAAGCGCCTTTCCCTGTAATGTAGTTGACCTGCTGGGTGAGGTTGCCGAGGTAGAGAGGGTCGAGAGAGCCAGTGAGACTGCCCGGTGTGAGGCGTTCCATGAGGAAGTTCAGGCGGAATACGTTCACGCCCTGAGCGATGAATTGCTACTAAGTGGTCAGTATGAACAGATCTCGGCAAGAAGCATTAGGGAGCAAGACTGACGTCGACAGTGTTGAGGTCGTACCAGATGAACTCCTTTCCATAGACTCCAGTGAAGTTCGCCTCGCCAAACTCAGCACCAGACTCGTTGATACCGAACCATTTCAGCTTCCTGCTCTGCCTCTTTTCTTCAACAGGTGCGGCGAAAGCGGTCGTGACCATGGCGGCCGCCGCAAGGATGTTCTTGAAAAGCATCTTGATGGAGTCGCAAGGCCTTTAGTTAGGGTTGGCTTGTGCTTCCGTCTTCTGCAGATACCTGCATCTTTATACAGCTGAGCAACATGATGTCTGAACACTGCCATCTCATTTCGGACCTAGCAACGCGGACCGTAGCACTCCGTTTCAAACAAGAAATAGACTGAGCACATCACCTGGTTTTCATCAAGACATCCCCACATGTGGTGTCGCTAATCTTTAGTGGTTGAGCCGCGTCGGAGGATAGATTGCTCGCTAGATTGCAAGGAAGGCTTGGCGCGCGCGTTTGCACCTGCATTTGCGGGGATGCAGGGGTGCTATTGGCGGGATTTGCAAAACATATTAATCAGAAGACTCGAAACGTAGGGCTGCGAATGGGTTGTCGTGGACCTCGGGGCGCATTTTCGATGTGTGCTGTGCCACGCCGAATGATTGCTGTTGTCGCCCACTCAGATGATGGAAATGCGCAGGTCGTGCCCTGTTTCAGGAACGTCGGTGCATATTCGATGCATATTAAAAACGCTCATCTCTTCTAGAAGCTTGCCCATCGCAGTAAGAATCCTTGTTTAAGACGTGTGTTTACCCGGGTATGGGATATCGGACCGGAGATCTGAGGGCGCCATCGTGCTCCGCGCTGGATGGAGAAGTAGCACAGCGACTCCAGGCCGGAGGTGGTTCATCGAGGATATCATCGACTACTGAATGGCTGAGGATCGTGCACATGAGTTGACATTGGTCCTATATATCGTCGATCAATGGTACGTCCGGCAAGGGCTTCTCGGGCAGAGGTTTGCTTGGCAACGGCTTGCTGCTCATGTACTCGCTCGTCAACCGCGGCGAAGGCTCGTCTCTGTACCTGCTTTCGTCGCCATCGATCAAGCCTTCTTCGTCCTCGTCGGTCCTCTCTCTTCGCATTTGCCTCCAAACATCGTCCATGCCTTGCCATCTGGCCAGAGACTGTTGTTGAATGCCAACCTTGACAAGCTTGGAGATGGCGTAGAGCGTCAGTAAGCCTCCAGCTGCACCTCCGACAACGATCAAGACCAGCTTCCATGGCCAGTCATTCCAGATCTTGCCGAGCTCGTTCTTCAATGTACCCTTCTTGCCGTACGGGCCCCATTCGTCCTGCAGGAACACGATATGCCCGTCTTTGCGCGGTGCATCGCCAGCCAGCCAGAAGACAAACTTCTCCCAGATATTGCGCGTATGCGGTGCAGGGAATGTATAGCTGCGTGAGACGAACGAGACGTCCTTGATTGTCAGGTCGAATCGCTGTTCAGGCTCGGCTTCAGGGACGTCGAAGAGCGTTGACGCGGTCTGGTACTCGTCGAGGTAATCGTCACTATCGACAGGCACACCTTCCACGGTGATCTTCAGCATCTGCTGCTCCGTGCCGTTGTAAGACAGTACATCCTGCTCTGGGAAGTCGTCGCGGGCGCCAATCGCATCGAATGTGATCTCCCATGTAATCGTAGTGTCCGCCCGCTCAGTCTGTTTAGCGACGTAGTCGAAGTCTAGTGTCATGAAGTAGTTTTTCCTCCTACGATCGTGAGACAGCGTGTAGACTCCCCCCGCTGCGGCTGAGATTACCAGGTCGAGGTCTGCTCGCGTGAAGTTCCATGTTGCTTGATCCACGTACATCGTTGGGTAGGGTGCGGTTGGGGCGCTTGGGAAAATCGGCTTCTCGTTCAAGAGAAGAGTCATGCCGTCCTGCGAGAGCGAGATATTGAACAGCTATCCGTACATGTCAGCAACTGCGAACTGCCCAGGTGTGAAACCGCTTCACGCGAGAATACACACCAGATCACTCGCGGCCTTGTCAATGCGATGTGTCGCCTCATCTCCTTCCCGCTCGTATATGACCGTCGTACAGTCGAGGCATGGCAGTTTTGCAACGTAGAACGAGCCGGGTACTACGGCTGTCACCTCGTCCAGCGGCTGATTGCAGGTGGCATTGTCGACGACGCCCCGGTTGGTGTAGCAGGGATGGGGTAAGTCTTTGAGGTCGTACGCAGTACACGAGACTGCGAAAGCGCATATAGCAAAAGGAACGTGGAGCCGCATCTTCACGGTTGCGGGTTGAAGAGTGCGGGTGGTGAAGCGTGAGCCCGCGGATCAGCAAAGGAGATCTTAGCGCGAACCATTGAGGCTGCAGGCCTAGCCGAGTTGAATGCTGTCCCTGAATCCTCCTAGACTCGAGAAGACCCCGACAACATCACCAAACAGCATCGCAGTGCTGTCTCCCATTGTCCTGTCTTCCTTTCTATGTCACTGTATGTAGACTAGACTCTGGCTTTCAAGTTGAGCGCCATTGGTTACTGATGGCATGTACTATCGCCCAACGTCCTGAAAAGCGTATCTCTTGCTCCGCCCCGCATGAAGAAGCATCGCCACGCAGGCTGTCAACTTGATGTTGAATACGAGTCTCAGTTGGTCCTTCGCCCCAAGCGAAGAAGGCGAAGCCATGAACGAGTCGACAGAGTTGGTGATCATCACTGGAGCCTGATCAAGCCCCATCCTTCGATCGCTAGGTGTGAAGAATAAAAGCGTAGGTCCTCAGCTCTCTCAGCATACAGGATCTGGAAGAGAACATACTTCATGTCAATCTAATTTCGCGCCGCTTGCACATCCGCTGGAATCTGTGCTCTGAGGTTCTTCGCCATAGAAAACCTGAGATCGAACAACTTCAAACATTTCTGCTGGAGGAATTCACCATGGGCTTCACAAAGCTGAAAGATCGCATTTACTCCAAGTTCAACGCGTCCAACTACTCCAGCACATCGCCAGACGCAGTCTCAAGCAACACATCCACCGGTTACTCTCAACTAGACGACGCTCCACGAGATCACTACCAGCACGCTCCTGCCGGCGCTCCAACCCCTCAATGGCAATCCTATGATGCCTCGCAGCCAACTTACCGACCAGCGGATCATCATAATGGTACTAGCGGTCCACATTATCACGGCACGGCACAGGTCATTCCAGATGCAGGAACAGCTTTAACATCTGCGGCCTCAGACACCACGACGAGTGACGAGAAACCTGCCATCAAGCCGCTTACGGAGCGAGAGCTTGCTTTCGAGAAGACCTTAGAGATTCCCCGGGCCGAGATAGACAAATGCAAGGATGCAGACGAGAGGAGGAAGATCATGAGACAGTACTTGAGGATGCAGAAGCGTGGGCGGATGTACAAACCCTGGTGAAGGAGATATATGGAGGTGCTTCGTCCAGCATTTGTCTCCGCGAATCCGGATGCTGGTCGACTATTGTCTTGCCTTTCTTGGCTTAGTTGCAGGGTTGTTTTAGGATGAAGAAAATCGACTATTTGGATAAGTACATTATCGGGGAGCTGTTTATCATTATTTACCGTTTCTCGTTCTTGAATCCGCGTTCGATCAACGCATGATGCCGGTTGTACCTGCATGGTTTGCAGTTGCGGGGGAGGAAGGCGCTGACGTCACACCTTCCCCAGACTTTGCCTCCCCCATTCAAGATCCCAATCATTCAAGAATCAAATCTCTTTCTCCACCTACGCCTATTAACTCCTCAATACCAAATCTGCTCTCCAAATCAAAACACCACCAACAACAGTCCACACCTCCAAAGATTCCTGTTCTAGGAGTGACCCCGACCAAAATGTCCTCCAACCGCCAGACCCAGCAGTCGCACAGCTCCTCAACCTTCTCCTCCTCCTCCTTCAGCTCCTTCAGCTCAAACATAAACGGCTCCCAACGCTCCTACAGCCAAACCACACACTCCGACCCCAGCGGCACAAAAGTACATCGTACGAGTCAAGAACCCGGACAAGCGCCGCGAGAAGAGCGCATTCAATACGATAACGATGGACGGAGATTGCAGGACAATGATGCGAGGGCGAGGATAGAGGGGAATAGGATTGAGGATGTGACGGATAAGGATGATGAGGAGCAGGCGAGGAAGGATAGGGAGTATGAGAAGAGGATTGAGGAGGAGTATGCTAAGAGGGAGGGCGGTGCTTGAGCGGTATTGTGAATAGGAGGGCGCTGGGGCTGGGGTAATGGGAGGAGGGATTGGGGATGGGGATGACATTGCACAAGTCCATTGTGTAATTTTAAGGAATGGTTGAGCTTGCGCACGTTGGATGGATTGTTCTACCCGCTGTCATGATCGTGGTCTTGGATAGTTACCCAGCAAGTCGAGTTTCTCAGTACGGAACACGTCTACAAGCCATCAGTCTTTAACGTGTCCCGGGAAGCTTGCTGAGGGTAGCGTTCTATTGAAGTGAACATTTGTTATGCTTTTGTTTCAATCTGCCCTCGTACGGTATCGATGATGTTGTTACTCATTGTCATTCTAATAATATCACCGCTTTACTCAGACCTAGAATTGCATAGTCGTCGGAAAAAATTTAATTTAAAAATAGGTTAACTGCGTAAGCATAATTCGCAGTCCAGGAAGTCTTCATCCTGCTGTAGAGCGTATTGTTCTCGGACGGGAATCGGTTCCAGAGTCTCCAATCTCACACCTGCCATGGAAGTATCCGGCACCACCCAATCCCACCTCGCCCAACTATCCGATCTGTCCATCCCAAGCTTACTAATCCCCTGCACAGGACTGCAATATCCGCACACGTGCCCTGACCCTCCAGCGCGCTAAGTATTGTTCTTCACCAAGCTGACCCATCCGACAATAGCCGCGAGTAGCCAATTCATAATACCATTTCTTCGACGCGACGCCCGCACCATCCGGCGCGCAGCATCAGCAGCTGACCGTTTGGCTAGCGCTTGCGCTGATATTGTTGGGTTTTGTGACGATGCGGATGGCAAGTCAAGGCGGTGCGGATGGGGAAGGGAAGGCTTGTATATAAGATATGACACGTCTGCTGCGTGGCACAGTGACAACTCGTGATACTCTTTGTTGTATTTCGAAGTGTGTACATGGTAGTTTGAAGAATAGCTCGTCATCATGGAGTTCATACTGAGGTTGTTGACGTCGCCTATCCTGCTGTTCGGGAGCATCTTCGGCGTCCTGTTTGCATATGTACGTGTCCGTATCCCTCCGTCGCAGTACATATACTGACAGTACCAGCTCTTCGCCGTTGCAGTCTATCGCCTAACATTCCACCCACTCGCAAAGTACCCAGGACCCTTCCTTGCGAAGATCACAGACATCCATCTAGCATGGTACGCCTACAAAGGCTCACGACACCTCGAGTACTACCGCTGCCATGAGAAGTACGGTCATGTTGTGCGCATCGGTCCAAACTCATTGTCCTTCGACACGGTTTCTGCCCTCAAGTCCGTCTATGGCTTCAGGTCAAATGTGAAGAAAGCAGACTTCTACAAAGCGTTCCCCGTGAATCCAAAGGCTGTCAATGTGCATAGCAGTATCGATAAAATGCAGCATGCCCGGAAGAGGAGGGTGATGAGCCATGCATTCTCGGACCAGGCGATTAAGAGCTTGGAGAAGTACATCCTCGCCAACGTACGCGTAGCTTGCGACCTACTTGGCGTGCAGATAGCGAGAGCTGAAGACGGCGGCGAGAAAGGCTGGAAAGAAGAGTGGAATCTAGCGAACTGGTGCAATTGGCTTGTTTTCGACATCATGGGAGACCTTGTGTTCGGGAAGGCGTTTGGCATGTTGGAGGATGAGAAAAATCGGTTTGCGGTGAGCCTGGTGAGCAATGCTGCGCACCGACATCTGATCGTAAGTCCAGTCCCGTTTCTTCAAGAGGACCAATGCTGATAGTCATAGTGCGGAACTCATCTCACGATCCACAACTGGCATCTGGACAAGATCCTGTTCCGGAAAATTGCGTCGCAGCGAGGAAGGTATATGCAGTATAGCAAGTCGCAGGCTCTTGAGCGGACGAAGCTGGGCCTGGATGTCGACCGAAAAGACTTCTTTTACCACTTGCTGAACGCCAAAGATCCAGAAACCGGAAATGGCTTCAGCATAGACGAACTGTGGGGCGAGTCGAATCTCTTGATCATTGCTGGATCTGACACTACCTCGACAGCGATGGCTGGAACATTCTTCTACCTGGCGCAAAATCCGACGTCACTGCAGAAATTAAGCAGAGAAATCCGCGCAGCATTCTCGGATGTCGAAGAGATTGTTTCTGGACCAAAGCTAAGTGGCTGCTCTTATTTAAGAGCGTGCATCGACGAGTCTCTCCGTATGACACCTCCTGTTGCTGGTGCTTTGCCGCGAGAGGTCCTTGCCGGCGGAATTGAGATTGACGGTCACCATATTCCGGCAGGTGTGGATGTCGGTGTGCCACACTACGCCATCCAACATAATTCTGACTACTATCCTCGACCCTTCGACTACGTCCCTGAGCGCTGGCTCTCCGATGCAGCAGCTAATCCGGTGTATGATAAGCTCTCGGACGCCCACTCTGCCTTCTGTCCTTTCAGCGTCGGTCCGCGAGGCTGCATCGGCAAGGGACTTGCGTATGTGGAGCTATCGCTCACGATTGCGAGAGTATTGTTCTTGTACGATTTACGATCGGCGCCTGGGGCCACTCTGGGCGGCGGAAGTGCTGATTTGGAGGTTGGACGAACCAGGCCGAGTGAGTACCAGATTGATGACCATTTTGCGAGTTCAAAGGACGGGCCGGTGTTGCAGTTTCGCCCACGAGCGTAGTGCCAGTCAGTGGTTGGTTCGGGAGGACATTCAGTTCAACGCTGTCCTGTGTGTCTCGAGTCATCAAACTTTCCCCGATTGTATTTGCCTAGGATGGTGGTTTCGAATTGCTGTTTCTCCCATTCTTCCCAATTGGTCCCTTTGGCAGAGCTCTCCCGTTGCTCCTCACCGCTCGTAACGTCCAATTTTAAGACTGAAGTGTTGACGGAGAGTCGTGAACCTCGGCAATGTCTGCCATTTGATGCATGCCTTGCAGCTTCTGCTTCAGCTTTCGTGGCGAAATCTATGAGCAGGAAACTTCTTGGATTAACCGAAATAGGTTGTATGGTACCATGGCGACGTGGCAAGAAGGGCTAGCTGACAGCCATGACGTTATAGCCATGAAATATATCGTAGATGGCTTCGAATAATTGCTGATATCTATGGAAGTGAGGTAGATGTCTTATCCAAAGACGTCGGATGTTGTTGTGACACACTTCCCCAACCACAAGTCTGGTTGGTCAAGCAAGACCGCCCTCTCCCATCATCGTATGCTCTGGCCTCATACGCCCCTAGACAAATAATGTTGCTTGCCATCCTTGCACTATCGAACCCTCGTTGTATTGTTTCTTCCATATTCAATATCACCACTTTTAGAAACTGGAATGCCGTTCAGAATCCTTAAGAACGAGCAAGTCCTCTAGCTTTCGACATTGAGCGCAAGGTAGAGCGCACGGCCAGAAATCCAGGGAAGAACACAGCAGGTAGGCAATAATAAGGAGCCGATTTGTTGACTTGAATCAAATCCCTTCTCGTCGTAGCAAGAGCCGGTCAAATCATGATGACAAGCTTTTAGGACTATCGCGATAATGCTGATTCCGTCGCTGCTGAGGTTGTCCATGTAGTGGGCTGCTTGCGTCTAGATGTATCCTTTCCTGAGACTTTTTCGATGACTGACTTGGTATCGCCGCATAGTCTTCGATCGTTCTTGTTGAATATGACCTTGCGATATTGCTCCTCTTCCCACTGCTCCCAGTTGGTGCCCTTTGCCGAGGATGCTTCTTGCCCCCGGCTATCAATTCTCTTAGGAAGCGATGCAATTTTGGCTATCAACTTCCTACCTAGCATATGGCAGCCTTGAAGGGTATCTTTTGCTCTTTGAGTTTCATCTCTAGTAGCGAAGTAGACATACAACATAAGTCCGGATATTCTATGAGGCTTTGACTGCATGGTTTTCCTATCGGAAACACCTTCGACGTTGTAGCTATGCAAGCGTTCGTATAGATGGGGTATGAATGACTCGACAGGCAAATTTTGGATCCACAACCGCTGACCTTCCTTCAATGAACTGAATAAATCGGATGACGGTTGTCGTAAGGCGTACGAATCTTAGCAGCATGAATGGATGCTTCTGTAATAGCATGCCAGCCGATTCTGAGGTTGACCAACACGTCGCTCCGCATCCACTGCTCGACTGGCGCCATTTTGACTGGGCGACCGAACATCCTAGTGTCTTTAAAATCTCTGTAAGCTTGTAGTGCAGACTCTTCGCTTTCTAGGAGGATAGTGTACCAGCCACTAAAGGCACGCCCGTCGATGCTGTTATAAATGGCAATTACGCCAGTCCTGGAGGGTGCGTTAGTCTTTTGAAGATGTTGATGGCCGTTGAAGGCGTGTGTGGTATGGCCTTACACGGTGTAGCCGGCATCCTCGAAGAGACTACGAGCATCCTTCTCAACTGCGGCTTTTGGTAGCCTCACGCTCAGAGCACGTGCTCTGCCGTCTTCTGGAAGCAGGTCTTCCAAAGCCTCCGAACAATTGCGTGGACTTCTGGCTCTGTTGTGCAGTTGAGCTTCGGGCTCAGGATGTATCCGTCGTACTGGAGGGTGCCACTGGGGTGACGTGGGAAGTCGCAACGAGGCTATCGACAGGAACAGATGCGGTCTCTTTTGCAGGGTCTGTTGCAAGAACATATCGCCAAGATCGATAGAATCAAAAGAACTAACGGTTCGAAAATAACAAAAGTTTAAGAAAGAGCAGCAGCTGCACGGCGAGCGGAGGATGTGACCTTTTGGAGTGTTCAGATCATTAAGGTCAGAAGGCGACCACCGCAAAGAAGGCTGGGGTTACACAAGGGGGCGCCTACCCCGCCACGAATCCGCCTTGAAGCGCTGACAGTGCATATACGTGCACATCACAACAACTATACCAAGAAGTGCGACCACTCCAATTTCTGAAGTCTCAATTAGAGCGCAAGGCCCCATACACCATATAAAAAGTTACTAAGCTTCGCTCTCCTTCCTGTTCTTCGATGTCTCGCTTTCGAGAGCATTGAAAAGTACTAGAACCCTATGGAAAGTCTTCGTGGACTTGATAAGATCAATTTAAAAATATAAATACTCATAATGAAGTCCTTCAGCTCCTACAATCCTGCTTGCGCGATGTAATGTAGTCTTGAGTGGATCACCAAATCTCTCACGTACGATCTCGATTCACGCACCCAAAAGCCTCCTCGGATATAGTAGACAGGCAAGTTTGTGCCAGATAATAATCGCGAGATTGTACGTGAATAGGATGACTTCAGTCAAGTGCGTTGTCCCAGCCCTTAGTATGATCGGTCGTCATGTCCCTTCGCAATATATAAGCTATCAATAGAGTGCCTCAGAGATAATAACAGCACTGAGAGACATCGGAGAGAGAACACACATAAGCACAAATAATACTACGAAGTCAATTAGACCTGGTAATTTTCTATTCCGTTCCAAGTGAGCGACTTCAGTTAGATCGTGTCATCCGCCCAAAACCACATTCACGCCGGTGCCATGACACCATCCGCCAGTCCCATTGCATCTCATTACTTCTTCTGACCATTACCCTGCTGACCAGAGTTCGCATTTTTGTCGCCGGCAGACTGAGCACGAGCAGCAAAGCTACCAGCACCCGTATCCTTGCCGCTAGTTGCCTGACAGGATGTTAGCAGACATGTCCACGCAAAGTAAGAGGTAACGATAGAAGAATGACCCACCTGAGTTGATTGGATACGCGAGGCGTCAGATTTTGTCATTGGGGTTGACTTGCCACCACCACCGCCGCCGCCGCCACTCTTGCCGCCCTGGCCGGAGTTCTGGTTCTTGGTCATTTTCCGCGAGCGAGTTCAACGAAGGTTGGAAAACTCAGCAAGGATGTTGTCAGAAGCTTGACTCTTATGTGATGTGGAAGTCGATGGTTAAAAGTCGAGAATAGAACGCGGAGAAGTTGAGACTTATATACTTACGTGTGGCGTAGCAAACTGCTTGCACCTAGCAACTGATCAACCGCATGATCGATTGATTGCTACTGTGGGCAAAGACAAGATGTTTGGCCGCAAGTGATTGCGATCACTTAAACAGGCGTAGCAAACGTGTGGGAGAGTGTGCTGAATCCCCGTCGAGATCCACACCTACGACCGCAGTCGATTCAACGCTGTGTCAGGTTCTAGGCCGGATTCTTTCGTGGATTGAAAATGCGGATCGAAGATGGTTCGAGGGCGAAGCTTGAAGGGTCCTACTACTTATGCAATAACCGGGAGCGCCGTTGCACAGAGTGCAGATTTGGATACATCTTCCCCAATATTATGTACAAGATGGGACGTAGCTCTCAGGACCGAATCATGAATGCCGTGTTCCCTCTGGATATCCTATACTTGTACAGTCGATAGAGCGAAATGTTGGTGGTGGTATTTGCATTAGCTTCCTTTCTGCACGCAAGACAGTGTTAGGGTGAGAGATGCCTATTCTTATTAGTCCATCTCATGCCCTCTTTCTATTGTCCTTTCTTTGAATTTCGTCCCTCCTTTAAAAATTCAATCACTTTCCGTTTGTAATCTCTTGATCGTCGGCCCTGCCCCTGAGACGTCAAACGAAAGCTTAGCAGAGGAAGAATTACCACGTGATGATGAAGGGCCCAATGTAAATAGCCCGAGTTTTCCAAAATCTGTTGTCTCCTGCAGATGGTAATGTTTGATGGCAGCATCTACATCTCCTTGGGTCGTGAAGTCAACAAGTACATGTTGGCCAAACCTGCATTCAGTGGGGACTTGGCGCTGAACTGGCGAAAGTTTTACGTGTTTATGGCGGGATACGGATTCGAGGGAGTACCTATCAAAGATATCGATAAGTGCCTGTCTGCACTGCCGTGAATTTCAGTCACGAGGCTGACGTTCGTGCCATAAGAGGATGCGTCTACCCTCTCGTAATGGCCTCGTAAGACCTTCAAGGTCTCGGTCGAATTGTTCCTCGTCCGCAGTGCAAAAGAGGGTCCGAAATTCCAATATAGCATTCCGGGTCTCAGGTTTTCTTGTCTTCGGGACTAGATTCACCTGCAACTGCTGTTTCATACTAGGATGTTCGCGCAAGGCTTCAACTGCACGGCCTAGTTGCGCGGGGTCAGACAGCTCTACACAGGAGAATTTTTGATTATTAAGGAGCGTGAACGGACTTAATGCTCCTTGTACTTTGCAACTAGCAGGAGTCTCAATTCAGTCTCGCAACATGGACGGGATACCGGGATGCAATACTTACTCAGGGAATCCGGCTTGCACAACAAACCGTCTGATATCCTTCGGGATTGTACGCTTTTGTAATTTGGATAATGAATAACCCTTGGTTCGTTGATTTCTTCAATAATATTGTCGTTCCTGTTCCATCCGAATTAGATATTTCGGAAGAAAGTCGGCATACGAAGGCCGGAGAGGGAATCTCCTGGGGCGCGTTCGATCTGGAATGACTTGCGACAGAGCAAGCTATTTGTGGGCGTAGAACAGACGCTCTTGAGAGTAGGCAGGCGCTATGTATTCTGAAGGTGCTAGGGCGCAGGGTCATCCGGGCGGTAGCCATGATAAAGGCTTCGCGAAAGAAGTCGCGTCGAAGGCGGTTAATTTCCTGATGCTGGAGTCGTAATCACTTAGTGGCTCATAAGGCAACGAAATGGATCTGACAGTCTCCCGTCTCTGTTTCCTCACAATTTACTTGATGAATTGGATGCTGATGCTGGAGTTGACAGTTTGCGTGAAGGATCAAAGTGTGAACGCGAGCTACGACGCGCTAATAGTCTACCGCTAGTAGGCCACGTAATGGAAGTCTCTCCGTAAGATGCTATCATAGGTAATACATTTCCACCTCATGTTCAATACCGAGTTGAGTACCCTATCTGAATAGCTTACAGACATTTATAGGGTCTGTCTGAAGCCAACCTGTCCCTCCAAAAACCTCTCACCCCTTTCCGCCTTTCTATTCGCCCTCGCATAGACCACAAAGTTCTTCAGCACATGCATAATCGTGAGAACCTGTGTTGCAATAACCGTCGCCATAGCTGGAGTATACGCCGGCGCATCCTGCTGTCTGAAGATATTCGCAGCCGCAATACCACCACAAGCACCTCCACCAATCAGAAGCGCAGAAGCGAGTGACCGCTTCATCTGCCCAACAATATTGTTGTGCATGTACGAGAGGATTGACGGGACGTTTGAATTGGCTCCAGATACGCCGAGGAAGACGCCCGCATAACGAGCATCGGGGTGTTTGAGGTATGCCATCATGCATACGCCAACGATTGCTGTGCTGCAGTTGAATATGATGATGAGGCCGCGTTTGCGGAAACGGTCGGCGACCCAGGCTGTGCTGAACATCCATACCGCAGCGACAACATACGGAGGGAACGATAGGATCTGGCTCATCGCAACGCTATGACCCATGTCGTTTCTTAGGATGATGGGCAGGAAGTAGCCGAAAGAGTACGTGACGACGTTGTTGAGGAAGTAGAGCCAGGCGAATTCCCAGATCTTCCAGTCGCGCAGGTAGAAGAGGATCTTTGACTTGGTAAGCTTATCAACGACGGCATCGCCACGGTCACGCTGGATCCGAGCGAGGACTATGGTGGCTTCGTCGATCGATAAGAACGGTTTCCGAGTTATCAGTCCGGGTTTAGTTGCTTTGTCTGGGAAGTCGATGATGGCGACGTAGCCACAGAAGCCTAAGAAGATCGTGATGGCGCCTTCCTATACGAAACGGTTAGATCGACGGCGAGATAACGAGATGAGCCAGGTCATACGATGATAAAGATCCATTGCCACCCATTCAAACCCTGAATACCTCTCATCTCACTCAAACCCCACGCAAGAATATTTGAGAACCCCGATGCCAACAGTGCGAGCAGATAGAAGGCCGAGAAGCGCTTCTGCACCTCGAAACGAATGTACCAGCAGCTTAAGAGGAAGATGCATCCGGGGTAGTAGCCAGCTTCAAGGACGCCTAAGACTATCCTGCAGCCCAAAGCTTGCGTCCAATCAGTCACAAACCCCATGCCAATGCTGACCGCACCCCAGCATACCACGAGCGAAGGAAGCCACAGGGCAGGTCCGAGCTTGCGGATGACAATGTTTGCTGGGAACTGGAAGATGATGTACGGGACAAAGAAGATCATTGTTAGGATCGAGTACCGGGAGCCAAGGGATAGACCTAGATCCTCGTCCATGCCTGCAATCCGTGCCTGTCAAATGTACAGTAAGCACATCGTATTGTGTATGCGAAAGCAGCTCGATGGCCTTACATTCGGCAAATTGACGCGGTCGATTAGTGCAAATGCGTATATAATGGCCAGCGTTGGCAAAAGTCTCATGTCGATCTTGCGCACTATTCGTCTCGTTTCCTTGTCTTCTCTTTCAAAAGGCGCAGATGCTGGGCCTGCGTTATCCAGAACCCGAGTAACGTCTAGTCCACCATCATTGCCTCCATAGGGATTCCCGTCATGGGAATGGGAAATCTGTGAAGATTAATGTGGGGCTTATGAGGGTCTGCATCATTACTCACTCTTTCTTTCTGTTCTGCTTCGATGTCTTTCTCCTCGAGAGACATGATGGGCTTCGCTAAATTGTGGGAGAGTGCTACAACACAACATCCTCGTTGTTGCAATCAACACTGTCCTTATATACGAGGATTAACAGGCCCGAGAAGCGCAACGTTTGATGCTTTGCAGATCGAATAGCCGACACGCGGGGTGACATGACGATCTTTGCCCTCGTTGCATGGAGTTGCAGCTACAACGATGAACACTATAACTGAAATGACGACTTTCCAAGTTTTGAAGCGGGCGGTACACTGGGCCAAGTACTATAAGAAAAGCTTACCTTCTGTTCACAGTCTCCGAGTGGCTGTCTTCTCCGCGAAACCGTGCCAAGGGAGTAGCCGTTGGTTAGCTTCGTTGGAGTAGCTCGACTCGATTGACGCTGGTCAGCCAGGACTGTAAGAACGTAGATCGGAGAAAAACGACAACGCTATGCTATCTATATGCCGACGAATACCGAAAATGCCAAATTCAACCGATGTTTGCTCCCACGCGATACGCGTATGCTTTTCATAGCCCGCTTTTCAAACTCGACAGCGACCTGCAACTGATGCTTTACCCCACGACGCGACGCCTTCTTCCGCCGTCCACACTGACGCTATTGTCCGGTCCAATCGATATACTGAGACTAGAGTTGTCATCCTCAGATTCACCTCGCCGTCTCAGAGCAGCGCCCTGAGACTTACTCCTCTCGGGCTTTATCACCAGCCATGTCGAGCCTCCCTCCGGATCCTCTTGCTGCGTGAGCTGTAATTGTGGTCCACGACCACGGGGTCTTGGAGACTTGAGTGGAGGTGGCGGGGTGAAGATCGTGTTGAACTTATTCTTCTTGATCGGTAGCGTTGCCAACGAGTCAGGCAATGGCAAGGACTCGACGAGCGTAATCATCTCAAGCGGCAACGTCGAGAGAAGGGAGGCCGGAAGGTCAGCCGGAGAACATGCTAAGACAACATGTCGAAGATGGACGTTCGATGTGTAGAACGATAGGTTCTCTATCGATGTGTCAGACGTACGTAGAGCAGGCACCAGAGGACTTCACTAACCTCTAACCTTGCGACCAGTGCTACCCTCCTTGCCCACCCCGATATCAACCCAGTCGAAGCTTGTGATTCTCCCGCAGAAGCCAGTAGAGAACGCTCGCAGCTGTCCTAGATTCCTCACCCTGCCATCTCGTACGAGGGTGTTTGCCATCCCCTCAAGGTTCGAAAACACCCTAACCACGACATCCAGTGTATCGGCATCTTCGAAGAGCGGCCGCAGGTATTCTCGTGTACGAATCAGAAGCTCGTCTGCTAGAGACTCACCACCTTGAGCCCGGCGAGTGATAAACTTGTCCTGAAACTGCCGGAAATCAGTCAATGCCTTGTAGGTAACATGCGGTCTTACTGTGAAGCCTTCGGCGTCTGCGTCTATGAGCACAAGGGCGAAGGGTCGTTTGGCCTAAAGCTGTCAGCAGGAGCCTTTTGAAAGAGCGCACGATAAGATTCAACCTGTTTTTGAGCCAAGGCTGTCTCTTTCTCTTTGGCTTCAACAACTTCCGCTTGTAGGGTGCGGCGAACATTCTGCTCTGATTCGAGGTCGAGCCTAGTCTGGACCAGCTGTGCTTCACATTTCTCGAGCTTGTCTAGCAGCTCCTACGACTGATTAGTACCTACAAAACGCATATATTGTCCCCATACTGACCTCTATTAGCTCCAATCTCTTCTCCTCGACGATTTTGAACTGCGCTAGGCGTTCGCGATATGTTGTTGGTACCTCTGCCATGCTTGATGGAGGAAGAAGGGAAGTCCTTGTTTTGAAGTAGCTCGGATGATATTAGGTCCTTGGTTTGGGCTCGTGTCAGGTGGCTTTGCTTGCATGGGCGCGAAGTAAAGTGCGGTGTCCGGGAGATGATTGGGATTCACAACGTAGCGAGCGCTGATTGGCTTGCGAAGTGGAGTAGAAGAGCGCGACTGGATGCCCCAGATTCAGAGTCACCGGATAGATATGTCAGTGCAGAACAGACCTGAGCTGGCAGGCGAATCTATAACCTGTCTGAGCAGGGCGGAATGAAGGAATGGTTCGACGAGCGCTGTTTCCGAGAGAGCTGATCGGTTCCGCTGATATGGTAGAATGCCCATTTCGAAGCATCGGGCTCCTTAACTACTAGGCGATAATTTTAGAAGGTTTTCACGAAGTTGAGACGCTGCGACGTCAGTCCGCCTGACGGTGCTTGGGTATTTACGTGCGCGACTCGGCGTATATGCGTCCAGCAGAAAGATCTTCGGGTAAGCTGCGAATGAACATCGAGACATGATCGCATCGAGGTCAAAAAAGACAATTTAGACACAGAGAAATAGCTCGAGAAACCAACAAAGGGGCCCATCTGTGCTTCTCCGAATGTAGAGATCAATTGTGATTGGGTCGATATGCTCGACAACTTCAAATGCGGTTATTGGAAACAACAAAGATCACCCGCAGACCTTTGTGTAGCTCAACTTTATGAGCTCACATTACGATGCCTCCTACATATGTCGGACGGATCTCAGAGTTCGCTAGAAATGTGATGGATGTGCAGATGGAAGGAGATCGTGAGGCTGCCGGGAAGAGGGCGTTATCTTGACGCGGTCCGCGCAAACACGAGGAGTTTCTTGGCAGTACCACCCGTGTCTCTTCCAACATCTCCCATTAATCCAATCTATGCATCCCTCCTTCAAAATGACACACGCTCCTATTGTTTCAGATTCATGACCTCCTTCCAAGATGAGTGGGCCTCACGGCGACGTATCTCACCAGATCTCTGCGCGTCCGAATGCAGGCGGTTTCGCGACCCGTGATAAGCCATCGATTCCGTCCGTGACTTTCTTTGGCCGAAGAGATCTCATCGGTCAGACGTGCCGTCCCGGTTTGGTCTAAAGTCGGCACAGCACAACGAGCGCTCGTCTGATGTAGGAGGTCTCGTACAAGGTCTGCACCTTCCTCTTCTGCACTAACGTCGAGCCTGTATCTGATTGAGACTCGAACAGATTCGAGAGAGACGCAGACAAGTTCTTATCAGAGCGAAGAAGACGCTCCTAAGCTCCAAGCTTTATTCAGCCTAGGTAGCTGAGTAACGGACACCTTCACGTCTTTACTTGCTCGCATTCTTCTTCCAGATACCATGATTCGAACCACCATGGTATTGTCATAATCTCACGATAGCTTTATGAAGCAAAGGAGCTTCCAAGGTTCGGCCTATGCGGCCATGTCGCAATATCCACGTGTGATCCCTACCGACTGGGTGCTGGGCTGACACGGGCCACGGGAATACTATGTGGGTTTGGATCGCTCTACCTAGGTAGATACTATCCGGTCAGATACAACTGATAGGCCGTACCAGCTGTCGCGGGTCGCTTTCCAGTTCTGCCGGAGCTGAGGTACCGACAGCATGGTAGCGGTCGGCCGGGCTCGCTGCGCCCCAATAAATCCTCCAGCAGCTGGCGGCATCCAAAAGAAAAGGTGTGGAGAGAACAGCCTGTTTTGCACAGACTCTGAAATCGCAGTCCTCCGAGTCCATCTTTCGCGACACCAAACATGTGCCAATCTAACACGCCTATCGACGAGGACAATATCAGCTCGGGACCGTCGCTCGAGATCGATGTGAGTTCTGTACCCCGCGACAGCACAACAATGCTTTATAGCGGCTAACGGGCCGGTCCTTGGCAGAGCGACGAGCGCGATTCGGCGTTTGGTGACAGTTCGTCCAGGTACCTGAGGCTGCTACCCCACTGCAGCGTCGATAGCTGTCTAACGCTTGCACGCCTCCAGGCTGACCATGTCTGTGACCGACTCCGTCTACGACTATCGCTATGAGAATGGGCGAAGATATCATGCCTATTCAGAAGGGAGTGAGTTCCAAGGTCCGTGTCTGGTGATCGTACACTCATGCGAGTAGAATACCCGGTGCCCAATGACGAGGTATATGACGGCGCTCCACTTTCCAGGCATCCGGTCGATATAGCTGACATAATGTTGCACAGATAGAGAAGGATCGATTGGGTAAGCGAGCCCGATGCATCATTGCAAAGTTTCGTGCTTTGAAGCTCATCGGTGTGTAGATCTACAACATCATGCTTTTCGCCTGACACTAGACGGCGCGCTCTATCGCGCGCCTATTGGGAAAGACATCCATCATGTTCTCGACGTCGGAACAGGCACTGGAATCTGGGCGATAGGTGCGTGGGTACCTGTTTAATGACGAGGGTTCGTAGCTAATATGAGATTCGGCAGAATTCGCTGATGCAAGTCACCCGCCTGGCTGTAGATAGATTCTGATTGACAGTGTTCCAGGAGCATCCATCTGCCGAAGTCATTGGGACAGATCTGAGCCCCATCCAACCCACCGATGTACCACCCAATTGCAGCTTTCTCATTGACGACTTCGACAACGACTGGGTCTTCCGTCAGCAATTTGATTTCATTCATACACGAGCAATGGTGGCTGCGATGAAGAACTGGAATCGTTTCCTCCAACAAGCGTATGACAACTTGAAGCCAGGTGGCTACTTGGAAGTGCAGGATTTTGCCTTTCCACCACTGTGTACGGACCCCTCTGTTACCGATGAGAATTCACCCCTCCTCCGATGGTCAACTCTCTTTCTAGAAGCAGCAAGTCGAATTGGCATTGATGGTTCGTCGCCACTGAAAATTGGCCCAATCCTCAGGGAAACTGGGTTTGAGAACGTTGAATGCAAGATCTACAAGTGGCCGGTCGGCAGGTGGGCCAAAGGCGATAAAATGAAGCTGCTCGGCAAGTTCGCATACGAAGACCTCCAGGACTGGTTGCCAAGCAGCTGCCTAGGACTTTTTACAAGGGTGTTGAAGTGGAGTCGAGATGAGGTGGAAGTCTTCCTCTCTACAGTACGCAGGGAATTGAAAGAGGAGAAGCACCGTCATTTCTATGCTCGAGCGTAAGTCGTACAGGCGAGCATGACTTACGAACAATATGCCTAACATGTGCCAGGATTTTCTGGGTGGCCCGAAAGCCAGAACATCAGACGGGGCCATCGACTTTTGACAAGGACATTGTGCCCGAAGAGGAGGCTATTGAGTCGGATGAAGAAAGAACATCAAGGTTGAGAGAGACGGATGCGAGAGATGCGAGTGAACAAGCGGAAACTTCGTCCCAAAAAACACTTGTTGAGCCTACAGAGGACCTCCATATCACATCGCCTCCACCGGCGACAACGAAAGACGAGCCTCTGACGGAAATTGCGACTTCGAATCCAACAACATCAGCCGAGGCTTTCAAGAACTCGGTACTGGCACTAGCATCTCAAGCATCTGAGCCATCCGAGTCCACTCAAAGCGACATACCCTCTGGGAAAGAGGAAGCAACTACAGCTGACACTTCTTCTGGTGGCCAAGATAACGTTGAGGGCAAGCAAAAGACGACGATAGGAGCAGAGGGGAAGACTGTTACACACACAGAGCCTAAAAGCAAAGTCCCGACTGCAGAGTAGTAGAGCTTGCATATGCTCCTATCTTGTTGTTGCATAGCTTCGTGGGCTAATCTCTTTACATCATGGACGGTGGTTGTCAGAATACCTTCTACTTTCGTCTCCGGCGGCAAACTTGTCGTTAATCATTCAATTATTGTGCGTCTATATCCTCGTTTAGTCTTTACATCGTATGTAAATGAATTTTAGAATATTGTCGTTCATTTAGCCCCACCATGCACCTCCACCATCTTCATCTTCATAGCTCAGGCGCATGGCCCAAGCTCCAACCTCTAGAAACCACAGAACCCAACCCAACCCACCTAGCTACCAAGCCGCCTAATCTCACAATGGTAGAAATGTCGCACCGAATCGCAACCCTCCGAACCCTCCTCCCGGAACTAGAGCAAGCACTACACAGCTTCACCTCCTCCTCAGCCAAATTCCGCATCGTCCGCACCGTGCACCCGGCCTCGGCATCGCGCGCAGCCAAAACGCTCTACATCCTCGACTCCTCCTTCAACCCGCCCTCAATCGCACACCTCGCGCTCGCCAAATCAGCGCTGACGAATCCCGCGCCGGCAGATGAGACGCCGTTTCGATTGCTGCTGCTGTTCAGTACGCATAATGCGGATAAGGCGCCGAGTCCCGCGAGCTTCGTGCAGCGGCTCGCGCTCATGACGGTGTTTGCTGAAGATGTGGTACAACAACTATCTCTACATCCCACAGACTCGGAAGCCTCAAATAATGAGCAAGATGGAGGGATAACAGTAGACATCGGGCTCACGAAAGAACCGTACTACACGGACAAAAGCATCGCGATAACGGAACTACAGCCCGCGCCGTACCCGTCGAGACCGCGACATGTGCATTTAGTGGGCTATGATACGTTGATACGGTTTTGCAATCCGAAATATTACAAAGAATATGAGCCGCCGCTGTCAGCGCTGAGACCGTTCTTCGAGCCGGGACACAAGTTAAGGGTCACGCAGCGGCCGTTCAACCCGAGCGATTCGTCGTCCTCCGAGTTCGGGAGTATAGAGGAGCAGGAAGCGTATGTTAAGCATCTGAGAGAGGGGAGGATGGAAGACGTTGGGTTCGAGAAGGCGTGGGCGGATGGTGGGATCGATATGGTGCAAGCAGACGAGGGCGTGGGTGTCAGCTCGACGAGAGTAAGAAAGGCTGCGAAAGAGCGAGATTGGGATACTGTGGGGAAGTTGTGCACGGAGGGGGTTGCGGCGTGGATTAGAGATCAGGAGCTTTATAGTGAGGATGCGACGGGGAAGAAGATGATGGGGTGAGTTTGTGGCTCATGCTGAAGCTCCTTGACGGAGAGATTCCCGAATGGGACGACGGTGGTGACCATTGCGATGGATGATGCACATGCTGTCGTATCGCTAGCCGTGCCTGCTAGCACCCAGACAGCTTCAAACCTAGCGGTGATGCGCATGGAGCCCTTTGCAACCCCAAGACCACGGATGTCAGAATGTAGTGCCATCAGCCTAGCAACAGCGCTGTTTTGTATGTCCAGGCACATGGCATTGCACTATCATTTGCGCATAAGGCTCTTCGGGTTCACTGGACTCCGATCACAAAGGTTTCGGTCTTTCAAGGCATTGCGAGTTGGGTATTCCTGTGCTTGTGCTCGCTTTCGGGCCATAGATGTGCATCTGACAGTATCTTGTATAAGCTTCCTGTGAGCTTCCTCTCGACAAGTCCAACGCTCCTCTATACTCAAGGTTGTTGGGTTCGTCGCTCAAAGCGCTCTTGCTGCTTCTGCACGAAACCTTCTCATACACGTGGAGCGACTTCCGCTGTCTATGTCTGCCCATCCCAAGATGGGATTCATGGCAGTCGCAACTGCACAAGCTTGTCAGTGTGGCCTGATCTTCGAATCGATTCATCTCTTCAACCTCACCCACCGACGATTGGGTTGGCATGCAGCATGGCCCCTCAGCTCTGCTGCACGGCAGAGGAAGAGGGTCGTTCCGACTCACCTCAACTTCCAAACGCCCGCATCAGCGATGCTACGACCCCAGCAAAACGCCCATTGATACCCAAACGGACACCTTCCCATGGGTCTCGCTTCACGAGCGCTCGATCTGAGGACCTCCATGAGCTGCGCCAGATCTTCGACAATGCAAAAGACCATGGCTCCAACGAGAACTCGCCGGCGAATCCTGGGATTCTACACTTCAAGCGTCCATCGGTGCACAGTCTCCACAGCCTGCACAAGGTGAAGAGCATGCAAGCATTTATCAAGCGGAAGCTCTCCAAAGACCTGTCGAAAGGGCCACCACCCCACTTCAAAGATAAAGGCAAGAAGAAGGCGCAGAGCGATGCAGAGCCAGACACTGTGATCAGGATCCCTCGGGATGGTCCAAACCTCCAAGTGAGGATCACTAAAGATGATCTCAGGAAGGACCTGTTGAGCGACAAGAAACCGCAAGAGGGAGGATATGACTCTGACGCTGAGGTGTTGGATGACATTGCTAAGAACATTGGACGGAGGTCGCCGTCGAAGAGACCAAGCCTTCACAGCATAGATTGGACATCTTCTCCCGGAAGGTGAGTTCATGACCATCACATTCTGAGCAGGACTAATAGCCTCTAGCAAACACACTACTCCAAGCTCTGCCAAAGAACAAAGCAACGTCCGTCAAGGCCCCGAGAGCCAGTTTTACCAGCTCAAGCCATCACACTTGAACGCCACAACCCCAATAGCTGCTATGTTCAGTCAGTTTACGAGTTCTCCCAACCTTCGCATCATCAATCCCAAGGAAAGGGAGCAGAAGTTGAGACGATCACACTCTGCAACATCCATCAGAAATTCGAATCCTTCCTCGCTCTTGCCGATACGCCTGCCGAGTATCACATCTAACGATGACGCACCATGGTCGGCTTCCATGCACGAAAGCCTTCGTCTCTCCCGGTTCCCTGACCCACCGACTGCAGAGCCATCAAAAGCGTCTTCGAAAAAGGAGACAGCTGTGCAAACCCCTAGGAAGTTGGCCCAGATTGTATCCTCTGACGATGATAACCCAACGAAACCAACACGAGCTCTTTCGGGTGAGACCACACTACAGATCCACATCCAGCAGCCAACTTCACCTCGCTCTTCATCGTCGATCAAAGGTACGAATAACCAGGCCAAGGAGAATACGACCCGCGAGGATTCGACAGAAAGCAAGGATAGCGAGGATGTGGAAGGACCGAGCAGCGCGCGCAATTCTGTTCACCTATACAGCATGAGAATCTCACATCACCTACGCTCTGGATCGTTGCTTTCCTGGGATGCTCTTGCGGCGGAGGCTCCAGAGATGCCCACTCCTCCAACAGCCTTCTACAATCGTCACGCGTCCAACGCCAGCAACTTGTCACATGCGAATCATCTATCCAGCAAAGCTCGCCACCAGCGTCAGAGCTCTAGTTCTGGCTTCGCAAGCTCCAGGGTACCAAGCAAATGGGGTAAAGTACTGCACTCGGAGCAAAATATTCGCAACGGTCGTGATTTGTTGGAGGACGAGTCTTCGATCTATTCAAGCCGGCCACAGAGTCCGCCAGATAGCTTCTTCGCTTCAGCATCTAGGGGCAACCTCAGCCTGTCCGCAAGCGTTGCCAACTTCGAATCCTCGAAAACAACCATTTCGAGTCTACCGAAATCGAATACCGTTACTTTTGATCAGACTGATGATGAAGAAACTCCGAGGCCGAAGCACCGCTACGGCGTTACGAACATCGAGGTAGCCAAAGGATCGTCATCGAAAGACAAACTCGTTTCCTCTCCACTTGCTCGAAACAATAGTGTGGCGAACACTAAAAAGTCGAAGTTTCGCGAGGAGTTCAGTCCTTCGCCGCCGAAGAAAAAGATCATACCGTCAGCATCCATCATGCAGTTTCTGCGTTCAAAGAAGAGCATCCGCAGTAGAAGTGACACTAGCCTTGGCTTGGGCGCGAAGATGGATGGGCCGTCCGATGGCCAACCTTCAGGAACAAGTCACGAACGTCGACTGTCGAAGTCTATGGTCAGCCTCCAAACTGAGCAAGCCGCGTTGGGCAAGGATAGAGACGCGATTCCCATGTGGGAGAGGGCACTGAAGGCTCACCAAGAGGAGCGTGCATCAATGTTTCTTCCCGGTAACAAAGCCTTGGCTGTACGAGGTAGCCCTTTCCGCGATCGAAGTGGCAGCATCGGGAAGCCAGTCTCAACACACAGTGCAGAAGAACCAGAGCAAAGCCCGAAGCAGGCGAGCAAACGCTCATCACTACCTACCATGCATGGTGCTCACCTGGTCACCAACCCTTTCATGAGACGAAGCGCGTTGATCCAGCCAAGTCCAGGCAGTGCTAGTCCTGGACAGCAAGTGCCTGTAGATTTCCATAAGCAGGTCGACACCAAAGAATCTGTGGGCGCATGGGGCCGATATCCGAGTCATACCCGCGAAGAACGTACCGGAAGCGCAGGCAAGGCCGACGACGTCCAGCCGCGCGACTTTGCTCTCGAAAAGGCTATTCAATTTGCTAGAGGCGATGATGAGGAGATTGACCCCATGGTACGCGTCCAGACCCCGCCTCTGCCTGGAGGCAAGAAGAGGAAGAAGCGTACGGGTAGTGCACGTATCACAAAGAGCCATTCGATGACCTTTGGCAAGACATTTCTCAAGAACTATGCCAGGATCTTTAGAAGCCAGAGCACTGAGTTTCGCCGCCATGGCCATGGACACAGGAGCTCTATCACGGCCGGTGGCACGCTTCAATATCCAGAACTAGAGATCCTGCCTGACGTCTTTCACCCCGGTATCGCCGAAGAGCTCGCACGAGGCTCTCTCCGCGACCACGGACCTTCTCAAAACGATGAGGGTGCAGACAAGAAAGGCAAGCAGCGGGCCGACGACTCACAAGCTACACTTCGTCCACGACAACGGAGCGACTCGAATCCAGGCAGACCCTCCTTCGATGGCGGCAACGATGCAGATCCACAGGACAAAGCCCGTGTTTGGTCCGTCTACTACGAAGACTGCATCCCCAACTTCCCTCGCGTTTCACTTGACGCCGCGCTCGAACTCCAGAACTTCCTGCCCCGGCGCATATCTACTTCATCCCGAAAGATTCCATCCCGCCAAGTTTCCGTGCGCTCCAATACCATGCCAGGCCGCCTCACGCACAGTCGCGCCCGAAGCAGGCTGAGCAGAGCGAGCATCGTGAGTGGTGTGCCGAGTTTCGAAGACGGAGGCGGAGTTGATGGAAGGAGTATCGTGAGCGTGCGACGTAGCACGTTAGATTTGATACAGATGTATCGCGATCAGGAGGTTCTTGAGCGGGAGAGGGTGTTGAGTCTTGTGCGTATGGAGAGTCGGAAGGAGGATAGTGGTGTTGGTGTGAGTGTCGGTGTGAAAGCGTAATGGTGGGATGGTAGGGAGGTTATGTTGTATTGATATTGCTGTATGGGGTTATATGAGTGAGCGAGTGAGTGAGTGGCTTGAAGCCGACCTCTGGGCTTCGAGGCTTGGGCTCACGTTGTGGAAAAGCTGTGTACCTAATATTCTGTAGTGCACAATCAATACGAAATAAATTATCTCTACGGTATCTATGAAAGGCAATTCTGATAATCCTTCGATATCATAGGACTGTTTTTCACCTTCCAAGTTCCTAGTCTACAACTAGGTTTGCTGGATAAAGCTGAAACTAAAGTAGTCTTTAACTGCGCGTACAATGCCACGACTTGGAACGCGTAGCAAGAACTAAAACTCAATTCCGCCCAGCCCAGTCCACAAATTTGAAAAGCGATGAAAACGAGGTCGCATGGTTGTTGTTTGCCAACGTCGTGCGCCACGCGCTGGCATTGATTGATTGTTACCCAGCAACTCTCCATCCCTATCCCTATCCCATCCCATCCCATTCCCCTTGTTCAAACCCGTCAAACGCTCCCCTCTCCTTCCTCCTCCTCCTCGTCGTCGCCATCTCGCGACCGGAAATGATTGCAGTAGATTTTCTCGTAAATGGGAATGGCGCTAAGGAGCTGCCGTCACTCGTCACTGCAGCCCTTGTTAAGATGATTTAAGTCTTTCGAGCCTGTTTACCCATCGCTAGATCGGGAATGTAGAGGGACTGGGAAGACGAGGTGTACGAAGCGGACCCTACGGTGAGGACGAGCGCGTTGGGTTGGGACTCGGAGGATGACATGGTTTTGTGTTAGGTGGAGGGGCTTGGAGGATGTGGTGGGTGGGTGGGGTTGGGGGTGGGCTGGAAGTGTGAGTTGTGCCAGTGGTGGGTGTGTTGTAAGAAGGGAGAAAGTGGTTGGGCTTTGGGAACTTTTATGTGTGAGATTACAAGGAGCGTGGAGTTGAGTGAGGTGAGGTACTGCCTTTGAGGATACAAGTGAATGTAACAATGCTACCGAATGTAACTGATCTTAGCTTGAGCGAGAAGCTTAAATTAACTTGCGCTCGACCACTCGGAGTGCTGGATGCGAAGTCCAATACTCCTACGCAACAACAGGAAGTTTCGTATAGATAAGTAATGATCAACGATAAGGATAAACCAACGAAGAGAAAAACCTTGAAGTTTGCTTCGCGCATCAGTCGTGGATGCGAAGCTCAAGCTTGATCGTATCCGCGCCTGCTTCCGGCCTGACGATATCTTCCCAGAACTCGGGAAGCACGATCCTCTTCCCCTCTTCGGTCTGGAAGTAGAAATGCCGCGTCATGATGGCTTCTCGCAAAGTCGACCTTGCGGGCGAGGTGCCTATGCCCTTGCCGAAATTGTGTGGACGATACAGATCCTGCAAGAAGGCATCCATTTGCTGGCAAGATGTTAGAGTCTTGGTGAAATGAAGATAGGTTATGTACGGACATGCCAGTATCTGAACTTGTAGAGTGGGAGGTCGTAAGTATTTTGATCTAGCCGAAGGTACAGCTTTTGTAACGGCGCATGATGCGAGATGCTTGACGGTGATCCATTATCAGCCGGGGCGGAAGAAGCATGTGCTGTGTGGATTCCGTTGGTGAACGCTGTGCTTGCGGGCATTCGCAAGATGCCTGATGCTAATCGAACCACTGAAACGCCGATAGAGTCGCTCTCCTTCTCTATGTTTTCGAGAAGAGTGTTTGATACGCAAGCCAAGCTCGCTTCTATGGCCTGATTCAATTCTCGAAGTTCGGTTTCGTCAAGGGCTCCGTCCGTGCTGATGCTAGGCGACGAAATAATCTCAACGCTGACTACATCGGAGTCGTCCGAGTGCGTACTTGAAACTTTAGCGAGGTCGTGAGACTGTAATATCTGAATTTCTGTCCATACGTCAGTGGGACACATTGAGATCGTGACACGATTTCGATGGCACCGAGTCCATCAACCTCGAAGATCATCGGACAGACTGCCAACTTACGGTCCAGGCCATGTCCGAGAGCTAGGTACTCCTGTCTGCGATTAATGACGTCAAATGGCATATTCACGACCTCAAAGTGATCCTCGTGCGTTTCATCGCCAAGAGAGGCGACGTCAACTTTTCTGACACTGTGCGCAGCTATGGAACTCTTCAGGGACTCTCGAAGCATGCTGACATGGATAAGCAAAGGCAAGATAGCGTCGCCGGTGGCTGCAATCACTCACAAACCCTTCGCAGAACCGTTGTCTGACCCCTTTCGAATCAAAAGCAGAGTGAGAAGCATGTGAAGATCTCCCCTCAAATTGCTGATGAGAGCTCTGCAAAGAAGAAGCTTCGATCTTGTGCTGAACACCCATTTCAGCTTAAGACCCACTTGATAAAGCTTCTTCACGGATCGTTTGAACTTGTCTAGTAGAGGCACCAAAACGATTTGCAATCGGTGCAGGGGTTCCATGAGCCGAGAGCAGACCGAGACAATGCTGGCCAGGAGGATCTGCTCGTATACAATGCCCTGTGCGTGATGCTCTTCCAGGGCGAAGAGTATATTCTGTAGGACTTGGCATGTTCCGTCTACCTCTTGTGAGTACAGTCGAACCTCTTCGCCAGCGGATCCGATCTCGTTGGCGATATGGTAAAGGCCCTTGGCGATAGCGAATCCGGTGGTTGCAAGTGTCAACACACTTGCTGCAACGCTGAGCGGATCAGTCATCGCCACGTTGGAACAGGTTTCTCGTCGTAATGTAGTAAATCTTGGTCATCCCTTTGTGCCTCTTCGATTGTTCCTGATCATCCAGCGAGGGAGCTGATTGAAGCCATTATCTATCGGTTGCTCTGACTCACGGCGATTGTGGCGTTCGGGAGCCCTCTCGGACTTCAGCCTTGTGTTGACCGGTGTAGGCTTGCACCATGCAATGCAATCGTATTCAGCCATCTGCGATGATCGGAGATAGGTCAGTAGATCGGCCAGAAGAGCTGTGTGGAAGGATTCTGCACGAGGAAGCCTCTGTTGAAGGTATGAAAGGAGAAAGACTGGGGGTCATGGGTCATGGGTCATGGGCAAGATCGGGTGTCATCATCGTGCCTGAGGAGTGTTCTATGGTATGGGATGGAGAGGCAGAACAGCAAGGAAGATGAAATGATTAGATAGTGAGTAGGCCGTGTTGAAACGGGTTAGATGATGAGTGGTAGTGAGTGCCGTACGTCGCAGACTTTGTTGTGAACTATGGAAATGAGCGACATTTATTTTTGAAAGGAAGAGAACCTCCAGGTTTTCAGAAGGCGAGACGAGATGCCGTCTCAAGCTACTCAGGTCGGTTGGCATCCTCCGTTCGTAGTCGTGGAGGTGTCGGGGTGGAGGTGACCGTGCGCGTTATTGGCGGGGGCATCCATCGCGCTGCTGGGCAACCACGGCGTGTTTTTGGCTTGGCGCGCGCACTCGCCTCAGCCGGAAGTCCCTCGACGTGACCGCTGCAATCCAATTCACGCGCCGCAGTCAGCATCCTGTACCGTGCCGGCTATACGAACTTACACGATTTTCTTCAGGCGCATTATACCCTGCAGCATTGTCTTCACGCACGCGCAGCGAGAGTTTCGCAGACTCCAGCCGATCAACCAGCGCACCCCTTTCCGATCGCATCCTCGCCCTACCACTGCCTGTACGATACATGTCGTAGCATCGCGACTGCCGCAGACACATCTTCACAATGCTAGGCTTCCGGCCTTTGCGGGTCGCGAAGCGGAAGCTCCAGGGCTTCAACCAGGTCCCAACTTATGACGTTGACGAGACTGACGCCTACAACGAGAAGAAGTACGACAGCGACGAGGACAGCTGGGTGTCCTCCGCAAACTCCACACCATATCAATCGCGCGTATCCTCATCCAACTATGACCCTCCTCGGCGGCGGCGGCGCACCTCGTTATCGAAACCGACCGTGAGCGCATACAGTTATCGGAACCCACGAGCATGTACGAGATACTTTGGGCTGGTCGTCAGCACATTGCTGGTGCTTTTTGTGTTGGGGTTGATGAAGGCGGGCGCTATATCAGCGCGGAGCGTAGAGCTGGGCCTGCACAAGAAACCTGGGCCGCCGCCGGTGTGGGAAAGCTTTCCATTTCTGAAGAGGTATCACGGTGGGATACGGACCTTGACAAGCAGAAGTCAGAACGTGCCCGAGTACCCAACAAAGCAGGATATCGATCCTGAGATGCCGGAGAATACAGAGGAGGAATCACTGAAGGAGCGCACGACGCTGGATAAGCGAGAAGAGAAACAGGCACTGCCACCCAGTAATGTCTTCAGCCCGTACCCCGATTACTCGAGCTTCGGATACGTCGAGGAGTTTGCGACCGTGGAGACCTGCTACCTCGACGCGAACGATACGGTGAAGCCATTACCATTGCGAGCATACAACGGAGTAGTGAAAGGGACGCCGGACAATGTAATAGGGTCGTACGATCTGCTTGGTCTACGGAATGATGTGTGCTTCGAACGCTTTGGGCGACTAGGGCCATACGGTATGGGCTACAGCAAGAAGTACGGCGGCTCAGGCGCAGGTATGGAAGGCGATCGAGAAGGTATCGAAGCGGTCTGGGAAGGCAAGGGCGAGATCGACTACCGGGAAGTCAAGTGGGGCCAGGTGCAAGACCGTTGCATCGAGAAGAACCAGCATCGCTTCAAGTCGGCGCCCAAGGGACGAGACAATCTCTACCAGACCATGGCAGCAAAGGGACCAGCGGGCGAACCTGTGCAGGCTGAGGATGAAAAGAAGGATGATGAGAAGAGCCACGTCAATGGTACTGTTCGCGCGCAACCTAAACCAGAAACGAAAAAGTCCATCTCCCGGACCTGTGTCTTAGTCCGTACCTGGTCAGACTACAAGTACGACGACGAGGATATCATGCACCTGCGCGCCCTCATTACAGAGCTCAATGTCCAATCTGGCGGAGAGTACACCGTGCAATTCTTGATTCACGTCAAAGACGACAACAGGCAGATATGGGCAGATGACGATGTCTACCAACAGGTTCTGAGGGACTCGCTTCCAGCTGAATTCGAGGGCATGGGAACATTATGGTCAGAGCGCCAGATGTTTCTCATATATGGTGGCATGGACGAGGCCCGATTCCGAGACATCCAACTCTACGGGAACTACCGGTCCACTTTTATGCCCGTCACCTACTTCGCACATCAGCACCCCGAGTTCGACCACTTCTGGCACTGGGAGATGGATGTTCGTTACACAGGTCACTACTACCATCTCTTTAACCAAGTTGGCAAATGGGCAGACAAGCAGCCACGAAAGGGACTCTGGGAGCGCAATGCTCGCTTCTACGTGCCGGCCGTCCATCAAACCTGGGAAGACTTCACGCAAATGGTGCGCGTACAGACCGAGCACGGCACCAACAACGTTGCAAACAAATGGTCCTCGCATCTGCCTCCAAATCCACACATGCCCGAGCCCGAAACCCAAAAGCCGGAGAAACCAATCTGGGGCCCAGAGAAACCGCTCGACTACCCAGACATCGAAATCGACGAAGCCATTCTCCCAACCACAAAATGGGGCGAAGACAAATACGAATGGGGCGTCGCCGAACCCGCCGACCTCATCGTCTTCAACCCGCTCTTCGACCCGGACAAAACCAACTGGATCCTCGCAGAAGACGTCACAGGTTACAACCGCACCCGCGGCTTCCCTCCCCGCCGCACCGCCATCAACACATCCGGCCGCCTCTCGCGCCGCCTCCTCGAAACCATGCACCGCGAACAAGCCATCCACCGACACTCCATGTTCAGCGAAATGTGGCCCGCGTCCTGCGCCCTACACCACGGGCTCAAAGCCGTCTACGCGCCCCACCCGGTCTTCATCGACCGCAAATGGCCCGTCCAGTACCTCGCCGCTATCTACAACAACGGGCGCAACGGCGCGTCTGGCGGTGCTAGACTCTCCGTCTTTTCCGATGAAAGACAGCATAATTTCCTCGGGACGACGTGGTACTATCACGCGGGGCATGCGCCGAATATGTGGAAGCGCTGGCTCGGGTATAGGGTCGATGGGGATGGCGGCGAGCAGGAGGAGCTTGCGAATGAGGGGCGGATGTGTCTTCCCGCGATGCTTTTGCATCCGGTTAAGCAGGTGGATTTGGTGTTCGAGCATGAAGGGGAGGTGCATGGGTGAAGCGAATATTTGTCTCTAGAGAGGTGGTGAGTGGAGGTTGGGGATTGGGGGAATGGCTCATGGCATGGCGTTTGGGTTCGGTTCTGGTGATACATGATATTATGGGGTTGCAATTGCATCGCGACTTCTGAGGTTGTCCGGCTTGGGGCTGGGTTTGCAGCGCTTGGATGCGAGTATACATCCCCGCATATATTTTTTGGTGTATAACATGGATTGAACTTTCCCGCGTCTGCTTTCCATCCTTCGCCCTGCTCCAAAAATCTTCCTCTAAATTGTCTCGTCCGAGATACAATCGCAGGTTTCGATCTTTGCGCTCAATGCTAGTTCCATGCCGGAGAAGCGTATGTGCCTAGTGAATTAATACATTGCCACGAGGATGTCGTGGGTGACGCGATGAAAACGGTGTGGGATAGTGTAGTGTAGTGTAGCATTCGGTGATAATCTATGTTTAATTGGTTTTGGTACGTGTTTAGAGGGTTTGAGTAGTTCTATAGGTATGTCGGTGGCGCGCTGCGTTGCGTTGCGTTGCTTGTACCGTTCGTAAAAAGCATTACAAAGTAGATATATTTCGTACCGTAATATACTAAGCATGATAGCGTCGGAATAGTATCTGTGTTTTTGGATTGATGGTTGGCGTGAGAGGATTCAGTAGTATAATGCGTGTTTTGGAGACTTGGGGATGTTAAGTAAAAGGCATCATGAATGATATATGGAAGGGTGGTATGTAGATTAGATGACTACTGGGTGTGGGAATAGATTGATAGCGTTGGAGATTGTATTTGTGTTTTCGGATTGCTGGTTAGCGTAAGAGGGTCTAGTAATGTAACATCATATAGGTTTGGCGACTTAGGCGTGGGTGTTAGTAAAAGGCATTATAGAGTATATGTATATTATAAGGTAATATGTGAGTTAGGTAGATGAGGGATATAAGAAGCTTGATAGTGTTGAATTTTTTTCTGTGTGTTTGGGATGATGATTGGCTTGAAAGGATATAGTGATAGGATATATGCTAGGACATTTGGGGGTACATGGTATGTGTCTATTTGGTAGGGAAACGGGGAAGTCCCTCTGAGGCCACTGTGTGAGGATCACATAGTTTGTTTATTTAGACAAGAAGCAACTTCCTCGTAGTAGAGCAAATCGAGGGTCGGTAAGTAGAGCCCGTCTCCTAGTAGATGTTGCGCGCGATGACAGTGCGCTTCAACTGGAGCGATTAGGTCTTGTACATACATCATGCGGTGACTGCTCCATTCCGGGACAGCTGACTCGCACTCCGATTCACCAACTCAGCTCATTACCTGGTCCCGCGAAGTCTGCGGCGGCGGGACGTTCCACAGCGTAGTTCCGGAGTGGGGCCGCTTCGACCATATCTCTGCCGTCGATATTACTTATACGAAGCTTGTAAAAGTAATGCGGGTAGTAGTGTAGGTTGCCATCACCCTCACTGTTTTCCCACCGTAAAGTGGGAGAAAGAGCAAGCATCTTGACATTTGATAAATTCAAATGTAGATGCGTAAGGACCAGAGTAGCAACTCGATGTGCTAACCGCCCCGCTTTCTCGATCCAGGCCGGACTCATTGTGTTGGCTCTATCATCCCCAAAACCAGGCGCGTACAACATGCGGAGTGTAGTGATAGTTGGGGCTGCCGCGATAGCATCGAGGCCAGCGCAAAGTTCGATAGGCAGCGTGCTCGGGAGTTGACAGTCTGCAACATCTCCAAGCGCTATGCTGAGGGATTTGTATGCAAAGTAGCGTACGTTCGGGCACTGTTCTAGGATACGGCCTAAGTGATCATCCATCCTCCTGTAAGAAACGAGCAATCTCTTCAGGGTATGGTGGCCAGCCAGATTGGCTTCCCAGTCCGAAGACCGACCGCTACCGAAGTCCAGTTCGAGGTTTTCCAAACCCTCGAAAGAACTCAGCAGATCTTGGACAGCGTGGTGCATGTGTCTAGTATGATGCCTCTTCTCTCTTTTCTGGGTCCGGATAGTCAAGACCTTGAGTTCGGCACCGGTATATTGGATGGATGTCGCAAGTGCTTGTACGAATGGGACAAGCGCTTTGCAGTATTCAATCGTCAAAGAACGAAGGGAGAATAGATTAATGGCCTTCGCAAGCCTTTCTTCTAACCCCGATAGATCGACATCAGCAAGAAGAATGCGTGTCAGTGTCCTAGGAAGTGTATCTGATTGCGGAGCGCCACCCAAAAGAGAGGACATAGACCGCAATCCAAAAATCTCTAGAGAGTCGAGTAGAGGCGCACAATTTATGAGAATGATGCTGCAGGTGACCTCCCAGTTCTGTCGGGTCAACTGAGGAGCACTATTAATGGCGCCATCTCGAAAGTAGATCCGGAGAGATCTCAGCGAGCGCAAGGATGTTGTGAATAAGGCAGTCTCCTCCTCTGCTCTCCAAGACGATAGCTGTTCGGTGGTGGCCGTTTTTGAAAAATCGAATCGCGCGCAGAAGCTCCTGAGCTTCGATTGATGACGAAGAAGACTATGAAGCTGATTCAAACTGAGGGGACTGTGTTTGACCCCATTGTATTCAAGCAATTGGTCGTCGCCCAGCAGGTGCATGAAGCGCGAAAAAAGGGCGTCGGTTGTGGGAGGATAGGCGCACACGGTTAGTACGCGAATGTCGCGGAAGCAGGCATGTTGTTCTAAAAGTTCGATGCTTTCGTCCTCCATAATAGATTCCATATCTGTTGATAGTTTCCTCCACATTCGGGGCCTCATGAGACGGTCCCAATCCTATGAATAGGTCAGCGTGTCGAAGTGTGAAGAGAGATGGACCAACTCAAGGTCGAGATGCTCTTACTCGGCTGACTAGGCGCGCATTGCCTTGATCGTCTCTGGATCGAATGAAATGGAAGATCTCCAGCTTGAGCTCATCCGATAGAGCGGGAAATGTGGATGTGAGTAGACGGCTGTGGTTGCCGTGTTGTCTTGTTCTCTCCATGGCGCTGTCTAGACGGCTTGTCTCGCGATACATTCCGAACGTAGTGTGGTTCATATACCGATCAACGAGGCGACTGTACGTGGAAGACGATTACCGATGGCGGGTACTATCCTAAAGAGTGAGGCTGGGAAGACCGGAATTTGTGCAATACTAACTGTGAGCAGATTTCCTGATGACAGCGCTGTGCCACACCCGTGTTCAGGAATACGCTAGGCCTAAATTGGCGCCCAGTCGAGAAATGCGCCCTCTTGCCAAATGCCGGCAACCACCTCATAGGAGATTCTGGATCATGATAGCGGGCCGCCTTTAGACAATTCTTGAGCAATGGGGACTCTTGTCTGTCCGACAGGGTTGGAGGTGTTTTGACTGGTTTAGACAATTGAAACAGATGAACAATTTGCAGATGAATACGCACGCTCCTCCAGAACAGTGGTAGTATCATATAACAGCCTCGTATCTTTCCATGTTGTTGAACCGGGGTATATTCTTGGCGCGCTACTCCTCCAGGCACCCATCTCAGACAAACGGCCGCCTTAGGTAGCCACGACAACACAACAACACTCTCGCCCTTCAACCATCTCCTATCAGATCGTTCTCAAAGTCAGTCATGTCACTCTTCACAAAGCTCCCCGCTGAGCTACGAGACCCTATCCTCCTCTGTTGTGATTCCACAGACCTCGCAAACCTAACCCTCTGCTCGCGAGCCCTCCGCACACTCATCACACCATACTTATACCGCACCGTCCCTGTCATTCTCAGTGACGGACTGTTGAATGCCCCTATGGTATCCCTCTTCCACAGGAGTCTGGACAGAAACCCCCAACTTGGCACATTCGTGCGCAAGCTCGAGATCCAGATACGCAATCGGGCGAGGATTCCTAGATCTCGGGGAAGGGAGAGGTTTTATGACACCGGACTTGGGGAGACGGTGTTGGGATATGTGCTAAGAAGTGCGGGGCACGAGGGGAAAATCACGACGAAGAAGTTTGAACACCCCATCGAGTCGATTCTGGACAAGTGTACAGATTTGAGGCGCTTCATTATCGGGGATAGGAGTCAGTACGACTACTTCACCTACGCGCTCGAGTACCAACCCACCAATGCAAATGCAGATGTCAAGCATCCTGCAGATCCGCAAGATATGACATCGAGATCCAGCGTGGATCAAAACGCTGTCGCAACGGGCCTCGGTCGCGGTGCAAATACCCATCGACGTCTCAAGAGTGTAACCATATCCCACAGCGGAAACGAACGCCTCTGCTTCCCTTTCGACAGTCTCCCCGCACTCCTACTTCACCCCGGCCTTGAACATCTCACGCTGGACAATCTGACGGAGGATTGTTCGAAGCTTGTGGGGGGACAGACTAGTATCGCAGCACACATCAGCGACCTATGCAGACAAGTTTCACCTCCGAAAGGCCTCTACCGTGACCCCGAGCCCTCGAGTATCACGAGATTGTCGTTGGTAGCGACGCAGATGGCACCTCGTAGTCTAAGAACAATTCTGGCCATGACCCCCCGACTACGATATCTGAAGTACGATTTCTGGCTCGACTGCCAGTACCAAGCCTCGTCCACAATGGCCCTCTCCGTCCCCGACTTGAACCTCGCGCTTGGGAAAATTACGGACACGCTGCAGTCTTTATCGCTATCCATCAAGTTGTTTCATCTCCCGCGTCGATATGCCGATGGTACAGGCGGGGAATTCCGATGGCTGGGCAATTTCGCCAGCTCTGACTCTGAGGAGGCTCCAAGCTCAAGCTCAGGGTTGAAGTATCTGGATCTACATGCCTTTTCTTCCCTCCACTTCCTTGAAATAGACCCACTCCTCCCACTCTTCTATGGGCAGCATCGCCTTACTGCTCCGGCACGACTAGCTACTCTCCTCCCTCGCTCTTTAGAACAGCTATTCGTCATCGACAGCGTAGAAAGAGTAGCAGGGTGTGCCGAAGAATTGAGCTGGACAGGAGAAGATATGTTCCGCGTCCTTTCCTCATATGCGCTGGACGTCGGGTCGACAGCGTTCAGGAAGTTGAAGTTGGATGTCCAATCCGTGCAGGAGAGCTGGGGGTCGGAACAGATACAGGGTTTGAAGACGGCGTACCACGAAGCGGGGTTGGAGTGCGAGGTTCTGTCGGATTGGATTGTGCCTCTGAGCCTGGATCCTCGCTATCCGCTTATATTAGCTCACCATTGTTGAGGCAGGCGGCATGTCGCCCGGGATAGCGTGGTCGATGAAATATTTTCCGCACCTCGACCCCCTTCTCTGGTCACTCCGGATAGTCGACGACATGCATAGCCTCGGAAATATACAAAGTCAATGGCTGGCGCCATCTACACCATGAAGATATGATCAAGTCAGACTAAGTATGTCATTATCTCCCCGTTCTACCCGCAAAAGGTAAAGCGATATCTCAATCTTTCTACTACTCCCTCCCACCATCCTAGAATCCACGAACAGCGTCCTCGTCACTACACATTTTCGATCGCTCTTATCCCGCTTTATCCATCCACCTCGACACGGCATAGAGCTTCTTACAAATATAAAAGTCCACACACGTCTACTTCAGGATTCTCTATATTTTTCTAATGTGCTAAGTTTTATACGTAGTGAGCTGATATCATATACACAATCACCGCATCTATTACAAGGAGGGAGGCTTTACAGCCCCTCACTTTCTAATCAATACCATAATCATTCCATTCATTCATTTCTTCGTATATCAGTTCTTCTACTTAAAAAGCAAAAAAGTAACTATAAGTACTATCAACCCAGCAACTATCTTAGTAGGTAGACTACGACAGTCGACTTGATCTTACTTCTTCCCTGTTATTCCACTCCACTCTACTTAACAACGCTATTCTATCTGTCCATCCATCCCTCTTGGACTTCTCTCCTAACACCAAAGTGTATTACTTATACTCCTTATTTCGCACTTCACGTTATACGTACTAAACAATGCCACCGCCCCTCTATATGCATCTATCCAACCTAACACATTATTCCATCCCAAAGCACACCACCATCTCTTGTACTCGCTCTCACACTTCAACGCCGATCACGATCCAACAATTCCCTCGTAATCACAGTCCCAGAGTCGTTGACATTCGCAGTCCCAGGATCCGCAGACTCAGCCCAGCCCTCTCACAGTATTCCTGCCCCCGATCCTCGCAATCCGAGTAATTCACTGCCCCCGATCCTCGCGAGGGGGCGGCGAAGACAGTAACAGTCTGCAAACGCTGCGCCCACCCAACCCGCAGGAAAAGGGCTTGACACACCACCGACGACGACAACGACACGCTGACGAGAATGAGCTTAATTCAACATCTCTTCTCCAGTCTAGAGTCAAGTTGAGTTGTTGAGATGTATTCAACTTCGTCGTCGGCGCTGTGTCGTGAAGTGTGTAATCAGTAGACTCCGTCGATTGAAGTGGAAACGTATGAAGGAAGAATGCGTAGGAAATTATGTGCCCACAAGACACATTATTTCGACGGAAGAGAGAGACACTGCAAGCACCCGAACTGAGTCGGTGAACAATTTGAAGGTGTTGAACTTCCTTCCATTACTAATTTTCGCGAAACGACCTTTGTCGTCCGCATAAGTAGACGGCGATTAGCCACCCCTCCCGTGAAGAGCGGGAGGAAACTCTTATCTAATGCAAGCAGCAAAACTTGTTGAAGTCTTCCATCCCTCCTGATATCCATATCCCGATCCCAATCTCATTTTGAACGCCAAAAGCTAGGTATCAAACCATCATATGCGCCACAGTACCTGACCCGAGATGACACGACTCTTCTTATCAGTCAGTCTGTAAATGAACGCCGATGTTGAGATCGCTAATCATAAACCCCCCGAACCGCCCAAACGACCATGGATGCAGGTTGAACTTTTTGGTATCATGAACTCATAAAACACATTACACGCAGCTGTTGATATGCTGCTGGCCCAAGCACGCTGTTAAAGGGTGCTGGGAGAAGAAAGGAAAGGACGCCTCGATCTACGAGGAGTACTTCTCGCGGTAGAACTTGGCGGCGTTGACCAAGTTGGTCAGCGCAGCCTTAGTCTCCTTCCACTGCCTGGTCTTCAGGCCGCAGTCGGGGTTGACCCAGAGCTGCTCAGGCTTGAGGAACTGAAGCATCTCGGCGATGCGGTCCTTGATCTCCTGCTCGGACGGGACACGTGGCGAGTGGATGTCGTAGACACCAGGACCAATGTGACGCGGGTAGGCCTTGTCTTCGAAGACCTTGAGGAGCTTGGCATCGGACTTGCTGTTCTCGATGGAGAGGACATCGGCATCGAGAGCGGCAATGGCGTGGAAGAAGTCCTGGAACTCGGAGTAGCAGAAGTGGGAGTGGATCTGGGTGGAGTCCTGGACACCAGCGCAGGCAAGTTTGAAGGAGTCGACAGCCCAGGTGAGATACTTCTCGCGCTCGGTTCCCGAGCGGAGAGGCAGACCCTCACGGAGGGCGGGTTCGTCGACCTGGATGACGTAGATCCCGGCAGCCTCGAGGTCAACGACCTCGTCACGGAGAGCAAGAGCAAGCTGCTGAGCCTGGACGGACTGGTGGACGTCGTCACGAGGGAACGACCATCGCAAACAGGTGATAGGACCAGTAAGCATACCCTTCATCGGCTTCTTCGAGACCTTGGCGGCGTACTTCGATTCTTTGACGGTCATCGGCTTGGGACGAGAGATGTCACCAACAACAATCGGAGGTCGGACGCATCGAGAGCCATAAGATTGCACCCAGCCCTTGGTGGTGAAGACGTATCCATCAAGACGCTCGCCAAAGTACTGCACCATGTCGTTTCGCTCTGGCTCACCGTGAACGTAGACATCGAGACCCAGCTCATCCTGGATCTTGACATTGTCGTCAATCTCCTGCTCGATGAACTTGTCGTACTGCTCCTCAGTGATCTCGCCCTTGGTAAACTTGTTACGCTGGACACGGATCTCCTTGGTCTGAGGGAAGGATCCGATGGTGGTGGTGGGGAAGTTGGGCAGGCTGAGGTGGGTCTTCTGCTGGGCGTATCGCTCAGGGAAGGGAGACTTGCGCTCGTGCATGGCCGCTGTCACCTGCGACTGGCGGTCCTTGACGGCCTTGTTGTTTGTGCGCTCGGACGAAGCACGAGCTTGGATGGACTTGGCATTTGCCTCGAGGGCATCACGAACGGTGGCAGGGCCACCGGTGACAGCCTTAGCAATGACAACAACTTCGGCAGTCTTCTGGACGGCGAAGGAGAACCAGTCCTTGACTTCCTCAGGCAGCTTCTTTTCGCTGTCGAGAGAGTGTGGGGTGTGAAGGAGAGAGCTGGAGGTAGCGACAATGACGCGGTCCTTGCCAAGCTTCTGGATGGCGGTCTCGACAGTCTCGATGGCGCGCTTGAAGTTGGTCTTCCAGATGTTACGGCCATCAACAACACCGGCAGAGAGGATCTGGTTCGAGCCGAGCTTACCAATGACGCTCTCAAGCTGCTCTGGGTTCCTCACGAGGTCAACGTGAATGCCGTACAGGCTCTGGAGGGCTGGGAAGACGTCGAAGTTGTGGACAACATCACCGAAGTAGGTAGCGAGAATGAGCTTGGGGAAGCTGTCGCCAACAAGCTTCTCGTATGCCGCCTTGAAGGCGTTCTTGATCTTCGGAGCAAGATCGAGCACCAGGACTGGCTCGTCAATCTGGACGGTCTCTGCGCCGGCCTCCTTCAGCTTCTGGAGCAGCTCAACGTATACTGGCAGCAGCTTATCGAGGAGGGTAATGGGGTCGACGGACTGGTCACGGTCGGCCTTGCCGAGGGCGAGGAAGGAGACGGGACCGATGAGGACTGGGCGGGTGGTGATGCCTGCCTCTTTGGCCTCGAGGAACTCAACGACGGGCTTGGGATCGGAGGCGAGCTTGAAGGTCTGGTTGTCCTGGAAAGTGGGCTTCACGTAGTGGTAGTTGGAGTCGAACCACTTGACCATTTCCTGTTCGCATGTCAGTGCTGCTCCAATGTGCTGTCATCAATTGCGTGCTTATGCTTACCAGGCTAGGAACGTCGACGCCATCCTTCTGGTGGCCACGGCCCATGGCAAAGTACTCATCGAGCGTGTGCAGCGACGCCTGCGAGTATCGGTCTGGGACAGCCTGCGATGCGTTAGCCTTATCCCAGGGCAGATGGTGATCCGAGTAAGCTTACATTGAAGAGCTGGATGTGGTCGAGAATGTGGTCGTAGAAAGCGAAGTCGTTGCTGGGGATAACATCGACACCGGCATCCTTCTGGATTTTCCAGTGCTCAAGGCGCAATCGCTTGGCCTCCTTCAGCAGATCGTCCTGCGAGAGCTTACCCGCCCAGTACGCTTCGTTGGCCTTCTTCAGCTCACGGTCCGCGCCCATGCGGGGGAACCCCAAGACTGATGACTGGACCATAGTGGCGGTCTGTGCAAGGAACGAGATGGAATTGGGTATCTAGAAGGGTAATTGAGGGGGGAAAGGTGGAGAGAAGAGAAAAGATGGGAGGAGGAAGAGGTGAGGGAGTGAGATGACAAGCAGCGGAGGAACAGTATGAGCTTTTAGCTTGGGGCGGTGGTGTGCTGCAACGGTCTTCGCTTTTCTCCCAGGTTCTTTTTTGTTGGTGCTGCAGGCGGGGTGTGCGCCTAAACTGCTTTGGACTCACCGCCTTTGCGCGATCTGGCGATGTGCGATGCCCCTCCCAGCGGTCGAGGCCTGCAGCAGCTTTTAATCTCGAGGACGCCTGCCACCGGGTTACGGACGCTCTTGTTGCATGCAATGCAGGCAGCTCTGAGCCGCTTTCCGTGGCAGCATGTTGCGGGCCATTGACCGATTCAGGGAGACTAGAAACCGACTTTCTTCCTGCAGCGCTCCTCAAAAGGATCTGCAAACCTCCGACGCCGGAGTCCGACGACTATCGATGCGAGATAGAGTTTGTCGCGCGCGAAGAGACGGTCCATGTCTTGGCCAAGTCGTGTGCAACCTTCAACAGCTATCGTGAAGTCGTGCAGTAGATACGCCAGCTAAGTCTAGTATCCCGGTGCAGCTCATAATGGTGCGCCTGCTTCAGATCGCTGAGAGCTGCCGGTGGGACTTGGGCCGAAGAGCCCCAGGGTCCACGAGCATTAACCCACTTTATATAGGTCACTACCCCGCTATCATGTCGTGCAGTCGAGCAGAAACGCAAACTTGAAGCTTCCTTCACTTCAGCACATTGTCAATTAGCCCCGAAAGTTTGAAACATCATGTCTAGGCCAGGCCCAGCTCGCACAGCATCCACGAACCTCCTTCCGAGCTCGAACTCACGCGTCTTGGACGGCAAGGTTGGGATTGTCACAGGCGCTTCAAGAGGTACTTCTTACAGACAAGGTTGAGCTACTTCCAGATAACACTTTGAAGGCATTGGAGCTGCCATCGCCCGTAACTTGGCCAGCAAAGGCTGCAACCTCGTCCTCAACTACACGTCCGAATCGTCGACGAAGAAGACCGAAGACCTCGCCGCCGAGCTCAAGGAGCAGTATGGGATACAAGCTGTACCAGTGCAGGCTAGCATGGGCTCGGACAATGGGCCGAAGCACGTCGTGGAGATAGCGAAGAGCCACTTCAGCCATCCCAAGTCGGGCAAATTCCAGCTCGACATCGTGATCAACAACGCTGGTGTGGCAGGCAACAAGCTGATAGAGGACGTCGATGTTGAGGACTTTGCGCGGCAGTACAACATCAATGTCCGGGGGCCTCTGCTGCTTGTGCAGGCAGCGATACCCTATCTGCCCACCGATCGCTCCGGTCGCATCGTCAACGTTTCGTCCGTCAGCTCTTCACTCGGATATGTTAGTCAATCGGTGTATGGCGGGACGAAGGCAGCGCTCGAAGCAATGACACGGACTTGGTCGCGAGAGCTTGCAGAGCGAGCGACAGTCAACGCGATCAACCCAGGGCCTGTGGCAACGGACATGTACACTTCGACGGACGATGCCTTCGTGAAGCAGAACAAGCCCTTCATCGAGGCCACACCGCTCTCAGCGCCAAGGAAAGAAATCGATCCGGAGGAGATATGGGCACCGTTGGAGAAGACGGGAGGCAGGGCCGCATACAGTGAGGAGATCGGAGGGGTGGTAGGGATGCTATGCACGCCCGAAGCAGGATGGACGACTGGCAGCGTCATCTGTGCCAACGGAGGCATGAAGTTCAGCTTTTAAGAGGCTACCCATAAAAGTTTGCATCTACATATATAGCGCAAAAGTCTTTGTCGGGCCCTGAAGGACTCCTACATCCTCAACACATTTCTGCTCAAGTGCTTAGAGGCAATTGGTCCACGCTTCGGAGTGTTGGAAAATCTACTCGAATGACTATTCAGACCAAATAGAATCTCGAACATCGATTACAAGGTGACATCCCGGAGCGTGGCTCCGTTGGCATTTTGTTTGGCAGGGCTTCGCGGGGTTGGTCCCCGAACCACGGTTGAGCCTTGGAGTGTGCCTCAATTGACATGTGCTTTATCGCGAAAACAAAATCTCGCTGTCGTCCCGTCGGTCATCGGCGAGCGCAAGCTGAACAAAATCGAGGACACGCTGCAGCAGGCATCTCATGGCGTACAAGACCCACAGGTCTCGACTCCGGGAGCGTCTGCAGCTAGGCTTGGCGCAGCAGTTCGTGCAACTTCCCCCAACCACCTTCCGCGCGCTGCCGACCCTCAAATCTTGCGCATCGCGTCAACATCGTTATGAGCCGCCTGGTTTGCGCCTGAGCAATATGGCATCGTCCGCTGCGCAATCTTCACTGGGCGGGCGGTTATCTTTGCGCGCTGCCTAGACCAGCCACGCGGCCGTTGCTCAGGGCAACAGTTTGTTTACCCGCTGGCATGTGCCGCTGACGGCTGCGCCCAGCCTGGGTTGCAGACGCCGCCACATTCCTCTCGACGCTTGCGGAGCACCACCAGACGATGCCATTCGCTCGGGCCTTTTTTTCGACGCATCTCAAAGGCAAAGTCCGGAAGCCATGGGGCGGCGTTGTGCCTTGGGTGGCTGGGCCTCTGTTTACAGACCCGCCATCCCGCCTCGCCCATGCATCTGTGCGTGAACTGGAGATCTGAGGTGCCCCTCTATCCTCTCTCTGCCTCTATCCGAGACTCGTCTTCAATCTCCAAAGTCGTCAACTCTGTGCAACGCTGTCCCGCAATTCGCAGCGCGTTCAATGGAGGGAGTCGTACTGCACTCGGGCTGAGCGTCCTTCCTTGCCGTCGAAGATATCCACTATGAAACCTGCGAGCGCGCCGTCTCGAGTCTACATGCAATCGCTCGCCGTCGTGCATGTACCCCTCGTCTGGTTCTTTGTCGTCTTTCCCTTCGCCGCGGCCCAGATGCCATATGTTCCGACGCGCATACTCCAGAATGATACCCTCCTTTACGTCTTCCAACCCTCGGCCGGCTCCTCATCGCAGTTTGAGCTTGGGTCAATCGACACATCCTCGAAGATCGTAGCCTCCGCGCTTCCCTACACGACGCTGTACCCGACGCTGCCCTTCCTCGATTCCAAGACCCAGCGCGCGTTCACGCCTGTACTAGACGATGGGGGGAACATAACAGTGTACACTGGGGACTGCGCTGAAGGTGTTGGCGGCGCTGAGCTCTGGACCTTTATACCTAGCTCTGCCAGCAACGACGGGAATGGGAACTGGCAACAGCAGGACATCGTCTCTAAAGGAAACTACACGTCGGCCGCTGGCTCCAACTTCCTGAGCAACGGCATGTCTTTCTCGAGCGTCGTCGACGGAGACGCCATAGATACGGGAGCCTACTTCTTCGGCGGCATGTGTCCCCTTCTCGACAACAGCGACGACTGGCAATCCGCTGCCAACTACTCGAATCTCATGGTCACACTGGAGCCCAGCCAAGCTGACTCGAAGTCCATCAGCTATCAACTAGGCGTTTCGACAAGTCGCGGCCCGCCTATTGCAGAGGCTGGTTTCACTCTCACCGGCCTCCAACCAAGCTTCTCGAACAGGACCGATGGAACTCAGACACAGCAGCAGAACTTCGTCCTCATCGGTGGTCATACGAGCGCTGCATACATCAACATGTCGCAGGTGGCACTATTCTCTCTACCGCAGCAAGGTTGGACATTTGTTCCCGTGTTGCAGCTAGACAATGCGAGCGATGAGATTGAACCTCGATCCGGCCACTCTGCAGCTCTTACACCCGATGGTCAACACATTGTTGTCTTTGGGGGCTGGGTTGGTGACCTCAATACTCCTGCCGAACCTCAGCTAGCCATTCTCAACGTTGGCGAAGGTTATGGTGGACAGGGATCCTGGGAATGGACCGCGCCTGCTACGTCGGGTGCAAGGTTACCTGATGGTGCAGGCATATACGGCCATGGTACTGTCATGCTTCCTGGTGGAGTAATGATGGTCATGGGAGGGTACTCCATATCTGCTTCAAGCTCTAGACACCGAAGGGCAACACAGACTTCAAACACCGAGACAATGTTTTTTAATGTCTCATCGAGCACGTGGATGTCAGACTACACTCCACCGCTTAGCGCAACAGCACCGGCAGACAAGAAAAGTGGCCCATTAGCAAAGACCTCGCAGAAAGCTGGTCTTGGTGTTGGTCTCGGTGTTGGTATGGCAGCTGTCTTGGGGCTCATGGTGTTCTACATTTGGTATGTAAGGCGCCTCAAGAATCAACGGGAGCTGCGAGAGAAGCAACTACGGGACCTGGCAATGGGAGCACACCGGTACAACGTGGACGGTATCTCTCCCGGAATCGACGGGCGTGGTGGGCAACTAGATGCTGGTGACTATCTGGACGAGAACGACTCCTACTTCTACCCCGTCGCACCCCAAAACCAAGGTTGGAGACAAACTCGTGGCCACGACGCGGAACGTACAGGACTTCTTGTTGAGATACCTAGTCCTACCAGAGGCCTGCGGAGAAGTCTTGGTGGCAGGCAGGGACACCCTCTTCCCCGGTACGATGAGAGAAGAGTGCAGGGCTCCGGGCACATACACCCAATTGATGAGGTTGAGGAAGAGCAAGACCACGAGAACCTTACTGACCAAACGCCCCTTGCGACATCGAATGAGATGACAGAACGACCTACCAAACGTGGCGCTTCAGTGTTCGAGAACGCGCCTGTCCTCGACCCTTTCACTGATGCACATCGCACAGGCAATACCAGCAATCAGGTGAAGATCACTGCACATTCCGCCCCGACTTCTCCAGTACGCGATCGCCCTGCGCACACTCCCAGCGATTGGCAGATGGCTACCGCTGGGCTGCTTCCTCCTCGGAGATCGAGTCCAAACTCGACCGGGCGTGTGTCGCCCACGAAGTCAGATCGCACTGGATCCAATCTTAGCGAGCGCAGTCTCCGTTCAGACATATCATCGAATTCTACTAATGGCAGCTTGAGACGTAACGTCTCTGTACGATCGGCGGCTTTGATGACCCTCACCAGCAATACAAACCCATTCAAGACACCAGATGCAAGTCCGACGACGGACCGCGCTAACAAAACCAGCCACGGATGGCAGTCCCCAGTCGACCCGCGGACCCAGTCACTCACAAGCATTCGCAGCACCCGACCGGGTACAGCCAACGCAGACGCCGAGTCATTTACTACGGCGAGGACTTCGTTCATGCAACTGCAAGCTGAGGGTGAAGCACTCCTTGGAGGTAATCCGGAGAAGGCGCGACCTGGAACATCATCGACTTCGAATGGGTCCAATGCTTACTCGTATCAAAACACCGAGCCCAGTATGAGTCGTAATGGGACAATTACAGCTGCAACTTCAGTAGCAGATGGCCCTTTCCGAACCAGGGAGAGAAGAAAGAGCTGGTTAGGGAGTGTCCGTCGGGCGTTGTCTCGCTCAACGACAACGACCGATGTGCGAACGCGTTCTATGACCGCCGTCACGCCTCAGATGGAACGTTACAGAGATGATCCTCAATCACCTGTTGCGCGGGAAGACAAGCGCCAATCTTTCCCGGCATCAGTTCCACCCCGACGAGCTGCAAGCGATGCAAGTTTCTGGCGCAGCAGACGCGGCCGACAAGACTGGCTGGACGAAGAGATCGACCCCAACGACCCTAAAGCTCGATGGCGTCGCAACAGTGGTGACGACTGGGGTGCGCCCGAAGATCTCGCTCATGCTGAGAAAGAACGCAAACGTCGCGAATGGAGAGAACGAAGTACCCTCATCAATCTCGGCGACGACGAGCATCTTCCAAGCCCACATACGCCCATTCCACCAGACCATCTAGGTACACCTGCGCCGGAGAGAAGACCAGCCACCCCAGCAGACGAGGAAGACTGGGACGTCGAAGCAGCAGTCGAGCGACGCGTCGTGCAAGTCATGTTCACAGTCCCCAAATCTCGCCTCCGCGTCGTCAACGCAGATATCGACGGAAGCAGCATCCGCTCCCTCCCCAGAGACGAGAACAGCCCCAGTCCAGGTAACGGCGAATCGAGCAACAGCCCCGGACGCGTCAAAGGCCTCGTAGACCGCTTCGAGAAGGAACGCTCGCCGCGACAGTCACAGTCACCGCGTGCGTCGCCGAGAATTTCGCCAAGTCCGTCAATTAAGTCGGTTAGAGTCCGTAAGAGGGAGAGTCAGGCGTCACTTGTGTCGAGGGGGAAGGGGAGGAAGACGAGCGCGAGTTTCAGCGCTGGGGCGGGGGCGGAGGAGTCTTCGCCCAGTGGGCGATAGGGTGTCGGTTGGATCGGGAGGTTGTTTACGTTCGCGTTTGTTTTAGCATACTGGTTTGTTGATTTGATGGTGTAGGAGGGATTGGTGGATTGGACTGTCGTTGAATGAATACCTTGGGTTAGCGCTCGGCGTTTTAGCGATGCGATGAGTTTTCTGGTTGTAAGGTTGGTCGGCATTTTGCTTTGATGTATCTCGAGTTTTTCGGGTGTGATGTGGAAGATGTCGGAGGATGGGTGGATGTAGGCAGTGTTGATAGCTACAACTGTCGCAATCTTATCTCATCTTCACTTCACTGATCAAATACCTGTATACTTGCTACAATACAATACAATACGCTCTCGGGAATCTCGACTCGTCTACCTACCTACCTACCTACTGTACTGCCTGGAGGGCTGTACTACTCTAACAGTATTACTAACATACAACACAGCACGGATCGATCCCTGCGCTGCGCTATCTGGTATCATTACGTGTTTGTATTTGCGTTTGTTACAGTTTGACGCGGATTTTGTTTTGGGGGGGGTGCATGGAGATATGTTCTGCGTTTTGTGTGTCTGGATACGTGCATGCGTTCGTTCGTGCGTTCGTTTGTTGTTGTTGTCGAATTGGATGTCGGAAAGTTGTCGCAGCGGTAAAGGGAGGGGAGTCGTGGCGTGGCGTGGCGTGGGCTTTGAACTGAACTGAACTGAACTGAACTGGAGTCTTAGTCTTGCAGTCCTAGTCAGTTAGTGTGGAAGTGAAGTGAAGTTCAGTGAATTGAATTGATTTGACGTGACTAGTATACACGCGTTCGCCCGCGCGATGTTGTGTAGATAAGTTTCTAGGATTGTTGGAATGCAGATGGTTGCACGGGTACGGTGGTATGAAGAGGTGGTTGCGGAACTTAACTTGCGAGCGGAGGAGAGTAGAGAGGTGCTAGCTTGTTAATTGAGTAGGTGAAGGCGATGGCTTAGCTAGTAGGAAGTAAAGGGGGGAGTATAGGAGTTACTAAGGAGGGATTATTTAGTTTTCAGGTAAGGATGGGGATCGTTTAGGAGGATCTATTAGAGTTAGGTAGTAGGAGATAGTAACATAGTTTAGTTAGAATAGTAAGATAGATTGCGGGATTGTTTTTAGGTGGTTTATGTGTATTTGAATATCTTAAAGGAACTAAGTCTAACAAGTGAAGAGGGTAGGAAAAGTATTATGGATGTAGATTAAAGGTAAGAGTAAAGATTTGATATTGCAAGATTTAGGGTTGAGGACTTGTTGGAGGATATCTAAGCGAGTTCTAATACGTACGTACGACTATTTGAAAGGGCAGGTCCCATCTAAGTCTGTTCTAATTTCCAAGTATTTGGAAGGAAGCACGGATGGTGGATGAGTTGCTGGGTAAGTTAGTATCTAAGACTTGATAGTACAGCGGAGAGGTACGTGCATCATATTTATGGGCCGGAAGTTATCGCTATGAAACAAAGTAGGAGACGTGGAGACAGATAAGCTCGGGCAATACTGGCCGAATGCATGTTGTTGGCCTATGACGAAAGAGACTAAACCGCTTCGGGCGGCAAGGCCCCAGAGTTTCGCTCAACGTGTACATCAGTATCTTCATTACGCGTCTTGAGGGCCAACTTCGGAGCTTTGCGTGAGTTTTTCATATAGATCTGGCGTAGTCCTGAATTGTTTGGAATACCTATCAATCAACTGTTCCTTTTGTTTCCATTATGCCACATCCTAGCGTATCCGCATTCGCGAATTCGTTCTTCAAGCCTAGGCAGGAAGCTACTTCGCCGTCTCAGGAAGCTGCGGACTACAACAGTAAATATTTCCTTGTAGAATTCTGTAACTAGTACTAATGGTGTGTTAGGCAATGGAGAGAACAGATGCATATTCCAAGGTTTCGAATGGAACATCCCGGCCGATCAGAAGCACTGGAGACGTCTCGAAAACTCGTTAAATTCGCTAAAAGCAGTCGGTGTTGACGAAGTATGGCTCCCACCGGGATGCAAAGCAACGCATCAGAACAGCAATGGATACGACATCTACGATCTCTATGATCTGGGCGAGTTTGATCAAAAGTGGCATAAGGTCACAAAGTGGGGTTCCAAGGAAGACCTGCTCGCGCTTTCATCCAAGGCTGAGCAACTTGGCGTCGGTCTAATCTGGGACACGGTGCTCAGTCATCGAGCAGGTGGTGACCAGAGAGAGAGAGTTAAGGCGGTGGAGGTCGATGCCGAGGATCGCAATAAGGTCCTTTCGAAACCACGCGAGATCGAAGCATTCCTCGGCTTCGACTTCAAAATGCGAGGCGGACAGTATTCGGACCTAAAACTCCATGCTGAGCACTTCAACGGCACAGACCACGACGCGACGCTGCAGCAACAGAAGCCCGGTGTCATATACCTAACCAAGCGCTGGTGTCCAAACGTCGACAAGTCGGAGAAAGGAAACTACGATTTCCTCATCTTCTCGAATCTGGATTACACATCTCCTGCCCTCGCAGCAGATACGATAAATTGGGGCTCGAACTTCATGCCGTCAACTCTCGGACCAGCGCTTTCAGGATTCCGTCTCGACGCAGCGCGACACTTCGACTGGAAATTCACCCGCGACTTCCTCTCCGCGATCAAAAAGACACATCCAAACAAACAATGGACTTTCCTCGCGGAATACTGGCACGGCGGGCACTACAGCAACATCCAATCCTACCTGCGCAACTTCCCTCCCGAGCTCAAAGTCCTGGCTTACGACGCGCCACTGCTCTACAAATTCCGCGACGCATCTTCGCACCTGCAGCCTAGCGCGCCTTCAAAGTCGTTGACACGGCCAGCGAGACCACTACCACCTTTCGATATGAGAGTGCTGATGAAAGACACTCTCGTCTCCGCGCTCCCGAACCAAGCAGTAACAATGGTAGCTAGCCACGATACGCAACCAGGCCAGACGTGCGAAGCGTACATTTCCCCCGACTTCAAAGAAGCTGCGTACGCGATCACGCTTCTACGGCAAGGAGGCATACCTTGCGTCTTCTTTGGAGACTTGTACGGTTTGTCGCCTTGGGAAGGAAGGGGTGCTGAGCCGCCGATTTGGAAATTGCCGGATTTGATGCTGGCGAGGAAATTGTTTGCGTACGGGCGGCAGAATGAGTATTGGGATGCACCTGGTTGTGTGGGGTGGACGAGGGAAGGGCTAGATGGTGAGAGGGTGCCGGAGGGGAAGGAGTGGATGGGCGAAGGGTGTGCGGTTGTAGTTAGTAATGTGCACGAGGGAGGGAGGAAGAAGATGTTTGTGGGCAAGAAACATGCTGGTGCGACGTGGACGGGGTTGTGGGATTGGGAGACGTATAAATTGCAGATTGACGATGAGGGGTTGGGAGACTTTGCGGTTGGGGGTGCGGGTGCGAATGTGTATGTACGGGATGTGGCGAGTGGGAGGAATTTGTTTGGGCAGTTTGATCGGGATATTTATGGGAAGGCCTAAGGATTTCGCTTCTATCGTAGCAGCCTACCTAATCAAAAACATGACGGCGTTGGCTCGATCCTGTACTCGTTGTGGATGGAGTGAACGACCTCTATAACTTTCTGGCCCGTCCAGGCTTCAGTTGAAGTCTAACCACACGGTTCGGCCTGGAGTAACCAGTTCTGTCCAAAACTGTGGTAGGAGAACTTGGCCTTCAGGTCCGATCAAATCGTAGTTCCCTTCCCTGATCATTTTTATTTCATACTCATCTTGCCTTTTGAATGCCATAGGTCGATTGTCCGGGCCACTCCTAGGTTGGTACAGAGAGCAGAGCAACTCAGTTACGTTCTGCACGGATAAGCTCGGGCTCTGATTGTGCTGAAAAAGAAGACTAATAGCTTACATTACTATCGCGCGCAATACGGAAGGGTATTTCGTATGGCTTGTTGTTCGGCCTCGTGATAATGACACCTGCTGCGGTGCCCGGTGGCGGGAGTGGGGGTAGAGGTCCGCCCATTTGGATTTCTGGGCCATTGATGGGAAAACTTCTAGGTGATAGGCGAGGCGAGACCATATACATCGCTGGCGATTCGAGATCTATTAAGTCATGGGTCGCACCAGGAACTCCCGCCTTGTCTGGGCCCATCTGCAAGCCGGATGTAGATGCGAAATCCGACTGCAGCTCTTCCAAACCTTCTGATTGAGAGGAGCTCCCCTTTGTCTGAGAAGCATTCGCTTCTGGATCACGTACTTCCCCGGGTGGCTTGAACGGGTCAGCGGCTGGGTCTTCTGTTGATGACTCGCATGGTTTCTCTTCATCGAGACCTTGGCGTGAAGATGATGCCGTAAAAGCTGAATTCAGATTCATTGTAGCATGATCGGGCGACTTGGCATCTGTTGGCTCGGACAGTGGAGTAGAATCTTCTGCTGCCGTATGACTCTGGTCTAGCGAGTCTGATGCATACCGTAGGACCTTTCGGGATACAACTCGCATATCTTCCCAAAGCTCTTGGACAAGATCCTCATGGCTACTGTCGACATTTTCTTCCATTCCAGAATTTACCGCTTCGTCTACATCTTCAACACCTCGATCGTCTTGGGTTTTTCCTATTCCTTGGTCGTGACTTTGGAAAACGATGGATGCTGATGGAATTCGGTTACCCAAGAGCACACGGTGCAAACTTGACGTGTCGTATGCTCGAGAGTCCGTGTAGAGAGGGTCCTCATCCTCTGGTGGTGCTGATTCTAGCAACAAATATGGCCCTTGGGACGGATCACGGTTAGTGACACGCATACCTGTGTCCTGAAGAATGCCTTTTATGCCGGAGATAGAATTTTCGATGGAAAGTTGCTGAATCCTGTACGGATAAGCTTCGTTGATGCCACATCAGGTCGCGCACTTACCAGACCATTTGCGAGCCTTGCCCAACAGCTGACAGGGTCATCGCAGTCAAAGAAGTATCGAGGAGTCGATGTTGACTCTTTAGCATTCCTCGATAGAACAGCAGCTTGTCCTTAGTAGAGAAGATCCATCGTACGCGAAGACTGAAATGCCGTAATTTCGATTTGGTCTCCTTGAAACGGCTTAGGAGAGGATTCAAAGTCGCCTGAATACAGTTCATTGGGTCGAGAACCCGCTGACATATGCTCACTATATCCTCCAGTAGAGCCTGTGCTCGAAGGGTCACTAAGCGGGGTTGTTGTAGAACTTCATCTCGAATTCTAGCCAGCAGTTTTGAAAATGTGTCGATCTCATCTGCATATAGACGCACTTCTCGACCAGCAGCGCCAATACCCGCGGCTAACTGAAACAAGCCCTTGGAAACGGCAAAACTGGTGCCTAAGAGAGTGATGAGGCTTGCGCTGACGCTCAGAGGGTCCGCCATTACGATGATTGTGGGAAGGGACCCGGTATCGTTTTGTCCTAAGTCGGTCTGAGGCGAGTCGAGCTGAATGAGAAAGAGATGTAAAAGCCAACGAGCGAAGGTTCGGTGGCATGAGTGATCCAGGCAGCCGAGAGAGCAGGCTGGAAGTCGGTCAGCTCTTTTCAGCCTTGCCCTTCCTCAGCGCTGTGCAGTGGCTGACAAGATCGCTTAGCACGAAAAACAGCTGCGATTCGCCATAGCCTGCAGAATGGCAGTTCGCTGGGGACCAGTGGCGCACGATCCACTCGTACAGTGCGACAGCCATAGTCGTGAACCAGACATTGACGTGATAATGGCCGAAAACCTGAAAGCTACTGAAGTGTCACTTCAATCGGCAGAAATGGAGCTCGGGTGCGAGTTTTCGCTATGGACTGAACTCATCCCCTTGTCGGCGCTATAGCAGGCTGCGCTCGGGTCATTGTTTCGAGAATACTTGAAGTATCCATTGATTGACACAATAGCGAGATCTTGAATAAGGAACTAAAGAAGAATGTGATTGGGCGCCCACAAATGATGCTTATCTCCGAAGCATCTCCGGCGCCAGACTGATCCCGAGACTGAGACTGTGCCGCCAAAATCTTCATCCAACTTCAACTCTTCGAACAGCACTCATCATCGCCACGATCCCAGACCTGTCGAATCCACAAACTTACTGCTGGTTTGTATCGAAGTAGTTAGTCTTGTCAATTGAAAGGTGTTCTCAGCCCTATCCTACGGCCCACAACGTCTTAGCTGGGCGTATCAATACCATTGAGTCGCACGAGTGCGCCCTCTATGTAACTCTTTCTCGGTTATTTTGCAGGACTTAGATTTGCTGTCTTCAATCGATACGCATCAACTAATGCAGACGTCTCCGGCCTATGAGTTCTGCTATGAAGCGGGCGCCACAGAAGCTGGTCTCAGGAATGTGTGGATGACTTCTTGCTTCGACTTCCATATTTGCAGGATGAGATAAGTGAGTACTTGAGATTGACGTCGCTCCTTATTACACTTGAACTGCTGGACGGCATTGTAGAATTCTCGAGCCAGATGCGTGCGTTTGAGCAGATTCCAAGACTTCGTCCCCACATCGGCCATTTATTCGGTTGCAGCTTCGCCGATCCATGCAGAGAAGTTTCAACCAGGGCTTCCCCGAGCCAGCTGGCCTTGCATGAGGCGATACATCCGATTACACTCCGTTGGAAAGCCAGAGCGATGATTGGTGCTCGCCGTTGCGACTGCGGTCGGTGAAGCCTCTGCTGAACTGCTGCTTCCGGGCGAGACGAGACGACAACCTTGGCGATCTCTTAGTTGCATCTGGGCACATGCTTAACAAACATGCTCATTATGGCCTAATTGGTCTTTTAAAACAGATGAACGTCCGATGCTATCTGATCTAACGCCCGAATCGTCGTTTTTGCGACACGATCCTTCTAACCCGTCAAGAATGGCCTTGATGCTCAAGAACAGCGAGCGGTTACTCGCTCGTCAACACATCCAGAATCACAGCGAAGCATCGAGCGAGAAACATTATTGGGGCTATCCGAGTCGGGTAGTCCCATGCACCAACGATAAAGGATCATGCGAGTATTTGGATGGTGTGTACTGGATGCATACTGTGTCAATGCTCTATACGTTTATTCTTTGGGCAGTCATTGGAGGCATGCTGCTTCTCATCGTCCTAGCACGACTATTTCGACCCAAACGATACAATGCTCCAAGAGATCTTGATAAGAAGCAGGGAATTCTCTATCGCAGCTGGAGGTCAGTTGCATCAACAAGTCGACGTTATCTGCTGCCAGAGAGCCTGCCAAGGATCTTTCCGAATACAACGCGATTGCAAATTCTCATATTGGCAGCACTATGTGTCTACTTGACCATATTCTCGTGAGTTTTGCTCTTCTCGGCAGCTTTGCGCATATTTCGTTGACAATGTCCAGTCTGGTTGGTATTGTATACAAGACTTGGGTAACGCCAGTCAAGAACAGCGACAAGTTTAATACCCGAACAGGTCTTGGTGGCTTCAGCGACAGGGTTGGCGCGCTCGCGTATGCTCTAACGCCATTGACGATTGCTCTTTCGACTCGCGATTCCATACTTAGCCTGCTTACAGGTGTACCCTACCAGCATTTTAACTTTCTGCATCGGTGGACAGGACGGATCATTCTCATCCAATCCTTCCTTCACACGATTGGCTGGACCATTATCGAAGGCAAGCTCTACCAGCCGCAGCCTAAAGTCTACAACAACTTCATCAAGCAAACATATATGGTTTGGGGCATTGTTGCGCAAGGTTTCATCACATTCCTGTTCGTGTTCAGCCTGAAACCCGTGATCAGATGGACAGGATACGAATTCTTTCGCAAGTCTCATCTTGTTGTCGCTGGCCTCTACTTAGGAGCATGTTGGGGCCATTGGAACAAGCTCGCCTGCTGGATGATTGCATCTCTGGGATTGCTCGGTATAGACTTGGGCTTCCGCGTTGTGCGCATTTGTCTGATACATGTTGGGTACAAGAATGGCAACCAAGGAATCGGCTTCCGAAGTGTCCAAGCTAAGATTGACACTTTCAAGGATCCAACGGGAACTATCGTCCGACTATCTTTCACACACAACCATGAGCCGTGGAGGACCGGACAACACTTTTATCTCACTTTCCCAGCGCTTAGCCTTTGGCAATCGCATCCTTTCACACCCGCATCTGTGCCCCCGATCGCTCTCGTTCCACCTACGCATACCTACATTATTCGAGCTCGGAAAGGAGAAACGGGCAAGCTCGCTGCGATAGCAGAGCCCGGAGAAAGTGAGAAAGGCGCCTTACCAGAGACATCCGTTATTCTCACGGGACCGTATGGATGCTCTGTGGTCGACAAAGAAGCTTCAAATGTACTCGCAATAGCTGGCGGTACTGGAATATCATTCGCTCTACCTGTTGTGATATTAGCACTTACAGATGACTTGTCGCATACACAAAACGTCGAACTGGTATGGATTATACGACATATCGAGAATCTAATGTGGATTGCACCGGAGCTATCCTCCTTGAAGTCTCAGTTGACGCATGATGCGAACTCAAGTCCTTTGAAAGTGCGCGACAACGTCAAGGTCCAGCCATTGAAGCGCCTGAGAATTCGCATCTTTGTTACGCGATTGCCTGAGACCCAGGCGCATGTTAGGCCAAACGGCAACGAGAAAGATCTTGAGATCTCTTCTGCGTCTTCTTCGGCTTCGCTCTCGGCAGAACAAAGTCTGATGGATTTGCTGAAGCCCCATCCCGATTTCAGCGTCACCTATCTGAACCATGAGCATCCAAGCATTCCCGGCATTGTTGACGCTTTCGCCATAGACACACTTGCCAGCGGCCGAACACAAGTTGTTGCGTCTGGGCCTGTGGCTTTAGGCACAGATATCCGAGCTGCTGTTGCAGCTAGGAACTCCGCAGGACATGTTTGGAGAGGGGACGAGAAAGGCGACATCGACTGCGTATGGGATGATCGCATGGGATGAGGTGAACACAACATAGCTGTAGAATAATTTATGATTTCTCGCTATCTTGTCCTCATTGCTGTCATAGTCCAAACTTCCACCTGCAACTCGCAACCGCATGGCTCGCTTCGTCTAGCGCCCTTTCGCCTTGCAATTGATTCTTCTAGATGATACAGGTCCTGTGATTGCATTCGAGTTCTTGGAGGATGGCATGCAATATCGACTCGCACGACTCACAATGCTGGCTGTCTAAGGATATATTTTGAAATAGCTAGGTAGTGTATTGACCTTCCAAATCCGGCCCGGATAAGTTATACGAGCGCGAAACAAGGATACCATACCACGTGGCGACCGACCCCGCCTCTCCGTTCAACAATGTCAATCTATTTCCGCACTTTGCCTATCCGGGTATTTGTCAGGAAAGATCAATCTTTAAATTACACGGTGGCGCATTTGCTCTGTATAAGCCGTCTGTTGAACCTGAACTTCGGTAACAGTGGGATGGGCAGCAGCCAGAAAACTGCCTATGATCAATGTCGATGGTCAAAAATCGTCTCTTCTTGTCTTCGCGCATACATTCATAGGGTTCTTTCATGTTTGCTCCTGGCAGAATCATAGTACAGGAGAAGGAAGCAACATTATTCACCCAGGTTACTTCGCAGAAGAAAAAAGTCTACAAGAGTCTGGAAGACCATTCGCAGCATTTGAAAGAACGATCGAGCTTCTTCGTCCTACTAGAATCCCTGACTCGATTCCAATTCCGCAACTTTATGCACCATGAAGTCTTCTTTTCGGATCGTCGTTTCGCTCGGGCTCATTGGAACAGCTGCTAGCCACTGTAAGTATCATCGAATCCCTCTCCAGCCGAGTAAATCAGACCTAAAACCTCATCAGATGTCATCAATCGCTTCATCGTAAACAACACCGTGAGCAACGACTTCGAGTATGTCCGACCTTACATCAGTAATGTCACCGGAGATGAAATATGGTACGGCATCCTCAACCCAAACCGAGACCCAACAAACCTCGATTTCCGCTGCGGACCCAACGGCACCATAACAGGCAATCTCACGAAAACCGCAACGGTTCGCGCCGGCGACACAGTAGGTTTCCGTCTAGGCGAGCCCCATTTCAAATACTTGAACTACCCTTACGATGTCCCGCGCATATACCACCCCGGCCCCGGCTCCGTCTGGCTCTCAAAGTCGCCATCCGACAATCTCAACACGTACTCTGGGGATGGAGACTGGTTCAAGATCCTCGAGATCATTGGACGCACCGAGCAGAGCATGCCAGTCTTGTCCGATTCGACCTACGCGCCTCTTTACCAATGGGGCTTGTATGTTGCCCGAGATTGGAACTTCACGATCCCTGCAACGACGCCGCCGGGCAAGTATCTCCTGAGGTTCGAGCAGGTGTATCCTGTGAAGTCGTATCATCCAAATGACAACTACTTGGGGCCGGAGTACTTTGTGAACTGCGCACAGATTGATATCGTCAACGATGAGCAGATTGGTTCTCCGGGTCCGGTGGCCAAGATTCCGGGTGTGTACGAGAGATGGCAGCCTGGTAGGTTTCTTAAAGAGCGAATGACTGTTCAATGGATAAGACTAATGGTTAATAGAGTTCCAGAGCGAACCTTGGGATAAGAATAGCACGAGCACGTTCAAGTACCCTGGACCACCAGTCTGGCAAGGCTGAAAGACCTCGATAACTCGGCACTCGGGATAGTGTAAGACATTGTCGTTGCAGTACTGAATTTGGCCAAGGCCCGCGGAAGTATCGACAGCATTTATTACTACCTAAGTAGAGCCGTACCATCTGACTTCAATCGCTCCCATCTCTGTGAACATGTTGGGAACTATCGTTTAACAATCAGTCCTCCCACTACAGCACAACCTGCACCCAATTAGCTCCCATCAACCTTCTCCACTCTAGTCTCGCTACGAACTGCTTACCTGAAGTCTTCAATAGTGTCCCCGAACGGCTGATGGCGAAGAGCCTCCCGATCGCAATCGTCTGTCGTACCTGCCGACAAAGTCGCACAGCATACTCTCGTGATGATGGCCTCGTTTGCTCCACTTGCATCGAGGCAGTGGCAGTATTGCATGTCTTGTCTCTTCGTGATACTGAGCGCATGAGTGGGAATTGCTGCGGTGAACGAGAGGAGGAAGAGGTTTGAAAGACGCATGGTTAGAGCTTGGATAATTGTAAAGTAGAGTTATTGGAAAGGGTGTATGATTGTGGTCTTGTTGACCTCTAGATATACCTACGAAACTCAAATCCTCGGATTACGAAGGATCCTCTGTCTTCAGAAGCAATATGTACGAGCCGGGTGTTCCTGGACGCTGGATCCGAGCCTGACACCAAATTTGGAATTCTGCGCATGCTGTGTACCAACGAAAATATCCAGGTTATATATTTCACACGAATCAGAACATAGTGTCTCCAACCAGCAAGCCCATAAACTGCTGACTATCCTGCCACCAATCGTACAGTCCTTGGCTTGGAAGAGCACTTGCATCCATAGTTCCATCTTGCAGTCCAGCTTTTGTAAAGTCACCCGACATCCATGGCGCTGGGGTATCAGTGAGAAGCGTAGAGTCCGTAGGCCAAGAGGTAGCGTCGATATTGAGATATAGACGCGTAGCTTGGCAGAGGAGTTTGTATAGTCGGTACGGATGTGTAATTGCGTCGTCCGGAGATGCTTCAGGTCGTAGCGAGTCGGCGAAGCGATCTAGACGCGCCAAGTCATCGATGTCCCAGAGCTGAACGGCCCGATTGAAGAGGATACTGAATGGTACAAAGGGACAATATATAATAGCCCTGCGAGATGAAATGATCAATATTAAGCAAAGGACTTACAAGAAGACTGCGACTCACCAATTGACGTATGTTACGATCATGTCATTTCCTAAAGCTTTCAGATGATTCATGCATTGCTCATGCATCTCCAAAGCTTCGCGCGCGGCGATAACGCAATCATCTGAGATACCACCCATGAAGCCTGCTGTGGCAGGACGTGCTCGTAAGATCAGCGCAAGCAATGATGTTTCGCACACAAGATCGCATTTTGGCAACATGGCTTGCATCAGATCGGGTTCATCATTGCTCTGAATACTAGTGGCGTCCTGTTGAAACTCGTCAGTAATGACACTTACTGATGCAATTATCGAAGCGTACCACAACCTCGGCATGTGTGTCGTTGATCAGTAGTCGCATGCTCTGAGCAAGACTCTCTACTGCTCGAGTTCTTTCCGCCACAGGCCGATCAAGACTTGCTGGGCTATAAAGTTGATCATATACCATGCCGTGGATTCGGCCAAGTCTCGTAGAGCGCGGCTCATCTGACTGGATTGGCAACGTGATCTCAGAATCGCGAATGTTGGACGATCGGCCGAGTCGAAGCGATAGACCTTTTTCGATTCCATAGATTGTCCAAAACAAGCGTTCTTCCGCTTTTCTACGGGCTTGATCGATATTCCGTTCAGAACGAGGTCGATGATATCCCAATATCTGACAGAGATTGATGGCAGTTGAGACGTATGTCCAGGCAACTGTAGCTTTCGAATTCTCCACGGCATTGAATGCCTACCGTGATTTTTTAGCGAGCGTCGTTCCTATCAATTCATTAAAGGGGCACATACGCCGAGCATCAATGCAGCGATGACTTCCATGGATGCTGGTAAGAGCAATGGTAGCCGCGCAAGGCCATATTCGAGGTTGGTCCGACAGAGCTGAGCAAACGCTTTGTAGCTCCGTTGCCCAGATGCTATAACATGTTCCGAAAATATGCAAGATAAATACGCGTTTGCTAGAATGAGGTCTACGTCGGTGTAGTCGTCAACCGCGAAGTATACTTTCCGGCATGTATCGGTGAAGGTCTGCAGAGGAAGAATCTGCGAGATCCAGACGATTGTTGAGAAGTTAGAATGCTCTGGGAGCCCATTAGCGTGCGAGAGGGTATCACTAAATGAACAAAGAACCTTTAGCCCACCGTAGGACTTCAACCACAGCATCCAATGGTGGCATAGAGGGTGTGGAAGCGGCTCGCACAGGCGAGCTCCGGGCGACTGAAGGGTTCTCTAAGGCATGTACAAGCTTCGTCAAGGACAATAGTATCCCATTGGTCTCGGGTGCCACATCGTTGGATGTTCTTTCATCTAAAACAGCTTTGACAAAGTCGATGAGATGACTCGAATAATCCCATACCGGTAACCCGTTAGAGGCTGAGATAGACTTGTACTCGGCAAGAGGGTTTGGGGATTCATGAATATTGGTCTGCGTTATGAGAGACGGTTTTGTCTGAACCCTTTTCCCTCCTGACGATGTATCATGGTCTTGGATAAGGCGCTTAATGCTCGAAACGTCGTTGGCAATGTCGTCGATTTTCCGTTCACTGGATGCGTGCACGCGACCCTGTCAGCACGTTTCAATATACACGAAAGAGTCGACATACTATTGGGCTGATATTAATATTCGCTGCTTCGGCGCTGTATTCGACGCGACCGTGCTGTGAGTACAGCTTACCCTAGCGGTGGTACAATTCGAACAAGGCGATTTTCTATCACAGCCAACCTGCAGATTTGGAAATGTCAACCAAACCACCACTCAGCCACTCCTGCACAAAAGACCTCAACTCAATAACTTACCTTTCGAGCTCGACACTGGTCGCACTATTTTCGTTAGCTGGCCGTTTACGTCAGTCGGGTATTACCAGGATTCGAGCTCACCGAGCGGCGAGCGATCTCAGGACGATTCTTCGTGCGCTTATCAAGCTGCTCCCCGCGGGAATCCATCTTTGTATGATGAGGCTATGGAGAGAAGTCGGCAATGAAGATGATCCATCGTTTTGGTGGCGTTGGGGATGACAAACGCAGACGTAAAGAAGAACGGAGACGCGCGGGATTCCGGACGCGTCCCGAGGGGGACCCACTAATCTACTTAGCTCGATACATGATTGGCCACCTGTTCTATCTCTGCCTCAAACTATCCGTACTCTTACACCAGAGCTTTCAGTTCTCTATCAAATCGCTCGGTCGCCTCGGAGCACGAGATGAGCTCCAACTCTGCTTGAAGAGTTCGAAGAGGTATATATGTTGCCATGGCGCTGCCTGGTTGTCAGTATCGAACCGACCACATTTCATAACACTCTTCAGCTTCTTTTCATACCAAAGCATCATGGCAAAAAACATCCTTATCACAGGCGCAGCCGGCTTTATTGGAGGCTCCGTTCTTGCAAGCTTTGTTACTCGCGAAAGTGGTCCAATCAAGGACGCCAACCTTTTCGCTGCAGTCAGATCTGCAGAACAAGTTCAAAGCTTGTCCAAACTCGGTGTTAAGACTCTCCAACTTGATCTCAGCGACGGAAAGGCAGTCAAAGATGCAGTGGTCTCTAATGAGATTGATATCGTGGTCCACACAGCAAGCGCAATCGACACAAATATCGTTTCCGCTCTCATCGACGGCCTCGGTCTACGTCGCGAGGCGACTGGGAAGGCGACGTACTTCATACACACTTCGATTACTGCCGTATTCTCAGCTGAGGGAGGTTGGCCGTACGGAGAGGTGAAGGACACCGACCCAATATTCGAGAAAGAGAAAGAGCTTGGTGACGCTAACCCCGCTCGCAAGGTGACGCTCCTTGTTACTGAGGCGTCGAAAGCTCGGGGAGTCACAAGTTTCATCCTTCCAGTGCCCCAAGTCTATGGAAGAGGAACTGGCGAGTGGAGGAAGCTGTCCGTGGCTATTCCAGCCCATGTCAGGACCAGCATCCAACACAAGAGTGTTCACAAATTCGACGTGGAAGGCGTGAGTACACCATCCGATTGCTCGGAATCCTATAATCTCAGACCAGAATACTAAAAGTTGTTTAGAAACCACATGCCGTGCACATATCGGACTTGGCGGAGTTCTACGCACTCCTTGTAGAGAGAGTCTTGCTGGACGAAGATATCCCGAGCGGCGAGGAGGGCTATTACTTTACGACAGTCCATGGTACGCAGTGGTGGGCGATCATGCAGAAACTCGCCGAGGGTTTACATAAGCGTGGGCTTGTTGCTGAACCCAAGGTTGAGATTTGGCCCAGCGATGATGTGGCAGCAGAGTGGTTGGGCTTTCCACGTGCTCATATTCGCGCCATTGGCGTCTCCAGGTAGGACCGCTCTTTGTTGCTTGGTGAACACTAGCTGACAATTTGATAAGTGGGGACATTGTCACAGTTAAGGCCTATGAGAAGCTCGGATGGCAGCCAAAGTGGGACGAGAAGATGTTCATGGAGAGTCTGGACGATGAAGTTCAAGATTGTTTGGATCTGGACACAGTCGGATCGTCTCTCTTCGACGCGTTCAAGACAAGCAAATGAGCAGAACCGTTGTCGACGGCAAGAAGGGTGATGTGGTTTCGAAGTGTGTTGTAACAACTGTCGTTCTATACGTACGGACCATTACATAACGGAAGCATTGTTGTTGCACTGCGCCGACAAAGCTATATACATGATCCTGGCTGGCAATGAAGCTGTAGGCTTGTCTTTCCGTTCTAAGAGCCATCCGATCGGTTGTACATTTATATTAATTGCGAGAGTGGTAATGACCCATGTTCTTCTGTCCGTACTCGACTGGGGTGTCAGTAGTAACGTAGATCTGGGGACCACTACCATGTCGTTCTGGTGCGTCCGGTGATTGTGTGGGTGTATTATGGCTAAGGGTATTTGCTGCTGGTGCAGGTACTGCCATACCCTTGGGCTTGCCGTTCCAAAGCCTTGCCTCCTCATCATTCAGATTCTCTTGCCTAGTCGAAGCCTTCTCGGAGTTATCATCCACATCGAGGACCGTCATCTCATACAGATCGGGCTCCTTCTTGGAACGCAGCTTGCTGTCACTCTTCTCGATTGTATCGTACGGACGGGTGTTCTTAGACCTGTCGTTGCTGCGTAGGCGCGAGTTGATGAAGCCGGGTAGGTATCGTGTGAAGAAAGACTTGAGAGCTGGGACTGAGGCACACACGATGCCAGCATTGACTTCTGCGAAGCACCACTGGAATTGCTCGACGGCGTCCCAAGTATAGTCCGGCGATTTCAGTAGGGACGGAAGGAGCATTGTTCGCTTAATAGCTACCGCGCAAACGCTGGGCAACATTGTCAGCAAAATCATTGCGGTACAAGATTTGCGGCATTGGGAGGTACTCACAAGATACCAGTCGCGAAAACTAAGCAGACGGAGGCCTTCTGTTTGTTCGACATCTGAAGCGGGACGACGATAGGAATAGGCAGTATAAGCTCCAAGACATCGATGATAATGTTGAGAATGGACAACGCCATGTACTTCGTCAACTGGTCCAAGCACTTTGCCGTTGCGAGAAGCGACAAGTCCCACGTCGCTGCAATTGGTTTGCAGCCGAAGACACTCATCAAGTTGTAGATGACGGCATAAGAGACAACCACGCCAAGTAAGATCCAAACTAGATTTCTGAACCAACGCACTGTAGAGAGACGGAGGTAGAGAAACAGAATTGATATCTTTGAAAATGCGAGACTGAGCGAGTAGACCATCGTGCCAGCGAGAGTATACTAAGGCAACGTGTTAAAAGAACCGATCGGAAGAATATCGGTAGCTTGTAATTTCTTACCACTTGGAAAGGTACCATATAATCATCCAAAGGGATGTCCCACATGTGAAAGCCCAAACCCATCGCCTGGTCTGTCTGCTATGAGTTTCGATTTAGACAAGTAGACGAGCATACTAACGCTGGAAGTTCATGCCGAACATCGCAAAGGATAGAGCCATTGCAATCATTACCATGTCTGACCTTGTTAGTCTTTTGCCCCTAATTTGGCGGTGTTCGATAGGTACCTACAGTCGTCGACCGCGAGGCCGCTTTTGGTGATATAGATCCTCGTGAAGAGGCGCAACGACACAGCCAAGAAAGCGATTACTGTGGTTGCCACTCCCGTCGCGATCAGTCTTCCGTGAATACTCGGTCGACTATCTCCAGTATATCGAACTTGCCCAGGCGGTGGGTCGACGACGTACAGAACGCCAGTTGCATTGTCCAGGACCTGCCTCGACAGAAGCGGACGCGATAGCTCATGAAACAGATCCAGCATCTTGCAAAGAAACAATCGAACAGCTGAAGTGAGGCAGCACAGCAAGAGGGCGACGACGCAATGGTAGGTCCCTTTTTCTATCGTGCGGGTGGATGTGAGCAGATATACCAACCTTGGGAAGCCTTGCTTCACTACTCAGGCCGCATGGGGAACCTAGAAACGCATGGATGCGATCATCAACACCAATTCTACTCTGGAGTCGCAAATTCTTTCCCCTGCGAACAAGAGAACAGGATCGTCCACGGATAGCTTCCGATGGAACTGCCGTTGCCAGCCTCAGCCCCAGCTCCTTTAGCACATGTTGGAACCTCATACCTTAACCCTCAAGAACAAAAAAGGCAAGGCGGTTCTCCTGTCAGCACTTCTGACGAGACGAAGACGTTATTTAACCTGCAGAGGCCCCCGAGTTGTCCATGCCATCCCTGTATGCGGAACCATTGCCGGTCGGCACGGCACGAACTCAACGAATGGCAGCTACGGTTCGGGCATGGAACGTTGTCCGCTCCCTGACACTCTCACACAGGGAACGCACAGTATGGCTCGAGCCCCGAGAGAGCGCGCCACGCCTAACGCTTTTTAGCGAAAAGCAAGTGTGATTCTTCGGGTAATGACTCTTATTCGGAAACGATGTGCAAGCCTGCTATTTACCAACGCAGCGGTATGGTCTCAGCTCCATGGGAGCGGATAAAGTTGCGCAGCGAGCTGCGGTATGTAGGTACGCGGCGAGGTTTCGGGTGTGGCGTACTCTGTCTGTTCATCAGCATCTCTCGTTGTCTCGATATATAAAGACACCATCATTCACCTTTGAGTGAGATCCCGAGTATTTTGCTTGCTGTTCTTTACACAAGGGTCGACAGACGAAGTAAAGCGGTGAGTACATCGCGCGAGAGCTCACGAGGCCCATGTAATGCAACGTCGGAGGTATAATGACCGCTACCAGACTGTCGGTTCAACGCTCAACCCACTACAGAAACCAGTTGAGTTAGCACCAACGCGACCTCCACTTGGGAGTTTCAAGAGCGAATCCTTCCGACTCCCAAGGAAGAGATCATCAGGAGCACACGCAGGCACAGTGGGGAACATATTGCTTCTATCCTCTTGGGCTCCAATTCCATCTTGGCCAGGCGACTTCTCCTTCATGTAGGAATAGAAAGCTGTTGTGAAACCTCATCCGGCATACTACCCTTGTGCTATACTATCACGTTTCGTTCGGTCCTACTCTTGCATCAAGATGGGAGATATGCCGAGTCTATACGCAGTCAATACCCAGCCCTTCGCCGGCAAGGTTATTACCATCACAGGTGCCAGCCGGGGTACCGGTCTCGCCCTCAGCAAATACCTTCTTGCACGCGGAGCCACTGTCTCTGTATGCGCGACCTCAGCAGACAACCTCGCCAAAGCTGCTGCCGAGATCGCTACCGAGTTTCCACAAACAGAAGGCAGATACTTCCAAGCTATCGTCGACATTGCGAAGCCGGAGACGGTGAAGTCGTGGATCGAGCAGACTGTTGAGAAGTATGGAAAGTTGGATGGGTGCGCGAACATCGCTGGTAAGCATCATGTCAACGGGGCGATACCCTCGCCTGGAGACAAGGTACTAACCGATCCGCAGCTGTGGAACAGCGCGAAATCTTCCCAATCACCGACCTCGATACTGAATACTTCGCGAATCTGCTCAACATCAATGTCGTCGGCACATTCAATTGCCTGAAGGAAGAGATGAAGGTCATCAAAGACGGAGGTTCGATCGTGAATGTCGGGAGTATAACGAGCAACTATGCGTCTGCGGGCGTGGCAGCTTACGTGTCGGCGAAACATGCGCTCATTGGTTTGACGAAGGTCGCTGCTTTCGAGGGTGCAGCGAGACGCGTTCGTGTGAATGCCGTGTGTCCGTAAGTCTTGAGCTTTCCTTCGATGGATGTGTGATCAGTGTACTGACGCTGAATGACAGAGGCTGCATCAATACTGAAATGATGTCGAAACCATTCAACTCTCCGCTTGGCCAATTCAACCTAACGGCTGATAATATCCCTACCATCATCAAGCGCGAGCTCATGGAGCCAGTGGAAGTTGCTGCCTCGATCGCCTTCTTGCTTGGCGATGAGAGTTCATATGTCACGAAGGCGGCTTGGTATGTGGATGGTGGATGGGTCGAGGGTAGCTACAGCTCAGGATAAGCAAAACCCATAGAAATGTGATCATGAAGGACACGATTTCCTTTCATAGTTTTTATGGCGTCAGCTTTGCGAAATCCGCGTACTGGCTCCCTGCAATAGCGTCGCAACTCAATTTACTACTTCTTCACATACGCTTCGCCAATACCCCTCTGCACAGCCGGTCTCTCTGCAATACGATCAATCCATTTGAGCAGATGCGGGAACACGCTCACCTCCTCCTTCGTGAACCCACTCTTCTCCCAGTTCTTGACCCACGGCCACGTCTTAACGTCGGCAACGCTGTACTTGCCCTTTCCTTTGCCAGCCAAATACCTGGAAGATGTGAGCATTGGTCTGACCTACAAGTCCTGGAGAAGAAATACTCACTCTTTCGTTTCGCCCGTATACTTGCCGCTCAAATGAATCTCTAGCACGCCATACACCCTGAGCGTCTCATTTTTGAACCTCGTGATTGCGTACGGAATCTTCTCTGGCGCAGCGCGCGAAAAGTGGTTGACTTGGCCCTGATACGGCGCGCCGCTACCGTGCCAGAAGAAGGTCCATTGAAGCGCCTGGTTGCGCTCGAGGTCGTCCTTGAATCCGAACTTGTCTTCTTTGTCGGCGAATTTGAGGAGGTAGAATAGCTCAGCTGACGTTTCATGGACCGTGAAAGGAGGCGACTGCGTGTTGTCGATGATTACGGGAATGCGACCTGACAGAGATTAGAGACAACGCGAAGAAGTGATCCTGAAAGAGATTCGATGTACCATTGGGATCAAGGCGGAGAAACCAGTCTGACTTTTGAACATTGGTGCTTGTGCAATGTTAGAGACGCTGCGCATATCGCTGTGAAAGATGTAGCCTACGAGATATCGATAAGAGTGGTCGTCCACTCAGTTCCATACGCATCTTTCAGCTCCTCAAGGAAGATCTGGACTGCTTGTCCATTGGGGGTGTTCTGTGTGATCAGGTGCAAGCCCTTGGCGTTCTTGACATCGGCTGGGGTCTCTTCGGTGTAGAGCTGGTTCGACATGATGAAATCTGAGGTTCTGCGTTTGATGAAGCGGCTGATTGAATTTGAGGTATTCGGTCAAAGTGATCGCTTTTTAAAGGCTTTTAACGACAGGCGCTGGTAGGTTTGCTTGTTAATACGTGATATCACGTATTACGCACGATGCCCCTCATCATCCATCTTACCCCACCAACGAAGCGCGACCCGCGATGACGCGATGCACAGGCGACATCGGACACAGGAACCGATTTGTCAGCCATTACACCGTCTCCGCGACAAAGCGAAGTTGCAGTATAGAATGGACTTGTTAAAGTTTTGCGTTTCAATCCGACGTGGAATCGATAGCCTAATTCTCTTGCGCATCATTCAGCCAGTCCGATTCTCCCGCACCGAAATCGAACAAGTCGAGGTTCCAATCTAGGACTGGGTCAAATTCACTCCATTCAGGTACAGAGTCGATTTCAGTATTGAGCAACGGTGTCAGACCAGCTGCTTCTCGTTGACGATCATCGTCGTTTCCTGTGGCTTCCTCGCTGTCATTTAAGTCGGTCGAGCCTTTCTCTATTTCTTCCTCGCTTTCGCGAATGATTTGTGGGAGTCGACTCTGGATGTTAGCAATTGCTGATGCGAACGTAGGCCCAAATTCGTGGGCAAGTGCCTCGTCGAGCCTGCGAATAAATACTTGCTTGAACAGACTTGTAGCGCAGGCGCGGTAGAAGGGTGAAGGTATGGTCTCCTCAGCAGGAAATAGTATTCGATATAGTACTTTCCACTTGGCTTCAATAGTCCTTTTTCCAGAAAAGGGCCCGCCATTGAAGTTGAGTTCTTGCAAATAGCGAGATGAAATGCGATCATCTAATGGTTCGGAACGCATGGTGCAGATAGGGTCGGTTTGGAGATGGTCGTTGAGATCTTGGGGAGATTTCATTTCGGCCCAGCACCTCACGCATTGCAATGGTCTCGTGTGGACACGTTTAAGGTGATCTCTGCAGGGGAAAGTTTGTCACCATACTGTTAAATCTCTGCATGGTGAGAGGTTACTTACTTTAGTTTAGCCATATCTGTGAAGCCTTCACCTCGGCAAGCCGCTCTTACGTAGGTTTCAGGTGATTTTTGATGGTAAGGACATTTAACACGGCGCATCTGAGAATGGATGATTTGGGAGCGACGGGGTCTCTTCTTCCTTCTTTGGTCATCCTCAGACTCTTGATCTTCGATCTCAGAACTTTCGCTGCTTGATCTTGCTCGCTTATTAGAGTTGGAAGAGGATTGTTGCTTCGGAGTTGAGCTTAAGGCAGATGTGTTTGATGTTGTTTGCTCCCTTCGACCTGTCGAACCGGGGTCATTGCCATACGTAGATACTGTTAAGCTACGTGTATCCTGCACACGGCGGAGCACTATTGCCTTTAGCTCTTGAAGTATAGCGAAGTGCAGATGTTGATTATCATCAACCTGTATCGTTTCGACTGCAATTTTGGGATTTTCTGCAGTGTAGTCGTTCGAATATTTGTTCTCCTGGGCGGCGTGGCGAGCAGAGGCCTCCAGATCCACATAAGATTCTTGTATTTGTAGGCGTGGACTTTCAAGTTCACGGTGAAATGTTGCTACACTGCCACAGTATCCAGAGTCTGAACCACCTGTTGACTTGACTGCCTTCGACTCAAGAAGAATGCTCCATTCCCCTCCCAGGATGTCTTGAGCGGTATTTCGGTTTATCTTGTCGGTCATCTTTCTCCATTGCCCTCCTGGGATAACTTGAGCAGTATCCTCGTTCATTTCGTCGAGGGAATCCTCACGATCGAAAACGAGGTCAATGAGTTCCTCATCGCCGTCAGAGAGGTCAAACGCGTCATAATTGGAGAGACCCAAAGGGGTAGGAGGCATGGACGCGTAAGACCGGCTAGTCGAATGCAGAGAAGGTCTTTCCGCAGGTTCATTCGCAGATGGTGATATCGGGTATCTGGGGAACTCAAATGCTAGGCGAGCTTCACCAGCCTCTTGTGTGTCAACATGCTTTTTTGATATGTGGTTGCTCGATCTCGCGTTCCCAGTCTCTGTGGTATCACCACCTGGTGACTCGACCTTAATCTTGGGCGCATTTTCAAAGAAATCTTGGGATCTCGATTTATGTCGGATACTGTTGAGAATTGCGGCTTTTCGCAGAAGGCTCGTTCCTAGGCCCTTCTGTTTCGCCCATACAGCTATTTTAGATGAGCCTCGGTCCACGAAGTGGGATGCAGGGTCCGAGAATGGCGCTGAAAGCTTAGAGGTGAGTGGCTCGAGTCGAAGTCGACGCTTTTTCCGGTGCGAGGACGAACCGTCGCCTTCCACATCAGACAAGTGCCTTCCTCGCTTCCGCGATGTCGGGGATGGGCGCACAGGAAAGGAGAGGCAGATCTTGGAGCGAAGATTTTTGCCTTGATCGTTGTTACCGAATGACCAGTCCTTTCGTGTGTGTTTTCTTCTAAGTCCCTGGTCCTTACTGAATTCGAAGAGAAATTCATCCATGGATTCGACTACCGGTACTGGGTCTTTGGTGGGTACCATGCCCTCTGGGGGCGACTTATGTATTTGCGGTTGAGTTTCGACGGGAACAATAGTCGTCTCGCACGTTCCATGGTCCTCAAGACTTCCATATTGTGTACTGATATCAGCAAGCACGTTCCATACAGGAGGTTCTGCCGGATGCGATAGTGGCCGTGATCGGGTCAGCGAGTCCTGCCCACCAGGCATTTTGAGATGCACTGATCGTTTATAATTCAAGAAGGAAAGAGCCGATGAAGGTGTGAAACTTATATATTTCTCGGAGAGAATTTGCTATTGTCTTATCTAGTCGACTAGGCTGAGGGAGTAGGCGCCAGCCGCGCAAATGTGCGAATGTGGCTGTGCTTCCTTTTAAGCCACAAACGATACTTCATGCAGAGTGGGTTTTCGGAACTTGGTCAACCAAGATATTAGGGAAAACGGCTCGAAGGATTTTGTAGATCCTTCAATAGTTCTATAAGACGTAAATGCTTGGTGGCAAGCGCCCGAAAGGCGCTTGATGACGAACTACCTTTCGGAGGTACCTGCGCACTGAGAGCTTATGGTGTGGGGAGCTGTAAAAGGACAATCGCGCCCTTGGTGAGGCTGCGGTCAAGTCGCGTTACCCTGCTTTCCCACAGTGCGCCGCTTCAGGAATCTTCATAGTCTAGGTAACTTTCCAGGAGTGCTTTAATCGTCAATCACGACTTTAGTGGGAATTTACTTACCGGTTTAAATCACTTCCAGGCCATGCATCCACGTTGCGTAAACTTACCCCTACTCTACTCTCTCCTCAATTGGTCTGTATGAGGCTAGTATCGGCTTCTCGTTCTTAGCTTTGTTGGAAGCGTATATATGTTCTCTGTTGCGACATCTTCTTTGTAATCGTAGAAGGGCTTGGGATTTGTTAACGAGGCGTAGGAACCTACTTACAAGCAGGGGAATGACCGATCTACGATTCAAGCTTTTTCGAGTCTACACGCAAAACCTTAAAGCGGTATACTCGAGCAGCTCGGATATTCATAAGCATGGTCTCTTGGGCTGTAAGAGAGTGAGAGGGCGACTTCGAGGTGGGAATCGCAAAGTTTTCGGGGTTGTAGAGTGGACGCGGTGGTCCGTGCGACAAGCTACGTCAGCGCCTCGATACCTGCGGCTTCACGTCGTTCCCAACTCCGCCCGCATCGTTCCCACATTTCCCTGTTATGCCAGTTCAAGCTTCAGTGTAGACAGCTCTCGATATAACGTCCTAGTCTTTGCTTGTCAATTGCATCTTTCGCGTCAACCCTACGCGCCGCTCATGAAGGATGTGTCACGCGTCTCGGCCGCAATGAAGCCAGATTAAGGTTGTCTGCTACGGCTCGAACATCGATCGCAGAAAGCGATAAGTATAATAACGTCAAGGGTTCCGATTGGTAGCCGCATGGTCTACGCTACCGTGCCGAGTCGTTGGCTTGGCTCCACATTTAGCACCATGGGATGAGACCAGGGGAGGATGACACTACCTCTTTCGGCTTCAGCGTGCTAGCTAGCTAGAGGAGAAATACTTAAGCCTTCTTGGAATCATGTCTATTAACTCCATCAGGATCTCAAGACCACCGCATTCCTTCACACCAACGTGATGGACTCGTTAACTAGAACGCTCCCTGCTTCGTGGTACTGCAGCTCCCCTCTATATCAGCTTGAGCGTCGAGCTGTATTCATGAAGGCAATATACAAGGCTCTCATCCTTACAACCGCAGCTTATGTGTGCACAGGCTTGGTATCTGCTCGGTCCGGTCACTAGATTCTCCGTTGTAGGAGAGAAAGTTGGCTACGAAATTGCTCAAGTTTCACTCTCCGTGCTTCGCGTGTCTAAAGACCCACGGGACATCAAAGTGTTCAATGAGAGTACTGTAGGTCAGACTTAACCTGAAGCAACCTCATCAATGCTTACTCCACTTAGCATCAAGAGATCACGTCGTATCTCACAGAGACCGGGCTGCTTTTCTCCACAATTTCTGAAGAAGCGCCTTCATTCGACGAGTTCTATGCCGATCTGAAGCCTTTGATTAACACAGTTGACTTCACGAAGCGTCCGCATCGGCGCAGTATTAAGTATGAAGGCAGGTTCAATTGGAAGACGATGTAGTTTCCCCTTCTCATCGAACACGGCATTTCAAGTTAACATTCGTAGGGTTGATGGCTACCAGGAGTGTTTGCACTGCCAGTATACCCATCCGTCATTCTCGGTCTTCTATCCTCCAACGTTCTACAGCGTGTTCAATCACAAGAACTTCTCCCAGCACATCGCGGATCCGAAGAAGCCAGACGATGGATTGTTCCTCTACTTCTTCCCTAACTGCACCCTGAACGTGTATGGTGGGGGCATGTCATCATTTCGTGTCTGTCCGACTGAGAAACCCGGCATCACTCGTATGGAATTTGACTACTACCATATGGAGACAGGCGAGAAGTTCGAAGAGTACTTCAAATTTGTCCGCCAAGTGGCCATGGAAGATTTCGAGCTGTGTGAGAAAGCCCAGGAGAATCTTGAGAGGGGTATCTATGCAGAGGGTATACTGAATCCGGACAAAGAGACCGGTGTTGCATGTAGGTTGACTCATCGTCTAGGATTCATGGTGCTGACGACCCTCAAGTCTACCAGCAACGGGTACTTGACCTCGTTTGCGAGCAACACGATGCAGAGACGAGCCGACATGATAGTCACTCGCCAGAAAGTGGCAACGATCGCAATATTGTTGCATCTCAGCTTGTTGATCCTGCATCGTCGTAGATTTTCCGATTCGGGGCGAGCCTTCTTGCCAATTGCCGGGGCGTCTCGGAGACTTGCGCAAGTGGGCATACACTCGACGCGAAGATTCCATTGAAGCGGTCACATTCAAAAAGCCCCCCTTCTCATTCACGATCTTTATCTTGTTGTTAATGTTGACATGCATGAGCGCATTGGGCCTCACCAATCACATGCGCTTGCGGGACTCGTTGCCCAGAAGAGGCAAGCCGTTTCCCCACATCATCCTCCGGTCACTATCTCAGTTTCCAAGCTATTGGATCATGTTCATCATCATTCGCTCAGACTCCCTCTTTTCAAAGCCTGAATTGTCGTAATGCTACAATAATGCGTCACAAGCCGCTTTGCGGATGAGCCATATGCAGGATAATATGTGATGTGGCCTCACATCAAGGGTCTGGCCCACTTGAGATAGCTTGGTAGATCGTTGTCGTGGCCTTCTTGTTCGGGAAGTCAGTAGATGGATCTTGATAACATGTTGATGTTATTTGCCCACAATGGTCGCTCTTCGTTGTTCTTCAAGCACCGCTCGACTTCACCTTCACCAGACTGTTTCTTAGTGCTAAGGACTTCACTTACGCGATGGCACCGTTTGCCGAAACACCTATCCTTTCCTTCTACAGGCATTCCCCGATCGAAGTCTCGAAAGAGGCCGATCTACTTGACGGATGGTGGACCTCAGACTATCTTTACTCTCTCGAGCGTCGAGCAATTTTCAGCAAGGTACAACCCCCACCTTCGCCTACTGAACTAGTTTTAATGGAGCCAGACATGGATCTGCATCACTCATCGGAGCCGCTTCACCAAGCCAGGAGACTACATCTCCTTGGAGCTCGCGGGCTTTCCGATCCTGATCATCCTGGGCAAGGACCACGTTGTCCGAGCCTTCCACAATGTTTGTAGACACAGAGCCTACACGGTCACCAAGAAACCCCACGGGTCTTCTCTTGTTCTCGGATGCCGCTATCATGGTTGGTCATATGATACGAAAGGTAGCCTCGTCAAAGCACCTCAGTTCGACGGCATCGAAGGCTTCAACAAGTCTGAGAACGGTCTGTTCAAAATCAAAACTTGCACTGATCGTGCTGGTTTTGTTCATATCAATCTCGATGCCGGCGACTATACACACGTCCCTGAACTCGAAGACCTTCTAGGCTTCGCCAATGATCATGGCATCGGACCGAAGAACAGTTGGCTGCTCGGGTGGGAGTCAGTAGGCGCCTTCAATTGGAAGACTGTCGGTACGTTGATACATTCTTGTTCACAAGATCGCAATGTTAAGAATAACACAGGGGCGAGCGATCGCACTGGTATCGGCACGGAAGGCCCATCTGCAATGGGTGCATCGATCATGGAGCATATTATCTTCATGTTTCGTCGCGCTCCCATCAACCTTGGTAGCAGCAAGACCTTGTATCTTGCTCCCAGCACCATGCTGTTTGCGTTCCCAAAGGCCAACATCTGGGTTAGCTGCACAATTCTTCCAGTCTCGGCTACCCAATGCACTCTGAAGTGCGATGTTTTCACCATGAAGACGGCGATCATCGAAGATGCTGATGTAGAGGCTTTGAAAATTTTTATCACCACCCACATTCACGCTCTCGAGCAACATTTCGATGAGCTTAAAGACGTTCGTCCAACCGATGAGCCTTCGCTCCTTCCATACCTGAAGGCACATCTCAAGCTTGAGAGGCTTGCTGGACGTGAGATCTTCCCTGGTCGGAAGGAAGAGGGTCGAAGCGAAAGCTTCTGCAAGGCTGAGAAGATTTGCAAGGAGCTTGATCAACTCGCCGCGGCTGGGGCTGGCGTCACTTCTGGTGCTGGGGGATTAGAGTGGTAAGAGCGAAAGCCGTCGTTCCTTAAATCAATTTGTCTCGAGTTATTTGGTTTTGTTAAACTCTTCGTTGCTACATACGCTCGCTTATTACGACGCTATAACGGTGCTCATGCAGATACAAGCAGTTTGACTCAGATAACATGCTATTCATAGCTGGCTTTTACTTACGTTCGCCATATTGAAAAGAAGCTACCCCCGCACCGATGTTATCGATTTAGGTGATGTAATCAAATAAACCTCTACTATTGTAGAATCACGAAGCTGTCAACACTCTTAACGGCAACGTTCCAAACCCAAAGTTGACGTTGTATGTTATCCTAGTGTGAGCATGGTCGAAATTGTGACCGCTGGAGGAGCTTGGCTACAGCGATTAGGCTCTACATGAGCAGTTATTGCTAGGATCTGGTTGTTCTTTGAGAGCGACTCACTCGCCATCGCTAATGTCTCCTCCTTCGCTCTCCGATGTTGGCCCTTTCCGGTGTTCCTGCGGATGCTTGCGTCTGTACACGGGGCATGTAATTTCGCAACTCCAAGTCCTGGTTCGAATTGATCTTCCTGAGCTGTCGTGTATTGCCGCACTTTGAACCCTCTGCTGATACTGCCCTCGCTGTCTCCAACAAGCATCGTACCAGCATACATGCAAAGATGTTGCAACTGCTGACTGATCTGTGTACTTGGCGCTTCCCGGTTCATTGTGATGGTGAGCCGATGCAACGGCTTTGGTAGCTCTGCTAGCAAGGAAAAGTCGCAAAGGATGCTTGCAAACTTCCCATCCACTTTCTTGCAGCGGCTTACCCAGTTGCTTTTAAAGGTGATGTGAATTTTGAGGTCTTTCAATTTGGCCCGCTCCCGTTGCAGACTACGAGCGAAATATGTTGTGCTACCGGAAGCACACAGATCTGCTCTCACGCTTCGATGCCACTGCTTCTCGTCGAACGTTGAGCCATAGACGTTGAACGGATAGTGGTCTGGTTCAGAATCGAGGTCAACCTCATCTGGAGGCTGAGTAGCGTCTGGGATTCGGCGACGTCTTTGCTAACTGGCTATATGATACCCGTGAATGACAAATTTCGTAGCTAGATCGAGCCTCATGTATAGCAGAGACAGTGGTGATGGGACCATGTGGACCGTTAGGAGGGGCGAATTGCTTGTCCGGAATTTTCGATTGCAAACAGCAGATAGCCTTCTTGGCTCAAAGCAATCGAGCTTCATGTCACGACCAACTGTAAATGTGGCGTCTTTATAGAAAAGCTCCAGAATTCCGGTTCGCAACTGGCGGTTTGCGCATGTCCATATTGGTGGAGCCAACGCCCGTTCATCCAACTGCTCTCGACCATAGTGGGCCAATATAGTGTGTCCGGATGTTTTGAACAATATGTTCACATCCTCCCAAAGGCGATCGTAAATGTTGTCACGCACTTACCTTGGAAGACCGAAGAATGGAATCGCGCCGTAGAAACCCGAGTATATGGTACCATGAAGCGTTTGAGGTAGGTATATGGTATGTTTTGTCGAGTGGGCGGAAAGCTCGGAGGTCATCTTATGTGAGAAGAGGTTGGCTTCGGGTTCGTCGCGCGCCTTATATTATCCCGAGTATGGATCGATATAGGCAACAAGGTCACGTGATTTTAGGCACCCCTCCTCAACAAGAACCTGAACTACACATCCCACGCACGCCAAAGGTCCTTTTATCCTACTCTAAACCAAGTTTCCTCTCTAAATTGAAATGAATTGGTCTACGCGAAGAAGCATAAAAAGAATATATCCTAAACGATCAACAGTGTCGATATGCTTTATTGCTGTAGTGTGGCTTACTAATCATACCCTTGGGTGTGGAAAGGACATCGTTGGGGAAGTTGAGGTACGTGAACGGTCTCGACAAATAGGTAAAATATGACGCTGAAAGGAGTAGAATACACAGCCGCAGATATCAAATCAGAAGTCTATGGAAAGTAGACGCGTCTCAAAAGGACTTGCAAATTAACCTAGCAATGTAATCCAATCAACCTTGACAGCCATTACACTGATCATCGCATCCAAACTTGCCCTTCAGTAGCAAAATCGCAATGCATCCATCATCATGGCCTACTTCACAATCGGTCGGCGTACAAGAGCACTGCGTTTGAGTACGGTCTCCGATACTGTCGATTGTTAGCTGCTTCTTCCGGTCTTTGTAATACAATCAAGACTTACTAAGGCTCACAGCTATACTTATGAGCAGGCGGTGACGTCGACGTCGGTTCCGATGTCGTTGTGGGTGTCGGTGTGGGCGTCGTTGTATCATCAGGCGTTCCGGACGGAGCTGGAGTAGACGAAGGAGGCTCTGAAGAGGAGAAGACTGAAGTCACTAGTGTCGAAGGGTCAACTGACGACGAAGCTGAGTCCGTGGCCGAGACGGGTGGTAGCTCAGAACTAGAGACTGTAGCAGAGCTCAGTGCTTCGGATGCCGACTCGCTCACAATTGTGGAGCCTGCTGAGCTGGATGCGGAGACAGATGCACTTGCAATTGGGCAAGATCCGCCATCTTGCCTTCTCAGGAGATCTCCATATTCCTCCCAGTCGCGCTTGTTGATCTCTGTCAATTTGCCCCCGAGTACTCGTTTCACTTTGGGATTCTGCCCTGGTGCAGGGGCTGGAGCCGGAGCCGGAGCCAGCACCTGCCCTGGAAGGGCGTCCCAGTAATCTCGGTAACGGTAAAGCGGGTTGTCTTCGACCCAAAGCTCGAGTTGAGAGATTTGTCTGTCACATTGACCGGGTACTGGCACTAGAGCCTGGATAGGGTCGTACTGCACAAGCACCTTTCCCCAGGGATGTGCGAAGACATTGGGTGCGTTTGGATACCCAGCATCAGCCCATCGAGGTACGTAGGATATGGTGACATGATCACTTCTTCCGAGGATATTTGTTAGCTCGGTCTTTATTTTGCCAACCTCGTAGTCAAACTGCAAGTCATCAGACCGCGGGTTTGCTACACCGCGTCTATTAGGCGTAATGATAAACGCTCGAACTTTGTTCTCCTGCGTATTTTCAAAATCACCCCCTGCTCCTGTGAACGCGGCGATACCTTGTTGAATACCTGCACCGCCATTGCTCAGGGGGCCGATGATGTGCGGTTGCAGATTTCTAGGATCCTGGAAGGAAGGAACTTCCCAGAAGTGAGACATCCACATGCGTTTCCTCGATACGACAACGACTGAAGTGCAACCGTATAGATTAACCACAGCCCAGCTATCCGGTTGATTGCCGAGGGGAAACGTGTGAGCGGTAGAGATAACATTCCCTTGGCCGTGTGGTAGACGAGTTGCCAATGCGACTTGACCTCTAATCCAACCGTTGATGTCCCCTCCCCATACAGCATCACTCGGATTCGGAAGAGCTCGCTTGTTAGGTGGGGGAGTAGGTGAGCGTGTCTCTTGAGCGCGCGCCTGCAGTCCATCATCGCCAGGGAGAGCAGTTTGCGGTGGCAGATACAGGTGGCCGTCCGAGGCAGTCAAGTAGCCGGTAGGATCATCATGGGGAGGTGCATCATTGCTCAGACACTCCGGAGAATCAGGTGAGCAGAGCCTGTATGCTGTAGAGGTTGAAGTAACAGTCGAGAGGGAAGTTACCCCAGTAGCGCCGCATCGGGTGATAGGTGCTCCACAGACAGTCTCGCAGGCTGCTCCCTCGGCTTGTCGCTTAACACCTGCAACGGTTGTGACTGCTGTCGCTGTGCATGCAATGTTGCAATTGCTGACTGTTTGTTGGGTACATGAAGACGAGGACGAACTCGACGATCCTGGGTCGGAGGAGCTCTGACCCTCTGATACCGACGCAGAAGGATCAGGCTCGTCGGTAGGGTCAACATCGTTGAGGGCATCAACCATGGGTTTTAGATCATCAGTGAGATTCTCAACAACATCTTTCGTTCCCTTGACGATGTTATCTTTTAGCTTGTTCGTATCATCAATGACACAGGTCACCAGATTGAACACTGTCTTGAACAGGCCGCCCAGAAAATCTCTCTTGTGGAGCATATGAGCGGTAAGTGACCCTACATCCCGCTTCCGTTTACCCTTGTCGCACGGCTCGAGCGGATCAGTGGGCTTGGGTAGCTTAGCGAGGAGGTTGGATGCCTTGGGAAGAATATCGTCGAGTTCATCGGTTATCTGTGTGACCTTTGGTGGCTGGGGGTCGTTAATCCAGTCTTGAATATGAGGCCATATGGGTACAATGACTATTGAAAGGTCCGACGCGCTTGTTCTGATATCGGTTCCCGTTGTGTCAAGAGTTGTAGTGGGCGGAGGAACGGTGATGCCTGACGGTAGAATAACAACATCCGTGCTGGAGGGGCCTGCTGTTATTGTACCTGTGGTCGTATCGGATGGCGGCACTGAAGTGGAGCTAGCTGAGCTACCAGATGTTCCGCTTGCAATGCCAGAATCTGAGCTTGACGAAAGAGAGAGTGATGTTGATTCAGAGTTTGTGGATATCGAAGTCGTAATTTGTGATGACACGCTGCTTGAGGATAGTGTGGCCGAGTCACCTATTGATGAGGTGCTATCCGTAACAGGGCCCGAAGATGATGCTGTACTATCTGAAGACAGTGAAGTTGAAAGTATATTGGAGGTCACGCCAGTTCCTGTTCCAGCACCAATGAACGTAGATGAACTGTTTGTAAACGGAAAAGGCGGATCAGTCCCTTGCCCATGGACGTGAAGCAAATGAGTCTGCAAAAGAACGAACAAAGCCGCACGTATGGCGGAAAATGAGTGCATTGTGAATAAGAAACCACTAACTCAAGAATGCGAATGGATACAACGAGGGCAAAAGGGTCAACGTCTTGATCCGAGGGCCTCTATACGGTATTTGTACCTACGCTCTGAGGTACCCGATTCTCACGGCTGATTTGTGTTCGAGCCTGTGAGCATTTGGGGCAGTGATTTGCCCCTGTACTTCCGTCTGAATTCCATGTGCCTGAATTAATACGAGATGGCACATTATTCCTATCCGTGAGATCTTCTCGCTGGATGGCAGCTGGCTCCTAGTCGTGGCACATACTCGGTGCCTTCTTTAGATGCCTTGGTTTCAAGTAGACTGGGCGTGGTCCTCCAAGCCCTCCAAGTCCGGTCCCACGTGAGAGATGTCCAATGATACGGAAAACCCACACGGCCCCCAAATTACGATGGGGCGAACTGCAAGGCAACGAACAAGCCTCGGGCTAGTAATGGCAGTTTGTGTCCCAATCCTTCTCAGCTTTCTGTATAAAGCATGCTTAATTTTCGTTTCCTGAGGGATGTTGCAGGAAGGTTGCTTTGCGACACAACCGTAAAGATCTGTCCTCTAATCCTGCTAAATGTGAACGAGGCCTCGAGGTGACGTATCTCGTATCGCAAGATTTATAATCCGGAGAATTTCAAATCTCAAATAGGAAGCTCCAAAGATGCGTCGCGCGATAACCTTTAACATGACATGTAAACAATCCGGGGTTGTGTGGCGCATCCGAAGGTAGCTGATCATGAGGCGTTTCGTGTTCTGCGTAAGGCTACATCTTCAGGCCTTGCCCCCACAATGTCTAAGACGAATGGATCTAGATCGGAAACAGTTATTGCAATTTCCGTCATGCGGCATTGCGGATCGATCCGTGCGGAGGGCAGGATTGCTGAGCCTCATGTCTCGGATGCCTAATCGAACGAAACTCTTACGCTAAGTAGTAGAGTTTAATGTCTATTTGGAGGAGCGAACATTGATTTAACCCATCAGATCCCTTGCAGTTTTCGGTCATTTCTGGGCCTCATTTGAAATGCCACCGCCACCTACAGACCTTGAGCCTAGCGCAACATATGCGCGACCTACTAATGCAAACGACCCGTCCATTCCATCGTACCTAGCAGCATGCAAGACCAACAATGTCCCATTAGTCACGCAACTTGTGCGTAACTTTGAAAGAAGGGATGGGTCGCTCACATTCGGGCTCAATAATGCCGTGACCGCTGGTCATCACGATGTCGTGCGAGCACTGCTAGCCATGGGTGTGAAATGGGATGCTGAGACAGTCAATAAAGCGTCAGCATCGTTACATACACTGCAACTTCTCGTGGAGTTTGGCTTTGAAGTAAATGATCCGCTGCCCGAAGGCTGCGTGCTTCTACGGTTCGTACTGAACCTTCCCTCCGTTAGATGTTTCTGTGCTGACCAAGTGTAGCGCGGTTGTTGCGCACAATGACGAAGCCACGATACGTTGGTTACTAGAGCAGGGTGCTGACCCTAATCTTGGGGCGCCACTCAACTCCCAGGAAACCATTCCTTGGAGGATCCGGCCAGTCCAAGATTCGGGTGCTGCACTGAACGCCTGTGCTCGCTCTTCATCCCCGGACATCTTCCAGTTACTTTTGTCGCACGGCGCCAAGCTCGAAAATGCTGTGCCGTTGCACATGGCTGCAGGTGTTGGACCGGAGGTACCTCCAGGAGGGAGAATCCCAATGATGAAGTATTTGGTCGGACTGGGTATCGACGTAAATAGTATGGATGATGCGATGAAGCAAGGTGAACACGGCCAAGGCCAATGGGGAACTCCATTGCAGTATGCAATTGTCTGGCATCGAATTGAGGAGGCAAAATGGTTGTTGCAGCACGGAGCCGATGTTGACAAGCTGCTACCAGGTGGGTTCACTACCAGGCAGTATATACAGCGACGGCAGCCCGAGATGGGTAGCCTGATTAGTGCGCACAGCCAGCAGAGCTGAGTCATCGGTAGGAGCAGCGAGAAATACATTCATTCATTGGTAACATACTCTCTCAAACCATGAGGCATGAGAGCATTACATGACATATACCAGTGGCATGATGACCTTCGCGGGATCCCCGTCATCGTCAACGACATTTATCAGCTCGTCCTCGCCATATATACCTGTGACTGCGTCTTCCCTATCGATAACATCAACTTCAAATCCAGTTGCACTGTCCGTACTCTTCTTGAGCCGGAACTGGCTAACCCGATATGCGAACACGTAGTCACCACCAGCATTTATATTGTTAGATCCCGAGGTCAGCCTTCCTCCTCGTACAATCTTGAGCTCAGTGATGATGTAGAGAGGCTTGTTGCTCGCCCAGCTATCATCAAGTCCCAGTGATTGCTCTATGTACGTAGAAACCTCGAACGGATTGAGGTACAAAGTCTCCAGCGTACGAAATCCATACTCTTCAGCATTTCTCGGATTATGTCTGATCGAGGCACAAACACCTGGCCCGGCAATAGTCTCTAGATATCGGACGTACAGAGAGTTTGGGGTGTTGAGCTCTGACTTCCAGTCCGTCTTGGAGTATGTTGCAACACTGCGTACAGCAGGGAAATTATAGCTTTGATCGGCGTTCAGGGTCTCGATTGGAGAAGTCGGATTCGCCAGGATGTTACCCAGTATCGTGACATTAGACGTGTATTCGGTCGACGGTGTGAAGAAGTAGGCCATCTTCGGTTGCTCTTTGCCGTTTGTCTGCCATGTGATCAGATTGACTGAAACTTGATGCTCGGAGAAAAAGAAGACGTACCTGTTTCAGTGAGGTAGAAGAGCTCTGGATGACCATCCTTCAAAGGCTTGCGAGCCTACTGATATGTAAGAGAATTGAACGCAACATTCAAAGAACATATCTCTGCTTTTAACTGTAAATTCTACCCCTGCGCTGCTTACATACCTTGCATTTCGTGGAGAGCTGAGAGCAGCTCGGTTAGACGCTTTGGGATTTGCATACGGCAGCTTTGGGATTATCAGCTCTTAGCCAGCACGCCCCTCGTGCGGCAGTAACCAATCAAAATCTAGGATTCATAACCGGTTGATCATTGTGGAAGGTAGATAGTAGATATTCAAGAAGCCCAGCTCTTATCTAATAATGTGACGCACTCCGCGCTAGCCGTCTTCCCGTCGCGCTAAAAATAGACATGTACTTCACCCATCGCGAGCTCCATCCTTCATGCTTCCATCACCATCTTCATCGATATCAAACCAGTCCGTACATTTTCCGAGTCAACCATCCCAACAACACGTAACTCGTCTCTTCCATAAGGTCATACTCGATGCCCGCCCAAACACCGACCATTAGCGATATTGCCAACAAGAAGATGCCGACGCGTCGCCGGTTGCGGAGAGCCCCCATCGACACCAAAGTGAGGGAGACCCAGATAATACCAGCACCTGCAGCCAGACGAATTGGGTCACAGGCTACAAGGATGTCCAACGGCGAGTCGCCAGAAAGCGCCAGCTGCAGCTCCTCTTCAAACTTCCTCCGGAACTTGCGAGCGAGCTCCCAGTCGTACTGTTTTATCTGATGTGGAATATTATCCCACGAGTCTTTGCTCCAGGGTTGCTTGAGTTTGCCGAGTTGTACGAGTAAGACCACCGTGTAGTGGGCGCTGGATGCTAGGAGCAAGAAGATCGCTGTGAACTTGCGCTTGGTGCGTCGTCTAGGCGGCTGGTGGACGGCAGCAGTCTCAATTGAACCGTCAAGAGGAGGTGTTGTCGGCGCATCGGCTACATATATGGAGGTGGCTGGCTCACAAGCAATCTCAGTCGGTCCCGCGTTTTCGTTGGCAGTGGCATTGGCCGTGCTCGGTCCGTTATCATCCTTAACTTGGTCGATAACCGGCGGAGCAATGAACTCTTCTGAATCATTGGGTTCCTCGCCTCCAATAGCATGCGGAACAGGTACGTTCTCGAATGGCTGAGCTCCGGTAATTGCTGGCGCCGATTGGGGCAAACCCTCTTCGGGAGGCGTCACTTCAGCAGCGTCTAGATCCTTCTCAGTTGAGTGAACTCCGGTGGCTGCCGATGCAGATGGCGGTAGAATCTCTTCTGGAGCCTCCTCATCAGTAGGGTTCAAGAGAGCTGTGTCCAGCGTCGGCTGCCTGCCAGTGAGCGGTGACAGGGGTATGAATGAAATCTTTTCCCAGCCGTCCTCTGCATCGATACTGCCCCCAAGTTCCAGGTCCTTTTCATTTTCGAGGCTGCCTGTGAGCGAACTCTCTTCATCCGTCTCTGGAATAGGCTCCAACCCCGCAGGGAAAGAAGAAAGGTTGCGGAAGAACCCTGAACTGATCGACCCTGGTGCGATGTAGTCTTCCACTAGGGCGTCACGAATAGTTTCTGAATCTTCCGGGCTCAGATCATGAAGTCCAAAGTCAGGATGTTCCTCCACAAACTGAGTGTTGAAGGTCACCGTCTCGCCTAGGCCATCCGATACTTCGGTGATTGGGATGGTCTCTCCGGTGCCGGGGTCATAAGCATCACCAATATCAGGCATTGCATGAGCAGCCTCGGTAGGGTTGACGTTGAAGAATCTAGATTCATTGTCTTCGGCTCCATTGTCGCTATCGTCGTCCTCATCCTCGCGCGGGGGTTCTGCATACGTCGCCGGCACCACTGAAGAAGAGTTGCGTTCGAAACGCTGCGATCCATCTGATTCATCCGACTCTCCCGATAGATGGTCCAGAATCCTCTCAGCCTGTTCTTCAACAGTCTGTTCGGCATCGGCGCTGAGATTAGCAGCGTTTTGACCTCCATCGGTGAGCGCTGCTGGCGACTTCCGACTTATAGATAGGCAGAGGGCCGGGAAGGCATCAATGTCTTCCAGATTCAGAGATGGGATGTCTTCTGATGAGCCATCAGAATCTTCAGCAATGCTCCAGTGGGACCGCTGAGACATGTATTCGCCGAACTTCAAAAGCGATTGCTCCTCGCGCCGTCGGGCCGCCCGTCGAGCCTGCTCTGACTCATTTCCTGAGCCAAGCTGCTGCGACTCTTGCATGGCATCAGAATCACGCTCCTCAGACGAAGAGGAAGGGGGTGTTCGGTCTTCTTGGGAAGACGAACACTTGCTGCGCGATAGTGACGGTCGACGTGGACCGAGCTCTGGCGACGACGGTGTAGGAGGAACCCAGTCAGTACGTCCGGGGATGCGCTTCTCCCAGAATGGCGGAGTGAAACGCGGATCGAAGTTCTCATCCTGCACAGTGAAGTCTATTCCTAGATCACGCTCCAGATACTGAGCTGTCACTTTCGTTGCCCTGTCGAACCATACGTGGTCTAGTGTGTCACCCAACGGTACCCTGGCTGCGGCATCGTTCTTCTCACCCCAGTCCCAGCTATCGCGGCAAAGCTCCACAACGTTGTGACTAGCGTGTTCGATCTCCTTAAGACTGAGATAACGAGGTATGTGCAAGTACCATCCGTTGAAATGAGCACCGCACACAGATATCGCTGTGTGCGGTCCAGCCCAAGGAGCATCGACGTACTTTGTCAGAGGGTATGGAGCTTCCGGCGGGCCGATGAGGGCGAACACACCCTTAGGTATCGATTCGAATGGCATAAAAGGTCGGATAAATAGCGAACCCGATAAAGCAGCCTTCTTGTCATCCCAAGCAGCCCAGATAGTGTAGAATTTCTCGCTAAGAGACTTGCACTCCTCCCGCGTCAGGCGACACGGAAGATGCAACCAACGATCTTTGTCTGGTCCAGCAACTATCTGGATGGACGTGTGCGGTCCAGTAAAGTTCATGTCGTCATTCTCATTGATGACAAATGGGCCCTTAAGACGAGGGAGCTTGCTCTGAGCCAACATCGCCTCAGTGGATGTGGTTGACTTCAATTTGCGAGCCAGCGCCAACGCGGAAGGGCTCGGATCGAGGTATAGATCTTCTGGAGAACGATTCGCATGCTCTGGTGAACGAGAGCCGGCTGATGAAGGGCTTGGAGTGAACAGAGGCTTACGTCCATAAGCATGCGCTTTGTCCGAGTCCGAGTCCTCGACATCGATCAAATGCTCATTGTTGGTGCTATCGTCCTGAGGCAGCCAATCAACACCCTTAGCACTCTGTCCGATGGATGTCTCGTACACTGGCGGAGATGATGATGGTGTTGCTACTGAATCGGACACTTGTGACTGCTGGCCGGGAAGTGGAGAGGATTCTGAATCGCATAGCGGTGACGATGAAGAGTCCAGTGGCACCTTCTGAAACCCACCAAAAGACATGGTGACTAGCGTACAGGACAGTTTCAGGCACCGAACCGGCCCTGAGTTGAGGATTGTTGTGCTCAAAAAGGTCCTTTGCAGTTGATGACGGTATACTTGCGGCTACGAGAGATTCGAGTTCTCTTTAAAGTGCTTGTCAAGGGTGTGCTGAGGTGCGCACGTTACGGTGAGCGCCCGCGAGAAATCGCGATGAAAGCGAAGAAGGGAAAACCGCGCTCTTGTATTTGCGGTACGAAGAGGTTGGTAGGAGACTAAGTGATTTCGGTCCTGCATCAATTATTGTGGGTCCCTTTCCCCCATTCTCCTAGACTTGAAGGTCGCCCTTATGGAAGAGGAAGAAATGTCAATGAATACCCGCTGTTCACTCTATGTGGATGACAGAGTTGCCAGCAGATGGTGTAACATATACTTCTGTGGATATGCTTCACAGGTACGAAAGTCTATTTCACAAGAACTTCAGCGATTCTTCATTGCTCCCTTACTAACGGCAATACTCTGCGAGCTAACATGTATATACCAAAGGTTCTGAATGTAAATCGCAGGGTAGTCAGACTTGCTTGTGGTGCTATAACAGAAGCCGGAACTTCCCCTTCATGTTCTCAGTCAAGCGCTAACATCTACCTTACACGCCGTCCTTGTTCATGCAGTGAGCCGACTGTCGACCCCGAACCGTGGGAGCTAGGCGATGATGGTGAAGGGTCTGGAGGCGACGAGGTCGCGGTCGATGATGATAGTCCCAAAGACTTAGGAAGAATCGGAAGACGAAGACCCGCGGGTAAATGTCTGTCGAATACCGAGGTTTTGCGAATAGCGCGGAGGTACAGAAGACCAAGTTCGGTACAGGAGTGGGTGGACTTTGGAGACGAGGAGGACTAGACGTCGAGGTCGCAAGGACAACGCTCAAAACCTTTGCGAAACGCTTCATGTAGAAACAAGCAGCAGGAGCTGATCAAATAGAGGGGTCGCAGAAGCTCTTCAACAGCGAATCTGAGAGCTGCATATCACTGAGTCTTGGTGACCGATCCCCCAAGAGAACTGTTGATTTTGGTATCAGTCTATATCCAATCTACTTCGTCTCAATAATGTATTACAGTCTTAGACAAGGCAGTTCCTCATTAAACGTGAGCTAGTGGTATCGTTAAGGCAGATGTACCGACGAAGATGCAGTCTCGTACGTGGTCGTCCCGAAAGAGGCATAGCGCAAAACAACTCGGAGGCGCAGTTGCCAGCCTGATGCTATCGCAACATCGCAGCTGCCTCGACAGCTCACCTACGACATCCGCGTTCCATTATTCATCAAAACTTGATCGAGAGCGATCGTACTGCGTCCAGTTATTCCGCGACTGTCTTTACCGCGCCTTTCGTTAAGGCGACCTCTTGCAGCTATCGTGTCGAACATTCATCAGGCTGAGCCGCCACCGAGTAGCATCAATGAGCGACTCATATCAGTACTCTTCGCTTCCTATTTCCTCCGACTATACAGACAGACCTAGTATACGACTTCTGCAGATCTTAGCGCCGGACACGCCCGACCAAGATGAAGATCCTCCAATCCGATGCCAGCTTTCAACGCATGTTCTACCCAGAGCCATTCAAGAGGCCCCAGAGTATGAGGCGCTTTCATACGTATGGGGGAGCCCGCAAAAGAATAAAACCATACTAGTCGATAGCAAGGCGCTGGGCGTGACGGAGAATTTGCATAGCGCCCTCTCACGGCTTCGTGCGCGGGAGGTGGGATTAATGTGGATTGATGCTATTTGTATTAATCAGGACGACTTGAAAGAGCGCGGACACCAAGTGGCTCATATGGGCCAGATATACAAAACGGCAAAGCAGGTTATTGTATGGTTAGGTGAGGAAGACGAGGAGAGTAAACCTCTTTTTGCTGCCTTATATAAGCGAGCACGGCTTGACGCTGAACTGATGGGATCGTTATTAAAGCTCTTTAGAAGGCCTTACTTTCGGAGAATCTGGGTAAGTCGACATCAAGTTACAAAATATGATGAGTAACTAAAGAGCCTCAAAGGTGCTGCAAGAAGTCTTTGCTGCGAGGGAAGCTCTCATAATGTGTGGTGAAGACTTCATCAAAAATTGGCCCTTCTATGAACAAATTCAGAAGAGTCGCGAAGACATGAACTCCGACAGCATTCATTGGGAAAAGGCCAGGCGTGTGCTTGATCTCATGTTGTTTTCGCTACCCGATGACCCAACACTCGGCGAATGTCTGGATATGTATCACACACAGGAAGCGACAGAGAGAAGCGACAAGATATTTGCACTCGTGGCAATGAGGAAGATTGTGGGTTCTCCGCCTGACGTGTTGATAGACTACGAAGTCAGTTGGGAAAACTTGATGCAACAAGTCGTACACGTAATATTAGGCAACGAGGCTGTCGCCAAAACGGGCGAAGAACGCGACAGGATCTTCATAAATTGTAGATTGAGCATCGTAGGACGAGTAACATTGTCGCCGAGAGATTCTTTTGGTTTTGCACCGAGGCCTACGATCGAATATTTGCCAGCGGAAGGAACAAAACCTCTTCCTCATACAGGATTCTGGTGGCACGCTTTTGCCAAACACATTCAGGTCGGGGATCTTCTCTGCAGTATACCAGGCGCGGAGCATCCAGTTATCATCAGAGAGACGGATACTGGCTCGTTTGTTATTCTCATTACGGCGCCGGTGAACGAGGAAACATGTCGAGGGCCCATTGAAAAACTTAATATCTGGCGAGCAATCATTCAAAATAGCCCCCGCCATGCACGAAACAGGACTTTGATATGGGACTGGACCGCAGAGGAAGACTCACCTCCTCCTGAATCGACTCAGTAGATGGGTTTAGATCCTTGCCGATCAGATCTACCATCTTGTCACGCGTATCTCGATCTCTCAGACGCAGCCGCGATAGCACAATCACCAAACCAAGAGAGGTCCCAGCCAGAGTTGGCAGGAGAAGGAAAGCTGAGAAGAAGGACATATCCAGGGCTAGGACTAAAAATTGATAAAGCGCTCACGCAGGCGGACTTCCCTTGTCTGTCTACACCTTCTATCTCAGACATGGAATATAATCGAGTCTCCTTGCAGAAGCCGTTGCGATGGCATATTGGAAATGGAAATTTGGCGTGGCATGGCTCTGGTCGATTGAGCGCTGTATGGGGGATCGGAGGTGGCTTCAGGATAGCCTACAAACTGAAATGAACGATTGTAATCTCAACGGCATTTAATAGAGCTTGCAGTACGAATAATGAAAAGGTTTACTATTTTTCACAGCTTGGCATACTCGTTCAAAAAGGATCTAATGCCATCAATGTGCCGTCTACCCGAGAAATAAGAAAGGAAATTCTAAGGATGTACATCGTGAACCGAGCCGAGATGTGGCCAAGCAATATCTTACTTAGATCAAAAGTAGCCAAGGCTGTTTATTGTGTCGAGAACCATGGGTTGGGGTGAATCGTTGAAGTTGGTGTTGAGTCGATGCTCGAGAGTAGTAACGAATACAACTTCTACGAATGTCTAGGGCCTCTGCTTGCGCGTTTGAGAAAGACAGCCCACATCGTACTTGAATCGGAATGGTCATCGCCAAACGCGTTATTGTGTGCGATGCCGCGGACGCCACAGACGCCACCTTCGTCATGACCTCATAACTTTCTTATCGATAACCTTAACCCACGATCTCCGCACTCCCTGCAGCGATCCGGTACGCTTTAGGGTACCCCGACATCGCATTCTCACCACTCACATCGTAATTTTTTGAACTGCTATTCAGTAGCCTCGATACTCGTCAACAATCCCCACAAACGTCAAACTGAACACTTCCTTAGCTTCTAGGAAAAATTAGGCTAAGAACTTGCCGAGAGACGCAAGATGAGAGGCCTTACGTGGACTCGCCAGGTGGATCCAAGCGCAGCCGTTGCATTTCATCATCGTGGACGGGTAACGGCTACAGCTGAAGCGCAGCCCGGCGTATAAGATGATGGACGCCAGCCTTTCCCTTGTCCGGCCATTCCGTCAACGCCACTGTCGTAGGCGGTTCATTTTTCACCCAACCTCCACCGGTGAACACCTCGACTTCTTATCAGCTGTTGCTTCGTAGCCTGGGCCCTCCCCGCTCGCCATCTTCTTCCAACTTTTTGTACGCAGCTGTCTAGCTCCCTCTTCGGTCACCCTCGAAGCAGGTTTAGGACTGTACGTCTGCACGCTAGAGCTGTTGCCGTCCGTCTTTGTACCTCTACTTAACGGGTGAGGCGTCATCGAGCCATGGCTCGTTTCTCAACCCACAACATCTTGCCACTGCACAAGAAGGAAGCGAGCACTAACGGTGCGCCAACTGGTCGTGGGGCAAATGCTGGCAACAAGCCCTTCACGACGAGATGGCGGAATGAATTAGTCGCTGCAGCAGCAGAGTTTGCAGGAACGTTCATGTTCCTCTTCTTTGCGTTTGGTGGAACGCAAGTAGCGAACACGGCAGCTATCGCTAGTGACGCTGCAACTGCAGGTCAGAGCAATGGCAGTATTACACAGGCACCGAATACGAGCGTGCTGCTCTTCATTGCGTTGAGCTTTGGGTTCAGCCTCATGGTCAATGTCTGGGTCTTCTTTAGGGTGTCTGGAGGGCTATTCAATCCTGCTGTAAGCGCATCAAACCTTTTTCTGCATAGCGAATGCTAACAGCCGCAGGTAACACTCGGTCTCTACCTCATCGGCGCCATCAGCCCGGTCCGAGCCGGTTTCTGTTTCCTCTCCCAGATGCTCGCTGGGATGTGCTCGGCAGGCATCGTCTCCGCGATCCTCCCCGGCCCTCTCAACGTCTCTACAACCTTAGGGTACGGCACCTCGATCGCCCGCGGCGTCTTCCTCGAGATGTTCCTCACATCGCTCCTCGTCTTCACAATCTTCATGCTCGCAGCTGAGAAGCACAAGGCTACTTTCCTAGCACCCATCGGCATCGGGCTCGCTCTATTCGTTGCAGAACTCGTAGGCGTCTTCTTTACAGGCGGCTCCTTGAACCCAGCACGTTCCTTCGGTCCTTGCGTGGTGACACGCAATTTCCCCGGGTACCACTACATATACTGGTTCGGACCCTTGATGGGCACACTCCTGGCATTTGGCATGTACAAGATTGTCAAGCTCGTGGAGTACCAGACTGTCAATCCGGGCCAAGACTTTGACGACCACGAGGCGGAGCTGTTCAAGCCGCCGACGAATGCGAGCACAGCTGAGGAAGTGGCGAGACCGAATGTGGCTGCTATTGCGGCTGAGGAGGCGATTAGGAATGCGTCGAGGGGCTCGACGAGCCCGCCGCTGCAGAATATTGAGAGTCGGTTGTCGAGGGAGGGCAAGGATCAGCCTGGGGCGGCGCACACTGTTCGTGACTAAAGTCTGGCACTCGCCATGAACGGGCCGAATCAGGTATGAAGATGAATGTCGAGGTCCTCCAAACTTGGAATACGGTGCTGATGCACTTCTAAGGTTGGATGAAGTCAAAATGTTTCAGGTGTTTACAGGGGGGCATTTTCATCGTTCATAGCGGTCATTTCAGGTTCCCTTCCATGATTTCATATTTCATCTCATTTCCTATCGTCGGTCTACTTTTTGAGCGCATGATACCCGAAGAACACAGGAACAAAACGGGTTTCCCTCTCCATTTATCAATCTCAGGTTCTGTTCCATATTGTCTCGCAAGCAATTCCTCTGGTAGGAAATGATTATTGAATTCAGTCTTAAATTCCCAGGGATTGCTGCGTAGTATCCAAGGCAGTGCCACCCGCTACATCTTCACCCCCGGGCACAAAGACATACCCTCATCTCCCCACCCTTCACAATCCCTCGTCTCGCTTCTCCCAGCCTAGCTTCTGTCTTGTACACGATTAACCAGGCCAGACAGTGCGCGATCAGCACAGCGAAAGCGAAGATGAACGTTATGATCCCGAGAACAGAAAGAATCGGGAGGAGGACAGCCATTATCCTGCTCCGTTTCGATGTTGCGGCTCGCCGATGGGTTTGAACTGAGATGGTTTCTGCTCCAAGATATGTCGGCTCTCCATGTTTTTGCATGATACCCTTGAATTCGCCTTCCTCCTGCCCTCTCTCCGCTCCTCTCTGCTCGCCCACCCCCGGCGTCGAGGCCGCAGTCCGTCTTTCGGAGGTATTGGGGTTATAGCTAGCGCTTCCATGAGGCGAGGTGGGAAAGGGTGGGTCCCAAGGTTTCTTTGTGCCGTCCAGGGCGTGTATTGGCTCTCGGGACCTTTGGCGTGAATGTATGCCATCAGGACGTAGACAGGGATCTGGGGCTGCCATGTCCAGCGACGGTCGCCGTGGGAAGTTGGAGAGTCGTATGGGCCGAGCATACGGTCTGGGTTCGCGCTTCTCTTCGCTCGGGGTGCTGGGTGAGGTTGCAAGGAATCGGTCTGCATAGATTGTTGCTAGTGGGTATGCTATGAGAAGTGCTGAGGCGATGATGAGTGTGAGCATTCGCCTCCAGAGTGTCGACGAGCTACACGGTGCGAATCGGTATGTCTAGTCACAGGGAGATCGAGTCGTCGGTTTAGGTCGCTACGCGTCGTAGAAGGATGCGGGATGCTGCTTGTAGGGGCCGTAGGTGAGGATGGGGTGTCGAGTTGCCGTCTTGCTTTCCATACCGTTTTCATCGCTTCTGCCGACGTCCACATGATCCCCGGACGTGCCTTCCCGGGAGGTTGATAGCTGCTTCAGCGTCCTTCCTCACTAAGATCACCAACCCATCCTAGCCTCTCACGGCGGTCATCTCCAATCCTCGCATACTCAAGCAGTAACCGATACACGTAAATGAGCATATCTTCTTTTCTCAACACTTTATCTGCCCATTCTTGCGCCGCTGTTGCGATCTTCTGAGCCTGAGCGGCATGGCCAGACTTCTTGTTGCGGTATCGGAGACGTGGCGAGGAAGGCACGAGAGGACCTTCCTCACTATCGATCTTGTGGTCCTCAGATGCGGAAGGTGCAGATGATGTCGGAGACTTCCCGACAAAGTACTCCATGATCCCGTACACGTCCATGAACGTATTATCCATCGGCACGTAATGCACCCAAGGCCGCAGTCTTGTATCGTACCAATTCCTGAACACACTTGCCCGGAGCACGACGTGGCCGCTCTTCATGCTCGAGACGAACCCATCGGTTCCATCATCGCCGTTTCCATCGAGTGCCACGGTATACTTGTTGCTGCCCAGTTTCTCAGCTGTCGCAGGTTCATTGACCGAGAAGTACTCTGAGTCGTACGGACAAGCATCATACTCGCTCAGTTCTTCGCAGTGTAGGTCGTCGGTAAAGCCAACGTCCGTCCACGAAGCGACCCAGTCACCCAACCTCCCTTCTCTTTGCGCCGGGACGTTGTAAAGCTGCGAATCTGGAAGCCGGAAGGTCTCGCTGGAAGTCAAGCCCTTGGTGATGGCTTCATGCAGACTCAGACTGTTCTCCGCAAGAGCGATCTGAGACGAGTTGAGCATACTAACAAACCGGTGGCGTTGAAACCGCCGCCAGTTCTTCGCAGTATTATGCCCACCAGTCGCTGGACCGCGCCACAACAGCTTCGTCTCCCTGCTCTCCCAAGCTACTCCTCCTTGTGTATCGGCGTCTGAGGAGAGCGAGGCGTTCCATTCCAAAGGACTCGGAAACAGAATATCGTTATTCACACTCATCTTCCCGCCACTAAAGTACGGAAAGAAGTGCTGCGACGCCGCCATACTATCCGGCTGCACGAACGCTCCGTGCAGACCCTGGAGATGCGGATGCAGACACGCATCTGTAGCCGTACTCCAGTTTCCTATATACCCTTCCAGAGTACCGTTCGGCCAAATCGTTGGTAACAAGTTGACGGCAGAATGTGCCTCTTGAGTGTGTCCCTGTCGATGCCAGATATCGACTAAGATACTCTCTGTTCTGGAAGGCGACTTTGGAGGACAAGCAGGTTGGACGAGACTCCAGTACGGTCGTGGACCTTGATGCATCCCACCCAGCGAATGCGTGAGTCGCGCACCGAGCCATTCCGGTGCGAAGGTGAAGTTTGCGTGGTCCACGTCTTTCAACCCGGAGTACTCATCCAGCACATCGGATACCGACGCTATTATCGGCCTCGCGAAAGAGAGCGCAGTATCCACCTTCTCCCATCCAACAACCAACGCTGGCTCTTGGTTCACATTGATAGGTATATCCACGTCCGGCAACTCGACATGCTTCGTCTCCGCCAACGACTTCAGCATATCAACCCACATCTTAGTCCTCGCATCCCGCGGATTTGTAGAAACGAGCGTGACATTCCCGCCTCTGATCTGTATCCTGGGACTCAGCGCATGGGCCTGCGAGCGTGTCGTCCGTGGCTCGATACCCCAGAAAGGTCCGAGGTCATGATATATCTGGTCCCAGAACTCTTCTACGACAACAGCTCCGCGCTGCGTTGCGAATTCGTACCAAGCATCGAACCCAGGCGGCGGATGTCTCCTCCTCTTCTTCCTATACTTCTTACTCGCATCTTCAAGCGATGTGGCTTCCGTGCTCAAGGTGCGCTGAAACTCTTGGTTCACATCCGAGATGAGGATGTCAATCGGATGCACACCCTTCTTCTTTCCATCCAACGTCAGTCCAGGCACCATCCACCCCGGCCTCGAAATCTTCGGCACACTGGGCAGCGACACATACACCCTCAACCCTTCTCCCTCCGCACCCCCACCAACCCGACACCAGCTATCATACACGACGACCAGACACAGGACAACAGAGGTCAGCGTGAGCGCCTGCAGCGCGCGCCAGCTAGGGCGCAGGAACGCGGTTTCGGACAGCATTGCCCTAAAAATCGACGTGGGGGACTTTGATGCTTGTGAGGGATCCGAATTCCCGGATTCTGGATGGACGTTGCGATCTGTGTAATGTGTGTGTGTGTGATGGGACCGGGTAATCAGCGCATAAAGTCTCTTTGTTTCAGCGTCTCTGTACAAGAATATGCGCGTCGGAAACCGAAGTCGCGGACAAAGACCGACATGCAACGAGCAACGCGCGACGAAAAGAAGGGGGAACGAGAGTCATTTTGCACGAGAAGAGGGACGCAATAAGTTTTAAGAAAGCGATACACTGTAAGGATGGGGGTGTTAGATGAATTGCATTGCATTAAGGCGCGAGTAGATTGCGTGTCCGGTGTTAGGTGTTGGACGGGGGCATTCAGCCGCGTGGGGATCATATGGATGGCTTGGCTTGGCTAAGTCTGGGGAAACGCCCGCACGGAACGAAATGGGGCGGGGGTAGGGAAGCGAATGTTGACACGCGACGAGACGTAGATGGAAACCCATCATACCAGAAAATGGGGTAGTGGCTAGATATTGTTGTTATGGATGTGTGCGCAGCATCGATTGCCGCGTTCAGAGGTCGTGGTTTTGATGCCGCATCAGGCGGGCACTGGAAATGCGTCAGGGTATCATATAGATTTCGCGAAAAATTCGTAGGTATATGTTGGAACTTCGTTTTCGGCGTGAGTTGAATCGGACCAGAAGATGTGTATCCTACCATCCATACAACCTTCTTCGACTCGCAAGATGGGGTATTTTCAGTACTCGGCTTCATGGCCCTAGACTTCTTCGTCGTCGCCCTCGTCGTACTCCTCGCCTTCGCCTTCTTCGTAGCCTCCACCTTCTTCGCCATCATCATCATCATCACTGTCGTCGCTCCCGCTACCTTCGCTATCGCCCTCGCTTCCGGGGTCGTAGTCCTCTTCTTCTTCTTCATCTTCTTCGTCTTCGAGCATGCGCTCGGCTTTTTGTAGCTCTGACTCCTGATAGATGGTTAGCGAGATTTTCATGATGTATAATTTGTAGGAGAGCTGTAGCATGCTAGAAGTAGCTTTAGGAAGAGGATTGCATAGTTGAGTTGACGTACCTCATCATCTCCCTCGGCGACAGCACCGTTTGTCCCATTCTGCTTTTCCGCTGGTGGATTGACATTCAGCTTCTTCGCTCGTCGCGCAGCAGCCATACTCGCATCCTGAAGACCATGCTTCTGCACATACTCATTGATGCCCGCGAAATCAGCCTGATCGATCATAGCGAACTCGATTTCTTGTGTCTGCGTCGCAATGACCAGATTAAACGTATTCCGCAGGACAGCGGTGTACGATATCGAATTCACAGCCGCAAAGTCGAAGAAAGCGAGCGGTTTCTTGAAACCCCATAGTATGCCTATAGCCGTGAAGAAGAGGTAGCCTTCCTTGCTGCCTCTGTGCGCCTTGACGTGATATGCCTTCTCCCCCTTGCGATGGCTCTGCGCGATTGCGCTTTCGAATTCTTCGGGGTCGGGGAAGATGACGGTCTTCCCGGTGCCTGCTTGTATTAGGCAGTGGTGTATTGCTTCTGCCATGGGCCCGGGCCCGGGGTCCTCGCCTTCTACGATGTTCTTCCCGGAGGGCTCTTCGTAGGTCCATAGTATGGGCTCGGGCGGCGAGGTTTTGAGGTAGTCAGGTACAGGGTTGACGCCGTCGCCGTGGATGGGGAGGATGATGAAGTTGTGCTGGCGCTTGGCTTTCTCGGGGACGGGGAGGCAGAAGACCTGGTCTGGATATTTTCGTTAGCTTTCCTCCATAGTCTGGTATGAGAGCTAGTTGAGAGACGTTAGGACACCTTACCGACGTCTTTCCAGGCAATGCCAAACTCAGTATTCCCAGCAGCGCCGACCGCTCTGATGGCTCCGCCTGCTTTCTCTGCCACAAGTTCGAGCGTGAACTTCTTCCGCTGCGGTATCGAGAAGCTGACCCCTGGATAGGTTCGCCATGCCTTCCCCGTCAGGCTGCCTGCACCACCAGCCGCTGCAGCAACCCCATTCTGCGTCCCATTGCTATCTTCGAGCTTCCGTTTCTTCGATGCCGGTTCGGTGGTGTCTTGGGGAGGCTGGTTGAGAATATATGTGGATATGTCGCGGAAGAGAGTACTCTGAGTCGGGTTCTGGTCTGTTACACCTCTATTAGCCACCGGTCGCTGGAAAGGAGATGTCGCGCTGCGGTTTTGAGCGACCTACCGATCGCTGCATGCACTCTTTTGCGCAGCTCATGGTTGCCAGCAAAGGCAGAATCGATCTCCTGGGGATGCGCTGAAGCCATCTTGGAGGTGTGTTGCGGAGACGGAGTGGTTGGTTAGTTGGCGGTGGTGATGATGTCCGTTTGGTGTTGAGTTTCCTGAGCGAGACGCGCCGCGACGGGCGCGCACACTAGCGCCTGGGGCAGCAAACCTGACATCATTGGCCATACAACCGTCTTTACCTTCTGTCGCTGGAACTCCATCTCATGTGCTTTCAACTCGCTTTTCGCCTCTGGTGCATTCCTTTTGAAATCCGATACCTTGCCTCATTTCGTATTGCTGAACTTACGATTTGCTTTGCTCGAAGACGCTATTGCAATGGTCTGGCAAATTGGACCAGACTGCACCGCCTACATTACAGTTGACGTGATGCTGAACCGATAGATAATGGCAACCCGTAGCGGCACGAACTATGAGAATGAATAAGTACCTAAGTCACTCACTGAAATTTATGCATGTTTTTAGCTTCCAAGTTCACATAAATTCCACATCCATATTTCTCCTTTCGCGTTCACTTCTCTAGGCCGACACCTACTCCACTGAAGCCACTCCACCGTTATACCAAGCTATTTTAATCCCAACACAAGCAAACTCCTAACATCCTCTTCGATCCAGCACTTCACAATGGACATGGGCAAGGATCAAAACCTGTCGGCAGATCTGGGCCCTCTCCATAACGACAACTTGACCATCGACCAATACCCGTCGGTAGCTCTGGGTCCTCTCAGTAATGACGACGTGACCGTAGACCAATACCCGTCGGCATATCTGGATCCACTCAATAACGACAACTTGGCCATGGATCGATACCCATCGGTAGATCTGGATCCCCTCGACAACGACAACATAACTATAGCCCAGAACCTGTCAGCAGATCTGGGTCCTCTCGATAACGACAGCTTGACCCTCAACCTCGTGATCGGCCCGGGAGCAATCCGGTTCGAAATCGACAAAGACCTCTTAAAACAGCACTCAGGTCGCATTGCCACAATTCTGGCAGCTCGCGAAGACGCCATGGCCTGGGGCGGGCCCTCATGTACCGACAATCGCATCATTATCGAACCCGACTTCGATACCAAGACAGTCGGAAATTACCTCAGTTACCTAATGGAGGAACCGCTTCGCAACGTCGAAACCGACTTCGATGTCAAGACAGTTGGAAAACACCTCAAGTACCGAATGGAGGAATGCCTTCATAACAATCCTTCTAAGAAGGTCCGGTTGGCACGGTCTGCAGACAACATGGACTTAGTCGACTGCACCAAGCTCTACGATTTCGCTTCGTATATGGACACGCCGACGCTCGTTGAACGGATGACTAAGGCCTGGTCGGAGAAATTTAGGCAAGATGACGACTCTCTCTTGAAGAATATAACCCGTGCGCATGCGAGTGGAGATGGGAACGGAGTACGCTATTCGATAAGGGCGCACAGGGAGTTTAGGCAGGTTTGGCAGGCCTGGACGAGCAAACACAAGGCCCGAAATACTCGAAGCGCGGAAGAAGAATGTTCTTCTATGCTTGTGGATACTGTAGATCCCACCCTAGGAACTCCGTATGAGCAGGCTTGGGAGGCCTTGATGAGCGAACACGGCGCCCGCAATATTCCAAGCCAGGAAGAAGAGCGTTCGACGATGCTTATGGATACTATAGATCCCACTCTAGTAGATGCATCGCTGGTGGATGCATCGCTGGTAGGTCCCTCGCTGGTAGGTCCCTCGCTGGTAGGTCCCTCGCTGGTAGATCCCACTCTGGTAGATCCAAACCTGGGAACTCCTTATGAGGCGGGAGCTACTTTTGGTTTGTTCGGATGAGCTAGTTTGTGGACCGGTATCCGGGCCTCTGATACTACCCTTCTCCGTTTGGCCGGGCCAGATCATCGGATCTTTACGACATGGTACGAGCTTACTTTTCGCTGCATCCATCTGCTGTTTGCTTTCTGTACATACGCACTGTTACACACAGAACGCCAGCTTCTGTTCCACTGGGCACTGGGGGACAGAGCTTGATTACCCTGTTTCCAAGAGCAGAGCTATCTGCGTAACAAAACGATGTTGTCTTTTTATGGGTTTTATGGTCGGAGAACACCGAGGTTGCAGACTCTCTGCAAGCGCATATTGCACTCCAATATCCGGGTCTACAGTCCGCAGCAACGCACCAAATTAGCAGCCAACAGATTACTCCATATGGCCTTTGGTAGGACGCTTCGGCCCGTATATCTACATCGGCTTTCGACTTCCAGCTGTTTTCTGCCCAGTGTTAGTGCACTCACGTTCCTCGTGGGATTCCGCAACTTAGGACCAAAGTCTTGGAGTTCTACTGCGATTATAGTCAAGACTTGCTAAGACTCTGACAAATAAGCTTATGATTCCTGGAAGATTTGTCTCCTCTGTTCTTCACTCTGAACATACGGTTCACATCTTACATTACTGTGGACACCAACTCAGCGGTCGAAGTCTACGATAACATGGGCTGCGGCCTCTGTCTGGTTCCCTAGACTGGACTGGTCTTCGTGCCGAACCAACGAACCGTCCTACTAATTCCTGTCGTGTGGCATAAGCACTACTACTTCAGCTAGAACTGGGACGGCTCGATGATGCACGGCTCGGCTTGGAATACGAGTAGAGAGGTGTACAGACAATCTACACTTTCAGACTCGAGCACGATGATGATCATGGAGGCGACTAGACGCCAGCTTCTAGTCTCGGAGCTGCCGGTGTACAAATACTCTAGTCTCGTAGAGCAGCTTCGATAACAATATCTCGTTGTCTATCTAGTTCTTTCTTTCCTGCTGAAGTCCACTACACCAATCCAATCGTCATGCACCTCCTCGCCTTCACCCTCCTTTCCTCCCCCGCTTCGCCACCACCCTAGCAGTATACCCTCCCACTCCTGTATAACTTCTATCTTCCACCTCCCTAACTCTCAATCTAGCTAGGTCCCACAACACCACCCCGCCCTCCAAGCCCGGCAATGGTGTCCCGACACCGGCGGAGAAGACGACTGGTGTCCGTCTGTCTCTACTCCGCTTTCTCTCTCCCTCCAGAACCATCACGACGAGTGCGAGATCTACAGCGATGGTGAAGACTTCTAGCGCAAAGATGACATTGTTGACGACGAGAAGCAGCAAATCGACGTCCAAAGCAGTCACGTCTACGAAGGTAACCGCGCTCTTCATCCCGATCCCTTCCCACTCCCAATTGCTACCACGCTATACCAACTAACTATCTCCACACAACAGACTCCCAGCACCATACTTATACTCAAATCTCCCTCCCCCTCCTCTACCTCCCTTTCAACGATACTAAAACCGACGAAGACCTCCCCGAATAAGAGTGGGCCAAGTAGTACAAACTGCCCCGTTCCGCTGTATTATCAGTGCGGTGGGTATTATAATGGCAAGGTGTGGGGTGAGTGTGGGTGTTGTATTGGGGCTGCGAGGTGTGTGGCGCAGAATGGTGAGTCTAGTACTTTTCTATTTTGGATGAAAGAGGGGAGGAGAACAAGCGGTTGTGGACTTTGCTGACGTGACGAGGATAGAATTTTTATTGGCAGTGTGTTGCTAATGAGTAGTTGCGCGGACTGGAGAGGATAGAGGGTGTGTGGAAGGAAGGTACTGGCGAGCTTCGGACTTACGTGTTCATTCTTGAGATAAGTATGTGTGGAAGAGCAAGAGTGTGGATGAGAAGGCGCTGGGGTGTGAAGATGCTATCGTGGTTGCTTCTATTTGGGTCTCTGTATCCGTGGGAGCCGGCTTGAATCTCTGGGTGAATTCATGATGAGCTATGGAAGCCACTGCATCCATATCTTTTGAATTTAATGAACGGCATCAAAGCTCTCTTTGTCGATGTTATACATGCGTTATTGAACATAGGGTGTGAACATTGATGGTGGCGCAACTTGCCATAACCGAGCCTGAATCCAGGCTGCTGGAGAACGTCGTCCGCGAACGCATGGCCAACTCAGGATCTGAATTTCAGGCAGTTTGGCTTGGCTTGAGCTACGGCCGTCTCCTGCTGGGGTGTCACATCGTCTCCTCATCACTACTCTGCACGGCCTCACTCAGGACTCGGAAACGCCCTCACATCGGAACGATCGGCCGCGATCATCTTCACCCGGGCCAAGCAAGCATCATGCCTTTAAGGCTGACGCTTTGGCCAGTGTGGGATGCATTTCGTGGGGGTGCGCCACGTGACCCGCATAGGTACCTGAGGTACGTATCGAGTGATATGCGCCCCGGATAATATAGAGGAGCGACTATATGTACGCCAGGTCGATGCGAAAGAGGCTTCTCAAAACACGCTTAGCACTCCATAGTAACCTTAAAGATCCTTCGCTATAGCTCCGGTCTTGCCTCATTCGACAGTTTAAATCGATGACGGCGGTCCGTGCCCTTTCTTGACCGTCGCGAATCTGCGACGCCACCAGTCTCAACCCAACAACCCACCAACCACGAGCTGAAAGCGGGACAGAACGCATCATACACACAGCAGAATTAGGCCATTGTGGAACAGGAGCGTTCAAGCAGCCAGCCCTATGCGGTGCCACAGCATTGAGAGCCGAGCCGTCTTCCTGGACGGTAGTTGTGTGAAGATGACAGTTGCAGGTCATAACCACGCACGTCGCATCATACTAGGCCCTTCCCCTCCTCGCGGCTTCTAACAATATACATGTCAGCCCTCTTCTTCCCCTAGCGAGTTCGCCTCATCTTCAAAGTATTTCTGTTTTTCGTCCCGTGCGGGCAGGATTTCCTCTGGCGTCCAACTCTATTCTTGCTGTCTTACTCGCGACTACGCGGCTCGGTCCGCACATTAATTTCCTAATTTTACGACGCTGAGGACAGTAAGAGGTGGCTACGATGAAGAGACCTGAAATCAAGATGCCGTCTGTCAAGCTCGCGGGGCTGTTCAAGCGCGAACCGGTCTTCAACCAGCAAGTCGATCTCAACTCACGGCACCACACGGCAAGGGTACTATACGCTGCTTTCCTGGCTTCATTATTGGGTGTGTCGGTCGCAGTCATTGCGCTGAAGGCTTTGACGATCAAGTTTATCTTCGAGAACAGAAACACGGGATTCATGTTCGAGACTAATGGCCCCGAGCCGGTGGTACTGGCCGCGCTACCGAGGATGTTGTATTTCGCGCCAGCAAAGATCGCGATTGTAGCGGCAGCGGTGTCAATAATGGTCGTGATCGGGCACGGCATATTCGTCGTGAAGGACTGGCATGAAGGCGCGAAGGTACGATTATCGAATCATATGTATAGCGACAGCAGGGCTGACCAAATGCGCCTAGACACAGTGCTATTCCTTCCGTCGCAACTCCATGTATCTCCACCTCACAAACTCCATCCTCGTCCTCTTCTCCCTAGTCTCCATCTACGTCACGCACAAATCGACGTCGCACTTCTTCCCGGGTTACGTGGACTTCAAAGCCAAAAAACCAGGCGACAACGGCGTGCGTTACAACATCGGCACCTTCGACCTCGAGACCTGGTCCTGCGAGCTCAAGACGGCAGATGGCGCACAGATGGTCTGGCAGGACTACGGCATGCAGTGCGAAATCGAATACGCAGGTCGCATGGTCATGATCCCTTTCATGGTTCTCGCGTTCACACTAGCCGGGTTGACGATCTGGGGTCTTGTCGGTGGGAAGAGGGACCCAGATGGCGAGCGGATGAAGACCGAAGACGTGGGCTTGGAGATGGGCAAATTCAACGCTATCTAATCTCTCACCGGTGTCGACCCAGTACGGCGGTTTCATCTAAGACGGATTTCCTTTCTGTTATCGTTTGTAATAGTACGAGGCATTGGTGCGGAGATACCCCCACTTTCGTTAAGCGTTCATCATGGCTAGATTAGACTTCTTGCTGGTCTCCTTGTCTACATCAGTCACGAGGCGCTAGATATACCATTGTTGCACTAGAGGTTGTGTTGGCTGTTCCAAGTGTTGGATGCCACACCTGAGGTAGATGGGCGGCGTATCTGAATTTTGGTATCGGTTTCCTTATCATAATGATATGAAGTTTTATTGTTATCTCTGGAATTTTAGTAATGGATGATGGTGGGAACTGTGGACAGATACGTGGTGTTGCCGATGCTTGGACTTGAATTGTATAAGCTTTTCGAAAAGGTTGTCGGTGAATAGAGATAAGAGCGTTTGCAAAGATTCGCAAAAGCCTGCAGATCACACCCTCCACCATCATCAGCGAACAACACCAGCTCCACAAAGAACGGCTCAACACACCTTCCATAAGCCCCACACCTAACTACTAACCCCACATCAGGACTCTGACATTTCTGCAAACCGACAATTTGGAAGCCTATCCGCGACAAGCACCGTGCTGGGCAGAGTCTGCCTTGCGACCTCCCATCCTCAGGCCTGTGAAACAGAACCGCACCGTTTAGGTAAGCGGACCAATCTGTTCTCGGCACGAATGGCGTCGGGATTTGGAAGGCTTGCTTGAAGTAGAAGGTTCGGGGCTTGTTGAGCGACGCAAACTGCGGAGGATCAGCGTGGATTTGGAAGAATCATTGAAGTCGTGCGTGTTGACAGATATTCGAAAGAGGAGCCGATCTTGAAGTATCTGTTACAGGGCCTCCGAATTAGGAAGTGGAGGATTTACTCAATCAACTCGCTGAATTATTGCGTGCAGCAGGAGCCGAATGGAGGAGCATGATGCGAACCCCGGATCTTCCTGCGGGTGTAGGCAGGGATCGCTGGACCCGGTTATGCATAATGGCGAAGTTTATGGGGTCCAGGACGCGATCTTTTGGAGCAGGGACGAGTTTGGGAGAGAGAGGTATGTACTGGTGTTTCAATACGTCGTTAAGGGAAAGCAAGGTCTTGTACACTATCTGTTGTTTGAAGGCATCGAGCTGACTTTTGTCGATATCTCTATCTCTTAGAATAGGGGAGTAGATAGTGTATTACTATCCCTGAAGTATTATAATTAGATGAACAAGATCCCACCTAAGTAGTGATTAATAGACGAAGCGCTCCCACAGAGTAAAGCATTACAGTATCTGTACCCCTACTCCGTGCCTACGACCTGGGAATCCTGATGGCGTGTTCAGCGCCGCCTATGTGCTCGAAGGAGGAGTATCGTAGTTACTAAAGCTGAAATTTGTATTTCCACAATTACGATTGTCTATTTTCTTTTTCCCATCATTCCCATCAAATTCTCTTACATTCCAGCCGAGAACTCCCTCAGGTATAGAGCCTCCTTCCCGGTCGCGCCATGTCCGCCAATCTATCCATCTCCTCCCAGAACTTCGGCTTCTTCCTTGGGTGCTCCTCATTGCCGAATTCCTGCGCTTCTTTCATCGCCAGTCTCATTTGTCTCGAGCCGTCCCACTCCTCCCGTCTCCGCTGTTTCCACGCCACAACCGTGTGGTCGTCGCTCCAAGCAGGCTTGAATATCTCCGGTAAGCTGTCGTTACTACTGCTGGAGATGCGGCGTCGACGTTGTGGGATGATTGGGCGTATAATCATTGACTGTGGATATGAATGCTCGGGCTCGAAATCTTGAGGTGGAGGTTGGTGAAAGATGGGATGCTGTGAGAGCGGTGGCGGCGTAATGATTGTGTACGGATCAGCGTGGGCCGAAACTCCCGTTGATGGTCGGGATGATAGATATGTAAAGTCAAGCGCTGAAGTGGACTTCGAACGACGTCCGGTGAAGCTACGTCTGAGGCTGTTGAGTCGACCTCTCTTTTCTCCCTTCTTGGTTGGTGAATCTTCTGCCTCCCAGATGTTGCTCTCCATGCTCATGGATTCCAATTTCATGGTTTGTGTCGTACTTGCTCGCCCCAAGGGTGCTATGCCTGGATCGAATCTACCCGAAGTGCGTGGGCTTAGGCCAAGTTGTGCAATCGCTCGATCCCGGTGGTCCTGGGTCGTGGAAGGAAAGCAACTCTCTTCTCTCGTGGTTTCTGACTTGTGTTTTCGGTGCAGGGGAAGGAACTTCCTGAATCTCTTGAATGGTGCCATAGTTGTAGTAGTGTAGAGTCAAATAGTTTGCCGAGTTGGCGAGTAGGGAGGAAGGACTGTCTCGGAACGCCTTTTGAATGCTTGCGAGCGCATTCATGATGTGAACACGCACGGATTCTCGGCAAGTAAACCGTGAATCGTTGTCCAGGCCTGAAACCAGTATCACTGGAGGGCCTCGTAAGAATTGTTCTTGGGAAAATTTGCGGTACACCTTGTGTTTTCCGTGATGCCTCATAAGACATTTTCAGTCTCCATCCAACAGCATGCTACAACATGGGAGTACTAGCTCAAAATCCCAACATCACCCTTGTGCGACCTATGTTCACAAGGACGTGGTGGTTCGTTACTACGTGTATATACGAAAGATGCAATGGAATATCATGCTCCTAGAACGGGGGTACAGATAACGTATGACCATTCTTCAAGCGCTGTAATCGTTCAGTCGAGATCCCACCTAAGTGGTCTTTGGTAGACGAAGCGCTCCTATAGGGTAGTGCAACTAATAGACATCATGCGCAAGTCAATATTCATTCACTAGAGAGGCAGGGACTGAGCTTGCTGCCCGAAGCGCTCCTACAAGAATAATTCAAACCTCATCTGTATTCCCTCTCTTAGACTATCGCCCCGACGATGCGATTATTTACCAGGGCTAGAGGTCTACGAATCTGCGAAAGGGAGAAAAGATATCAAAGAAGAGATATACACGGTACAGACAAGGTTCGCATAGGGTTTGGTAGAAGAGTACTTTTGAATTGCGGCGTGACAGCTTATTCACATGCCTTGCAGAGTACCAATTTTCCCCGGAAGCTCTTGACTTCAACGTCTGTCTTGTACTAAATGAGTAATCTTTATCTCCCTAGTCTTTATTGTCGGGCGATAACTACGCAGTTCAAGCAGAAACGATGACCAGTACACTCAACCGTCGCACAGCCTATAGACACAGCTCGGTCGTATGGCCCATCCCCGCATTGACACTAAAAGCGAGTGTTAGCGCATTCTCGACCTTTCTTCGATCAAACAACGGTTAGGTGAGTACGAGCTTACACAGAAGATTACATAGCCTCGGAACCTCGAGCGAGAGCCTGACCCTCCCGACCGTCGCAAGAGACTGTTCCAGGTTGGTGTCTCATGTCTATCGTAAAAGAATCGCCATTCATCTCCGAATCTCCCGAGGTGTAGCGTTCGAACTGGGACCGGTGATACGGCGGCAACCAACTTTCCCCAGAGATCCTCGTCATTAGGATAGTGGTGGCGAATCAGAGCAGCCACTCTTCGCAACAAAGCAAGATCCCCAGACAGTGTCTCTACTGTTGACAAGCTCGGATCCGTAGCAGCAACGTCCAGTATAAACTCAATCATATTGCGTACAGCCTCCCCGACTTCAACGTGGCTGGCTTGCCCGAACTCGGCTTCAAAATATGTGTCCCATAGATCACCTAGAAGCCGGCGGAACTCGTGTCGCCGATGCTCTTCACTCGCGACATATTGTGGCACAAGCTGGCCTTGCATGGGGACTGGGGTACCAGGATTTGAAGGACTCGAGCTTTTGTTCACTGTTCGTGTCAGAAACATCAGAGCTACGGTAGAGACAAGGGATACCTGGTCCAACAAGTGCCATGTTTTCATCATTCTCTGGGGTAGGAGAGGGTGTAGGTAGATTATGATGCGATTCCACCACGATGTCGCGTAGAATATTGCCATTCTCAAGATGCTGGGGCTTCACCCTTTGTGATCTCTCCCCTCTCCTACGGTTCTTACGGTGGAGCTTGCCTTGATCATACCAGTCATTGAATTTCTTCTTGTATTGATCTTCACTAGAAGCCAAATCAGCCCGTGAGCGGCGATAGTCGCATCACATGTACAACTCACGTCGCGCGGAACCCATAGTCCTCTTCCATCACTGTCATCAACTTGGGAAGAGGTAGATCTGACCAGAGCCACTTGATAACTGTGAGATGGCGATCCCACTGAAGGCTCTCTGAGACGAATGCAGGCCTGTTGTTGCTTGCAGCTACGATGTTGTTCGAATCTCTGGACACAAGAGCCTGCTCCATCACAAGTCATGTCAAAGCGTAATTTGAGTGCTGAATAACCTGGGAGGGAGTGATAGATATGAGTCTGGAAACAATCTTCAGCAAAAAAGACCTGCATATTGAGAGAATAGAAATCGGGTAGAAAGGCATTGGAGACACGCTATATGTATGGTGTTGGGTGTGATGGTCTTTGATGAGGCTCGCTGAGATGCCATGCGTTAGCCCCAAATTAGCGATTGGACCACAGTAAAGTGCTTCGCATATGCCCCTGCTGAACGATAGGTTGTCGTGAAAGTGCCTCGCATGACGCCTTCCCTACCATAGTATAGCGTCTTTCGTTGCAGTGCTATTCGCCGGCACAGTGGTTGTCACAAGAAGCTCATATTACTTCCCAAAAAGGATTTACTCAAAAAAGAAAGATATTTTGCGGAGTTCAGCGAAGGTCCTTCGAAGAATTCGATTTGGGTAACTTGTACCCAAGTGCTCTCTACGCTGGGGACTTACTGACAATATCGAGGTCCTCTGAATCCTTACCGTGTCATTCAGCTATCCAATTTCTGGCACTAATGCTAATATACTATCAGGAAATGGTACTGGCCAATCGCAACAAATATCAAACCTAATCTAACCTCGATAAATCTGTCCCTCTTCTTCTGTACAATAAATGTCTTTATAGGTGAATACTAAGCTCGTGGATCAGCTATCACATAAGTCCAACCACAAAAGCCCCGAATGCAAAGTCAAGGCACCACTTCTCAGCATCCAGCTTCAGCTTAGAGATTTCATAAATACCATGAACATCACTTCACCTACCTATCTAGAGTGCTTAGCGAGAAATGGCGCAATGCTTCACATTATGCAGGTAAAAGTAGCCGAATTTTGAGGGAAGATTCCGACATCAATGACTACTACATTCTTAGAATGCACAACAATGCTTCACTATGCTTGGTCAAAAACTAACGCATTTACAGTAGTAGAATAATACTTAAGCTCCTCCGTAATATATTTCTCCCTCAAAGAAAATTATATCTGTACCCAATATACGTACTATAAAACGGAGAGTTGACGATTGAAGCATATAAATTCTATGGAGAACAAGCAGCCCTTGCCTAGCTTACCTAGAGAGGACAGTGATCCGTTAACCTAGTTGACGAGTAAATTTGACTCGATTTTTTGACAACTCTGGAACATGGATGGTGACATTCTCGAAGCTCTAATCACGTTCAACACGCAGTATGTAACGTTAAGCACAGCTTGGTGTAGCTAAAATAAGAATACAGCTCGGTAGCATCAGGATCGAGCTGTGGCATTAGTCTGACCTGAAATCCTAGAACGTCTCTTACACAACTAAGTTTCGGTCCACGTGCATTCATCCTTGTTCGTATGATGTACTTCGCAACATTTCCCACAATAAATATGATGGTACTATTGCTGAGAGAAATAGCTTGTTGCTACGGGCGTAAGTTGGGAATGTTTCAATCTCAGCTCATAGACTGTGTGCAGCAGGAATACGGGGTCCTTCACCGATCTAGTTCAGCTCTCTTGTAGTGAGCCATCACCTCTACTACTTACGCATCATACATCATGTCTAGCTTGAAAGTTTTGTCATTTTTTTAGGGTACCATTGATATGCGCCGTTTCATGGAGCTTGCGTCGGTCAATGTCGAGCGGAAGTTACCCATCAACAAATTTCAAAAACACGCACTAGATGGGCAAGATCGCAGAGACTCTATGTTCTTCTTGCACCAGGACTGCATTTTCTATATGTTAAAAGTTGCCGATGGAGGACTTCAGTATACGAGGCAAGATTCATCTCCTGATTTGAACAATGTGAAGACAGTCTGCGAGCCCCGAAAATACCATCCTCACGAGTTCGAAGCTAGCGATGGGAATGTTACGACAAGACCTGGAGCATACAGTCATAGATCTACAGACAGAGGATGATGGTAAACTGGACATTTCGAGATCGTACTGGATTGTAAAATCACTCAATATGAGGAATCAAACTAGGCAAGGAGCAACAGAGACATGCCTGAAACAAACAAGAACCCAATAGAAATATTGGGATCAAACCTCAGCTTCGATTGTCTTTGTGAGAAATTCTTGGAACTGTCTTTCAGTATCAGGAACATGAAAGCCTTTGACGTGTCAAACTTTCAAGAGACATGTTCTAGAACACACTAGGTCATCAAACACCGCGCGAGAGCAATATAAAAGGCCATTACATACCTCTTAGATTTCCGTCGCGATTCAAAATCACAACTTCAACATGACACCAGTTCCGATCTTCGTAGACACAGTCTCCAAGCTCACCGCCATGTTGCAGATCATCACCGACCTCCCAACATCCCCGCCATCCCTCTATCTAGACCTCGAAGGCGTCAACCTAGGCCGTAATGGCACACTCTCCCTCATCACTCTCTACGCTCACACCTTGACCCTATCAGCCATCTACCTCATCGACGTCTACACCTTGAAGCAACCTACATTTGAGACTTCAGGACCTGATGGTATTACCTTGCAGTCCGTATTAGAGTCACCCAACATCCCAAAAGCTATCTTCGACGTACGCAACGACAGCGATGCCCTCTACAAACACTTCAACATCAAGCTCCAAGGCGTTCAGGATCTGCAGTTGATGGAACTCGCGACTCGCGTTCGACCTAGAGATCGAATCAGTTCCCTAACAAACTGCATAAAGTACGATCTCGTGGTCTCCCACACAGACAAGAAGGAGTGGGAGAAAGTGAAAGACGTTGGCAAGACATGGTTCCAGAACGATCAAGGGCGGTGCTTCGAAGAGCGACCACTGAGACCTGAAGTCGAAAAGTATTGCGTGAACGATGTGGTGCATATGCCGAAGCTGTGGAAGGTGTACGCGGAGAAGATGGATGATTTCTGGTGGAAGATGGTGCGCGAGACTAGTGAGGCTAGGATCAGGGAGAGTCAGGGTAAGTATTACAATCCGGATGGCGGCAGGGAGAAAGCACTTTCGCCGTGGAGTAAGCGGTATGTTGCGCAGGAGAAGGCGAAGTGGATTCGGGAAAACCAGTGAGGAAGATGGGAGGGGAGGGTCCGGAGTAGATAGGTGCATGGCTTAGACTGATGTATGGATGCACATTGAACATTTGAGTCAGCATATAGCTCTCATGCCGTGAAGATCGTCGCTGTCTACACCATGACTTCCGATCGGAACTGGTGTTGTGCATACTGATCCCAGATCGCTTGAACGTCAGACAAGACTTCTTCCCGTGATCGACAAGATTCCAAAGACCTGGATTACGGTTGATCGATGTGATGACGACCGACGTAACGACACCATGAATTAACAAGACCACGGATCTGGTAGTAGGTCGGTCTGCAAGGCTGCTGACAGCCAAGCTGTGCGAACGTAGTGAGTCGGTGCATCGGCGTCTTGTTCAGCGGCTTACTTCTTCCAGTCGGAGAGGAGAGAGCTTCCAGAAGCTCAGCATTTGGCACGATCCGGATGGCATCGGACGGATTAAGATCGTAGTTCTTCCGTATAAAGTGAGAGCTAGGAAGATTTTCGATCGAGCTGAGGTGACGGCATGAGGCTCAGTGTCCCCTTGTCTCGGCTCAAGTCATCGTGAAGGACTGGTGTCTACTCTGCCATGAACAGTGCTCAATCGTTGTGAGCTACCCGCTAATAACGATGTGTTTATGTCAATATCTTCGCTGAAGGACGTGTCAATGTATTCCAGGAGTTCCTGGCTGCTAATAGCCGCTAACGGCCGGCAGCGCTTTGAAAGAAGGGTCCGTTGAGGTGCGAACAAGCCTCCCTGGACCAAAAGGCACCAAGGTAGGACCCTTGAGGTAGACCCTGAGTATGGCGGTTATCAATATCGACTCTTTTTTGTTCCTCTCAAGCTGGTGTTGTGGATTTGTAGACGCTGTTGCGCGTTGAGTCGCACGCTAAAGCAGGTGCGGTGGCTTGATTTTAGCACGCTGTGGCTCGCGGCTGTCACTCATCAAAAAGCGCCCAGCACCGCCGTCTGCCGCCGTCCACCACCGGCCAATCTTAAATCGACCCATCGTCGTCTCGTCCTCGACAGAGGCGGGCTGAACTCTGACGTTGGTTCATCGAGCCCGATGTAGAGTTCGCAATAGCTAAGCTCTTATCAGTTGTCGCTCTCAGTGTGCATGCCGGCGAGTTTGTAATGACCTCACACCACAGCCATCCGCAGCGCTCTAATTTCTCACAGGCGTCCCGCACGCGAAGCCGCAATCGTCTTCGGCTGGAAGCGAGCGAGACAGAGACGGCCTCATTTCCAGGTTTTGACACTTTTGACATTCGCGTCGATCGCTATCACTGGGAAGACGGCACATGGCATCCCAAGACGCTATTTATGCCTAGGTGGGTCTTCCCATCGTGGACTGATCTTCGAAAAGCCTTCCAAATGAAGATGAGCCGAGACCCCTAATGCTTCAACGATCTCTGCTGCTGTTCACGTCTCTTGTTATCGCGAGAACTGACTGCGACAAACGCTGAAGGAGTTTGCGCAGCAGAACCCACTTGAGCTCGACCTGAGGCGCCTTTCGGCCCGGCTCAATATGGCTGTTCTCGTAACAATTCCCTATCAAAGTGCAACACGAGGCTCAGCTTATGTTGTGCGCGGGCTGCTGCAAGAACCATGCAGATCCGGAACCCCACAGAATCTCCGACGTTATACACGATCCGGCTGCGATACTGAGGCCCACAAGAGGTGCCTACGAGCATAGCCATCTCGTGAAAGGAAATACACTCAGCATCGGGATCGGTGTGTCGGTGCTTGGTCTCGCCCTTAGACCTAGTCAGCGCCCTCATTGCCTCATCGCGATGCATTCAATAAAAGTCCTAATTACGCACTTTCTGCGGCCATCGGATACGGCATCTTAATACAGGCAGGTACACGCTTTTCTTTCTTATCACTTCCCGTCTGCGTAAACAATCACGATTCACGACTTCACGGCCGCACATGTCGACGGCAATGTCGAGAGACTCTTTCCAAACACCTCCCATGGAGATGAGACGCACGCCGTCGCCCTACCGGAAGCGGGACCCCTTCGCAACGCCTCCTCCAGAGTTCGTTCGACAAGATACTCCAGTTGAACTTCCACCAAGAGAATCAGACGCAATACCAAACGAACCACCACCGCCATTCCAGGAGGAAGACATGACGAAATATCCAACCAAGGGCAAGCTTGTCCTGATCATGTTCGCTCTTTACATTTCCATATTCCTCGTGGCTCTCGACAGAACGATATTGGGTCCAGCAATACCGGCCATAACGAATCAGTTCCACTCACTCGACGATGTAGGCTGGTATGGCAGCGCGTACATGCTGACGTCCTGCGCCTTCATTCTCCTCTACGGACGCGTCTACACGTTCTTCTCCACCAAGATCACCTATCTGTTCGGCATTGCACTCTTCGAGATCGGCTCTGCGATCTGCGGCGCCGCGCCCAGTTCGCTTGTGCTAATTATTGGACGGGCCGTTTCTGGCTTCGGCGCCGCAGGAATATTCACCGGAGCTATTTTGATCATGCTCAATGTTGTGCCGTTGCACAAAAGGCCCATGCTGCAGGGCCTCTTTGGGGCTTGCTTTGGTGTCGCTTCAGTTGCCGGACCCCTCATCGGAGGTGCATTTACTGGATCCAGCGCGACATGGCGATGGTGCTTCTATATCAACCTTCCACTGGGTGCCATCACCATCCTTGCCGTCATTTTCTTCGTCCAACTTGAGGAGAAGAAGCGGAGGCTGTCATGGCGCGAAACCTTCTTCAACCTGGACCCAATGGGGACGCTTCTATTCTTGCCGTGCATCACCTGCTTGCTGCTCGCGCTCGAATGGGGCGGTATCAAGTACCCGTGGTCTGATGGCAAGATTGTTGCGCTTCTGACCGTTTTCGCCATCCTCTTCATCGCTTTCATTGCATGGGAGGGCTGGACTCGCAACACAACAGCAACCGTCCCAAAGCGCATCGCTCTGCAGCGTAGTGTCGCATTCGGCAGCTGCTCTCAGTTCTTTGTCGGCTCGACGATGTTGACCTTCTCACTCTACATTCCTCTCTGGTTTCAAGCCATCAAAGACGTCTCAGCGATGAAGTCGGGTATCAATACTATACCCCTTGTTCTTTCTGTTGTGGTTGGCTCCATTTCAACGGGAGGCCTCACCCAAAAGATTGGATACTACACGCCATTCATGATCGTTGGCTCAGTGTTCTGTGCTGTGGGTGCTGGTCTTATTACGACATGGACCATACATACTTCGAGCGCCATGTGGATTGGATTCCAGATTCTCCTCGGTTTTGGTGTCGGTTGCAGCATGCAGCACCCCAATCTGGCGGTACAGGTCGTTCTCAAGAAGCCGGACGTTCCAACAGGAACCGCCATCCTCTCATTCGCTCAGACCCTTGGAGGAGCCGTCTTTGTTGCCGTTGGTCAGAACCTATTCATCGACAAGTTTCAATCGGGTCTTACTCAGATCCCAGGCGTCGATGTCGCCAAGCTTTCAACTATGGGAGCTACGGATCTCAAGACTGCAGTTGACCAACAACTTCTCCCTGCCGTCATCTCTGCATACAACAAAAGCCTGACGCAAGGCCCCTTCTTGGCCGGTTGTATCGTGGCTTGCCTTATGCTCCCCAGTGCCCTCGGCATGGAGTGGCGCAGCGTAAAAGAACAGACTGGAGGCCCCGGAGGACCTGGACCCCAGCAATCGGGCCCCAGGAATCCGCCGCGGGATGTGGAGAACTCCACGACTGACTTCCACTCCGAGCCTGTCTCGCCCATAATTCCGGAAGACGTGGAGAAGCGAGGGCTGCCGGAGAGGCCTCTGCCAGTAACAACTGGACTGCCGCGATACTACAATGCATTCGAAGATCGGGCGCACAGGATGGTCGCAAAGCTAAATCCAGACTTGAACATGTAACGACTCTCCTTTTGTCTATTTATTACTGTAATTATATACTGCATCTGGGCGGCGTTTTGGTATTCAATCTAGGTTTCTCGCATGGCAAGCACGGATCTCGTTTGTAGAATTGGCATCGTACAGTATATAATTCATCTACCTACGTACCTCCGGTACCTAGTATCTGCGGATAATCATAAATTCTAATGGTGCGTTTCATAATATCAACACGATTCAAACATCCACTTCCATGCACAGTAGAGTTTGTACCACATTGAGTTCGAGATAGATGAAGGTCTCGGTCCTAGTCCCGACGGTATGCACGTCGCTGCACCGCGAATCCGTATGCAACCACGGAGATAATTAGCAAGGTGTCTGCGCGATCGGAAGCACCCCTTTCCGCACTCGGCCGGCAGGAATGGCATGGTATGACGGGATGAATTGCCGATCAGCAGCTCGAGACCCGGTATCGACCTGCGCGCACGATAACACTCCGCTCCTCGTAAAAGGGAGTCTCAACGTTTGCAGGGAACAACTGCAGGGGGGCAGATTAAGCGACAAGCACCCGAAGGGTTTGCCGAACAGAGCTTGTATTTTTAGAACTGGCAGTAGCCTCTGCTCTGACAGGCACGCCATATATCGCGCTGTCTGGGTCTGACACGACTGCATAGGCACCATGGAGCGACTGATCAGGTTCCAGCGCGGTGTCTCTCCTGATGCTAAATCTTGCTTCGTCGGCACTCGACAGCCCGTCTCTCCCGACAACACAGCTCCAGCGCCACCGCCTGCCTTACAGCGCCCGCCAGCAGATAGTCTCTTGTCAGCACTGCAATTACTACTCCAGGCTAGACCCTCCCTGCACGTGAGAAGCCTATCTCTGGGCCCCGCTGGTATTGGGACAGGCGCGCCGCTGGCTGACTCGGGTTAAGTGGCTGTGTAATCGTCATACCGATCTACATGTCGCTATCAAGGTAATTATTGGCCAATATTGAGTCAGCGGGAGCGACGAGTTGCTGTCTATCTCTGGCCCCGACGCAACGCCTGCTGCGTTCCCTCTCTCCACTCTCCAGCAGCGCGCCTGACCTTACTCATCGCGAAACCCGCGAACGAGATTCCTTCCCGCGCCGTTTTGGGTTGTGACAAGGGTGCTTTTTACGGTTCCCCACACGCACTCTGCGCGGCGAGCAGACGCCCTGATCTGCTGGGCCTGCGTGCATCCTTGGGTCGAGCGGAACGCGGCTGGGTACATTTTGTTACTCTTCTTGGTCGCGCTGAGCGAGCCCTAACACACAGTCGACCTATGGAAACATCGGGGGGCCAATTTCCTCGTGTTGATGGGCCTGTGGCTCTGTGGGCATCTCGATGATTTGGCTCCTAAACCTGATACCGACCCTTCGCTGGGCGTGGGTCAGTCTCAGACGAGCAGTATATCTAGATGCCCATGTTGCTGCTTACCATCCTTCCGATTTTTTGTGTCACAGCTTTTCGGACCTTCGGAGAGTGCATCTTTTCCTGGTCAGCCGTGCGTTAAGGTGTTTGGTACCTACTTCGCCCTACTATCGTTCATCACGTATACCCAGCGCGTCTTGTTATATATCTACACCAAGCCTTCCCGTCGACCAAGACTGTCTCTCAGCTAGCTGCTTGCACACCTCCACTCGCTCGAAGCTTGTCCTACCCACCAAGACCTCCTAAACACACAACGAACGATGTCTTCCAACAGGACTTACATGGTCCTTAGTGTCGCCTGGCAAGATGCTGGCGACACAACGCGTGCCATTGAGATGGCTAAGGCGTTCAGAGATCAATGTCCTGCCGGCCACGAGTTGAAGATCGACTTCCTATCCTGCGGCTCGAGATTCGAATACCAGATTACCGACGCTGGCTTCAGCATCGTCCCTGCTCAGCCGCGAGTCAAAGGTATCAGTGTCGCTCACGACCTTGGCTGGGATTTCCCCGAATTCTTTGGCTCAGAAGAGATCGCAAAGGGTTTCATTGAAGGCCAATTGGCGGCATTCAGAGAACTCAAGCCTGACGTCGTTTTCCACGGCATGTGGGCACCAGCTTCCATTGCTGCTCGTCTGCTGGGCATCAAGACCATCAACTTCCTTCCGTGCCCTCTCCACCCAGGAGCGTTCGGAAACGGCCTCATCCGCGACTTGCCCGACATGATGCCCCTCTTCACACGCCTACCTCGCTCCATACGTCGGAAGCTCGCCTGGTTCGCATCAGGAGCCATGCTCAAAGCCCCGATCTTCAACCAGAAGCGCCTCGGAGCCGCAGCCTCAGCTTGCGGCTGGCCAAACAAAGGCCCCATCTCCCTCTTCGACATGAACATGGCCGACCTCAACATCGTCAACGACCACCCCATCTTCCACGCCGACTACCTCGACCGAGTCCCCAAGAACATCGTCTGCACGGGCCCGCTCTACGCCCACTCCGACAAGCCCCTCGACCCCGAGCTCGTCAAGCACATGACCAAGGGCCCCGGTCCCGGCATCCTCGTCACCATGGGCTCATCAGGCACAGAAGACTTCCTCTTCGAAGCGATCAAAGCGCTCCGCCACGCACCAGACGACCAATGGAACGCCGTCGTCCTCGCCTCGCCCTCTGTCTGCGCCATCGCCGACGCGCAAAACGCCGCCGGCAACGACCCGCGCATCCTCATCACCGACAAATTCATCCCCGCGCTCGCCGCCTCCGAACTCGCCGACGTGGTCGTCATCCACGGCGGGCAGGGCACGGTGCAAACGGCCGTCGCGGCCGGCACACCGGTCGTCGGCGTCGCGCTGCAGATCGAGCAGCAGACTAATCTGGATAATGTGATGAATGCGGGGGCCGGGATCAGGGTGCAGAGGTTCGCTTGGAATGCGAAGACCATCAACAACGCTATTAAGACGGTGCTGAAGGATCCGAGTTACACTGCGAGGGCGAGGCAGCTTGCTGAGACGGTTAATGATATGGATGGCGCCAAGGTGAGCGCGGAGTATATGTGGAGGTTCATTCTTGATGGGAGTGTGGAGAAGGTGAAAGCGTAAGCTTTCGCGATGGAGAGATTGAGGTTGGGATTGAGCAACGCGTCATCAGCAACAACGATATTCAATTTGGAGAGATGCGGGGTCAGATTGGAGTTCCAGCCCTGGGTGTTGTGAGGCTGACAGAGATACCTGGATCGCAACGACGGAAATGGCGTTTTGGCTGGTACTACATCACGGTAGATCGATCTTCGGGGTAATTAATAGCTCCTTCCGTTCCGCTTTCTACCACTTTCTATTCTTACGACGCGACGCGATGCGATGTCGTTTCATGAGGGAGGGACTCGCCATACGTGCGAGGGTAATAGATTGGCTTACGATATAGCTGCATTCAGTAGGGTATACGAATCTATGCTATTCCTGAAATCCCATCCCATCTACAGTCCTATACTTTGATTAACTGTCTACATCGCATCTTGCATTGCATCCTGACATGATTTCCCCAGACTCAACAAATCTCCCTCATAAACAAATCCCGGGCTCTGCGTTCCCAAACCCGATATTCACACCCTCTATATGCGTTCGTCGGTGTCGGTGTCGGTGTCGGCGTTCCAGAACCCGCGTCATCCTTGCGATCCACGTGGGTTATATTCGCCTGGCGTCCTTCCGGGTCGCTAGGTATGTATGTACTGTATGGATCCTTGCGAGAACGCAGTCTTACACCAGTGCTTACGTTGCGCGGTCTGGATGGGAGGTGCTGTATTAAAGGCTGAAGTAAGATCAGCGCCGATATTGCTGCCTTCGGCTCCGCTTTGTCCGGTGCAGATGGTGGCGGGTCTGGGGGAGGGTGTTCCGGAGAGAGAAAGAGAGGGTTTGGGTTGGAGGTTTGGGTTGGAGGTTTGGGTTGGGGAATGGGGATTTTGGGTTTGAAATTGGGGACACTGGGGAGGTGGTTTGTTGTCGGTGAGGAACTCTGAGGTAAACGGTATGTGCCGATATTGGTTCTGTAGCATTGTAAAGTCTTTGACATTGGAGGGAATGTAGATGAGGCTTTTAAGGTGAGCAAGTTATCTACCTAGGTATACGTAAAATCCTTAGTTGACATAAGAAAGAGAGCGCGTTTGACGTTGTTGTAGAGACGTCCCTCTGTGTCTTAGAATACAATCGCGTCTGCATCATCTAAAGACGCGCCGTCCCTGAAGTCTTCCCATCGCACTACTACGGGCTGCCGGTAGGGATCTGGGTACTTCCTCGTTCGCTGCTGACGCCATTTGAAAAGCCTCTCACAAGCTTCCTGCTCTCTTGGATCTGTGTACCACAAGTCGCCGTAGGACATAGAGCTCATGATAATGTCGATATCCTCGATATCGTTAACCCCATACTCGCGCACCTTGAAATCCTGGATCATTCGTACCAGAGCTCGGTGACCTTCCTTCCAAGCTCTGTGAACAGTTCGCCGGTAGATAATGTTCGTCCTGCCCTTTATGTCTGCTCCGCATGCGATAAGGAACCGCACCATATCCAAACGACCCATTTCTGCTGCGCCTTCTATCGCGTATCTACCGCTCTGCGGGGCGGGAGCTGCATTTAAATGGCCTCCATGGACAAGAAGCAAGGCGAGAATTTCGAAGTTCCCATTGATCGCTGCATATTGAATTGCAGTGGCTCCTCCAAAGCCAGGTTTGGCGTTGACAGTCGCCCCTCTCCGTAGCAACTCTCTGCAAAGGGTGATATTGTTCAAATTTGCTGCACATTGGAGGGGCGTCTGGTAATGTAGGATAGAATTCAGGTATATCTGAATTGCTCCCGTTACCATAGCTGGTGGGTCAACAACAGCTCCTACTTCGAGTAGGTGCAAGATAACGCTAAGATTCTCATTTTGCATTGCCAGCTGGATCGCAGGGACCGGGGAAGTCGCTGTCGTAATGTTCACGTCGACGCCTGCATTTAGAAATAGCCGAACAACGGACAGATCGGTTGACCAGTAGACCGTGCCGTGGAATGCGTTAATCATGGCGGTTTTCCTCCTCGCTTCCTCTTCGACAGTCTTTGCATTCGATAAAGTGGAAGCTTCGACAAGGGTTCTCACGGCCTCGACGAAGTCTCCTCTCGCCCTCCGCTCGAATGATAAACTAACAACATACTCCAGAGCACTGTAATCACTGGCATCATCCACCTCGTATGGCTTAATGCCAGCTTCGAGTAACAGCCGTATCGCATCAATATTGAGATAGTGGACCGCAGCCCTCATGCCTGCGATTCCCACAGGGCGGATGTTGTCGTCATGGACCCTAGAGAGTATGAATTTCGTGAAGGGTATGTCTTTGACTTGAATGGCTGCACATAAGGTTTGCTCTTGCTGACAGTCGACAAGGGGATCGATTATTCCTCGGCTGATGAGCGTTCTAGCTACGCTGGTGCCACAATTCGATATGCAGGCCCCCAACGTAGAATCGGTCCGTAGATGCGCAAGATTTGCGCTTTCCATGTGACGAATAATGTAGTCGTTCCTGCCCTTGAAGGCACTGTTCCAGGGATTCCATGAGCCTATTCCTGGCATCTCCGCCCCACTAGCTATCAGTAATCTGAAAATATCTTCATCTCCTAATTCCATGGCGATTTGGAGAGCAGGCTTTGATCGGGTCTCGATGGCTTCCCGCAACTCTTTCTCAAATGTGGCGTCTGTTATATTATTATAGCCTAGGAAGATCTCCCATCTTGATTGGGAAACCATGGATCCCCCATCTTTGCTTTTTCCGCAAGTCAAGTTGGAAGAGTCCCAGTCCCTCTCACTATCATCGGTGCCTCTGCTTATGGCGTCCACTTTACTTCCAGCTTCAATCAGCATCTGAACGAATTCTTTATCCCCGCGTAAGACCGCAATGTGGAGGGGACTCAGTTTCCGGCAGAACTGATTGGGATTTGCACCATGGCCGATGAGGACCTTTGAGATTGCTCGATGCCCTCTCAACAGCGAAATATGAAGAGGTGCCATCCCAAAATTTTTTTTCTCAGAATCCCGCCTAGGAAGAGCTTTGGGATCTTCCGCGCACGTCCAACACCAGTTTTGTCTCTTGATACCAGAGGGGTCGAATCCAAGGCGCAGTAGTTGGAGAACAAGATCTTCCTGACCTCTGCCTGCAGGCCCAACAAGTATCCCCCCTTCTCCTACTTCCATTGCTCTTTTGACATTAAGGCCATATCCCATGAGAGTCTTGAGCATCCGAAGATCGCCTGAAGAAACCGCTTCCTTCAGAAAAATCCAGGGATGTTGGGCGAACTCATCTAATAAGTCAGGTCTCTCGTCCAGCAGATACTCAAGCAAATCGTATTGCTCGAATCTCACAGCTAGGTTTAGTGTCACTATATCAATGGTCGGAGTCATGTGTATCTTTCGTTTGCCGGAGAGTAAAAGCTTTACTATCGCGAGGTTTCCTTCTGAGACCGCGTAGTCTAGTGGAAGCATAAAGGTGCCCTTGGGTGTATTGGAGTAACTACTGCAGTCGGCTCCATTGTCCAGCAAGTATTGGACAACCTGCCTATGTCCCCGACTTATAGCGTATATCAAAGCTGTACAGGTCCATGGCCGAGGTCTTGCGTTGATGTCCGCTCCGCCTTGATGTAGCACCTTCAGAAGCGACAGGTCTCCTGCTTCCGCGACCGATGGAAGGAGCTTTTCTGCAAATGCGCTGACACTCCACAGCTTCTGGGACAATAAGTCCCGCAAAAGGAGTCGGTTGTGCTCGACTTGAGCTAACTCTACAAGGGCTTGCTTCAGACTCGGGACGTCCGCATTGTTGGAGAGGAGCATTACGGCCAGCTTGAGAAATTCGAGTTGTGAGCTTCTGTGTGCAATATCCGAAGCCATTGACATGTTGATTTGGGACCATTCGTGAGATGAGCGAGGTAGGAATGCACTTGTTTTACAAACAATGTTGCTGAGCTGTTTGTAATCGTAGTCGTCTTGCTCGAGGTACGAGCATCCAATCAGGTCGTCAAACCAGGCCTGGACCCTGGAATGGATTTTTGCTGGAAGCAATTCGACGTCCATGGGTATATCCTGAGCACACTCCAGAGTGTTCCCTTGATTCAAGTATTTGGGTTGAGCGAGAAGATTGCCAGGTACGATTTGGTCCAATGATCTAAGGAAGATGGTGTACTTGTGCCATGGAGTCGTTTCCCCACATGTTATTAACAATTCCATATCGACACACACGGAAGGTGACGCCTCATCACATTGAGTAATTGACTGCTCTCTGATCATTGGTAGCGGAGATCGGGGGCGAATCACGATTTCCATTGGTGTTGGAGAAGGGGTGCGCATCGTAACTTTCTCAGGGAGGACTGAAACTGGGACCGGGTGAATCTCTACGCCAACAGGTTAAAACAATAGTTAATATACTAGTCCCAGACGCCCTTACTTGTCAATTCTTGTTCGAACATACTCTGAAATCCGTGGCGCGCAATTCGTCGTTGGACAAGTGGCCAATCAACTCGAGCACATTGAAATAGAATTTCTGAATCTTTGCCCTCAGCGCGGCGCTTCTCTATACGATGGGAGATAGATCGCCATTCCTTCCCTGTAAGGTTCTTGTGGAAACCCCACTTCTTCAACACTCGCTCATATTGAGATTTCCTGGTAGATCCTGATTAGCACGCTAAGGATGTGTGACTGGGACACTTACGATCTAGTGAAGCCCATCGTACTCATCAATATCATGACTTCACCAAGGGGTTTCTGCTCGGTAACGTAGAGACGATGTACTTCGTCTTTGTGGCGCTCCCACTCCTGACATTCAGCTGCTCGTTTCGCCATCGTGACTAGCACGGCAAGCCTGTCTATCTTTCTATCAATCCCTGACGAACAATGGAGAAGGTTAACAAGGGAATCTCGGTGATATTTGCAAGATGATGATTAATCGAAGAAAGAGAGATGGTGGGAAGCTGGAAAAGAAGGCTCAGCTAAACCGGTGAAGCAAGGCTGATGAGATAATGCAGATGAGACAGCCACCATCGTACCTAGCCCAATCGTTCATCAGCCTCGTCGAAGTTTCGAAGTATCTCACTGGCCACGATCAAAGTCCGTATTTTACTTTGTCCCGGCCATCGGGGTCGTACGTAGTTAACCACGCTGACTGGTCAGCTCCAAAGTCTGCTTTTCGTGAAAGACACTGCAGACAAGGCTGGCACCCAGCGCACGTCAGTTCGTAATGTCGGAAGGACGACTTTGAGACCAAATTCGAATCATTGGCCTGTCTCAAAATCTCGAAATCGCAATCCGCATTGGGATAAATTTGCTGTGCATCGTAAATATAACCATCTAGATACCTTTGGCTGCCTCATGAACCTCGTTTTGAAAAGCATTGTTCTTGACTATCGCGACGAGGAACTTCTGCTCTCGGATAGCTTCGCATTCATGATGTCGTTCTCATTCGGGGACGCGATTGCTCTCCTCACATTTATTGTCACCTGTCCGCCTACAGTAATCTTGCTGTACCGACTCTACAATCATATGAAGTTGGTTCATGATCTCCGTATGTGCCTCACTACCAGGAAGAAACTTTCTTCAATTAACAATTCTTTAGCTCTTTTACCGTTATATGTCGCTCGTCGACCTCTCCAGCGTCCCCATAGCGATGGTCGGCGCAGATACTCTATCTGACTGATGGGCCCTCCACGAAGCGACAACAGGATCTCAACTGGTTAGTGAACGTCCATACTTCATTTTTCCGCTTGTGCTACATCTATATCAATACTGATAGTTGCCGTTTGTGTCTAGTGTGCGCACCTCGAAACGGAGACATCGACCGATCTACTACAACTCGAACGCGGACAAAGTGCTGTCGTGGTCCCCTAATATCATGAACAATGGAAGGTCTTGGTAGATGGGAGTGGCCCAGGGTACAAATGTACTTGCCCTCTTGATACACAGTGGGGGAACGAACCGTGTCTGGCTTGCAGTATCTATGGCTAGCCCGGTTTAAGACATTGTAGACATTGTCGCCTCCGATACCTATCGGTTTCTATATCCTTAGATAAAATATTTAAGACGCGAAAAATGTGACCCCAAACCCGAATCTACAAATAGACCCCCAGGTCAAGGCCGGGTTACCTACTGAAGATCTCCTACCACAGTTTGTTTTATATACTTACCTATACAGAGGACCATCGCAAAGCCCGGAGTTGCTAAATCATGCAGGTCGTGATCTGTTGAAGATCCTCTGTCTCCGGGATCGAGGTCCATCTGCAGAAGACCTCGATAGTATTCGCATATTGAAATACCGTCAGAGATTTCTCCTGCGCTCTCTTCGTAACAATTAGATCAAGCTGGCTACCTAGATTTGCACCAGACGGCCTATAACCCCTGAGGTCTTTATTTATATCAGATGGGAGCTATGGGAGAAACCTTCACCGGATGTTGACTATAAGGTTGGTAGTCAATAAAACGATTACTATCTCTGGTGCAGGTGCTGGCTGCCCCTCCTTTCCGCCCACCTGCCTTTTGCGGAGTAGCGCCAATTTTGGCCACCGAGCGCACCATCTTTCGTTACCAGACAACACTCTGTACGTTCCGATAGGGGTCTTGACTCAGGAGTTAAGTAAGATCTATTAATGCGGCCTGGAGAAGATGATCATGTTGAATTATTCTTGCATTACGCACTACACTAGGCTCTGACTTCTGCGATCCTTCCTAAAATCAACTAGACACGGCCTGAGGACCCCGTCTAAGGCATTCATGCAGTCGTCGAATGAACGAGAGCCCCGACCCACTGTAAGTCATTCCGCGATCCTTCGAATTCTACTCCGACACCGAGTGTCGCCTGTGAAATTTTAAGCTAAACCAGTTTATAGTCGTGGCGATTCTCGCAAATACACACGCATTATATCGACAATAATTGATTAGAGACTTGACCATCTTGCTTGAGATATGACGGACCCAAACTTTTACATCGAAACGCCGCGTCTCTATATATCGTACTATATCGGTTCTAACGATGCGCATTGCGACTTCATCCTCGCGCTCTCCCACGACCCCAAATTCACCAAAGGCCAAGGCGGTGCGTCAAGCCCTCTCAAAGATCGCGAGGCTGCAAGAAACGCCATCAACGTTCTCGCCGAGCAGCAAGCCAAAGACGGTTTCGGCCGATTCCTAGTTAGCCTTAAGTCCCCCGATGCGGTGGAAGCGACTGCTGGCGGTTCTTTCGCGGAGATCCAAGCCAAATGCGAGATGGTCGGCACCGTGACTATGAAATTGCGACCGCATCCGAAAGCACCGAAGGTTCCTGATATGGGCTATTCTTTGCTGAGTCCTTACCATGGCAAGGGCTACGCGACTGAAGCTGCAAAAGGGATGCTGAAATACTTCGAGGAAGAGAGAGGGGTGAAGGATATGGTTGCTTTCTGCTACCCAGACAATGAGGAGTCAAAGAATGTGATGCGCAGGCTGGGATTCGAGGATAGAGGAGTTTGGTTGGTGAAAGGCCTGGGTTGGGGGGAGTACACAGAGGAAGGAAGCGAGGACTTGGTTTGGGCGAAACCGGGTATGGACCAGGATTTGAAGGTCTACGGGATTGGTGTGTGAGGGCAGTATTTGGAACATGATAATGTGTCTAGATTAGTAGAAAGATATTGAAGAAGGTACATTAGACCCAATACTCTTCTGGAGGGACCGTCTATGGCGTGATTAGATGCTTCCTTAGTGTCACATGCTGGGATCTCTTCGTTGTATTTACAAGTAAGTTGCTGAGACAGACGACATGTTGAGGGTAAGTCTCGTGTTTTTTAGGACTTGGAAATTGCCGAAAACCGGCCATAAAAATAATGAACAATGAGCTGTACATGGTTGCAGTGCGGAGAGGCTAACACCCTGGACAAAGCTAACAGCTATCAAGCCCGACGACATGTTAAGAGATGATTGGGAACACATTTTCGAAGACGAAGGCAAAGTATTGTAAAGTGCACGTAGGCACAGATTCGAGGCATTGTCAATTGTTCATATCTGGTGCAAATCGCCTCGATGATTTGCACACCTAAGGCAAGCTCATTCCAGCCCTTCTTGTTCCAGAATGGAGTCGAATCCTATTCCTTCGCTGTTGAACATAGCTCGCAATCTCTCATCATGTTTATTTAGTCTCCCCATCCTGTAATTATAATCAAAGACATGTGCAAGGTCAACACGCTTTAACTTCATAAAGCTCTCCGGGTAACAGTCCAAGAGCTGAACGGCACGGTCGAATGTAACGTCTTCAATCCACTCATATCCTGCCACGATACACGAGTCGTCTCTTAGGCAGATTTCTTGGAGGCTGGGAGGCAAAGAATCGGACCAGCTAGTTGGGATTGCGATGTCCCACCCAAAGAGCACCTCCCAAGGTATTTCCAAGCGCTGGAGCTGAGGCATATCTTTCAGAATAGTCAGTCGGCCTGCAACTCCAGATGGACCGTCATAATTGTACACATCTGGGACTCCTAGCTGATGCTCATGGGCGTAAAACTTGATCCTGATAGCCAAAGTCTGGAGTGTTTTCTTCACTTGTGAAAGAGCCACGTTTAGACGCCAGCACCGGATTTGATATGCATTAGCGGGTTCAGGCAACTCATACGTCCAGTCTGTGTTGCGCTGGTGATCATATGTCAGGTGTTTGAGCGCAGGGGTAGCTGATAAGATTTGATTGAGCGTATCCTCCTCGATTCCAGATCGGCACAGTACAAGAGTCGTCATAGAAGGGCATATAGGTCTGGTTCCAGGCCATGCAAACAGCCAGGGCTCAACAAGCCCAGCATGGAATTTCTCAATCGTGCTGACGAAGAAAAAAGGCCGGAGGAGATCCAAGTCAGACCAATAGCTCACAGCATACTGGGGTGTATCGAGAGCCAACTCCACTGTTTTCAATGATTTCAAGTACGGTTCCTTGGTCTGAATAAATCTTTCCATCAATTTGTGTCGAAAAATCGCTGGAATGAATTGCGCGTGATGTAGATAGCCGAATCCAAGTACTAGCTTAGTAAGGGAAGGGAGATGGCCCAAAATAAGAGCAACCAGTACGTCAATGTTGCCTCTTTGAAGTTCGCGTATCCATATTGAGGGCTGAGGTCGATGAAGCGTGTAAATTGAGTGCCAGGCTCTCCATAAATCGTGCCGGGTGAAGCAATCACCAACGGACAAGCTGCGTGCTCTCTCAATTGGTCGCCAGCCATTGCCATCCCCGAAGAACAACTCATTATTGTCGTTGCGGTGCCAGCTATAGTCCATCGGGCCATCGTATGGCCACATTTCATTGAAATCGCCGTACGAAGCTATGCCGCCACTCAATCGTAGGGACTTGATGTATAGCGCCTTTTTTGGATTGCGCAGCAACGTACGCAGGAGTAGATGTAGTGGCGGAGCTGCTGCATCAGTCTCCCAGTACCAGTTGATGTCCTCGTAGACTCGTGGTGATAACAGCTCATGGAGGCCGGGGGTGGTCCGACTGAGTCTGGAAATATCGGACGGAGAAATCAGCATCAGGACTTCTTCAAGTAGTTCAGCTGGCAGGTCGTGGAAGGAAGCCATTCCGATCAAAAATGATGGAGCAAAGGATAGAATATTCTGTTTCCTCCAGGATGTAGGTCAGCGTGTCCTTCAATTGGCCCGATGTTAGTACGTGCTTTGTCGCACACAGCATCAAGAGGACGATACTGTAGCTAGTGTATGACTGGAAGCCGCTGCCTGGAGGTATATGCAGGCAACCTCGTATGTGGGATGTCTACGTATATACGTGGCTCGACTGCTGTGCCGCACCTTGGAATAAAGCCACGGAAGCGGGGTCCTCTCGCTTCACTTTCTCTTCCTACAGACGGTTGACATTTCAATATCTTGGAAATCAGAACAGACTTAGATGGGACCTGTAAATAATAACAAAGTATACGAATCTAGGGCATACTTGAGCTATAGGTCGAGAAGACTATCAAAGGCTTGGAGATCGACCCCGCTGAGATTTAAGCGATCTGCTAGGCACCCGCGCTCCGACTCTGCCACGCAACGCTTTTTGTCACTCAATTGAAGAAGCTAGGTAGGTAGCTGCTGTATAGGGATAGGGTTGGCCAAACGCATAGGAAGTAAGCGTTGTAAAGTCCAGCATCTGTTTATCAATGGTTCTGCGACTGTTCCCATTTTTCGGTCTCGACCGGTCTAAAAGGCAACGCGTGCAGGCACCGTAAGGCACCGCATAATTGATAGGAATTCCATCTCTTACAGGGATCGGCCTATTGTTACGTCGCCAGCATTTGCTGATGCGAACTGTAATTGCTTTGATCGGCTAAGACGGAGGAATTGGTTGTAAAGAGGACGACATCGTGGGGTGGTACGTACATGTCTGCTTCATACAACCACGAGAAGTTTTTGCGCAGGACTAGATGTATGGTAGCATCATCTCCCAAGATGTCGCTGAAGGCGCTCCGGTAGATGATAGATGCCGTTCTGCCTCTTGCAGTGAGACTTGGTCGATCGGTGATCCGATTAAAGAGTATCTAAGTTTTCGAAAAGGCACAAGTCATACCTAGGATTCATGCATGATCAGTAGTGGACGGCGGTGCCGAGGAGGGCAGGATAATGCTTTGCTGGGTAGAGTAACTGCTAGCTCTTAGGCTTCAGAGGCTAGGGGCTGTTCTGTAGGCTTTCGCAGGCTTGCACCCTCGCATCACCCTAGCCGAGACCGGAAAGGCTGCCTGCGGTTGTTGTCTGACTGTGCGTCGCGCGCATTGCCAACCCACCACCACCATCCGTAACCATCTTCACCACCACGACACTGTCCTCTCTTGGCTTATCGTCCAATCGAGCACACCTATACCGAATGCAGATTACCACTTGTCGACATCCACGTTTATCTGGGCCTGTGCTCGAAGAGCATCCCAACCCCGCGTAGTGGCAACGCCGGGACCCCACTGTCTAGCCTGGAGCGCTTCCAGCTGGAGTAGTCACAAGCACACTTTAAAGACTACCGCCCCAAACCACCGAGGATCAGGCATCGGGCTATTACCACTTAATTGCTCTCAATCTATAACCCCGGAATTTATGGATAGGTCTCACGAGCTTCCTTTGCGGCGGCCTCGCACTGTTCGTGTGGCTGTCGCGACCACACGAGACTCGGATACCCACTCTTCGGCCGCAGGGCTATCAAATGTCGGCTATTGCAATGCTTGTTACCAGCTTCTGATTTCCAGATACATTACCAGTCGTCGTGACTCAGCTCTGGATGACACGAACGAACGTTCCCCTCCAGTTGCACCTATAATACTGCTTGATCGCGAGTACTGTATCGAGAGGCTTTGCGAGGCCCAGGCTTACGACTCTGGGTGCTACCTATGCTGCCTGATGTGGAATATAATGTCATCAGATCGAAGACATGTATACATTCAAGCTAGAGCAGCTGCTTCAAGGTCTCATTGCGTTGACGCCCTTGAGAAGGGCTTCCAGAACTCGAAGCGAACGTGGGTATCTCTGGCTGCATCCTTTCGCAAAGGTACGTTGTCTTCATATTGAATTGGTCCACATTTGGTATTCTTTTCCGATAAGGCGATAAGTTATATCACGACAAACGGAGAAAAAAGCGAGTGAGTAATGAATATCATACGCAATATGAACTTCACGCGACATACATCATGTATTGCGAATGCCTTATCATGAAAGGCAATGAAACAATATCCGACTGACTTAATCAGTTGAACCCCTTGATCCGGGTCAAGCCTCTTCTACAAATTCCGAAGAGTCTTGGGCGGTAGCAACCCATTGGATCAAATCCTGCACCTCGAAACACGCCCTATGCAACAGTCTCCGAGACAGTAGCACATGGTATCCTTCACGTTTGCTTGATATTGGACTTCCCGACACGAAGACGATGTGTCTGATCTGCACAGGGGAAACGTCGGTCGATGGTCATTACATTACATTGAGCCACTGTTGGGGCATGAATGAGTTTATCCATCTCACCGACTCAAATATTGATGCGTTCAAGCAACGCGTTCCGACATCAGAGTTTCCACAAACCTTTCAGGACACGATTGTCGTTGCTCGACGCTTGAATATCCGCTATATCTGGTGAATCCTCCTTGTACATCTTGTTGGATTGACCTATTTCGTATCGATCTGACACCTTCATAGGATCGATTCGCTGTGTATTATACAGCAACAGCCATCGAAGGCAGACTGGCGCAAAGAATCACCGCAGATGGGGAAGGTTTATGCCAACGCTTTTTGTAACATTGCCGCAACTGCTAGTGAAGATGGCACAAAAGGGCTGTTCCGCGCCAGGAATCCTGCTCGAGCCTTCCCAGCGGCTTTTAACCACGAGTCCACGAAGCGTATGGTAGCCATTACCCTCTGGGATGATTGGGAGAAACGGGTTGTCGAATCGCCCCTAATACGACGGGGATGGGTCTTCCAAGAGAGGTTACTCTCACCGCGGATCTTGCACTTCGCCCGAGATGAGATGCTCTGGGAATGCTGTGAGCTTCGCGCGACCGAGAGACATCCGGATGGCATTCCATTCCACTTCGCGAAGAACAATGACAAAGGGGGACTTTACTCTATTCTATCACTGGCCAAAGTGTCCACTGCAAATCACCGGGAAGGCACTTCCGCCCAAGTAATTCTCCATCAGTGGATAGGTTTGCTCCAAGAGTATTCCAAAACAAGTGTTACCTATACAGACGATAAGCTTGTTGCAATAGCTGGACTTGCTAAAATGGTACATGCGGTACTCGACGTAGGCTATGTTGCTGGCATGTGGAATATGTACCTACCCCAACAGCTCTTGTGGCGTCTGCGACCCTTTAACGAGGTCCTTCGACAGCCTAGCAGTTATAGAGCTCCATCATTCTCCTGGGCTTCGGTGGAAAATCCTGTGGTCTGGAATATCACAATACCTTCTGGTTCTGAAGACTCCCTAGAGCTCATTGATATAGAGACCATTCGGATCACACACGCCAGCCCCGGCATGTTTGGAGCCGTCACTGGAGGTTACATTGATATCAAAGGAAAATTGATAAGTAGACGTGATGGCGACGAGAGCAAATACTATGGGGACTACATGGATCATGGACGCGAATTCGACGGACAAGCAGCTGACTTCCGTGTCCCGATCATTTTGTATCGTGACTATATCTACAACTTGATTCTGGAGCCTGCGGATCTAGATTCCACCACTTTTCGAAGAGTCGGCTGCGTAGTGAGCGTGTTTCCCAAAGGTTATAGCGTGAACGGATACCTGGAGGAACTCGAGTCCCAGAAGAGACAGATCCGCATCATCTAGATGCTTTTGGCTAGCATTCATAGCCAGGCATCAAACCAACGCACCGCTTGGAAAAAGGCAGTTTCCTTCGCATATTTCTGTCGTGGAACGCTCAGATCCGGCCTTACCGCGAACCCGTGAGGAGCACCAGAATACAAGTTCAGCTGATACGTCGCGTTCTTGGTCTGCAGGATCGATTCTGCCGCATGTCGACCGGTCACGTTAAAGGCAGTGTCCAATTCTGCTTCTCATCAGCATGTTTCCAACGATTCTAGAATTGAGATCGAACTTACCTCCCGCTGCGATCGTAATAGGATGCGCGATAGCCTGGATCTCCGCAGTCTCCAAGCCACTCGGATGCGCAATGAATCCAGCATCAAGACCTTTTCCTTCAGCCAGGAAACGCGGCACGTACTTGCCCCCGAAACAGTACCCAACACCTCCAATCTTCTTCGCGCCAAGATCGGTCTGGATATATTTGATCGTCGACGCAATAATGGAGTCAATCTCATCAGTTGAGTGTCTCAAACGCCAAGCGGTCAGATTGAGGCCACCTTCCGGCGTCTGGACTGGAATTGCATCGCCTTTGAAGAGATCTGGCAAAACAACTAGGTAGCCGGCTTTCGCGATCGAATCGGCAAGTCTATTCGGAATTAAAACAATCGAAGAATTGGCGATACGTGAGAATCTTACAGCTTGTTTTGCAAGAGCGGGAGGCCATAGATATCCGTTACGAACAGTACAGCAGGTGTTGAGTTTTTCGAGTACAATGCCGGATACGATTGGTATATTTGAGCTGGTATGGGTCAACTCTAGTCTTGCTTGTCAATCGACTCTCGTTGCCGGCTCACTTCCGCTCACGTTGAGCAATTCTCCAGCTGGCGTTCCGTCATTGAGGACCTCCGGGTACCACTTTCCTTGCGCCAGAGCGCTTCCCACGATCGTCAACGCGATCGCGCAATTCCCTACGAACCCCGTCATTGCAACTTCAAAAGGACGCAATTGAAGCAATTACTGATCTCTAAGATCCTCTTGTGACTGCGAAAAGCTCAACAGAATCGTTGATCCAGATGCCAGGTACCACCGTCTTTATCCTTCGCGGCATGTTGTACATCCTTCCTTCCTCGGCCTAGCGCAAATGAACTGTTGCGCGTTGATTATGGCGCAAGGGGAACAGGTACAGGTTTCCACCACTCGGTGTGAGGGGTAATGCCGTCGCCAAGATGCCCAGAGTGACGGTCGATTAGATTGCGTCACCGAGATGGGGGTCCTGGAGTTAGTCCGGCTAAGCGAGGCGTGGTGTTGTACGAAAACTCCATCATATTTATCGCGAGAACCTCGTCGGCCAAGAACATAGCACGAAACATCCAAGTCGCGGCTCTTCGGGAAGCTGTGAGCAGTTCTACTCTTCAGGGAGCATTGGTTATACTGCGAACTTAACGGGCAGGTCCCATCTAAGTCTGTTCTGATTTCCGAGGTTGTGAGTAGTGAGGTGGGTCGAAGATGATACTAGTCGGAACACGGCCCTGCTCTTCTGGCGCACAGTCCAAGACACGACCCAAATCACATGGCGTTGAGCCTTCGATAACTTGCAATCTTATGCAAACTTTCGACCAACATGAAGTCTAGATACAATGGAAGACTTGTGGTGGCCCGGGCTGCCGCTTTAAAAACAGGAGAGTTCGTTGTGTTATACAAGTTGCTGTCACCGGCACGGGTTACTCATCATGCTGAACGTTTCCAGCGACCGGGAAAGGTCTCTTGTGACAAGTAGATATGGTCCGCTATATAATGGTACCTAAATGGGCTAGAATGTCTAGTTCCCGAGAGCTGACAGTGGCTGTGGCATATTTCATTCTGTTTAACATTGAGGGCTGCGGCGTAGTCGTTCAGCTTACGATTCCTGCGACACTATTAGAGTCCCCTTCGACGACCAACCTGTTGCATGCGTACAAAAATGCGGGCTACTGAATCACTGAGTCGACTTACCGACTGTTCCGACGCTAGCGCGTAAAAAGCCAGAGAATCGAGATACTGGGTTACGTTTAGACTTTGTGAAGTAAGCAGCATCTTTTCGCGTACATCACGGTGATTGCCGTGGCACCATCGCCTAATACTTCGATATCATATACCGACACACAAAAGTCTACGAAGCATTCACGAAGTAGTAGTGGTTCGTGGGACCCCATGAAACATGTGGGCGATCCAATGCAGTGGTTGAAGAACAATACGTCTTATGCTAGAACATGTCATGGATGCGCAGACCCATCATTTTTATGGACGCTTCAAGAGCGTTGGCCAGCTTGCGACCTTGAGAGGCTTTTCAGTCAACTAGTGTGACCCCTTCAACGAGTCAGCGCACATCCTCACAAGCTCTGCGATAGGGCAAAAGGTACGAACCGCATTCAATGCTACCCGTCGCATGATGTTGGTAGACGCTCCTGGAGCCTACAGATATTGCTGAGCTCTATGACTAGTGAGCTCAAAGAGCTATGTTGAAACATTGGAAAGAGTATAAGAAGAGAGGAACATCCACGAAGACCGGTACTGCAGCGCAATCAGATCACTACTCGATGCCTTGACGAGGGAAACGGTGAGGCTCTGTGATATGAATCCAAGTGATCAGGCGCTTTGTAAGAGTGGTTAAAGACTAAGGCACCCGCTGTTACGCTTACTACTATAGAAAAGAAGTAGATAATACATAGAAGATAATATACTAGGGATGGTAGTATTATAATATTAAAACAGCTAGCTTCATTTATGTAGGCATTAGGAGTTAATGTAGTATTATGTTACTTTTGCTGATAATTAATATATTAAAAGTTCCAAATTAATCTCTATAAATTATTTTATCTACAAACTAATGGTTACTAGTAATACGATGTTCTAGTATAAACATTATTGCTTTTAACTCGATACGTAAGACCACTTAGGCACTCGAAGCTATTATGCTGCCCGTAAAATAAGTTGAAAATAGACTGCAGCTAGACCGCTCTCATCGGCCGGTGATAAAACTCTATAGCTTCTTCTTCAATTTCGTGTCCAAGGTAAACCGTGCAACAGATACGCACACACACGACGCGGCTGCTACACCCCCAGCATAGAAAATCGCAGGCCTAAACGGCTCAATCGCAATGCCCTTCGCTGCTCCTGTACTCAAAATCAGCAGGCCCGCCAATGGACTTCCCATCAGATAACCACCTGTCCACCCGGTCATCACCATGCCCATGGCGACATCCGCAAGCCCTGGTCCAGTCAGACTCACAACTGCCGTTGGTAAGACGACGAAGAACGCGCCGTTCGCTACTCCGTTGACAGCTGAGAAAACTACAAGCGGAGCTATATTGGATGAAACGGGCCAGATGGCTAGCATGCTCACTGTGTTTAGAGCCATAGTAAGAAGTAGGACGTTTAATGCACCGAGCTTGTCGCATGCAAATCCAGCAAGTAGGCGGCCTACAGCGGCACAGAGGTTGTATCCCGCGACAAGTCCCGCGCCAAAGGTTGGAGAAAGCCCGATCGAGTGTACAAAGAGTGGTAGAAAGTACAGAGGTACGAATAACGCGAATGTGCCTATCGCTCCCGTAAGGAAAACGAAGGTAAATGGCAACCGCTTGAAAAGAGCCCAGTCCACAAAAGGAACATTCCTCGATGACGGGACCCGCTCGCGGACCAGCGCTGCGGCCGGCAGTCCAGCCACGAATACCCCAATGCCCACAATGCGGAGTGTCCAGACAATGCCAACTCTGTCGACAAGAACTTGGAAGACGATGCTCATGGCCGTTGCTCCGAGACCACCACCGGCCTTGACCACTCCATTGGCCGTACCAAGTTTGCTGCTAAACCATTGCACAGGAACGGCGTTGCACACGGAGTAAAGAAGACTGCCGCCGATACCGGTAAGTACACCCGCAGTGATGAAGAGGCCGCCGATGTTGTCGGCTGTGAAACTGCTGCATAAGACGCCAAGCCCAAATAGTAGAATTCCGAGCAACGCGCTAGCACGAGCGCCGATAGTGCGAGATAAACGTGTGGAGAATAGACCGAAGGCGACGATGCAGGCTATGCCTAGAGAGCCGACGAAGGAGATAGTGCTAGTGGAGACGCGAAGGGACGTCGATTGTAGCAGCGCTATCTGCAGGACACCCCAGGCGCCGGCCCAGCCGTTGAAGATAAAAGTAAGAACCGAGCAGGCGAGTACAACGATCCACCCGTAGCCACCATCTGGGATTGCAGGGGCCGCATTATGGAAGGCGTCATGGTCTTCGCTAAGATTAAATTGGTCGCGACCGGAGACTGCTGATGCAGCGTCTTCTCCTGTGCTCGTGTCTCTTCTGCGTGGCAGCTGTCGTGCCTCCTCGAGTTCGATCTCTATGGTAGCCATGTTGTTATCCAAGACGTATTGGTCGCTAGCTGTTAGATGTTTACCTGGAGAATATTAGGTGAAGCGCCCCAGTGATCTTTTGTAAGCGGGTATGTGAAGTCCTATAAGGCTCCCTCTGACATCGTCCTGACGTAGAAATTGCGTAGAGCATATGACAAGACCTGCTCCGGTTCGACTTGCACTCTCTCTTGCAAAAGTATTAGGTCTATTAATCAAGCCTCGTAAGGGGTTATACTTAGTCTTATATCTACTATGCATTAGGAATAGTTGGCCGTTTATTGCCACTAAAAGGAGGGCTGCAGCTGCGCGTGTCTAATTGGTGTGCGCCACAAAGCCTACTCACATCGACGTGTAACGCACCTGATCGCTGATGTCACAGACCATGTCTGTGCGGCTGACTAAGCCCTAACCCTACTTAGCCCTCCTGCGTAGCTAGCTAGATAGACAGACATCATCAGTGTAATACTTCGCTCGACGCTAGCTCTCTACCTAAAATAAATTATAAAATTATTTTAAGTAATAATTTAGTGAACCTAAAGAGTACAGGATAAGGATATAAGGTAGAGGGCTTAACTAACGCGTTAGCCATAGTTATCCAATGACAGCTGATCTGGCAGCTACAGACTGTGAATAGCAACCATCGATTTCCAAACAATTTCATGGCAGAAATACCATCCTTGCGCTTTTCGCAACTCCTTCCTCCCATCCTTTCTCGCAGTAGTCCCCTAAGCGCATCTCCTGACCTTGATTAGCCCTCGCGCCGCCGCCAGCCTTCGCATACCGCAGCTTCCTATTTGCTGTACTACGACCGTACTTTCTGCCATTTGCTGTTGCTGTTTTGCTTCCACATCTTGCCTTACAAACATCCGGTTATGACGCGGGTTGCTATTGGACCTAGGTATATAACAAACTGCTGCAACTGCGTTGTCTCTGCATTGCCACCCTTAACACACGACTTCGATCGCAACAAACCCCCAATAACTGTTGTTTGCCTGAGAATCTAAGACCTTTATCCACCAATTGAGGCTTAGATGTGGGCATATCGAGGCACAAGTGCGCTGGAGGAGCCTCGCGAATAAAAGCTCATATCATGTAGATCGATAGAGTCTCAGTTGGAATGCACAGGTTGGCACAATGCTGTAGGTGCACGGCACAGAGTCCAACGGGCGTATCCAGATCTGTGCCGCTTTAAGGGGCCAAATCGTCAGCACGTGGAACGTTTCACAAGCTCCATTATTCAAAGAGGACCTTCCATTGCTAATCTTGGGTGCTGTACGCTGCGTTTTATGCCTTCGATGGGCTCTGATGACTTTACTCCAACGTCAGTAGTGTCCTTTGAAGATGCTTTATTTTGTTGCAATTATCCATGCACTACTCTTTTCGTCCCAAACGCAAGCCTACAAGATTGATGGATCATGCACATCGAAACGCATAGAAGATCTTGTTCGCCAGGGGATGAATGGGGCGTTCCAAATAGTTGACTCTGCACTGGGCTGGCTCAATACACGCTGTTGGGGCCAGCATACTACAGACGTAGTTCGAAACCTGTTCACGAAGCGTGGTGGCAACCCACTATCAATAGACATGTCGAAGGTAAAATTGGTACGGGAAAACATCAGTTCATACGATAGTACAGAAATTACGCACAACGGAATTTCTTGAAAAGACCTAGTAAAGTGTGGTCCTAGTTGCAATCGTAGGCATGTTTGAGCAAAGGTGTGGTTGACGCTCATTGTCTAACACTATCTTCTGCGATCATTCGACATACGTATTGCAAGTTAAGGCGAAAAAAAACTCTATAAAAATGACAGTGTGTATCAGTCATCTCGGTATTTCGATACTAATAGCCCACAGCGAATAGAGACTTCATATCCTTCCACCAGCAAGAGTGCAAAGGCACTACGTTCAGATCGCTAACAAGATTACACTAATGGTGACAAGCATTTCAGAACTGATATTCAATATCTAGAATTGAGACGAAAAGGAATGGGACAAAAGCTCTGTGCCAAAGCCCACACAGATTCCACTATACCCAAGCCAAGGCTTCCAAGTTGATTTGAGACGTCCAGAAAAAGACCAGGATCAAAAGGAAGGTAATTCAGATTACTGAAAATAAAAGCCGTCTCTTTCAACAGATAGGTAGGAATATATCCAGAGAAGCCGGCTCAACTCGAATGCAACAGATAGCGTGCTAATATATCCGAGAGATGCATTAAATCTTTTAGACAAAGTCTTGCTATACGAGATGACGTATAGAAGGACCGCATAGACCTTGGCCATAAATGAAGATACAAGAGGGCCTTTGAGAGTGAGTACGACAGAGTATGAGGGTAATATCCCACTAATCCGAGTGCTTGTGCTAGGTGAGCCATCCAACCAATCCGTTCTTTCAGTTGGTTGGTGTTCCATGCTATGGGTGGAAATGGGCGAAAGACCTGGCGATGTGGGGAGATAATGTCAAGGGTCTGATACTGTCGTTACCCAATGCCCCAGACAACAATGCTGATTCTGTAGCACTTTTCGCGAGTGGTAAGGGTAGAGTGCTTCGTTCCCACTTCACCTTACAGATTGCTAATATACGCGTAGCATGTAGATTGCTTGACGGAGACGAGCCTAAGAGGGTGGACAGTGATGGTAACGTAGTCCCCTTGTGAGCGATCAATCCGAGATTTCGATCCACTATACGCAGAAGGCGGAGCGTTTGTATGGTCGTAGTCTCTGTGTTAAGCAGAAACTGTAAGGCGTTAACGTACGTAACACCGGCTCGGGCGGAATAAAATTCAGTTCAATGAGATAATGAACAGCTTCAATGTCTTTGAGTGGGCCCAAAACATATATCCATGACGCGTTATCAATGGCCTCGGGGTCTTCACGATGGAAGGTGTCTCGGAGGATCAAATCGAGCGAAAGTGACCGTAAGTGGTGTAAATTGTGAAGGGCTTCACAAGCAGTGAGCCATTTGCCAGGGCTCTCAGGGGGCATGTTCTCCCGCCATGACCAATAGGTAGTAGGGGTAAGAAACATGGTCGATATATGAAGACGTCGCATCAAGTGCCAGTTCTGAATCGGAATCTGACTGTTCAGTGCTATAATGCCTCTTGCGCCTTTGAAACTGAACTCTGTACGGTCGTATAGGATCCCAAGCGCATCGAGATACCTACCGAGCTGGTAAGCAAGTGCATGTGAAGGAAATCTGTGCAGCTCACATCAAGCGACATGTCAAAGGCAAGCTCAGGAGCTGATCGTCTGACGGAGGGAAGGGCAGATGAACGATCCCAATGCCTGGCTCGGCCCACCGTCCATAGCATTGGTGCTGCCATACTGGAGCTTCTGATGCTCTATCAGTGCAACGCTTATGTCCAACTCTCCCAGAGGAATCGTCATGCGGCACAATGTGCATCGGCCGATCCTGTTCAACAAGAACTGCTTCGTAAATGAGAAGGCGTAGTTCTTTCGGGAGCTTGGCAATTAGGAGGCACTTGTCTTGGGGTTCGACCGGACCGTGGGGGACTGGTTTCTCTGATCTGGGCGTTGAGGCAGGATCGTCGAGCTTGGGTCGTCGCCTGGACTTTTTCAGGAGTTTGCCGAGTAGAGTCTTGCACTTTTTCATTTTGGAATCGGGTCGAAAAAGAAGAGTGCGGATATCAGAGCGCAGTTATTACGGCTTGGATGGTCGGCAGTTCTACGGCAGCTATTAGACGTTTGACGAGGCGCTTATTTTGATCACCTGGGCAGGGCCGGTCGCGACGGGATGCAAGGGGCCGACCAAAACGTAGAATGCGAGGCGTCAGATGCCATGCAAGTTAGATGGCGAAATTGTGGCGGTCAATGAGTCCTAGTGAGTGTTGCGAGGGGTCATGCGGGGCTATCGATATCAAAGCGCTCAGACTCTTTCTTGAAGCTCGGTTCAGCTTTATAAATATTTCATTGAGTCATACCATGACTCTCTAGGCTGATGTCAATACTAGCGGAGTAATATTGCGTACATGTGTTACTTATCACGAATATTTGTGTCTCAAATATCAAGACTTTGTGGTGGAATGTCTCGTATAGGGTAGGATCAGGACGTACCACTGCTGCTTGTGCCTTGTGTGCGCGTGTGCGTGCTGGAACTCGTCAAAGATTCCCCTTCTGATAATCTCGAGCGTCATTCCAAACGCCCTTCAGAAGCGGTCCGAGTCGCCGCCCGTCCCCTGTGAGGGTAGATAAGTGGGGCGGTATGTGTGTCAGGGAACTTGAAGTTCTTAGTCGGAACGAAGTCCATATCTGAGCCACTTTCTACGACGCTCCGGCGCCTTGTATGGACAATCCTACAAACACCATAAGAACCGCAGCATACGCCAAAGTGCCAGCAAAGACTTGATCTATCTTGTCCACGAAGTAGGCCAAAATGAGGCCGAAACCGAACACAAATCCTGTCGTAACCTCTAGTTGGAGATAGAGACGTTGTTTCAAAGCCAGGAGCCACATGGGGCCAACGAGAAACCCTGCCCCAACGATAGCTGCACCTAGTTTCCACCAGAAAGCGTGTCGCGAGAGACTCTTTATGTTGTCGTTGCGCGTTCCACCGATCGGATTTACATAGCCTTTTTTGTCGTTTTCCCAAGGACCGGTGTGTAGCAGGTCACCCTTTTCTTTATTGTACAAAACCGTGTCGTCAAAGGTACGACGATCCATCGCCGATCGATTGACCTTATGGTCGTGAAAACGTTCAGAAGACGCGATGAAAAAATCATAGGCGCTCGAGCTGCTCGTCATATAGTCGTAGTCTCGGACCGCCTGAGCTATATTCGCATTTGTAAGTCAATCGGCTCAATTGTGGTGGATTTGATCGTACTATATTTCGCCAACGCCGGTTCGAGATTCTCCCGTGCAGCCTGCCGTTCGTCCTGCCGTTTCCTCCTTTCATCCTCGGTCGCATTGGGGTCATCCTGTTTGAATTGCAATGCAACGCCCATCTTGACTAACTCTATCTGGAGCGCTCGCATGTACATACGATGCATTTCAGCGAAATTAACTCTGTAGCCACACTCGTAGATCGTAGGTAGTGTATCGTTGGAAACTTGATAGAACCATGACAAGGATGACCGATATTTTGTAACAAGACGCATAAATCCTCCTTCGTGCATATCAAGGGCTCGGTCCCAGGAGTCCGTACTAGGAGCGAATGATGCTGATTCGTGGCGGCAGAGGCAGGTACATTGCACTTGCAGCGTCGGTTGCTCGTTGTGTGCAGGTGCTTTCTCGTTAGGTGCTTGTCCTGCCTGGGTTGGTGCCATGTCTCGTTGAACTCGCCTGAAGTGAGAGAGCAAACTCACAGCGGACGCTGAACTAGGAAGGGCACCGGGCTGAAAATAACAAGATGAAGCGGGGTTCAAGATACCGGATGGGATCGCATGCATTTCAGCTCCGAAGCCTCAGCCAATCACAGCTCGGCCCGTGCATGCATCTCGTAACTTGCTACGTGGCAGCAGATGTAGCCCGCCGATTTGAAGCAATATCTAATCACAATGCTGATTAATCCAGCATAGAAATGTGTCAGACGAGTCGACCTTGTTTCTGAAGCTCCTCTTTCCGTAATCGCTCAGAAGAGTGCAATACTACAACGGGCCTGCTTTCGGATTTTGCCACTATCTAAGGGACGGCCTGCAGCAAATCCGATTTGGCATTCCTAGTTCACACAGAGAATGGCAGATAAGCAACATCCTGACGAGGAGCAACCTCCTAACGAAAAGCAAAACCGTGACGAGGTGGAGATCAAACTTCGCAAGGAAAAAGACGACAAAGAGAAGGAGACGCATCTCGTCATAACATATAAGACGAGCCCCCATTCAGAAATTCAAAGCGATGATTATCTCGGCTGGCACCTCCGAAGTCTACATGATAATGAGAAAGTCAAGAAGGGGACGTTTGAGCGCGTAGATCTGGAACTGAGGATCAAATGCGGGTTTGAAGTAGAGACGAAGGAAACGCCGACCAGTGTCTGGACGAAAAAGGAGCGGCAAAGAGATGAACTTCAAAAATACTTCTTCCAAATTGGAAAGAAGATGGAAGACAAAACAGCCGTCAAATGGAAATATGGATTGAGTGTGGAAGGGCACTGGAAGTATGAAGATTTTAAAAATAAAGCGGACCGTCGAGCTAGAGCCAAGCAGTCCACTAAGAGGGAGCCGGGTGGAAAGATCGACAAGATAAAGGGTCTGTTTCTTGGGTGAGGGCACAAAAAGAGATAATGACTGCGTGGCCGAGTGTAATGCGCCCGGTGAGTAACAAAGCGGATCAGATGGCGGTAGGGAACAGCAACGAGTCTCTGTCCTCTACTCAACAATCATTTCATGTCATTTATTGCGAAAAGCTACTAGACCACAAAGGATTGTCTGTCTTTTTCACTAGGCTTCTTAACCTCTGCTCTATACAACCGAATCGCCACTACTGGACAACGGTCAGAGAGGAAGGCAATCTGTTTTCACGCTTTGAAGTTATATACCATTAGCACCCACTCTCTTCCTAGTCTCGCTTATTGCTATTCAAAAACACGTCCATCGCACTTGAACCCAGAGAGTGGCGAGTTGGGCCGCGACCAACGAAGTATCTCTTCCACGTCTTCAGTGATTCTCCCAGTTCATACACAGTTGGACAGTAGAGTATTCCTTAATGTCGCAGAACATTATGTCTGTTTCTTGACGTGAACTTATCATACCGTGCTAAAATCAAATGCAACCTCGGATCTTAGTGAATTGCTCGTGCGCAACGCTTTAGTGATCTCACTGCAGCCGTTGTACGCTACTTGTGGCGGTGCAGCTTGGAAGCGATCAGGCTGCAACAGCGAGCGCTACTAGGTCCTTAACAAACATCTTCAACCTTATAAACCTCAACGCATTCCCCACCCACTCTACTATTATCAAACAACTACCGATGGCGGACATTGTCCACAAAATCGATCTAAATCCAGATACGGTGATCATCTTGGAGGATCCGACGGTCGACTTCGCAGTATGGGATACCGGCGACGACACGCTTGTGGAGGATGTGAACGAAGCATCGAAGGCAGATGCTGGGGGATTTCAATACGCTTCTCAAGAAATGTGCAGCAGGGAACGCCGGCGTGTGCTTAATGACGATGCCGGGCATGTTAACCTGACTCGAAGTCCGTCTGGCCAGGCAAGGACGTCGACTGGAAGCTTCAACGGCGACGCAGCCTCTTCAGAAACGACTCTAGAACCCCAGAAGAACGACAACACATCGCAAGAGCTAACAGAGAACGAAGCGCAGAGCCATAGCGTACAGTATCTAGTATCCTCTCGACACCTCATGCTCGCTTCGCCCTGGTTCCAACGCGCCCTGACGCGAGAAGGATGGACCGAATCAGACCGAGACGCTGATGGACGATATTGCATCCGAACTTCAGGGTGGGATAGTAACGCACTTCTAATACTGCTGAACATCCTCCACCTTCGCAATCGCCGAGTGCCTCGCTTACTGTCGCTAGAGACGCTCGCAAAGATAGCTGTTCTAGTAGACTACTACGAGTGTGCTGAGGCAGTTGACCTGTTTGGCGACGTCTGGACGAATGCGTATGAGGAGACGCCTGTTCCGACAAGCTTGTGTCGAGACTTGGTGCTGTGGCTGTGGGTGTCATGGAGCTTTCAACTGACCGAGAAGTTCGAACAAGCAACATTCGTTGCTATCAAACATAGCATTGGAGATTTCGATACGCTGGACCTACCGCTTCCAGCTGCTGTGACCGGTCAGTATGCTCCTTAGTCTTGCCAATCTATTGTTAATGTCGTGTAGAAGCTATCGAGAAGGCGAGACAAGAGGGCATGCTAAAGCTCCAATCCGGACTAGCAGCGCTTCTGGGCGAATATCGCTCCAAACAGTATTCATGTCCGGTAGGCAGCGGCACTTCGTCATTCGAATGTGGCTCAATGATGTACGGTGCCCTGATCAAAGGCATGGATACCGTTGGTATCTCAACAGAAGGCGATTCGTTTGACGGTATCAGTCTTGAGGAGCTGTGCAACGATATACGGAGAATAAGATCCCCGACATGGTATTACTCGGGCTCAAGCGGGTACTATCAGTCGCAGCATATGTGTAAACTAACACGTCCCTTAAAGGACATGACGGACGAGGTAGAGAAGAGCCTCAAGGGCTTGAAGTTAGAGAAGCTAAAGAAGGACATATGACTAGAGGTTATGAGACATACTCAAAGGAAGCAGGGTCACTAAATGAAAATCAATCCTCCTTCTGAAGCGTATTGCGTGTCTCGTCGATGCCCAGGTTCGCTGTGTCCATCGGCGCGATTTTTCACCGACCCCCGCCACACTTACCGAATCCGGTAATCCCCCAGCCACAGAATCTTCTAGCAGCATCTCCAATCAACTGGATGCCTCTTGACAAACCGCGAACCATCGCCGCTCATCGTGAACCATCTCCGCCCTTCCAGCATCCTCGATCCATCTTACGCAACCCGCATTTCCAAGCAGCTAACGCGTACCCGCTTGCTGCCTTGACCCGCCGCCATGGATATAAAAGAGGCTCTGCGGCTCTGTCCTAGATCCATCCTCAGATTTCAAGAACATCTCATCTACAGATCTTCTCCACTCGATCTACGAACTCAACCACCTTAACAACTTCACAATACTCTTTACAAGTCTTCACCGACAACCAACACCAACAGAAGCAATGGCATTCTTCCTCACTCCACGATTCGCACCAGCCTACCAGTGCAACCCATACAGCGGATACTGCGCGCCCTCCCGTCCCGTCTACCGCCAGTCCCGCCCATCCTTCCCCTCCTTCGTTCCTTTCCTCGCCCAGGTCGATGAGCTCTTGAGCGAGATCGACCGCGAGTCCCGTCGTGAAGCTCAGCGCGCTGCACACATCGCTCGTCTCCAGCGCAAGCGTGCCTGCCGCCAACGCTTCAACGTCGAGGAGAACAAGGAAGGATGGGAAGTTCAAGCCGAAATCCCAGGTTTCGAGCAGGAGAACGTCCAGATCGAGGTCACCGATGAACAGACTCTGAAGATCTCTGGCAACACCGAGTGGAAGAACGAGCATGCTCAAGCTGAAGCTGCACCAGTCGAAGCTGCCCCAGCTACTGAGCTAGAGGCAGAGAAGACTGCTGAAGCTGAGAATACTGAGGACATGGACGGCGTCACTATCACGGAGGCCGACGCGGTTCCCACGCCCACCGGCAGCGATACCGAATCGCACAAGTCATACCAACCCACCGTCGAAGACGACTTCGAAGACCTAGGCGCTGAGACCTCATCCACGGTCTCTGCTGCCTCAGCAAGCGAAGCACCAAAGGACTCCAAGGGCAAGGAGAAGGTCGTCGACGAGCCGGCCACTACTGTTGCTCCCCAGCAGCAGCCTGAAGCTCCAGCTCAGCAACAGCAGGAGGCCGAGGAGAAGTTCCAGGGATCTTTCGAGCGCACTTTCAAGTTCCCGGTCCGCATCGATGCTGGCAATGTCCGCGCTACTTTCAAGGAGGGTGTCCTGAGCATCAATGTCCCAAAGGCACCAGCCCACCAGGTCAGGCAGATCACCATCCAGTAGATGGATGGTACAAGGAATGGAAGGATAGAGGATTCATAGCGGAGGAGTTACCCATTGTTTCTTAGCATTTGCATCTGCATTTTCATGGCATGGTTAGCACGGGTCTTGTACGGTACCTATTAATGAAATAATGATCTAAACTTTAAACTTCCGATTTCCAACTCTGCAGTGACTTGGTCTCTATGATGCTCTCTCTGAAATAATCACTTTATATCTCTCAACCACACGGATCCTACTGTAGTGTTGGTATCGGATCAGGATGATTGTGATGCCCCCCAATGAATTTGTGATGCTGTAAACTTACCCAGCAACTTGTCGTAGCGGATCTGCACTTCGTTCCCGTTGTGGGGGATCCCTGGACCCTTGCCCGGTTCGCGAAGGCGGGGCGCGTATCTAGACGCGTCTCAATCTCAATTGCACACCAGCACAGCTTTCCATACACCACACCAACCTCTAACCGTCTTCCGCCAGCAATTTCGGACTTCCCTAACAGAACAAGAATCAACGGTTCAATGCTATAACATCATCTCACCATGGTGAGACTCTTTGTCCCAGCAGGCACCTTCCCACATCTTCCTACGTATCCGTCCAACTCTGACAGCAACCCCTAACTCACCGCCTCTACAGGCTCCGGCCAGCACCCCCTCGTTCCCCACTGCGCCGAGCCCCTAATCGCAAACGCAAACCTCATGTACGGCATCGCGCTCCCAAACATATACTCGCGCTGTCCTCAGAGTATAGGCAGATAGTCACAATCGCGACATATACTAAAGGCGGGTTTTCCCGTACGAATTTCTAGGCTACGATCGCAGTACTCGGCGTCGCTGCTGCTATACGCACCCGGCGAAGTCAGGAAGTAGAGCCGTATTTGGATGCGCAGAGCAACGCCGGTGTCGCGATTACGCCGTTCAAGGTGTGGGAGCGGAGCGAGGGCTGGACGCAGGACGATGCGATGTTGATAGGCGCTGCGTTTGGAGCGATGGGACTTGGAGCGATGGGACAATTAGGTCCGAGGCGGATGCTGTCGCCGAGGCCGTTTGTGATGAGGGCTGTGAGTGGAGCGAGTCGGAGCGCGTTTGGTTGGGTGGCCGCGAGTATGCTCTATTTTTGGCTGTGGGAGGGGACGGTTATGTCTGCGCTGAAGATGTATGGTGAGGCGAGGAAGGCGGCGAAGGAGTTTAGGAAGGGGGAGGTGGAGAAGCTGTGAGTTGCGTTGCTTTGGTGGAACTTGAACGGTATCACGGCGAGGAAACAGAGGAGAAAATGGGGAGGTGAGGGTGTCAATTTGGACCTTGTAGCGAATTGGGCCGTTGTTGTACTATATCATTCGACATCAGAGATACCCAACGAATGGTAAGATTCTCCATCCCTTTTACAAGCTAGTCTGATACCTTCATCAGCTTATAACTAACAGGAGAAAGGTTCATAATAAGTTGTCTGTCTTGTTCAAGTCTCGAGACCTTACTTGTGTGGGAATGACTCCTACTTCAAACACCCTCGTCGGCTCTAGAAACTGCTAGAATACATGCCACCTTGAAGGATCTCAAAAACCGTACGTTGTAACATTAAAGGACTTCACCGGCAATGCCGGACTAGCGCCATCCTCCGCCGTATGATCCTGCTCTGACGGCCACTTAGGCCCTATCAGCATAATCTCTCGGACATATCCGAGCTCATCTTCCAGATCAATACCCGCTATGCGTCCCAAATCCTCGATTTTCTCCGGCGGCGGGTCCAGGTAAAGCGCTTTCGTCAGAGCCGTGACGAAAGTGGCGTAATCCTGATCCGACATTTCAGGCCGCTGGCTGGTAACAACGTCCCCGAAGACGTCTTCGAGAGTTTTGTCGTAGTCTGCTCTGATCTCGCCTCGCGACAGTCCTAGCAGGGCATAGACGCGATCTCGCGGGTCTGCGCACTCCTGCTGATACCACGTTTGAATCAGCTCCCTGATCTCCCACCCCGCTTCTCTCTGCTGCAGTCGACTTGAGTCCATTCCTTTGGTCAAGATGTAGTACGCGGGAGAACCAACTATTTGGCTTTGTAGGTGCCTAAGCCGCGCCGTCGAAATCTGTGTATTGGAGAACTTGTCGACCGGCAATCCGTCTAGTCCCAGGAATCGGCCTAGGTAGAGCAGATCGGAGGCTATCGAGACCATGGTAGACCAGTCGCATAATTGGTCTCCGCAGAGTATGACGAGGTTCTTCGCGAGCAGGACTTCCTGGACAATCCACATTCGTGTCCAGTACGCTCGCTGGAACAAAGCTAGGAATGCCTGGTCTAGTTGTTGGTCGAAAAGTTCTTGGAACAGGTCGTCGATGGTGAAGTCTGGTTTCGGGATGACAAATTGTATGCCTTGGTATTCTGGCTTTGGAAGTAAGCGTGCGTAACTCGATGGTGGCCCCTGATCCTTTTCGTAGTCTAGTGATGGCATAGTCCTGATGTATTCCAGGACGCGAGAGCTGTCGTCCTCTTCTGGCCCTAGCCATACCAAGACAGTATTCGCCTGAGAGAATATGGCGTCCATCATGTTGACTTGGTGGCTGCGCTCACGTGTGTCTTGCTGGTTGATGCACACGGCGTCGACCCAAAGAAGGCCTCGGAAAGTTCCGTCATTGATCTTCTTGCGATAGGATGAGAGTGCGCTCCAAAGGTTTTTGCGGACAGGAAATGATTGGTTATCGATGATGATTAGGGAGGTTGAATCTGGTGGACCCCATGTGTATGAAAGAGCGGTGAAAGGAGGGCAGGCGGCATTTGCACCAACTTGATGGATGTGGAATTTACATGATATCTGTTGACTATCTCCAGGGAGTACCTCTATCAGCCTGAAGGATTGCGTGGAGCGGTCGAGAGCGGTGTAGGCTAGGGGTTGCGTGGAAGGCATTCTGTTGAATGTGGTCCGTCGCTTCGAATACTTGCTTTTGGGAGGGGGAATTTTGAACAGGAGGAGACAACGGCACCATTGACTCGATTTCAGGTTGGACAGAGTACTGAATCATCTGCAAAAGACTGGGTGCCTGTCTATTGTATCAAGTGAGGAAGGCTGTGTTGTGGCTAAGCAAGCCTCGTAACTGATAGGAAGGTGATAATTTCAACCAATAAGGAGTTGCGAAGCAATTTTAGTTTACTCGAAGATTGAGTTCTCGTAAGAGCCTGCTTAAATAAATCTTTACCACGCAGCTACCGTCAAATATGAACCTACGTCGCTCACCCACCTCTGTATCTCATACGGAAATCTCCTTAGCTTAACACGAGTAGTAGTTACATTATAGATTACCATACCTAGCTTACTCTATAGAAGAAGCTCGCTCTGATCTCGATCGTCCAAGCCGTACAACTTATTTTAGACTACGACCTTAAAGCATTACAGCATATATGCATTGGGTCAATCTTGTACTATATCATGCCAGATTTTAGGTAATAAAACGTTGTAGGCATTAGAGTCTACCGGTTATGATAGGAGGAGAGCGATATCAAGAAGGCAAATACGGCACGCAGCCATGCTTGAACAAAGTCTTTGCAATTGGTCATCTTGGAGTGATTCGACGTCTATTCACAGAATCCAATTGTTCACCTTCTCTTTCCGTCCTCATGTTATTGGAATGCCATAAAAGTATTGATACTAGTATCGCGAGGATAGGGACACTCAATCCAACGCCTAATGCGATACGATCGGCCTGGTTGAGCCCGGAAGTCGACTTCGTCTGAGAGGATGGGGAAGGAGTTGGGTTCGTAGACGCCGACCCTGTTTTCGAAAACATACTTTCACTCTCTACGTTCGAGTATTAGATTCCTTGATTGGTTATGTGCATGATGCATGAACTGGCGAACGCACCTGTACGGGATTGACTCACGAAAGAGATAGAAGAAGATGGACTGAAGTCAGGAACTGGCAAGGTATATTGTCAGAAGAGTAGTCGCCAAAACAGTATGGGAGGCTTACAATAAACAGACGCAAGCCCATGCAATACTCACTAGATGGGTAACCAGAGCTTGTACGGATTATGGTCGTTTGCACTGAAGTGCTTACTACGGTAACGGTTACCGGAGGGGGTGCAAGTGTCGGACTGGCCAGAGGAGGACTCGTCGATACTGGAGTGGTGTTTTCCGTCTGGACATCGCTTGTCTGAATCGCCTCCAAACAGTAAGTACTATGGATACTCAAGGCATTCGAAACGTCCAGCGTGTTTGCGCAAGCCTTGCTTACGCAGCTTGAAAGGTAGGAGTTCGCTGATGACTGGAGGTCCGCTCGGCAATAACAGTTGTTGTAGGCAGGCTCACTGTCGCAACTGAGGAAGGCTGCAATGCAGTCGTGATAAGCTAGGTTGCCGACGTTTCCACACAGGAAACAGCCCCGTGCACATGTTCTTTGGGCGGTATAGTCGCTCAAGTCGTAGATACTGACAGTGGTGGATGCTTGCGAAAGTGAAAGGGGAAAAAGACATGCACACAAGAATGCGATGGCAAGGCTGAAGGTTGAAGAATGTGCCATCGGTGACTATTCAATAAGGTGCGAAACAGTGTAGTTGAAAATGGAATGAACCGGAAACTAGGAATCAAAATGAAATTCTTTTGAGGCGGTTGTCGCCTTTGCTTTAGCTGCTGCGGCTGGTCAGTAGCCCTGGAGGCTGTGCTTTTAAACTCGCCGAAGATTGCTACTCTTGTGATTGACACTCGCTTAGTGGTATTGTGAGGCGCAAAGTTCAACTTGGATGAGGCTCCCAGTCCATCAGCTGAAAGGTGCCAAGTACTTATGGAATCCTGACTGTGTTCTCGGCTTGGAGTAAGTGAAACGCACCCCGCAGGGTTCTTGCTGCACATCAAGTAACCTGATTATACACATTTGCCTCATAATACTTCAGTCACCCTTGAATAATGACTAGTTCAATACACTACATGATCCCGTTCAGATCGCGTTCTCTCGCATACTTGAGAGTCCTATCCACAGTCCGGTTTAGGAGTGAGGCTCACTTCGGTGTACTCTTAACGTCAACGCAATACTACGATGATCCTTCCTTCTCCCTACAACAGCCAAGCAGCAAACCCAAGCGCAGCCGCAAGCACACCCGTGACCGGAGCTTTGACATTATCAGCAACACCCGTCGAGCTCGGGGTGCTTGCACTTCCACTTCCCGTGGGCGTAGAAGTCGTGGTAGCAGGAGACCCGCTTCCAGTCGAACTAGGCGCAGAAGTGGACACACTGCCTCCAGAAGACGAAGCTGTAAGAGAAGCGATCTGCTCATCTTCCTCGAGCTGGCCGCCGCTCAGGCCGGCGGGGCGCTCGGTGTTGGTGTTCTTTGCGGCGCTGGCGAAGGCCGCGATTGTTTTCTCGCCCGAGGTGCTGTGGGACTTAGTTAGCATGGTGATCCTCAAAATTGTAGGCATTTGTAGTAAAAACTTACGGAATGTTGATCCCTCCAACCATGCCATTCTGGCAATGATTCTGTGTCGTGCAGTAATACCAGATCGGATTCGTAGTGGTCACATTGTACACAAACTTCTTCTTTCCACTATCCGTTCCAGAGAATGGGCCAGAGTAGAATCCACCATTGAATGGGACACAAGGCGCATCGAAAGCGGCCTGCGCGACGTCGTGGTTCGGGTAGAAATGGTAGATAACAGTATCGCCAACCTTGGCGGAGATGGTTTGGGGTTCAAATTTCTGGCCCGACTCGCCGACTTCGACGACGTGAACTGCTGCGAGGGCAGTTGCCGCGAGGGTGGCTAGGGTGATGAAACGCATGGCGAGTGCTGATTGCTCGAATCGTAAGGCTTTCGTATTCTGTCGTTAACTAAGCTTCGTCAAGAGCTGTCAAGATTGCTGATTTCGTGCTTCGATGGTAGCCAAGATAAGAAGAAATGAGCGGAATTTTCGGTCCCAGGTGTTCATATAAAAGGCTCCCTTGACCCAAGCTCTTCCAAGCTCCTGGAGCTATTGTAGGGCGCGTGCGTTCGTCATCTCCTCCCTTCCCTCAAGCACCTTGAAAGCAGTGAGCGTTACACAAGCGGAGGTGTTTCGCATTCCATTGTCCAATTGGCGTCATAGGTGGCCACTATTGACTTCTCAAAGAAGCTATCGTAGGGTCTTGGGGTCGAGAACAAAGGGTCTGGATGAGGGGCCTTGACGCCATGATGGATCTGTACCAGGTGGCAGCGAGGCTGTGCAAGCCACTGACTGTTCATCGATCCTCCGTGCTCTTTTTGGTGTTCGGAATGCGGCATGTACGTGGTTGTACAGCTATAGCCTATTCTTACTCTCCGTCCTTGTTTCCCTTCATCCTGGTCACCTCTGTTATTGTAAGGAGCTTGAAAGTCGAATGCGAAGGGTCTTGGCAACAAAGGAGAAATAGGTGAGGTTCGAAACATTAGCTGCAAGCCGAAGCCACCAATATTCGAAGCTGAGATCATACGACGCCTCCTCGCTTAGCTTTCCGAATCCGTCGCGTTCCTGCGTTGCTCGTATTTCTCCGCGCCTACGGCTGAGGTTGGTCAGGGATTATAGATACAAATTCACTGACCACATGGTCGCATCTGAATCGTGTTTTAATGAGAAGTGGTACATGAACGGAGCTCAGACGGCTAATAAGATTTGGTAGAAGCACATATATTGAACTGAAAACTTAGAAGTCCCTTCTTCGTCCGCCTTCTAAGACCTGGTGCCTGCACCCCTGTACTGCTGTCTCGATGAAGCTAAGTATCTGTCTCGATGAAAACTCAAGAGACAACTTTCTCTGGCAACTTCTCCATAGTAGCTTCCACCTTCTCTGTCATCAACTTCTTCACATCCGTTAGAAGCGCACAACAGACTATTGCAACTACAACAAATGGGACGATACTTGCCCAAGCCAATTGGTAACCTCTAGCGTAGACTTCGTGTCCTGCATCGACAGCACTTGTGATGATCGTTGAATTGATACCAGGTATCACCTGCGATAGGACTGCCAATAAGGCAGCCTTCGTAGGTGGCCCGTTCCCTTCTCTCATGACGCTGAGAAGAGGGGTTACAGCGTCTGGGGATAAACCTGATGCAACTGAAGCCTTAGCTACAGCACTATTGTAGTGGCTGGACACGTGTCCGTTGATGATGGAGTAGAGAACGGCGCTTCCGAAAGCTCCGCCGATTGCCCGGAAGGAAAATGCCAGGCCTGTAGCTGTAGATAGATACGCATGTGGTGCGGTGAATTGCGTTACTACGAGGAGTAAAGTGAGCGGCCCGGCCTGACCAATACCTGCTAATACATTGAGTCCGTATTGAATGGCACCCCAGTGAGGTTTCGTCCCAATATATGCGCAAGAAACGGCCAGAAAGAGGACAAAGCACACCACAAGTGGTGTTCTGACATCTTTATATCGTGTCGAGTACCACATGACCACGAGAGACGTGAAGACCGTTGGACCGAAGTAAGCCAGTTGCCGGATCGAAATTCGAAGAGGATCTGTGTCCCACTCGAGGTAGAAAGTCATTTGTGTGGTGACGGTATTGACTGCGCTGAAGTACATCCAGCCTTCCACGGCCAAGGCAAAGAGGGAGAGTGGAAAGTTTCGGCCAGCCTGAAAGAAAACATGTGCGCAAATGCCATCGGATCTCCCTTTCCATTCTATCATGGATTAGCAAAGAACTTAGTTGTTCAAGTTCCTACGTACCATATAGGCCAAACAAAATCAAGAACAATAGCCCAAGAGAGAAAGGCACAGCAACATGCGTACTTCGCCATGGGTACGACCCGGAAGACCAATCAAGACTTATGAGCAGTAGGGTCGCCCCTCCAATGAAGAAGAAGCAGCCGATAGGATCGCAAGCCCAAACGAGGCCCTTAAGTCGTCTTCGTTCAACTTCAGGACGTTTTCTCGGCCAGTAGCAAACGAACAGGCTAATGGAGCAGGCCACATGAAGCGCCCCCTGCGCCCACAACATGTTTCGCCATCCCTCAGGTGTCCTACAGAAGACTCCTCCCAAGAAACCACCTAGTCTGAGAGGTAGTTAGCCATATGGGCCAGACAACTGGGAAGCTGGAGATACGAACAATCCGCCACAGGAGCCGCCGAGAAATCCAATACCGTTGGCAATGGAGCGGTACTTCAAGGGAAGAATCTCAGCTGGGATAGTTGTTACCACACCATTGGTGGCTAAGGTTATGCCAGTCAGGACACTGCCTGCAATGAGCATATTCATATCGGTTGCCTTCGCCCCAATGAATGATCCGGCTGCCGCGAAAAGGGGTGGGATTACCACCAGCATCTTGCGATCGACTACGTCTGATAGTCGCCCCAGTATCGGATTAAGGGCCGCTTGCACCAACAGCGGAGCCTAAACGATCATGAAGTCAGACAAAACCTTTGTCGTACGAATCACTTCTGGGGTTCAGGGCTGACCTGTATAACCCATCCGGATATGCCTGGCTGCCCCAAATCCTGCACGATGAACGCAATCGTGGATGGTGCAGCAACGCTTGTGAATATCTGCGTGAAGATGCTGTTTGAGATCAGAAAGAGATATGCTTTGGCCAGGGCGATAGGGACCCACGCGAAGAAGCCTGCGACAAACACAACCAGCCATGTACGCCATCCAAGATGGATCTCCTCGACATCTAAAACTGCTTCGATTTCTAGGGGTAAGACTTCTGGCTGTGCATGAATGCTCTCAATTCGAGTCTCTGAGTTTTTATCGTCTGATTGAGTAGCCATGCTGGTGACTGGAAAGTTGGAAGATTTGAGAATTCCGGGGCAGCTGGCCGTGCAAGCATGTAATTAAACTCAAGCCAAGGGCCGAGGTCGTGGTCTAGAAATTCACCTTTAGGGTTAGGGTACTTAGGGTATGCAGTCAAGCTGAGGGCTGCGGACTGATTCCGCCCGGTAATTGAGTTTGGAGAAGTCCAGCTCCGCGTTGACCCAGACCTAAGTAAAGCTGGGGAAAGCCCCATGGGGACGAGTATTCGGCAAAACTAAATGCGGAGAACCATTGCCGTCGCTCTCTGCCGTCCTTGCTACGCATATATTGAGTCGCACAGGGATGCGACGAGACGGCTGAACAACGAAGACGAGTGAGATACGATAGGCATGTCTTTCGCACATACAATTTTCGCACGGGCCGGGTGGAGAAAACGGGAATTATTATGACGGTACGCTCTACTGGCTACTTCAGCCTATTGAGAAGCTCCAAAATATGTGCAGCAACCGGAGCTGCTCTATTACCGTTGGGCAATCAAGCCACGACTGAAATAAGTAACAACTGAATCAAAACCCGCGACTTCTTCATCGTCCATGGATGGGTAGGATTATCAGGTATCTTTGCAAACCACTAGAGACCACTCTTCGTTTGTTCCTCACCGAAGTGCAACAGGCATCAGCGGGATGAAGTCATGATGAGATCCGAGCAAACAGGTGTACGCCAGACTTGATCGCGATTAAAATTGAATTTCAAACTTTGTGATAGAAGTATGTAGAAAATAAGTTGGTGGAATTTCTCATCATACAAATTCCTTCAAAAAGTCTACTTGAGCTTGTATGTTTTGCTCAAATGCCTCACCGTGGTAAGGGTCAAAATGCCCCGCATCCTTGATAATGCGTAATCGTTTCGGTTCAAGCGCCTTTGAATACATTGCCAGCTGCGTTCGAGTTGGAATCGTCACATCTCTCGACCCTAACACCATGAGCAAAGGTATGGGCGCAATCCTATGAATGACTGCATGCGGTTCGTGCAATGCCATAGTGAGCGCGCTTTGGAGAGTGGCCATCTTTTCTCGCTTGTAGCCTCGCCTGTCCATCTCTGCGTGGAATCCAACTGCATCCGGGTCCGGCAGAATGGCTTTGCATGTCCCACTCAAGGCTTCCTCCACTGTCTCAGCGGTGACTGGTACCATAGTTGGTGCAGCACCTTGTCGTACGGCTCCTCGCTCGTTGAGAAATATCTCATGCATGGGACCGAAGGCCTGACTCGCCTGCTCCCCGGATACGAAAGGTACTTGAGATATGACCGCACACACTCTCTTCTCTATCGCAGCAGCCGAAATGACATTTCCTCCGGACATGCTGCTCCCCCAAAAGACGATCTTGGTACGGTCCACGCTCGGAAGCGTAGTCGCAAAGTCGAACGCGTCCACATAGTCCCGAAGTTGAAGGAATGGATCGACATGATTTCGCGGGAGGCCCTCACTAGAACCCCAGCAGCGATTATCGTAGGTGAGAACGCTATAACCAGCTTCGTTGAATCGTTGTGCGTAATCTGGCAGGAAATGCTCTTTGAGCCCCGAAAACTACACAGCCGTAAGTAAACCCCACCCTGATTAGAGAACTTGACTTACTCCTTGGCTCATAATGACACATGGCTGATGACTGCCTGCACTGTAGAAGTGACCCGCCAGCTTAAGGCCATCAAAAGTGGCTATCTCAACGTTTTCTGGAGCTGGCATGGTGAGATCAGTACCTGGGTAGTTGAAAAAGCAAAGTCTGAAGGAAGCAAAATGAGCTCATATACACCGAGCAATGAGTAACAAGACCTTCAAAGTCGCGTCTCATAAATACATAGGTATTACCATTCTGGGACTGACGCTCCTCGTTCGAACTAGTATAGCAAAGTGCCTCGGCCGAAAACCAATGGGCCGCAACCCATCTAGCCCAAACGCGCTCAACTTCCGCACTGGTTGCCATGCGTTCGTTTGAGATTCTACATCGGTGGTGCTCGCTCGACACCAGTGCGCTGGATTTCCGCTGTCCGGCGGCATCAACACCGATTCGTTTGGGGAACTGATAATCCTAAAGACGTGACGGCCCAGTTCCAGGCGTGCTATATGAAAGGAGTAAATACCTAGGTACCGACCCTTGCAACCTAACGCTACTGGTCGCTAGACACTAACCCCTCTCCTGTCGGTAAATTCCTAGACCCTTAGCGTGCACACGGCTACCATCTTCGGTATACAAACAAAACATTAGAATACTTTCACCGCCGTCTTTACGGAATGCTTCCGCTGGGGCTGGATTCAGATATTGGCATGAGTTGCAGGTGTAGAGTAGAGGTTTTCTTGTAGATTCACCTCGTTCCAAAATATTCTGAAGTCAACTTCGAAATGCAGGCGCTTTCTAAGGTCAATTTAGATCACGTACTAAGGCATGAAAAGTCTCCTACAGCCGTTGCAGTTGGAGCTTCATGCCTTAGCTGGCTCATCCTCGGTCAACTCAATCGATGGTACTCTCGAAGAACCGTAAACAACGCAACTTCCGACACGACGTGGGACTGGGATAAGGAAATCGTTCTTCTGACGGGAGGCAGCAGTGGTATTGGGGCTGCCATCGCGGATGAGCTGGCCAAGAGAGCGGTCAAGGTCATTATCGTCGATGTGCACGCACCAGCGAAATCGCGATTGCGTACGAAATGGCAAACGAGTCTGGTTATCGCCCCAGCTGACCATCATCTAGGCGCAAATCAACACTTCTACCAACTCGACGTAACCTCATCCTTAAACATCGCAGAGGTCGCAGCGCAGATCCGTAAGGAACACGGCGATCCTACAGTCCTGATCAACAACGCCGGAATCGGAAACGCGAAACCGTTGCTCGAGGTGACCGAGGACAGACTGCGAGCGGTGTTCGAAGTGAATATCATCGCGCATTTCTTACTACTCCAAGAGTTTCTCCCAGCCATGGTCACGACCAATCATGGCCACATCGTTGCCTTAGCAAGCATGGCTTCCTTTTCAACGCAGGCATCCAACGTTGATTATGCTGCGACGAAAGCGGGCGTTCTCGTGCTGCATGAGGGACTTGGTCAAGAATTGAAGTTTCTATACAACGCGCCGAGAGTGCGCACAACGTAAGTGTGGAGTGATGCACGGAGATCCATCGCAACATGCTGACCCCGAAACTACAGTGTTGTTCATCCGAGCTGGATCCGGACACCAATGGTCCAGAGACTGATTGACACCGGCAAGATGAAGAGTGGTTGGACGGAAGCAGAAGACGTCGCGAAGGCCATCACGAAGCAGCTTTATTCCGGTTACGGAGGACAGGTCATTATCCCAGATTCATTGTGGTGGACCTCGGCTATCAGAGGGTTTCCTTCATGGCTCCAAGAAAAGCTGAGGGATGCTGTATCTAAGCAGTTATTAGCGGCGAATTCATGATATGGTCCGTAGTTGGATATGTAACACTCAGTTGACTCCTTCGAGTTGTGCCCACGCTCTACTTGCACTGATGCGCAATATAATAAGATTAACCATCTTTCATGTTTGAAGTTTTGTGAACGCCCCTTAGATTTTTAACAGGTGGGTATCCTTGACATCAGCAGGTACCTACATTCGGGCTATTAGATCATTAGGCCCTTATCGAATGTTGAAACAAAGAGTCGCACCTGAAACCATTATTGAAGTTAACCTAGATCTCTTGAATAGAGGAGATGATGGAGTCGTCTAGTGCTTTGACGCACAACCTCTGCACTCGTCTTCTACTCTTTCTGCCTTGGTCGACCGAACATCAAGATACTAGGTAGTGTTCGTCTAATGATCAACATGTACTTGTTTCCTTGCTGCTATTGATAGCAATAGTAGCTTCCATGCTCTTCTAGTAAGAGGTGACTGATGCATACCGTTGTAAATACTGTGTTAGGGCAACGAGGAAACTAGAGTAGCCTGTAGTCATCAATCTATACGTCGACATATCAGTATCCTTAGTCTCGTGAATTCGTCAGCCGTCACTCCCAGGCGTACACGATGACAGAGCCGAAGCTGCTTTAGTTAGAGCATACTGGATCTTGCGATGCTGCATAAGTGTGAAGCCGTATCTTATGTGATCTTGTCGATGTCGTCGGTGTTCAAGTGGGGACCCGTGCACGGGCCATCAACCATCAACCATCAACTTTCGACGTGTAGAAGGCCGAAGCCTGCACGCTCTTCCATCGCTCACGGGAACAACGCGACATGCATATGGATCTTATATCCCTAGTCAGACTTTGTTATCTCCATCAAAGATGATCCCAAAGCGCCGCTGCTTTCATCGCTGTCGCTGCCGCGCCGCCCACGGCGCTAGCCCTTCAGACCGCAAACATACACGAACCCGACAGCTCAAGAGCTCTCGTTGCGGAACAAGAACCTGGGCTGGGAGGTGACATGGCATGGTCATCTTATCATCCTTGATCTAAGTCAGGAATTGAGACACATTCCATGCGAGCGAACACCAGATGCCTTCCCCGATGTGGTCCTCGTCCTCTCTCGTGCAATCGCGAAACCGTACCTCATCAACTAAGACCTTCGACGGACCGCGCTTGCCACAATCAATGTATATGTTGGAAAATACACCATAGACTGGGCCGGTTTCGGATCCATATAATGCAGCTCTGAGAAGATCTTTGTAGGCGTCAGCGCGGTCGTTGGCAATACCAAGCTGGTGCTTGACGCCTCGCGAGCACTTGGGCTGCGTGCCATCTATACTCAAGGAGCACAGGCAAAACTTGGTATACCCACCAGACAGCAAAGAGGATAGGCAGGCCGGTAGCCCAACCAGTCATTATGCAGTGGCCATTGGCGAGGTCGGGCCACTGGGCAGGCTCCTGGTCAGAGAGGAAGGGCACAGTATTGCGAAAGAACTGGACACGTGCATGAAAGAAAGCACTCTTGGGGAGAGTTGGAAAGGTAGTCCTTGGGGAACAAATCTACACCGAAAGCTAATGGCTAAATTAGTAAATTGTATGCTGTTCGCGGGGAACATGATCGGATTTTTGCTGCGGGCTACGCCTTGTTGCTGCCTGAAGCTCAAGCTTCCCAAGACTGGTGCTATGTCACGACTACTATTCTCGAAGCAAAAGATTGCAGCTTCGAGGTTTAGCTGGGGACAAGACGACAGCCCGATTCATTTCCAACCGGATCTTACGATTGACCGAGTGCTTTTGGTGGACCTATACGAAAGCGAACGCGAAAAATATGGGAAGTGAGAGTAGCCAATTCGAGTGCACTGGACGCGCAAAAATGGAATTGTCAATACCTCTTTGGTCTTTGCAGCTTTCCTTTACTGTCATGCACTCCTCGTTGAAATATAGTTCCGAGGGACCTGAGGGCTCAACCCAGCATAGACGAGACGGATGTGGAGACGTGGGGCAGTGTCCGCGCATACGGGACGGACTCGCAGCCGTTCGACTCTGATGCGCAGATTTCGTCACGGGCAGTGCATTCTATTTCGATATCTCGAAACTGGCCATTACGACAAGTACTATAGTCGTTCAGCAACAGTCGCATCACGAATCGCAGCCACGGAAAACAGGCGCTATGTACTTGGACCCTCAACAGGGAAGGTGGCTTTGTCACGAACAAACACCCGTTTCACCTTAAAGCCGATCACATCCCGGCTGGCTGGTCAATGTCTATCTGGAACGACGTGGGTCTAGACTATTTATCACTGCATGAAAGCTACACCTAGGCCATGGTTCCCTTGATCACAGTAAAGTCTGATTTCGACGAAGATCAGTGGTTGCGAAAACCATGGTTCTCATCGCAGCTGCACGACAACCTTGAATAATGAAGCCATTCTTTGGAATCATGATGCAACTTTACAAGTGTCAACCAAAGTATCCGACTCGTCAATTACAAGCCATCAGCGGGTGGCGGCATTAGCGCTGTTCGGCACTAGATTCCAAGGATCCTCTACACTTCTCCGATCTAGTTTCATGCTAGCGCGCCTTAGACCGCAGCATCCTCAGCGTTTTCTAAGTGCGACCGTCTGGGAAAATGACGCTATTGGACAAGGGTCCTGTTCTAGAGAATGCAGCTTGATGCTGCAGGAACTGTTTGAACCTTAGGTGGCGGCTGGTAGACTTGCTTGGAGTGGCATGCTGCTTCCTTGAACGATGCAAGGAAGCATCAGTGGCTGGTGGTAGATGGTTCGAACGCATTCATGCCATCTATAAGAACCACACGCTTCTATAGCTGGTGGTCCACCACTGTTCAACAAAGGTCAGAGTGTCGGCTTTCTGTATCAAAGGTCACTTGCAGCGAACAAAAGCATTGTTCAGTGCAGCAGGGCCTTCGACCCTATACTTTTCCCTTTCTTTCTGCAGGCTCAGAAACAGATTCATATTCAGCAAACGTCTCCAAGCTGGTAAAAGTTTATCTCACAACCTTCGCCATGGAGAAAACAGTCGATACTATCCTCCCACTCTCCTCCGCAACCTCGACGGCTCCTCTCCCGGCCAGGGACACTGAACGACCTAACCCAACACGAACCGAGATCACAGTCTTCCTAGGCGAGTTTATCGGCACGTTCATGTTCCTTTTCATGGCTTTTGCCGGCACTCAGATCGCTATCACATCGGCCACTGTCAACCCAGATGTCGCAGCTGGTCTCAACCCGGCCCAGGAAGTCAGCAAATTGCTCTACATCTCGTTTGCCTTCGGTGCTGCACTAGCGGTCAATGTGGCTATCTTTGCGGATGTTAGTGGGGCTATGTTCAATCCTGCTGTGAGTATATTCTTCGCTTTCCAATCATTCAAGCTGTACAGGCGCAGGTGGCGATACTGGGCCATTCTACATCCGTCTCATTCATACTATCCTCGTCCAAGATCCAGACTAATCAAAACGATTAGATAACATCCTCGCTCCTTCTGCTGTCCAAAATCTCCCCCATCCGCGCCGTTCACGCCGCCATTGCCCAGATCCTCGCCGGAATGTGCGCCGCCTTCGCCATCTCCGCACTCCTCCCCGGCACACTACCTTCAGCCACTAAACTCGACCCTACCATGTCCATCGCGCGTGGTCTCTTCTTGGAGCTCTTTTTGACTGCACAACTCGTCCTCGCCATCCTCATGATTCCAAACAGTCTAGGCAAGCCTGCGATGGTGGGTTTGGCGTTGTTCGTGGCTGAGGTCTGTGGGGTCTACTATACGGGAGGCGGTTTAAATCCTGCAAGGAGCTTCGGGCCAAGTGTTGTTGTTGGTTTTACGAATTATCATTGGATATATTGGGTTGGTCCCGTGGTTGGTGGAGCGCTTGGGGCCGGTGTGTTCAAGATGGTGGACGCTGTCAAGCCGCATCGAGAGATTGCTTGAGGATCACTAGATGACTCAATGGCACAAGTATATGTGAGCAGAGGGAGATTGGAGACTGTGTATGAGCAATGTCCGTATCCATGATTAAGATGATGTAATGTAGCGCTATTGATAATGAAAGAGGGTTGTTAGGGGGAACGGGAGATTTCTCGCATTCATGGTACCTGTTATACATGTCCCTGCCACGAAGTTCGGTTGGTCAACATCGTAGTGCGTCTCTTTTAACCTTTGGAAACACTGTTTGTACTTCGATCAACATCGGGCGTCGACATGCGTCAAAGAAGGAATAGGGGAGTCGAGGAGCATAAAAGCTCATATTGTACTTGGTATGGGTCTATTAGAGGGCGTGTAGCTCGATTTCAGCCTCCCCAATAAAAGCATAATTCTCTATCTGTAGTTGATGGGTAACCTTAGCCCGACTAAGAAAGTATCAGGTGGGTTTGGCCCTGAAATCGGGCGTGAAAAACGTTGGAAATTGTCCTGAAATCGTATGATAAATGGAGTTCTTGGTGATGATGGAATGTTCTTAGTGTGGTTGTTCCTAGAAGAACAGCGTCCGCCTTCTGTGGATGCCTGACCTGTCTGGTGATTACACCCGAGAGGAGCCTTGTTCTCATCGTAGCTCAGGGAAATTTGAACATGTGGGTGGTAGAAGTAAATGTCTATTAGGTAAAGGCATCGAGGATGAAGCAAGGAAACGTGTCGTGAGGATACTTGCCAGAGGCGAGCAACGATGTAGGTACCTAATCACTTGTAGCTTCCTTCCAAAGTTGTATAAAGATTAACGATAGGGGATACTCGTGGGAAGCATTTATAAGCGAAGCATGAGACAAAGATACACAGAAGACTCTCGATTAGTCACTGCAACAGGCCAGCTATAAGCCAGCCAGTAGCACCACACAGTAGACGCTCAAATAAAGACATTGGAACTCGAGCAGTGTTCATCAAGACGTTCCAGAATAGAAGAAAGAAGTGAAGAGAAAGGAGGATGAAAGGAGCACCGAAATTAGCGTCCAAACCCCGAGTTCCTCCCGATATAAGAAAATGTTCAACATCCACACAAGCTGAAGTTGCGATCCTGTTTCATTCGTGGGACCGCTCCTGACGCATGCAACAGAGTTGCACTTATGGCACGTTCTTGACCCTATATCTATGCTCGGCGAAAAGTCGCCACGCCCTTTGCCCGTTTCCATCGCTATCAGGATCAAATTGGAATAGGTGATGACCTCTTGCGTTCGTTCCCGCCTGTGAAAATTGTTGAGGATCTGAGTAGTCCAGTGCCTGGTAAGGTATGAGGTCTACCTCAGGCGTGAGACCGATCCTTTCTGCGACTGCTTCTGCCATTTTCTTGATGCGCAGGGGATAGCGGTATTGGAATCGCCTGGGGGAACGGTTAGTAATCTCATATAGTTCGTTGATTATCGTGTAGGAGTGATGTAGTTCTTCGAGCATCAATCCACGTAGAAAGCTGTTAGACCGAAGCGCTCCAGCAATGAAGATCAGCACTGATATGTGCAATAACTTACGATCTGGTAATTGGGACGCCAAGTGCAGTCGGTGTGGATATGAATAGTTTAGTCTCATCGGTGTCTTGTCGATTAAACAGATCTACCTGGATGAAAGGCCCCTCTGGTGTAAGATATGGTTTTAAGAAGTTAGGGGCCGGGTTCGGGACCGCGTTACCGCGAATGAACTCAAGGATTCTTTCGACAACGACCGGGTGATCAACTGGCTCATCGCTGTTCTCTTTGGTGCAATCCTTCTTGTCTTCGCGAATGCGCATCGAGTACGTCTCCCAGAAGTGAGCCATCCAAACCGCGCGATTCGATACAAGTGTTATGGTCTGTAGTCACGTCAAGTCAAGCCCAACCTTCCTTCTGCTTGGATAGAAGTTCATTCGTTGGAGTATAGGGGTAGAACTCTAGAGAAGGTGTTGAAGCGGTTTTGATACGCAATACGTACCGTGCAACCATGGATTCCTCCCGTCATGAATTGAAATTTGTTGTTACCGAATTCCGCTTGTTGACTGTATGCTCGCTCATCGGGAGGGTTGGTAGTTGATAACCCTCCAGGTGGCCCAAAATCATTGTTCTCATGGCCGTTAAAAACAGCCACCAAGTAGGTAGAAGCGTCATTGAAGGAAGGCGAATCGTCTCCTGTTGGCACGGTCGATGCAGGATCGAATCTCCAGATACGCTTTGATATAGCCTTGGTATCTGCATCGCTTCCTGCGCCAGAGGAGACGTTGATCGAGGCGAAGCTACGAATCAGCGAGTTGAGATCCTCGGAAGACGGTCTGCTGAGAGCCGCGCCTAGAGAACATTTGTTAGAAATGTACTTTGAGGATTCTTAACCCCTCTCAAATGTATAGATGGGGCGGGTTGAAGTGTGTTGAAGAGGCGCACAGCGAGTAATGCTAGTCATGATTGGTGATTTGAAGCTACACACCTGCTGCACTACACGTCCCACTTCCGCAGGTATCAAGATCGCACGCAGCAAAACAGAGGCTCGGGGGCGGATCATCTGTCGTTTGTCGACTAACTAGAGCTGGTAAGACCTCTGTTTCTCTAAGAAATAAAGTTAGCTAGGTTTGCAAGAAGAAATATTGATGACGATATTGTAACAGAGGAAGGGATATGGGCCGTCAATTGATCGAATATATTGACAGGAGCAGTGAGGAAATGACTGACCTGCGATGCCAAGGGGAAGCTGTCCCAAGATGGGCAAACAATACGAGGGAGAGACTCTTCAGCAACATCGTGGTGATGGTACCTAGCCATACAGCGGCAACCCGATAATGTATAAGAACGCGCTGGGAAGCTTTGACACCAATGATACTATTCGTGGATCTACCTATCCTGATACGCAGCTAGCTACTTTCAGGTAGGTTACCCTGGCGAAAAATCCATCGTCGTTCCTAGAATCTAGAGGGTATAGACAGTTCACCTGCATGCTGATCGCAATCTTATCTCGATGTGGCCATTCATGCGTTTCATTACGCCCGACAAGACGCCTTCTATTTCAGCTCCAGTAGGCTATCATCCAGTCTGACAGTCCGGATCCAGGAACAGTAACTCGCAATGGAGCAGACCTGTCTAATGGGATCACAAGGAAGGAGCTTGTTCTTTTCTGCTCATGTTCTTCTGTTCCTTAAGGAAGTGTCAACTGAAGGCTCAGAAGGATGCAGTCTCGCCCTCGCCCCCAACATGCATGTACGCGAACAGAACTTCAACGGTGAAATTTGGAACAACTGTTCGATGAAGGCTCAGAAGGATGCAGTTTCGCCCTCGCCTCCAACATGCAGGTACGCCCATAAAACCTCACAGGGTCGGAGCACGGACCAGAAGCAGACAGCGTAGTAGCAACCAATCTCTGCCGGAGCTTATGTATCAGTTTATAGGTCTTGTGGGAGGTAGGCTTATTGTTGTAACCTAGAAAGGATTATCGTGTTCGTTGGTACAGCTTAACTTGTCTCCCCTAACGAAGTGTTTAGCCTTTTTGGGAAATCTTTTCCCGTTAATAGAAGCTACTTTATCATCTGTGTGCCCGTATAACCATGTATCTTCAGTTAATGAGCCACATGGGCTACTACGCTATGGCAGCCAAGTCCGCATAAACCCTAATTTCCCACGCAGTCATCCAATCTCTTCCTTTGCGGCGAGCATGTAACCCAGGGCTGATTAGTCTTGGTGTCATGCCATCCAAAATGGCGCATAGTTGGGGTCTCCGAACGTCGATCCGTGCCTCGAAGCACACGACCCCGATGTCTTGAGGTTGAACAATAGCCTAGGTACTAATAAGCCGCTGAACCTTCTTAGTACTACTGGCCGTCAGAGCATGTTCAACGTCATGAAGTCACTCTTCGCTATCATTCCTCCTCCAAGGAGTAGCGGTCATCCATTCGTTGCGTCCACCATACTGTCTTCTCTTCTCTTCGCTGGACTGAGCACCCTGATTAATGCTCAGAATCCTACTAAAACCTGGACACTATGACCCCTTTTCTGTCTCTGCTCGCTGCCCCTTCCCCTGTGGTGGTGGCCAGACATCCTGGGCACTCTACCACGATGCTACTGAGCTTGAAGCCTGCAACAAGACATCAGTCATCCACTTGAACTTGTACAACAAAGACAATGATCCAACGGTGGCCATTCGAGCTTGCGCTGTTCAAAGTGATACTGCAGCAAAGCTTATGAGGAGGCAACAGCTCGTTCCCGACACCGGTACTAGTAACAACACAAAGTCTCTATTCGATTCGAGGAATTCAACTTCAAACCTCGACATCTTCCGACATACTGGCGTATCTAGCAATAGCACGAGAAAAGCTGGTAGTGCTGACATTCTTAGCGCGGCTGCCGCACTCGCCGATCGAATGACCCAAGAACCCAATGAGGTAATTACCGCGTTGTTCGCAAAATCTGGAAGTGCTGTTCTTGGCGTCTACGCCGGGAGTCAGATCGACATGAAAAGCGTCGGTAACATTGTCCAAGAATTCGCCAAACGTGTCCCAGGAAAGGACTTCGACCAAGCCGCCGCGCAACTGTGCAACAATGCCTCTCTATCAACGCAGATCTTCGGTATCTTCCTAGACACTCAAGGTGATCTGACGTCGGCTCAAGATAAACTCCGAGATTGGAATGATGCAAGGTGTATCGCAGACTCTTGGGGCTCTAAAGAAACCTGGACAAAAGCGCCGCTCGCCACGATCCCCGGAAGCTTAGTCCAAGTTGGCCTAGATACTAGCGACAACCAAGGCACTCTCAACAAGCGAGCGACATGTAAATACACCCAAGCTGTATCAGGCGACGGATGCTGGGCCCTTGCGAATCGTTGCAAGATCACTCAGGCCCAGCTCCTTCAATACAACAAAGACCCTAATCTCTGCGACAAGATCAAAGAAGGGAAATACTATTGCTGCTCTGCCGGCGATCTTCCTGATTTTACGCCCCAGCCAAACCCAGACGGAACATGCAAGATGTACACAGTCGCCGATCACGACGACTGCTCTGTCATCGCAGAAAAAAATCAAATGACAACTGACGACATTGAGAATCGCAACAAAAAGACATGGGGCTGGACAGGCTGCTCATACCTGCTCCCAAAACAGATTCTATGTCTTTCTACCGGATCACCACCCATGCCTGGAGAGGTTGACAACGCATTTTGTGGGCCACAAGTTCCTGGTATGAAGACGCCGGATAATATGGATGACTTGGCGAGCTTGAATCCTTGTCCGTTGAAGGCTTGCTGTAATGTATGGGGCCAGTGCGGTACGACTAAGGATTTCTGCATCAAAGCGCCGGCCGATACTGGCGCACCAGGTACTTCAAAACCAGGTAAGTCGTTCGGCAAGAGCGCTTGGGCCTAAGAGCTTGAAGTTGTCCAGTAGGGTACTGACAGGAGCATAGGAGCTAATGGATGCATCTTCAATTGCGGCATGGATATCGTTAACAACGACGCTCCACCTGCAGAGTTCAAGCGCCTCGGATATTTCGAAGCATGGAATGCTGATCGACCATGTCTGCACATGCGTTCCAAGCAGATCGACACTTCAAAATACACGCATGTACATTATGCATTCGGCCAGATCTCCGAGGACTTTGGTGTCATCATCAACGAGACTCAGATGTTCAAGGAATTCAAGGCCCTCTCAGGTGTGAAGAAGATCATGTCCTTTGGAGGCTGGTCGTTCTCCACTGAAGGCGACATGTTCCCCATCTTCCGAGAAGGTGTCACAGCCGCACAAAGACTAACTTTCGCGACCAATGTCGTTCAGTTCGTTGCCGACAACGGGCTTGATGGTGTCGATTTCGATTGGGAGTACCCTGGTGCCCCTGATATCCCAGGTATTCCTCCAGGTAGTCCGAACGATGGGCCGAACTACCTTGAGTTCTTGAAGCTGGTCAGAGGACGCTTGTCTAAAGAGAAGATGGTAGCCATTGCGGCTCCAGCGTCTTTTTGGTATCTGAAAGGTTTCCCAATTGAAGAGATCGGGAAGGTCGTGGATTATATTGTTTATATGACCTACGATATCCACGGTCAGTGGGACTATGGTAACAAATTCTCCGAGTAAGTCCCCACTTATGACTTCTTGGAAGAAGGTCTCCGCTCGCACGTCAACCGCACCGAGACTGAGAATGCTATGAGCATGATCACCAAAGCCGGTGTCCCAGCCAACAAGATCCTCATCGGCATGGCACTATACGGTCGCTCGTTCCAGATGGCTGCTGCAGGATGTTGGGGCCCGGACTGTAAGTTCATGGGTCCAGCATCTGGCGCTACTCCAGGACGATGCACGGGTACCGCTAGCTACATCTCCAACTTCGAAATCCGTGAAATCATCTCTGAAAAGAGTGGCGTACAAGTCCATGAAGACAATGGTGATGGTGATATCATCATCTACGACAAGGTCCAGTGGGTCTCGTATTTGAGTAAACCGAAGTACAATGGACGCGTCAGCTGGGTCAAGGGGTTGAATTTCGGCGGTACCTCTGACTGGGCAATTGACCTTGATGCAGACTATGGCGAGAACGACAGCCCAGGTGGCGGCGACAGCGGGTCTGTCCACCGGGTACCAATTGTATCGGCCCAGGGTGCAGTGATGGAGGTGGTGGTGACCCCAATGATCCATCGAGCTGCCGAACACGCACGACGATTTCGACGTGCGAAGTAGATTGCACAGTGCGCAAATTTGTAGGTTCGACGACAACAACATGTGAGGATCCAGCATGTAGTCGCACCATCACCGTACGTAACATCCGGCTACGAAGTCAGCACTCTTATTTAGAGTTTGTACATAACGATACCGAGGGGGTAATCTGCCCAGTACTATACTCTGTGATATGAAAGCTGACTCCGTAGCTAAAACTCCCTATTGTGAAAGATAAAGCTGACTTTATGGTCTCACTTCAAGGCTTGCTCCACAAGGGGTACAACAACGACTACTACAACTACCCTCTCTTGTGGATCAGCAGTCCCATATCCTAGTTTTGGTCGCGATGACCCTGTGCCTATCATAGGCGATGGCGGCTGGGGAGGCGAGGTCTTTCATCCCGGCGATTTCAGCAGCATGACCCCTAAACCCTCCTCCACTCGATCTCCCACCCCTTCTCCTACAACAACCACTCCCCCCGATAACGATCCACCCCTCCCAACCTTCGGTCCTGGAGGAGGAAACCCGTACTGCTTCCGTGACTTCAACGCCAACGGCATTTACCACAAATTCGGCGAAGATGCAGGCGACTCCACCATCAAGAGAACCTGTAACAACGGCGATGTCCTCCCTGTAGGCAACACCTTCGGTTTCGCGACCGTTGGAGACGATAACCTCCTCGTCGCCGTAACATGGGCCAGAGATCAGTCTGGGTGTCCTACAAAGCACGACGTGCCGATGCGAGACTGGTGTACAGATACGTTCCGCCAAATTATCCTACAATGCGACCAAGCCATTGAAGACGACACCTACGGCGGCGCATTTGTAGAATCGGATGCGGATTACGGGTGTGTGGAATGGTGGATAGGGACGCAGCAGAGTACGGCCAAAGAGTTGAAGGCGCTGGCCGTGAAGGAGCCAGTGAATGGGACGACGATTGTTAGTACACCGGAGCAGAAGCAGGTTGTTCTGGACTTCCTTGCTGGTTTGCAAGACGAGGTGCCGAAGATGAGGAGGCCGACACAGCATTCCAATGGAACCAGGTTAGAGTTCCAGTGGGTGACGAAGGCCACGTGAGGTGGAAGGCTTTCTGATGAGCTCCCTGTTTCTTCTGCCGTCCTAGGCGTAGGAGAACGTTCGGCGTTACTGGCCTTCTAGCTTTTCATTACTTTCAAAAAGGAACAGTTCATAGCTCCGATTCTAGGACATAAGTCGATGATCTTTGACTCGACTGTGACCGCTGTCTTGTCGAAAGACAACTTTCCGCTATAAGAACAAATACTCTCGTAAGTCGATCATTGGATGGTCTTGTGATTAGTGCTCCTCCATCCCACTCTGTGTGACGCTACTAGCTGATGGTCTTGTGGCGTCGAAAGGTGGAAGGTTAACGATGACGCAGTCTGCCAAGAAAACCTTGGAGGATCACGCACGCGGCGTCACGTAGCATTGTCATGCACACCTGATACATGAGTAAGAAGGAATTGCTGGACACCGTGTCACAATTGTAGCAGCCGGCTCTGCACGATAGTGAGACACAATGTCCGTTCAAGGCTAACCGAAAGCGAACCCCAAAGTGTAAGCTAGCGAAGGATCGGCAGGAAGAAGCGGGGGCGGTCAATGCTCGTCCCACCGACCTTCCTCCTATATGACTCCTACAATGCCGTGCCTCCTACCAGGACCACCTCCATCATCGACATCTTATTAACAATCGTCAAGCTCATCTTGCTATGGCGTCTGAAGTAGCGGACACGTCGTACTCGCCACTAGAGCGCCTTCCTCTGCTTCCCCTCGAGCTCATCTGCGAGTACCTTACACACAGTGGGTCTAAGCGCAGGAGTCTTTTCGCATTCTCCCAAGCAAGTAAGCGCTGTTGTGTAGCTGCCGACAGAGAGCGCTTTGAACATGTCCGAATCGAAGCAGAAGGACAGCAGCAGCTCGAGGAGGCTCTCGCACGAGTGAGGAAAGTTCTCGGTATCAATAATTGAACAAGACATGTTCGCCGAGTAACAGTCACTGGAAGCATGGAGACGGGTGTTGGCGAATGGGAGCCGCGGGCGCCTGAGCCTAAAAATGCGAAACAACGCAAAGCACAATGCAATGAAGCATGGCGTCCAGCTACGGATGTTATCTCAACATTTCCAGGGCTCAAAGAACTCACCTGGGCTTCTTTGGACCTTGTTCCACGTTGCATCCTGGATAACATGCGCACCAATCTACCCAGGTTTCGTCTTCATGTGACAACCTTTCGGCTACCCAGCCTATGCCAAAAGCCTGATCAGCTCCACGACATCGACCATGACGAATACGCACTAGCCTCGTCTCCCAATTTATCGAGCCTACATGCACCTTTCTCGGAGTTTGATGGCGATGGAAATGTGGACTACACCGATGAAGCGTTGAAGCATATGGCGGCCGGAATAGCACCAAATTTACGATCCGTGACTCTGCGTACTTGGACTGCGGGCAATACCCCGTGGCTGTGGCCAGCTGTCCAAGCAGGACGACCAAGCTGGCGAGGGTTCTTCGCGGAAGAGGGAGTGCCTGTAAAAGAAAACAAAGGCAGCCTCGAAAGACTTGCATTCAGCGGCACAGGCTATGAAGAGCTGGCATCGTGGTCAACCTACCTGGACTTTTCGAAACTGGGCTCTCTTGAGCTTCAGACAATACTACACGCCGCCAGCCTAGAGGAAGTTACTGCAACGGTAGAGCAAGATATCTTCACGAACCTCCGAGCTCTTTCTGTTCGCATCGGGTATGACAACGAGGAATTAGAGAACAACGAGTATTTGGCAAGCGTATCTACGAGGTTCTTCTCCGCTCTCTCTCCGCTCAACGAACTGCATATCCAGAATCCTGTAACCAGAGAGACCTTGCATGCTATCTTTACACGACAGGGTACACTGTTACGGAAGCTGCACCTTGGCAACATCGCTTCGCTCGAAGAGGTCGAGATGATTTGCACCACTTGCCCAAACATCGAAGAATTGCACATAGGTATACGTCGATCATCAGGAGACGAGCAAGAGGTCGCTACATACAAGGCCTTGGGCGCCTTTCCGCGCCTTGAAACACTCTCACTCGAACTTCACTATACGTTCGACTTGACTGAGGAAGAAGAGGACGACAAGGAAAAGATGGCCCAACAGATACGGTACGAGCTTGAAAATGCAGCCATCGACGCCAAACTTGCGCAAGCCATCTTCACTGTCATTCTCGTGGCCAATCCAGCGACCCGACTAGCCTTGGTGACTCCATTTGAACACTTGACGATCAAAGGCGTTGGTCATCATGATTGGGAGCTCGCTTTCTCTACGCTTGCAAGTTGGCTGTCACATAGCTACTTGGTAGAACGTAAATATGCAGATGCGCATAGCCAAGATGCCATTGTTCAAGAGCTAGAATTGGACGATCGGGCAGTCAGGAACGACAAGAAGGAACTTAATGAGTACATGCAGGATCAATTCAAGCGGTGTAAGGATGGTGAGCTAGTAAGACCGGCATGGGAAACGATTTGGCCAGAGGCGAAAGGGAAGAGTGATTGGGTTGAGGTTTGGCATAGTTTGGCATTGTTTTTGGGCAATTAGCAGCCTTTGTCAGCGAGTGTCTCGAAAGGTTCCATGAGAAGACTTCAGCAGGGAATGTCAGTAGATCAAGGCGTTCTGAGCTTGTCCAGTTTTTTGCTTCTCTCCGTGTAAATCAGTTCTCGTCCTCATGATAAGCTTCCATTGTCTCATCATTGTGATCTTCCCCTCCCATTCTGCCAGATGTCTCATTTCTTCGCTGGCGACCGAGAGAAGCTATCGATTGAAAGTCCCTTCGTGGTGGCTGCAACATTGTCCGCCATGCTGTGTACGCTGGTCTTGAAGCCACAAGGATGCGCGATGGGATTGTAATAGCCATGATTTCGATTGGAAGAATCGTACCATTCTGGCGACTTCAAGCTACAAACTTTGCAGCAAACATCCTCGAAGCTAAGGCCATCGAAGGGTACTTCTGGTCGAGGTGACGAAAGGCCCTTGGCCCGTATCTGGCGATCTAGTGAACCAAGGAGGATGGAGCCACATTCGGAAGAACGTCTCTTGTCATCGGAGCACGAGTACGTCTCACTACGGTAGATGTCGAGCCACTCGTCCAATCCGGACATGATTGCCTCAATAGCTTGGTATCGTCTGTTCTCGAGTTCGGCTAACACATGTTAATCTTACGACATTGAAAGATGGTTAGTCAGCTTACTCCTGATGACAGATTGAATAGGAAGATCGCAGGTCCGCATTTCCTGCTCGTCGCCTCTAGTGAGAACAACGGCTGTAGCTTCTTCAAACTTGTCGGCTATCTCGAATACCCAAGCGACCCATACCCAGAGGATCAGATCCCTGCAGTATGTTGTAGGGACCGCGATAGTGTCCTTCATGTCCTTGGCCCAGATGTCGGTGAAGAAAGCAATGGCTTCACCACACTCGTAGTAGTCAACCTGTTCGCGAATGTCAGCTTGATCATAAGGGAGGAAAGAAACCAGGTCACCTACCAGGACTGCGACCTTTGCGAGCATCTCAAGCTCGAGTGTCTTTGGGACTTTACGATGTTGTAGATGGAAGATGTTCATTAGTAGTAAGAAAGCCTCCTCGTCCCAGCCCTCGGCAGACACATGATAGAGTCCATCTACCTGATCACGAGAGCCCTCGACGTAATCACGCATTGCGCGCTTGAACCATGGCGAAGCGAGCTTCAAGTGTCGAGAGCTGACATAGAAGCGAATGCCGCTGTCGTCTGGCTCAATAAGATCATTTTCTTGGGTGATCGGAATTGTTGGAGCGGCTCCGGTTTCTTCCTCTTCTCGCGCATTCGTCTCGACCAAGCTTAACCGTGCGGTGGAAGATTCTCCTTTTGAGATCGAATGACCGAAAATGCTTGAGACCTCGGCCCCGACAGTTCCTTCATCCGTAACAGCTTCTGGCTCAGCAGCTGGCTCCATCTCGATTTCTGGCTGTGGTGGAGTTGGCGTTGATGCGTTCAATTTGCTCCCTTTCTTGCTCTTCTTCTTCTTGCCGTAATTGATGGACGATCCCAACCCCCAATCATCATTGAGCTGACTGATTTCAAGCTCATGTTCCGGCTCTGGCACAGGCTCTGGCATTAGCTCTGGCACCGGCTCTGGCATCAGCTCTGGCGGTGGCTGTGGTGGTGATGATGGAGAAATTTCTTCATATGGGATGGCCTTCTTTTTCTTCTTGTTCTTCTTTTTACTCGCGCCGGAAAAGAATCCCCATTCATCATCAACAGGTTCTTCTTTGGACCAAGACTCTGGCTCGGCCGGAGGGTCAGGCACTTCCAAGCTGAAGTCAGATGCTACTGCTTTCTTTCCTTTCTTCTTCGCGCTCATAGAAGACATGCCCCGATCGCTCTCTTGGGCCTTTTCTTCGACTTCATTGAAGGTGACGTCAGCGACATCTTCAGCCTCGTCCCATGGCGCAAAGCGTACGACTGGATTCTTCAGAATGATGACCGTATCAGCATCAGGATCGATCCAGTGCGCATTGTCCGCCATTTTGAAAATCATCCGAAGACAAAGATGTATGAAGGTGGTTGTTGTACTCCCAAAAGAGGAGTTGTGTGCTCTTATGTGGGGGAAGATGGCTGGCCAGTGTTTGTGTGATGCGTGGCGAGGCTTGCAGTGTTGAGCTCTGATTGGCAAGTAAGGTTTCACGACATGGGAACTTTATCGCAAGGCCCATTCACTTCTGTCGACCTCATGTAAGTCTTCAAGATTTCGTTACGCACATTGGAACACTTCGATAACAAAAGAGGTGCCGTCCGAAATAGATTTTATTACGTTTCAATCATCGTTTCCTATTCGGCATTATGGCCTCGGCCTATCTCTTGATCATGAAAAGATCTCCTATGTCCCGTTTGCTTAAGAAGTCTCGAGATCAGACAATTCATCATCCTTTTCCCTTTTTGTGTCTTCTTCAGAAGCTTCCCAACTCAAACCCTTTTGCACTAGCAAGGAGCTCCTTTGCCATTGCCAGTACACCTTTATCGAAGTTGCAACCGTGTTGCCTATATACACCATGAGGATACCATACAGGTGACTGTATGCTATTGACTTTTTTGCCAACTGCTGCGAGACTCGTGTTCTCGAATGGCGACTGGAGGCTGGGTGACACTAGTCCCATAGCGTGCATTTGCTTATCGAGTGCGCCTAAGAGGATAGATCCACAAAAGAAGGAATCTCCAGACGGGCATTGGTACGATCCGCTACGAAACTTGTCGCGCCAGCGGTGAAGTCCCGCGATCATTGCCTCAATAGTCTGAATACGTCTAGTCTTAAGCTCGCCTTGGCTATGTTAGCAGTAATTCGAACGGATGCAGAAGTCACTTACCAAGGATGCGATCCGGAATCGGAAGACCCCAAGCGGAAAGCTCTCCTTTGTTCAACTGCTTCAGCGCGATCTCCGTTGACATTTTGAAGTCACCCTCAAGCTTGAACACCCAAGAAACCCAAATCCAGAGCACCAAGTCGCGACAATACTTTTCTGGAATGTCGTTGTTGGCCTTAGCATCTACCGCCCACGTCTCAGCGAAATAAGCAAGCGTCTCTCCACAATCGTAGTAATCGACGACCATCGCAATCTTGGCGAGCATCTCGAGGGTGATAGGTCGTGGAATCTTGCGTTGCTGGAGGTGAAGAGCGTTCATCAGGAAGAGGAAAGCGTCCTCATCCCAATCTTCGGCGGAGACATGGTAGAGATTGTCTTCGTGGCTGCGTGATGACTCGAGGAAGGTCTCTGTACCCATTGCCCGTTTGAACCAGCGAGAGGCGAGCTTCAGGTGCTTCGAGCTGACGTGGTACTCGATGCGACGTTCCTCCGACTTGCTGGGTTCGTCGGAAGGCGGTGCAGGCGTCGCAGGACTCTTGATGTTGTCGGTTTGTTCGATCTTTCCGCCTGTCTGTATGTCTGCGGATTTCTCAAGAAGGCTATTAAACCTCGCTTGCCATTCCGGATCCAAAGCCAATGATTTCGCACCAACGCCTGGGCGAGCAAGAGGCGGCATAGTGACACGTTTCACAGCAGGAGCGGCGGGCTCTGAGGCGGACGGAGGGACCTTTACGCGTATCTTGTCGCTCTTAGAAGAGGTAGCTTCCTGTTGCTCGGTCCAAGGTGCACATCTCTTGCTGGAGATTCGCAAGGTGATGACCGTATCGGCATCCGGGTCGATATGGTGGACTGTAGCCTCACCCATGTTTCGAAGGCAAAGCACGATCCTTATGTGCGATCGTAGGTTTTTGGAGTTGGATTTAAGATTTGTGCCTCTTGTGTTGCTTGGTAGTCGCGCTAGTCCCGTTTCGGTTCAAAGGTGATGAAAGAGCGCGCTGAGTCGCTGATTGGCTGAAACTAGGGATGAGACCTAGGCCTTTCCCGCTTTCCATGGCCTGCAATTATCAACAGCCTCATTGCAGCACCCCTTCTTCCAGCACAACACCAGGCTGTAGAGGTGAGCCTCAGCATGTCGCACGAAGTGACAGATATGAAGGCATGGCTACACTAAAAGGTGTTTTATTCCGTAAATTATCAACAAATAGTCTCACCGCTTCACAGCCGTCAGCTTCACCCATAATGGTGGTTTCTCCCACAAGAAGAAGATCTTTTGACTCTCCATCCAGGAGCCACATCTACTCTCATCCAACTCCAAATCAAAATTCCAAAGCACTTTCGCCAGTATCAGTCTCATCTCTGCGTATGCCAAATTTCGGCCGATGCAGTTGCGCGGACCGAGTGAGAATGGAACGCGAGCTGCTCTATCATCGTTGGCAAAATCTGCAGGAGGTGACGCCTGCCAACGCTCTGGGCAGAAATCGTCTGGACGATGAAAGTTATCTGGCGAGTGATTCGCCGCATACGGTTGATTGCGTAGGCATGTCTAAGTGGTCAAGGTCAGCATCTCCTTCATAAAGGTTGAACCTCGACTTCGGAATGTAGCGAAAACAATACTTACTCCACCGGGGACCCACTTGCCCGCAACTATCGCTCCTCCCTTTGGCACTACCCTACAGCCCGTATTAGGCGCCGGTGGGTATATCCTCAGCGCTTCATCCAAAATAGCAAGCATATAGTCGAGCTTGCTGACGCTTAGTAGATCAATTTCCTCGTCAGACTTAAACGCCTCTCTGACCTCATCATTGATCTTCTTAAGCACATCTGGATGCTTACAAAGCAGATACGTCGTCCCGCCAAGAAGCGTTGCAGTCGTCTCACTACCAGCGAGGACAAGGACCGAAGCATTGCTAGTCATCTCTCCTCGCGTCATGCCAGTTCCCTTTTCGAAGTCACTGTTCGCGATAGCGGTGTCGAAGAAGTCGCCTTGACCCGGTCCCATCTCAATGCGCTTTTCCATCTTCTCGGTCGCATATCGCAAGTTCGTCGCTCGCAGCTCCATCAACCTCTTTGGTGTCAAGTATCGCAGAAAATAGCTTAGGCCATAGTGACGGATTGCCACCAAGAATTGCGCAGCCTTCATGTTCCCGAAGATAGCCGCGATCCATGGGCTCGTCTTCTGGTTCTCCAAGCAGTGAAAGCTGTCGCCGAATGCAAGGTCTCCGATCATATCGAATGTAGTCCAGTTGTACCGCTCTTGCATATCAATCCAACCCTTGCCAGCGCTCTCTTTCAGGACGTAGATGAGTTGTGTGACGAAGTCTTGGATCCGAGGTTGCATCTCCCTCATACCTCTTTCCGAAAACGAATGACTGAACAGCTTCCTATACCTTCCGTGGTCTTCCGAGTTCAAGCTTGTCAAGATGTTCCAAGAGCCGGACGCGGGCTTATTGAACTCCATCGGGTTCTTGCCGAACTCGCTAAAGCCTTCTGTCGCAGGGTTGTGGTGGCCATAAATGGCTTTAAGCGCGTTGGAGTCGGTGTATGAAAGTTCGTCGGGGGCAACGCGGACAACCGGACCGTATCTCTTGTGCAAGGCGAGGCTGTCGAAAGGATAGTTACCCTTCAGGGTAGAGAGGGTATGTTGCCAGCGCCATGCGCGCCATAGGAGAGGGCCTGGGTAAGAGCGGAGTGGGTGGAGAAATACATTATAGAAACCGAGCAAAATTCCCTAGGCATGTTAGCAACGATCTGAATCGCGAAATAAGTACTCAGGTAGTATGTCGTACATAAGTTACGGAAACTCCAACCAGCAGCGCAAGGCCCATCAACAGCTTCGACACTACCCCGCCGTCAAAATTGTGACCAAGCATCTTGGTGATATCGGTAAAATGAACAGTTCTCAGTTCTCTGACAGATTAGTGCGCGGCGCAGCTTTGATCTTATACCAGGAAGTGACACCAAGCGCGCGCTAAATGCTGACCTTGTGCGAAAAGCATGTTATCGTGACCTCGGAGAAGTGAGCGGCGCTCCAGGTTCATCACTAATCGAGATTGGGGTAAGTGCGCAGCTCCGAGGCCGCTACTAGCGTCACAAACTAACTCACCAAGGCGGTCAATGTTGCGGAACTTGTCAGGATCAAGATCCTGGCCAAGATTGGTTCTCGCATAAATAGGAGAACAGCACATCATGTTCCAGATAATTGATCAGCTGATACTTGACCAAAAGTCAGATAACTGTCATGAACACGCACATCTCATGGTTGCTCCGAGGAAACAAGGAACTGTCCAAGCTGTATCTGTCAACGAGCAGAGACAGATAGATGAATTACGAACTAGGGGAGATTTTCCGGAGCACCAGCTTATGAACCGCTCGATACACTCTAGTCAAGTAGTAAAGGATTATTGCGGTGCTCCTAAGACTAATTCTTGGGTACCCTTTACCCGGCATATATCAGAGAACGTGGTGCAAAACCAGGCAGAAAGGCCTAACGCTGATATGAATTCGAACGCCCGAGTGAACCCCCATGACATTTCTAAGACTCGATTGGTGGCAGACTGAGTGTCATCTGCCACAGGATACCACCTTGAGTCTCCAGATACGTCACTTTGTCCTACGCAATGCGCAATGCGTTAATCAAGAATCAATGTCACTATCACATGTTTCCGAATACTGTCCGCGGGGGTAAGCCTGGATCCTTCTGGTCAAGTTGCTCCGACCACACAAAGAATCCTTGAGGCTTAGCATGCTTTCCTACACACTTCAATCCTTTCATCAATGAAATCAACTCCAAGCTCTAACACTACTTCCTTATCGACAAAATGGTTAACCTGACTCATGCGTCCCGCTGTCTCGGGTGGGGGAGTGTTGTCAAAGAAACCACAGGCTCGGCAAATCTTTCAGGCGTGTTGAACACTTATGAAACGGTACGTTGCCTTTGTATCAGCAAGGTCGTAACGTACTGTGGTGCAAATGTCTCATCGCCTACATGCTCCTGTGTACTTCATAGAACCAGAATTAATGTAGATAGGAGCATACTAGTGATGGTCCGTAGTAGACACTCCGGTGTATTATATCTAGCAAATAGGCCTACAGTGGGCTCAGACCGATGAACAATCTAGTCAAGAGGTACATTGCGAGTTGAAAACTGGTATGAATTGAGTAGCAGTCCAAAGCAACCTATCTGAAAATTGACCAAAACGCAAGATCCTGGGCGGAAAGACAAATGAGTGCAGGGAAAGCCTGATGTAGAGCAGACAGTCAGGGTGGAGGTAGTTGTATTTGTATTCTTGCTGGGTTTAGTCGTGTGTATATTGCTGACCCGAGGCGGGACTAGGGCTGGTAGCCGTTGCTGAAGACCTTGCTCGTTGGAGCAAATTGGCCTGCGGACCTGCAGAGACAACATCGAATATGGGTCGGAGAATGAATGTGCTGCCCTCAAACCCCCCGCTCCTTCAGCAACGGCAAGGGTCCAAGGCTGGCAACCCACAGGGCCCACATTCGATACATGCGCTTGTCGACAGGCACCCTATTCTCTCTCATCGTTCCAGCCAACACTGTCAAGTATGCAACATGTAAGCCCAACAAATGGATTACGACAGCAGCTTTCCACCCGACGCCGAACCGTAGAGGCAGTCCGAACGACCAAATAAAGACCATGAGGATAAGGCTCGCTCTCGCCACTGAGTGGCCGAATATAGTGACAAGGGTACTACGGCCTCGGGCGCGATCACCTATCTCATCTCGAAAATCTTGCGCGTGAATCGTCGTCAAGATGACTAGCGTAATAGCTGTCACCCATTCCCAGCATTCGCGAGTCATCGGATGATCGAGCAGCGCAACTTGCAACGCGCTGCAAGAGAATATCGCGAAAGCGGCGGCATTCAGCAGGGTTCGCGTGAAGCTGTTATCGCTTCCGCCCCAGTCGTTGTAAACGGTCATGAGGAAAGTGAAGAGCATCCAGATATCCAGGACACCGAGCCAATGAGCGACCAACCCGTTCAGTAACAACACCCCTAGAAGGAGCTGACATGCCTGTTCGATGCCGAGTCTGCCTGATGGCATTGGTCGCCAGGGCTTGTTGATGCTGTCTTCGGCAATGGATGATGGATGTCGCTGGTTGGAGATGGTGACTTGGAGACACATCATCCAGAGCCATATGAAGACGAGTCCCACTCGGCAGTAGATGGAACGAAGTGGGAAATTGGGTAGGTTTAACGTCGAACCCGAGTAGGCGCTGCAGACACCGAAGATGGTGAAAGGGAGGACGACATCGAAGAGCTGATCATAAGTAAAGAGGATCAGGGTGTGGAGGAAGTAAGCTAGATGTCTGCGGGGAAAGAGAAGATACATGACTTATGCACTCGGCTAGTGATGCAGACTCATAATGGAAGAGAATCGAGGAAGACCTAACCAGGCACCTGAACAGCCTTCGGCGAAAATATATATTGTTGGGAGCTTTTTCAAGCACATGTCGAATGACATGGCTGTTGGCCCACTAGTCTAGATTCTTTGCGTTTCGTCAGTGCACGCAATCGTGTCTCTGAAACTGCCATATGTTGTGAAGCCCCCAACATTTCTTTTGTCGAAGAACAGTACCCTGTACTATAGCAGTAGCCAAAGAATACGTCGCATTATCACCAGTATCTCGTCGCCACGATGTTGTCAAAGAATCGAGACATACTAACTCCAAGCTTTCTTTGTCATGAAGATAGTTAACGAACCAAACTTTACCCCAGCAGGCCCGGCCCTTTGGACCAGAGCGATGTCAGCGGCGCGAGTGCGTTTCTGGCGCCGTAGGTGCTGTTGTATTTTCCATGATCTACTTAGGCCATCTACATTGGGGTCATCGCTGCGCTCGCCGGTAACTCCTGATAGGGCATTGAGCTTCTCTTCCGGTTGTCAAGTGAGTTCTGGAAAAGGTTCTGATGTTCGGCTCTTTGTCGCAAGCCTTAAGTTCGTCGAACACAGGCTTGGGCAACAACAGCATATTGGTCAAGGTGAGGAACATACTTCCAAGGTTTCCGCAACCACACTTGTTCGAAATCGTCACCCGAACGGCGCATCTCAACGCTAAGCGTCTTGTCTTCACCCCAACCTCCACAGCTGTCGGTACCTGAATTAACCTCTCCTTGTCTGCCTTCGTAGCGCATTGCTCGGCTATTACCGCAGTAGTCAGCGAGTGGGCGAAGCCTCGCCAAAGATACAGACCAAGAACATCCCATCCCATATACGCGGCTAAAAGCCACAATATGCACCTGGTCCGATAGTACAGCACTATCGAGACGCCTTCCAACCATGCGAATCTCCAATGTTGATCCCCACTTATCTCGGCACCGGAAGTGAAAAATCTGGGGAAGCGCACGCGGCTCTATAACAGTGAATTGCCCAGCCCATCTACATCCAATAAGGCGTGGGTCGAAATGTAGTCGTATGTGCCTATCTCACGCTCCAGGATGTTCGTGTGCGGCACTTGCGAAGCCTGGCTGTGGGGTAGACTGCATATATGTAGTGATACCATCGCACAGTCGAGCCCGCAACAAGATGAAGCTGTTCGCATCGATATATCTTGTAGTTGGCGCCTTCGGTTCGTTGGCAGTCGCGGCAACACCAGAGCTGAATGCGCTTGCCAGGGAAATCGACCGTGTCGAATCGATTCGCGAAATCAAAGATGTCCAACGTCAGTTCTCCCAGCTCGCAGGCTCCGGCCGATGGAAGAACATGGCCGACCTCTTCTCCACCAACGGAACCTTGATATGGGGCAACGAAACCACGACTGGGCAGTCGTCGATCCAAGCCTGGCTGAAGAGAGATGCAGGAAACATGGACGGCATCAACCCAGGATCGATGAACACTGTGGTTTCGGAAAATCCGGTCGTGAACCTGGTAGTTGATGGTAAGAGTGCGAAAGCGCGATGGAATGGGTTACGATTTTCTGGCGATGGCCGTGGTGGGACAAAGATCCAGGGTGGAATTTATGAGAATGAGTACGTGTTGACGGACAAGGGCTGGAAACTCTCGCTCCTGCATTACAACGCACTGTATGCTGGCCCGTATAAAGGCGGATGGCGAAACGTTGGCGGTGGTTTGCCGATCATACCGTATCACTTCACGCCCGAAGGATCTGGTATAGTCATTCCACCAGCTGAAGGCGTGGCCCCGAGTACGAATGCGACGGTGGGACAACTTGCGCATCGCATCGCGCGAATGAATGATGAAGATGAGGTTCGCAACCTCCAGCATGCGTATGGGTACTATGTTGATCGCCGTATGTGGCCCGATGTTGTTGATCTCTTTACACCGGATGCAGTGTATCAGATTGAGAACGTTGGACGGTGGGACGGGCCGGATGAGATCAGAGCGGGCGTTGAGGAGCTAATGGGGCCCGCGGGTCTGACCCAAGGCATCAACAACGATCATCAGATCTTTAGCCTCATTGTCAATGTCGACCCAAACGGTAAAGAAGCTGTTGCTCGAGGAATACAAATATCAATGTTAGGGAATGCGAATACTCGCGCAGCGTCCTGGGAATTTGGGGTCTTCCGGAACCACTACGTGAAGGAAGATGGAATTTGGAAGATCGACGTCGTGGACCTGGTACCCGTTGTTGTCGCCGACTACAAAGAGGGATGGGGCAATGGTGGCACTGGAGAGCGACCGCACTACGAGCACCCCTTCATTAACATCACGTCTTCACGGAGGAAGGATCTCAAAGATCTAGGGAATGGAACAACGACCGACCTTGCAGACTTGCAGCGTCGTCTAGCACGTTCAGCGGCGTACGATGGCGCAGAGAACCAGTCACATGCTTACGGGTATCTCCTCGATGATCTCGACTGTGCACGAATGGGTACACTGTTCGCCAAACGCGGGCACAAAGCGTCGCCATTTGCAGGCTTCTTCATTACACCGGAGCGGGTAAGAGATGCATGCTTTGCATCATATGGGATGAATAGATCAGCGTTGCGCAACAGTATTTCTTTCCACTGGAGGCCACAGCCAGTCGTTCTTGTCTCAGAAGATGGCAGATCAGCGACTTTGCGAGCGAGACTTCTCCAGCCATCCACGTCGACGACAAAGGCAGGCAGCTTTAACGGCGCGATCTACCACGACCAAATGGTGCTTGAAGATGGAAAGTGGCGCCTATGGAGCGTTACGATCGACGAGTTCTACTGGGAGTCCCCGAGTTGGGAAGGTGGATGGTCTGCGGCAAATCCCAGGAACAAGAGTGAGCCGGATCCGGCACCAGCCGCCTGGACGAAGAAGTACCCTCCGGATATCAGTATTGCTGCTGTGGGAGATCGTGAGTCGACATTCCGCGGTGGCAACGGCACCTTCATTGATTGGCCTGAGATCCAGAGGATGTGGTTCCAATATCGCAATCCAGTAAGTGGGCGAGTGCCTCAATATTACTGGCCAGGATGTGTACCGTGTAGGGCGAAGCCAGACTGGGCTTTGACGGCGAATGGGTATCAAGAGCCAGCAGATGGGCCTCCAATAGTGAATTGGACTGCGAATTGGAGTTCAAAGGCAAGGTAGAAGGTTTCATACCTACTAGTATGAAATTAAATTTCCTTTGCATGTATGCCATCTCACGTTATGGAGCACCAACATCCCGTTCATCCTTCATTCGATAGAATCCTCATCCTAGATATTTCTCGCCGAAGGGTCCCCGTCATCATTAGCCCTGATTAATCCTCTTTAAGCATCTTTGTCGCTGAGCCCAGAGCTACCGGATATCCTGGACAGCAAGGCATTGCTACTCCGGACTAAGTTCAATCCTTGAATGACTGCTAAACTGTTGAGACACTTCTCTATCTATTTCTACACTAGTGATACTCAATGTGCAGGAGGAGCGATAAGGCGTGCGCGACTACCTAATTCTACAGTGCTCAGGCGGCTTCGTACTGCAGTTTCATTGAAATTTGAGTCCGTTCCTCTTAGGACCTTTTCTCATCCACTGATCATATACTCTCGTGTTGTGCAGGGATCAAAAACCCTGTTGATCCGATTCTGGTCCGTTCACACGTCATGCCCACCGTCTCGGTTTCAAATCCTTCGCTTGGCTGCCTATTCCACGACCCATTGCTTGATCAAGTCATAGCAACCTCGTACCAAGTCGCCGGAACCACCATTCCGATCAATGAACTCACGAAGGCCATGTTTGGCCCCGTGTCTTGTCAAGATCAACCCATCGCATTATTCTTGCAGCTTTAGGTCATTGAAAGATCCCACTGAACCAGAGTCGGACAATCGACCACAGAGTTTCGTTAACTCAATCCTCGCGGGGCATTAAAAATGCTTGTTTCGCGTTCGATCCTTCACTGGTACTTGCTCTGGAAGACCGGATCCTTCCCGTGCGAGATGATGCCATCAACCCGCTGATACCGCGTTTTCCTCCTGTTCCATGCTTGCATGCCAATGAGTGTGAAGATGGCAACATCACAGAGCATTATCGGGATTAGCAGCCACTTTACGGCTTTCTGGAGGGCAATTAGCAACGCGTTTCCGGTTTCCAAGTAATGTAGGGACTCACGGCTTCTCGGCATGCCAGTGCTGCCGCCCAGTTCTTCACGACGAATATAGAGCTGTGCCATTCTTCCAGCACGTTGCATGCCCCAGCTTCTCGTGTGCAGTATAAGATCCAGTTTTCCGTGTTCCTGAACTCTGATGAACACCCTTTGTATTCCTTGTCGTTTCCTTGTTTTGTATAGTGGAAAATAAGTGCGACGAGGGAGGCGCAGAAGCTGGCGAGGCTCATCAACATTGTTGAGCCGGTATAGAAACGCCGGCGAGACTATGCGATGTGTTAGGAAAATGTTTCAATGGTGCTTCCATCAAGATTCGCCTACCTCATTATACTCGTTATCATAGTCCGACCTCCTCAGCTGCGTCCAAGCAATGAATCCGAGGATTCCGGTAGCGAAGCTCAAGCTTAACGCCACGATCGTCGCATTCGTCTCCGTGTCGACGTACTCAATCACGATGTCGATGAATTTGGTCATCGTCGCGACATCTGCCACCCTGATCCATTTACCCATTATCCAGTCGCCCAAGATCCAGTAGTGTGCATTGAGAATGATCGAAACGAGCGATAGCAAGAAAAGAAGGACCGAGGGGAAGGCCGATATCAGGAGGGGCGTTCGGAACTCCATGTTCGGTCGCTAATAAGTATCGCACTGGTGAATGAATGTCGGACTGCGAAGAAGTTTGTAAGTAGAACCGAAAGTAAGCAAGACGGTCTCACCCGACCATATGTACTCGTCCCCAACCTCACCGCGCCGCATCCTGTCAGTCTCACCCAGCATCATTGCCCAGCGCCTCGGGGGGCTTGAGGAGCGATCCTGCATTCGTCACGCGCCTGAGTGGCTATGTGCCTAGCGTGGAGCGTTTCGCGAGGTTGTAGGATTTACGCCCATTGCCGGAGTGCGTTGTCATTGGCGCGGAGCTTTCGGATGGGGCTTGGCTTTACGTTTCAGAGGATGGTGTTGCTGGACGGAGGCCTGAAATAGCAGCGCTGCGCCCCCCATAGCCTTCTTCGGGCAATGACCGCCTTCCCTCTTGGTGCAACGGACGAGATTTGCTTATAAGCATATAGGTCTGGTCACAGGTCACTCATTACGATGGCTGGGCTGTGACACGAAAAAAACACCGAGTAGTCAGTTATTACAGTAAGGTTAAGAGCTTTATTAAGTAACTAGTTATAATCCTAGCATCCCTTCTAACCCTTTAGGGAATATCTTAGCCCTATATCTATACTCTCCTTTAGCCTATTAATACTCTAGAGGTCTTAATCTCTACTGTTAATATTAGTAGACGTAGCGTTAGAGATAAGTACTAGGCCCTAGCGAATACCCTCCTAGTAGTCTAAATTAAGGACGTTGGCGTAGAAGTAGTTAACGGGGACTTTACCTACTTTAGAGTACTTCTTAAAGTATTACTATAGTTATATAAGCTCGTATTTAGCAGTTTTTTAGATAAACTTAAGGAAGTTATTAGTACTACTAGAGAAGTAGATAGTAGTAGTAAAGAGGTAAAGGAAGTTCTTAGTAAAGTAGTTAGAGGCACTCTTAAAGACGCCTTCTATTATAGGCAAGATAATAGCTATAGATAGATCTAGAGTAACTTTTGCTTCTAGATAGGCATTGCTTATAAGGCTATAAGTAGCTTATTAGGGCATTACGTAAGTAAGACTTTATTACTATAAGAGAAGCGTTAAAGGAGATAGCTATAAGTGCTAAGGTAGAGCTACTAGTAGCTAGCTTTAGTAGAGATACCTTATACGCAATTGTCTAATACTCTTATAGGTTAATATAGGTAGTCTTATAGTAACTTACTTAATAATAACTATTTCTACTAGAATCTCTTGTTAAAAGTAGTATCTAATAATAGTTATGTTAATTACCTACAGACGAATTTTTGTTGAGACTTAGTATAGCCGTTTAGCGTGTATTAAGAACCAGAACCATCAAGAGCATATAGGTCTGAAAATTTGAGTACGCCGGTAATGTAACAGCGAGGATTCAGTGGCATCCTGAGGTGTCGATCTTAGCCTTCTTTCTTATGCGGGTAGCATAGCATCTGGGATATTCGTTCCCCAGGACTACCTTTCAAAAAACAATTAGTGTTACGCGGATGCGAACAGGACTCGACGGCCGGACGTCACAATTTCCTTTAGCCTATTCGCATACTAGAAAACTTTGCATTTCGATTGCGTAAGGAGGTTACAGTTGAGCCATCGAGGACATAACAAAAAGAAGCGGGGATGTACAGAAGGCGTTTCGAATTGTTCATATAGGAGCGGCTCAACCTATTTTGTAAGTTCTAGCTGAAACGGTGTTTGGAAGCCGAAGTGCTCCTACATAGTCAAAAAGACAGGCTACGCAGATCTCGTCATAGGTCAGCATATCTTAGCCCGCTCACCTTGCGGATTACCTCCGAGCCTGACGAAAACTTGTTAACACAAACCGCGTATTTGATCGCGAAGTGATGGAAGTCATTGTTGGCGGGTTACCTCGAGCATCATATATTGTTCAACAAACACAAGCTATTGTCCAAACAGTTTGATATATGATGTTGTATGTTTAGCCCTCGTGGTCTGTGAGCCGCAATGCACATGCTGGCTGCAGTCAAGGCTTGCTGGCCGCCTTGCACAACTCAATTGTCCCGATCGCGGTACAAAACCGGGGACAACTTTCATTCGTCGAAATGTTGTGCGTTTCAGAATCGCGCTGTTATTTCCAGACATTATGCTGGCGAGTCTGGGACGCAGCGCGGTCGCGGAGGCAATGGGCCTATAGAAGCTAAGGGCCGCGGTGTGGCGGTAATGCCTGGAGCTAGAGATCTACAGTCCGCTCGCGGCACGCGTTCCTTCAATGGGAATTGAAGGACGATTCTTGAGGATGTAGTTACTCGACAATAGTAAAATACTCTCTTAGAGATTATTTCCGTCGAAGTTCTGATGCGTCGGAGCTTTGGATCAATTGCTTCGCCAAACTTGTGCATTAGTAGTGCAGCCATTATCTTCAATGAGATATACGTACGATACTTTGTTGCCTAACTCGGAGATCAAAATGTTCTTTAATCACTGTGTCGTGGATACCACAAGCTCGCGGTGAATCGTAAGTCCTAGGTAACCATCCAAGGGCCGTCAACAGACCGCCCGAAACCCACCAAGCACTACCGTAGCCTCGACATCTTTCCCAAACCTCTATAACTTCAATTCATCTCTTTTCATTCTCAACTCGCAAAGTTATTTCGAGAAGGTGTCGCATTAACGTTGTTCTCGCCCGAAAGTGCCCGACTATGCCCTAGCGAATGCCCAAGTCCCCGAATCTGGCCATCACAAGCAGCACAGCCCTATCGCGCGAAAATCCGTTCATGCAGCTACCAGGCCGAGCAAAGGCATGATTTTGCACGAGTGATGAATGAAGAATGAGACGTTAACAAAAGCAATACTTTTTGAATGTGCAAGGTACACAGCGCGAATCACTCGTTCTTCTGTGCAAGCGTTTGAAGTACCTGATTCGGCGAATAGTCTGCCGCATCAGAACATTTGCGAACGTTATATTTACAAAGCGTGCGATCCAAGGGAAAGATAAGTTATGTACAACAACGTAAGAATCTCGAGAGCCGCACAATCGTATGATCGCACCGTCAACGCTCGAATCAACGACACGATTGCGCGAACAGGTCATTCCTTCACTACTGCGCAGCACCAGTAGGGAACCCGGTCGGCCGAACACGAGTATCAAAGCTGCACGGTGTCTTGCCAGCTTCAGCCGCGGCATCACTTGCTCCAACAGCACCTGTTGGTCGTGGACCTCCAAAGCCAGTACCCCTAGGTCCACCGAAGCCAGTCGGGCAGACATATCCAAAGCCACCAGAGGGGTGATGATGATGGTGATGGTAACCATGTCGCCCAAAGCCGATAGGCCAAGCACCGTTGCCAAAGCCAGGGCGGCCAAAGCCTGTTGGCCAAGCGATGCCTGAAGGGCCGCGACTAAATCCTCCAGATGGTATTGGGAAGCCAGAGGGGATGCTGCCGACGCTTGTGGGGCCCCGACCAAAGGTAGAGGATGGTTCAGAAGGAACGGGAAGTTCGGACGCGGACGCGGACGCGACGGCGGAGGTGGGCAGGATGGCGGCGACTGAGGATAGGACGGACAACGAGGGCAGAGCTACACTTAAGGGTGCTTGCTCAACCACAGAGCTCGAAGCAACAGGTGTTGGAATAGCAGCTTGCAAGGATGATTGGACAGCAGCCGCTTCAGAAGACGGAGCTATGCTGGACACGACCTCTTGGATGACCGACGTAGGCTTGGCAGAAGATGCAACTGCTTTCGACGTAGCAGCTAGCGTTGACGATACTGCAGCCACCGACGAAGATGCTGGCGTCGAAGTCGAGTTGCCATCCAAATTCATACAGGCAAAGCTCATCTTCGTAACACTGGCAGGGTTTGTGATAGGTCCATCCAATTTCCAATCCATATCCACGTAAGGCCAGCAGATGCGTCCATCGCTCATCGTAACCATATCTCCAGCAACGAAGACATCAGTCGCTTTGACAGGTTCGCCGACCTTCTCGCCACCATCGACGAGTTGGAAGTATGAACCTGTGTACGCGCCCTTGCAGCCCATTGCGATGAAGTCGCACTGTGATTGCGCGATCTCCTCCCAGCTGACCAAAGCGTTCTTGCTGTCGAACGCTGCAACGTGAGCATTGGAGCAGTCTGCCGTGCCAGTTGTAATCCAGTTGACTTGGGAATCGCCATCTGCAGCACCAACTTCCGAAGAGGCCTGGGCTCCGACAAGAGTGTTCTTGTCCGAAAATTGTGCGATGGCCACATTTCGATTGTTCGTTCGGTTGATCGAGTGGGTGAAGCCAGCGCCAAGCCAGTCATTGGTAGTCAAGTCCGTCGCACCGCGAGATACCCAGGTGAAGATGTACGAATCGCTGTCGATGAAGCGAGCCAGGCCGCTGTAGGAGCCACTCATGCCACCCATCGGCTCCCCGCTACCGCCATTTGTAGTGTTCTCATTAGATACTTTGACCCCGTTCATGGTTTGAGTCTTTGTGTTGAGCCAGATAGCACCTTGATCTTCAGCACACAGACTGGCAAACGGAACTGAGTCGGCGGCTTCGAAGGCGATGCCGGTATTGTGCGAGCAGCCCCAGCTAGAGCTAGCGCCAGCAATAGTCTCAATTGTGCCATTCTCGGAGATATACTGGATGCTGTCCCCAAAGTGGCCCTCGGCCCAACCAGCGTAGTCGGTCACAACAAAGTAGGCACCATACATGCCAGTGGCCTCCGAGAAAGCCAGGTCACCATTGAGATCTGGTGATGCAGAGAGACCGTCGTCCTCATGCACACCAGGACCGCCGAGGAATGTCTTGAAGGTTTGCTTGCCGCTGGTGAAGCGGTAAAGGACTGGGACCGGAGTGCTGCCGGCTGGTGCATCTGTAGTTCCAGAGGGCAGGGCTTCGTTCGTGAGAAGAGCAAAACCATCGTTGTGCGCGACTAGTCCACCAGCTTCTTTTGCCCCAGAAACAGTAGTAGCGGTACCAACAGCGGCGAAAGTAGAGGGATCAACCTGCTGAATGTGTATATCCGTCTCGCTAGAATCAAGGTACGCTAAGTAGGCAGACTTGCCGTCCGGTGAGACAGCGAACGGAGTGCGGCGATGGTGAGGGTAGCCGGTCCAATATGACTCCTTGATCGGGTTGAAGGATGCAGAAAGGGATAGAGAACCAACATGCTTCTCCAGGTTGCTGTCAGTCAATGCCGCGGTTGCTGCGCCGAGAAGGCAGGAAAGAATGAAAGTCGAATGCAACATGTTGCAATCGGGTCAGTGAGAAAGGAACGACCAGCGAGCAAAGGAACGACAAGAAAACACGAAAGAGTGGAAGATGGCGAGAACCGTAAAGATCAGCATGGGGTTCATCGGAGATTTCTTATAGAAAGTCTCGTGAAACATCGCATCCATCGAGTCCAGACCCACGGTCCTGGCGACAATGACATTTCGGTAGTGTAGTGAGATGTTTATTGGAGTGGAGAACTGCGGAGGATATTGTTCCCACCATGCAGAAGCGAAACGGATGTTGAGTGGTGGAATGTTCGCAGCGGGGCGAAGCGAAAGTGGCGATGTTTCAGGTCCTGGATGGTTCGTGGGCTAACCGGGTCCCACAAGTAAGTCGCAACGCTTCCGAAGCTACCGCACGGGAGGAGTATAATAACTGTAACACCACGGCCACCCCTTCATACAAGCAGTAAATTCTTCTCTTCCGCTTTTCTGAATGCCTCGACGCCCGCCGAGAAGGTGCCAAGCCGCTCATAAGCATCCTTCACTCTATTCGACTTTCCTAGCACTAGACCAGACAGCCAGCCATCATACCTTGCAACACTCAGACAGAGCACTGGAGCTCTAAACGGCTTCAACTCAAATCCCAGATTTGCTCTACGTACAGTCGGCTCTTGCGTCGATGTTGTCGTATCTTCGTTCGCTCCCAGCATGCAGTCGTGCGAAACTCGGATTGCGCTAGTCCCTTTGATGAGCAGCGTATACTCCCAGGAGTTGTCCTTGAGCTGTGATGACAGAATAGCGGGCAAACAAGCGCCTCGGAGCATTACCGAACCATCGGTGACGGTGCCAAGCGCATTTAAACCACTCAACGCGATGGATGAAGAGCGCAGTTTCACTGTTGGCGTGAACACGGCTCGCTCATCTTCGTCGGGGGCGTAGTACGTCACTGCTGTATCCAGACTCGACCAAGAGAAAGTTGGGGCACGGTAGGTATCTGATGCATATACCTGCGTTACCAAGGCGGAGGATGACCACAGCAGGTCAGATGCGAGGTTTTCCTTCCATAGTCCAGCAAGATATGATGATCCTGTTGCGTCTTTAATCTTGTGTGCAATACCAGAAATCGCAGGAAGCTTATCATTAGCAACGGTCAGATCGCGCTGAGAATATTGTTCCACAATGCGCTGCCATGCTTCCCACACTCCGTAGCTGTGCTTGCTTTGCTGTGCAATGGCTTTAGGTATCAAAGCAGGTGTTGTAGGATATATCCTTCGTGCTGGGGAGCACTCGCAGCGATGTGATGTCTTACATTCAAAGAGCAGCTCGGTCGCGGTATAGTGCAGTACCCGCGTACTGAGAACATGCTCTTGTAGTGCCCACGCTCTCCTCATCAACGCCCCCGTTGGCTTGGCCGGCTTCCCTTCGTTAAGGTCGGGGTGCTGATCCAATGTCTTTCTTGCTCTCAATGCGAACTCCTTGTGTGATGTGTTCTCATAGTCAATCCTAATGGGCTTCCGCCGGTCAGCTAAACACCGAGCGCTGCCATCTGCTGCACCTGTTGCTGAAATCGTGATATAGCTGAATTCGTAAATGCTCCCCATCTTAGACGATTCCGTTTCCCAATCTCTTGTCGAATCTTGGATGATGCATAACGAGTCGATCCAAATGTATCTCAGACCTAGCTGTCTTGTTATGATGATGGCATCCTGGAATAAGGGCGGTAGTGCATCGAAAGGGATGTTAGAGGTAAGCTTCTTCCAATTGGCTTTGGTTGCTGTAAGTATTGGGCCAGTGCCCCAGCAGTGGCTTAGCGTAGCATACTGGAACCATTTTCCTTGAGTGTCTATGAGCCGAATGGGAGATGTCACCCTGCCAACATCGACGAGTCGCTTCGGGCCAACAGGCACGGATGTTGGAGATGGTTGGCAAGCTCCATGTTTGGAGTTAGTCAAACAATCTTGAATACATCGTCTTGCAAAATCGAAGGTATCGTCTGAACCCGAGTTGCTTGGAATGGGATGGGCTGTACCAAGGGTTGGCCAAGGAGCGCGAGAAGCTGACGATTGTTAGGAAAGGTCACAGATATAGCGTAGCTTGAACTTGAGACCCAGACTATAGGCTGACTTTGAGGGCAGATTTGCTTGGCATTTGAGCGATAAGAAAAGATGCGGTGTTGCACGGACAGGTTGGAAGGTGGTGAAATCGGATAAGAAGATGGCATCATACCAGCTCTTGCATATATCTCAATCAGCTCTCCCGCCCACTTCTCGCCCTCGATGCCCACTCTTATGCTTCCTTTCTCTCTTATCTCTACAGTGATCCGCGCTCTGCAGCCCCTCCAGCCCTCATAAAACTCGTCAAGGGCCTGGACAAGCACGGTACAGTACCTGCATCCTCTTTCTTGTGGCGTCTTCGTTCTTTCCAATGCCAAGGCGTCAACAACTAATGTCAGTGCAGATATAGCACCTTGCTTGGACTCTGTCTGGTAGACACTACTTGTATGACCGCGTGGATCGAGGTTATTGCACGTTCGGCACACTCTACGCCGTGGTTGAGCAGATGAGCCACTCGTTTGGCGCCGCGCTGATCGAAGTGTCTTCGAAAGGGGCATCGCTTCGCCAGAACCAATCAACATGGACTATCAAAACGACTTATAATGAATGATTCAGCCCATGCTAGAAAAGAGCGATGAAGCCTTAGGCACGAGGTCGGCGCATGATGTTGACGTCGTCGGCGCAAATCAGGTATCCTCCGCTCTTGGCGCGCGAACCCTAATCTGGACTAGGCAACTCACAGCCAATCAGATGAGACCGGGGCATGCTATAAATGAAACAGCCGTGGCGCTGAGGCTGAGAGCAAAATAACTTCTACCACCACTCAACTTCCACCATCGAGCTTGGAGGCACCAAATACGAGTTCAGCCCCGTTTGGGTTCCGCTGGCATGTCAGGGCGGAGAAAAGATGCGCCTAGATTAACTTTGCGGGGTCATGGAAGATGCCGTTAGGCTTTCTAGGGGCTGAAGACATCGGCCAGTCATACGATCGATAATGGGCGACGGGGGCTGTGGAAGACTGTGAAAGGCTGAAAAAAATACTATCTAAAGCACTCGAAACGCCTTCCCGATAATTGGATATCGTATTTACAACCTCTCTACCATTCATCTTCGGCCAGCAGGCCAGCACTGCCACTCTCTGCTTCTCAACACGATGCCACAAGGCTGCAAGAACACGCCAACCTAGCTTCGCGTGTCTCTGGGTCCTTCATTTTCCTTGACGCTATTTTCACACACCTGGTAGCCCATCAGTAGTTACCCATCAGTAGTTGTTGTCGCGACTACAGGGAGTCTTTCGTTTGTGGATCTGGAAAGCGATATACGAAGGCCTCCATGCATAGTGCTTCAGACCTCGCTTGAGGTCCCAGGCCCCAAGCCGAGAGCCAAGCTTCTCAGCGGTTCCAGAGATTTGTCTCTTAAACCGGTGCGGCTGAAGGAAACGAGGAGCATAGATTGGATGGCTTGAACGCCAACAGTACGCTCTGGAGGTTCCTGCATGGGATCATGGCTGCAGGCAGTTGAGGTTTGTGGAGGCTGCGTCGGGCTAGATGCGTGTGCGTCACAACAGGCGGCACAAGGCGGCTGGAGGCTGCATGCCGGTCAAGCAGCAGAGTTATATAGCATCCGTCCGACTGCTCGTACTCTACCTGCTCTCTCCGTGCTCCTTTCCTACTATATCATCTTATCTGGTCAGTCATTAGTACAGACCTAAGTCATTCGTTGGCTCTTTGCACCCTCTCCAACCACGTTTACTTTAGTCTAATATCAAAAGCTCGACAACATGTTCAGCAAGCTCTTCACAATCGCTGCCATCAGCACAGCTGTGTTGGCATCAGACTTCTACTCCCCTGTCCACAACTTCGGTGCAATGATGAAGCGTCAAGGAGGATACTATCCTTCAACTCACCTCTGCGGACAAGGCACAACCTGCGCCGAAGCATGTGGTCCAACTCAGATCCAATGCCCTTCCGACTCTGGTCTCTACTGCTACGACCCTGCTGTTGGCGACCACTGCTGCTCTGACGGCTCTGGAAGTATGTAACAACCTTTGTCTGTCGTATTCATACTAACAACATCACTAGACTCCTGCAGCGCAGGCTACTACTGCACCACCGACGGCGCAGGCACAACATACTGCTGCCCCGACGGCTCCGACACCGCCGACTGCGCAGCCGCCTACTCGCTCACCGTCTCCCTCCAATCGATCTCCTTCGCTCCGATCCCGACCGCCGAGTCTTCAGGTTCTCCTGCTGCAACGCCTGTTACTACGACAAGCTTGATTCATGTCTCGCTTCCTAGTGTAGGTCCGACTGCGCCTGGGTATCCGACTGGGAATGCTACGTTTACGACTTCGAGCCCGCCGCAATTTACGGGTGGCGCGGTGAAGGTTGTTGGTGGTGGTGTGGCGCTGATGGCTGGTGCTGCTGGGTTGGCTGGGCTTTTGTAATTGAGTTGAGGCCCATGCGCTTAATATTAATCTTCAGTAATTATGCGGGGAAAACGAGTAGCGGGGGTTTCAAAGCTGTGTTCACGTCTCCCTATGGTTCTCAGCCTCTGGCTTTGTCATGTAGTAATCAATGAAATGGCTATTGACTCAAATACAGCAAATGTTCAGCGTGTTCAATCTCGTTCGATCTATTCCTTGATGACATGTATGGCCATTCGTGAACACGATAAGTGCATGTGAACAAAATGGCGTTCGTATTGCGCTTCCATCGCCCTCAAAGTTGGAAGATGTCCCGCCCAATCCTCAAAATACGCGTGATACCAAGCCATTGGCACTAGTCAAGTCTTCTACCAAATTGCGTTATTTAAGAGTGCACCGGAGGCCTCTCTGGGCCAAAGACCACCGCGTCAACCCGATCTTCGCTCCAATATTCTTCGTCCTCGGTACTGATCTCATAGATGTCCCACTCCTCATCATTCAGAATTACCCCCAGCTGTCTGAACCTTCTAGCCTCATCCTCATTATTTCCGTAATACCTGTCTAGCTCTTCTTCGACGTATGGCTTCCACACAGTCTTTATGAAGTCGTAGAATGTTCCGCTGTATTCATTCCATTCCGGTTCGAATTGAGATATTAGGTGTTCCAGAAGCTCGATTTGATTGCTCTCAATGTCGTGGAGCTCTTGAATTTCTCCGGAATCTGGACGTTTGAGGGGTTCATGCCAACCTTCATGGTCGCCCCACCTCTTAACTTCCCTCGCAACGTAACGGCAACAAGTGTGCGTCAAATGCAACTGCTGGAAGGTCAATGCTCGTATTATCGCGTGATGAAGATGGGTGTCCGTTTCGTCGCGCGCATCGACGGCTCGGCAAATCCGCGACAACAAAGCTGATGCTCTTTGCAGGAGCTCTTGTATGCTCTGCAGTATGATTTCCCAGCGCCAAGGTCGCCATACTGACTCCTGGCTCATGTCCATGATCTCCTGCATTACACACGTGGTGGGCAAGCAGCCTCCATTAGAGCAATGGCATGAGCATTGGTCTCGAGTATCAGAGAGAATCGCTTTTGCCGTGAAGGAGTCCTCGACTCCAGAGTCGATTTTGCCATGTCGACTTAGAGGTCTCATAGTAACGTCAGTCCACCGCCTAACGAAAACGTGGATCGGTGTAGCGAGAAAATCGGGATGAATCCAATACAGATTGGCCCCCTTTTCTTCGAACCAGGAGAGAAGCTGCGATAACTCTGCGATGGAATTTACACTGTCGGTCCATGTCGCATGAGCCCAAGCTGGTGTTGCAGGGCCTCTCCGTCCATCAAACATCCTATCAATTTCGCAAAATCCGGCATCATACAATGACTCCGCAACGACCGTATCGAACTTGTAGGTGTTGAGGTAGTAAAGATCGCCGTAATTCTCTTCTATTCCGTAACTGTCATCCCAACCTTCGTTAGCAGACAATTGGGCAAGCTCGTGTCTTTTTAGCGCCCGTGCGAGAATTGTAAACACGTCTCGTCTTTCCTCGAAGCCGCAACCCTCGAAAGCAAAGACTGCAATGGAAAAATCGCGTGGGTTTACATGAGCCCCTCCACCGACGAGATAACCAGTTGCCCTAGCATTGCTTAACCAAATGCACGTAGGAAGAATTTCATGCTCGTTTGTTCCGTGATCTGACCAGTTTACCTGATCCAAAGGATAAGCTTCGAGCCCTTCTGTCCAGAAGGCCAATGTCCATGGAGGCGGTTTTCTGGTGTCCCACCGGCCCGAATGCAAATGATGTTGGAGAGCTGGTAATGATCTTTGTACAAAAGCAACGTTCATCTCTGGCGAGCTTTCCTCGTATGCTTCAAGTGCTCAGTCTTGTGTAGATCTCTTCACTGAACTTACTCACCCAGTGCGGATTCATCGTTGTTCAGAAGATATGTGACGTGGGTATATGCTATCCGCCAATGTAGAATGAAACCCCACCAGTGGGAAGACCACGAGTCTAAGCCCTTAGCGAGGAAGAGACATACGGTTCGTGAAGCCTCGGATTCCACGGTTGCGTATACCCAGAAGCATTCGAAAGGGGTCCGACTGCGGCATTTAGTAATCGATCTTAGGGCTGATCTGCACAACACGGATGTGTGTATCTCACTTACTTATCTAAGCCAGTCTCATTTGTTGGAACTCCTGCGGCTATGAGCGATCCTAAAAACATGCATGCCGTGTCTCCATCGACGAGATGCAGGGATAAAAATGTTGCAATCACATGGCACGCAGACTAGGCCATCTCACGACTCAGCTTCGTTGTATGCGCCATTAATTGATAGGAATGCGATTAAACTTACATGAAAGATTGTTTTTCCCGTAGCAAGTGTATCAGAAGGCTTTGAACCGCCTTCATCGAAGCTTCGTAGTACATTTGCCAAGGTCGTCTGCAATAGATCCTCGATGTTGTCTTGTGTCCAGTGCTCTAAGTCTATTTTTTGGAACATCAAGTCACACCTATTGTCGACACCGATGCTAGTGTAAGCATCTTGAAAGGGTCTGAATCCGGGCGAGTCTATCGGAACGACAGCCCGGTAGCTGATGGTGGGTGATATGGTTGTCTGTCCCCTTAGCTTCGTATAAGATAACCCGATGCTCGCACAAAATCCTAGATATCGCGAGCAATGAATGAAACGTGCTTGTATCGAAGATAAGTAATCAGTGTGCTGGAATCTGGGACACTCAGGAACGTGGTCAGACTCCCATCGAGAGATCGTCGAGAAACGACCCCACGCCCACTTCTGTTCTGCCTCTACTTTATACATGCGACATTGACATGACATAGCGACTGTTGCATGGCGCTTTCCCAGCTGATTATTGCTTCTGTTGTAGTTCCGCAGACTGCGTTTGTATGTGGCGTTGATGTTCCGGTAATTATCGAATGCATCGCTGAGAACACTGGGCGGCGTTTCATTCAGGGGACGCATGTGTCCAGTCTCAGTAGTCTAAGTACCATCAGCAGGCTGTTTACGCTTGCGAGTTCAGTAGACATGCCAACAAGCTCAAGCTCTGTTGAATAGACTCGAGCTGTACGGATATGTCCGCAGTATGATATGCTATTTGTGTGGTCAGAATAGATGTCTGTTCACTTTGTGACTGCAAGGCCGTGTCTAGGCCAACTTCAATCCGGTGCAGAGCCCTGGTCTGGTCGGAATGCTGGTGTTCCAGATGATCGTTACGTAGCGCAATTTCTTTACCCTGCGAGATCAGTGTATTGAAGTGGTGGTGCGCTAAGTCACTACTCTGAGTAAGCGTCGGTAATTTATAGCGCTAGTGAATACTAACATGCCCAAGATTTTTAGAGATAGTTGTAGATTATGTTGGAGCCTGTCCAATGTCCCCTGCAGATCTTTCAGAGTGTCCCTCTTGAACGGCCATAGTAGCCTTTTCCTCGCCATGTTTGCCCGATCTTTCAGCGTCCCCGGGATCTTCGTCTCCCCACACTTCTTCAGCTGAAGTTCCAGCTTCTTCAAGCAGGCCTCACAAGCTCGCATTGCCAGCTGTAGCTGCTCCGACGGCTCGTGGTTATCCATCTCAACCTTGCTCTTCACCGACTCCAAAGCCTTCAGTATACCCTCCAGACCCTCCAAACGCTGTATTGCGGACTCGATGTCATCGTGATAGCTCCGAAACTGGGAGTAATATTGGACAAGGCCCTGGCAGATCTGGATCCCGAGCGAGGTGATACCGACTGCGGTGCCGGCGACGGAAAACGGATCGCCCATTTAGACGGATAGTACCAATCATCAAATCTGCGGAAGGTGAGACAGGACAGACTCCGTCAAAGTGCGGGGTGCTCGCGAATTTTGAAGATGGGCGGCGCAAGGCTGAGGCGCGATGAGCTGCATCAATTCAGCGAATCAGACGGAAGAAGCAGCAAAGCCGAACATCCCTCTGCAACAAGTTCACCGGAAATGGCCTATCATGCATGTAATTCTTGGCGTTGATAGTTCACAGTCAACATTCACCTTCCGTCTTTATAGTTGTTATTGCGGTTCGAAACTCTCTTCGTTCGCCAGGCAGTAAAGGTTACCCAGCAACTATTGGGACGCACTGAACGCAGCGCTGATACTATTTCACTCGTAAAGCTGAAATATGCATTCTCCAAATGTATTATGCGTATGTCTTTTCCTAGGATCTACGTCAGTGTAACCCTAAATTGGTCACAGACCTTTTTCTTGGTTTTTCTCTATACTAAATGGGTATCATTAATCAAATTGGTCACTAAAGCACTTCTCGACTAGAGAGAACACTCGCACCAGAGCAAACAGCTGCTAGAAAACCCAATCCGAAGGAACACAGAGAGTTATATCATTACGAAGCCGCTCACAAAACGCCTCCTAGCTCTTATCTACACCATAGGTTCTCGCTATAAACACCACGTATCATGCTAATATCATCTTCAAGTCATGAACATTCACAAACACCAGACTCTACCCATATACACAACACCCTCATCCCTTCCCACCCAACTCATTGCCCACGACCAACAGTATCCCGCCTCTCCGGCAACTCCGCGGCACCATACGGCTGCCCATACCCTCCCGCATACCCGTCCCCAGGCTGTCCAAACTGCGGCTGCCCCCCATACCCCAAATTCGAATCCGGCGTATACGGCTGCACATACCCCTGCCCTTGCGTCTGACTCTGACTCGGAAAATACTCCCTCGGCTTCTTTCCCCCACCAGCACCGACCTGCAAACTCGACACCGGACTCCCCGCCATCTCACTCGTATTACTCTTCGTCGGCAGCTCGGAGCCTCTATACGCCGCTTCTTGGGAGAGCTCGGGGAGGGGGCCGGACATGTGCGGGTCGGCGGTGTAGGCGGGGGCTGTTTCGTCATTGGTCCTATTGGTGTTGTTGCGACGCCCGAGCCAGAAGCCCAGGCCGACGAGGAGGCCAATGATTATTACGCCTAGAGGGACGCCGAGACCGATGCCGATTTTGGCGCCGGTGGAGAGGCCGGTGCTGCTAGAGGAGCTTGTGGATGTGCTGCTTAGTGTGGAGGAGGAGGAGGAGGAGGAGGAGGAGGAGATTATGCCTGTTGGGCTTGAGCTGGTGGAGGCTGTAAGGGGTGCAGGGGTAGGTGTAGGCCCTGCTGTAGTTTGACCATTCAAAAAGGAGCCGATTTGGCGCTCGTCGAGGGGTTCGGGGTATCCTAGGGCGCGACGAAGTTCGTAGCGGTCTGTTGCGGTACCGCCTTTTCTGTCAATTGGGGCTCCAGCGACTAATATGTTGTCAATACTGAAACAGTATGAAGTAAAGAATAGAGTCTCGCGAACCTGCGCATAATGCTGAGAGATACTGGTAGCTCTCCAGAATACCTCCCGGCCCGCATTCATTGTCGATACATTCTGTCAAGCGCGGCATGTACTTCTGCGATCTCCCTTCGGTACATGCACATTTGAAATCTGTGGCTTTACATTTCGTCTTCGTCTTCTTTACGCAAGAGTTCTGTTTTCCATATCAGCGACAATTCGTTGTTGTCTTGTTGCGCAAGGCTGAAAGTAGTACGTACCGCACACGCAGGCAGCTGGAGGGACTGCCCCACAACAATCTGTGTAATGAGAATAAACACAATAAGCACTAGGAACGGAACGCGTAGATATGGAAGGGACACCATAGTGCTCCTTCGCGGCGCTGACCGCACTGAAGTGTCGCGAAAACCTCAGCGTCCCAGGAAGCAGCTGCTCAAAACCACGCCAGCGCGCAGCGTGGTCGTGCGTGTTTTTTAATACTAGCTCCTGAGGCATCGAGGCTATACGCCATGGATGCTGATCCATGTCGATACAAGACGGGGAACGATCTGATTAGCGGATGGCATGCAAAATACGGGAGGGTAAACCCAAATGGGTCTTGTGGCGTCCATAGACGTGATCTGGGCTTGATCATCACAAGGGGGCCGGCAAGCGCGAAGTCGACTTCAGCCTCGAACCTTGGAATCATATCAACCCTCAAGAATAGCATCAGAGAAAAGACTAAATGAGTACGGGATAATGGGATGCATATTGCTTTTTGGGGAATACTCTAGACTAGGGAAAGCCGGAAGAGCACTTCATGTCCGGTGAAAGAAAGAGACAAGATTTGGACAAGGCTGGGCAGCTAACCAACCGAACTCCAAATATCCGCTGCTTGCGGTTTATGTTCGAGATCCAACGTGGAAAAGTAGGGCTGGCTGTCCTCAACCGTACCATGCTGTATCGTAAGAGCTTTTGGCGTCGACGGGCGCTTTGAATCAGAGTTTCGCTAGTCGATGATCGGGGGCTCCAAGAGGTCTAACAGAGCGGCGGCTTCGCCCGGACTATCTGCATCTATGATTCTGGGTTAGCTCGATCCACGCCTTCTCCGTTGACCATCTTCTTCGGCTCCTTCTTTTCACCATCCGTACCATTCACTAACGACATGATGAAGCCATCTGTGCTGGCCTTCAGCGCGTTCATACGGTCTACATGTCGGGCCACCTCAGCCACTTCTGCTTCTTGTGTTGTTTGCTGATCTAAGGATTCCTAATCAGCCGATTTGTCTTAGAAAAAGTCGCGGGGACCTTAGTAGAAGCACCCCAAAAGCGATGGTACGGAGCTAGTAACGCAGGAAGTAGAGTCGTACTCTGAAGAACACGTACCCTTAGATGGTTTCTCTTGCTGCTTTGCAGCCCAGTCTTTGACTTCGGCAATCGCCCTGTCTGGCTCATTGCGCAAGAACTGGAGATAGTTCTGGATCTCTGCCGGCGTGAAAGCATTTGGAGGAAGCTCCAACGCAAAAGCAGTAGCCTTCTGAGCAGCTTCCGGCATTGTGAGTAGCCCAGATGCGATAGCAGGGCGGCCAATCAGACGCATGAAGATGCTACGAGCAGCAGAGCCGGAAAGGTTACCGAAGTGAATCTTCTTGTCAACGCGACCTGGGCGAACCAGCGCTTCGTCGAGCGCATCAGGGTTGTTGGACGTCATAATGAGGAGTCGACCCTCTTGGGAGGCGTTGCCATCGATTGCATTCAGCAGTCCGCTGAGTGTCACCATGTTAGGTCCGGTCCTCCGAGTGCGATGACGTGGAGGCTGATGTGGCTCAGCATCTTGTTGAGCTGGAGGGTTCGCCGTTGGCGGAGGTGGAACGTCGTCCTTATTCTCTAGTTCACGGCCAATGCCTGCCGCATCGATATCTTCGATTACAACGATACACTTTTTGGGCAAGGAAAGAAACAGCTGGTGGAGTCCTCCATCAGTGACATTGCCGCTAGCGAGGTTGATCTAAAGTATTGTTAGTCTATCAGACTGTTGCGATGCTTCTGGAGCACAATACGAGGTACGGGTAGAGCCTCAGATACTTACCATGTAAAGGTCACAGTTCAGATGCCCTGCTAATGCTGCGCTAAAGGACGATTTACCAGTTCCCGGAGGGCCATGAAAGAGGTAACCACGGCGGTACGGGATCCCACAGTTCGCGTAGAATTCCTTCGTCTCTGGCAAGTAATACTCCTCGGCGTCCTTCAGTAGGTCGGCTTTGATGTGTTCGTCCATGTCAACCGTGTCTAGCTTACGCACAGACTTCACCACACAGTTCCAGTTGCCGTAGCCGCTGTCCATGCCGCCACGTCCACCGGCAAAGTAAACGTTGGTGCTGCCTGCCTTCAGTTTGAGCTCGACGGCGTATTCATGACAGTTCTTGACGAATGCATGCAAGGGCGCGAGGTTCCAGCCGAGAGTCGTGACCTTCAAGAGATTGCGCTGGTGCTCTGAATCCTCGGAGTAGGCCAACCTAGTCCCGCGACCTGAAGAGAATGAAGCCCGGGAGAAGAGAAATGGGCGCATGCCAATCCAGAAGACTTTCGATCCTACGGGAGGTAGCGCCTGGAGTTCGTCGGTTTTCTCATGCGCCATGGCACCCATGCCTCGGCGGCCATACATAGCACTCATGTAGGGATCCATAGCGTTGAGATCGTTGCTAGAGACGACCATAGCTTGAGTCGCGCCCTGTCCTCATTAGTACATGTACAAATTCAACATGCACCCCCCGGTAAACTTTGCCACGCTGAAGCGCTTCAGATAGACGGTACAGAGTTGCTAATTACCTTAGCGACCACATTGGCAGACATCCATTGCAGCACCTCCCTAGCGATCGGTTCGTTCTCTGGGATGGTGATCTCAGACGTCACCCATTGTAGTAGCTGACGCTTGATGAATTGGTAAATAGGAGCACCTGCTATCAAAAGTGCAATACCTCCAAGAATGATGTCGTCTAGATGTCCTGGTAGTCCAGGTCGTACGCGGTACAGCAGGCGCTGGAAGATCTCGACAAGCGGAATACCCTGAACGACTCTGCGTTTCAGATGCTGAGGGACGATACCTGGAGTGTCCAGAGGCTCCATCCTGTATGCTTGAGCGACTTGCTTGGCGGCATCCGGTGTCGGGATGTTGGCGAGCGCCAGACCCCTCTCGTTAGGGATCAGCTCCATCATGTTGATATGTATTGCCTGCTCTGCAAAGCTCTGCGAAAGCAACGCAGCGCCCGGTCCGGAGCGAATGGCGGGCAGGGATTTGAGCGGTAGGTATGGACGCTGAAGGGAAATTACAGCTGAAAATATATGCCTAAAATGTGGGTGCAAAAATGTTGCCTAGTCAACTAGCGAGCTGAAGATTTCGTGCGGCTAAAGCTGTGTCGGTGACACAGAAAGATCTGTGAATGTGACTTAATGACTGCTCAGAGCATGAAGAAGCAGGAACAGCTTCGGCCATGCCACGGTGTTGCAGCAGGCTGCAGGAAGAGACGACGGCGCTTCGCGAAAAGTAGGTGAAGCGCTTCCGACTAGCTTACCAGTGGTGAAGAATCGTAAAAGCGGCTCACGACAGATCTACAGATGCCAGATCTCTTCACGTGAGATAACGAGGCTGTGAACATGGACGCCTACAGGTGCCTGGTCAACTTGCGTTACCAGATGAGGCTCAACCGCAGAGTCACAGTCACGCCAAGACACTATGACAGATTAGGACTAGACTCAGACACACATAGCTACGTCATCCCTGGTATTTCTGACATGCACTTTTGTTTTGCCATCGGAGCTTTTCCATTGCCCCTCCACATTCCCATTGATCGTCAATCGAGCCATCAACTTACTTTTTCTACCCAAATACTCCGCTGATAACACCTACGGATACTATTCAATCAGGATCACCTATTTTAGTCATGGCAAACACGGCAGATCTACACATCTCTAAGCTCTTTTCGGTCAAGGACTATGTCTGTGTGATTACTGGAGGCGGGACTGGCATTGGTCTGATGTCCGCTCAAGCATTAGCTGCCAATGGTGAGTCAAGAATCTATTTCGTACCGAACATTGCTTACAGTAAACAGGTGCCAAAGTCTACATTACCGGCAGAAGAACCGAGGCGCTGGAGCAGGCAGCAGAGTCCCATGACCCAGAACACGAAGAGGGTGGTCAAATCATACCGATTGGCCCATGCGATGTTACCAAAAAGGAGGACCTTGAGAAGCTCTCCGATGAGCTCTCTTCGAAGGAGAAGTACATCAACCTTCTCATTTGCGCAGCTGGCATTTCTGGAACTAAGGCCGAGCCGAATGACGACAAAGCCATCTCATTGAAAGACAAGCTCTGGAAGAACGAGACGTTCGAGCAATGGAGCGATACCTACAACACGGACGTGACATCCGTCTACTTCACCACTGTGGCTCTCCTACCCCTCCTTCAAGCAGGAACAGAGTCTCACGGCCACCTCTCCGCGTCCGTTATCGTCATCTCCAGCATGTCAGGCATCATGCGTGAATCGCAAGGCCACTTCTCCTACAACGCCGCCAAAGGTGGCACCGTCCACTTGACCAAGCTCATGTCCGCTGAGTTCCAGAAGCTGAGGATCAGGATCAACAGCATTGCTCCGGGATACTTCCCCTCCGAGATGACAACCCAAGAGAGCGATGACAACCAGAAGAGCCAGCTGCCGGATCAGAAGATTCAGGACAAGGGACACGTTCCAATGGGGAGGGCTGGAAGCGATGAGGAAATGGCGCAGGCAGTGCTGTTCCTGACGAAGAACTCCTATGTGAACGGAGAGATACTCGCAGTCGATGGTGGCGTATTGAACGTAGTGAGCGGAAGGTGAAGGGGGCGAACAAGGCGGCAGGCAGGCGATGAGCGGTGGGTGACGACTAGTGCTTGCTTACCGATAGAAGGTATGTACGATATATAGATCAAAGCGTGGACTACATACATTTCTGTCCCATCCACTACTGTACTTAATTCAGCCCAGGCCGTCTTTTCATGAAAATCATGCTGTACTCAGCTGGCAATATTTACAAGCGGGTATAGTGGTCTTGCACGTCGTAGTCGCTGGGTAACTTTGGGCCCGGTTCTCTGACCATTGCAATTATTCAATAACTGCGAAGGTTCGCCTTCCATCGGCCCGTCATATGGACAGTCCTAGCATAGTCATCATTTGGGTGTCAATGTGATCGCGAAGTCCGTTGTAGTGGGGCGCGGGGTAGTGGTCGTGCGAAGGAAGTTGCGACTAGATTGGATTACTAATCAGTGGGACCTACCTGCCATCCATCTCGACTATGGTCTCGACTACGATACTCCTCGTCCCATCAACGTGTATAGGCGAATCTGCCCCACAACCATCAAATCTGCCTTGTCGCAGCCGCTACAACATTCTATCGCAACCATAGGTCCTCCGTGTTGTCTGTACGCACGGGAGAGAGCTATCCGACAATGCATCGAGCTTCACCACCACTTCGAGCCACATTAGGGACACCATCCGGTTTTCGAGCGGTTTCAAAGACACGACTGGCATGCTTCCAGCTGTTTTGTTCCTTCCATCCATTCTCGGTAACAGAGCGGGGTCTTTTTTGACAAATTCGAGACTGACGGACCCCACAATGGTAACATCCTTCGGACTTCATGCCCCTTCCTTCTCCACCACGGGAGTTGTACCCGAGCGAGCATCTCGTGTTGAAAACGATCCTGTGATCGAGGAAAACAAGGAGATACGTCGCACGCAAGCGTTCATGTTCTGGGCCATCACAACCAACTCTTCCATATATTGAACGATGTCTGGTCGCCTTTGAAACTATCAACATCTTAGCAATCGACGGTAGATAAGCACATCCTCGTTTCGGCCTGATGAGCTCGCCCTTTGTTTTATCTACGCCCCATCGATAACAACAAAACATGTGTTCGGTACATTCGGTGGCAGCAACACCGTTCATGAGTATGGCTAGCCAATCCGATCTCAAAGACGCGCAGCCCATCATGCAGCAGACGACGAATCAAACCTTGTCAGCAAGGTTCTCCAGTACGCTCCGGACCGACCCGAAGGCCTGCCTATTCGCGGGGCTGGTTTTAACCTCCCATCGAAAGCCACCTTGGGGGCTGTCTTACGCTGCAGATAAACTGGCGAGGACGCTATCTGCTTCGCGAAGTTCGTCGAGAGTGGTCACTCTTGGAATACCCCTCCCGTGCGAGAAAGCCTCTGCTTGATTGAATAATATGAGACGATTAGGCTGCATCCTGACTCACCACAGTCAACTATGCCCCTCGGACTTCGCGCAGCTGCCAGCGGTATGCTCCAATCCAAGATCTCGACCCTAGTCTGTGCCTCAGACCTGCGCAGACGGCCTTGGAGTACAGATCGCCTTTCAGTTTGCCTGAACGATGTCGCAACGTCTCGCGCGGCGAACACATTGTTTTCTATATAGCCGATGCGACGCTTAAGCTTCATCTTCCTGCCGCACAGGACATACGCCCTGCTGGAGTAGGGCTGAGAACAAGATAGTCATTCCGGCTTCTCGATCATTCTAGTATACCCTAGTCTGGTGTACATTTTTTTCTTTGCAGCGCCCGGACTATACGCGATGTTGTCGAACAGCTCGTGGACAGCAGACTATGTACAATACTCAGGTCAACCACTCGTCAATGTCTGCATTAGCTTCGCTATCCTCGAAACGTTTTTCATCGTCGCCTTCATCATCTCCTGGTATTTCAACAACAACAGCAGCAACAATAACAAGCTTACGCTGTGTCTTATCCTCACCGGGTACATCTTCTGCTTCGCGGGCGTAGTCCTTGGGACTCGTACGTGGTCCTCATCCCAGGGAGACTAATGCTAATGTAAATAAAGTCAAGATTACAGTTGGAGGCGCGGGATACCATGCCGACACTTTGCACCCAGAGACTGTCCGCAGGATGCTTAAATTGGTCAAAGCGCACGAACTCGTCTACGTCTTGTCGATACCGTACCCGAAGCTCGCGATAATGTGCCTGTACTTTCGCATCTTCAGGTCGCAGCTTGTCAAGGCCCTGCTCTACTTGACGGGGCTTGTTGTCCTCGCGACCTGCCTGTTTGGCGTCATAGCAGCGTTCGCCAACTGCAGGCCATTTTCAGCTTTCTGGAATCCTGGCGCACCAAGACATTGCACCATGGATACTATGACTGCATTTCGGTATTACAGCATTCCGAACATCGTGACGGACGTGGTCATGCTCATCGTACCGATACCAACACTATGGCGGCTGCAGATGGATCTTTTAGTGAAGATTGGCATCTTCGTTACCTTTCTTCTGAGTGCCATGTAAGTAGACCCACTTCTAATTTGCGATCTCAACACTCATGAGACTACAGTGGCATAGTTGGAGCGATACTTCGCTTCGTGTCTTTCTTACAGGTCAACATATTCGACGATATCACATACCTCGTCATCTCACCAGGTTACTGGACAATCATCGAACCTGGACTCTATCTCGTAGCAGCCACGGTTCCTACACTGCGACCGCTCGTCCGTCGCATCATCAAAGCAGCCAATCAATACGGTCCGATCACGAGGGCTGTTAAACAGTGCTATCAAGATACTTGCAGCACCACGAATCCGAATTCATCAGATGTTGAACTCGCACCCCGACAACTCTCTAAGAAGGGGTCTATAAAGCAACTCGAAACGGTCGGAAGAAGACCAAGCAGGAGCGTGCAGCTGGATGACTATCACAGAGTACAAAGCAACGCGCCGTTGAGTCCTAGGAGTATGGATGAAGATAGTATGGTTTGCGCAGATGCTGTAATTGCAGAGACGATGTCGCGGCAAGGGAGGAATCCAGACGGAACACTGGTGTCGTGGAGCCTGCAGCCTGTGCATGTGAGTCCCTTCCGGACGAGCTTTGTCATGAGAGACAAGTCCAGGGCAGATGGACGATTAGATAGGAAATAAGCTGTCGCGTGCTCGTATGCCGTAGACGGTATGCTCCACCCAGAAGACTGGTACTCTCCACATGGGTTTACTGCATGCAGCAACAACCCACGCGACCTGCCATCGAGATCAGTGGTGCTGTCGGATCTGGTAGAGCAGGTTCCCACCCCTGTTCCCACCGTTGATACATGTGTATACATTTAACCCGAAAGAGAAATAAATTGAGCCGCCCACGTGACAGCGTGAAAGAGCCACCCGTCCGGTAGTCACCATCTGAAACATAACGCGCAGCAGATATGATAAATGCACAGTGAGGTGAAGAGCGAGAATGACGGCATTGCCTCGCGAAGCAGGCCGCGCCGTGGTTGACGATGCACAAGCCAAGCGGCCGTTTCTGGCGGCTCGGGTGGTTGCTGCTGCAGGCCAACCCGAACGTCGACTCGACAGCACGACGAGCGCACACTCACCACGCACGCCGCCACGACCAACAGCGCCCTTCCCTACGGTCGCGCACGCCGGACGACGCCGCATGCTCCTTCGCAGGATCAATTGGAGCGCGACGCGTGAGCAAAGCGGCACAGGCTGGCCGACTCCGACGCGGTCGCAGCAATCTCGAGGCCCGTCTGGCGGCCAGGATCCCAAGTGTTAGGAGCCATAATACACCTGGGACACGAAACGAGCCCCGCCATCCCCCGTGCACGACTCGACTCGACCCGGCCCGCGAGCAGGCAAACAACAACCACAGAGGAAGGCACTGCAACGGCGCAGCTGGCTATGCGCACCGCGGCAGGCGTCCTGAGCACCCCGAGCGAAGACGACGACTGACGCATTGGGCACATTCACGGCCGAGGGATACTGGCACAGCTGGGGACCGCGCCCGCACGAGAGGACACGATGGTGTCCCACCACCCGTCGAAGGCCTCCCACTCGCAGTCGAACTCGCGGTCGTCCCAGCACGGCTCGGGCGGCTCCAATGCCAACACGCCCGGCCACGCGAAGAAGCCGTCGACGTCCTCGGCCGTATCGAGGACCGCCAGCCGCGAGGGCCGCCCGAGCAGAGAGGGGACCGCTCAGCGGGCAGCACAGGATGTCGCGGGGCTCAAGGACTACCAGCTGGGGGACTGTCTGGGCAAAGGAGCGTTTGGGAGCGTGTACCGGGCGCTGAACTGGGGCACGGGCGAGACGGTTGCGATCAAGCAGGTCGAGACGCAGAACATCGGCGCGGCGGAGCTCAAGACGATCATGATGGAGATTGACCTGCTCAAGAACCTCAACCACCCGAACATCGTCAAGTACCACGGCTTCGTCAAGAGCCCCGAGTCGCTGTACATCATCCTCGAGTACTGCGAGAACGGCTCGTTGCACAGCATCTGCAAGAACTTCGGCAAGTTCCCGGAAAACCTCGTCGGCATCTACATGTCCCAGGTCCTCCACGGGCTCGTCTACCTCCACGAGCAGGGTGTCATCCACCGAGACATCAAGGGCGCGAACATTCTGACAACGAAGGAGGGGCTGGTGAAGCTGGCAGACTTTGGCGTGGCGACGAAGAGCACAGATCTGGGGCACTTGAGCGTGGTGGGGACGCCGTATTGGATGGCGCCTGAGATTATCGAGCTCAGTGGAGCGACAACGGCGTCTGATATCTGGAGTTTGGGGTGCACGGTGATTGAGCTGATCGAGGGGAAGCCCCCCTACAACAAGCTGCAGCCCATGCAGGCGCTGTTCAGGATAGTGAACGACGAGCACCCGCCAATACCTGGCAGCGTGTCTCCGGTCAGTTTCCATTCTCCTACTGTGACTCGAACGTCTGGCTAATCTTCTACAGCTCGTTCGTGACTTCTTGATGGCGTGCTTCCAGAAGAACCCCACTCTGCGCATCTCGGCGAAACGACTGTTGAAGCACCCTTGGATCCTGAGTGCGAAGCGCACCGTGTCCGCTGAGCCTACGAAGCCTACCGAATACACAGAGGCGGTCAAGTCTGTCCAGGAATGGAACGAAGCGCTGAGGTCTCCAGGCTCGCTTCGTAAGTACAACAAGATCAAGAACGGTGCTTCACAAATACCGCCCCCGATATCCGCTGCTGCGAGGAGGTCTTCCATGAACGTGAACATTCCAAAGCACAGGCCCACCGCCGAGTCCTTTCGCTCGCCCGAGGTGGAGACAAATGACAATTGGGACGAGGACTTCGCGGACAGCGTTACGCCAAGCGCGCTTCACCTGCAGCCTCACCTGCGGCCACAGGACAACTTTGGCGGGCTCTTCTCGCATGACAAGCTCAAGGCTTATGCCAGCTTCGAATCCGTCACCGAGGAGGCGAGTCACCTAGACGGCGAAGAAACGGTGAAAAGTCCGCTGAACCCTCTGAACCTTCAGCACCTCCGGGGAATGTCCACTACTCTTGATGTACAGGAAGAGGCGAGACTAAACAACAACGCGAAGCCTTCTTCCTCCCGGTCGACGTCGAGTACAATGACCCCGTCTCCGGAAGATCGACGGGAGAGCCAGCCAAAGACAGCTTACCTGCGAGGAGTACCGAAACCAACGCAGCTGCCGAAGACAAAGGTTGCCGCTCTTGCGCGGCCGTCGGTGCTCTTCCGCGAAGACTCGGTGGAAGATTATTCAGATCTGACGGCGGAGGATGAGAACGCTTTTCAGAAGAACGTGAGAAGGTATCAAGTTGAGAAACCACGTGCACCTCCCACGCAGTTGCAGATCGCCAAGGCCGCGTCTTCATCACCTGCGGATTCGTTCTCGCCCAAGCTCTTCCATCCCAGCGACTTGAAGAGCGCGCCTAAGTCGACAAGGGATACGAAGCTCAACGGCAATGTCCGACAGCGCTCGGCGTCGTCGACGTCAAGAACATCAACACGGAAGATGGAGCGCTCGCAGTCTGAGATTGAGATGCAGAAGTACGCCGAGGACGATGACATTGACTTCTCAGACGTAAACTTCGGCGACAAGGAGCTAGGCTTTTCCAAGAGGCCGGAAAGTGACAGCGGGAGCGAATACAGCGGCATGGCGATGATCACTTCGAAGATGTCTTCGTCCTTTATTATTACAGACGACGATGACATGGACCCTTTTGCGAACTTCGAAGAGGGCTTGGAGAATATCAATCTTGAGAACAACGTTGCTCGTGATCGGGATGACCGGTTAGCAAAGCAGACGGAGAGCCTCGTTGGTGCTTTGAAGACGAGTCAACCGGACGATGTTCTGCTCGACATCACCGATCAGCTCATCCAAGTACTATACGAGTCGCCAGACAAGAAGCTCATCGTCTTGCGGTCACACGGCATGCTTCCCATACTTGAGATCTTGGGCGAGAAACCTACACACGACACTGTCCTTCGACTACTGAAGATCATCAATTTGATCATTCTGGAGGATGCTGAGTCGCAGGAATCGCTCTCTTTCTTGGGTGGCATACCGATCATCACGAATTTCGCGAGCAAGAAGTACCCAAGCGAGATAAGGAAAGAAGCTGCTGCTTTTGTGCGGCAGATGTATCAGACGAGTACGCTCACGCTGCAGATGTTTATCGGGTGTGGTGGCATCAATGTCCTCGTAGAGTTTCTGGAAGAAGACATCGATACAGAACGAGACCTCGTTCTGATTGGTGTCAACGGCGTGTGGAGTGTTTTCGAGCTGCAGGGGCCTACCCCAAAGAACGACTTTTGTCGCATCTTCAGCCGCAGCTCGGTGCTATACCCACTCTCACTCGTTCTCAACAGGGTCGCGGACGAGGAAGGCGAGCTGGCGCGGAAGATTGAGGGCAGGATCGTCAACATCTTCCTCATCTTCTCGCAGGCGGAGAGCCATGTCAAGGATCTTGTGGCTGATAGGATGATCCTGAAGCGTAAGTTTGCTGTTGTGTCTCGTTACTATTTGTCCTTCCCCAGCTCGGCTCGCCCCCCTGTGACCACAACAATCACTGACGTAAACAGGCGTGCTCAAGGACCTGCGCAAAATGTCGCCCACGCACCAAGTGACGATGCTCAAATTCATAAAGAACCTCTCCATGCTCTCGTCGACACACGAGGCCCTACAAAACTCCAACGCGATCGACATCCTCATAGAACTGTTGAAGACCTCCCGCCGCAAAGCCCACTATCGCGAAATATCGAATCAGATCCTCAATACCATGTACAACCTCTGTCGTCACAACCGGTCACGGCAGGAAGAGGCGGCGCTGTCGGACATCATACCGGAGCTGAAGGATATTGTGCAGAACAAGGGACACATCTTGAAGGAGTTTGCGCTGCCTATGCTGTGTGATTTGGCGCACTCGGGCAAAGTTACGAGGAAGATGCTGTGGGATGCAAAGGGGCTGCAGATCTACATCGAGTTGCTAGGTGATCGGAACTGGCAGGTCAATGCTCTTGACGCCATCTTCGTATGGTAAGCCACCCACCCACCCACTCCAACCTCTCGACACTAGCTCACTAACATCCACCGTAGGCTTCAAGAAGAAACCGCCCGCGTCGAACAATACCTCCTGACCTCCAACTTCTCCACCGCAATCATCGCCTCCTACACCTCCCCCGAACTCACCCAATCCACCTTCGAAGGCCTCCTGGAGCCCCTCCAGAAACTCGTCCGCCTCTCCCCGCCCTTGGCCCGCTCCCTCGCCGTCCCGGAAGTCTTCACCCGCACCGTGCAGAAACTCGGACACAAGGACGCTGTCACACGCCTCAATCTTCTGAGAATTTTGAGGACTATTTGTGATGCGACGGAGGATGAATGCACACTGATCAAGAAGTTTGCCGTCTATGATACGATACAGTACCTCTCTGAACACGACGCTGCGATCTTGGTACGTCAAATGGCCGAGGAGCTCGTAAAGGCGTGCGACGACGTCGTCAAGCGCTCCATCTCGCGCGGCTCCTCGCATTTCCGCCGTCCGCCATCTTCTATGAGTACGAGTACGCGTGCCGGGAGTGGGAGTAGCAGTGGGAATAGTACGAATACGAAGCTAGGCATGACGCCGCCGACTCCCACGACGACGATGACGACGAGGGATGGGAAGGCGTTGCAGCTAACGCAGCTCACGCAGCTACCGCCGACGCCGGTACAGCGCGAGCGCGTCGGGAGATCGCAGAGTACGGCGGGGATCTGGGATCTTGTCGAAGAACCTGCGCCCCCTCCGCCGGTGCCGATGCTTGTCAGGGCGAGTACTACGCTTGCTACTGTAGGTGGTTCGACGTCGACGTCGAATTCTGGATCTGGTGTTGCTGTTGGTGGGTCCGGGGCGATAGTAGGCAGTAGTAGTAGCAGAAGACCGCCGAGTAGGGATACAAATGCGAGTTTAGCGCGGATGGAAGCTAATCGCGAGATCTTCGGCGTCGGCGGAGCTGGCGGAGCTGGAGGGTTGAAGAGTGGGAGTCGGTTACCAAAAGCTAGACAGGGACGCTTGAGCGAAGTTGCGAGTAGGACGAGGAGGGGCGTTAGTGAGGTCGGTGTTGGTGTGAATATTGTAGGTGGTGGGGATGGGGACGAGAATGTGGCGAGTAAGCCGCTGCCGAGATTACAGATTGTGAGGAGAAGGAGGGAGACGTCTGGGGGGGAGATGGGGAGAAGGGTCGAGTAGGCGACGTGTCTTTTGAAGGGGGTCCGGAGAACTGGGTGCGAGTTTGAATAGGATAGGTGTTTGGTGTTCATAAGGTATGGGGGGGATGGGTTGGAAACAGCATTTTTAGACGGTTGGGGTGTTATGCGTGCATAGCTTTGGCGTTCTCTTTTACTTCTGCGTCTGGAGGCTGCCATGTTGCATACCTGTCCATGGGTTTTGGTAGCATGCACATAAGTTTAATCATTTACGAACATCTCATCGCTTATGAAATGCATTCGGTAGAGACCATTTAGATACATACAAGCACATCCAGCCTTTTCCTCCAACCTATCCCATTCCAATTTAGAACCAGAGGCACTTACAATTTGGCCTCATGTCTCTCCAATCCTCCCTGTTCTCTCACCAAGCCCCGTCAAATTGCTCTCAAGCAGTTGAAGATGATCGGGCCTTCAATCTCTCGCGCTGTTGCTCGACTACCATGTCCATGAACCGGGAAGGCAGCTCGGCATAAGCTCGGCATATTTGCCCGTAGCAAACTTTAATGCTCATGTTAAGGTAAGCGGACTCGAAAGAGAGCCCAGAGTTGCTGATCCTTGGTTGAAGGTGCCAGGGGTTTTGGCAAGTACGGATCGTTTCGGAAGAAGGAGTGAACCGATTTCCTCAAGACCGCTTCGAGGTGGTGTGGAATCGAGCAGCGGTTGGAATCGAGCAGCCAGATAGGGGTAACCCGGTGTGTGAAGTCATCCTAATCCATCTAAACTTTGCTTTCATATCCGGCTCTAGTCCATCTTTTAATTGAAACTTCTTAAATAAAATCTATAAGTCTATTCTAAATCTAATATTCTTGAATTTGATTGCATGTCCGGCTCTCGTTACTTGTTTGATAAGCAGATCACGAAGTTCTCTCTTCGAGTCTCCTATACAACTTACTGAGGTGCAACCAATGGTCTACTTCGGTAAATCCTTCCGCGGCTTAATGAATTTTTCAACCCTACTTAATTTAGCATGCAATCAATCTCTACTTCTTGCTGGAGGAGCTGCTCTCCTACACTCACGCTTCGGGTCCGACTTTAATGAAACCTCGAGTCTCTCTGCCACATGGGAACTCAAAGTCCAGACCTCAACCTTCTATGGATTGGAACCCTTCTAGTTCGGAGACATGCTGCGGACGGCTTTAAGGATTGGAAGACCTGTTACTGAGCATGTATGTTTAATTGAGATCGCATACTGGGTATCTAGAGACTTTTCTGAAGCTGCGACGAGTTCTTCTCTTCTACACTCACACTTTGGATCTGACTGTATTGAAATCTCGAGTCTTTTGGCTGTATGGGAACTAGAACTGGAGGCATCAGTTTCGATGTGTTAAAACTCCTCGATCTTCAGTAATATGCTGCGGACGGGCTTTGTGACTGGAAGTAAGTATATATACTATTAGGAAAGGGGAGGGGAAAGAGGCTCAGGGGGCTATACATCTGGCTTCTATTTGCTAAAGGAGCTTCTCTGCAGACTCACATTTCAAATATTTATCAAAATACTACAAATTTCGGCTTCATGGGTATTAAAACTCACTAAGCTTACGACATATGGACTCGAGGATTATCCCGTACAGCCCATGCTAAGACTATTTTGTCATTTAGAAAATACAGTGCGAAGCACCCATGTGGAGGAGTTGAGAAGGGGGGTTATATAAGCCCTCCTTTACTTTTAACAAGCCGCGCTTCTTTCTTTTACGTACAGGTCGAGGTCACGGTCGTATTAAAACAGAACGACCAGTAGTTTGATGGGGACTGAATCTGCTCGTGGCGATTGCTGAATCTAAAAAAGGCCCGGAGGAGTTCAACATGGGTTCAAAGCGCGCTATGTTTGGATACATGCTGGCTGAGGAGGATCGGGGGTATATGACCTATATAACCCCTCTGCTTCTCGCTGAAAGAGCTTCTCTTCTTTACGTTCGCGCCTCAGGTTCTCATTAAAAGTCGACATACAAGGAAGTCATGAGTATTAAAGCTCCTCAATAAAACGACTGATGTATTCAAAAAAGCTAGAAGAAATTCAATATACTTAAAAAACGCGCTATGTTCCTATACAGGCTAAGATCAGGGCTTGGTATCTGAAAGAGATCGGTGCTGGGCATCCATGTGGAGGACGTCAGGAGGACGGTGGGTATATAGACCTCTTCCTTCGCTACCGAAAGAGCTTCTCTTCTTCACTTCGCACCACAAGTTCTCATTAAAACTTAATATCCCAGGAAGCTATGCGTATTTGAACATACTATTCAGGTCTAGGATGGATCAGAAGCTATTAAGCATCCTCGGATGAACAAATAGTGTTCAGCGCACCGGCGCATGCTGAATTAAGGCTTACTATCTGAAAGGCTGTGGTTCTCATCGCGCATGTCAAGTACCTAGTTGAGCAGGGGCGTATATAAAGCTCCGCTTCTCTTGTTAGAGTCATTCTCTATACTCATACTGCGGGTCTTTACCAAAACCTGATACCCAATGAGCAATGGATTTCAAATCACGTCAAATTTCGCATGTATGGATTTAAAGCTATGCAGTATCGTCGCACCATTCAAAAAGTCTTCACATCGCGTTACATGCTGGGATCAGAGTTCAGTATCTGAAAGAAGTTCACAGCAAAGTGCATGCTTCTTCGAGGAGGAAGGGTATAAATCCTTCTGCGAAGCGCGATAGCATCTTTTCTCTACTCTCAGGCTCAGGTCTTACTTTCCAAAAGAAAGAGAGGGGGAAAAATGGTGCTTCAATTTCACAGAATATTAGAACCACTCGGTTGGACAACTGATGAGGTCAAGCTATCAAGCATCCTCGCATGAACTAAAACGCTACTGCGCCCTGAGACATGCTGGTATTAGGGCCAGGTGTCTGAAAGAAGCTGGCGATGCAAATGCGGGATCAAGTTAGGAGAATGGGTATGAATTCTTTCTCAAAGCTATAACGGCTTCTTCTTGCACTCTCACGTTCAGGTCTTACTTCCAAAAAACCATGCCTCCTACTTTCATGGAATATTAGAATTGGTAGACCAGGCCAACCACAGAACAAAGGCTGCTAAGAGACGCGCATAAATTCAAAAAGCTGTAGACCTCGAGTGCATGCACCCATCTCCCATCTAAGAGTTCAACAATGTCGCATCAGAGTATCTATGCGTCCGTAGTTGTTCAATTTTTGACAAGATGGCGTAGCCATCAGGAGGCGAAAGGGAGTGGGTATATAAATCTTCCCGCACCTCCCTTTTGGTGACTTCTCCTCTTCACACTTTTGACCCTCAGTCTTAAGCCTAGAAAGATCCAGACGCAAGACTCATGGAATATCGAAGTTGTTGGACAAGGGCGGTCATTGTGTAAGAGCTATCGATAAGGATCGTATGAAATAGAAAGCTACTGAGCCGCTGGACATGCCGGTGACGGGCTTATGAGTTGTCATTCTACCAACAGTCATCCCATGCGTCCACGACGATCTCAGTATCCACGAAGATAGCGTGGCACGAGGGAGGGGAATGGGGAGGGAGAATATAAACCACCAATTCCCTCGTATGACTTGACTTCTTCACACTTTCACGCTCAGGTCTCATATCCTCATTAAAAAAATAGCCTCGAATCATGGAATATTGGAAACACCTCTCTCGGCGCCCCATAGTGCAAAAACCGCCAAGGAAGCACTGTATGAATTAGAATACCTTTGCGCACCGGCACATGCTGGAACAGGCTTGCGGATTGGAATGTTAGCATCAGGCTATGCATGCGATCACGAATCTCCAAAAACTCAGCCAGGTCGTCTGATGGGGGAGATAGAGTGAGGTATATAAGCCTCTTCCTCTCTTACGAGAAGAGCTTCTTTTCCTAACGCTTTCGCACTCAGTCCTGATTTCAGAAGCGAACAGCCGGATCCACTATGAATATTTGAGAAACCATACACCGGTCTACGATGGTTAAAATCTTCTTGAGGAATGCTGTGGACAGAAAAACTACTGCGTCTCGAGACATGCCGAAGACGGGGTTGATAGTGGAAAGTGGTTACTGATTAGCATGTATGTCCGATAGAACGAGAACCTTGGAGTTCTGGCCTAGTGCGAAATTGAGGGCATATCAAGGGAGAGGTATATAAATCGCTCCTCTCCTACGATAACAGCTTCTTTCCTTCACACTTCTACATTCAGTTTTACGTTTAAAACTAGCTCACTGGCCACTTCATGACTATTGCAAACACTAAAGCTGAGAGACTATGGGTAGAAAGTGGCAGTAACTTTAGATTATGCTCTAGTGCCGGAAGTATAAAAACACCTTCTCCTTTCTACTCGTAATTCCTTTCTACACTTCTAGGTTCATCCTTCCTTCTGGAACTGGAAGCCAGCAAATCCCATGAACATTCAAAACCATGCAGTCGGTGATCCTGAATTAGAACTCGGCTTCACCACAAAATATGGGGTTGTATCAAAGCTTGGGAGTTTGAGAGGCATTGTGCTGTTGGGTTGCGTACGTATTCAATTTCAATGATCCATAAATATGTATGCAGAGGCGCTTATATGGACGAATATATAAACCCCTCCTATCTACTACCCTAACTTCTTCTCGACACTTACACCTTCGTGTCATGCGGAAACTATCAGAAACAGTTCATAGAAGTCTTAAAACTTAGAAATACTCTAGATGATGGATTGAAATCTGACTGCGTCCTGTCCCATGCTCTAATCTCTTATTTTCCAAGTTTAGAACATGCTTACTACTCAGTACATTCATATCACATATTGAGAAGCGCAGGGGTGTTTGGGTGATGAATCTTATTATTTCTAGTAGAAGAGCTTCTTTTCTTCACGCCTTCATATTCGGAACCTGCCTAAATCGAAAGAACTATGCAGACAGCTATATGCGACCTCCATAACGTGCGATGCATGCAAATGATGAATTAAAAAGTAGAACCTTGCTTGGTCAATGCTCTAACTTCTTACTTTCGAAACATAAAACGGATGTACTTCTCCTTAGATGCGTATCGAAAAGCTAGGAGAAGTAGAGTATATAAAAGCCCCTCGAGCCACCCTAGACTTCCCATTATACTTCTACATTTAGATCTAATCTATTAAAAACCATATATGCAGCATGAATAAATGAGTATTAAAATCCGGCAACGTGTCATATAATGAATTAGTACATCGCCACAACTTGGGTCAAGCTCTGGTCAAGCATGATAGAGGATGAGGGGTATATCTAAAACCGCCCTCGATAGCCATCTAAGACTTCGTCCCCACACTCACACACTAGGTGTCTCTCTGCATGAAGACCTTACAAGACGATGCCGCATGAATATCAAGATATCTAGAACGCCCTGGACAGGTATCAAAGTCCCGCTCACATCGCTGCATGTACCAACTTTAGTATTTCTCCTAATGAAATCTTAAAGCATTATCGCGCATGCTCTAATTTCTCATTTTTGAAACTAAAAAATGAGGAGCTGCTGGCAGTCATGCGCATTGATAAGATTCAAGCACATGAGGGGTATTTAGACCCTCTTCGCTCTTATTATATCTCAGTTCGTGACAACTAGATCTCATGAATCAAAATTCGACGACAATACAGCCTATGAATACTGAAAACCCGAGAGATCCCAGATGATGAATTGAAACCGTACAGCATCTTGGACAATGCTCTGTACAGTGCTATGAAAGGTTAAAATACGCATCTAGGCAGCTGCATGTTCGTTTTCAAAAGTTCTACATGTGCCGCACATGCACGCATAGTCCAACTGGGATATGAACCCGCTCGATGGATGTTACGGACTACTCCATTATATTACTGTGCTAGGTTCTGATCAAAAGAAAACTTTCGATGCGCTTATGGATACGCAAACACACAGGAATTGGATCTCATGTTTTTAAACGCCGGACAGGTCGCCACATGTAGTAACTCGAGATTAGAAATCTTTGTAGTCACTACAATAGTGGTAACCTGTATATTTGAAACTTGAAGTATCAACTAGAATTGGATTGAGTAGTGCACCAGCGGGTATATGAATCTCTCCCTCCAACCACTCTACTTCTCTACACCTTTCTAGCTGCGGACTCTATTCAATTGGAAGACTAAGCTAAGAACACTAAAAAGATTCGAGTCTCGCTTTGATGTAAACAAGAAGCAGATATAACACCTTATGTATCGAATGTTCATTTGGGAGCATTGAAACGAAGCCGTCATTGAGGCATGCATTGCCAGTCTCGAAGAACTTTGGTAGGAGCTAGATGTATGTATATAAACCACCTCCAGGCGGCTCTCTCACTTATCTAGATATTCCAGCCTCGGGCTCTGCTCATAATAAAATAATTAAAGGTTCCTGATCAGAACCTCATGATATTAAAACTATGCGACATTGCTATCGATGTGTTCAGTGACCGCTTACAAGACCACACGCGCTAAGCTCGAGTTTCGAGGTATTAAAACCACGATGACGTCATTGTATGCATCTTTGAATCTTAAGAACCTAGACCGACAGTCAAATGAGACTATGATATCTCTATTCTTTCTCTTCCTCGTCTTGTCTACAGACTCAGATATCCAGATTCTCGAAAGCATCAGGAACCGCAACTCATTTGGCTCATGCATCCTATAATATCTACAACGCACTGGTAATGTAACAAGTAGTCGCAACGTCTAAGACATACAAAGAATAGAGGGATAAGCCTTCTGAACTGTGACAATGTTTTACTATGCATCTCCGAACCTCAAAGACACAGAGTGAGAGTTGGATCAGGGTATACAAACCCTACACCTCCCAGCATTTCTCCAATCTGCACGCCCACACCCTTAACAGGGTCTTTGTCCATCTAAAAGCCAACGAATCAATAACGTCTAAATATTAGAATATCTACAACGGGCTGTAAATGTATCAAAAAGTGGTACCTGCCCAATAATGTTTTAACGCATCCTCAATGTTTTAAGAAATCGGTAGCATCATTGGTGTGCAATTCGGCTCTTATCTCACTAGAAAAGGGTTTGATGAACGTAATGGGGTATATAAACCCTCACTATCGCCAGGTTTTCACTCCATACATTCACACCTCGGATTTTGACCTTGATCAAAAGACCAGTGGTGCCAGAACCATGAATTATAAGTATTGCTACAATCCTTGATGTATCAAAACTTGTCAAACTCCTACAACATGCTCTTAAGTACTAGAGTAAGGCATAAATCAGGACTATACCTAGTACACAATATCTTTGATGGCGCCACGCCATCCACTCGTCCAATATACAGAGGGTATCAGGTAGCGCGTCAACTAGGATTGGATCAGGCTAAGTTTCTATGGAGGGTAATTCGTGCAGAAATGTCGCGAACGGTCGCAAACGTGGTTGGCTACCAGAAAGTCTTGCAGAGGGGCGCTGTACCACCTGCCAGTAGGACTCGGCTAATTGAGGAGTGTCCGTCTCCGCACCACAACGCTATCCAATCGGAAGGCTAGACGTACCTATTGCAATCAGATGCCGCCCCGATCAATATAGACATGCAGAACAACTTTGAACGTTTTATAGAGATCTGAGACATGCATCACTTGACTTAGGTTCCTCGATATGCTATTATAAGATACCCATGCTCTTGGAGAAGTGTCACTATAACTGATCACTACCAGAACATGCATGCCCGGAAGGCTTTCCAAATGAGTGAACCTTGAATCATGAGTGCCTAACAAATTTTCCCAGGAAATGATGCCAAGTGGCTGTAGGGTCTCCACGCTCGATGAGGTTGACCCGTCAACATAACAAGGCGAATAAATAGCCAATGATTCCAGCTCCAAATCTTGTCTATGCTACCTTTTACACCTACGCTTCGTCAGTCATGAGACCTAATACCGTTATACTCTCAACTTTGGCCTTCCTGCCCGTGGCAATCACGGCATTGGCCCCGAGCCGAGCCTGGGTACCACCAATCAGAGCAGTTGCTGCACCCGCAATTCCTACGCCTACACTCACCTCGGACTTCAAGAAGGGAAATGTGTCCGCGCAATGGGCTCCCGGACATCCACTGCAATGGGGAACAGAGGAGAAGAAATACGTTTTCCCCGACAGCTTCTACTTTGCCGCGCTGAGCGGGGATGAGAGATACGTTGCTATCGTCAATAATACAAATATTCAAGTTCTATCCTTTCCGGACTTTACACTTATCTCAACACCGACATATCCTTTTCGAGGAGATCAAGTATCGGCCGAAATCTTTCGGGTTGCCCCTAACGGCCAATACGATCTGCTTGTAGCCGCGACCAAATATTCAAATGACATAGCGACAAGGGATAGGGTCTTCCAAATACGTCTTTCTGGAAATGGAACCCAGATAGGCGACGCCATCGAGCGCGCCGGGCAACTCACCACCTTCGAGACAACGTACTCTGGTTTCACGACGCCATTTAGTCCGATTAATCGTCGGTTTCTAGTGAAGGACGGTGCCAATGTCACGGCGTACGATTTGGATGATGTCACCTACAACCTCACCCTATCTGGTCACACGGACTCTCTCATGAGTGCTGTCTTTAGTCCAGACGGCAAGTACGTCGCAACAGCAGCTTGGGATGGCTACGGCAAGCTTTGGGATGCGACAACAGGCAAATTGATTCATGACTTCGGGCCATTCACCGGGCAACAGAACTGGCTCGCCCGATTCTCTCCCGACGGCACGCAAGTCATCATATCTGTCGGAGGTAGAGCACATGTTATGATCTGGAAGGTGGAAGATCTCACTGCAGAACCGGCCGTGCTTGGTCCGTATCAGGATTGGGTTCGAACGATCGAGTACAGCCCCGATGGAAAGTACCTTGCAACTGGGGAATATGGTTACATACGCATCTACAAGACCAGCGATTGGAGTGTTGTGCAGACCTGGGAAGCAGAAGATCGAGACCAGTGGGAGATCTACCAGCTCGCTTGGCTAGATGGCGGGAAGAGGCTTACCTATCGCGCTTTACACGGAGTTGAGGTGTACGACTTTGAAACGAACCTCAAGTATAGATGGGGGCCAGGGGACTTCGATCATTCGAACAGTGGGACCGATAGTACGTGGTTAGTAAAAAGTAAAGGCTGGATAGGAGGTGTAAAGGGTGATTTGTCGATTGGACTCTGGAAATATCCATCCTAGATCTGAACAAATACGAGTTAGGAAGTCGATAGACGCCTACAACAGACCGCCGAATTTTGTTTGACATTGAGAGTCCGTGATTAGGGCCGTGTAGAATTTCTCCACGAGTTCTCCCTAGGCAGCCACAGCAACCATGCACCTTATGATCGTCGCATCATAGTACCATAGTTCATTCGCCTTGATTTGTCGGCGATTTTGACTCCGCACCACCAGGGCGGGATGCCAAAATAGGACAACAGTGCCTCTCGCACGAAAGTTGACAGAGTTAATATAGAGGCCATGCCACAAGGCCAACCTCAATCTGGGTAAAATAGTCAGAATATTGCGTACTGTTCACTCCAATGCATATCAATATAGCTTTGCATATTTTATTCACCGTAGCGAGAGTTCTATATGCAGTTCGCATTGCGCTGCAAACATCGTCTCTGGGAACAGCTAGTATATTAGTGTCAGTGCAGAAAGGCCTCCGCCGATAGTTGCTATCGACGCACGACACTCACCATGAAGTTTTACAATGAGGCCCTCGTAACAAAGGCGCTTTTCTCCTCGCTTGTGCTTCTACAAGGTGCGCTCGTTGCCGACGGTCACTGTGAGTGTCTAGCCTGCCGCCTGTTGCAAGATCTAACATCTTTAAGATGGCTTTCCTACCGTTGTTGTGAATGGCATTGAATCTGAGTGGTGGGAGTACGTTCGGTAAGCCTCTCTGTTGCTCTAAATCAGTATACGGATTAACGTGTTCCGGAAGCGACGTTGGCTATGGTCCATACACCGGCCAATTCTTTCCCATCTACGACTGGCACGAGGAAGGTCAGGTTTGCGGTTACAATGGCACAAAGACGGGCCACGGGACGAAGACGCTGAAAGTCGAGGCCGGCACGAACATCAAATTCGTTGCTTACTCTTCTACATATCAGTCGGGAGATATCGCACCCCATCCAGTCAGTATGACCGTTTGAGTTAAGTCAGCGTGGGCCAGTACTCACCTAATGAAGTATTACAATGATAGCGATGGCATCAACCATAACGGACCCGGCCAAGCGTATATGTCTCTTGCACCAGGTGCTTTAGAGGACTACGACGGAAGTGGTGACTGGTTCAAGATCGGATCATATGGCTCGACTGATGGGCAGTACTGGGATACCGATCATGACAGAAGTGGGGTAAGGCTGATGCGTATTCATCTTGTTCAACGAAGAAAGGACATTGACGAGCTCGCAGATGAACTTTACGATTCCAAAGACCACTCCGCCTGGGAAGTACCTGCTGCGCGTTGAGCACTTCAATATTTCGCCGTACTTGAACGGGACTCAACAATTTATCAACTGCGCACACGTTGAAGTTGGTGGACCTGGCGGAGGCACTCCAGGCCCTACCACCAAGTTTCCCGGCGCGTACGACATCAGAGACAGCGGTAAGTCCTTGCTATTCCTCAGGTCCTCAAATGAAGCTGATGAGAATGTCTAGCCATATGGCTCCCAACCGCAATGTGGGCACCATACAAGCCAACGCCACTATTGAAGGCTTATAAAGGTCCTGGGCCTGAGGTGTGGAAAGGTTGAAGCAATGACAACCCCGAAAGTAAGGTATATGACTCGAGTATGGAAATAATTGTGTTTCCCAATAGCCATAGGTATTTAGCGGATACAATTGATAAACATACTTTTTCGCGTCAGCCTACATCCCATCTATAGGCATTACCCTTCGGGAGCATTGCAATTATTACGGGATTCAGTTTCGTCTCGCCCAGGTAGGTAGGTGGACGAGTGACAGTGTCAAGATGAAGTTGAGGGATTATTGAAGGGCTGACGTCACGAGGCGCAGCTGAACGGTACCTACCTACACTAGTATGCCAGCAGGTGTTTAAGATCACTTGAGAACCACGCGACTACCTACTCGAGTTCATGCATTCAGCCTATTGCTCAGCACCAACCGAAAGCAACGGTAATGACAGATTCACATTTACGAAAGAGGCGTTAGGGTACGTCAACGAGACCGTCGTCCCAAAAATCCTTGACACACCCGCAATATATGTTTCGTTATCAGCATACTGCCTGCTGAAAGCCGCTGGCAGCGTGAAAAATGGACGGGGAGCTTTAAAAGATTTCTCATGGTAGCTCAACTTGTCAGAGCTCTTTGTAGACAAAGGAAAGATATCGCGTTGGTTGGCAGTCTGCCTGAGTCTGGTATTCGAGACATTATTAGTCTCTACCCGAGGGAACAGTCGAGCATTGCACAGCCACGTCACCAAGTGCCGCCCACTCGGACCTGAATTATGGTGCAGCTCGGAGATGACAGCGAGCGATGTTACGTTCTAAACGAGCCGTGCGGTCGAAATACGACAATCGGCGCGTACAAGCCGAGGATCCGATGTGATGATTGCATGTGCAGCCTTCGAGACAAAGGCAGGCTGATAGAGTGATTGGACGTGTAGCGGCTGGTGATGAGACAATGCGGAGTACAGTATCGCCGAGGAATGTCAACCCTTCGAAATCTCCGGTACACTACCGCCACTAGCCCACTGCCCTTACCTAAATCGAAATCACAGAATGCTTCTTCGGATTAAAGTTATTGTTTGTGAAGCTTGATAGCAAATAAGCTTCCTTCACTTCCAGGGATCGGGATGTGCTGCCGCGTCATCTCGCAGCTTGACACTACGCCTCAGCCACAACGGGTAAACAGTATGCTACCAATAGAATTGCACCTATTTGACACAAGATTCACCTTGTTAATTAGTTGAGTACTCTCTCCTTACACCAGGAGACCTGCTGTCAAATCCACAGCAGTCATGGCTCGCTATCTTCGCAAGATGTATTTCTGTAGACTCCTCACTCTTCCAAGTGCAATTGAAATTCGAATAGACGAAGACGATCGCGATACCGATGACCTTGAGCTTCTTGCGCTGAGTGCGGATCCAACTTCCCCCACATCTTCTCGCTCGGAGGATGACGAACTTCTTGGACCTTATCGCCCTGCGAGGGTGCAACATGCCAATACCTGGCTGGAGAGAATGTCGTCGGTCTGGTCGAAGTATCAGGTATGAGCACCTGAGCTAGGCCCTTGAGACGAACAATGAAGACTCGGGGCCAACCACACATTCACAGCTCAGACCCATACCAAATGCAAGCAACTTATGCACGCGAAGAATACTACAGTTCGCATATCCCTTCTCGCTAATTGTAACAGGTGCAGTAATATCGTGGTAAGTTGCTGTTTGTAATGGGGCGCCTGGCAGCTTTCAACTAAAGTTGTTTAGGATTATAATACTCCTATGGCGACCGAACGCATTAGATCCCTTTGACGACTTCTTCACCAATTTTTGGGAGCAACGGCTCCTGTCAAAGTCTCAGTACCCATCCGATATCTTTGGAAGTGTTCTCCCAATACCATGCCACTCGCACAACGACTACTGGCGTCGCACACCTCTGTTCGCGGCTCTCGGGTCTGGTTGCATTAGTGTCGAAGCCGATGTGTGGCTCCGTGACGACAATCTATACGTTGGCCATACGGAGCATGCAGCAAGCCCAAGCAAGACGCTGCAAGGGATGTACATCAACCACCTGGTAGAGATTCTCGACCATATGAACTCCGATACTACTCACTGGAAACGAAACACCCCGAACGGGGTGTTCTACAATGATCCACAACAGACACTGACCCTCCTGATTGACTTCAAGAGCGAAGCAGGCGAGATATGGTCAGTCCTGTACCACCAACTGCGCCCTCTTCGCGAGCGAGGCTGGCTTACACACTGGAACGGCACACATCGCATCGAGCGACCCGTCACCGTTGTTGCAACAGGGAATGCAGACCTACATACCTTGGTCAATGGCCATCACATCCGCGATATCTTCCTCGACGCCCCCCTCAACGCGCTTGAACACTTCTCAGACGATGGCGAAAGCTTCCTTTACAACGTGTCGAATTCATACCTAGCCTCTGTCAAATTCTTAAAAGCCCTCGGACCGCTCTCGCCCACCGGTTTCTCGGACGACCAAATCCAGAAGTTAAGATTTCAAATCAGGTGCGCGAAGGAGAGAGGATTAGTTCCGAGGTACTGGGGAATACCGAGGTGGCCTACGGGCTTGAGAGATGAGGTGTGGACCGTGCTGATCCAAGAAGAAATCGGACTATTGAATGTGGACGACCTCAGGGCCGTGAGGAAGGGAAGATGGGGGTCTTGGTCACACGGCGTTGTGAAGAGGGTGAGGAGACTCAGGCATCAAGGCTCGCGATTTTCCAAAGGTATGCATTGAAGGTTCATGCCTCACGTTGAGTAAAAGCGTATCGTAATTTATATAAACTCATATACTAATACATGTATCGGTCTTACAATCAATTGTCAAAATAGTGGTTTACCAAAGGATCATACGTCGCGTTTCCATACGCACTGCCTCCGTAGTCCAGATACCCAGCAACATATGGTTCCGGTACTCTGCCTGTGATCTCACTAGCATTACCAAACACCCAAGCTGTCTGCATGCCCATGATTCTGTGTGCGACAATATGACAGTGCATCATCCACACGCCAGGCTCAGACACGTTTACCCTCCACGCGCGCCAGCCAGCAGTCGTGTTCGGAACACCACTTGCAGCGTAACGATACTGCATCGTAGTGTCGCGGGTCGCTGGCGTCCACCCGCTCTCTATATATAGCGCATCAAGCTTCGCGTTGTTGGCCGTCGCATTGTAGGTTCCGTTTCCAGAACCAAGATCCCAGTAATGCCTTCCATGAGCGTGGAAGGGATGGATGTCCCAACCGCCACTTTGACCGTTGTTGTTCTCCCACACGATGTCGATGACCTCGCCAAGCTTCGCAGGGTATGCAAGAGTCTTTGGATCCCAACCGTAATTCTTGAGTGCAGCCTCATAGTCCGGTATCGCTGACTCGCCTCGCTTGTAGATCTCGGTCAAGTATGGATAGCTGATGTTGGCTTCCTTCCAGATGTTACCGTTCTGTGCCCATTGTAGAGTTCCGTTAGACTTCTGCTGCACGGTGATTACGACGGTACGAGAGACAGACGATGATGGCGGGAAAGGGTTGGCGGTGGTGTTGTATGGTGTCAATGTGTATTCGAGCCAGTCCGAGACCTCGGAAGGAAGTGTGAGCGGCTTTGACTCTGGCAGAGTGATCGAGGTCTCATTAGAAGGGCGGTCGGATGGTAACTCATATGACAGAATGGCGTAGCCTGAGACATTGGCTGGTCGATCGCGGTTCTCGTATTGGATCCAGAAGCTAGCCTGGTTCAGTTTCTGAATCTCCTTCGCAGACTTCGTTTTGAATAGCAAACCGAATCGCTGCCCAGGCGCGATTTGGAGATGGTCCGTCTTCGCTTTCTTGGTAAGTGCGCCGTCAGCTGAGATAATTGTCAATTCATCATGATGCTCGATTCCAAGGGTAATTAGAGAGATCACTTGTTGCCCGATGAAACGCAAACGGTACGTCTTTCCTGGTTGGACCTTGATTATGTGAGGAAGACAGCTCTTGTCAGTCGCATTGTCTGACTGAGCTGTACCACTCTGGCCATTCAATAGGATCGCGTTCGTCTCGCCGCTCCAAACAAACGGATTCGCAAGTAGACCAGTTTCGATGGTTGTGTCGGTCTTATTATAGTAGTCCTGGAAGTTCAAGATGATGTCGTCATCATAGTCGTACGGCTCCTTCTCGCAAGACTTCACAATCAGTGGTCCCGAGGCAGTAACCTCTTGAAAGCCGATGTGGGAATGATAGAAGTACGTGCCAGCCTCGCCAGCTTCAGGACGAATCTCATAGTCGAAGAAATGACCTGGTGCAATTGGCCACTGGCTTGCTTGAGGAGTGCCGTCAGAGTATGGCGCCACCCTCGCTGTGAGACCGTGCCAGTGCTGGAATTGTGAGCCTAAGATGCTGATGCTTCCAGATTGGGCCATACATACGACGGTAAGATTGTGATCCGGAATCTTGTTGTAAACACGGATCCATGTCGTCTTCCCCTCCTCGAGATACAAAGTCGGTCCTGGGCTCGTACCGTTCAGCAAGACCGAATATCGCGATTGACAGTCTATTGAAATATTGGCCGCCGTTGCATAGAGAACGCTGTCAGGGGCCCAAGAGGCATCGTGCCGCCTCAATGTCGCCTCAACCGCAGCGGTCCAGAATCCCAGCAGAGCCGACGCTGCGAAAACAAACGAGCGAACAGTGAACATGGTGTGCAGAACTGCATGGCTGGCCTTGTGTTGTATTTAAACTTAGATCGAATCTTGGTGATGTTCGCGATCGACATGAGGCTTTGGCGTGCTGATGGGTGGCCTGGCCGGCGGTGCTCGTATGTCCCCGGTATTTCAGATTCGGGGCACCGAAACACGCTCTAGTGCTGACATCGTGTTGTACCAAAGCACGTTACGGTTGCTCGACATTGGGGGCGGAATACTGTGTTGTTTCCTCATCTGATGTCACGGACCGTTTACGACAGCCAATAGCGGAATTGCTCGAGCTCCCCGGGAGAATGTAAGGCAGGAAGCATTAATGAAGCGTTGCGGCCTTGCATTGAGTGGACAGGGCTTTCCCTCTCTCGACAAGCTGGCAACTACAAGATGGGAGTAGGCCCCAAAAAGCTCTATATATAGTATTCTATAAGAACGAGTTAGGAAAGGTAAATGGCTGGCTAAATGATCAATCAAGGTGTGTTAACAGGTCCATTACGCAATTGGCAATGTTATAGCATAGCCGCTTTCCACCAGCAATGTGGCGGCACTTAGCCGGACTAGGAAAGAAAGAAACAACGTAAGGCCTCCTATAGAGCGCCACGACAGGCTTGTCATGGACACTAAAATGGTAATAGAAATCCGCACAACGACCTCGGGACAGAGATTATAACTCTAAGCAAGAGCCATCTTTGGGCTCACGCTTGATGGCTTCGCACCAGGACTAAAAGCAGCAGTAACGATAGGCTGTGCGCCTAGTACAGAGACGCCAGTCTGAGGGTCCACATATCGTATCACAGCTCTTATAGCGCTACGACATTGTATGAGATCCTGTTTATGTAGTATCTAAAGATGCAAGTGCCTTATATAGTTAATTTGTTTCCATACTCGACAAAGGCTGTTTGCGTCTCGAGTCTACAAGATATAGCCAAGAAGACAGAATGGAAGGCTCTTACTATTAGTGGGGTGCTCGGCTGGCTGAGATGTACGATGGAGTTCAGAGCCCAATACCACGCGGCTGGTTCAACACCTGGATAGAAAGACGAAGCGGTGCACGCTACGAGATGATGTCCACGCTATTTGGTATCATGATAGCCATCATCTTGGGCATCCTGGACCTACCGGTTCCGATCTTTCAGGCGTGGATAGCCTGACAGCAGTGGAAGCACCCTGTCTTTGGTGGTTGAATGGGGTGGATATCCTCTTGAGATTCGGAAGATGATCAGGCCGCTCTACTCCAATAATGATAGGCCGCCACTCGTTTTAGTCGTCGGAATCGTGACCAAATACCAAAGGCGCTCTTGTCAACACGCCAACAGAACGACGACGTTCGCGTAGAGCTGCAGCCGATAACACAGATACACGTAGCTAGAGAAGCACCGGTCAGTTCAAGAACAACACGTCGGATAGCCATACATCACTGTGGCTAAGGGTCGAGGGTATTAAGGAAGGGCATTCACAATCGCGAAGATGACGCTCTATCACGAGTCAACAAGCCTACAAGCCTACAGAAGCACTTTAGTGTCAAAGCCATTCGTCACGAGAAGCCCACCTCACCTGCTGAAAGACTTCGCGCTTGTCACTGCAGTCTGCTGTCGCGAAAATTCTGACCGTGGTTGGTATAGCAGAAGTGGTCTCATCTTTGCGCCTAATCTGCTCCTTCATGAGCGTGTGAAGGGTCGGGCCTTGGGGCCTGGCTTTTGTGTGAGACTTGGGACAGCTAGCTTGATAGTCCGTAACACATTGTTTTTCTAGATTCTCTCGGGGGAGTACCGATGTTCTTTCTTAGATCTTGGAAGGGTACGTAATAATGGCCACCATGACTAGTGTCCCCATTGCCACCATCTTCGGTTTACTCTGGAGGTACCATTCCAATGGTGTGCTTCATAAAATTTGAGGGTTCTTTGGTGGATTCGCAAGAAGCTGCAGTCGCTCTGTGCTATCGTTAGAGGCTGCATTTCTTCGTACCTAGGTGCCGCATTTGCGACCTAAGCTCGTTTCAAACACCGCGTTCGGAGAGTCTAGGTCGGGACACACACTCGTCAGTAGTGCACCCACCATCGCGAAGGATTGGGGAGGTTCAAAGCTTATGCGCCGTCGAACGAAGCCAAAGGTCGAGGAGGTTGAAGATAACAAACACCGTGGACAACGGAACGCGAAGATGACGCGTGGGGCAGACGCTAAAGGATCGCGACATCATTGGCTGACCTGCAAACTACAACCCTGCGATCAGCATTAACAACATAGAATTGTCCTCACGTTTAGCATAGAGTTTGTTGAAGACATTGGCAGGCTCTTGGTGAAGTGAAACGGTGACGAGGCGTACGTGTCATATTCTGTGACGTCACTATCGCATTGAGCTCCTCCTGCGTACCTTGCCTCGCCGTTCTTCACGCCTCACCACAACCTCTCAAACTACTTACTGTCTTCTCAATCAACTGTTGTATCAAACTTTGCCGAGAATGGCAGAAATCGCAGTAGGTGCAGGCGCCGTCATCGCAGCCGAACAGGTGGTCTCTACTACTGTTGAAGCTGGCATTGTAGGTTACATGGTCACAAAACCCACACTACCTCTCAAAGCGACCTTCACAAAGTTCGCAGATGCTAAAGATGATGGAACTACGTAAGTCTAATCCTCTACCTATCTATAGTCTGCTAAGTCCTGCAGTCGATCGCTGGCACGTGCCAACCACAGCTTGACCGTTGTAGGCAACAAAGCATACATATTTGGAGGAACCACGGATGCAGGCGATGCGACGAACGATATACACATCGTTACTTTGGGGGAGGAAGTCCAACCTGAATCAGACTACCATCTAGTGCCAGCCTTACCGAATGAAGACGGTGGACCAGTTCCCGTGGCCAGAGACGCCCATGCGGCCTGCTCGTATGAGAAGCGAGTCGCTATCTACGGAGGCTTCTGCCAAGGAGAAGCAATCGACGAAAGCTGCTGCATCTGGACCTTCGACACTGAGAAGTTGACATGGGCAAAGCTTCAAGCTGCAAACGCGGACTCTACCCCGGGCCCAAGAGCCTTCTCAAAGATGTTCGCTCATGATGATTTCATATTCCTGTACGGTGGTACCGATAGCAGTTCATCACCATTGAAGGATCTGTGGCGGTTCGATATCAATGCAGAGACGTGGACGCGACTTCCAGATGCCCCGTGCGCTGCAACCAACGCTGCAGTCGCGAATGGCGTACTCTATCTGATCTCTAGCAAGGAGCATCTGAGCAGTGAACTGCATCATTTTGATCTCTCAGCACAAGCTACGGATCTGACATGGCAGACTTTGGTCTTCCCAACAAACCCTATGGCGCCCGGTCCCCAAGGTCGAAATCACGCTGGCTTGCTACCGATCATGACAGGATATGGTCGGAACTACCTAGTGTACTTTCTTGGGCAGAAACAAGAGGACGATTCAGACACCAAGAAAGGTGAACAGGAAAAGCCAACACAGTGGAGCGACATGTGGTCACTACAGCTGCCATCCAGCGCTCCGACAACATCCACCACCTCAACTATCAAGGAAGCCCTCAAGCCGGCCAACATTAAGGACAAGATTCGGTCGGTTGTTGGTGCAGAGACACATGAGTATTCGTGGGCTGAGATGGAGCTGAAGGTTCCAGATGACCTAGGAACAACCGAAGGCAAGCTGCATCCGGGGCCGCGAAGCTGGTTTGGCAATGATGTCATGAGTGATGGAAAAAGTATCGTATTCTGGGGTGGCTGGCAGGACGGCGAAAGTGAGAGGGTTGGAGATGGCTGGATGATCAGGTTTGAGGTTGCATAGTTATGATGCTAGGGGAAGGCTTCGATGACTTCCGTTATTGTCCAGGTAGGAGCGCTTCGGTAATTGGGCCCAAGCTTAGCACGATCAGTGATCGAGCGACGGAGTGCTCGTGATCGAGAATACATATTTTACCCGCGCAAACAAGGCACGAGCCCTTAAAACTTCATTTCCCTTCAATACACCCCACCGACACTAACAAAAGTTCCCACCTACAACAACTGAAGGCGACTCCAAGAAACGTCATGGCATCTCTCAACCGACTACCAGACGAGCTTATTCTCCAGATCGCATCGCACGTGCGAGAGAGCGATAATGATTCCTCCAGCGGTCTTTTCAACCTGTCTCTCGTCTCCCGCAAGCTCCGCCAGGTCGCGCAAGAGGTGCTCTACAAATCTTTGTGGCTGACGCAGCCCAAGGGGCATAATCGCATGCGCGTAGGGCAATTAATCCGCACCATGATCGAGAGACCGGATCTCGGAGAGAGCGTCCTTAGGCTCCGGATCGAAACAATATTCGAAGCCGTCGGTCACACCTACGAATGTCAACAAAAGATCACCTCAGTATACCGTTCTAAGTGTCGCCAAGAGCATGATAACTGCCACGACGGATGCATTTGTGGCTGGGAAAAGATCGAACAGATTCTCGTCAGAAACTTCAAAAAGCGCCCTCACCTCGTTCAGATCTTGGACTCATGTTGCGAGTGTCGAATTTATGAGTCGCGTTTGGTGCAACTACTCCTGCTTCTCCTCCCGTCGCTCGAATCACTATCCATATTACCGTTTTGTGTCGACTGGAGGCTCAAGGACATCCTCATTCCTCAACGCATGCATCTTGATGACGATGTAATCTTTCCCACTTATCCCGCGGAGAAGACGGCGGGCAAGGTCGTCGACCATAGCTCACCCTCTATGTTGAACCAAATCCGCTCAATCTACACCCACCGACCACTTCCTTGGTCCATTATGCGAATAACGACCTTGAAGAACGTTGAAGTCGCTCTGCTGTCCGTGTATAAGGGATCTGACCAAGACTGGATCAACACCAAAGTACTAGGCCAACCCCAGCCGTTGCCGAACATCGAGACCTTCGTCATCACGATCGAAGGCAGAATCCACGGGAAGATTTGTCATCGAGAGACAATATTTCAGTACTATAAGACGCTGATGGGTCAGCTGCCCAGCCTCAAACATGCTACCATCCGAGTTCGGGTTGCGGATGACGCTTTCAGGGAACGTCGGCCTGCACCTTTGATCTTCCCTCCAGTCTCTTATATCAGCTTTGCGCGTTTACTAGATTGTGTCAATTCTCCGAACTTGGAAACGCTGGTCATTGATCCAACGAACGTCGTTTCAGGCCTGACCGGCGATGGGTTCACCAGCTCATCCTTCCACCGCTTCCCGAAGCTCAAGACACTGGTCATACCCTCAGCAGTTGTTGCCACTCCCGACTCGCATACTCTCTACTCGCACGATCCAGTCAATCTACTGCCTCCATCAATTGCGGTAGTCGAAGTTATCTGTCCAACAGAGCGTGCAGATCCGTTTGTATTAAAGCTCGCACAACAGCAGGAGCACTTCAAGAACCTCCGCAGCGTTGTCTTATGGTACACCCACCCCGGTATCGCGGACTTCATTCTCGATGGTGAGGCTGCTGCGGCTGGAAAATCTAGACTTGTCTTCTTCAATGCCGGGATTGAACTTCAGGTCAATCCAGATTCGAACCCTTGGTGGAAGCGTAGCGAGTTGAACGTCTGATAGTTAGCGTGAAAGTCTTCAGCATGGGTTGTTCCCATCATGGAACGCGATGGGGAGTGAAGTGGTTCCGTATCCTGAAAGTATCCGGACAGGCTTGCACGATTGGGATAGCGAATAACACTAGTATTTTAGATGCATCAAACGCTTGACGAGAATGCTACCCAGTCTATCAACAACTACTCTACGTTTGTACTAAATGGTAAAGGCGCAACGCCCTGCAACTCAGCCCAATTCCCCTTATCATAGATTTCCTCATCCCTCTGCTTCTTCAACCCGAGCACCATTTCATTAGCCCCAACCACCATCCGATTCGGTACATCCTCCCGCTTGCTCCACTCAACAACCTCCTTCGCCACCACCCCCGGATCAAGCCCTTTCTGCCCATCCAGACTTTTCACCCACGCCCTCCCATCCATATGATCATAGATCTTCGTCTCCTCCACCAAAGCCCCAAACTCCATCGACTTAGTATGCGCCTCCGTTTCCAGATGACCAGGCAGGACACTCATGATCTTGATATTCCATTCGGGTTTAAGCTCCATCCTGACAGCATCCGTGAAGCCCTCGATGGCGAATTTGGACGCGCACATGGCGGACACCATGTTGAAGCCTAGGAGGCCCCCGACGGAGGTGATCTGGATTACGACTCCTCCTGACGGGGATTGCTCGCGCATAGTTTTCACTGCTAATCGCGTGATTGTTACGACAGGGAAGAAGTTCACGTCGAATTGGTTTCTGACTTGTTCGTCTGTGAGTGTTTCGAGGGGGCCGATGAGGCCGAAGGCTGCGTTGTTGATGACGACGTCGATGCGGCCGAATTTGGAAAGGCCGGATTGGAAAGCGGTGTAGATGTCTGAGGTCGAGGTAACGTCGAGTTTGAGAGGGAGGTAGTTAGTCGATGTGGTGTTATTGAAGGAGAGGTCCTCTAGTTTGCGGCTGGTGGCTACGACATAGTCTCCTGCGTCAAGGGCTGCTTGGGCGAGGGCGTGACCGAGTCCACGACTGGAACCTGTGATGAGGAAGACGCGGAGCATGATGGTTGTTGAAGATGATTTATTTTCAAGGGGCGTAAATAGAGGTCTATAGAAACTCCAAGTAGGGTAACTCGGCGATTATATAGGCAGCATGGCAGGACTTTCGGAACCGGCCTTGGTCAGCGCTGCTTGAAGGCAGAGCGCCTGAAGAGTCGCTCTTGTTCGGATCTCCATTCTTTCTAGCTGTCTCATACCCTTGTTTTCCTTCCTTGGGTACGTATTCGCGTTCCGCTTACCACAGAGTTCTTGGGTGACCGTATTGGTAGAGCGCTAAACCGAGTTGGGGTCGCATTCGCTTCATGTATACGCACCAAATGAGGAAGGACTCCCGGAAGACGACTCTGCTGAGTACTCTGAAGTCGAGCCGTTCGTTTGCCATTCAACTACTTCCGGATGTAGCTCTCTGTAGTCGATGTTGCTCGATTGGATCCTTCGCGCATGCGCTTTCTTCGTCAGATCGACCTTATCCAGATCCACACCACATGTCTCAGCAGGAAACTGAAGCAATGCTCTCAAACTGTGTCCAGCTGACTTGTAGATGAAGACTACGATCCTGCGGCACGCGTGTCGAGCGGTTGCAAAAGTCCACCACTGGCCAAATCTGATCAAGAGAGCAAACCAGTACGACATGGTGACCATGCACTTCGGGTCCATATGTTCGAGCATATCGACGAAAGTAGGCGAGAGCTTTGACACCCATGCGAAGAGCCTGCCTATTGCCGTGTTGTCCAGTTTCCCGCGAACGATGTCGCATAGGTACCTCAGAGGCTCAAAGTACGGGCTCTCGGAGTAGTGCACGCTCGTTGGAATGTCGCAAATGTCCATCACTGCTTCGATACATCGCACAAAGTATGCAGTTTGGTCGGCAGGAATATCGATTGGCTCGTCGATTGGTTTATAACCATCGTCCCATTGGCCTGAGGCCTGGAGCGCCGGCAACCAGACGCTCTTTCCTAAGTGGTCCCGCAGCGTTGGTACGCTCTGCAAGACGCTGCCACCTTGCAGTGCTCGAAAGCCGTTCCAATCGCATTCGTGATCTTCCGGGTCCTCGAAAGGCTCCGGATGATCTACAGATACGTTGAAGAACGAGAGCATCACGTGGAGATTGCAGGTTCCAAGCAGATGGTCAATGTTTACGGCATCGATCTTTGTCAGCTGCGAAACGTAGAGTGCGAGTAGGCGGTCGTAATGATACGTAGCAGCGGTTTTGAAGCGAGACTCCCAGTTTTGGTAGTACATGTGACTTGACGAGAAGGCGAGAATAGCATGCAGCAGATAAGGTGCTTCGAGGCCAAGCTTGACACCATGGTGCTGCAGGGCATACTGGTTTTCAGGCGAGCCCATCCAAAGTGTTTCCTCGTCAAGGAAATGATCAATGAGCTGCAAGATATCGATATCGTGACGTTGCGTAAGGCTCGATGAACTGCGCCTATCTGCAGATTCAAGAAGACCGATGACCTGTCTCCGAGTAGTCTTTCGTGACATGGCATATTGCGACAGGCCAACAGACAGGTCCGCTAAGGCTTGCCGGTTATTTTGAGTCAGAGTATAATCGCACTTTAATCCCATGTGCGCGCATTGTCCACAGCTTGGACGACTCTCGTCGCACTATAGTTGCTAAGTCATCGAGCCTTATAGATTTCGCAAATCTCCTTACCTTCTTTCTCCTGCGCCTGCAGACGCCACATCCTCGTCTAGACTTCGTATGCGGCCGCCGCGTGCGATTTCCCTGCAGCGCTGGGTCTGAAGCGGGCGTTCCTGGCGCTGCTCCTGCATCAGGCGTTTGAGAGACCCACGTCAAAGCCATCGATTTTGTCATCTTCAGAAAGTCGGCGAGGTGAGGTCGGATCGTAAGAAGATGGGAATTTCAGCGCTGAGATTGGAGTGGGATGACAGGAAGACGCGGAGAGCGCTCAGGCCTCCAACGCTACCGTATTAGCTCTGGGGTAGCTAATTTTAGGACATGAATTTCTCGCACGATTCGTCATCCTAACGGTTATCTCAAGTACCTATCTGAAGGCTCTTCCTTGGATATATTCTCGCTTGTGCCACAGTAAAGACTCCCTTGACGGTTTTGTGGGTGCTGCTGTGCTGCGATGTCCAATGACTGCACAGTCGGTTGCGCCCTGCATCGCGGCTGCCGGTTACGCACATTTCCGGCTTACAAAATCATCGCGCTCCACAACAACTACGATTCGGCCCTTCATTTGTGAAGATGCTAAGAGACTCTTTTCCAGCGCAGGTATAGGGGAATATTCTGTTGGACCTGGAATTCCACTTGGTAGTGATTGGTTGGTAAGAACGACACTTGTTCGTCGGACTAACAAAGGCGGAGCGAGCCTGGGGAATCTTCCGACGGGATCGGGTGTTTTCCTCAACCGTTCAGGACATTATATATGAGAAGCTGGAGAAACATTCACGATCAGAAATCTAATAGAGGACTCTCGCAACATGCCTCGCCATATCCTTGTGTTTGGTGGTACCAGTAAGTGTTTGATCACGTGCTACAACAATCAAGAAGACGAACAGAAGTTCTTCAATTAACGCTGCATAGGTCCATCTGGTGTTGATTTCTGCCTCGCCGCCCTGCGCGATGGACATACTTTGACTCTCTACGTCCGCAACCCATCCAAGCTCCCATCTGAGATCGCCAACAATGTGACCATCGTCACGGGGGAGCTCACAGACCCGACTGCAGTTGGGAAAGCAGTGAGCGGCGGCGCAAAGACATGCGTGTCGTTCCTTGGTCCCGTAGCCAGTGCTCTGAAGAAAGGATACACGGTACTTCAGGCCTTTCCTGATTCTCTTCTCGTCTCTCGTGACTAACTGCAGACAGCCCATCGCAGATGGCTACCGCGTCATCCTCCCCCTTCTAAAACAACACAACTACACCCGCACCCTCTTCGTCAGCACAGCATCCTATCACGACCCGGCGGATAAATTCTCCCTCCTCTTCTCCCTTATGATCTGGATGCTGTGGCTGTTCATGCATCCCGCCTACGCTGAAATCAACGCCATGACGCCGCAGCTAGTCGCTCTTCCTTCTGAGATGAACTGGACGGTGTTTCGGGTCCCGAACTTGCGGGATGGCGAAGCGAGGCCGGTTAAGGCAGGGATGATTGGCGAGACGGGGATTAATCTTGAGAGGAAGGGGATGGCGGAGTGGGTACTGGGGGAGATGGAGGAGGGGAGGTGGGTTGGGAAGTGTCCTGCCCTTGCCAATGCTTAATGCCGGGTTTGTCTTCGAATATGAAACCTAGGCGACTTGAGTTCTGGGAAGATGAGCTAGTATCGTATAGTGAGAACGAAATCTGGAGGACACGAAGGGTGAGGTGGTCAGAGTTGAGCAAAATATCTTGTTGGAGTGTGTTAAGAACCTCTTTCGAGGCTTTCGCCCACGTGCTTGAGTCTCAAAATCTAGTCTTGAAGTACTTTCTGAAGACATATCGTCTAGAGGGCACTAGTGGTGGCAGCCGAGACGAACAAGTATTCGATTCTTCGAGGTTAATACTATGCTACATCTGATGTTTTCAACTCTACTCTATCGCGAGCTAGAATCGTACCTCTATGCTGGATGCATGGACAGGATTATCATTGCTCGGTATAGCCGACAATTACCCACTGGAGCCGGTATCAATATGCAAGCCTAGGCTACACACTCCTCCTATCGACGTTCTTGGGGATGCCTCGTCTGTGGCTTTTCGGCCGAAGATATGGAGTCTACCTTAGCGCTAAGTAAACTTCAGGTATCTTAGGTAAAGTGACAGAGTAGGCGACCGATGTTAGGTCATCACATAGCCGCGCTAGAAGCCTATTGCGAGAGTCGTACCACGGCCACCTAGCAATGGACAGTAAATCGTTCTGTGTGTGGATCCGCTGCACATCCACTTCCTCAACGACTTTCCTCGGCTGCTAATTCTTGGGGAGGCCTGGGATGTCCATATAATTCTGGCAGAATCTGATGCAAGTGGTCTCCGGGTGCTTCGACTGGAGACACTGCCAGCATCTCTGGCTTGCTGAATAAGACCGGGCTGTCATCAGTTTCCACAGGTGTCGGTGCCTTTTCTTTCCTTCTCTTTGTGAAGATATATGTTAAAGCTGCGGTCAGAAGGATAGCCAGGAGACCTGCTGTGACGCCCGCGCCGATGCCCGCTTTAGCTCCTGTGCTGAGCCCTTCTGATTTCGTCGACGGTGGTATTGTAGTGGAGGCCGGCGCCGATGTTGGGGATGAGGTTGCCGTGGACAACGATGTAGGGGGAGGTTGTGTGGAGGTAGCGACCTAACGAAATGTTAACCTCTGTGACACAAAGACTCCATGCAGCGACCCACTGTTGATTGGCCAGTCAGCACATCGCTCGATTGGTAGCGAACCACGACTCCGTACGCCTGGACTCCTCCACTTCCTGAGACCCAAGTAGCACTGCTGACAGTTGTCTTCCCTGCACTCGACCGTGTCATTGTAGGCCAGGACATGTCTTGGTCGAAATTCCAAGTACATGCCATCGAGCTGAGGTTCGGGTAGTCGCTGTAGAGGTCTTCATGGTCTCGATTGGCTGATAAGATCGGTCCACTGTTGACTAGTCGTTAGTAACGATCTCAGCTGCACGAAAATAAAACTTACCTGGGACAACACGTTACTACTGTTTCCGTCACGCTACCAGAGGTAATAGTGCTGGTATCAGCAGAAGTATAATAAGCAGGGCAGCGCCCTGGCGAGTAATACGCAGTGGATTCGGGTTTGTAACGCGAAGGAAAGCAGTTAGATGCTGGAGGAGGCCCATATTGCCAGTAGAAGCCTCCTACGTTGGGAAAGATGTACCATACATTGTTCTGGGGTATACAAGTCGGATCCGGCAGGAAAGTAGTAGTCAGTGGTCCGATGTTAGTGGAATCTGCCATTGCATCTCACTGAGCGATATGAAAGCGAGGAGAAATAAAATCGCGATCGCGACTTAAGGCTCTGAGACACTTACAGATGAGGTGCGGATTGATTGCGGCACAGCATCATGCAACACAGCCGTAACGGCACGACACGCGTTGGAGGCGCATGAGCGCGAGGATCTGGCATGTCATAGGCCAACGACGAGTCCCATACAGGAGGATCGCGGAAATCGGCTCGAATTGGAGCTAATTTACGCTCGAAGATCTAAGGCTGCACCGCTGCACGGCGTCAGCCTTCAACGGCGGTTATATTTAGTATATGATTGGCGGTTCGCTCGGTGGCTTGCCAGGTGTGGCGTCGGCCTCCCAGAACTATAAAGCCCTCCAACCCAGCTTGTGTGTGTGTTAGAACTCGGCAAGAGTTTCCTCGTTCAAAGTTCTCGAGCGTAATAGCAACATTACAACTTCGATTTCAACTGTGGTCTCCAACCCAGCTTGTCAACGTTGTCTGATGGTACCTAGGTGTTAACTAATCCAACGTCATGGATGTCTCTATTATGCTTGTCTTGCGAGATGATTGGACTCGCATGTATCATAGCCTATTTTGAATTGGGTTGCCATCCAGTTCCAGCACTGGTTGCGAACCACCAGCCATATAGCGTTTTCCCAACTTTGTATCCTCTCCCAAACTTTGCACTGCTGGCATCTCGACCGGGGCAGCAACGGCGTTTGCGATATTACGAGCTCTCGCTATCCTCCTCTTCCGGGTCATAAAGCAAATAACAAGCGTAAAGAGGATGATCAATGTTCCGACCGACACGCCTACCCCGATGCCTACTTTCGCACCTGTACTTAGTCCAGTTGAGCGCGAGGGAGAGATTGTTAGCGAAGATGATGTAGGTTGCGAAGAGCTCGGCGTTCCAGTCACAGGTGTCAAGGAAAGAGTCTAAGCATTGCATGTGGTCAGCTATATGTACCCCAATCATTTCGGAAGGACGCATTTACCGTTGCGAATGTTGACGTTGCAGTCGTCTGAAAATCAGTCGATTGAAACCTCACAACAACGCCGTACGCATTGAAGCCTCTAGTCCCATCGAATTTCTTCCATGTGTAGCTGGTCTCGTATAACGTTCCTGCCGATGATCTTGTCACGGTTGAGGCTACTTCAGTATGATCTGCAATCGATGTACAGAGAAATGTCGTTAGGTAGGGTGAGTCTTGGAACAATGCGTTGGAGGTCGGCTGGGCTTTGAAATTATGTCCACTGAAAAATCAATACGTCAATACAACACGGCAGCCAAACGTGAGTAAGAGTACTTACGTAGGACAACAGGTCTGCGTGGTCTCGACCAGGCTGCCTGCTAGCGTGTTCACTATCTGCACAGCAGGTGTATATCCAGATGGACATTGTGCTGGTGAGTAAAAGGCCGTGCTGTAAGGAAGATAACCCGGAGGAAGGCAGTCAGAAGTGGGCGGTGGTCCTATTTGCCACGGCCCCCATTCGCGAGAAGTTGAAGCATCGACTGAGGAGGTATAGACAGCCCAGTAGTTATTGGAGGCGATACACGAGGCTGAAGGTATGAATCGTGTCGCTAGAGAACCTAGTGACGTTGACATCATTAGCGGTCAAATTTAGGGAACGATAGAGGACGAGCGACGCGCGCGGACATATGGAAGAGTTCTCATGTTTCGACGTTTGCATATGTCGCCCTGAACGTGCGTTTCGCATACTTAAGGCGCGCTCCCATGATGCACGTAGTGTCCGAAGAGGGCTGTAATCCATTTTTCTCGAGCCCCAAGCGTAAGGGCAACGAATAGAAAGGCCTGATGATGGGTCGGGGGTTGGCCTGTACCATTATCATGCTCGGCGAGGGCAGAGGCAGTAGTGTTGCGAGCGAATCGGAAAAGACCCATACATAGCCACAACGGACGCTAGAACGTTTGGCTATTGCCAAGGCGGTTCTTTTAAGGGATGCATGTCTTTCTCCTAGCTAGGACGTAGACTGGATGGGGGCCTGAATCCTGGGCAGGGCCTCGTTAGGACTAGAGACGGGCAGCACGGCTCAATCGAATTTGCTGGCGCATTGGCAACTAAATCCTTGGGTGCCGGACGAGCATACAAGACGACCCTTGGGTCCTAGAGAGCGGATTCGTTTCAATATGGGGCCATTTGAGGTTGAAACGACTTGAATCTGAGTCGAAAAGTGTCAAGCTTACGGCGCTACGTAGTATGCCCTGTATTCAAACGTTCGTTGCGTGCGTATATCGCGCGTGAGTTCGAACACAATATTGACATCGTAAAATCGTGGTATAGATATTGCGGTCACGATTCGGTTCGACGCCGCAGGAGTACTATAAGAAGCTGATAGAGTTCTAGCCTGAGCGATGAGTGAACGGTGAAGTGCTTCTAAACCGTCGTTCGGAGCCCCCACCTGAGCACTCTCGCCGGAACTTCATCATCCCGGATCGACAATCGAGCCCTCGCGGCCTCTTCTTCTCAGTCATGACCAGCCTCCTGCCCGAGTACAGACTGTAGCTGTAGTGTAGGTATGTTGATGCCCGGATTGAGATTGCGTCGTGTTCAGAAAGGCGCCTCCGCGGCATGCCCCGCCTTCCCCAGCCAGACACCTAGCCATCCCCACAAACCAACGGTCGCCTCAACACCATGCCCAAAGCCTCGCCATCATCTCTTCCGGTCACCAGGTACGAGTATCGCCCATCGCTGTGATCTATTCCGGTACCTGAGTGTCATGCACATGCTTCTGCAAGATGCTTCGCTCTAATTAGAGGAAATTTGGCCGCGCCGTCGACCGAATCCGGGGAAATCTTCTCGAACCCCGCGACTTCCTGAACGATGCCATCGATAGCTCCTTGGCACGGAGCAGTGAGCCCCGAATTGCCTAGGTAGCTGAGTAGCTACAGGGTTTTGCAATTAATCTGAAGAGCTACAAAATGACGGTCTTGGAGAGCTTTGAGACAACATCCGTCGTACCAAGCGTCGTTGGCAGCAGCAACGATGCGAGCATTCGGTTCCGTTGTCCAGGTCCTTGGCCTACTATACTTGATTGGGGGCGGAAACTCTGCGCCTGCAAAGAAGGGGCCTAAAGGCTTCCTCAAACAGCTCAACGACACGACTTGGGTCCTTGGCAACGATCTTTGGAACTTGACACAGGGCCGGCAATATGGTGTGAGGCTGATGTACAAAGACAAAGATCTTGTGGGCAATGCCGTCGGTCACTACGTGAGCTACAGTAAGTTTCGCATTTGCCTTGCATAAGTGGGAATCGATGCTTATAAGGGTGTAGACGGAGCAGCGAGCGATCTCAACTGGACGTCCGCAGCCATTGTCGAATCTGGATCTGACTACATCAACGTCAAGTTCACCGCCAAGGAAGGTGACTTCCACTGGGTAATCTACGACGACCTTGTTGGAGCTTACCAATACTTCATCAACCACGCACTGCCTGTTCTCGGCGAGTTTCGAACCTTATGGCGTCTGGACAATACATCGTTCCCGCGCGGAAGGACCAATGTTAAGGATGGAGTCCTTCCACCGCTATCCGACTACCTTGCTGCGACCAATGTCCAAGATGAGACCTGGCAAGAAGCGGACGGCACATACCTAACCAAGTATGACTGGGCTGCCTTCATTCGCGAACAAGAGTACTATGGTGTCTACGGGAACGAGTTTGGCAGTTGGTATATCAACGCTGGGAAGGACTATTACAACGGCGATCATCTTAAGCAGGAGCTGATGGTAAGCTTCTCCAACAAGCACGTTGAAGGGCGAAGCTAAGGAAACCAGATTCATCGTGAGTCCAAGACTGGCGATGCCGTGCAGCTCAACATGATCCATGGCACGCATTATCAAGCAGTATCCAAGGATGCCTTTGACGATGGCAAAACTTGGGGTCCATGGCTGTGGTACTTGAACGATGGTTCAAAGAGCGACGCTGCAGACCGCTGGCGACAGGAGCAGAAGGCATGGCCCTATAAGTGGTTCAAGGACACCGCTTATCAGACTCGCGGATCCGTTCGGGGCAAGATCGTCTTGAGCGATGGACGGCCTGCCGCCGGTGCTGCGATATTTCTGGGGGACAACGACATGCCAAACGTCACAGCGCTTGATCAAGGCAAGAGATATTATTACACTGTGTATGCGGACAATGATGGCTCTTTCGACATTGACGATGTCCGGACTGGAACCTATGCATTACAAACTTGGGCCAATGGCGGCAAGATTGCCGACGTCACAACCACATTCGTCCAAGGCGATATAGTCGTTGCCAAAGACAAACGCACAGATCTCGGCAAAAAGCTCACTTGGACGGTAACGGATCGCAAAGACCGTGTCTTTCAAGTTGGCAATTTCGATCGCAAAACAGTGGGCTTCAAGCTCAGTGGGCCAACACCGTTCGAGCATGGTCGTATTGACAAGGTTCCCGCAAACTTCACATACACGGTCGGCAAGAGCAAGAGTTCAGACTGGTACTTCGCACAATCAGCACTTGGAGCACAATCGATTGTCTTCCCGCTAAAAGCAGGACCGTCATCGAACGCAAAGCTCACTGTATCGCTTGCCGGCTTCTCGGGCGGCTCAAGTGCGAACATTCTGCTCAATGGCCAGAAGGTGGGCAATATTACGACGAATAGTGCGCTGCTGCCCACAAGCCAAGACACATACAGAGCTGCTACGCAAGCCGGAGAGTGGCACCTACTAGAGTTTCCAATCGACCAATCGCTGCTGAAACAGGGCGACAACAGAATCGATTTCAATGTAACGACGAGCACTCGATGGCGAGGCTGGTTGTGGGATTCGATACTGCTCGACTGGGCATAAATCTGCGCTTGTATTTAGATTTTGAGACGATGTGCCGCTTTCGGCACTTGCACATGAAGTCTTCCCGAAGGTTACTACCGCAGTCTCGAAAGCCCTCGCCTCCTGTCGAAAGCGTTACGGTACGGTGACACACCAGTTGATGTCGTCCACTGAACAGGTCTGGGGAGCTCGATGCAGAATGAAAAGATCGTGGCCAGACCTAGGCTATTATACATATACTAGATTATGCACGTGCGCAGCGGGGAAGGCAATCTATATTAAATGCATCCCCAGATTCTGCAAGGTAAGCGAGACTCATCCCAGATCGGCAAACTGCTTTGCCTTGGTAATGACAGAGAAGACAATAGATGTCTAAATGAAGATTTGATGAGATTGCGTTGCGATGTTACACAATTGTTTCCTCTCCTATGCGCGAATCCTTCATATAAGATCTCCACTGATCGCAGCAAAACCAGGCGCGCAGCATCACGATCAATACCGTACCAGACTTGCTCCTTGTCAACCTCCACAGCTGGCAGAATGATCTACAAAACAATGTCCGTATTGACGCTCGCAGCGCTCCTCTCAAGCACAACCCTCGCCGCCCCAGCAGGCTCAAAACACAACGTCTACCTCGTCCACTGCGACCCCCAAGACTGCCCCATTGGCCTCTGCGACCCGGGCGACTTCACCATCGCAGCAGCCGCCTACTTCGCCAACGGCCCCGTCACCGAGGGCACAACACGCGTCTCGACCCCGACTTCCCTTGGGCGCCTCTCAGACGGTATACTGAAATGGGAAGGCACTTCGCGAAGCGTCAGGCTGGGTACCGCGGGCACTTTGAAGAGTAATATCCCTACTTCGGCGCGGACGGCGGCGAAGGGGGATCTGGCAGGTGATGCGACGTTGGGGACGGAGGAGTTTGTGTGCTTCAAGGATGGGAGTACGAAGTTTGCGATTAGTAATGATGGGGATCGTTATACGTGTACGACGGATTACTGGTGTGGGAGTGTGGATGCGGGGTCCACTACGACGCCGGCGGGTCCACGGAAGCGATGAAGGTTTGCTATATGAGACCTAGTTGCGTACTTGAATAAAAGTTTTGTTGATGTACAACTGTTGAATGGTGTGAATCCCAGATTCTGTAACAATTCGTGTTTGGTTAGCTCCTCTTGTTGTCGTGTTCGTGGGATGCTGGTTGACTTAGCGTACATGTTTGGAAATAGTTCCTGGACAGATTTGAAATTTGCGGCCTCCATGTAGTAGAGATAAGACGAGCAGCGTTTCGGTAGAGTATATCTACATCGCTTAGACATATAAACGGCGAAATAGCGTCCCACTAGTCAGCCTAGGGGATCCAGCGTCCTTGGGCGTTTCTGCAATCCTACTTGGCGTCTCCGACTCTTCTATGTACTCCGCCGCTGCAACGCGTCAGGTGAGCGAGCTGATCAAGAAAGTACTGCGGGACCTCTAACGGAGCTATCAGCCACCGTTATAACTCTATCATACTCTGGTCGGACTTCATCCACATGGTACCTCGTACGCTGGCCTATCAAGCTGTTGCAGTCAAGGATGAGGCGCTGTTACGTCAATCCTTGACTCAGATTTCGCTCGGTCGGGATATTCTTCATGATACCAATACAGACCTTTGGAAGCACATTGCTGGCAGCCGCACAGACTCTGGTCTCTGGAGTACTGGAAATGGTTGGGCACTGGGAGGAATCGCGCGTGTACTTGCCACTATCAAGAATTGGCTTACTAGCTCTGGCTGGACGATTGAACAGCAACAACTCGTCAGCTTTGCGAAGGACATCATCGACAGCGCTGTCCACGTTGGCCCCGAACCCTCCAGTGGCCTCCTTCGCCACTACATTAGCACGCCTTCAACCTTTGCCGAGGCGGCTGGAACTGCTATGATCGCGACTAATATATACCGCTTAGCGGTGTTAGCCCCTGATATATTTGTGACATCCACATATCTCACATGGGCTGACACCGCGAGAGCTGCTGTAGTGCAGTCTGTTGGGTCGAATGGTGTACTCAAATCTGGTATCAACTCCTACAAATATATGGAGAATACCCCATATGAAGACACGAGTCCAGAGGCCCAGAGGCCCAGAGCTTTCTAGACTTGTTGTCTGCTGGATACCGAGATTGCATCTGCTCCGGTAATTGCAAGCAATGATTGAGCTCGGATGAGGAAAAGCCCGTCGATAAAGTGATATACCGATCGCTAGGCGGTGGAGCACGCCGAACCTAGAAGAATAGCATATACCTAAGAACTGCTTTACACTCTAGCCCCGGCTGTGGATCCTGACAACGGTGTAAGGGCCCAATCCTGCCGATTCGATCCGATGATGGTGTCCGTGTTCAGGACTCTCGCTTACCACTGCGCTAGTATTCCGACTCTACTTAAGGGGAATTCTGTACAGATGCAACTCTCTCTGCCACCATTCACATCCAAAATCTATTGCGTTCAGCGCAAAGCTGTGGCCAGAGCGGATCGGCCGTCCTCCTTGCTAGCGCAATCGCGGTGTTCGTCTCGAGGACGAAAGTATAAAGGTTGCTAAGAAAAATGAAGTAGGCTAAAGTAACGTCAATACTATAAAAACAAGAAAATGTTACTTTTTTCGGTGTTATATCTAGGCTACCTCCAAACCGAAAAGATCCACTCAACCCTATCATCCCATCCCACGACCGCATAACTCCCCTACTGCCTAGCCAACCTCTTATCCCAACTCCTGTTATACAACCCAAACTCCACCTCCCCCTCCCCACTCCTCAGCCCCCCAACCCCACACTCACTCGGCGTCAAACTCTCCAACCCATGCGGCTCCCTTCCCAGCCTCTCATAGACCCTCAACGCATTGCCCCTCCCAATCCTGACTAAATCCCGCGAATTGATAGTATCTTTGACACGTTCATCGAACCAGACACATCCATTCGGAATACTCTCAAACGGGTAATCGATACTGAACATGACACTCTCCGCCCCGACCTCCGCCATCGCGCAGAGGAGCGCGGGAGTGCTGAAGTGGCCGGACGTCGTAATGAAAACTTGGGTACCGAAGTAGTCCCTCACGAGTTTATCTTTCCGCATGCCCATGTTGGGGAATCGGGCGCGGTTGAGTTTGTGGTCGATGCGGTAGAGGTCGTACGGGATATGCTCGCCCATGTGTCCGACGACGAGCTTGAGGGCAGGGAAGCGGTCGAGCACGCCGGCCGTAATGATGCCGAGTAAGTGCATGTTGACGCGGTTGGCGTAGCCGAGGGCGGAAAAGTTGAGGTGGGCGCGGCCTTTCCACATTTTCTCTGCGATTTCGTCGGTTGATGCGCGGGGGTGTATGTAAACAGGGGCCCCGAGTTCTGCTGCGGTGGCCCAGAACGGGTCGTAGGAGGGGTGATCGTAGAACAACATGGTGTTGCCATCGGGGCCCGAGGATTGGAAGTCGTTTAGCATGACGCCGATGAAGCCTTTCAGCTCTGTCCAGCATCTTCGCAACTCTTGGCTTGCTTGAGCAGGGTCGTGCATACTCAAGCTCACCAGTCCCGCAAAGCGTTTGGGATTCTTCATGACTTCTTTGCTGAGCGCGTCGTTTCCTATCCTAGCGAGTTTCTCGGCGCCTTCTTTGTCCGCGACGCCTTGTGGGCCGGCGGAGACGAGGGAGAGGACCATGAATTCCACGCCGTTCTCGTCCATTTGCTGGAGTCGCGTGCCGTGGACGTCAATAAGATTGGCGCCTAGATCACCACCGATTACACCTTTTGGAGCCAGGCCACCGGGTTGGAATCCTCCCAATGAGGCAGCATCGGGAATGTTCCAGGCTTCTTCGAGAGCAATTTTGTTCAGCATCTTGGTGGTGAGGAGTTCGCTGATTCGTTGGTGGTAGTGATTCGATCCAGTGACCGATTTCGAACTCTTCTCGAAATCCTTATTCGAGTCTCCTAGGTATCCTGTATCAACTTTCGCCCCAAGTGAATATGGACCGTAGGTATAATGTCGCTGGTTAGTGCCCTCTAGAGTAGGTAGTACGTTCTAAAGCGCTACCACAGTTTCGCAAAGATAAGTTTCCGATAAATTAACGAGCAGAAGACTGACGACATAGTGCTGTTTATACCACAAGTGCTCCGCGGTATGTATTCTGTCGCGTTCATGTATCCGTACCCTGAGCTTAGAGTGAGGGGTAGAACGACCCTGACGGTTCGGCAGATGTCAAATGGTAACGAAGTGGGGCAGCGCGCGGTGATCATGTCACGCTAGGAGGATGAGATGCTAAGGAGAAACAACATTTACAATCATGCTGCGAGATATAACAGAATTATTTTTTATTTCCATTGATATAATTGTAACCGTACAAAGGCTGTGGTCGAGCTCTGTGGGAGAAGCCAGAGTGGATCCCGGGACTGGTGCAAGCCATTCAATGAAGGCCATGTCCGAGAGTGTGAAAGTCGCTCAATGAAGGAAAACATGATGGGTATGATACATATTTGCTCGCTAAAATTGAGAACGCAGACAACTCCTCGCTCGGTATCCGTGTCATCTCGTAATCGTACATGTCGTTAAAGGTAAGGTTTGGGTCGAGTTGATGTTGACGTTGACCGCATCGGCATTGTGTAGAAGAAGCATCATTCGAAGGACGCGGTCGTCGACAGTCGATAGTGGCGTCTTGCATGGAGCTTAAATGTGGTCGTGACCTAAACACATCAGCAACCAACCCATAATACAAAATCGAAACAAGACTTACGACCAAGAGCCTTTCCACGCTTGCCAATCTGGTGCGCCTGCTTCTGCTTGATCTTCGCAAGACGGGCCCTATCACACGCGTTAGCAACTATTCCCACCCCATAATTATCACACGAAAATACTCACTCCTCAGCAGCCTCCCTCTCCAACCTCTTAACCTGCTCCCGCGCATCCCTAACCGCCGCCCTCGCCGCAAACAGCGCTCTATCCGCCTCCCGCTCCGCAGCTTCTGCTTCCATCACCCTCGTGCGCGCCGCAGCGATCGACGCATCTTCGCCGTTACGATGGAGGACAGAGTGCCGTTTGGTAGTCCCAACGCGCTCGACGGATGAGACGGACGAGGAGCGGCGACGGCTGAACATGGAGCGGCGAGGTGGTGGGGAGGTGGTTGTCGTGGTGGTTTGGGCGGGTGGGGGGGATGTGGTCTTGGAGCCGAAGAGAGGCATCTTGATGGTCTAGTCGCAGGGATGGAATTTTTTTGAAAGTTGAAGTAGAAGAATTTGAGTGCAAAACTTGATCGTGATCGTGAGTGTGGAGAAGAGTAAGGGCCCGGTGTTGATGTTTATATGCACCTCCCTGTCTGCGTCGGGGGTGGGAAAGCAGGATCAAGATCGCGCTTCCTTCTGACGTCACAGCCAGCCACTGACAGCGTCCACTTCACCGCGACAGTGAGGTCACCGACTGCACGGGTCAAGTGCAGGTGCGGCTGAGGGTGGGCGAGCACTTCATTCAATTTCCAGATCGTGCGAATAGACAGTGCTGGAATTAGCGCAGATATTGGAATGTTGAATCTTGATGTGGAGATGGGTCCTTTGGTGAGCTTGAACCCTTTGCGCCAGGGAACAGCTGCCGGCTGGTTGAGCTTGTTTGCACGACTATGAGATGTAGAGCCGAATTATCCGTTGCACGTTCTCTCTCGCGATCTGGGAAAGTATCCTTGCGTGCATCATTTCTTGCGTGCGATTCAAGTCGCTGGGTGCGAAGAGGCTCTCGTGTGACGATGCGATCGACACCGTGCCGCATCTCGCAAACCATGAGCCTCACAAGCACGATTGGCTGGCCGACTATAATAATAATTGTGCAGTATATTGTAATGCCTCGAAGAGTATGATGTTTTGTACAAGTCGATAGATCCAGAAGACGCCCTCTCCTACCCAATGCAGGCGCTTGTGCGCGCAGTATACCCAAAAGCAGGAGCGCCAAGCTATGCAGTAATACATATCCAACAGATGCTCCTGATATGCCCAATGACTTCAACCACACTGGCTAGTCCCCTCCGGTGTGTTGCTTCCCATCTTCGCCATGGTCTTGACAACAGAGATTGCCATGACAGCACAGCCAAATGCTACGACTACCATTGCGATGTATGTTTGGTAGCTTCGTTTAGACAGCTTGATATAGCACAATGGTGGGAGGATGTACGCTAATGCGCACGCAGATGTCGCGCCAAAGAGCTCGAATACAACACCAAGATCACATGTAAGTAAGGAAAGACTCATGGCGGAAATGACGAGCGCTGTTGTGAACATCAAGTGCCGGTTCGGCTGATATGGTTCGTCAGGAAACCAGTAGTTGTTCATAACTTCTCGGCACACAAATGCCTCGAGCGGCAGCGTGGTCAGCATGTTCAATCCAAAGAACATGCGCGCAATGTTGACCATAAGGTTGTCGTTCGGGAAATTGTTGAGTACGTTCCCCAATGTTTTGTCGCCAAAAGTCAAATAGCCGGACAAAGCCATGATGAGACAGGCAACGAGTGAGATGCCAGTGGAGTAGTGGGTGACGCGAGAGAAGCGGTCGATGGTAGGCTTGCGCAGTGAGCCATATATCAGTAGCGAGTTGTGGTGGCAGACAAAGGCGAAGCTAATAACTCCAATAGCCTCAAAGATGCCGGAGTGAATCAAAATACCTCCCCTCAGTTGTCCTCTCGACTCGGCAGGCACCCGGAAGGCTTGTGTGACGACCGTGACGATGATGATCGACATGCTTACGAGCGCCAGTCCAGATGCTTTCGCAAGCTTGGCAATGTCTCGGTAGAGCGAGAGCGGGTAGGATACGCCGAGGATGAGGAGGATTATGATGGCTCGTCGGTTTGTCAGAAGCCAGAGGAAGTTCGTGTCCGCGAGGGAGGGGAAAAGCGCATCGAGGACACGGGGTATGGTGTCGCCGACGATTACGCAGAAGGCTACCATTCCACCGAATGCGCTGCTCTTGGTCAGTACTTCTACTCTTCCGACCTCTGGATTCGTGCTCACAATAGCCATTGCGCCAGCGAGATGGCAACCAGCCCGGACTTCCCAAAGCAGTGTTCGACCGTTGCCTGGAATGAGTCGGTGCCACTTAGCTTCGAGTTTATTACAATGAGCCGTATTGTCCAGTCAACTGTTATTGTGAGGCCGATCAGGAGGACGGTGCCAGTAATGAGTCCCGCGTTACGGAAAGCATACGGCTGGCCAATAATGCCGGCGCCTCTGTGCCAATTAGCCTCCTCCTCCACTATAAGTCCCATAGGATTGTATAACGCACATGATGCTGTTGGCCATGTTCATGAAGGCACTGCGCATCCCACTCCTTGGTCTCGCGCTCTCCAGATACTCCTCCGGGTCAAAGTCCTCGGTCGCAACCGTCACGCTCGGTGCCTCGATGCCCGTGAGCAACGGCAGCCTCTGCACTCTTTCCTGGCCCTCGCCGTAGCCGTTTGAGTCCATGTAATCATCCCCCTCCAGCTCGATCCAATCCCCGCCGCTGTTCCCATTCATGCTCCTTCGTATGGGGTCATCGTCGAATCGCACCCGGTTGGGCGTGCGCGGAGTGCCAGGGGGCCGTGGCTGTGCGAACGACGACTGCCTCTTGGGTGTGTAGCCATTCGGTCGTCCATTTGGTCGGGCATCGGGCCCTGGGGACGTAGACGAGGGCCGCGACGAGGCAGGAGACGGCTGTGGAGAAAGACGCGTGGTGCGCTCCGGCGGGCTTATCTCGGGTTCAGAATCGGAGTCGTCATTGTGGTGCTCATGCAGGAGCTGGTGGGACTCGCTCATCGTGGCATTGTCTCTGTGAGGGTGGTAAGAGCTGAAGACGGCCAGGTGGTGTCAGCGTCGGCGAGTTCGAGAAAGTTGGCGCATCCCTGCGTTTGGATCGTGCGTGCGCCGTTGCGGTATGGCGTCTTGGCGTTTTCAGCCTTGCAAGTTGAATGTGGGGGGGCAATGAGTTCTCGACGTTTTGACACTCCAATAATACTGCTTTGCATCCAGGCATATGACGCTGAGAATGTAAGGAGCGTGCATAGGGATTATACGCCTCAACATTGTCACGGGATTCATTTCACTAACACAGCAAGATTTGTGGCTCATCATTGCCGATGTCTGCACAGATCTTGCGTGTGTTAGAACTGGCGAAACCGTCATTTCTTTTCATTCATACCTTTGAATTACTAACGTTACAAGCAGTCGAGCTGATAGGGCAGGCTGAGGCGCTTCGAAGCTCCTCACTGGTGCGAACCGTGCATGCGAGACCTTGGTGGACTGCTTATACACACCTACTACAGCTTTGATCATACTTCCAATAATCGTTTGCTTGATGAGGGTAAATGATAGCCATGCACCGTGGCTTTCTAAACAAGACCTGCACAATATATCGCCGAATATATCGGTGCGGATGAGGCTTTTCATAAGGAGACACCAGCACTTGATATGCCATTTAGTTTGTTGGCTCAATCGATATAGACGCGGTATCATGATCCTGTAGTTTTGTTGCCTTGTTTGAAGAGATCTATCTTATTACTCAACCATCAGAAGCATACCTTTGTTCCCGTTCCGCCATCTTCTTGACTGCTTGTACTATATCAAATGCCGGAGTATGTAGGATCAAGGCGGACAGTTGGGCAACATCCCGAACTTATCACACTTCAGTAACTTTAATAGTCAATACTGTGTATAAGTATGCTAGCAAGTGTCTGAGTATGCTGGCATGTGTATGAGTATGCTGGCATATGTAAAAGTGAATTTTAGAGAGTGACTGTCTAAGCTTGCATAATGCGAAACTTCACGGCCATAGGTAGGTATAAATTTTCATTATCGTGTCTTTAATCTACCAAAACTCACCGTACAAATTACCCACCAACGCGAAAGATATTACACGCTTCCTAACCATACATCAACACAGTAGCTACATTTGTGCAAGCTACACATTTAGATCAGTGCAGATATGAGCTCAACCTCGGTAGCGATACTCTTGCAGGAATGCTTCAGGCAAGTACGAGCCACGTATGGCCAAGGATCACTCCTCTCCATGATCTCAGATATCGCTCGTGACTTTAACGAATGCACGAGGGTTATAGGGAGGAGTACTATGCCGTATTTTGGACATCAAATGAGTACTTTGGAACGGGCCTTGATCGCTATACTCACCAATCTACGACATAGAATCGCAACTCGCGGAAACATCGAGAACGCATTAGCCAACATCCAAGAGTATATTCGATGTCTGCCAAGGCGGTCGCAACTTCGACATCACTTTGGCATTAACAGCGGAAGGTATTGTTAGAAGAAGACCGAGTTTAGCTTAGGGGAGTATATCACGATAACGAGTCTTGAACTCGAACGACGCACTTTCTACTCCCACCATCATATGCCATGTAGTGTGGGCTTAGGGCTTTGGACAACCCGGTCATCAGGTGTGACCCAGGTGCGCAGACGTCAACTTACCCATCTTAGTCGATAGCGAAACTATGCAGACGTTGATAAAATTTATTCATGTAAACTCTGAATTTGCCAAGTAAAGCTCACATCTCAGTTCACCGTCCTGTTACATGTAGTTTGTCGTAATCGACCGTATGTGGGGTAGTTGGGTTCAGATGCAACGTTGCGCGAATCTGCCTCATGACCTTCTCGTGGAACAATCTGTATACACACAAACAAAGTCTAACATCACCTCCACTACTGCATATTATTTTTGCACATACCATCCAGTCATGCCTCTTTGTAATGCCTGTCTAAGTCTGCAATCAAGGTTGAGAGTTCATGAACAAGATGTAACGGTTGCCCTGGGGGAATATGTCTCGCACCAGCAATCGAGTTCGAGTCTCAGAGAGTCCGCAGACTCGAACTGCTTGATTTGCTCGCAAGTCTGGTCTCGTTACGTATTCGATGTCAATCCAGAAGTGATCCTGGAGCTGAAGCCAGCCACGGTGTGTCTGTTGCAGACCAGGAGGAGTAAGACCAGAGAGAATCTCAGATTTCTGACACTCATCGTGTACCGCAATATTCAGTCAGTGGACGAGTCGGAACCAAAGAACCTCCAAGCCTTTCGGCTGCTACCATTTCCAAGTGGTCAGTTCAACCTTTTGATGCTTGAGTAAAGTTTCAGAGTTTTGGTATCTAACACTTTCGAGACCTCCATCAGCATTTGCTATCACCTTCGTCAACATCTACAAAGTCAGCGCTGAAAACAGCGTCAGTATGGCTGCATCGATGTCTTCGGGATCACAAACTATGTACCAGCGACTCTGGCCGACATGGCTTCCCCACACGACTTCTAGAATTAATTGCCGATGAGGTTGATCCAAAGCTTGTGATCACAGCGGGATGTTTCATTCCGGACCGACAGCCCTACGCGACACTCAGCCATTGTTGGGGGAAGATACCTATTGTACGGCTACTGGAGTCCAATATTGGGGCGTTCAGACAGCGTGTACCATTCGACCAGCTACCTAAAACCTTTCGAGACGCCATATCAGTCGCCAAAGCCTTTGGTATCCGATATCTATGGATCGATTCCTTATGTATAATTCAAGATTCAGCAGAAGACTGGACACGCGAGTCGGTCCGCATGGGTGACGTCTATCGAGGAGGCTGTATCAATCTCTCCGCTGCCGGAGCAAATGATGGTTCCGAGGGATGTTTTTTCGAGCGCACGTCAGAGGTTGTAGTTCCACCGATCTACAAATTGTCCGGGAACGTCGATGTGGGATGCACAAGCTCGGAAAGTTTGTGCTGTCTCATTGACGCCGATTACTGGCATCGCAACTGTACGCTGTCACCGCTCTTTTGTCGTGCGTGGATCTTCCAGGAGAGGTAAGTAATCACAAGAGTAAGCCTACGAGGCTGAAGCGCATAGACTAACCCCTTGGTTACTCAATAGAATGCTGGCGCGTAGGATCCTCCACTTTGGAAGAGAACAACTCTTCTGGGAGTGCCGCCAAGAAAATTGTTCCGAAGCCTTTCCTGAAGGTCTGCCTATCAGTCTCCAGGAATCCTCTTTCTTTTTATCCAAGTATATCTACGAGCAATTCCTGAGTGGTACATTCTCCACTGCCTCGCAATCTGGACGGTTCTTGAGACAATGGAAACAGGAACCACTTCCGGAAGAAAGGTTGGAGCTGTTCTGGGAGATACTGGTCGCTGATTACTCTAGATGCGAACTAAGTTTCGGGAAAGATAAATTGATAGCATTGTCTGGAGTAGCCGAGGATGTGTACAGATTGCAGCGCGAGCATTGTGGTGCCGAAAGATCAGACTATCTTGCTGGACTATGGAGAGCTCATTTACCTCGCAGCTTGCTTTGGAAGTCTCATTTTCCGCAGGATCGGCCACACGACTATCGAGCTCCCACATGGTCTTGGGCATCTGTCGATGGGCCCATTAGTTGGGACGATGCAAGATGGGATGATTGCCTCCAGTACGAATCACGGATCGAATCCGCCAGTGTCGAAACGAAGCAAGATAAATATTATTTCGGCCAAATCAGCAGCGGCTACATTGTTATCAGTGGTCCAATATGGGAGTTGGACTGGATTTTCAGCCCCGATGGTAAGCATATGGTTGTCCCTAGTCCAGAAGAAGTGATTCCGAGGTGGCTATTCCATATCGACGGTATTGCAAGAGACATGTCTTGTGTCTCAGTTCCAATGTCGAACGATTTCGGTGCGCTGACAGTGCACTTGGACGTACTTTACGAGCGACCTTCACAGATCCCAAGGGATTGCTTTGGCTTACTGATACTTCGGTATGGTATGGGATCAAGTGGCGGTCCCTGCATGCTTCTGTTAGTCCGCGTCAAACATGCACGAAGAACTTTCCGACGTATCGGACTGATCATGTGGAGTGAGCGAGCGAGAGCCAAGTGTTGGGCAAATTGGAAAGATTTCGAGCAGGGTGCAGTAATTATCTGAGAGGAACTTGTTGGAAAAATCGCACTCAATTTCGCATTACCGTGGTGGTGATTTACCTAGTTATTTTGACGGACGCGCAGACGAAAATTAACTTAATTTCTCATGGCTCACGTATCTTCTCTTTGTATGCAAAAACAACATGGAGGGCTGGCTGGATGATTGTAATTCGATCAATTTCTCTGTAGCTTATTCTACTTCTACTAATCCTATAGAGTCCTTCCCTGAGAAGCTTGTATGCATGGATCTGCGTGATGAGGTTTAAGAAAAACATGTCTATCAATTAATACGCATGCTCGAGATCAAATAGTGGTGGTCCCTATGCACACTTGCACAGTCGAGCAAAGTTTCACTAAGATTACAAGTGAACCTTCACTGTTCGAATGCACATTTACATAGCCCAGAAACCTTACGTAGCCCCTTCCTAACCTCACATAGATACCAACACCCCTAAGAACTACAAACTCTGCATGGCGTCCCCACAAACTCATCATGACTCCCGTTGTGGGCACAAAGCCACAGAGCAGAAAGATGTAGACATGCGTATACCCTCGTGGCGGCGCGATGGGAGAGACCAGGAACATCTCAAGCGCGACACTTTTCAGGGCCCTTTCACTGCATACGCAGAAGCAACCGCACCGCGCACTTCCAACACTCTTTTCTTTGATGATCACGAGTTTACTTTTATGGAGCCCCCTGCATCCCAGTCACAGTCGCAGAAGTGCGACGAGACATTCACAGAGCCTTCGGCCTCGAATTTCACGAGCTTCTCCGTCGACGATCCGCAGGCTTCGACAGGAATATTGCAACTCAATGTGCCACCTCGTTCCATGACTATGAGCTCGATGGCGCTCACGGAGTACACAGACCCTTCGTCTCTCACACCATCAGCGAAAGCGGCGCATTCTGCGATGCGTCGCATGCTACAAAGAGATTTAGGGCAAGAGGGATTATTGGGGGTCTCAACGAATGGATTACAGTCGCTTGGGGAGGTCAGTGAGGAGGAATTAGAGGATTGGGTGGTTGATGATATGGAGAGCGACGTTGGAATGGAAGGGGAAGGACTCCTGTGGCGGATGAACGGGGATCCCGAGATGGGGAATGGCGTTGAGTGGAGATCACGAGTGAAGAATATTAAGGCATTGAACTTCAATGATGTGCAAGGATCGGTAAAAGTAGCGTTGACGGTGGTAGGAGTGTTGGTTATTGGGGGAGGGGTTGTAGCATTGCTGTGGGTATTGCCTTAGGGTGATCATTCTGGTTCTTACGGAAAGAAGGATGTATGTTTAATTTGCTATAAGCTCTATCCGCAACTTTCATTGTAATCTTGATGTTTGAGAAACGTCTGTGGACAGAGCTCGGTGGGCTTCCCTTGCTATAATTAGTATGGAAGCGATCTTATGTCGCAAGCAACACCAAAGTCCTTGGACAGATGGCAGTTATTCCAGATACCTCCGAGACTCGTATAAGAGTACCGGTCCCTTCTCTTAATGCAAGACCATTGGTCAAATGGCGTCGAAATAGAGCATGGTGGCTGTACGCTGATGGCGTCAGCATTTGCGGACAAAACCCGGAAGGGGGGCTACAGATATCGTGGTCGCTACTTGGAAGCGCCCTGAATCGTCGAAAGACATTGTATTGGAGTATGTTTTGGCTATCAAATTGGTGTTTCAATGTGATATGACTTGCTGCTATTGTCGAGCACTACGAGCTCGATGTACAAAGACGGAGAGTTATTTACTCCATTCTAATGACTTCAATGATACTGCCTCCGTTCACCTCGAGACTCCAGATATTCTCTACCTTGAGCCCTGCAATAGTACTCAGAAGATGGCTCCATTCTTGCCTTGTTCGATTACGGCCCGACACCATGGCCATCATCGTAACATCGAACGCTGCTCCCCAAAAGGAACAGCCTACGTCCGGCAACACTATCTCGTTGAGCAATAGTGTTGAGTACCCTGCTTTCATGGCGTCTTTCACATGCGTCAAGATGGTGATGCAATCTTCATCCGACCAACCGTGCAAAACGTTACTCACGTAGTACACTCGAGCGTGGACCTCCTTTTGCGGCGTGAAGAAGTCGTGATCTTGGAGGTTAAAGAGATTCTTTAAGTCATCGGGGACTTGTGCAATGACTCTCGGAAGCTCCTGAAGTACGAGCTTTCCTTTCAGTTGAAGGCTTTCCTGTCGTGCGGAGAAATCGACCAAGTCATGACCATTGCCACCCCCCATGTCAACGAGCAGAACGTCTTCTTCCGAGTTGACCTTCAGCTTCTCGATTGGAAAGGTATCAGCCCAGAATCTCTTGCCTGCTCGCGTAGCAGACATGAAGAGATTGAATTCCTGTGCAGCAGCAGGTGTCTGACCCATGTATCTGAGAAACGGCATACCCCGCGCGTAAGCGTAGACACCTTTCTCGACATCGTCCGCTACTTGGTAGCCGTTTTCAGCAAAGTACTCCGGCATCTTTGATACCGACACCGCATAGTCATGGCTGGCGTGCTTAAGTCCGGCCGCCATCTTCGGATCGGTGAAGAGTTTGCTGATCTCAGCTGGCGCATACATATTACGGCTAACTTCGCGAATGCTACCAGTAGCGATAAGAACGCGCATCAGCCGTTTTACGATAGACGCATCTGCCCGGGAGGTGGAGGCCAGATGGTCAGCGGATACCCCAGAGTCTCCCGCATCGACAATGGTGTGCAACCAGCCGGCATCGAGGGCGGTTTGTAAGACGGAGAGGTGGTGCGGCTGGAAGAAAATTTCCCAGGCTTGATCCATGGATGTTTGGAAGGTGCGGGTGAGTTGCTTGGACGTTGAGACTAGCTTGTTGCGCAGCTCGGCGTCTGCTTCAAGCTCTGGACGTAGCTTTTCAACGAGATCTTGGATCTGATCTAGCAGACTAACGATTTCGTGACGATTGGCGGTCATGACTCATGCAGTTATCAATATCAAGTAGAACAAGGTGATTCGGACAATCAGTAGCTCAAGAGTGCTTGGTATCGGCAAGATCGTACAGGAAAGCTTAAAATACTTGGGACCTTTAGACCCTAGTCTTATCTAATTGGCCAGGATAGCAGCAAAACCACTTGCCTTTCCTATCAGCATCTGCGCAATCCTACCGCTCGTATTCGTTTATACTACCGCTTGTTCACATAGGTCTGGCGAGAAGCGTCAGCAAATGCGACTAGGCGTCCAATGCGCCATCAAACGTCCTACACCTACAGCTCTCGGTCTTCGCATGTTATAGAATGCCCCGCTTTTTCAGCACATTGTTTTTGCCACGACCGGTTCTAGATCGCTCTAGAGAAATGGCCCCCTCTTTTTGAACTAGAATGAGAGCCACTCGCGTATGGCTTCCGATGATTTGTTGAAGAAAATGATTGTTGCATCAGCACATAGACGTAGAAGTGCTAGAGTCTTAGCCGTCGGCCGAACATGAGGTCACAAATATCAGCATTGGGTATTAACTTGTTCTTGAACAGTCTTCCCTCTTGGCGGAACTCGGTGCTTTGACTATATCGTTACCGACAACCTGTTGAGCTACCAGCGCCTGCTTCACAACGTCTCTCAATTGCTTACCCATCAATTCCATCGAAACAGTCGAAAAGCCAAAATTCTACACTCTTTCTTATGAAGCGAGTTGTAATAGTTGGCGCCGGGCCCTGCGGACTTGTGGGACTCAAAGAAATGATAGCTGGTGGGCACGATGCCACTTTGTTCGAACAATCTTCTACGCTTGGGGGTGTCTTCGCCAGCGCCGCGATTTATCCCAACCTCCATCTTACCATTTCAAACTGGGCTATGGCATTCTCCGACTTCCCTGATCCTCGACACCTCTGCTATGCGTCTGCAGAAGAGTACCTTCGTTATCTGCAGGACTACGCGCGGCATTTTGACCTGGAGAAGTATATCATGTACAATGCAGAGATACAAAGCGTCGAGCTGAGCCAAGGTGGGAAATGGGTGCTGGAAGTCAAGGCATCCAGAAATCATTCAAATCTCCACATCGACGCAGATGCCCTCATCGTTGCTACCGGAGCCAACCAAGTGCCGAAGGAGCTCCCGTCACAGCTCAAGGGCTTCACTGGGCGAGTTCTACATTCGGTAGATTTCAACGTTTCATTGAAAGAAGAGGTCAGAGAGAAAAATCTACGCGTTCTCGTCGTTGGTGGTGGCGAGAGCGGCGCCGACATATCTTCAGACCTTGCAGACATCACACCGCACGCAACAGTCTGGCTCCGCCGACCCATTTGCGTTGGCCCTCGGTATCTCGTCTCAGATCCCGAGATGGAACAAGTTGAAGCGAACAAGAAATTGCAGTTCCCTGCCAACGGATTTCTCGAAGCTGCTACTACGAATCGCATGAGCGCTGCCCAGAACGTATATGTCTATGGCTTCTTCCGTCGCATACTCTGGCATACACCAATACTGAATCGCACTTTGGCCAATGTATCTCTCCAGAGCACGGCTTCAGCTTTCTTGATGAATGATCAAGCTACATACGTCACAAAGAACCAGCGTATGTGCGAAGCATGGCACAATGGCCGAATTGAGGTTCTGACCTGTGCGAAAGTCAGTGCGCATGGCCACACAGTCAACTTCCACACGCAAACCGATAACATAGAGCAACGCGAATTCGATGTTGTGCTGCTATGCACAGGCTTTCGCACCACCTTCCCTTGGCTCAAGCTCCCAGCCTTCGATACAAATCCGCGCTCATGGTATCTCCACTGCTTTCCTAAGGATTTTGGCCACTGTCTCTTCTTTGTGGGATATGCGCGACCACATCAAGGGGGCATTCCAGCAATGGCAGAGATATTATCGCGATACATCTCTCTAGTCCTTCGCGGTGATCGGAAGCTACCGTCAAACTACGCCGACCGCGCTCGTCTACGGCAGTCTATTAGCGGGTGGAGGGACAAAACTAGATCCGTATTTCTTGTAGATATTACCTAGCTATAACTTAACAACTACTCGTCTATATTAAACAATTAGTAGCTTAATTAATTATACTTAATAAGCTCTATTAATTACTATTATTATTTTATTTTTATAATTTTTTTTAGTTGCGCTATAAAGAGTAGAAGTATAGAGTAGATATATACTTAAGGTAGCTATCTTTAGAAAAACCTTAGCTAAACTTACTAGTAAGAATACTTATATTTATACTTTATTTATACTACTTATAGTATAGTAAGTATTAATACTAGAGATAAGTAAGTAACAGTAATTAATAGAGCTTATTAAATATAGTTAATTAAGCTACTAATTATCTATTTTAGTTATCTAAATATAGAGATATTTTAAAGTAAAATACTTAGTAAATACTAACTTTACTTAAGAATAACTTAGCAACTATACGTTTATTATAAATAATTAATAGCTTAATTAACTACGTTTAATAAGCTCTATTAATTACTATTACTTACTTATCTCTAGTATTAATACTTACTATACTATAGGTAGTATAAGTAAGGTAAATTACTACTACTAAAATACTACCTAAGGCGGCTATCTAAGCCTTACTTCTACCCCCTATAGCGTAATAGAAAAAAATTATAAAAATAAAGTAATAATAGTAATTAATAAAGCTTATTAAGTATAATTAATTAAGCTACTAATTATCTATAATAGACGCGTAGTTATTAAGTTATAGCTAGGTAATATCTACAAGAAATATACGTTAAGGAAACTATTAATAGAGTTTTGTCCCTCTACCCGCTAATAGGCTGCCGTACTCGTCACGATAGGGATGCTGAGCGTGAACACTACCACATCAGTCCTGATCTACACACCCTTGTCGACTATAACGCGTTCCTAGAAAGCGTGGCAAGGCGAATCGGCTGTGAGCCTAGACTGCCGCTGTCCTGTGTTATTGCTTTCAATCTGCACATGCTCTCCGTCCTCGCCTTTTCAATTGATTACTTTCAGCCTGGATGGAGCGTGCTCGGTCGGATGTCTGCCGCACTATTGTGGCTCGGCAGCCTATTATCCTTCCTTCTTCTACATGGAGGCCTCCTTGTGAAGTGGTGGTTCTACCCTCACTGGAGCGTTTGGTATCGCCAACGAGGTCCTGGCTCAAATGCGAAGCTTCTCAACGATCTTCTTCGGCGCGTAAATTTATGGAAGTCAACAGCCATCACAAACGGATTTGTGTTGCTGGTGTTGTGGTCGTGGCCGACATACTACTTTCAACGAATATTATCTTCTCTTTTGTTCATTGCCTTTTCTGTGCTTCGGATCTTGGGACTACGATTTCCAAGGGCTTGGGGTGGTTTACTGCGACCGAAGATGTTTTCTTTGCATGACGCTGAGTGGCGCGTTTCGGATCTTTTCCATCCTTGATACAGCTTTAACCTTTCGCGTCAGTATTCCAGGGGAGCTTCTTCCTAATCTGAAGTCACAGCCATTCCTACTCCCCTCAACAATCTCTATAGTACGAGTCTTGTCATCAACGCAATATTAAGTAGCTTGGTTGTCCTAGCGCAATACGTTCATGACACCCATTGGAAGATTGCTCGTACTTTCACGCTTACATTCGTATGATGAACACATTCCGTAGGGACATAGATCTAGGAGAGGTTGAAAGGTCATAGTCTTATGGCGCTTATGCAGGTGCTGGCTCCAGCGTTATTCAACGAACGCCCTGAGGCTGTGCACCGGCACCTGAATGCGCCGAACTTGGGGCCCAAACGCCATGACCACCTGGCAACAACGATAATCGCAGACTCCAATGGCTGCCTTCCTTCTTCATACTAACACGATCGACAGCATCATTTGGGTATAAATCACACACCTCGCAGGCGTGCGGATAAGCATAGAAACAATGCCCCGCTAAGGCTGATCCAACATGCGCTTATTGAATGCGACGACCCGTAGTGTCCATGACTTCCAGAGTAGCGATGATATTCCCGATTTTGCGATCCTGTCGCACACATGGGGAGAAGAAGAATGTACTCTCCAGATGATGGACGATCCAAAAGTTGTTCGGCGAAAAGGCTATGAGAAGATCAAGCTGTCGTGTTCACAAGCTTTGCGCGATGGATTGCAGTGGGTTTGGGTTGATACGTATGTTACCTGACCAGGAGACAAGATTTGGCTAATATGCTCGTGTAGTTGTTGCATCGATAAGTCGAGCACCGCCGAGCTATCCGAAGCTATAAATTCAATGTTTCGCTGGTACCGCAACGCAAAAGTCTGCTATGCGTATCTATCTGATATTGGAGACATCTCGGAACTGCCCATCAGTCGGTGGTTCACCAGAGTGTGGACCTTACAGGAACTTATTGCTCCTCGCAACATGAGGTTTTACGACTCAGCATGGCGCTGCATAGGAACCAAAACTGAGCTGGCTGCTATGTTGTCGCAGACTAGTGGTATCGATCACTTTGTTCTTACATCCGGAAAGTACAAACATATTCAAATCGCAACAAAAATGTCATGGGCCGCGAAGAGAAAAACCACTAGAATCGAAGACCAAAGTTACTGTTTACTTGGAATTTCGGCGTCAATATGCCGCTTCTGTACGGAGAAGGCAGGAAGGCATTCGTAAGACTGCAGGAAGAGATAATGAAAACCTCGGATGATCAGTCGCTCTTTGCTTGGGGTCTCACCGAAAGACCTCGGACTTTGCAGCAATTCTTGAACGAATGGGCCTCAACAGATATTACGGATATGCATGGGCTTTTCGCAGACTCGCCGTCAGACTTCGTACTAAGCGACCGTATCAAGGTGCTAGAAAACCCACATACAGTGGTGCCGCCAATTGTTTCGAACAACGGAGTGCGCATCGAGCTTCAGGTGTTGCAAGATGGGACCACTCAATTCGCCGCGCTCATTTGTACCGTGGAAGGCCACTACGAGTACTATTTAGGATTCCCCTTGAAGCCCTGGGGCCATCGATGGACAACACGGATCAAGGAGCTGCTGCTGGTACCGGCCCGAGACCTTGCGAGGGAAGGCGATCCTTATCGTCCGCCTTCAATTTGTCTGATCAAGCCTCCAGTTGGTCTTTTCACTCATCCCGTACCGAAGACCTCTTTGAAGATTGTTCCTCGGACTACAGCTCTTAGAGGAAACTACCGGCTGGAAGAAATGCTGTGTTCGGCTCATGCTAAATATTCCCCGGAAGAGCAAACCGTCACACTTGCGGCAGATCTGGACACGCTGCATGCTGCAATAACCTACTCGCCCGAAAGAACTTTAGAACAATACTTGTCGCTGGCTGAGCCAAACCTCGTCGAAGTTTTTCGTCAAAGTCGGTCCTGTCGAGGCCTTCCATGTGGCATTGAGATGTACAGCTCCGAGCGTGCTGATAGAGATAGGGGTAAACTGGGAGCAGATCGCTCTCCGTGTTTCAAGATCCTACAGCCGTCATTTGCCATTCTGGTCGGTGGTACCTTAACCGCACCTTGGGTCAATTGCGTCACTGTACTGAGCGATGCTGGCTGCTCCGCGGAGTTTCATTCTCTTCTTCAAGCTGATCAGAAAGAGAGCTTAGTAAGGTCTTGTACGACCAGATCTGATCTTTTGAAGCAGCTGAAAGAGCCTCGTTCCCTCCCATGGCAGCATGAGATTCATACATCTCGTAAGGTACAGGCAATTGCGTACCGCAGGAATTACACTGAAAAAAGAAAAAATGGAGATGGCTTCGAACTTCTTCGGCTGCGTGAGGATTATGTATTCGTGGATGCGAGAATACAGCTTGTAAGCAACAATTTAGTGGAACGTGGTTTGTGGCTGTCTGTAGAGCTTGGTTGGAGTAAAAAGACGCTGGGCAAATTGCAGGACAAGAAATGGTGGGAACTCTTACCCAATTAGTATATCTACACTATGCTGTAGGAGCGCTTCGTCTATAAAACTTCGTCTATAAAACACCACTTAGGTGGGATCTTGTTTAGCCGATCATAACACCCTAGGAATTATAGTATAGTGTCTGCATCCCCGTTCCAGGAGCTATAAACAGGGCTTTCACACCGGCTGTTATGCTGTTTTGTCACGCAAAAGTCAAGTTACCCCTAGTAACGTGCCTCACTTCGGAAGGCTGGCGGTCCTGTATTTCACTCGCGACACTACCTGGCTACGTTGCCATGGCACCAAGGCCTTCCATCGGAGCTCCTTACGAAACATCTCTATACATACCCAACAAACCAACATTCAGAAAATACCCAAGTACCTCGCAACTTCATCAACAATCATGGCCCGTGAGAAACGCTTAGCTATATATACCGGTACCGACCAAGCTCTGGTGTCAGCTAACGACGAACTACACCGGAATGCCAAGGCTAACTCTGGCACCGAGCACACAGTCTACAACGTTCGTGACTGTGAACGATATTACAGAAGCGACTCTCAGGCCACTCTATTCAACGACACTGGGTTTCTGTTAATAGTGACTGAGAATGGACTCGACGAGAACGGTGACTCAAGGCCCGTACATGATCAACCATCAGATGCTGGAAAGTCATCTATCCCTGATGCAAAGGTGACAGGGTATACGGGAAAGATCTGGAACCCCGACCGAGATTATGCGCCACTACAGCAGCACAACACGCGCGGACAATCGCGCATCCGTAGCCATGGCGATGAAATCATTAGCATGTCCGCGGCCAAGAATATCTCCAAGAAGCTTGGTCTCGACTCCCACCCAGTGGACCGCCCATCGTGGCTCGGCGGGCTAAACAAACCGCAGCCGCATCTCGAGCTCACAGCGGACCAGAATCGCGAGCTCCATGGGCGGTATCTTGACGAGGTGGACCGGCTAGCGAGAACTTACCGCGATTTTGGCCACCACCTCAGCACCACATTAGCTAGCAGCATGGCTGGACGCGATGAGATCCAGGATGAATGGGTGTTCGAGCATTGGGGCGAGACCCGCGAGGTAGAAAAGCGGCCTGGTCAGGAAATTGTGTTCGCGCGAGGCGTTTGGAAGCTTATTACCCAAGTCCAGGATGGGACCAAAACGACGGTCCTGCAATTTTTGGACGAATGGCCGAGGGATACTTGGGCAGAGCCGATAGGTTGGGCAATGGTACCGAAAGAGAAAGCTGGATTTGGAGTTGGCAGGGCGAGGGGACAAAGCGCGACAGAGATTGCTAGTGGCATGAGGCGAAATTCGAGGCGTGTTCAAGACGATGTTGAGCATGACGGATATGAAGCTGCTGGGAATCTTGAAGATGACAGCAACTGAGCGTAGGTCGCTTACCGATATGTGTTTTCTTTAGTAGCCGTTAACGTGGTCGGATCGCAAGGCCCGTCTAACGCAAGTACTGAATGTGTTCGGCAACTATTAGCGGGACATCCAAAAAGAACCAACAGAATTAAAGTTTGAAAACCAGGCGGACAAGTCAGAATTGATTATAGATAGCGTCTAGCCCTGTTATCACCACGGATGTGAACTATATATTTCATACCCCCTTGTTTTCTTCCTTCCCTGCACCAACTTATCTCGCATCCTCCACAATTTCCACAACCAACCTAGACGAGACAAAGTGGGTGTACATTCCAGAACGACCGTCTCTAGATGGCTTGCCTCACGAGTTGCTCCACCAAATTTTCCGATACGCGAGTCCCGTACCTTACTCCACGACACATGCGCTATACATGTCGGGCCGGCGATTCCGGTCATTCCTAGAGAAATGGGTATATGAGCAATATCAAGTGGTACCATGGGACAAGCACGAGAAACTGTTGCAGTTTGTTAGAACGATTGCCCAGGTTCCCCAGCTCGGTGAACTGATTAATCGGGTCGAGATCGAGCCGAGTCAATGTACGCCTGCTACGATGGAGCTTGACGAAATCGATCGGATGGTCTCATCCAAGGATGTCATAAGTTACGATTATTACCGGTATGCATCCTCTAATAACCACTACTATGTGTGACACGCAGGCTGACCGCTTCCTCTTCTGTAGAGTACTCAAACTCGGCGTTATGCGTGGCGATTATGACGCTTTGGCCACACTTCTTGTGCTTCACCTGACAAAGCTGGAGGAACTAACCTTCATATACGCCAATCGTCTAGCAGAAACAGAACAACAACCCGATATTCGTCATCTCGTTAGTTTGTTTCACCTGATGGCAAACCCCGATTACCGTACACCCAGACTCCAGCAACTTTGCGGAAGTCTTAGGTCCTTGACACTACATTTCGGTCTAGGAAATCACCAAAGGCCTTGGGAGGTCTTCCGGAATGCCTTCATTTTCACAATTCCGTCACTTCGCAAGGTCGAGCTCCAAGCCGCCTACTTCAACACCAACGTCGGCTTGAGTAGTTTTTATGTACGTCCCCATATGCATTCTATCGGGTCAACTCATCGCCAGTTACTGAGTTGAGGCTACTGCGATTGCCAGTCTGCTACGATCCCGTATGGCAGACAGACTGGACAAGATTTTCGAAGGTCTTCACTGGTCTAAGGCACCTTCATATGGACTGGGTCGAACACAATTTGTTACCGAACATGTCCCCTCTCTTCGATGCGAATGCTCTTGCAAGCCAAGCCCATTCCTTACGGTATCTGGAACTGGTCACAAATGATCCTGATCTACCATATACTTCTGCTTTCACGTCAACAATCATGAATCTTGATCATATTCACCATTTCCCGGCGCTAGAGGAGCTAACGGCAACTCAATTCGGTACGTCTTTTCCACACCTCCGTTCTTCCAGCACACCACTCGCTAATTTAATGTTCAGGCCTCATGAGCAATTCTGTTGGGAGGGAATTGAAGGCTGCCATTGATCGTAGTCGTGCTTGACATTTGATAGTTAGGCATTACTGGGAGGAGTGACGGGAACAAGTGGTCGGTGAACGTGATATTCTCGCCGCACATTCTTGTCGCCTCCGAGGAGGTCGGCAACGCATACTGACTAAGCGGCAACTCCTTAGCTGTGATTGGTTGAGTTTTTGATTATGTCCTACCACGAGTCTAATAACTGTTCGAATCAAAGCGGACTCTATTGTGGAATGCGAAATATTTGAGCTCGAAGGGGGTAATTGAACAGGTTCTACGATCGCGTCTTGAGCTTGATCCTCCGTCTTAACCTGCGGGTTCAGGTGGGCAATAGGTAGCCCACACCCGAGAGGGTAGGAAAGCGACAGATCCGATGCTCAAGTATGATTTTGAAGCCACAGGGCCTTTACTGATCCGTTGTGTAGTCCAGATCGCGGCGATCTGATCGTTTGTCCACTCATGCAGCCAATTGCACGTGATCGGAAGCGCCGCCGCGTCTGCCACAACATCATTGCGGTTACAACATCAACACTACGAATCCTTCAGACCGAATCGAAGCATGCAGGGTACGTTAGCTTCCGCTGCGGAGTGGAGTTGAAAAGACGGGCATCCCATAAAGCGAGATCCATACAAGGAGAGCCCCTACCCTTGTTCGCAATCAAGATTACCCTTGTTATTTTTACTGTACGACATCAACATTCCAATATGACGATCCAGGTCTATTCCGATCCTTGCACGGTCAACTCCCGAAAGGTACTGGCTGGATTGGAGCAGCTCAAAGCAGACTACGATCTCACCTTCATTGACTACTTCGCGGGTCAACAAAAGTCTGAGGACTTCAAGAAGATCAATCCGCACGCGACGGTTCCAGCTGCTACGAACGGAGACCTTACCCTGACCGAGTCGAATGCTATTCTTTAGTACGCGGCAGATAAGCATGGAGGCGAGACGATGTATCCCAAAGACCTGAAACAGCGCGCCGACGTTAATCGTTGGTTGCTTTGGGAAGCTTCGATCTGGTTCCCGTGCTGCTATGTCTACTTTGTTGAGTACATTGTCAAGCCTCTACTAGGCGCTCAACCAGACGAGAAAGTTATCGAAGCGGAGTCCGAGCGCTTCCATAATTGTGCCGGCATCCTCGACGAACGATTGAGCAAGAGCAAGTGGCTCTGTGGAGAGAACGTCACAATCGTAGATTTCGCAGTTGCAGCTCCGATGCACTTGTACAAAGCGCAGAAGCTACCGCTCGACAAGTACCCCAACCTACAGCGCTGGATGACCGAAGGAATGGAGCATCTTGACTCTTGGAAGAAGACAAAGAGGTGTGGACGAGAAGCTGCTTCTCAGCAAGCAGTCTACAACAAATGGATCTAACGGGGCAAATGGCGCCAACGGGGCGAAGGGACAGCCTGATGTACGTACTACTGTGAATTATATAAAGGCGGTCGATGGACTTATAGAGCTGTACTTCTATGAGAGCGAGAAAACTAAAGACATTCATGAACCAGGCGACGCGCCAGTAGAGATCTCGGTATCGGATGGTTGGCCGTATGCGAAGGAGTTCTCAATCGATAAGCAAGGCTTCTCTTTACACTCATTTAGCACTAACCACAACGACTGGGAGGACGAGGTTGCTGTGCAAAACGCGTTCTATCTGGAAGTCGTGGAATTTTTGAAGCAGGAGTTGGGCGCAAAGCGTGTTCTTGTTTTCGACCACACCATCCGCACGGAGAAGAATGCGCAAAAGAAGCTCACGGACGAAGAGAACACAAGTCAGCGTACTCCTGTGATGCTGTGATCCGGACTATCTGCTTCTTTTAGCTAGTCATGATATTGTGGTGTCTTAGACCTCTTCTTGAGTTTAGCCCACTCTTCTTATGCTGTCTTTGTCAGCCTGCCGTGCAAGGCTAACTTTCCTGTCAGCCTGCAAACTAACTCTAGGCAGCTAGCGAAGTGTCACAACCTGTGTCATGTAAGTGTAGGTTCGTGTGATATAGATTTTATTATTCTCAAACTTTAATGCAAGATGACAGGTTCGAACATACGCCCGTGAACCCTTACCATTTCATGGATCTAGACCAAGCTGTCGTACTGGGTGGGCCGCTGAGTTTGTTGTTACAGAGCGGAGAAATCGAGTCGTGTAGATCCGATGGGCCAATCGGGGGTATAGATAGCAGCGTACTATATTTCTTAAAGTGCTGCAATCGTTCGAACGAGGGCTAAATAAAGTAATCTCTAGTAGATGAAGCGCTCCTACAGTGTAACCCCATGGTATCTGTATGCAACTCCGGGTGTGGTGGCCATCGAATGCGTTTACTACGTAGGTAAGGCTAAGTCATTGAAACGTCGCTTATACTATGTACATACAGCAAAGACCGCACTTATCCTTCGTCGTCAGAGCGCAAGGGAGCCATTCAAGACTGTTGCTCTGCAACGTACTGGAAATACTGTCTCGCCGACCCGTGGACGGAAAATCGATTAGCCGAAGCCGAAGTCGCATAACCTATCTACGAAAACATTTCAACACCAACGCCAACGCCACCCACCCTAACGCTATAGTCTATCTAACAATACCTTAGTTAATTAATCTACTGCTAGACTACTACCCTTTACTTAACTATCTACTAAATTAATTTTCCCTAAGCTACTATTTTTATTAGTATACTCTACTTCTACTTACTAGTCTCTACTTTCTACTTTTTACTTTCTAAGTCTACCTTAAGTACTTTATACTTAAAGTAATAAGTCTACTTAATTCTTTAGGCTTCTTTTTATATAGCTAGTAGTATTAATAAAGGTTTTTTTAGTAAAATAGATAGTATATTAAGTTTTATTATTTTTATTATATACTAGCTTAGTAAGTAACGCTTTAATTATAACTAGCTTATACTCTAGGTTAACTTTAATCTTTAAGTATTTTATAAGTAGTTAGTAAACTAAGACTAAAGTACTCTAATTAAAGGATAACTTATAAAGATTTAGGACGTATATCTTATATAGTAATCTTATTAATATAAGTATAATAATACTAACTAGTATCTTTATTTTATTTTTTTTTTTTTTTATTTTTATTTTTTTAGCTAGTACCTCTAAATTATATATAAGTTTTTTTTTAAGGTTATTACTTAGCTTAGGATTTTTAGATAGAGGCGTACGTATAAATAACGTAAGAAGTAGTATAATAAGTTAGATACTACTAACTTAATAAATAATTTTAATAACTTAATAAGTTTAGTAGAAGAAATAAAAAGTAACTTATACTTAAAACATAATTTATACTTTTAGTATATAATAACCTTTAGTAATAACTAGTTATTATAGCTATACTTTAAAAGACGTAAGTAACTTATTATAATAAGGACTAAATACTAATATATAGCTTTAAATAGTATATAGAGAAATACTAAATACTAGTACTCTACTCCTAAAGGAGCACTAGCTATACTGTGAACTTAATAGGTACGTCCTATCTAAGTCTGTTCTGATTTCCGAGCCATTCAAGACGACAATAAGTACAGAGAATGTTCGTTGCGTGGATATCCATGCGATCGCATACGAATCTGCCATATTGTGATCCTGGGCATTTCACTCCGGTGAATGTGGAGACGGACCGGGATTTGCAGCACGGACGCTGTTGGATGGCGTTGTGGCGTGCAAGGAGGTGGCGGTGATTCCCATGAACCTGTCATTCGTCCAAGCCCTCAGTGCTCCTAAAGATCCCGAGACTTCTTCGCTTTGCGGACAATCAACTGTCACAAACTTGAGATTCAGCTGTACACATTCCTTTGCATAACATGGACGCCCCCGTGTCCTCGCTATACGGACCAGGTGCGATCATATGTTGGCTATGCACAATCGTCTCTGTATTACTCAACTGGTCGCTCAATAGCTCCAGTCGGCAACATGATACTATTACGAACGACTTCGTCGCTTGTTTGTCTCTTCCAGCGATCGCGGCCGTTCACCTAGCGTACGCTCTCTGTACCTTCTCAGGCCCGGGTCCGGAGACTGGAAACCGAGAGGCAAATTCGACAATGAACGCCGCCTTCACAGTATGCATTGACTTTGCTGTTGTTGCGCCAATTATGCTCGCCCTCGCAAGCTATCATTGGCATTGGCGTAGATGGATACCTACATTGCTGGTCGGCGCGGGATGTCTCGTCATAACTAGTTTTGTGGTCATTTCCAAATCTCACAAACATGCAGCTCCGCAATTCGACCCTGCCAACATCACATTAGCCTTTTGGGCCTCCATCCTGGGCGTCGCCTTCTTCCCGACACTATTGGGACTCACCACCATCGCACCCGTCCTGGGTTGGTCTTCGCGCCTTCAACAAATGGGCCTTGTCGGTCGCATGAAATGGACGAAGTGTATGACTACAGTCTATGGAGCCATCTGGATTACATACTGGTTCGAGCTTTTTACGTGGATCAGTTATTCTCCGTATTCCAAAATTCGAGAACGGATCTTGCCAACGACACCATACACCATTCACGACCTCGACCAAGCTGTTGCACTTGGAGTGGGAACTCTTACGATCACTCTTGCGATTTACGAGTTGGTGCGAGATTGCCTATGTACCCCCCAAAAGGAGTTCGACGATTGGAAGCTTCGGTGCATAAGGCAGATAGAGAATGGTGATATGAGCTTAGAAGTGGATCAATATAGAGATGGCCTACGTGCTATCGAAGAAAAGATTCAGGAAGTTTTGGAAGCAGATGAAAGATGGGAACTGGCAATCACGACGTGGAAGAAACTGGGCAAAGAAGAAAAAGCAAAGAAGCGACGTGAACCCTGGTCTAATCTGACTACAGAAGAAAAAAAGATAATCGATGGAGAGAGGGTGGATGCACTTCTTAGGGAATCCGGATTCATCTGATATGTCTTCATATCGACTGAATGCCGCTAATCGGGGGTCTGGAGAAAGCCGTTGCAGTAAGTGGCCTTGTTTCATTCCGGTATCGTGCGTCTACAACCACATACCAAATAGTCCTGTTGCCGACGCACCCGAATCCTCTTCGCAATACACACACTGTCCCATAAGTGTACAGAACTTATCGTAGTAACAAAACATCTGTACTTCCTAGTACTCGTGCTTCTGACCACCTAACGACCAGCTAGTGGCAAAGAGAAGCAAGCAGCTTATGCAGCTGCCCACTCAGGCAGAACATTGAGAGAGCGTATATGCAGCGAGTAACTGGAAGCTAGACTACATGTCCGTGATACTGCTGAGCATGGCTGACAGTGGGCGCGCTACCTTTGGTATGAAGCTCGACAACATGAGTGACGCCAACCTGGTCATTCTGGACTTCTGAATTACGGTGACGGACCAAGTTTATGGTATAGAGTATAGCAGTAAGCGAGAATAGAACACTGGCGAAGTCAGCCGCTGAATGGGGATAACTAAAGCGATGCAAGTCTTACAAGTTGATCACCGAGAACGCAAGAGCAGCATAGATTGTTGCAGCTAGCGGATCGACATAGTCTCGCTTGGAAAGTCCTCGCTTGTTCTTTACACAGTACCCAGCATAACAGTATGTGTAGGTATTGACGTTGGTGCTAGAAGTAGTGCCACCAAGGCTGATGGTCCCAGTGATCCAAGAAGCGTACAAAGCGAACGTAGTGAGCCAGAAGACCCATACGAAGAGTTCGACGGCGAACACAGCCCAGTAGTTGTACAGCGTCTGGTGCGAGACACTATTGGCGACGAACCAATAGACGACCAAGATCTTTGTCGCGATGGCGGTGAAGATGGCGATAGCACCGGGCTAAGACGAGAGTTAGATCATAAGAAAGGTGAAATGATAGATATACTCACAGTGAAGACGTAGCTCGATGCATAAGAGTTTGTCAAAGAGACTGGGTAGGCAGACAGCCCAAGCACAATAAGTGCAAGAACAAGCTGAATTATTCGAATTGGCGTGAAGGCCTTCTGGACTGGCACGACGGAGTAGCCTGCGGATGCCATGTTTGTGGAAATGTCTTCGAGACTTCCAAGGCCTTATACAAGTAATGTGCTGCGAAACGTTCTGGGAGTTTATTGTGAGCCTGACAAGACTAAGTAAGAGATGCAACAAGAAAACGCTTGGGGGAGATCAAAGAAATTATATACGTCGACGAAAGATCTGTAACGGAGCTCGAGACCTTCCGCTTTCGCCTCCAGCTGATTGCAAACTCCTATATTAAGGAACTTTGGGGCCATCTTCTAGGTCTCTCATTCAAGCACTAGAAGTTTTATTGAGGCGCTCGATTTTTAGCGAACGGAGACTCCAAGACCCAATACGGAATGTATCAAGTGGTATCCGCCCTATCAACAATCAGGCCTCAAGAGGCTTGAAGAGCTATGCCTCCACCGGACTTGGCTCGACAACAGCCCACAAGAGTAGGGGATCACACACTGCCAAGCTAGTCTGGCCTTCGTCAAATGCTACAGTTTCGCTTGTGCAGCAATCATTACGGGGGAACCCATGAGGCTGAAATGCCCACAAGGCTGAAACATAACGTGATTGGACAGATCAGAGACGGCTGATTCCGTCAAGATGCCACAAATCAGCCATTGAGTTCAGCTGACGATCAGCCAGCTCAAAGTAATACGGTGATCTTCACTGGTCCGAGACTGCGGCTTGGAGGACGAATCGCTCGCTATCTCGATTAGCGCTTCCTGATGTTCATTTGACGCAGGGGTAATGCTATTTCAATGCGCGTTTGTTCCAGGACTCATATACCTTCGCAAAAAGGAAAAAAGTACATACTACTAATTATAGAGCCTGGATAGTCTCGGTACCTACGAGCTCGCTAGCTGTATGATGGTATACTCTCCTGGTAAACTCTTCAAGCATGGCCTGATTCTACTGTGTTCATCGGGAAAATTCCCCGAAGGTACTTTCCAACTGTCCAGTGATATTACTGGAATATGGAAGTAGTATCACGCGTGTGCAAAACTCGTTGCCTAATGCAGCTGAGTGTAAATGCTGCATCGTTATCATCGCCACAATGGAGCCAAGACAGCCACAACACCACAACCCGGTCACTGAAAATAACAAACGCGGCTAGAGATATGTGACTGGTCAGTGGGTCAATCTCAGGCTACGAGCTTCCTGATGCGTGCCGAATCAACAGCTACAGGCTCGACGTAGCAGAGTCTGGATACCTTCGAGCTGAGAAGTCACCACTTGTTCTCGACAGAACTGGGAAACTTAGACGAGACAAGAGGGAATCGCATTGCGCGATGAGGCTCCCCAAAGCCAGGTCCTGAAAAGAGCTTCGGCCTACTTGTCAGGCCAACCCCTTTCAACGATTCCCTTTCCCTCACCCTTGGAAACCTTGAGAACTTTTTCGCCTTCGAAGACGTCAGGTCAACAATTATCCAATATGATGCCTTTTCTGACCCCTCTTCTTCTCGCAAGCTTAACAAATGCGTTTGTACTTCCTCGAGATTCGACTCAAACATGTAGCAACCTCCGGGCTCAATCCAACAATGGCGACCGTAAGATCGCCATCGTCATCGATGCTTCTCTCTCGATGCTCTCATCGGACCCGTATGACTATCGCTTAGTAGCCGGAAAATCTGTCGTGAACTGGCTGATTGCTAAGGACGAGACAACCAGCGATAAGAAGCAGGACTTGGTTACTGTCATCGACTTTGCAGACGAAGGACAACTGGATTATCCGCTAGGAGATCCAGGTAACGCATCCAGTTCAATCGATGCTATTGTGCCCTGGGGTGCGACTTATATTGCCGGAGGAGTGGAGATGGCAACACAACAGCTCAATGCTGATGGAACCGGGGCGACCGCAGATCGAAGTGGTATCGTTGTATTTACCGATGGCGAGGTTTGTGGAGTGGTTCCTGTTGGACACCAACATACAAGAGTACTGACCAAAATTACTAGGATTCCTCCACTCAGCTGCTCATCGACCAGATCAACAATGCAACCAGCTTGGGCATCCGGGTCTCTTTTGGGTTCCTGTCCAGCATCTATAGTCTGCAAGACCCAGGTGTCCTCGGTGCGATAATGAAGTCCGGAGGTCGATACTATACAATATCTGACGCTCAGAGCTCGAACAATTTCATCAACGGTATCATCGTTAATGGGCTGACGAAGAAAGACAACCCAGACGGCGACACTACGACATTGCTCGCGGGTCTTGATTCCTCACATTATATTTCTGGAAGTGAGACCCAGACCATGACATACTCCGCTCGCGCGTCAGAAGAGCTCACGATCTCCGTTCAAAGTGTGGATGCTGGGGATCTGGATGTGCAGATCAAGTCGGGCTCTAGGACTCTTGCTTCAGGGACTTCGAGCCTCTACTCCACACCTTTTTATGTCACTTCTCCTGGAAATGGTGACATTGACGTCAAAGTCACAGCTCATGAAGCATCAAAGGACTCCATCTTCGTCGTCGGTGTTCTGTCCAATCTGCCTGCTCAAAATTGCACCGTTGGTGTTGGGAAGCCAAGCAACAAGACGAATGTTGCGGAAATAGTCGGATCGTCAGTCGGAGCTGGAATCCTGCTAATTGGTACTGGCGTAGCTTACCTGCTGTGGAAACACTGCTTTCCGAAGAAATCCTCACACGGATCATCCAGCCACGAACTAGTCAACGATCCTGGTACTGGCAAGCCCGGTCCCCAAGTCACTCTGACGGCTGTTCCACCCACAGATAAACCTTCCACCTCTTGGCTCAAGAAGATGTTCGACTTTCCTGAACATGCTCCATCTAGCCCGCCTGTCATGTTGCCACCTTACCCGCCACCTCGACACCAAGCACCAGACGAAAAAGAGCAACACTACATGGACAGTCAGACCGACTTTGATTCTGGAAGTGAATGGGAGGATGTTCCAGATCAAGACAGTGGGCCAAGCAACCCAGAAGATCCTGTCCACCCAATGGGCCCGAATCAAGCCGAACAAGACCCAAAGAAGCGTCGACACATCAAGCGCGTCCGTATTTATGGCAACAATCATCACCATCATGTTCCATCAAGCCACCCTTGCTATACCGATACCTGTCCACTTGTCTCGGGTGATCGTGTTTGCGATGATCCTGATCACCCGTGCACTTGTGTAGATCCAAAGTGCAAGCTGAACTCGCGTAGACATAGCTGCGAAGACGAAAAGGCGCCGCTGCACAAATGTCCGGGACCAAAACAAAGTCCTAACTGCCCACTTGATGACCCAGAATATGCAGAGAAGAAACAGAAGGAGCATCACGCGTTGGTGGCCAAGTATATGGCACAGGATGCAGCCAAGTCGGGTGTTTGGACAGCTGGAAGGTATGCTATCAAGGGGTTGGCTTTCTGAGGGCGGTAGAATATACAATATCGTCATATGTTGGCCTGTCTGGTCCTGAGTGTCTTCGAGTAGGAGTTGGAAGCAAGCTTTAGGAGGAAGCAGCTCCCAGCAGTAGTATTTCATCGAGTTCTTAATCCATCGTTTTTCTGCTATTCAAGGCATCGACAGTGCTCCAAAGCAGATCAGTCATACCGAATCCAAGAGTGACAGTTTGATCAATACCCATGATCGAATGCGATGGCGTAGGTGTAAGAATTAAAAGCTTGTCTATGGCTAGACATAGCGAATTGGTGGCCGAACATAGGAGGAATATATGAACAGACAAAATTACGAAATCGGTCAAAGAGATGACTCCAAATAGTCTTCAACGCCAGTCGAAGTGTGTTGAACAGGAAGACCTAAGCCTCCTGATATACCAAACCACTCCGAATGCATTTGATCTCCTTTGTTCTCTAGGTGGCTAAAAGGTCGGGTTGCGAAATCGGAGTTGCGACCAATGCGCCAAACGTTGGCATTCCGAGTAGCCATGAAGATATCGATAACGCATGCATGCGCTTCCAATTGCTTCAGTAGTATGCGCCATAAAAAAGAGCTGGGTAAAACAAGGCCTACGTTTGGCAGACCGTGAGAGGCGCGGCTGTTGCGACGGGGAACTGTCCTCACACCAGCCAGAGGAGAGTATGAGAAAGCCAACGTAGAACATTGCGATAACGGGGTAAGCTAGGGTTGCGATGAGGTCGTAGGTAACGGCATTCGAAGAGCACTCTGAGACATTGATGGTACAGACCACTATGACCGAGAGGAGAGATTAAAGACAGGCTGCAGCGGTACCAGGACCGTAAAGTGATAAGGAGATATCATCGCCGTGTAGGAGTCGTTAGGGCACAATAAGACAGTAGGAGGTGCGCCGTAAATGAACTGCATGTCGGCGACGCAGGAGAGTTGAGCTGAAGCTGCGCGCTTACAGAGCAGAGTACATGCAGTGCAACCCGGCCGAGTTATCCCGTAGGGGAGTGCCTTGTTCCCCCTAAAGAATGAATGGGAAGCCATCTCTACAGTTTGCACTTCTGGCTTGTTCTTGACTTCGAGGGGGCTGAAGATCCTCAGCGCGTTTTGTCCTTGGCACGCTAGAGATCTCGATGCGGTTAGCGACTTGTCCCCACCCCCATCATCCCCCTCCTCAAAGCCTACAGGCAGGTCTCCTCCGTCGCCCACGAGAACGTTTTGTTTTTCACTCGCGCGTCCTTCGAAAGCACCCAGAACGTTCACCTGGGCACTGCGTTCACTTGGGTTATCAACCATGTCGTCACACAGCAGCAGCCTTCTCGCGATCTGAAACGCGAAAGATCGCGTCAGCCTTCTGGCCCAGCACCACGCCTGGCTCGGCTCAGCTCATGTTCGCCTGCGCCGCCTGCCTTGCGGTACTGAAGAAGCAAACAAAAACTTCTGCCTGTGGCCCCATCCCGGCTTTGGGGCAACGTTGTATGGCCACGGCATCTCTCGCCAGCCCGATGCCATCCTACTGGCCAACGATGATGAGTCGAATCGCGGATCCTCCGTTTCGAGGCTGGTGTTTCGTTTCAGGTGAATGCATGGCTGACCCTTGCCTTACGATGGGTATCCACAGCCGTGAGAGGCTCTGTCAGACTGTTGGCTTAATATTCGAGGCCCGGTTGGGTTTGTTCGCTTCTTCGCTCAGGCAGCGATCATCCGACGATATCTTCATCACGTTCTTGCTTTAATTGTTGTTATTATTTCTCAAGCGCGGACATGGAAGGTCACGTCCCTGGCGGATTTAACGGCTACCACAATCAACCTTTCGAAACGTTCAGTCAGGCTGGAACCCTGCACCTCCCTTCTCATGATGGTCACTATCACCCTGATAGTAAGCGAATATACTCATACTAAGAACGTTATCAGTTCTAATTCGCATTCCAGATCAGCACATCCAAGCCTATGATGTCTCGCAAAATACGACATTCCAGTATCCGACTTCTCGAATGAAACCCGGTCATGGATCAACTAGTACTCAGTCTAGCTTCGCTTCTCGAAGTGTTTTCTCCGATTTCAGCAATAGGAACTCGGTTGCTTCAACAGCAACAAACGTGTCACGTCATTCGATCACCCCAGAAGAAGCGCTCACTACTTGTGTTTCGCGACGGGAGCGAGCCAAGCCTGCCGACAAGCCAGCGAAACCGGCCCACTTCTGGTGCACAGCATGCGGCAAAGGTTTTGGGTCAAAGCACGACTGGAAAACACATGAAGAGATATTCCAGGAGCGCTTCGAGGAATATTGGTGCGAATTTGATGAAAAGACATTCTTCAGTAAGAAGGATTTTACCAACCATCACTACAAGACTCACAGTTGTCGGACTTGCGTCAAATTCAACCACGCTGAGAAAGCGCGTAGGGAGCGAAAGTCGAGACAGGCTTGGGGCTGCGGTTTCTGTGGGAGACTGGAACTGGAGTGGGACAGACGATGCGATCACGTTGCAGCCCATTTCAAAGAGGGAAAGACGCTGGATGATTGGAAGCAGTCACGGGTCATTTCATCGCTTCTACAACGGCCCGCCCTATATCAAGCTTTGATGAGTCTCATGGAACGAAACCAGATACAAGTATTTAATATGGGATGGAACTCACACAAAACGGGCAGAGCCGAGGGATTTCCAGATAGTGGCCGTCCGGCCCAACTTCAAGATCTACTCGAATGGTATATCGAAGGAGAGAATCCTTACCCGCTGGTTGAATTGGCCATAGAAAAGGGTCTGCATCAGCAGGAGAGCTTGCCGCGAAACCCGCCTCGAGCCCTCGTGGCAGCGGACGGTTCCACCATTGCTCTGACAGCAGTCTCAAAGCGGGGCAGCAACCCCGCGATATCTTCTCAAGTGACTATTCGGTCCTCGGTACCTGGAGGCGGAACGACTGGGTTGCAGCCACATCCGACAACGCGTCATTCAAGGCAGGACAAGGCACTTCCACCAGATCCACCACGAAATGAGGTTGCGTCCCATAATGACGCTGCTTTTGGCAACGAAGCTCGCGGGGTAGCGTCCTGGGACCGATTTTCGGATACAATTGTTCCAGACGGGGACCTCCCGGACCCGGTTTCGATGGAACTGGACCACGCGATGCACGATATTGGGAAAGATGACTTTAATTGGTCCTCCTGGCTAGCAGACTGAGGTTTTCTTTCGTAACTTCTTCCGAATTGCAACACTGATCGTACGCAAGCTGCGTAAGATAATAATCGTAATGCTATCACATTGGGTTGACTGGTAAAACTGACCAGCCCCCAATGTCCCAGATCAGAGTCTTGAACATTCACTTCGTCTCTACTTGTCTTTCATACCGTCAACTCCTAGAATGTTTCTTCAAGGTCCGCTGTTAAGAGTGAGGCGAATGGTTCACCGGTTTTCCAACCCAAATTTGGAAAACGCTAAGCCTAAAAGGGGCCAACACCTCACCTGAAACGCGCCCCTCGAAAACACCTTACCCCAACTACGCACGACAATGGCGAATACAAGAAATGCCTTCTGATTGAATAAATGTCGTTCACCTGAGGCGTGAGGGGGTGAAGCCCGTAAAGTAGGTGAATAGAATGCAAGTATCAGGTGAAGACGAGCAGTATCTGGGCATGTGGCAAAAGATATAAGAGGATGTCAAGTACTGCCATGGCTGATACTCCAGGTCAAGGAAACAGCTTTCGGTCGCAACTCCTCGCTTTGTTCAATTTGCACAGTAGCCTTCCGCCCCGTTCGTCTGCCTTTGGCCTACGAGATAGCCCTCACCTCCCCTAGCTTCCACGAACTCCTAGTCTACCGATCTGCAAACACTTCCGTCAACACTCATTGTATACAATTGACAGCATGGAATCCTCCAGTCGGCTTCCCAAACCGAACAGTCGATCTGCTCCGATGAAGACCACCGCGAAGGTTACCAAATCACCAACAACGCCAGTTTGCTTGGACATGTGGCTTGGCCAGGATAGAAAGGAAGAGCCTTGGAACGATTTGGCTGATGCTAGGCTGTGCAGTGTCGCTTATCGTGAGGGTATGTCAACGATTGCAAGCCTCAGAGGAACGACCTGAGCTAACCTGTTCTAGATGCTATGGAGGAGGTCGCGCAGCCAGTCAATCAACCCTAGGCGTCTTCTGCCCTGCCAGATCTACGGCGAGTCCGATTTGCTGCTGCATGTTAGAAATCCTTGGTATGCATGTATGCATATCGGCGGCAAATGAGTGCAAGATAGGTGTTGAATGCAGGCTGTCGGCACGGCGAGGGCGAGGTTCATGTACGATCTCGAGCAGGTGGTCAACACACCAGTCTCCGGTCGTTGAACTGTCAGGTCAAGTGAATTATGTAGTGAGCGACAAGAATAGATATTGCGAAGGACGTTTTTGAACTCGTAGCGAATGAAAAGTGTGGCTACGCACAGCCACGGTTGTGATTGGCTACTTTCAATGGCACTTCGCTTAATTTCAGTTCACCCAACTGACGTGACCACCTTTATCGCCATTGGCGCTCCCAGTGAACGCAGCACCGACCACAATAACGACCGGCTCTTCCGTTGTTTTGAATGACGTGTCGACGTCATTTCCTTGTCTTGTGGCTTTTCGGCCGCCGTCCAATCGTGTGTGTATACCTGCCCTGTTTGGATGCAAGGCTGCGCTAGGTTTCAGGCGGAGAAGGCAACTATACTTACTTAGCATTCCGAGAATGGTATCTGCAGCAAGCCCAACCGGACCCCTGAGGCTGAATAGGAGTTTTTCGCGTTGGCAGCCGTTCTTTAAAAGCGTCTCGAGCACTCAGTCGGAATGCTAACAACCGCAGCCATTCGCTTCCCAACCTTCCCTTCCTTTCCTTCTATCGACCGTTCCATGTTGTGATTTCTAATTGTAATACCGTTTTTCTTCACTCTCTTTAGTGCTATTGGAATCTTGCCAAGCAACTACGCCTTGATCACGGCCATCGAGGAGTGCAGATGCACCATGAATAACCATTCCATTGCCCCTTCAATCTCATACGGAGACGTTCCGACTTCTTTCGACACTGCTACAAGCGACTCTCAAGATTATTATTCCATACCTGCTGGCAGTCCTTCTTCCTTTCACCATGGCTCTGGTTTGTCGAATCTCAATTGAAATTGAGAGCTTTCTGATGATCCACAGTGCATACTCGAGATTCGTCGGCTTCGTCGGCTCATGGTATCCTCCAGCAATCTGAGCAATATGATCACTTTGGTTATGGCTCCAGAGACACGCCTTCCCCGTTCGGTTCTACTGGAGGTTTATCGAGGAGTGGCACTATTCTGTCTCCTACACACTCGCGATGCTCCACCGGTTCACAGATTTCGTTTTCTCCCAATACCACAGACTACTTCAACGGATACAATTACCATCTTGCAGATAAGACAGCGCCTAGGAGCACTACCAGTTCACAAATTGAACCCATGGCTGGGTCAGACTCATTTAGACTGAATGCCTCGATCGACCTGACATCAACCAAATCCATGCTAATGGATACGGAGATTTTCGGCCCGACGCTGTGCTCTAGACGGGATGACGACCATGATTCAACTCTGAAGAAATGCAGCAGCACATGTGTATCAAGCCAAGAGCGCTCAAACAGATCCAGGGCGTTACCAAAATTCTGGTGCACTGCGTGTGAACGAGGCTTTGTGAACAAATCTGACTGGAAGTCTCACGAGGAAAGGTCCCAGGAGCGGTTCGACATCTACACCTGCGATAAATGCAACAAGTTCTTCTTCGTCAAGAGCAAATATACAAGCCATCACAACAATGAGCACGGATGTTCAGACTGTAAAAGTAGAGGCGATGCTCACGCCAATGCCGCCAAGAAGACCCGAGATGGACGAAAAGCTTGGGGGTGTGGCTTCTGTTGTCGCTTTGACACGGTTTGGAAGATGCGTTGTGACCATATCGCCTTTCAGCACTTCAACCCTTCCGACCCAAGCTTGCGCAAGACGAACCGAGATTGGGATCACTCACAAGTGATTCGCTCTCTGCTTTCAAGAACCGGCATTGCAGAAGCTTGGAAAAATGTGCTCGATGGCGCAGACGACACTGTGCTCAAATGGGACCAAAGGACAACAGGGAGGGCAGAGGGTTATCCAGACAGCAAATGCGAGCCTCAATTGCAGGATTTATTAGAGTGGTACCCTGATGGTGCCGTTCTATCGGATGTTGTGAATAGAGCCTTGCGCGAGAGCAGTGCGGCCCCAAGACATGAAACGACTGTTACGCGACAGGATCATTGGAACATGCAGGTCATGGATCACTCCTCTATGAGCAGCATCAACAGCCGAATGATACAAATACCATACCAATACTACCTACACGAGCTGGCTCCCGGTGGTTACACCAACTTCAGCCGTCCACTTCCGACGCAGCCACCACAGTATGTCGAGCGATTCTCCACCACGCGTCTGTATCCCCCTGTTCTTTCCAGAAATGGGTTCAACACGCAACATGTCAAAGAATCACGACTACCGCTGAGTTGGACGGCGCCCTGGACCCAAATCGAGAATACCATCATCGACGATCTTGACCGTCGTTCTCCGGCGAATGCGGTTGCATACTACGACACTACTTATGATGCTGAAGATCATACTCAGTTTACCCCGGAGTAGTGGGTTAGACATCAAAAGCAATTCAAACCTCAATCACTACAAAAGCGAGGCCTTGCCCAGCTAATCGAAGCGCTCCTGCAGGACGGATCCAAGTTCTGACACGAATTCCATTCACCTACTTCGGTTCTAATGCCTTCGGCTGGTCTGAAAGTTTTCTTGAAGAACCCTGGTGGCTCTTCTTGTCTAAAGTAAGCTTAATGTTAATTTCGGTTGTTGTACGTGGATTGGCGGCACTTTCCAGTTCCTGTAGAGGATCCTGAACTATCTTCGGCTGGACTCAAGATACGCTGGACATACTCACAAAAGTATTCGCATTTCATATCTATTTTCAGCCTTCAGCCAAGCACAAGATTGTCCTTCTCCTGGTGCGCTCATTGGGACGTGATTCCTTTCACTTCTTGGCAAGAGTGGCCCATGCACAGGCTAAGTCATTAGCGCCTCGCTAGCTGGAGCTTCGCGACTTCCTTCGCATGCGCGTCCGTGTCTGCTGCGTTTCTTCACCTCAACCCTTCTGGGTTTTCTACCATCGCTCTTCCATCCTACCATCCCGTCACCTACGTAGTCAATGCGGACACCCTTGAGCTGCGGTTAGAGTCGCTGCAACCTCCTCTGGTCCAACACGTCTATTGTGTCGTGGCAAGCGACTAATTCCTCTATTGTTGCTCGACCCGTTCGCAGCAACTAAACTCTTCATAAATATCTCTTACGACTAGCAGCAGCCTTAGAAGCACGCCGGCCTAACCCTACTTCTCGCGTGAGCCCATCTATGCCAACTCTAATTTGTTCTCACCCGGGGCGTATCGCGGATGTCGTCTTTGGACTTCATTCGTGGGTTCAGCAGCCTGGAATCCCCAGATTCTTCATGGTTGTCTGAGCAAAGGCAACGCCCCAGATCAAGCGCCTCGGGTCCCGTGTCGCGCGGAAGCAGATTGCCGCAAGGAAGGCTGTGGATGCCCACTGTAGAACGAGGAGCGCCACGTTTATTGACATCTCTTCCGACCGCTCGTCTGGATGGGCGTATGGTCCTCAGCAGCGGTCTCATGGAATTGGTGCTCGTTTCACGCTGGTACAAACTATGTTTGCTTGGTTTAGTACTTTGTGATCCATGCTTTCGCGACGGTTGGCTTGTAGACGGGGAGGGAAGAGCGAATGAGGTATCTATTATTGGTTTCCTTTTTCTCATCTTTCTCCTCTCTTGACTGATCTGCACGCACAGGTTCCAGTGCATATTGTGTCTTCGCATGCTGCCTCTCGCGCCTTCGCAATTGTGCCTAGGTTTCCGTTGGGCTGGAGGTGGGCCCTATAGTACGGTAGACGAAGAGGGTTTGCGGCTCCTCCAGTATTCTTCTGGCGATCTTACCTAACCCAGCCGAGACGTCCTACACCGGACATCTGGATGCTACCGGTGTCATGGCAAAAGTCACTGCCGATAGTTGTTGAACGTCCGGCAGGTCTGGCTAAAGGCGTTAACGGGCCGGACAACCGTCTCCGCGTCAAGCGGTTACCTCTTCAGGCACCGCCCCACTCGGTTAGCCCCACGCTTCGTCGCGCCACGATCTTTGCCTATTTGCTTATTACTTGGAGCTTATAAAGACCTCACCGTACTTTTGACCTTCAGAGTTTTATCGTCACTCGAATCCTCCATTCGTCCTGTCGTACAAGGTCAATTCGTTGTATGGAGTCCTTACTCGTCCTCCACGAACGCCAGACCTACCATCGTCCCTACATATCTCTCAATTGGATATTGCTAATACCCCAGTCATCCATTTCTTCTTTGTTGAGCAACTAGCATTCTAATTTTGCGGCGTGTGTCTGTAACGAGGCGTCCTGTCCAGCTCTTGTTTCTTCTTCACTGTATGCACTAAGGTTTTGAGTAAGCACAGCACCCTCTGCCACTATGGCGATAATGTACTTGTACCAACCAACTCGCTGCGCCGTTTCAGTCCCCTCAGGACGCGATCAAGGCTGCTTAAAGAGTTTAGAACAACATGACGCTTCTCGGCCCGACGAAGAACGGCGAACGCTATGAGCTCACGAGTCCCACGGCTCTGCCCAAATCAGGTGGCTTCCTCTGGAATCAGAGGATGATGATCCAGATCACCTGCCGTGGGTATGCCACTTCGCAGTTCATGCAGCCTGAACCTGCCAAGTACGCCCATGCACCAAACTTAGAGGCCAAGACCTTCATGCAACCCGAGCAAAACTACTATACACATCACCCAGGTCGATTCGTCTACATCAAGGATGAAGAGACGGATCAGCTGTTCTCTGCGCCTTACGAACCTGTTCGAGCCCCCGTCGATCGCTTCGTCTTTTCTGTTGGCAAGAGCGACATTGCGTGGACTGTTGAGTACCTCGGTATCCGTGTTGAACTCACATTCTTCCTTCCCACGATCGATGTAGCTGAGCTATGGGCTGTCAAGGTCACTAATCTATCAGGTCGCGATCGTAAGATCAGCATCTACCCTTACTTCCCGTTCGGATACATGTCATGGATGAATCAGGAGGCCGAACACCGGAAGGACCTGGGTGGTATACTTGGAAGCAGTCTGACTCCGTATCAGAAAGCCGAAGATTACCCCAAGACCCGGCACCTCAAGGACAAAACGTACTTTTTATACGAGACCCCACCTGTTGCCTGGGAGGCCTCGCAACAGGCGTTCGAAGGAGAAGGGTTCCTGCAGGCTCCCGATTCGCTGAGTAAGGAGCAGCTCAGTAACAGCGATGCACGTTATGAGACCCCAACCGCCGTCTTGCAGTATCGCGAGTCATTGAGCAAGGGAGAGTCGAAAGAGTACCGCTTCCTCTTTGGTCCGGCTCTGGACGACAAGGAAGTGCACAAGATGCGAGAGAAGTATCTTAGCAAAGATGGTTTCAAGGAAGCTCACCAAAGGTACGAGGACTACGTCAAGCAAGGTAGTGGGTGTCTGAGAATCCAGACGCCCGACAAGGACCTTGACAACTTCGTCAACAACTGGCTACCGCGACAGATCTTCTACCACGGCGACGTGAATCGCCTCACTACGGATCCGCAGACTAGGAATTACATGCAAGACAATATGGGCATGAGCTACATCAAGCCGGAGGTCGCACGTAAAGCCATCTTCACTGCGCTCAGTCAGCAAGAAGCGAATGGCTCCATGCCAGATGGAATTTTACTTGCTGAAGGCGCAGAGCTGAAGTATATCAACCAGGTTCCGCACACAGACCATTGCGTATGGCTTCCAGTCGCACTGGAGATCTACCTTGCTGAAACAGGCGACTATGCCCTGCTAGATGAGAATGTAAAGACAGAAAACGGCGATAATCTCACAGTCTGGCAACGAATGAGCAGAGCAATGGAATGGCTGCTCCATGCACGCGATCATCGTGGTTTGAGCTTCATTGCCCAAGGCGACTGGTGCGATCCTATGAACATGGTCGGACCCAAGGGTGTTGGCGTCTCTGGATGGCTCACAGTCGCCACTGCGTACGCGCTCAATCTTTGGGCCGACATGATCGAGAAGCACGGCAAGCCCGACCTGGCACGTACTTTCCGCTCAGGAGCGGACGAGGTCAACGAAGCTGCGAATGAGCACCTTTGGGACGGTGACTGGTATGCTCGCGGTATCACTGATAACAACGTCTCCTTCGGTATCAAGAGCGATAAGGAGGGTCGCATTTGGCTCAATCCGCAGGCATGGTCCATCCTTGGCGGTGCAGCGACGAAAGACAAGATCGAGAAAATGCTCCCACAGGTCGATGAACAGCTCAGCACTCCCTACGGTAGTGTCATGTTTGCACCCCCGTATTCTGGGATGCGCGAGGACGTTGGCCGCGTAACGCAAAAGTATCCCGGTCAGGGCGAGAATGGCTCAGTGTACAATCACGCGGGTATCTTCTACGTCTGGTCGCTTTACACTATCGACGAAGCGAATCGCGCATACAAGATCTTGCGACAGATGATACCTGGCCCAGATGAAGACGATTATATTCAACGCGGACAGCTGCCGGTATATATTCCCAACTACTACCGTGGAGGATGGCATGAGTATCCTCAGACGGCTGGTCGCAGCTCGCAGCTTTTCAATACTGGGACTGTCTCTTGGGCATATCGCTGCTTGATTGAGGGACTGTGTGGACTGAGAGGCGAGAAGGATGGACTGAGTGTCAAGCCACAGTTGCCGAAAGAGTGGCCGGGTATGTCCATTGTGCGGACCTTCAGAGGTGCAACGTTTGAAGTCAGCATCAAGAGGGGAACCGGTGAGAAGACGAAAGTGATTGTTGATGGAAAAGAGGTGGAAGGCGGTGTCATTAGGAACATTGAGTCTGGGAAGGTGTATCGTGTGTATGTAGAGGTGCCCAACGCTTGAGCATGGGAGACTGATTGGATTGGATAATTCGATGACTTCAGAGATGTCAAAAATTCGCATTCCGGCGCTTTGACTACATTTTACCTATTTTCCTCCTAACTAAGCTTACCAGTCATCAGAAGTCTACTCTATATCTTCTCATCATCTACTTCAAATACAACTAGCTTAGTCCCATCTCCGTGAGCCATCTTAGGTACCCTAAGGCCATACTAGAACTTCCAAAGTCCCGCTGTCAACAAGGGCACGCATACGACTCTTCCCATCTCCCCTCTCAGCTCTCACGTATCCCTCACTTTCCTCCTCTATCTTCCACTGCCATTCCTGCAAGTCCACACTACCCTCCTTGATCTCAGCCTCCATTTCACCAGACCACAAATCAGCGTACCGGAGTAACAACGAACCATTCCCGACTTTATGTTCGCTGATAGTGTTGGTCAACGCATCAGAACCAGGATCTAAGAAGTAGCCCGAAACGTAGACATAACTCGTCCAGCTATGCGAATTTGTATATATCTTGCTCGGAAAGTCTGAGCCAGGATTGCCGATGGGCATGAGGTAGGTGTACAGGTCTCCGTTGCTAGTAAGGTTGGTGTATGATCCGTGCGGTATTTGCGCTATCAACATCCCTCCCTCTGTATGGATGTTCGTCCTATGCGTGTATGCATTCTTAGGCCAAACTTTCATGGGCGCAACGGCTCGAATCTCGGTTTTGGAGGTGATCGAGATGTTTTGCGGTTCGAAGGCGGGCGCATCGGGGGCAAGATTTGGGACGAGGATGACGCCTGTATTTCCTTGCTCGTTGAAGACGTTCAAGTTCTCGTCTGGGATGTAGCAGCCGAAGATGTTGCCGTCGACGGAGCTGACAGTGGCGTTGTGAACAATGAGGGGATCGTTGTAGACGTCGTTATTGTAGGCTATGTCTCCATGTCTTGAGCCTATGGACAGATTGTTGATTTCCCATTTCAAAGATGGCTTGAACCAGATATCGAGCTCGCTAGTCCATATTCTGAATACGTCGATAGTACGGTTGAACTGCGGTCGGAGGCGGATGACGATCTGCACTTCAGTGCATACATCATCGCTACGCTCTGGTGGATTGTATCCCATGTAAATAGCCGATCTCTGCTTGAGGAAGCGCACGTTGTTGACATCATTCCTGTCGGTCGAGCGAACAGTAATCCAGGCCTCGATGTCAAAGCGTTGAGAATCGCTACCGCGCTCGACAGTTATTCCACCTTGAAGCCGGCTATGTTTGTGGCTGTCCGCGAGATCGAGAAGCGACCACTCAATTGATTTGGGGTTATGAGTGGAAATGTTGAACCCCCATGCGACCTTGCTCGTATAGACTATTGGTTCGCATTCTGGGCCTCCTAGACGAGTCGACATGCCTGCAATTTTCTTGAAGTCGAACCTCGGATATGAGATTGTTGGGATGTCGGTGATTGTTTGACCAGGTGATATTCGTCCAACTTTGCCATTGAAATCGATGCAGAGGTCTTTGAGAGGATCGGGTTTCGAGGATGGTATCCACCGAAACGTCGGCACAGTCGGGAATGGGCTTTGAAGGCCTTTGAATAGGATGTAACCACACGCTATGATTACGGTAGTGTAGCAGTACATCCGTATTACGAACTGCAGTGGGGTCTCGGAGCGTTGTTGGGGTGCTCCCCGATCAAGGCATGTCTAATAACCGTCAGTCTCGTTGTATTCTTGTATAAGTACTACTACAGCACCTTCTGTAATTCCACATCTTGATTCATTTCAGTCGATTTACTCGACAAGAGAGCCTCTTTGTGCGTGTAATCTTCAATCGCCATTGTGCATCTACGCGAACCCGAAGCCTAGGGTAACACGTTTCCTGAGATACCGCAAACCCGTTCAGGGAAAAAGGAGACTCGAGAGGGAAAGAGAAAAACAAAATGGATGAGCAATGATGTGAACTGTTGCCTTGGGGCTGTGTTGTGCTGAAACGAAGGATTCCCCAACGCCCTAACCACGCCGCAATATTGGGGTCCTAAAACCGCGGTCTCCTCCTACAGCGACCTCGAAACGAACTCAGATCCTTGACGTTCTAGATATAACATCCTGATCGGGCGTACTATATAAATCTTATTCGAAGAATGCAAACGCGTACTGCAGTGTTGTGGAGGGGTGATATTTAGCGTGCAAATATATCTATGTCCTGTCTCTCGCAACAACAGACAACTTACTCGTCTATATGGGATTCTCAGCCAATACAGTAGTATCGAATCTAGCAATGTATATGAAAACGGATCGTTCCGAAATATTATGCTTTCCGAGGGGTTGTCTTTCGTTGACTCCCTGAGAAAGGGTGCAGATATCAGGAGCACTTCGAACATCAACTACCACAAAGTTGCAATCTTGTCCAGCTTTTTGAACCGCTCTTGTAGACTTGATCCTAAGATTCCTACGTGGTATCTGTACCCGCACTCCCGGGACTATCGTTGACTTGAAAACATCCCTGATAATCAGAGCTTGTCGAAATTCAATCGGAGGCGTACCCAAGAACCCTTTTGACATTGACCCAGCATTCGACGGCCATCGTTTCTGCGAGCAAGACCACACCTAAAGTAACCAACTTAAAGAAGATGGCCCGGTGCACCTCTTCAACAACCCATTCACTTTCTGGGTCGCCATCTGGAAAATCGGCAAAGAAGCTCGGGTTTACGACATGCAGAAAGACAAACCATCATCCGGGGATCAAGACATATCCGAGAAGCTGTGCAATACGCAACACAGTCATCGAAGCTAGGACTGACGCCGACATATCCTGGTCCTCGGGTTTCAGGAGCAACCGATCTGCCTTGGTGCTTGGGCTGAAGAACAGGTAGATAACGTGGCCACCTGCGACCATCGGATATGCCAGAGCCACCAGAAGATCCGTCGTGATATTGTCTTCATGCCGCGCTACTGGGTGGAGTGTCCAAGACAGGATTACGGAGCCGACGGTACAGAGCCATGCACCAAACGTGCCAGGGCCATAAAGCGAAGATACTGCCGAGTCGCCCATAGATAGGTGGGTAACTTAGAAAGTGTAGCAAAGAGAGAGAAGATGAAGCAATCAAGATTAGAGTGTGGGCGATGTAGGCTGTAGGTGCGGGAGGAAGACTGCGATCGATGTCTGCCTAAACACGAGTGCTCAAAGTTGGCACAGCCGCACGTCTGCCCTGGTCAGCTACTAGTACTAATTTGCTTTTTTTTTCAAGGTTCGGGAACATACCGTGGACTATTGCGAGTATGATGGCCACCCAGAGATAAGTCACAGATATCAGATTAGATTACCGTCTAGGGGCACTTCGACCTCCAAACGCTATATAGGTAACATCTCGTTCAAAATATTACAACGCTTTGGTAGTTATAATACGATATCTGTGCCCCTAGTCCGGGGCTAGTCATAAAAGCGAGTCGAGCCGCACGTAGATCTGTGGAGATTTAGATATGATGCCGGTTAATTTACCTCTTCCTGGCTCAGAATTCACTGTTTGTGACCATTGCAGACCAGCAATCCGATTACTTATTTGCAAGAGAATCATCCCACAGTAGGCTTGTTACGCAATTTCTTCGAGAATATCAGAATATATAACATCACAATATTCATTAGTTAGGTAGCGTCGCGTCTATCTTATACTGCGTTGTCGATTGCTCGGACCGTTGCTTGCATTCGAGCTGTAGGCTGCGGAACCTGCACTGGTTCTGCCCCTTGTGCATCTTGGCCAAATGACTCGGGCTGGCTTGGTCCTGGTACATGCCCGCCTCCGGTAGTCGATGTGTGATGATGAGATGTCCGTTTCTTCCTACTTTTGATCGCGTCCCATATGCTCAAGATTAGCGTAACAAGCCCGACACCCAATGGAACAGCCTGGTCCAGGTCGGCAAGCGAGTACGGAGTCTTTGGCATAATAGCGAAGAACTTCGCCCAGTTGAAGCTTCTCCAAGCGGTTGCGATGCTCCATATCTCGAAAAACGCCAGTAACATGATCGATATAAGCGAATAGAACGGCCCTTTATAGAGTAGTCTTCTTGCATTCCTTCCTAGAACGTGGGATAACAAGAGTGCCAGAAGGATGCAAATCGCGGAAACATATAAAGATATATCGTAGGTTGTTTTTATGTTGTCAAAGGTCTCGTGGCCATAGTCGTTCTTGAAGAGGATTTGACTCAATGACATGCAAGCCATCAGCACAGCCATCACCAGGAACGTCCTTCTCTTATTATGCCAGAATTCAGCACACAGCATCGATGCCACAGTAGAAACAGCGAACATCGGGTAACTGCTGAAGAGGCGGAAATGGTCAGAAAGCTTGCTGACTTCAGGGCTTGCGCATCCGGAGTCTTCGTACGACGTTTGAACGGGTCCATTGCAACAAAGCCTCCATGACAAACGGCAATAAGTGGATATGACAAGACCGCGATAAGATCGGGCGTAATGTTGCCTTTTTGTCGCTCGATCTTGTTAAACGTCCAGGACACGAAGACAGAAGCAAACGCGCAGATCCATGCTGCAAAGGCGCCGGGTCCGTAGAATGAGGAGACTGCGGTTTCGTCCATGAGGAAGAGATGCGTTACCGGTTGTTGACCATATGTCCAAGCAGGAGTAATGAGCAGTCCACTCTAGATGAGGATGAAATGCGGAATGATGTGACTCCTGGATCAGAACCTTGCGGATGCAGATACCTTTTGAGCGAACCCTGTCTGCCGACGGCTTGCACAGCCACCGTCACACGAGCCTCTCTCATCAAGGCATCTAGGTAGGCAACGATGCAGAATCATGGCTTCCTCATTATTAATGCCGCTTGTAGTGTTGGGGTTCGTTTTTCTCATACAACCAATCGAGAAGCCTACTTAATTGTAAGTGTCGCGTCCGTCACGTCGAAACGGCTGCTGAAGAGCTCGTGTCGTGAACGACACCAACTCGCCCGAGTTACAAGTGTGATTCCCTTTCTAGGCATGGAATCAAAGTCAACTGTACACAGTGTGGAAGATACAGAGATTCTCGCATTTCGAGCTGGCGATACAATCACAAGTCTGGTGCGTACTGGATCCGGATCGGTTCCCCACACCTGGGCCGCCACCGACGTCCGACACCTGCCAATGCATCCATGACAGCATCACCGCAGAGCACGTTCTGTCAACCAGACTCTTCACTGAAACAAACAGACTCTGGCACCAATAGGGATGAAGATGTCATAGGAGGATCTACTACGACTACGGCTCGGAAGGGAAGCGCGAGCGGGTTCCGACGGGATATTAGGCGTCGATGAAAACTTGTAGTATTATATACAAGAGAAACGGCTTCGATATAGCCCACTATGCTTACTTTTTGCACCGCACCCGACACATAACTTGAACACCTTTGGAGAGAGCATAGTCCGTTGATGCTCCAGTTGCTCACACTCGACCGGACACAAAAATGGCGACACCCACCCCCAACGGCACCAAAGAGCCTCTCCCAGTCCTCATCGCAGGCGGCGGCTGCGTAGGCCTCTTCCTCGCCCTCCTCCTCTGCCAATCCGCCTCCATCCCCCACAAAATCATCGTCGTCGAGCCCAACACGCCCGAGCCCACAGACACCCGCGCCATGGCGCACCAACCCATCATCTTCCCCTTCTTCGCTGAAGCAGGCCTCATGCCCGAGCTCTCTAAACTCGGAACCTTCAGCTCAGGAATATGTTTCCGGAAGAGCGTGAAGAATGGGAGTGAGCTAATTGCCGGGAAGCAGTTTAAGGAGGGGGAGAAGGCCCAGTTGTTGCTGCCGCAGTGGAAGTTTCAGGACTTGCTTATTAGGAAGGTGTGTGCGCAGACGGCGAGGGGGGAGGTGAGGATGGGGTCGAAAGTCACGGGTTGTGAGGAGAGGGAGAAGAGTGTTGTTGTGAAGGTTGCGGATGTGGATGGTGAGGAGGAGGAGATTGAAGCAGAGTACCTGATCGGTGCTGATGGCGCGAAGAGCACGGTGAGGAAGCTGTTAGGGACGAGTTTGGAGGGCGAGACGTTGGATGCGCAGCTCGTTGCTACGGATATCAGGTTTGATTTCCATAAGTATGGGTTTTATGACGCGAATTTTGTCATTGATCCTGTCAATTATGGACTGATCGGAAGGATCGATAATGAGGGTCTGTGGCGCGTGTCCTACGGTGTGCCTCTTGATACGAGCGAGGAAGAGCTGCGTAAGAGTGTGGACGAGAAATTGAAGCATATGCTGCCTGAGGAAGGAAAGGCTGGGTATCAGATCCAGAGGATAGCACCGTACAAAGCACAGCAGCGATGCGCCGAGACGTTCTGGAAGGGACGGGTTGGTCTGTGTGGTGATGCTGCACACTGTAAGTTTAGGAACCAACTTACATATATGGAGAAAAGCTAATGGTGGCCAGTAACGAATCCATACGCCGGTCTAGGTCTGGCATCAGGCATCGCAGACGCTGCATCTCTCTCTTCCGTACTGATACGGGTCCTCTCTTCGCAATCGGCGGACTCCGCAAAGCTTCTGTCATCCTGGTCAGATGCTCGCAGGCAGAAGTTCTTAGCCGTAGTCGACAAACCATCGCGTATGGCCTACATGAGAGTAAGAACCAATGTTGACAGTCAGGAAAATGTAGAGCAGCTTTTGCAGAAAGATCCACTGGTTGGCGCGTTGAAGAAGGGCATGCCGATGATGCCACCTAGTCTGGCAACGAGTGGGCCAGAGCTGGAAGGATGGTAGTTGAAAGCACTCACAAACATGACCTCTGTCGAGTCTACACTGTATTCAGTTGAAAGGATAGAAATGCTCGATGGATGACTAAGCGATCGGTTGAGAAAGTCCGCCGCGTTCCACGGTTTTTGGATAGCATTGCCGAATTAGGAAGGTCCCGGAGATTCTATACTCCTATGTACTATATTTATCCTGACTTGAGAGAAGTTTGAATACCGGCGAATATGGGATGAAGGTAATTCCGGCGTTCAGCTTCTGTGGTGTTGAACGTCAACAGTCATTGTTATTGCGGCCATGGGTAGGGAGCTACTGTCGCTTTTAGCGCGTTCTCGTCCGCCAATCGGGACGCATCGACCTCCGAACCTCAGCAAGATGTCTTCCCATCTCCAAAACTTCCTCATGCCACATGGCTCCCTCCAGAGGCTTCTTGCGCCTGTGGCATACGCCTTTGCGACCCTCCATCATCCCAATTACTCGCTTATCGTCGCAACGCTTCTACCAGACATTCACTGAAGACCTCGCCAACCCCACGAAGAAGGTCCAAAGCTACGTCTCCTCCAGCTCCGACCCGTACCTCAACCTCTCGATCGAAGACCACATCCTCCAAAAGTCGTCGCCCGATTCCACGATCCTCTTTCTGTACACGAACAGACCATGCGTAGTAATTGGACGCAACCAGAACCCATGGCTGGAGGTCAACCTGCGCCTTCTGAACGCAGCCACAGCTGCAAGTGATGTGAGCTATCATATAAAGAGCGAGCCACCGGCGATTGGAAATGTAGACTTGGTACGAAGGAGGAGTGGAGGGGGCACAGTCTTCCATGACGAGGGCAATGTGAATTGGAGCATCACATGTCCGCGAAGCGACTTCACGCGCGACAAGCACGCTGAGATGGTGGTGAGAGCGCTGCGCAAGCTGGGTGTGGAAAGAGCAAGGGTCAACGAGAGGCACGATATTGTGCTGGACTTGGGCGAGAAGAAGCATGCTGTGGATGCGCAAGACACGCACCAGACGCCTTATACAGTTGAAGAGGGAGATCCACGGCGACCGCTGAAGGTCTCCGGCTCGGCGTACAAACTCACGCGAGGGCGTGCGCTTCATCATGGCACCGCTCTTGTTGCATCGCCAAATCTGCACATTATTGGGCAGTATCTGAAGTCTCCAGCGAAAGAATACATCGAAGCCAAGGGTGTGGAGAGTGTAAGTTCGCCCATTACCAATATGGGTCTTGAGAATAGCGCCTTCGAGAAAGGCGTACAAGATGCGTTTGCAACAATGTATGCCACGACTGGGTCTGCACCTGTAATCGAGACGGTGGGCAAAGAATACCTCAACATCCCCGAGATCAAGAAAGGGTATGACGAGCTTCTAACCCCCGATTGGCTCTTCGCTCAAACGCCTGCTTTCAAATTGAGATTTCGAGAACAAAATGCCCCAAATATGGGGCCACCAAATATTGACATGAGCGTGCGCCACGGCATTATCGAGTCCTGCTCTCTGGAAAATGTGTCCGACGACACGAATAGAAAATTGATGGGGACCAAATTATTGGACGTAAAGGATTGGAAGGTATTGCTGAGAGAATTGTTGGGGAAAGACAAGGAACCGTCAGCTAAGGGTGTACATGATGCTGCTGGAACTACACTGCAGAGGCTTCTACCGATCCCTGATGTCCCGTCGAGAAATGAAGAGCATCTGTGACGTAAGAGCTGCCTTTTCGTAAGCGTCACGCAAACAGTACTCACCTCTGTATATAAACAAACACGAACATGCTCCACTAGCACAATACAATACACAAACATTTCAAATCACAATACTTGAGACTCATATCGCGTCTCTCTCTCGCGCCACCGCTCCCGCTCTTAACAAACAATTTCGAACACAACATCAACAATGCAACCCCTCGGCAGGAAGTCAACAAACACGATCTCACCGATCCAGAAAGAAACGCTACCACCACTCCCTCTCAAAGCAAAACAACCAAACACAAGCATCGTGTCTCCTCAAGCTACCGACAAGGAGAACCAACCACCCACCCAAAGTAAGTTTCCCTCCCACCCGCCATACAGCCCAACTCGCCTTTCACCCCAACCATCGCACCAACTAACACCCACCCAGCAACAACACGAACTACAACCCCGCCAAAAACTCCAATGTCCCCCACCGACAAAGCCCTCCTAATCGCCCAACTCGCCTCCCTCGAGCACCAAAAAACCGCCATCCTACGCGCGGAATGGGAAGCCGTCGAAGCTGCCAAAGCAGCAGTCAAGAACCATGCTCAAGTGCAAGTCGATGAGGCTATGCGCGTCGTTGTGCAGGCGAGGGAGGAGAAGGTGAAGAGGATGAGGGAGTTGGAGGAGAGGGAGAGGGTGTTGAGGGAGAGGCTTTGGAGGGCGGGATTGTGAGTGTAGGTGGCTGGGAGGGGGTGGAAGTGGGGTGTGGTTTGGGAGTAGGAAGGTGGGTGGTTGGGATGTATTCAAGCTGAGCTTTGGGTATGGTATCGGAGCACTTTGGGTGCGTAGTACGTCTCTAAGGCTGCGTTTTTAGAATGCTTATGAAGAGGTATGAATGATAGCAAGTTGCGTAAACGAAAGTAGGAGGCTTTACGTACCTAGTTGAGCTGACTTCATCATTCTTCTTCTTCTAGGAAGAAGAGCCCTTGTATTTGTGAATAAAAATCGCATGTACATAGTACCTTCAAAGCGCTTCGACGTCTCCAATCTCAAAATTATATAGCCCTCTCAAGATCCCTACTCAACGAGCAAACCTCTTTGTACTTGCACTTAGACAAAGTGTACTCAAATGAACAGTCTATCCTATCATACCCCGTGCGTTCCCGTATTTCAACTTTTGCGATTTACGGGCCAATAGGTAGACGATAGCGCTTCACAACTCCAAAACGTCTCCCAAAGCCATCCACCCATCCATCTACCCTCTCATCCGTATACTGCCGCACACATGACTTATCACTATCTATCCACCTCTTCCGCCGCTTGCGCCTCTTGCACCAAGTTCCTAGCTAGGTCAGCGCATGCCTCACTAAACCGATCTTCTCTTTCCGACTCCTCGTACACCCCTGCTCCGTAGTTCCAGAGAGTGATGTGGACTCTATCCAACTCGCTTGGCAAGTCTTCCAGAAACCCAAGCCTACCTACAGAGACTTCCGAAGTATCTGATCGCTCCATAGTGGAATTGTCAAATCTCATACGGATTTCGAGATCTTTGACACAAGTAGGCGCCCGCAGCACATTCCTAACAAAATCCGTAAACTTCCGTGGTGTTACGAGACCGGCCTCAGACCCAACTCTTCTTGCCGTGAGCTGATGGTCAAATCGCCATTTCCGCGCCAACTCGAGCCGCAGCGGTACTGGAAACGGCGCAGCCATACCTTTCCGCTAAACGCAGATGTGCAAACGGATCATATAGCGGCTTCCCGAAGCGCACTTCGTATTCCGATGCGATGATGGAAACAGCGTTCGCGGGGCCTGCGATAAATCGGGCATAAGCGTAGAAGCGCTCTAGGGGCTCTTCGCGGAGTTGGGTGTTGGAGAAAATGCATTGAGGGGGGAGGTCAGCAGTAGTCGTTCCAAGATCGACGACTCTGTAGTAAGCGAATATAGTGGTATTGTGTTGCTGGAAGGAGATGTGGGTGCCGTACCATAGCCAGTGGTAGATGTTGTCTCGAAGCTCTCTGGGTAGTGCGAATAGTCTTTGCATCAATCCGATATCGGTAGTGGGTTTTCGGTTCCGTGTTGGCGCAGGATATTGGGAGTTTTTGTCTCGATAGTCTTCCATGCCTTCCTGAGACATGAAGAAGTCATGGAAACGAGTGTGCTCCTGGATAGGCACATCCGTCCAGAAGCCGCCACTGTGCAAAGTAGGCAAGGCTGCAAATTCTGCAGAACGTCCTAGGCACGTAGAGTCTGAGAGATGTTCGAGTGAAGGAATCCCGAGTGTGAGTCAAAGTTGAAGCTTTGAGGTTTCAGGAGGATACGGTGCAGTATGTATATTCTAATAAAGTACGGTAGGAGCCTACACGAACAATCCAAGGTTACAGGCTCGTAGTAATCAGACCCGTTCGGCAAACAGCTCCAAAGCCAAGATAACGTCGACATGCCATCTCAATACCTCTTCATATCACAGTGTATAGCAATTTAAGAGCGCTTCCACAATACCAAATTTCAGCATCCTAAGTTCATCCCAACACTTCAAAGACGTCCGGCAGGATTTCGAGCCCATCATCGGACTACTTATCTCACGGGGACAAGTCAAAGACGTCCGCATTCACGTCTACAAAGCGTAAGAGAAGCGCTCCAATACCTCAAGATTTTACGGCATAGCACGCAATCTGCGCGGTTGAACGCGGTCTCACAACCTTCTCGTTTCCAAAAACTACCCTTCCCGCTCCAAACTCCCCATACCAATACCCTCCGCTCATACTCATGTAGACGCAGAACAGAACCCAAGCACCACCCCCAGACGTGCCCCTAACTCGTCTGAAGACTGACCTGCTTGACTCCATCAGCGACCTCCTCGACCGCCGTATTCTCCGTGCTGGCTGCCTTCGCAGGCGCATTAGGATCGACACCCTTCTCCGCCGCCTCGACGCCCTCACCAACACCCTCCTTAGATTCCGCCTTCTTCGCCTTCTTGCGCTCCTTTTCTGCCTTTTTGGCTGCTGCCTTGGCAGCTTTCTCCTCTTTAGCTTTGCGAGCCTCGTCGCCGCCAAACTGCTCTCTCCACTGCTGCTCTTTCTCGGGTTTGATTTGGCTGAAGAGGTAGGCTGCTTTGCCGATTGTGTGGCCGACGGGGATGGATGTGGCTTCCCAGTTGTCTGGGATGACGAGGAAGGAGGCGTTTAGTTGGGCGAGGATGGCGTCTGTAGTGCTGGGCCTGGGGGGCGTCAGTATCCTCACAAAGCTGGGAGGAAGTTTGGGGGTAGGGAGGAACTCACATGTACGGCTGGATCAAGGAGGCAAGAAGGTGGATGTGGCTCAAAGCCACTCCCACAACCGCAGCGCACTTATCTGCCTCTTCAGTCGCTAACCGATTGTCCAGCTTGTTGTCCTGTAACAACTGATTACCTAGCGAGGAGACCGTCAGTGCTGTTGCGAGAGCAGCCTTGATCTTCACATTTTCCGACTCATCGATGTACTGTTTCAAGGCCTCGTTGACCTTCTTCTTGTGCTCTGCGAAGTACGGGTCGGTAAACTTCGTGTAATCTGGTACCTTTGAGTCGTAGATCTTCGAATTCACAAACTTGATGACACGGTTGACGAAATTGCCCAGGTTTTTGAGCAGCACGTTGTTGTTCGCATCGATGAACCCAGACCATTCGAACTCAGAATCGCCAGTCTCCGGTCGATGCGATAGAAGGTAGTATCGGAACACGTCAGACGGGATACCAGTTTCCTTCGCGTTGTTCCCAAAGACGCCGATGCCTCTCGATTTGCTGAACTTGCCTTGCTCGTAGTTGAGATACTCGGTGGTGGAGAGCGTGTTGAGCATGGTCCATTTGTCTTTTGTGCCGATCTGCGAGCAAGGGAAGACGACGGTGTGGAAGGGTACGTTGTCCTTGCCCATGAACTGGTAGAGCTTGACCTGCTCCGGATTCCTCCACCACTTCTCCCACTCCTCTGTATACGTCGCCGTGATCGAGACATAGCCAATGCAGGCGTCGAACCACACATACATGACCTTGTTATCGTAGCCTTCCAGGGGAACAGCCGTACCCCATTTTAGATCTCGAGTGATACCGCGGGGGTGTAAGCCTTCCTTTAGCCAGCTAGAGGTGATCTGGATGCAATTCGAGCTCCAGTTGCCCTCTTTGCTGGCTTTCTTGAACCATTCCTCTTCTTGTGGCTGTAGCTTGTCTAAGCAGAGGTAGATGTGTTTCGTCTCTCGCGGTATAGGTGTGGCGCCATCAAGTTTGCACCTGGGCTTGATCAATTCGAGAGGATCTAACAAGTGTCCGCACTTGTCGCATTGGTCGCCTCGGGCATCGTCGTATCCGCATAACGGGCAGGTTCCTTCCACGAAGCGGTCCGCCAGAAAGCTATTGTGCGTCTCGCAGTACGGCTGCGTCGTTGTCTTCTCCTCCAGAAATCCATTCTTGTTCAGCTTCGTGAAGATGTCCTGAGCGATTTCGGTCTGTTGTTGTGTGGGAGTGCGGCCGAAGTGGTCGAAAGAGATCTGAAACCATGAATAGACTTCTTGGTGTAGCGCATTGTACTTTGCACAGAGCTCTTCTGGTGTCACTTTCTCTTCGATAGCTTTCGTCTCGGTCGCCGTACCGTACTCGTCCGTTCCGCAGATGTATAGAGTGTTGTAGCCCCGGGCGCGCGCATATCGGGCAAAGACATCCGCAGATAAGACGCTGCCAACGATATTGCCTATAGCGTGCTATTAGTCGCCGGGAAGTCTTCATAAACGACCGCTGCTTACCGAGATGGGGAACGTTGTTCACATAAGGCAGCGCCGAAGTGATGAGAATATTCCTCTCGCCCTCCACTGGCAGGATCTTTTTCCCCTCCGCCATATCTCCCAGCTCCCTGTGTCTAGCAAGCTGTGCGGTGCGTGTGTCTGTAACGGCTGTTTTGAGCTCTAGTAGTTGTCCTGGATTGCGTGTGCTGGATGTCTTCAGTAGGTTCGGGGGGGTTTTCTTAGTGAGTATGGAGTGGGTTAAGAGAAAATGTGGGAGTCAATGGGAGTTTCGGGTTCCGAGGTTTGAGGCTCGTGAGTCAAGTCAGGTCGCGACGTCTGACTGTTTGCGAGCGAGCGAGCAGTTGCGTGCCCCGCGGCCGACCCCGCCATGAGTCACTAGCCACAACGCCACATCAACGAAACACAGGCATTGGACCAACCGAAGCCTTCCAGCCTCTACAAACCAAGTAACAGCTATTACTCTGTCCCAAACAAATCTTTGTCGCTAAGTTTCAACAGTCGAAAGCGACCACCACCCACCCACAACCACAACTACAACCTCAAGAACCCTCAACCCCTCCACCCCTCCCCGTCCCACATCCCAAAATGCCACAACAATCCACCGCCCCAGACCCCTTCGACACCCTCCTCACCCTCGAAGATACCCTCTACACCACCGCCTACACCCATGGCACCCGCGACGGCGCCCACGCCGGCCGGATCGAAGGCCGCGTCTTCGGGCTAGAAAAAGGGTTCGAGAAATACAGTAGCATGGGTGTACTTCACGGAAGAGCGCTAGTTTGGAACGCCCGTGTCTCCAGCCCAACCTCCCCTTCCAACTCTTCTGGATTCCAAGAATTAGAGTCAGAGGTGGGGAGAACAGTTGATGTGGACGAGGAAGAGAGGGAGCTTGATGTACCGGAGTTACCCAGCAAAGACGACAAGCAGCGAAGAAGTTTGCCAACTCTGAAGCCAAACGGGAGATTAGAGAAGAACATACACATCCTAACCCACCTAACCGACCCCCTCACATTCAGCACCGAGAACAGCGAAGAAGCAGTCGCGGATTTCGACGACCGGCTCAAGCGCGCCGGGGCAAAAGCTAAGATCATTGAGAAGACTATTGGCAAGACTACGAGTACGGCTTTGAGTCCGGAAAGGAAGGGCGATAGGAAGGGGATGAAGCTGGCGGGCGAGGGAAAGAAAGACGAGAATATTGAGGATTTCACTGGCTCGCGGTTCTTGAGCTGAGGAACTGCTATTGACGATCTGGATGAAAAGTTACCCAGCGAGTCCGTGTCAAACATCTCAAAGCGAGCTAGAAATGCTCTCAAACGCATCTGCCGCACGAGGTGCCGTCGATAGAAGATCGTACGAGGTCAGTCGAGAAGTGGTTTGAGACGCAAAGTTGAGGGAAGGAGGAATTGTCATCAGCAAGACATGTTGGCAGATGAAGCTCTGAAAGGGCAGAGGATGGAGCGATAGAAATGAAGGACATCCAGGGGCTGTTCTCATCACAATTACACTACCAACACTATCCTATTTGGCTTGAGACACCAAGGACTAACCAGTAAATCCTCGGTGCCACACCGCTCCAAGCTCGTCCGTTCGAATCAGACATAGGAAATAGAAGTAAAAGTTCGCTGGGTACTAAAACCATATTCAAGAAAAAAGCTGTGTGGTGTGAAGAAAGTATGCCCCCACTTTTCGAACGTGCTAGTGCTGCACTGGTATCATACCGTAACTCCCACGGGTCCTCTTCGTCCACTCTTCGACCTCTGTACCGCCACACGTCAAGCCGTCTACAATTACTTCTTCTCTCGCTGCTGTTCCTCCCTCTTCGGCTTCTCCCGGCCCACGTTGTGCGGAATCTCCATCATCTTGATCGGCTCCTCCTAGTAGCCGTTCATGGTCATCCGTTGGGAGTTCCTGCTTAGCTCGCGTTCTGCAGCAGGTGAGATGGGTCGAGAGCTGTGGCCACCGACAGCGGAGCTCTCCTTGAGCGCAAGAAGCTGCTTGGCACGGAACGACTCGTAGTGGATCTGGGAAGTGGTCTCGATCAGGTCTTGCAAGTGAGTGCGGGTGAGGAAGTTGCGGAGGTAGACAAATTCGCAGTGGTTCTCGTCCTCGACTAGAACATGTTGTTAGCACAGTTAATGTCAGATAGTGTTGTAGTACATACCATTGATGACGCCCCAGCGGTTCTGGCGACCGCGGACCTGCTTGCCGTTGACGACGATGGTCTTCTCCGAGCCTACGACGGCGAAGGGAAGAATGCCCTGCATTCGTTAGCACCAGCCTAGACCCTCTATAGTAGTTCGCATACCTTGATGGACTCATTCATGGCAATCTCCTCCTGGTCATGCTCCTCGTTGTCATACGGGTACATCCTCAGGTTGTGGAACGCAAACTCCTCCCGTATCCTCTCCTTGAACGCAGCCCTCTCCTCCAGAGTGAGACTATCACTCTTGGCAATGACGGGAACGACGTTGACGAACTCGCTCAGCTTCTTCAGTACGACAATGTCGATGGGCTTCAGAGCATGTCCTGATGGCTGGATGAAGAACAGGCAGCAGTGGATGCGCGTGTCCTGGAGGTATCGCTCACGCTGTGCAGTGAGCTCCTTGCGCAGATAGGCGCTGTGCTGGTCCTTGATGTACTTGACGATGGGGTCCCAGCAGCGCTCATTGTTGATCAGGTCGCCGTAGCCGGGGGTGTCGACAATGTTGAGGCGCAGACGCACGCCGTTCTCCTCGATGATGTGCGAGACAGCTGAGATCTCGGTGGTGCTGCGGATGGGCTCGTCGGGGGTGAGGCGACCCTTGCTGTCCAAGAGGTGCGAGGCGAAGATGGTGTTGATGAGAGTGGACTTGCCAAGTCCGGTCTGGCCTGTTGCGACAGCCCGTTAGATGCCTGCTACATCGCGTACAACAGCTGTAGAAAGTAGAGAAGCTTACCGACGCAGATGACGTTGAACTGGAAACCCCGCTTTACGAGCTTCTTCTCAATCTGGCTTGTGATGCTATCAAAGCCGACATAGCTCTTGGGGTACACCGAGTTGGGCATAGTGGTAGCCATTGCGGGTGGATCGTGCCTCTCGACAGCTCAAGCGAATTGAACGGCCTGCGGTGAGATCGGAGGGATGGAGATGCGGTGGTGTCGAGGTGGGCCGTTGTGTAGAATAGTCAGGGACGTCGTGGACTTTCTCGTGGTGTCGCAGGCGCGGAAAGGGGCAGCCACGAAGCGAACTTCGGAAAGCGCGCTAGGAGAATTACCGGCTTAGCGCATAATAGCTCTGGGGCAGGTGCGTTTTGTTCTCGACGGCACGAGAAATTGCATTACAGCATCACGCGCATCAGTCTCGAAGTCGGTTCACCGTCGTCAAGATGGCACTCGCCCGTCCGCTGCCGCCGCTGTGGCAGAGCTTGATGCCCGCGCTCAATGGCCCCGTCCGACCCGTCGTCAACCTACCTCTCCTCCAACGACTCTCACAGCCATTCCGATCGATACCCATGCCGTTCGCCGCTCTCGCACTCCCGTCGCTCTCATTTCCGTCAATACCGTCACTGGGAGATATTTGGGAGGGCATACTGAAGGCGGTCCCGAAGAAGAAGACCTCTTACAGCAAGAAGCGCTCGCGATTCATGGCAGGAAAAGCACTAAAAGACCTCACATCACTCAACAAATGCTCTGGATGCGGGAGAGTAAAGCGAGCACACATACTGTGTCCGTATTGCGTGTTTAGTATGTCAAGGCAAAGATGCAGGACAGCCTTCTGGTATGACTGACAGCCCCCAGCAATCAAATCCAAAATATTCGGCATGACCGATTGGCGGGCCCCCAAGCAGAAACATATACGGCAGGCGAAGTACGAGGAGATTGTCAAGCGCCGCAGAGAGCGCACGACTGATCCTGATCCAAAAGAGGAGAAGGAGAAGGATCTGCTTGGTCCGTTGAAGTGGCATACCACCAAGGCGAGGAAACAGGATGATGGCTGGTGGGAGCGGTAGATATTAGGCAATAATTGAGAAGTTTTCGCACATGAATTTGCGTGAGGACGCGGGCGTTGTGCAAAATTGGGGAAGGATGCGAGTGGCAAAGGCACACAGATGTACATATACGATGGCATAGCATTTTCCGACATGTAACAATCTACAGCGGCGGCACTAGGAAAGCATTAGAGATGTATGACCGCTGTAAAATCAGGAGGGTATCTAGACGGAGCTCTGTTTGAAAATGCCTGAATTGAAATGGCAAGATCGTTCTGAAGCCCGTCACGCCTTGTGACAAATACTCCCAAACTCCGATTCTACGATGTCCATTGCAGACAACATGCCGTGTTCGCTCAAAGATCCCTATAAATGACCATGCAGATATGCAGCGAAAGGTGGTAGTACAGGAAAGAACAACGCAAAACCTCAAACAGCCATCATCTACTTCTCCGTGCTTATTCCAAGCCCCGAGCCAGTGTCACTCCTCGGTGGAGGGCTTGTTGCTTCTCTCGTAGCTTGTGTGGCCTCGCTACCTGTCCGTGACCGCCTGCCTTCCGCAGCCTCGCGCTCAAGGAAGTCGGACCATAGCTCGGCCAAAGACTCCTTATTCGATGAGCTGCTAGCCATGAGCATTGGGTCATTCACGCTGTTCAGTGACGGTGTTGAAGGTACGCGTCTAAATGGTGAGAGTGGGATGCGCAAGCTGTTATTTGACGCGCCTGGCCTCGCGAGGCCAGCTTGTTCGCGCTGCTCCTCGTTCCAGTTCAGCAACGCTGCGATTAATTGCAAGGCCTCAAACTTCTTCGGGTCGGATCGATCGATGGCCAGGAAGTGCAGGAAGTAATTGGAGATGATCTGCCGATCGACGTTGTCTTCAGGTCGGCCTTTCTTTAGAATGCGGAGGGCTTTCGTGAGATGTTCGTTTAGCGTTACAGCTTCGTGCCGTAGCTTCCCGATGAGAAGGTTCTTCTCCTTGACCTCCTTTTCGAAAGGAGAGAGTCGCTGGAGTTCGGCATGGGTTGACTGCACTGTGGCTTTTGAAGCTGCGGCGGCTTGTTCGGCTATTTGGAGCTGTTTTCGCAGTTCGTCTACCTGGCTTTGATGGCCTTCTACCAGTGATCTTCGCTCGGTCTGGTTGACTAGTGCTCATTGTTAGTAACATCTCTTGCAAGTCTAGCATGTACATACTGTTCTGGACGTCTTGCAGTGCCCTCCGCAGGCTATCAACGGTCTCGTTGTTCGAGTCTCGCTCAGCAGCAGCTCTCTCGTACGCTTCCTTCTGCGTAGCGAGCTGTTCCTGCAAATCAGACTCCTTCTCCTTCAGTGCTTCATGCAGTGAACGTTCCCTTATCGCGAGGATCTCCCAGTCCTGCATTGCCTCTTTGACTTTCTCGAACTCCTCTCTCACATATGCCTCTCTCGAGATGAGCTCATCTCGTTCTTCGGCCCAGTTCTGCGATTGCAACGTTGATCGACTTCGAAGATTTGCGATCTCCCCTGCCTGTGTATCCTTTTCTCGCCTTAGCTTCTCAAGCTCCTCTTCCAGCGTCTTGTTATTCTCCTGCAGCTCCCGACTTGACTCTTCGAGCTCTGCTATCGTGACTTGAGCCTCCCCGAGCTTGGCGGCGTCTGCTTTCAGGCGATCTCCTAAGGAGGTCTTGATCGTGTTGACTCTCCCCAGAAGATTCTTGTACTGTGTCTCGAAATGCTCCTTGCCTTCGTTCGCCTCATCTAGCTCGACCTGTAGACTGCCAAGCTCTTCCTCGTGCTTGCCCTGTATACTCTCTAGGCTCCTCCTCAGTTCTGTGACTTCTTGCCGTAATGTATCGCGTTCCTTTGCCAGTGCCTCGAGCCGCGCGGCTGCGTCTGATTGGGGAGGAGGTGATGGCGATAGGCCGCCTTGCGATCTTGATCGTGCAAGGCCGAGGGCTACTGCTGAGGATATCGAATGCGACTTGGTCCCATTGACTTCTAACGAGGGTGATAATGGTGGCTCTTCGTCTTCGACATCGTCTGGTTCGTTTGTCGTGGCGACGGGCTTCTAGACAGCTGTCAGCAACCGGCATTGCTTTCCTACGCCCATGATTGAACGCTTCATCCTACGCACCGGCGGCTCTTCCTCGTCTGGCCCCTCATTCTCCTCCTCTTCAGGCTCCTGCTTCGCGTGGTTCCCGTTTGTACTCGGCGTCTCCTCTGGCTTGTTTGCCCCGCCTCCGCCGCCCTTCTTCTTGTTCTTCTTCTTTTTGGACTTTGACTGTGCGCCTGATTCTCGGTCAGCATCTTGTTCGAGTCCTAGTGCCTCCTATCCCCATCCTGCATGCCAATGTACAACACCCAAAGAGCTTACGTACCCGTTTCCTTTACAGGATCAACATTCGCTAGCGCAGACATATCTGCCAATTCTTGGGCCGGTGGGAGCTTTTTGAAGGAGCTAATCGGAACCTCGAGGCAATCAAGAGCCTAATCGGCTGCTGGCAGGCTCGGTGTCCCGTCGACGTTGCTCACTTGGCAGTTCGTGGCCCCAAAGGTAACGTTTGTCTCGGCTCAGGCGGTTCCCACATTTCGCGCACCGCCACACTTGAGGCTGAAAACACTCGCTTCCAAAGTGAAGGCATCTGATCCTGGTCACTGCGGAGAAGAGATCCACCGAGCAGCATCTTCCACTTCTAATGCATCGTGCAGGCTGAGCCGCAAGTCTGTACTTCATTAACTACACCGAGGTGTTCGCCGTAGCCACTATGACATTGAGGTATTCCAAATTTCCAGACCCTCCATTGCTCCGGTCGCCATCCGATCGTGATGCCCCAGACGCCGTTCGACGCCAATGATGGACTCAGGGACGGAGCTACAGCCGCCATCGAGCGGGGTTTTGTCCTCAACCAATGGAGTTCATCGAGAGCAGTCTTACAACCATCCAGTCTCCCTTTTCGAGAACATATGCGGGGAGATCTAGAAGGCGTCCGATGAAGCTATCGTCATACATCCCCGCGTAGATCTTCAGATCAACTATCTCGAAGCTAGCTATATCATCTCCCAAATGTCCCACATGTCTTTATCTTCGCTATACAAGCCTTTGTTCCTGACTGCTGTCTCCCTTCTCTATCTGTCATTCGGTTTCCGTATCTACAGGTTGTCACTCATCTCGCGTACATCGATTACCAATGGGTTCACTCGATACGAGGAACTACGTCCGCTGGGACACTCCGGGCGTTGAGAAGGTTCCACCAAACGAAGAAGAGGACATCAATGCTGTAGCAGACCAGATCAATCTCATTCAGAAAACACACTGGAACAAGACCCGTCACTGCTACAGTGGAACTCACGCCCGTACCCATGGTATTGTAAAGGGCAAATTCATCGTTTCTGATGACCTGCCACCGCATCTGAAGCAGACAGAGCTCTTCCAAAAGGGCGGCGAGTATCCTGTCATCGCTCGGTACAGCACTGAGCCAGGCGATCCAGGTCTCGATGTAGGTCAATGAGATCGCTGTGAATCAGTCTGAGAGGTGTTAACAAGCCCTAGGACCGAATTCCTCAACCTCGCGGCTTCGCCATGAAGGTCTTCGGGTAGAAGGAAAGAAGTTCCCAGCCCCAAATGGCGACAAGTTGCCGACTCAAGACATCGAGTTCAACTCGACCCCAGCTCTCGATCTTGCAGACGCCAAAACAACTAAAGAGATCATCGATTTGCGCATCAAGTACGGAGGCGACCCCAACGAGCTATACAAGCATCTCGAGCAACGGAACGACACTGAGCTCCAGAAGGCTCGCGATCAAGTACGGAACACTCACCTGGGGTCGACACGTCAGTACTCGCAGACTGCGTATCGGTTTGGTGACTACGTGGTCAAATACACCTTGGTTCCAGAGTCGGAGACACAAAAGAAGATGTACGAGCAGACTGTACGGCCTGAGGACGGTGATGACATCCTCCATCGCTGGCTACAAAACTTCCATAAGGAGCATGAAGCAGCATACCTCTTCCAAGTCCAGTTCTGCGAAAATCTTGATGATCAACCTGTAAGTTTTTCCCACTTAGGCCTACGGAAGGTCTTCAGCATCCATCACCCTTCTTCTTCCCTTCATTAGGAGCCCGCTGACACATCTGCCTCAGGTTGAGTATGCCGGTAAAGTCTGGGATCCACAGAAATACCCATTCCAGACCGTCGCAAAGACCGTCTTTCCTCCGCAAGAATCCTTCGACTACGAACGCAAGGCTTTCTGGGAGGATCATTTGCGCGTAGACCCATGGCTGGGATTGGAATCTTTCCGTCCGCTAGGAAGCTCGAACAGGTCTGTGCTATTTCGGCTTCATACTCGACAGTCCAAGTTTGCTGACTGCATCGTAGGCTGAGGCGCGTCGTGTATCCAAGAAGCAGCGCACTTAGAAGGAAGATGAATGGACGGAAGGAGATCCACGTCAAGAGCATCGACGAGATTCCGTAAGTGGTTCCTGCCGTAGAAGAATCTCGAGATACCCTATCCAAAGCTAGTCAAATGTTGGCTGCCTTATATATACTCAAAGCCGTATCCTGAGCTAGGCTAATGTTGTGGCAGGGATGGCAAGGCGAATCAAAGTAGTGCGAGACTATGAAATGTCTACTGGGTGGACTATTCTTGAGGATGTATCGCCGGAGCTCGACGGGCATAACAGTGCAAGCTCTTTTTCTAGCCATTTTCCTAGGGACAGTATGATACGGTCCTCATAAGAACTTTGAGATCTTTCGACTACATTCTTATGTGGATCTCTACCGTGGAAGTATCTTGATGAGTATCGTCTCGAGTGTTCGATCAACGAGCTTAGAGGTCAAATCCCGAGTAAGCCCGTTCTACTCCCTGAGTGTTTGATCAATATTAGCATGCGACAGTCGTTATTAATCATTGTGGAGATGAGCTGCACAATCCCATTTGATTCAGCCTTGGTTACAGACTTCAGTTGATTTGAGATAGTGTGCTCTCCTACGGAACACTCATAGCAATCCAATTCCGGATCTGGCTGTTACAGATGTCTTGAGGCTGTGCTGACCCTCGTCGACCCACAAACGGCTTTTTCCGTTTACAGCCCGCACTGATCTCCTTCATCCTCATCTTTCGCATACGATCCAATCCATTGAGCCACGAGACAGGCACGGCTAGCCTTCGGACTTCGGAACCAATCACCGTCTGATCATCGTGCAGCATGTTGGGATCGCGGTCTTGGGGCTTGGGGCGGGACTCGTGGTTGCGGATAAATGCGAGGTGATCTCGCCCCAACTGTAGAATCCGCCTCGCTAATGTAGGTGAGGTTACATGCAGGGGTAGGTGTCGAGCTTTCCGGTATATAGGACGACGGCAAGACGTTCACTTCGATATCTCTGCAGGAAACGATGTCGACGAACCCTGGGCTGGGAACGCGTCCGCCAGCGGAAGTCACTATCTCTAAGCGCAAAGCATCGAACCACGATATTGCAGAGCATATTTCCTTCTTTCCACATAGTGATTCCAGTTCAAATCTTTCGCCAGCCAGCAAAGAAGAGACATGGCAGATGAAGGCCCAGGGTGCCTGTTTGAGATGTAGGACCATGAGACGAACAGTGAGCACTTCAACTGACCGATGGAAGGACAGTCTCACTAATTCAAGTAGTGTTCTAGAGGAGATCCATGTCGGACATGTTTGAGTACAGCTGAGAAGTCAGCGCAATCTAAGGCGTTGAAGTGGATGGATTGCATCAGGACCAATTTGAGAGAAGTAAACATCTACCGTGATGGTGAATCTACACAGCTCGCCATTATTTCTCTGGCTGATCATGTAAAGACCCAACCAATCCGCCGAAGAAGCAGCTTGAAAAGTTGTTCCAGACCGCCGACACGCCAATTTACAATCTCGATGTCGATGCATCCATCATAGCCAATTGGCTTTCAGAAGGAGGCTCTAATGGACTCCCCTTCCAAAAATCACTTGTCTGGAAATACTACTTCGTGATCTTCGACATCGCTCTCCAACGTCAGCGCGACAGCCTACCCATGGAAAAGATCTTTAATCACTTTCTGGGCCGGTCACTAGGTGTGGACTTCCCTTCCATCAAACAAGTCGACCCTGCTATTCTGAAGGGAATGGCATGCTATATCTTGGACATGCTTGACGACTTTATAAAACCCTGTCATCTGGAGGCCTTCCGACGTGATCGCCAACGTCTGGTAGAATTGTTCGTCTTGACCTGGATACTGTATGTTGCTGCAGTCCAAGATCTAGAGCTTCAGGTTCGTTTCTGATTCCTCTCGAGCAATCTCGTCGGCTCACTTTAGCAGCGCCGTCAAAGAATGATTATAAACGCCAGTCAGGCCATGGGAGAAGCACTCGTTCGCCTTCTTTGGCACTATTTGATCTATCTAGGCAACGTGGCATCGTTGATCGAGACTGGCGACGATGGTCGATTATGGCAAACAAAAGACGCCGGTTGCCGAAAGTATATCCTGAAACACGTGCTTGATCTCCACCTGCACGACGCTGGTGGCACGATTATAATTACCAAGAATGAGGACGACATGACGGGAACAGTTCGCCCTAGAGGGGCCAGGGCATTGCAACTTCAGCATTCACAGACATCTACTCGAGCGGAAGTGGTCGGAAATAATACGAATCTACATGAAATGTCCATAACCGATTGGTCTATCTTAAGTAAAACGACCTCAAATCTATTCGGAACGGATCCCGGACACCACGGCGGCATGGCAAAAGCTTACTTCCTTCGTCTCGCCGAAAGCCATCGCAGAAGAGGATGGTCTGAGCAGAATCTCATGAGCTTGATCGAAGACTTCTTGGAAATACCAAGAGCGCCTTCCGATAGATTGTCTCTGTTGATGAGTTATCGGCTACGAATAAAATATCGATTTGAGGAGGAGAAGATGAATGATCATGCTGTTGCAAGCTCTAATTCACCTAGAGTGCACAAGAGGATCCGAACACTTGCTCCTGCACCTGTATCGGTAGAGCAAAGGCGGTTCCATGCGGTCGAGACAGGCGTTTCGATCACGGGAGCCTCAGAAAATAGCCTACAGAGACTAGCCCAGCGACAAGGTAGACATTTGGAGTACGGAAGAGGAACTTCCACCGACTTCCCTTCAGTAACACCAAACATACCGATTCCTACCTATCCAGATAATTCGCCGAGATCGTTTGCACATATCGCTCCGTCTTCCGTCTACAGCTATTCTAGACCCTACGATGTACAGAACACTGCATCGAATATGATGTCGAGTCAACCAACAATGACTTCGGGTGTGAATCGGGTATCACAGAATCCACAGCCGTACGGCTCATCGTTCCAGACATGGAATAAGTGTCTTACACCCACGGCAATGGATCACACTCCCTATGCCCCAAGTGCAGACCCTGGTATATATGAAGGCTACTTCGTACCAGTATACCAACGCCCGAGCTTCGAGTAGACATGCTGTTGCGCAGCTTCAAAGTCACTCGAATAATTCAAGTTGGTCTGGGCAGGTTAAATCGTGCAGAATCCCGGTTGTGTTATCTACAGGCCCACATAGAAGGTTGACCCTAGTACGATCTAATGAGAACCGCGCAATTTTAAGGCCTTTCCCTTCCTCCATTAAAGTCTCTTTCTGTATCCAGCCACTCCAGTATCGGTTTGACCGGACAGGTATTCAAGGACCCACCTCTTGGACCCGATGCCGGCGAACGAGCTAGAGGGACTGTGGCATTGTACTTTCAAGCAGAGTCTCTGGAGTCAACCAAGTAGGTGTCCAGTCAAATCCAGTCGCTTCCGTGACTTCTTCCAATCCCAGAGCGCGGCCAACTCCAGCACCGCAGCAATGAGCCCAGGCACGACGCATGAGCAACACCCGCTGCACCTGCTACCAAAGATACTGGGTCTTCCACGAGAACTGCGAGACGAAATCTACCACTGGATCTGGCAAGGGAATTTCGTATCTTTTGAGCAAGATGGTTTGACCGTGTTCGCGTACTATGGGGAGCCTGACCTTGGTATGGAGGACGGAGATCTGCCACATGAAAGTAGTTTCCATCACGATGAGTTCCGCGAACAATGTCTGAAACGCTTTTATGAGTTTGCTCGGTTTGTTGTTGGACCGCTGCACCCCGAGTATATTATTCAATCCGGTTACGAGACGTTCTTCCGTAGGGCGGATTGCGACGAGAAGGAAAAGCTGAGGCGCGAAGATTGGCCCTAAAGAAAACGCGAGGGCAAGGTCGTATGCGCACCCTCTCCTATCCCCTTGAGGATCGAGAAAGCGAGGAATTTACGTTTTGACACGGCGTTTGCGGTGGCATCAAGTCAGACGCGGACGCGCAACACGGACGGAATCCAGGTCGCTGCCATCGGCAAAACTGTACCCATAATTATCGTTGATGAAGAACGCTCAGACTACAAGGGTTTCATCTAAAGCCTGCTATGGTCAAACTGCCAGGTCAAAGATCCCGAAATATGTCTATATCGGCCTGATCCATTCAGACCGAACGAAATCGAGCTGTTTTCTAGGAAGCGGCGTCCGCCACCTCAAACCATCGGCAGATGTGACATCTTCACAGCTCTTTCAGGCTCGGTAGAGAGGATACATACCTTCGTCTACCACTATAACTCTGGGCAAGATCTAAAAGAAAGTTTCCGTACCAAGTATAAGACTAGGATGAGGAGCTTAGTGGCGAACGGTGAAGAGCATGTAGAAGGAGCTTCAGTACGAATGCATAAATTTACAGCAATTGATATGAAGTGGTGGGATAGGGGATACTGGAGTTGTGAAGCATTGTCTCCTACGTACGTCTGACAACAGGCTCGAAAGTCATCGGCGCGCCCACCATCGGCCGAGGTCTTTCCAGGATATTATATCTCCAGTGTTTATTAATTCGGAAAACGAACTCCCTCTTCCATTGGCATTTGCCCCGCTGCCTCTGCGAGAGATCGACACCTCGTTCCACTCTAGTTGTGTACATATCTCTACAGCTTGTTAGATCTTGCGAAAAGGAGAATGACAATCTACAAACTTACTAGTCTTCCCAACTCAGGTCTTCTTAGACATAGCCAGCCTTCCGATATTCTTTGTTGTCGATTCTCCCTGTTCAACGTGTCTCGCCATATGGCGCAACATCCGATCGAGTTCGTTCCAAGCGCCTTCTAGTCCCCTGTACGAGAAGGTTGCAGCCAAGAGTCGACCGAACATGTCCCCAAAATCTTCCCTGACATAGCAAAAGTAGAACTCATAATCGTCGCTCTCGACGTCGAAGTCGAAATCTTTATTGGCGCCCCAGATCTTCTTGCAATTTGCTTCGATGCGTTTGCCGCGTGCGAGGTCTTGAGTTTCGGTAGACATGGCGACGTGTGTTCGCTGCTGGTTGGAAAAGGTATTGGTGTTGGCGTATTTCAAGCTGGAGGCGGGATGAAATTCGTTTTGAGCACATTTGTGCGTGCTACGTTACACGCAACACAGAAAGGGATGATCGCACAGGATCTGACCACACGACCACACACGGCTGAGCGTGCGAAACTAAGTTCTCCTGGTCATTCGTAAGTATCACCTTCAGACCCCATCGCCAATACCAGCGCCAGCCACAACGACCGAGACTTTCATCTCTGATATGGGCCTGAGTCGTGTGTTCACGCATTTACTGCTTAGAGGAAGAGCTCTGGAGGTCGATGATATCCGGAGATGTGCAGCTCGGAATAGCAGATTGAGAGTGGGGATGATCCGTACTGACCCCAGTATCCATCCCGTTGACACGCAGACCACGACAGCCTCTTCGTTGTTGCCCTAAACATTGGCCATCATCGACCTATGACAAGCTTCGCGGGAGTGTTTCAAAACGGCTGCGGTGAAAACAAAGAAACATGAGTGGTCGGCTGGGAAGGCAGGTGCAGCTGACGCGCATTGACACTAAACCTGTTGTAGGTGCGGTCAACAACATCCTCTAAACGTCCAATTAAGACATCTGCTCTCGCGAGACACAGTCCCTTGTGCAACTTTAGCACGCAGAATTTCAGCCTTGTCAGTTTGCCGTTTCTCCAATATAAAATCGAGTATGGCTCGATTCCATCCCCGAAGGCATTATCGCCAGGGTTCCTCTGCTTTCTCTCCGAATAACTGGTACCATGGCTACGGACGAGGCTGTGGCGCCACTGAGCCCGGATTCTCGGGCCTTGTTGACAGTGTTCACGAATCTTTACGAAGATGAATCACCTCCAACGTCTGCGCTCCAACCGAGTGCTGGATCGCAATATGAAAACGACATCTCCTTTCATTGGACTCAGCACAGCAGTGATCCTCAAGGTAGCCTAATTCAACACAATTGGCAGTTAGGCCTGGATCCTCATCCATCCGATGTGTCACAATCTGCTGGACAATTGGCTCCCCAGAGTCATCAACGCCCGGATAAGGTCACGCGCCGCAGGAAAGAGGGGCCTAGACGACGAAAGAATGCTTTCAAAGAGGCAGAGCTTCCGGGGTTTCTGTGTTTCGCGTCAGTACTAGGGATCCTAGGAATGTCTTCGTCTAGGTCTAGATATTCTGAGACCCGTAAAGAGGAGGTGAAATTGGTTCGCAAGATCGGCGCTTGTTTGAGATGTCAGATACGCAAAATATCGGTACGTATCCTAGTCATGTCTACTCGCCAACGAACTAATACAAAAAAGTGCTCTGGGGAGAGCCCTTGTAAGGAGTGTCGTTCTCTTGCTGCGGCTAGACTTGGCTCGAAAGCCTTGATGTGGATGGATTGTATTAGACCTTCGTTGGAGCAGGTTAGCATCTTCAACCAAAGTACGTCCTATTTTCAAGTCGGCAATTAGAATGTCACTTACGGGTCTTAAAGCGGGTTCCTATGAAGACGTTGGGCGGATCCTTTACATCATGAACGATGTGTTCCAGCATGCTGATGAGCCTCGCGTACGTCCGCCTTTCTCCGTGAACTTAGACTCGGCTTCGAGGAGCATAGCCAGCTAGCTCGAAAGTGGCACCAATCACTCTAGCTTCAGCATAGCAGGCCTTCTCCGCTCCCATGAGTACTCCGACATGCTGCATGAGGTCCTAGGGCGGGACGCCAGCAACCAATTCAGGCTCATGATCCTTCTTTCCAATAATGTTGACCTGAGCGTTGACAAGCCAAGCGAGTATGGGTATGACACCAACGAACTTCGTAGGGCAAGCCATTTTGTCGGGCAAGCTGTTCTGGGAGCTCTCGAGAAGAAATTGAAACCCACCCGTTTGGAAGCTTCTCGAACAAAGCTGAGCGATCTGCGGGCTCTATTTCTCGCACTGTTTGGCGTGTCCATCACTGCAAGGTACATTTACCTCAGCGTAAGTATGCGCTCAAAATTTCCACCTACTACTGACGCATCCAGACGGTTCTCCATGGCTCACCGGTCGAAGATGAATACAAACGGCGAACAGAAGCATTCGTGAACCTCTTGAGTCATTACATGGTCTACCTCACTCGCCTTCTTGGACTTGTCAATAATATCTCCGAGCCAGTGTTAGCAGCCAGATGTCAACTTCGATGGGACAGACCAGGTTTGCGGATCAAAGAGACAAACAATATATCGGAGCTGTGGGCGGATGAATCATTCAAAGACCTCGCGTTCAACAACCCTAATGTGGAGTACTTACGCTCTTTAGAGGCGATAGAACCTTCCGTTCTCACTTCCTGTATTGCTTGTGGGAGTACTCTCGAGAGTAGCGGAACGTGCGCCAATTGCCCCGTTTACAACAAGTGGGAAGTGGGCGATCAGAGTGAAGGCGATACGATCCGAGGCAGATTAATGCGTCGCCGCGCGCACGCAATATCTGAAGTACGCGTGGGACACGAAGATGCCGAGGACTTTGCCACTGACTACGGTTGGGGCACTGGTCCCGGAAAGTTCTCCGCCCTTTGGAGTAATGAAAAGAGCTCTGCGGTCAGGACATGGCTGAATGATCCTATCGAGCCTGGACCTGCCTATCCAGCCACCCATGAAGAGTATCGACCTAGGCCCACCTCCGAAGAGTATCAGCCCATGTACTGGACATTTTCCACCAGGACGAACCGTTCGAGATCCGGAACATTGACAGAACAAGGTCGGTCATCAACGATAACCATCCTGAACCAACAGATCCGGCTACTGGATCAAATTCGATCCCTCAACCAACGCGCGTGCCTGTCCGGAAGAAGAATCCGGTGAAAATTTCGAAATATGCTTATGAGAAAAGAAAATGATGGTCTATAATGGACTAAAGGTTATGTTGCAAAATCCTTACCTTGTCACACGCAGAGGTCTCTTTGTCCATGGAAATCAAGAGCTGTAGTCCTTCAAGGTCATGAAGTATAGACTGCTATTATAGAATTACACATGTACACTCGTATAAGTTGCTCAAAGTCCCTTGCTATGCACTCCCCTAAATCCGTGATCCAAGGAATCCCACTCTTGCGCCAAATGAACGCCTGACGTCGCTATGGTATCCTGAAATGCACAATGCGTCCCTCTTTTCATGCCCTGTGACTCTTTTCTTGCCCTGTATCGCATAGCGGACGCCGTGTCAGGGTCTGCTGCTCCTTGAGCGTTGCCTTCGGCCCTGCGTTCAGCAGTCAGACAGAAGCAATGCAGAGTATCCGCTTCTTCCTTCCAGAAAATAATCCATTGAACCTCTTAAATCCCCCAGCTCCTCACATATGATCTACCTCAACAAAGCGCCCCCTTACCGGCCTCTGTCTACTATCAATACTTCCTCTCAAGCTCCCTCCTTCCCCACCATACGCTCCAGGTGTAGGCTGGGCGTAAAAGTGCGCAGGCGTATTACTCGTACTTCTCGTCGCGTACCCCTCCGTCTCGCCGCTATAGTGTGTTCCGTCCGGACTCCCTATTCGAGGATCGCGGTCGGATGTGCTGGGATGTGATCGTGTCGAGGGATCTGGTGGCGGTGGGTAGTAGACCTGATGTTGTTGTTGCGGCGAATGATGGAGAGGTTTGGTAGGTGTCGTTGGCGTTGGGTACTCGTAGGAATATTGGCGTTGATGAAGGGGTGCAGGAGGGTAGTTATTCGGGTCGTAATTAGGTTGGTCATAGGGTTGGTGATTAGAATTATTATCGGAGTATGGCGGGTATGGGTTCTGTTGGTAGCCTGGTTGATTCGAGAATTCAGTATTGTAGGGCGAGGGATGTGGGGCAGGAGTCGTTGGAGAAGTAGAATGATAAGCATTGGGTGGATAAGGAGATGTCGGCGTGTGCCCGCTCGGTGATCGAGTATGGAGGGAGTTGACCTCTACGTATGCAGGGTGCAGGTTCTGGTCAGGTTGTTGCATGCTGATGTATTTAGACGTACCAGGCGAAGACATCTCGTGGATGGGTGATGTAGCTGCAAGCTCTGCTGGAGGTTCGGATGGTATAGGCTTGGGTTCTCCCTTCTCTTTGTTCGCCTTCTTGCGGCGGTGTAGGCAGAAGAGAATAAGACAGAGTATAGCGATGAGGACAGCAAGTCCTCCTACAACACCACCAGCAATAGCTCCAACATTCTTCTTGCTCGAATTCCCAGTAGATGTAGGTTTTGCAGTCCCGGTAGGGATGGTACGCGTCGCGGCTCTTGCGGTAAACGAAGCTTGTCGCGAGAAGTAGACACTCAAGTCAGGGTTGTCCCAATTCGAGGGTTTCGTAGCCGTCGCTCCTCCAGTCGGTCCACCTCCAATGGCAGCAATCACAGGCGTGGGCACAAAGTATGTGGATACTTTGGGGTCGTACTTATCCCACAAAGTTTTTGAAGGTCCATTATAGCCCATGTTCATGTTATGCTGACCGAATCCGTTCGGGGAGTCGCATGTGTCAGAATTGGTGAACCACCCACCAATGATCAGCATCTGGTCCCGATGGATCACATTGGCCGAACATCCTCCATGTGGATAAGCTTGGGTAGAGTTGTCAGTAGGCCATGCCCGGATCCATGTGAACGACGGAAGAGACAGGATGTAGGCGTCGTCGAATCCCGTTCCGTTTTCCATGCCAAATCCGCCATAGAGGTAGCTTCGCCACAAGATTAGATAATGAAGTCTCGGAGAATCAGCTTACTTACATGTTGTAGGATGAGTGATCGTCCGCCCAAGTGATGCCTGCGCAGAACTGTCGACGAGACGCTGGAACAGAGCCAGCGGTCTTTTGAGTATACCATTTCGATGAAGCTACATCGAAGATGTGGATTGTCTGAATGACAATTAGTCACGATTTCTCCGAGATCTTCGCGCTATGTCTTACGCTCATATTAGCCTACATCATAAGAAGTTAGCGCTTATACAAAAGTTTAGGTTGAGGCAGTGGCGCTCACCCCTACGAAAGACCCGTTCCGATAAGGGTCTTCTACACCTCCGAAGTACAAGAGGAGACCTCCGTCAGACGCTGGGAGGTAAACCATCTCGCCTTCTGCTCGTCCAACACTATCCGGCCCCGTGTTGTTGTTCAGCGTTCCAGCTGTGAAGTCGTATCTGATCAAGTTACTGGAGGCCATAGGCAGCCCGCTCCAAGACGGCGAGGTGTGGTTGTTCATCCATCCTCCGTAGTAGAATCCAACACCGAGCTCATCGATCTGTGTCCCTGCTCCATATGAAACGCGCTGGATCGAGTTGACGTTGCTCTTGTAGTTGGTTTCGTTCCACTGGTTCAAGATGGTGTCGTAGGACCAAAAGCTGAACTGGTCTGGGTTGTTCTGATATTCCCCGCCGTACAGGTAAAAGCATTTGTTGACTTCGTCGGCCCATAGTATTCCTCCTGCTACGCTAGGCACGGTCGAGTTCTTGGTAAGATTCGCATATTGGTTTGGCATGCCGATATCCTGCGTGGACGTATTGAGATCGGAGTAGAGGAGCCATGTGTCTGGGTTCCATCAGCTCGGTACCACAAAGCACCTTAGGCAAGGGAATGCGCATACTCGTGTAATTAAGAGGATTCGCCGATAGCGGGTTCCATGCTACGAGACCTCCATCAATATATAGCTTTCCATCGACCTGAGCGGTTTGGTGCCCCCATCGTCGGCAAAAATCGTTCAGCGGGTTTTTCGACTGCTGCAGCGAGCGGGTCGCGAGACTAAGAAACGCAACCAAGAAACATGATCGGAAGTACATGACTGAGGTTCATGTCTTGTTCTAAGAAATGCGCGGGATTACCATGCCTGGCTGGCGTCGAATACTCAGAAGTCACCTCAAGTCGAGAGGAATGAAAGGAAGGTGTAGAGGTCGAGAAGCACTAAACTGGAACCCACAGCTGTCGGGAGACAGTCTAGTTATGACAGGGCTGAGGATGCTCCACACAATTACAAGGACAGACGCGGCTGTGAAGCTGATCCAGTGCTCTGCCTTTTTCCTTCGCCGGCCGCCTTTCACTGGTGCTGACCGTTACGCAACGACAGGGCCGAACGCTGGGACGACAATCGTCGACGCCATGCAGACCGAGGGCAGGCCTAACCAATCGCGCTAAAAACAGAGCTGAGGACTTTCAGGCCCGGACGGCTGTGTCACCACAAGCGGGTGCCCGACCCGGTTTAGAGGCTTGAAGGCTGCTGGGACCGGCAGGGATCGACAGGTTTCGTCCCGACAGCGATCGTGCGTTGTCGTCTCCAAACAAGGCCTCAAAGGGGAATTACTGGCGAACAGTGTTTGAAGATGAGCTCTAAATTTTAGCTCAGCGAATGAAGCTCTTCAGAGGACAACCTCAAGATGGTTGCTTTTGCCAGCCGTTATCACGAATCTCCACCCATCTTCAGCTGTGTTCTGCTGAGGTAAACTCGTAACGACAGTGGTGGGTGTTGCGGGGGAACTCCAACCTCAGCTGATGCGCCGCCAGTGGGATGATCGGGAGGCGTAACACGGTCGATGAGGAAAGCTCGTGCTGGTGCCGGCCGACTCGGTCGTTCCACGATCGCCATATTATGCCAGTAATATACTTCCGTCCGCTGATAAAAGGAGATGGCCACCTCAAGTTAGAATTTCATCAAGGACTCCTGCATCTGATATCGTGAGGTCTCCTGTAGAAACTGTCTTCCAATAAAGATTGCACTACCCTGTGTTGCCGTCTGCACCATCGCTACCGACCTTGAGGGTCGTCCCCTGGTCGAAGTTTGCGAGTAGAGCCGCGGACAGTCTCGACCCCGCAAGAGCTACTCTAGCCTGTGAAGTGCTTGAGGGTCTCGTGGACTTTTGTCTGCAGGTGTTGCGAAAAAGCATGGCGGTGAGTGTCACCAGTGAATAACATCATACAGTGTTCTGCAAGCCTCGACGGCCTCTCCGCTAGAGGTAATCCCATTTGCCTCTGCGCCTTATCAACAGGAGGCCGGAGATGGCGCCGTGTGAGGTGTGTGGTTGAACCCTCGTGGGAGCCGCAGCAAGCTCTCCCGCGGGCTCGCGTCTTTCCCGTTAGACGTCGACTTCTCCATTTTCCCCTAGACCGACTTTTGCAATCAAGGTCTGCGCCTCGACAATGTGGCTCGTGGTTCATCGAAGTCAGCAAGGCCCTACGATGAGCCTCTTCTCCACAGTCATCACCGTCATAAGTACAGACCCGTTCACTCCTCATGACCTCTATTCCCTAATACCATGGTCCCCATTGCCATCCAATTCCCCTGCCTATCTCAAAACATTGGCCTCAACTCCGGTCCGATACGTGCCATACTATCAATATTGATCGTCGCGCAAACCCTCCAATTCCGGACACGAAAACCGTCGTGTTGACTCGCAAGATCATCGTTATGCTGATGCCATGGACCCGCAGATGTTTCAGAAAATAAATAGATTCTGCATTACCTTGCGACCTTTAGTCCGTCACATAATCGGCCCTTGACAGGCCTCGGTGCTATTCTCCTCATTTTTTACCCCTCAGGATATGTGTTATATGCTGCTTTCATCTGTGAATCCTATCCTAAGATGACCCTCAATGCCTTCCACCACCACACATTACGAAGCCCTTCGCATTCCAAAATCAATTTCAACAGACCAGCTAGCCTCTACAATATCATGGTGTTTTTCAAACGCGCAATCTCAAAGCGTCCATTCCCAGCCCAAAAACCTCCGACTCCCTTTCCCTATACGTAGGAGCAAGGTGCGATCAAAGATAGCTATTAACAGTTGGGTCGCAATGTCGCATAACACTCGCGAACATGAGATAAAAATCTCATAACGAGTTTTGCTACACGCAAGATAATGGATAGATGAGATGTAGGCACAAAAGCGAACCCGAAGCTCCCAAACCTCCCTTTCGGTCGGCGCCACCAGAGCCCCAGGATTAGAACGGCCGTCTTCAGTCTAGGTTTCGTCGAACAGTGGAGGCTCCATTGAGGAAGAAGGAGCAGTCACCTCTATTGAGACCGTGATATGTTTTATGTATAGTTTGGAGCGAGAGACGCGAGTTCGCGGTATTGAAGAGGATTTTCGATGCCAAGGCGCTAGGCGGGTTTTGGGTCTTAAGTCTCAAGAATGTCGAAGGAGGTAGGTAAGTGAGTGCATGTAGGGATGAATTGTGAGAGGATTTAGGAGTGCTAAGTTTACATTGGATCAGATGATAGAGATATACTGATGCCTCTAAAGACACACACGTGTGAAGTTCACGTTCAGAACTTCTCATCTAACACCAAGACGCCATGCCCTGACCGAACCAGGTTCACACCCTTCAAACGCCTGACTATCTATCCCGACCACGCATGCATCTTTTAGTCTAGCACTCAGGTGTTGACAGCAGCACCCCCATTCTCCACGCCCGGCGCGTCGACCTTCTGCTTCTTCGCGTCCGGCCCATCACCACTTCCAGCGTTCCCTCCGTTACTATTGCTGACGTCTGCTAACGGTGGCCTCTTGACCCCCGCCATACTCGGAGGTTTGTACGCCGACCTATTCGCCAGTGGACTCATGGCTGCCGGCATACCGATACGTCTGTTGGTGTCATGATGAGGGTTTATGAAGTTTGACGGACGAGTGGTGGGACCTACGGGTCTCTGTGCTACCATGTTCGCACCTTGTCCTTGAACTGGATCTTGGGGTTGGGGTGGTGGAATGGGTGCCTCTGGCTGGTTGACTTCTTGTCGTTTGATAGCCCTGCTCGTCCTATGATCAATGCCTGGTGTACGTTTCTCGGGTGGAATAGGAGAGTCAACGGCCGTGTTAAAGGCAGGAAGGTTTAGTGGTATAGGGGACTCGGTGTTCTGCATAAGTTCTGCTGCCCGTGAAGTCACAAAACCGACAGGTGGGCGATGAGCTGCTGGTGGATTCGGTGCGGGACCTGGGGTAGTGGTTCGCTGGTTCTCAGCTGAGTTGGGCTGCTGGGCCTGGGGTGGCTGTGGTCGTGCTTGCTGGTTCTGCGGCTGGGGTGCATGAGGAGGTCTGGGTGGTGCGTGGATATCGACTGTAGGTGGCGGCATGCGTGACCTGTTCTGCTCTGGGCGGCCGTTCTGTACAGCACCTGGGTTTTGCGGTCCTCGAACATTTGGTTGATTGGTAGGGGGTCTTCCAGGTCCATTTGGCTGCTGGCGTGGCTGCTGATTTCCTCCGCCCTGCTGCCTTACAGCAGGCATCGACTGCACTCGTGCCATAGCCTGGCGAGAAGGCCCAGCATTTGCTCCCTGGCTATTTCGATTCGATCCTGATCCATTCGGTGGTGCGATAGCTTTCATGGCTGACTCATCCGGGATGGAAACGTTCTCGAAGGTGAATTCCTCGCCTTGGGCCTCAACTCCAATCTCGACGCCGTCAAATAGATCACCGCCAAACTCGTCTTCGAACTCCGTATTGGTGACCATAGAGTTCTCAGTAGTGTTCCTCGATATATGACTCGTCCTCATTGGCGTCTGGTGCACCTCTCTCTTAATCATCGCTCCTTCGTCTTTGACGGGCGGTGCAAAATCAGGGTGCCTGTACATGTTCGCTTCGTCCAGCTTGACCGGCTTGACCTTCATGCTCTGAACCTTCTTCAAGTATTCCTTGTCATAGAGGCAGTTGCCCAACACGTTGCCGAACGTTCTGAGCGAGCGTTTGAGGCCGTCTGTTGCTGCCTCCTTCTTTGCCTTTTCGAATGCGGCGCCTTTCGTTTTCTGATTCTCCGCGGTGCCATACCCGATGTCCTGCTACAGTGAGAATTTGTTTGTATGAAATCGCCGGCTTGTTTACCTCGTGATACGTCCCATCTTTCAACTTGATCTTCACATTAATCGAGAGACCAAGGCTTATCCTCCCATTTTGAGGATGTTCATCCACCTGCACTTTTGTCAGCCATCCGTTCCTGCCTTGCTCTGACTACAGAGACGCACATAGTCGATCTGTATCTGGCCGAGCGAGCTCGACCAGCCGTTGAACCCAAACACTTCGTTCGCGAGCGCTATCGCCTTATTCCCCTCCAAATACGCGACCTTCCCGCCACCTTGTCCCTGCCTCGAGGATATGTATTCTGGGCCAAGCTGCTTGTTCAGACGGCTCTGTAGCGTCGCGATCTCGAGTGCGGTGAAGCCATTGACCGGCCGGTCTTCGAAGGGGTTCTTGATGCTGTCGCCGCCATATTGGTCGCCTGGCCTGTTCGGAGTGAGTAAAAAACGTTTGCGCTGATTCAGCCGCAGCATTGTGGAAGATGAGAACTTACGCAGGCATTGTTGCGTCGCTATGTCGTGGTGAGCATCTGGTGTTGAGGGAATGAGGTGAGGGTGGTGGCTGGAATGACGCGCTCGAGCCAGAGGCAACGACGCGCCTTGCAAAGTACCTAAAGCGCCTGTGCACGTGCGCACAACCGCCCCACCAAATTCGAGATGAAAGGCAGCGTGGGGTGCACCAAAGATGGAGAAAAGGACTTTGATACAATTCTCTTGAATATGAATTATGTGGTGAGATGTTTAATAATGCTATCGTAGCTCGAACCTTCACCGATCCTCAGTATAGCCCAGTGTATCCCAGCAACGCCCAGAAATGCTCACGCCGTCTTGAATCCAACAGACAGACTCTTTTCCCTGGTATACAAAAGCCCAACAGCAAAAGTGCTATAAACACAGGCTACGCTCAAATTCTCGTAATCAGCTCTTCTCCCTCCTTTGTCTCTCGCTCCCTTCACCGTCACTACTTGCTTCGCCGAGAGAGTATCTCGAGTCGTTCTGACCGGTCAATCTCTCCTTCTCGAGCTTGCCGTTTCCGTGCCCATTCGGCCTGCCTTCATCAGAAAGGTCATCTAATTCTCTTTCGTCAAAGTCCGCGGCTTCCACATCTCTGGCTCGATCGTGCCTTCTGAAATTGTCGAGACCCATCCCCGCAATCAGCGATTCGCGTCCGTCATCCGGACCAAGACCCGCAACGCCCTTGTATCCTGCTCGTCGACGGCGATCACGCCAGATGAGGAAGGCCCAGAGGCCCGCGACGATAACAACAACGACTAGAGCGACCTCTCCTGAGCGATAGTAGGCTTTCCATTCTGCTTCTTTCAAGGCTTTAGTCTTATCTTCCTCAGCTTTGGTAGAGTTGGGATGTCCACCAACGCTCACTAGAGGGCCCTTCTCGCCATCAATCTGGCTGTCAGCTGGGTCTCCACCAATTGAGCTGATATCTACGCCCATGAATCGATCGAGCATGTCTCGTGTGCGTCTTGGGTAATCAAACGGAACCATGTGGCTAGAGTTGTAGAAAACCACGTAGGTGAGATTTCGCGCTTCCTGGTAAGTTCCTGCGGCTTCACCCTCGAAGGTCCAGTCTCGGCGAGGTGCCCAAACACCTGGCTGTGTCTCAAAACCTTTGGCTCCGTTCCAGGTCATGCTGTCGATGAGCGACTCCGTGCCCAAGTGATTGCAGATGAAATCACGGTCGCCAGAGAAAAGAAGAGTAGGGACTTCAGCTAGAAGATCCGGGAGAAACTTGAAGGAAGGCACGCTGTTGCGAGCCCGAAAGTTCGCGGATACGGCACCATTGCACTCCGTCCATCCAGTCTTCTTATCCGAGTTGATGTGGAGTGCCTGGATTACGTCTGGACGGTGAAGGTACGGGGTGACAGTTGAGAGATCCGGGGGCCAGTTCATGCCACAAGAAGAGTCGTCTCGAAGTCTGATGTCGTACATGTTCAAACATTCATTCATCCTGTCTCCCTTCCTGTCCTTTGTTTCCTCAAGCACGGTCACCATGATCGCCTCGCACTCTGGGGTATCAACGTGGTCGGCAGCGCCATTGTTCAGTTTCTCGATGCAAATGGATTGCTGCCTTTCGACGCGTTTAGCAGCCTCTGTGCCCGCTGTAATGAGATTCTCCTTGTACGCGTATGGGAGGTACGATAGGTACTGGTCAACTGGTGAGATCCAGCCGTTTCCGATGAGGAGACCCTTTAGGTTCCATGGTCGCTTCGACGGGTCTTTGTTGTGCTCGAGGATGCCTTTTGCGATGTACGGGATGTGCTGGCCAGCGTATGACTCTCCAGCAAGATATATCTACTCGTTGTCAGATAAGCGCCCAGACAGGCCACGCCACATGGAACTCACATCATCGTGCTCGTACTCTGGGAACAGCGCAAACCACTTCTCGAGGAAGATCATGAAATGGTCCTTCATCTGATCCAGCTCGTGCAGGTAGCTATCTGTGTTCACGTAGCTGAAACCGGTGCCGACTGGTTGATCCACGAAGAGCAGGTTGGCGAACTCATCCCATGAACCATTGTTGTATGACAGCTTTCCACCATCGCCCACTCTGTACGGCCCAATCTCCATGAGCGCGCCGTCCATTGAACTGCATCCTGGCCCACCGTTCAGCCATATCACCGTCCGCTGCCTGTTCGCGATATGGCGGTTCTGGTAGTGCCAGAAGAAGAGGTTTCCGTTGTGCTCGGGGTTGACTTCGATGTGTCTATCGTGCATGTCAGTCACGAAATCCTGCATTGCCGTAAGAGCCTCACGCACCCTGCATGCATCTTTAAGAGCGGCTCCGGCGCTCCTGGCAGCTCATGAACGAAGTAGTCTGCCTGGCTCTTTGCTGAAGCAGCCGGTATCCACGCACTCGCGGCGAGCAGCCCGCCGACGAGCGCCGTCCGCCAGCGCTGGGAAACGAATGTGAACATGGCGGTGGTTGATCGCGAGCGATCGAGGTGAAGGGAGGGAGGTAGCGGTCGATAACCGGAACGCCGCTATCGCTATCTCATGGGTTTCGTCCCTTTATGCGTAGTAATACAGCTATCTGTACTGATCCCGAGACGTGGCCTTGCGAACCTGAGTGAGGCCGAGCTGGGTGTGCAGTCTGGTGGTGCAGTGTCGCGCTGGGTACAAGAATAGACCGGAGACCTGCAGAATGGGCTTCGTGGCTTCTCGCTGTCCAGCTTACGACGACGCGCCTAGGGGCTCGCTCGCAAGGGAGTGAGTGACTTGAGGGATCCTCAGAATCGAATGAGCAAGGGCGGCCAACACGGGTCTCTCCACTGTTCGTCAATAGCAATTACTTTAATAGCGAGCACTGCTAAGAGCGCCGGGTATTTATTCAAAGAAATATCTAAAATGCAGCTATGCGACGCTTCGCGAAAGCTTTGTCTTCCCCGTCCCGTCCGCAACTCGGGTCAGGGCATGGGCACCAACCACGTGCCTGGATTTCGTCGGCTGCGAGAGTTCCCGCCAAGACTGTCTCGAATCGCTCTCCTGTTGACGAATATCGTAATCTGCGAATCTCATACACTGCTGAAGCGCTGACCCTGTGCTTCAACCATGTGTCACCTGGATCTTCAGGCCAGGCCTCACATCACGCTGATCTGTGCAGCTTGTACCTGCGCGTTAAAGATTTCTCGTCAACGCCAATCACAGCGAAGCAGTCATCATCCAACACCGATCTGAGGAAGTCCTTCGAATATTATTTCCGGCTAGCAAAAGGCTTTTTGGCATTCATTGAGACGCTCTCGGACTGGAAAAGCTACACTTGACATCTCCACAACGGGCCAGCGAACCTGATCTTCGCTCGTTAATCCTCCACTGCAGACTGGCTCGGAGTCTCTCCGCCTCTCCGATGATCAAAGCACCTAGAGCTGCCATCCAAAGCACCGCGTCCCAAGGAACCTTTACCGAGTCGCACAGCAAATGCCGGATGAGGCAGAATCCTGCATCTTCCATCGATCACTGCGTGCCACAGTGGCGCCAGAAGCCATCTCACTGCATTGCTCGCCTGCTGAAAAAGAACTGGTTGCCGTTGACAATGTAGCAGGTCGAACACTTATAAGAGGTCGCCCAGCCCTTTCTCTGAGTCCTTCACAATAAGATCTACCATACCCTGCCGATCCGATAGATTAGATCAAGGTGAAACGGTGTGTGAGCGTGGCATTTAGGCACTTACCTCTGGCATAATCGGCTGTCCATCCTTGCCCTTTACATAACGAAAGGGCATCTGCGTGCTCTCGTTCTTGTTGATCTTCAACTCTGGATGATCGATGTACGGTACCTTATCGACCGGGACTGCAACACGTCAGCATCCAACGAGCTCTTATCTACACTGCAACATCTAGCTACCTCTGTCTTGAACAATCATTCTGGTAACGCGGACAGCAGTGTCCGTAGTCATCTGTACTGGTCCGAGTCGACGTCCTTGGTAACCCTTCTTGCGTAGCTCTGATGTTCGATCTGCGATGGGCATGTCAGCCGACTCGTGGCAAGGTTGTACGCTCTTGATTGCAGTATCACACACCTCGAGGCGGGTCATCTCCTATATTGCAGTCAGTATCGCAAAGGAAGCTAGGTGTGGGGAGATTCTAGCACTTGGAACATACCCAGAATACCACCGAATAGGAAGATATCAAAGGTGTCACCATCCTCTGTGCTCAGATCCGTAGCGGCAGCAGGATCCAAAAGACATACTTTCTCTTTCTGGTCGGCGTAGATTTCCTCGATGCCCCTCTTCTCGACCGTCAACCCCTTGGCCTGTTGAAGGTTTGCTGGCAGCTTCAGCTCCTCTGGGACGGACGAGAGTAAGAATTTAGCCCCTGCATCATGACATTCTGATGCAATAGTGAAGTACTCTAGCGAAGACCACTCTTCAAGCTCAGGATCTAGGTGCTCGACTACAAAGGTCTTCCCAGACGACGGATCGAGGTTAGCCATGGGAGTGCAGAGGTCTGTAGTCGGAAAGCTGTGCCGGGGCGCTTTTTTCCTTGGTGCGGGCGGTCAGCATGCACGATGCTCAGTCGATTGGCCAATAAGGGCAGCCACGGCGCTTTTTCGATTCCTTCTTGGGCCGAGTCTTGATGTGTGATGGTGGGAGGCGTGCAGCGCGTTGACCAGCGGCTGCTCCCTCAATGGTGCCGTGGTTATCCCCAGATGCACTTGCAGTGGTGAGGCACTGGGCAGAGCATGTGGTCAATAGCGGTTGCAGCGAGGGCTCACCAAGGCCAATCTAGGATCACGGAGGCCTTCCAGCAGGGTCTTTCTGGAAGACGAAGCAATAGCCGGGTTATCGTATACGGAGACGAGCCTTCCGCTGTCCCGCGGGTAGTGGGTGTGATGAGAAAGAAACGTGCTCCAAGCTAGAAGGCTGCTTCATGTGACGAGTGCAATCCAGCACAATTGACATAAGAAGGCGAGGGAAATGTGAAATATGACGGCTCTGGCGATCTAGAGCCGCCAAAATCCAATTGACATCCCCCGCGTGACGTTTTGTGGGCATCGAGCCGCTCCAGGTGTAGTAAAGTCAACGTCAATCCAACTTCTTCACTATCCGCTTGACCATCGTCGCCCAACTCGCCAGCCGCTGTGCACAGTCCTCCCTTGCCTGTCTGAGATAACTAGGACTGCAGAATAAGCAGCAGCTTCGTAATTGGGTAATGGCAGTAGTAGGCCCACCTTGTGCTCTTGACTTATACGCTGCAGTGACCCCACCTCAGCTTGAGAACTTAAGACCTGGCACTATCACGATTTGAACGGAAGACGGACCCCGCAGCGTTGATACCAGTCTGACGGCTCTTGTGCGACTGCTACTCCTCATTACACAGGCTGCCGACTCTCGCATCACTCCACCGCCGTTCGATTCCTGCATCGCTGTTGCTCCAGCACTGCATCCTGCTTGCATCGAACCGAGGAGTCGGAACCTCGGAAAGTTGCGTCGTCAATCCAGCTTATCGCAGCAGGCGGGCCCCTGCCAACGTTTGTATAAGCTTCATATCCACCGCGTCAACAGCGAGGACCATAAGAGTCACCGTCGGTCGTCCGGTGTCTGAGTTGGTAGGCAACAGCAGCTACCTGCCCGACCTCCGCATTGGCCTCTAAGCCGGCTGCGCACCCAATCGACGTGCCGAAACTCGTTTCTGGTGGCCCAGCGACGAAACATCGTTCACCCTTGACCTTGTCCCTGCCCATAGCTGGCGTCCGCGAGCCAACGACGGCGAACTCTCTGGCGACCTGTTGCCCGACGACCCTGAACGACAACTTTTCCCTAGCGACGAGAACAAAGAATAAACACGCCGTCACTCGCACCTTCCACAATCCACACTTTCCGCTACCACAAGATACATTAACGTCACCGAGCATTCCGGCTGCGTAACGCAGTTCCACACACCGCAACAATGAACCCACACCAGCAGAACAAAGTGGACATCACCGTACGTCACCGTCGATCTCCCTTGTGCAACTTTCCAGCATGAAATAATTGCGGAAGGAGCGCCCCGCAGCATCTGGAAAATGATCTCTAACAGCATGACACAGAAACTCACAGCAGACGAGCAGCGGCTCTTCCGACTATATGGCAAGCTACCGAACAAGAAGGATCTTCTGCAGAACAAGCTCAAGGTACGTGTCCCCAACTTCTCACAATTTCGGACGTCTCGCTAACAGCTACCCCTCATCACAGGAGCGAAAGTACTTCGACTCTGGCGACTACGCCCTCTCCAAAGCCGGCAAAGCCTCAGATATCGGCGTCACCTCCATCGGCCGCGAGCACCCCGTCCCCGAGAAGATCCCACACATCGCTACTCCCGCCTCCCAGCACAATGGCTCCTCCAACGGCAACAGCCAGGAGAAAGGTCAAGGCGGCGGCAGCCCCGTGAAAGAGCACAGCTTTCTGCACCGCGAGACGAGCCTGAACCGTGAGACGAGCGCAGAGGATATCGAGCGGGAACAAGAGAAGGAGAATGCGGCATGACTCCCTCCGCTCCCACACCAATAGTGACTTTCCTCGTTCTCTCGACACTGTCATCGACTTGCTCTTCGTTCGGGACTGACCAAAAAATTGGCTGTCGCTCTCGGAAACGGCCGAGGCTGGATATTCGGCGTTCATACGGGGTTCTCATCTGCTTCTTTCTCTGTCTCGACGACAGCTCGTTTTAACTACCAGCAATACTTGGGTCTCTCTTCACTTTGTCTGTCTCAATATCGCCTATGCGGCTGTTTCCTAGCTATCTTGGGTTGCGTCTGTTTGCGTTCAGATGAAGAGAGGTGATTGGCATGTTGCCTTTATGTATGTCATATTTTGGGGAGCGCTGGATACAGATTGATCAAGATGTTTGAATCGACATCAATCAAAGGACGGCCTTGATGAGGAAAGTTGCCTGCGTTGAAGGAGTTCAGGGTTACGTATCCCGTATAAATTCATCAACTCACTCCAAATATTGTGTGCTGCGTGCCTTCACTCCTTTTCTTGTAGCTCGCTGAATGCAAGATGAGCATCGCGAACCATGGAAGGCTTCAGAGTATATCAAAGGGCAGTGTTGGGACTGTGAAGTGGTGTTCCAGTATTCTTGCATCATTACTCGGTACAAAAGCGTACGTGTCGCTGTAAAACAAACAGAACGCTATGCCCGTAACAATACCCTGATCACTTTCTATGCATATCCCGGTCGTATCGAAGTCCATCCATCTCATACACAAATTCGGGGTATCTGAACGCTGGTGCTTGCGAACAAAAGAAATGGCACGCACATGCGTGCACTGGATGAGTGCTCTTCCCCTTCTGCTCTTTCCCTCTCATCTCTTCCCTTTCAGATATCGTTCTGGTGCCAATGTGATGTTGCCAGGTGCTTTACCTGGGCTTTTCTTTGAAGGTAGTATAGGCGCAGCCTACGGTGCAGCCTGCTGTGAAAAGCTCCAAACTGCGCGCTTTTCTTCTCTTCGAGGATCGATGTCCATTGGGTTTTCAGTCGTTCTTCCAGTGGCTTGTCAGCCTTCCATCGTCATCTTCCTTTGAGATATACAGCTCGACGGCATAGAGACCCATTGTCGCGGCCAGGTTGATCCATCGCCAGAAGTTGCCACCTGCATCTCCTCCCTGGTTCGTCCACCACTCGCCTGCAGCCGCGCTCGTCCCATCGGCGCTACCGTTCGTGGTCGAGCTCGCAAAATGCTGCATCAACAAGCTCGTGTACACTGCGATCAAGATGCTGGGGCTGAACCATGATAGGAAGCCCAACACCTTGCCCGCTGAATCGTCATCATCTAAGCTGGGTTCTTGAGATAACGCTCTGGCTCCAGACTCGCGAATGGCGGGGATAATGCGTGCCGAAGCGTACATGACAAACACGCGGTAGGCGAGGGAGATGATGACCGAGGGTGTTATTGTCATGACGGCCCCGACCATAAGGTTAAAGCCCGTGTGTATTATCGTTGGCAGAGAACCTAACGCGTGTAGCAAAGTTGTGTAAGACGCCATGATAATGGGTGGCAGAGGTGGGAGAGCAGGTTCTGACGGAGGTTCGGCTGCCAAGGACCCTGGTGACGGCTGGTAGTCTGTAAAGATCTGGTAGATGCAGAGCGTTACATAGGCAAACAGAAGCGACGACTCTACTGGATTGCCTCGCCCGCTCACTATGCCCCATCCACAGAGGAACATAGCTGTCGTGATGGCTACACCAATCAATATGGCATCTATATTGTCGATTTCCGGGAAGGTGGTGATGCGCCAGAGGAAGTAGACTGAGCTGGATATGATGGATGCGGAGAGGATGAGGAGACCGATCTATTATCCATTAGCATTTCACAGCGTGGCAAGCGGAGAGGGCTCTTACCATCCAGCTATCACCCCGTTCTCTATTCACTAGATACCTCGTAATTTGACCACAAGCTTGAATGACCAGCAGGCTGCAGAAGCCCTCCCCAACCTGGAACACGGGTGTACTGTATCTTAGCAGCTTGTCCCATCCTCCAATCATTATGCTCTCCAGGAGTCCATCTCTTCCAAAGATCCAATCTTGAAAGCTCGCGTATTGCACTCTCTTTCCTCCGAACGTCCGCTCAACCCAGCCGGAAGAATTGTCCGAGTCCACGGAGAATTTGTTCAGACTCCATATCAGCAATGTTGGTAAAACTATCCACTGCGTCGCCTGCGTCAACTTGACGAGCGTCCATCGGAATCTTGAGTTCGGGGGTGTCGCAAGCCGCAGTATCGAGTAGTAGAAGTAGTAGGTGCTCAGGGAAAGCGAGAATGCAAGCCCGCAGGTCCGCCCGCCAATGTCGAAAGCAAGTGGGATCGTAAATATAACGGCGCCAAGGAAAATGGTCGAGGAGAGCACTCTCGTGAGCCACATCTGCGTCCGTCGTCCTCGCCGAGCTCGTGCTGGGACGAGCTCGACCTCTGACGTGCGCTGCGGCTAGAAATGGGAGGGCGACACGCGCGTTGGACGCGCAGGCTGCGCGGAGGGGTTCGATGACAGGCAGTCGAGGCCGGCGGAGGAGAGGATGAGGCTGCAAGCGGTTGGGGACTTTCCTGAGGATGTCGTGCCGCGTTTCGCTAACTTTGGACTAGCCTTGGCGAGGAGCACTTATCTTCACGTGCGAATGCGTGCGCTGCTCCACAAATGCTCGAGCTCCGTGGAACGACGCTGGTCGGGCTGTGGAAGGTGTTGTTGACGTCGTCGGGCCAGTTCTGGATGACTTTATGCAGGTGGGACGAGGTTGCAGGCAGCTGCGTCGCCTCATGAGAGATCAGGCACGACAGAGGTATTGGTTGGCAGAGGTCGCGTGCGGGCAACCAGGATGGTACGGAAGATCCCAGAGATCGGGACCGGGGCCTCTCGAACGCTGTGGCTGGAGTTTTCTACCGGTCCTATCGAATCTTTGGCGATACTGAGAGTTGCGTCCTCAACTTTTGTGGGAAAATGCTGGCGAAAACTGCGGGAGAGGACGAGTCGCTTGATGTCAAAAGCTCCACCCGTGGATGAGTTGATGGTGCTGGCGACTGGAGAGCTTACCCAAAATTACGTAGCGCCCGCGCAGGTAAACGGCCCGCAGATCGTGCCAAGCATCTCACGGGCTGTCACTCATAAGGGAACTTTCATTTTGCGCGAAACGTCTACGATTATTGTTCCTGTTGGATGTTCGGCTTCAGACAAGCATTTGTGCGCATCGTACAAAGCAAGTCCCACACATCTGCAGTAACTCCATTCATCGCACCTTCCTCATATCGAATTTACCTCCGAACGATGGCAACTGAGACCCCCGCTAAGAGGCTGAAGCTCGATGGTCCGCTCATTGGGACCCATAGGTAGGTATAGATCCTATCAGAGTGTGATCGCGAAGCTAATCGCGTGGAAAGCGGCCACTTTCATGCAGATGAGGCCCTCGCTGTCTCCATGCTGCGTCTGCTGCCCACCTACGCCAATTCACCCCTCGTTCGCACGCGCGACCCCGAAGTGCTTTCCACCTGTCACACCGTTGTCGATGTAGGCGCCGAGTACGATTCTGGCAAGAACCGCTATGATCATCACCAGCGCGAGTTTACCACCGTCTTCCCAGGCCACAACACCAAGCTCTCCTCTGCTGGACTGGTGTATATGCATTTTGGGAAGGATGTCATCCAGGCTGTTACTGGGCTTGAGCCAGGTCAAGATCTCGATATCTTATTTGAAAAGATCTACACCGATTTCATCGAGGCGTTTGATGCGAACGATAACGGTGTGAATGTCATTGCTCCCAAGGACCTAGAGGCCGCCAACTTGACGAAGAAATTCGAAGACCGCGGTTTCAGCATTGCCAGCGTCGTTAGCCGCTACAACTACGGGCCAAAGGTTGCGGAATATGAGCTTGCGACCAAAGAGCAACAGCAGGCTGAGGAAGATGCTCGGTTCGCAAGAGCGTCCCTCTTTGTCGGCGAGCAATTCCGTCTGGAGGTTGAGGACCGCGCAAGGGCCTGGCTTCCTGCTCGTAAAGTCGTCGCTGAGGCCTACGCTAAGCGCCTCGAATATGATCCACAAGGTCGCATTCTAGTGTTGCCTGATGGCATGCCATGGGCCGACCATCTCTACGGTCTCGAGAAAGAGTCGCCTATTCCTGAGGGTGTCGCGCCTCATGTGCTCTATGTGCTGTTCCCAGAAACCACCGAGCCCAACAGCAAATGGCGCATCCGCGCTGTCAGCAAAGAGAACGGAGGTTTCGAGAACCGTAAAGACTTGCCCGATGCCTGGAAGGGTGTCCGTGACGATGCGCTCTCCAAGGTCTCCGGCATCCCTGGCGGCGTCTTCGTCCACGCTGCTGGCTTCATTGGCGGCAACAAGACCTTCGATGGTGCCCTCGCAATGGCCAAGGCAGCTGCCGATGCCTAATAGTTCATCTATCGGCCGATCTTAAAAGTTCTTGAATAAGTACTTCTACCAGTATATGCATGGTCTGGCGTTTGGGGGCATATCTGATTGTGATATATGATACCATGAAAAGTTATGGTTAGAGGTTGTTTACCTGCATAAAGCATGGTTCAGCGTTCAGTCTGCACGCTTTTTGATTCCTTTGGTTGTTGCGATATCCTGTTCCCTGGTTCTGTTACTAGATGCCACTCCTTGGACTATTGTGATTTTGCGTGTCTTCTTCCCAATTTCATACGGGCCACTCTTCAACAGATCTCGTGAGCCCTTGCTTTCGAGCAACGGGTCGTTCGGTTCTTCAAGGATGCGCCCGGGATGTATGTTATTGTAGCTGGAGTCCGGTTGCTTGTTTCAGTGTATGCAACATGCCCTCACGGTATGCGAACAAATCGAACGCGTCACCAGAACAAACTTGGAAATGTGAAGTGATTGTGAGATTGTGTCTATCTAAAGCCAAAGAAGTTCATCAGATACCGTCGTAGGCAAATTTATTAACAGCAGTGACCCCATTGAAGGTAGTCTCAGTGCTTGACTCTATTTGCTTCTTCATCACTTGAACTTGGCTTGATTGAATCTGGCTTGTTCGACCAAGCGCGGCCAGCACATCCACCAACACCAGCCCCAGTACCTCAAAGAGGCCCCAGTACCAGAGTCGGAAGACATCTGTCCTCAGATCCGAAAAATGGTGTTGGGAAGGAGTTCCTCGTCTCGAGAATAAGCCCCATTGAGTTGCAATCCGCCCAAATGCATATAGCTGCATGAGGAGGAGAGCTTTCGCGTAACTACTCACTTGACGAAAGGACCCTCAGCCCACACCACGTTCCGCAGAACCAACGCCTTCTCCAGCGCCGACCCATCACCCTTCTGGCTCCCTCCAGTTCCAGCGGACTCGTATCATCGTCCAGGTGCCAGTCCCTTTGGAAGTAGTCGGAATGACGAGCAGAGAAAGAGTACAAACGGTGAAGGAACGGTACAAGTAGTAAAGTGGGAGAGGCCGCGCTTCTGTGGCGGCGCCGACTTGCTGCGAGCACGATTCCGAAGAACCAATGGTCCGGGGACTTTCCTCAAAGCATGATGAGAGACGTGCGGGGTCTGATGTCGCCGTGACTCTGTGTGTAAGCTTCGAAGTGCGAATCTTTGAACGAGGAACTGGGGAGCGAAAAGGAAGTTGCGAGCTCGAGCTTTTGATTTGGAAATTTCAGCGGCGCGGGAGGAACGATGTTCCGGGGCTAGGCAGCAGCTAGGCAGGACGCGGATTGGTGCCTGAGAGATGCCTGTGAGAGCTTCGGACGTGCCTGTGGGCACTTTCTTTCACGCGTATTATAGCTGGTGAATAAAGAGGTGGCGGCGCGGCACTCACTTTTGCTCTTTGTTCTGTCTTGTAATCCCTTCGCGGGCTCGTAAAGTCTCACACACCCACCAACGCGACCGCATCAATCGCAATTCCCCACCGCGCGCAGAGCTCCACCGTCAACTCGAGCTTCTGAAGTCCCGCCGAGTCTTCGTACCGCATAATCTACACAACAACACTCCGGCACGCCCAATATCAAGATGGCCCTCTTCGGCTCGTCCGCGCCGTCAACGACGACTTCTACCACCGGCGACACAAGCAAAGATGTCGAAGTTGCGCAGGCAGAGCTGCCCCAGGACAGCATATCAGACCTCATGTTCTCGCCCTCGAGCGACTACCTCGCCGTAGCATCATGGGACAAGAAGGTCTACATCTACGAGGTGAACGCCAACGGGGTCAAGGGCAAGTGGTTCTTTGAGATGAAGGGTGCTGTATTTGGAGTAGCTTTCGCAAAGGTTAGTACAGTCTCAAAACCAAAACGTAGCAAGTAGAGGACGGTGTGCTAACAATGTTTCTTAGGACGGCGCACGTATAGCAGCTGGCGATTCAGAGGGCACACTTTCCGTCTGCGATCTTCGACAGGCCAATCAAGCTGGCGGCCAAGTGCAGACACAGGATCTCCCCGGCGCCCACGGTCAGGCGGTAAAGTGCGTCAAGTGGTTCCAAACCAACGGGCAAGACTTTGTTGTTACCGGCTCATGGGACCGCAAAATCAAGTACTGGGATCTGAAGGGATCGACTCCTGTAGGAGAGGTCGACTGCGGGGAGAGGATCTACACCATGGACGTCAAGGACAACTTGCTGGTGGTCGGAACGGCAGAGCGCCACATTCATATGATCAACCTGAACGAGCCGGGCAAGATCGCGAAGACGATATCGAGCCCGCTTAAGTGGCAGACACGAGTTGTCTCCTGCTTCACAGACGCATCAGGTTTCGCGGTTGGCTCAATTGAGGGCCGATGCGCAATCCAGTATGCCGACGACAAGAACACCTCGTCAGTATCCCCAAACTCTTTCCCTTTTGATCCTAAGCTAAGAAATGCAGCCTCAACTTCTCATTCAAGTGCCACCGCCAACAAGACGCAACACACCGAGATATCGCAAAAGTCTACTCGGTGAACTGCATATCATTCCACCCCATCCACGGCACATTCAGTACCGCAGGCTCAGACGGCACATTCCACTTCTGGGACAAGGACGCCAAGCACCGTCTCAAGGGCTACCCAGAGGTCGGTGGCTCCATCACCGCAACAGGCTTCTCGCGGAATGGCGACATCTTCGCGTACGCTATTTCGTATGATTGGAGCAAGGGGTATAGCGCAAATACGCCGCAGTACCCGATCAAGCTAAAGCTACATCCGATCATTGGGGACGAGTGCAAGCCGAGGCCGGGCACGAAGAAGCGGTAGCTCGCTAGGGAAGAGCCTGTTTTGAAGACTACTAGTCCTAGCAGTGTCGATGGGCAGGCCTCTACTCGAAGGCGGAGAAGCTTCTAGCGATCGAACGAGCGATGTCGGGTTGAGCAATGGCGTTTCAGGGATCTTGTAATTTTAGCTGCATGACGGCGAGACGGATATATCATGTTTGTGCAGGTACTCTCTGCTTGGGAGATCAAAATCAATTACGGAGGAAGTGAAAGCCTATGGGCGAAATGGGATGAGTAGGATAGGAAATCTTGGAATGCAGTTCTCGAAATCTGATGTCGAGCTTGTTTTATTCTCTCTATATGCAAGCGATGCTTGAGTCTATCTTAGATCTATCATGCAATATTGCGTTATGGTATCAATCCCCGTTCTCCTCGTGATCGTGTCGATGCTGTCTCGTCTCATGCCCTCATTACTCGCCCACCGCCTTCTATAACCATCCTCAACGTTGCAAAACCCGGCCACGCGCACTGATCTAATCCTCCTCCCCAATGATAAACTCCTTCGCCTCCTTGTACGCCTTCTCCAGATCATCATTCACGACAATCTTCTCATGCGGCGCGTCCCCACTCTCCGCAAACTCAATCTCCTTCTTCGCCTGCGCAAGCCGCTTCTGTATCGCCTCCTCTTTATCTGTGCCTCGGCCGCGCAGCCGCTGTTCCAGAATCTCGAGGGAGGGCGGCGAGAGGAAGAGGAAGCGCGGGCGCGGGAAGTCGGCGTGGTTGGCTACTTGTTTGACGCCCTACTCACATATCAGAACGTTGATGGGCAGAGAAGAGATTTGGGAAGGGTGACAGGGGATGCGTACCTCCATCTCGATATCCAAAATACACGTCCGTCCCTTCTCAGCAATATCCTCAATCGCCTTGATACTCGTGCCGTAGTAGTTCCCGCCGAACTGCGCGTACTCGACGAACCCGTTCTTCTCGACCAAACCCAGAAAGTCGTCTTTCGTTACGAAATTGTAGTCTTTTCCATTTTCTTCGCCAGAGCGCGGCGAGCGCGTGGTGTGCGAGACGCTGAAGCCGAAGCGATCTGGGTATTCGTCGAAGAGCCGCTTCAAGATGGTGCTTTTGCCCGAGCCAGAGGGTCCTGAGATGACGATTGGGCGGTTCTTTTCGATGGCGTGGGTGTCGAAGGGCGGCATGTTGCTTGTCGAGAAGGCTCTGTGCCCGAGTCGCAGTGTTGGGGGTGATGTTGATGTTGCTTTTGCTCTAGATCGGAAGTTGACAGCGCAGACGTTACGTGAGGGATGCGGCGGTTGCGACAGCCACCTTGCAGTCCGAGAATGAGTGTGAGGTTTGGATCGCTGTGCGCCCAGGCTATGCTCTAGTCTAGGCGACACGTCTTTCACGGCCAGCGAGGGGAGGGGCGGCCGCAATGGCATGGCCTGCTAGAGACATTTGTGACTATGCTAGTGCGTTAGCCGTTGATAGGCGGTGAAGCATTGTCGATTCCGATACAGCTGCATGCAGGCAGCGGGACGGAAGACCGGGGTGCTGTTTGTTTGGTTTGCTTGGTGGGATGGGATGGGATGGGATGGGATGGGATGGCATGGTGGGGTCGTGACGGCGCGTTTTCGTGTCTCTCGTCTCTGGGAGCTTGCATTTCGTCACTAGCTTCGCAATTCGTGCTTTGCGACAAGATGCGTATGTAAATCCAACTCTCTTCACAACCTCTCCCATAGAAGCTACAGTTACTGTAGCATATTGCAACCATGGTACGCTACATACCGTCCTTCTAGACACTCTAGCTGACTCTCCCCAGTCAAAGCAGTACCTAACCCTCCACACCATCGACGCCGCTCACAACAGCGACATCTTCGCCCTCGCGCCCACAAAGACCCAGCTCCTCTCCGCCTCAGGCGGGAGTGCCATAAAGATCTACAACACGACCGAAGCCGACTTCCCGCTCGCACAAGAGCTCAATGGCGCGCACAAACTCGGTATACACCACCTAGTCACGTCGAAAGACGGCAAGAGGGCAGCGAGCGCCGGATTTGGTGGGGAGGTGAAGATATGGAAAGCTGATGAGGAGTGGGTGTGGGAGGTGGAGGGCGAGATTAGTGGTGGGTATGCCTTGAGGTTTTCACTACCATCCAGTCCCACCATCTTCAGCAACATGTCAAGAAGAGATGATGCTAATGGGTGTGGATAGATAAAGCAAAACCAGGCGATGTATGGGCCATCTCCCTCAGCGCCGACGGAAACTACCTCGCCAGCTCCTCCATCAACGGCCGCATCCACGTCTGGTCCCTCAATAGGAGCGAAGGCTTCCCCAAGATCCGCGAGTATGAGACGAAAGGCTCTTTCGGCCTCTGCGTCGACTTGTCTGCGGATGGCGCTTTCACTGCCTCCGGTCACGAGAATGGAAGTATCTACATCTTCAACAACGACACTGGACGGCTGGCACATTCCTTGGCTGGCTTGGTGCATCCGGTGCGGAGTGTGAGGTTCAGTCCCGCGAGCAAATTGCTTGCTGCTGCTGGAGACGCGAGGGTGATTGCGCTGTATGATGTGAACTCGGGCGAGCAGGTTGCGAATCTCACGGGGCATGGTGGGTGGATCTTGAGTCTGGACTGGAGCGATACTGGAGAGTATTTGCTGAGCGGGTAAGTACATGATTTGTCACTTGCACATTGATTAAAAGACCACGGAAAGGGTATTCGTTTCATTGCTGACTCCTTCCAGCTCCTACGATTCCAAGGCCAAGGTTTGGCGCATCGAGACTCGATCCTGCGTAGCTACCCATTCACATGGCGACAGGCCGCTATGGGCAGCGAAATGGCTGCCAAAGGCGACGAGGAGCGAAATGTTTGCACTTGCTGGTGGTAATCAGGCGATCAGTTTCTATCGTGAGGCCGCAGGTTGAAGAGAGACTTACTGGCGTGATGCTCTTGCATCAGACAACAATAGAGCGAGAAGGTCGTGGCAAGATGAGCAAAAAAGGCCCGGAAGAATCTCTACCGTTCGCCCATACGATGATGGCGAGGTTAGTTGGAACAATGCGAGGATGGACTTACCTACTTCCCAGCGATATCGTGGAAATGTATGAGATGTGTGTTGAAAGGTCGATCGGCCAAGCAACTGCCACTTCACAAGAAAAAGAATAGAAAGACACATACCTGGAAGGTTTGGAATTGTGCTGCCGGTACAGAGTGCTTCGGCGTACAAGAGCAATAACGCCCTCGTAAATATTCGCATTGATACAACATCTGACAAGTGCCATTGAGAGACCAGTAGGACTAGTCACTCGTGGGATAAACTTGAAACCGTTATAGAGTTGTAGCCTCTCGGCCCGAAACTCAGAGGGTGCATCTTGAGTTGTAGCCTCGCTGCCCGGAACTCTCAGCTGCTGTGGTGTCGAATGCCTGGTGTCATGAAATCTGAACCGGTGCCGCTGACAGCCGGTGTTCTGCAAGGTAAAGAGGGACTACAGGCGTAGCCCTCACGTTGCGCGAAGAGGTGCGCGGTGGTTGCGTCTTGAGCTGTAGCTGCGAAGCCCGGAACTCTCAGCGGCTGAATGGTCGATAGCGTGTGTACGGTTGACTTATTTTTTAAACTTCGTGTGTTTGGGTAGGTCCACAGATAGGCCTGTTAGTCGGAGAGACCAGGAAAGAAAGGAACTTGACTCAATTAAGAGCCAAGTGATGGAGGACCACAAGTGGGCCTGAGTTACGTCTTGAGTTGTAGCTGTGAGGCCCGAAACTCTCAGTTGCTGCATGGTCAATTGCCTGTTTTGATATCTCGAGGTGGTGAAATTGTTATTGGCGTCTTACGACAGCCTGGGTGCGTTTTGAGTTGTAGCCGTGAAGCCCGAAACTCTCAGCTGCTGAACGGTCGAAATCCTAGTCGCGTTTGGTTGTTTAGAGGTACTAAAGACACTCTTGGTGCATCTTGAGTCGCAGCCTTGCATCCGGAGGCCCGAATCTCTCCGCGCTGGTGGTCGATAGCCCGATGCTAACTCAGATTTTAACCTTGGAACTTCGTTTGGCAGGAAGATACTAAGTCTACGCCAAACACTGGATACAAGCGCATTGTCGCCGTTGTTCAGTGTTGATTAGTCCGGCCTGGGCCTAGGACAAGTGATGAGGGAGGACGACCTCATCTAGAGGAGAGGAACTCTGAGGTTCAGCGTTAGCTTCCTGATCAAACAAACAGCATCACTCCTTCCACATAGACATTTCATAGCAGTGACAGTTGCCTGACTAAATCGCGGAGGCTGGAGGTCCCTGTGGGGTTCAAAGAACAAAGAAAAACCGAAGTAGTTGTGAGGGTGGAGAGAAGAGTATTGAAATGGTGGAGAAGAGTCGGTGGGGGAGAGTGAGGAGAGCAAGAAGAAGAAGGTGCGACTAGGGCTCGTTTGTATGCAATGCCAAGACCCACTACTGGGCAACGACGCAAGAGCAGGCGCAACAGCGTTTGTATACGCTACTAGAACATTGTCTGGAGCGGTGAAAATAAACCTGCATTGAGATGCGGCAATTCGATTGGGAAAGGCTCAAGGCAACAATCTGGAACACCGCTCGTGGCTGAGTACATGCACATTAGAGTGGTGTAATTGAAGGGAGATGTGAGCAAATACCATCCCCACATGTTGCTGGCGTTGACATCGAGATGTTTTGTGGACTCCGTATTAGCTCACATCCGCACCGCCATGATGAACCCTTTCTAAATGAAGGCCAATGCCCTAATGGGCGGTGCTCCGATGACAGTCACGCATTGCAAGGATCAAGTCGATATCGTCCAATTCAGTATCGCGTGCTGATGCTGATAGGAAACGCTCGTACATAAGTGTATGTTGGGGTGGCTGATCATGTAAGTCAAACATAGACCGGGCGGCCCTATCGTCTATCCAACGAATCATGACCCCGTCCATGCCTTTGAATCCTTGACGGAGTCACTTGCATATGTAAGAAGCTCTCTTTCCAGATCGTTTCGTTACTGTACTTACCCAGCAACCTTTGGGCAATGTCAAATGCAGGGCTTTCCAAGGCCGCAGCCATGACTTCCTCTTTAGACTACGTTTACGAGTGCTATCCAATGTGTGAGAATCTCTGCTGTGAGCTCTTGTGGCTATGTGCTCGAATAATGAGAGGAAGTTCAGCCTTATGCACGGATTGCAATCGTAATTCCTTGCCCCATGAAGAACATCGTGCTATTTGGAGTCTATCCGGCCGATTCAGAATCATTGCATGAGACTGAGGACGGCATTATCGTACAAAGTCGATGCATACGGTATAGACGAATCCGCCATTCATCTGAAAATAAATTTCTCGACAAGTATAAACAGTACTTGAGTGCATGCCTTCTTGTCAATTACAAACTCACAGCGCCAGCATCTTTGATCTTCCTACTCTCATCTTCCAATCTACCGTCTAAGCACATCATTCCTAAACAAGTTCAGACGAGTCATATATTTCATAATAGCTAAGATGCTATATCTATCAAGCCTACCTTTACTATCGCTGTTGCTCCCCATGACGCAGGCTCTTGAGATCGTAAGCCAGGACACGAATCGTAAAATGGGCACAATATTGGTAGACCGACTCGGGCGGCCGGACAGAATTGGTATATTGACCGTTGGACCGGATTTACCTGGCCAGGATGAGTTCAAATTTCAAATCACGATCCGCGCAGAGAACCCCGAGGAAGGCAATATGGAGTGGGGGCTATCCCAGAACCTCATCCACTCTACTCGCCTGGCGTGTTACCAAGACGGATCATGCATGAACACTCGGCCTACCAACAACCAAGTCCCGATTCTCGATGGCGGGGCAGACATCATCCCTTGGTTTGACAACGATGCTTTCGAGACGCTGCCGGCCGACGGGTCAACCATCCAAGTCGCAATAACTGACGGTCCGCAAATTGATGTAGCCGACAACATCTACCTCTCCGCCCAGGGAGCCGGCGGGCCGACGTCACCGCTCCAAGCTTTTACGGTCGATGAGACCTTCCGTATCTCTCTCACATCGAAGAAAACGCTGCCCGACGGAACGAACATGTTTGGTGTTGTATTCCAGTGCGACTGGAGCTATTCGTATACTTTCAATACTCTTAGCGATGGCCAAACGACGACACCTACAGCAACGACCTGCGTCGAAAGAAACCCTGAGGCGCCAATACTTAGCGGACCGGTTGCGACGGAGAGTGCGTTCCGGCAATATAATCCTGATACTAATAAGCCGTTCAATGAAGTTCGCTTCACTGAAGGCCGGAACCCAGAGGACCCACAAAGGCGCTCTGTGGAGTTTCGAGCATAAAATAGAAGGGAGAAGGATAGATGGTGATGGCAGGCAGAATGGATCATGGTAGAAGGGAAGTTGTTTGTTTACTGTTTCGTTTTTGTCGCTCGTCTTTCATATATGTTCCTGGATCATCTTGTAGTTGTACTGTTGCTCATTCCTTACTTGTTTCTGTCACTCATTTCTGACTGGTTCTTGTTCCTTCACTGTGCCTTGTACGTAAAACGTGCATGATGCTTTCTTAGACTCATCGCTCAAGTGAGTAAAGGACGTGAAGATCTTGGCTTGCCTGTCAACTCAAATCCTCCAGATTGTTCGTCAGAAGTGAGACATGCATTGAAGCATGCACTGTCGCTATAGTATACTTGACAGGCGTCTGGCAAATGATCGTCATTGTCTCATAGCTGTGCCGAAAGGAGGTACCACAACTGTTCCATAGCGGTCCGATGCGGCTGCAATCTTCAAACCCCAGAAAGAGGCGTGAGTACTGGCAAGTAGTCATGTATACAATTGCTGGTGCGTTCTCCAATCGGAGCGAATGGACTTGTAATGTAAACTGCATCAACTTGCATACTTGAGGTGCAGGAGTAAGGCACAGTACAGTCTAAATTGAGATCCAGAGCCAGCCGGCATAATTGAGTCTCTGTCCAGTCCGATGTGCTCCGCCTAGTCCAGTCAAGCCTTGTGATTTACACTGTGCCAATGTGGGACGGTTCATGCATGGCATCAAGTTAAGGACAGGAAGTAGTTCTACAAATCCAGGCGGTAGACGTATCCGAGAATAGCTTTGACGAGGTATGCCTAACGTACCAATGAGGAGCGAAACCGTAGTCTTCCGGTCCGGAGTCGCGCGTTGAAGGATCCAAGCTCTTACCGCTGAGGTCACTGTAGAAAGATGCTGTCCAATGGTGTAGCGCGTTCCTTCAAACAAATGAGGTCACGAGTACCGTCGTACACGAGGTGGTCGATCCCGGTCAAAGGTTCCAAATGGCGCATGTGGCCGCGGACAAGAGACCAATTTGTCGACCTCGGATTATTGAAGTGGCCACTTCCGTGTCCTTGCAGCTTGCATATGTCTCCTGACCGGTGAGGAACAGTTTCCCGGTCTCCCCGCACCGTTGGGCGTAATCTTGTCTTGGCTGGAGTCGCGGTCGAGATAGCAACAGTCATCACCGTATGAATTGTGTCATTGTTGACATCCCACGCTCATGTCAGCCAAACGGACTTCGTCTGTCTGTTACACAGCATGACCGTGGACCGGAAGCTGTCAGCCATCATACTCAGAGTTTGGCCCCAAGGGTGCGATACGAGCGGCACAGTTGCCTAGGTTCAGAGGCCGACCGTCGCGTGGCCATATCAAAGACACCCGGTTGATGCATCAGCAGCCTTGTAATATATTTGCCGTGGCCGTTTCAGGTCAATCTCTCAAACTCTGGAAGTGAGCCGTGAACGTACCTCTGAATGAAAAAACCACAGTTGACACGAAAGGTGCTTCTTTGGCGCAGTGAGAATCATCGGCAATCTCAAGATAAGCTTGGTATCTCGGCGGTACTCTAATTAAGAACTGGGTCTCGCCGAAGAGACCATGTGCTTATGGGATAAACGTGGGCTGTGGTCAAGGGGGCCAAATCGTGAGCAAGACGCTTCCGATTTGGGAACAACTGCAGCCGCCCTAGTCAAGATTCGCGTCTCGAATGTTGGGCACAGAATACAGCACTACCTTAATCGATTTGCGGCGTAGCAATGGAGACCGAGTCAGGCTTTGTCTGCCACTTACCGTGGATCCCAGCATCTTCGCCAGGTAGCCTACTCTCCAGTAGAAGTCCGGTATGATCCAACATGGCGGGAGACGCGGGGACCTATTATTGTTCCCATTAATGCTAACGTAGCGGGCGAAGAAGATGAGCGGCACAGCAGAGACAACTCCAGCCCTCCGGCTCCGGTAAGCCTCAGGGCTGCTCAAGCCCTCGGTCAGGTACGCATCGACAAGCTGTGCTTGGGACCGTCCGAGGCTGTCCCACAGCCTTGGTCCTAAGGGGTGCTCATCGTTCGCAGAGGATGAAGTATAGAAATAAGCGCGCTTCAATAGACGAAGAGGACGTCGCAGACTCGCTAAGGCATATTCAGGCGAAGTAAGCGCAGGATTCTTTTCCGCCGCTAGATCCGTTTTCGTACGACAAATTGTAATATGAAGGAGAATCAATACTTCCTAGTTGGGCAACGGAATTTGATGCAGCATTTCGTGCCAACCTCCGATTAGCAACGGCAATCTCTTTTCTCGATCCTTGGATTGAACGCCATTCCTGGCGATACCATGTCTGTTGAAGAATGCCATACCTCGCCGCACGGCTACCCTCCCGCAACCCACAGACGTGTTTGTTGTATGACGGGACGGGACGGATCGACTCCCAAAGAATTCACTCAGAAACACGGGCTTGTTGGTCTGGAATGAGCATGACGGCGTTGAAGTAACATTGACGGGTCGTTGACGGCTTGCGATCAGAGAACAGCAACGGGATCAAGGGCTTCTAGCCGCCAGGAGAAGCGCCACGTCCCCTCATGCAATGACGACGCAAAAGAATGAGAACAATTGGCTGCAAGGGCGCCAGTAGGAACCCGACGCATGACGGATCTTCGACCAGGCGCCTCTACCGGTCGTGAACAGATATCGAATACAAACACCCCGGCTAAGTTGCTACCGCTGAGCAGTTTAGCCGACCGCTTGGTGTGGTTGCATGCGCAGTCTGGCACCTGTATTGGTGGACGTCCAGCAGCCTCGTCGAGAGCAGGCGCGTTCGGACAGAGGGGCGTGTAGCAACGTGGAATGAGAGTGGGAGGCCTAGGCAATCAGACGTGCATCCCGATAGACGCGGCGACGAGCACGCAGCAACGGGAAGACGCAACGGACTCGCGGGCTTGCGCAGGCAAACTCAGCCAGGCGGGCAGCAGCTCCAGCAGGGTGCGCTACGCCGCTCCAGTACAGGGCAGTCATCTCATCGGGCGCAGGATGGAAGCGAGCGCCAGAGGCCAGATGACCGGCCGCTACAACACGATGGATGCGTTGCGGCGCGGCCCATTAAATGAAACGCGCCCGGGAGGCCTTCATGCCTTCTCATTTGAGGAAGGTCGTGAAACAGAATGGTGCGCAACGGTGCCTCCGGGCGGCTAGCTGGAGGCAGTGCCGAGTGCGACAGACAAGCTCCAATCTCCTCCCCATGGCGGTTGCCGCCGGCGGTGCGCGAGGGAAGGCGCTACGCAGGAACTCCTGCCAGATGCGCGATGCGATGCTGCGCTGCTCGACGTTGGCCGCGACAGCAGCATGGCGCCGGGCGTAGCGGGAGCGTGACTGGCGATGTGCTCCTAAGCATCTGGCGAGGCACCGGCAGGTGCGGGACGAGCACAGGGACGGGGATAGGCGCGCTGCGCGGATGAGGCAAAAATAGGCACCGGTCTCAGCGCACAGTTCGCGATGCTGCAGCCCGCCGGCCCGCCCAATGAGCGCCCCCAGCGGGCAGACGTGTGCACCATGCAGCGAGCGTTCCGCGCTGGGCTAGCGCTAACGATCCCCACCGCCCAGCTGGGACGCCCATCCCTGCGCGGGGCCCGTCCCACCCTGGCCTGCCTTGGCGGAAGACACCCACATCTTTGCTGCTGGATTCGCTCAAATCGCGAAAATCGAGCTTTTTCACCCAAAAAAGCGACCCCGAATCGCTGGGACTGCTGTGTGGTGGATCATGCGAAAATCCGCACGTTTTTGCGCCACTATGGGGTGCAGCACGCGCGAGAGGGCGAGGCGGATCGGAGCCCTAGTGGGCAGTAGCCGCCAACCCTAGCAGCCCGGCAGGGATATCCTCAGCCAATCAGCCACAGCAGACAGGGGCGCCCCCGGCCTGCGCCTGCGGTCTAAAGAGCAAGACGAACAGCCGCCGCCGCTGCGATCTTGTTCTGGTGCTCCTCGCTGGCAGCTGCGCCTGCGCCCCTCCTCCGAGTCGAGCGCTGCTCGAGTCTGTCTGTTCTTTATACCGCCTCACCCTCGCCGTGGATGAGGTTGGACTCCCCGTCACGGCACCCTCAGCCCGCCCTACGCTCTCCAGCAAGTTCTGGCATCCTGGCTCTCGCCCACCTTTCTCTGTCGACCAGTAGAGCGCATCATCGCCGACGTCCCCGCAAACGCGCGAATTGCTTCTTAAAGTTGCGGGCCTCTCGTGGACGGCCAGAGGATCTAGCGTCCTGCTGCAGACCTTTCAAGTGCTCTCCTCAAGGAACATTCACAATTCCGTTCCTGGCGCTCAATATCAGGTATAAGCGCGAAGGCCATCTTCTGCATTAGATAGTGCTCGACAAGGGACCATCGACAACATTGCCCCGCCCGCAGCATCTCTCCAACAAACATTGCTATCGACTTCACGTGAAGGGAAGAGAAGTGCGACCATTCTTAATCGACTGTGCTCGAGAGGCTTGAAGACTGTCCTGTACCCAAGTTGTCACCACTACGACCACTTCGACCACTTCTGACCCAGTCTCTTGACTGGCGACCTATTACGCTGCCACTGTTCAGCCTACGATGCCGTCTGTGGTCCAGACAGCAGTGATCAATAGCAGCGCTCCCTATATGCTCAAAGAGCGACCTCAAGAGCCAGTAGTATCAGCGTTCACAGCCGTCAACGGAAGGACCTCTCCACCCTCCTATCTGGGCCCGAATGGTGTCCACGGCGTGACCACTGAGTCTCAAGCCGTGAGACCAGTAACCAATTCGCACCAAGCACTGGATAGGGCACCTTCATCTTCGAATCTCCCGTCAAGGAACGGTTGGGCTCCAGCGCCACGGGTGATCGAGAACGGTTATCAAAACCGACATCACCAATCGGGCTCAGTCTCTCCTCCCTTGAGCAGCACGCAAGGTTCGCCAACAAGTCCAGGCAAGAGGAAACGATCAGGCTCCAGTGAAGAGTCCTCGTCTGATACATCTCAAGACGGAACAGACTCTCAGGGTCACCCACGCCTTGACTCTTACGAATATCATTCCTCCAACCATACGGGTCGGGCCCAAACAGCACCAATGGATAGCCAACAGCAGCAGCAGCGGACGCTTCCACCGATAGAGCGACCGGGAAATGAGCGGGGTTGGACCCAGCAGCCTCAGGATGCAAGATCCAACGCCTATCCAGAACAGCATTATCAAGACGCCCGTGCGATGGAGCACACTCATAACATCATAAATGGGAACCCAGCGCAAGCTTCTCAAGCCACCAGCCAGCCAGACACGCAAGATTCCATGGAGCTTTCCACAATCGAGACTACACGAGCAGGCGCACAAGTGGATCCCAAGAGAAGGAAGAGGGTAGGCCGCCCTCATTTTCACTACTGGGTCATACTAATCAGCAATAGCAATTTGCTAATCGAACGAAAACGGGTTGCGGTACCTGCCGAAGGCGGAAGAAGAAGTGCGACGAAGGAAAGCCAGAATGTACGTAACTTGGACACACGGCTGACTGTTCCTAACTGACATATCTCAGGCAACAACTGCACACGCGGAGGTTTCATCTGTGAGGGCTATGCAAACAAGATCCCGTGGCCCAAGAATGGCGTCACAAAGCCTCAACCGTTGCTTCAGGCCAAGGACCAGTATCCTACCCAGCTTTATCACAAGTACGCACTACGCCTCTAGAGATATGATAGTTAGCTAATAGTGCAGTCATGGCACCAACCGAGAAGCCTATCCCGAACAGCCTGCTCAGCCATCTGTTGATGGTGGCCGCGGTCGACCCATTGTAGTCGAGGAGCATGAGCGAAGAAACGGCTGGGGTCAGTGGGGTCAGCACCCTCAACAGCCAGCTCTTCCGGCCGAACAGCAGCAGCGGCAATCCACAGAGTACAATCATCCTCCTGCCATGGGTCCTCAGGCCGGCCCTGTTGCAACTGATCAACAGGTGCCCCTCACACCGCAAAGTGCTCAACAGAGGCAGCACAACCCCAGGATCTACCACCACACCCCGCAAACAATGAGTCACGTGGTCAACAACACTCCAGCCGTCACTGATGGCCCCATGTATCACAACTCGCAGCATCCTCACCAAGCACAGCACATTCACCCACCTCCACAGACCTCCGCGCAGGGACCGCCCCCGCCTCCCATGCGCTACACAGGGCCTCCGCCTCAGAATCCGCAGAAGAGCGAGAAAGAGAAGATGCTGAATTATGAGCCCTTCCTACCGTATACTCAAACGTTGGAAGGTGAACGTCAACGGTGCAGGAGCCTTTGCTACCGTTTCAACAACTACCCCAACCCTGAAATGAAGATTTCTAAGGAAGAGCTGGAGCGTCATTTGCGCGGTATCTTCTTGCCTCCGGGCGTTCGATATCCACGAAGCAGCGACCTGCTGGCCCACGTGGGCGTAGATGTTTCGGTCAATCCCCCGTTCAACTGCGATTATGGGTATAACGTTACTATTGGCGATCGAGTGGTCATCGGTGCCAATGCTAAGTTCCTCGATTCTGGCAGGATCATAATCGGCAGGAACACTACCATTGGAGCGAACGTCACGATTGATACCATCAAGGTGCCGACGAATCCCAAAGAAGTGAAAGGCACCCATGGAAGTGTCACTGCAGCCGAGATTACTATCGGTGACAACGTTTATATTGGAGCGAATGTCACGATCTGCGCTGGTGTCAAGATTGGCACGGGTGCAATCATCCACCCTGGCTCTGTTGTTGTTCGTGTAAGTATATTTGACCCGTTTGTCGCAGCAGCAGCTAACGAAACATCAGGACGTTCCTCGAGACGTGAGTGTCAAAGGCCCTAGTGCTGAAGTGAGGTCGGTCTATTATGACCAGGAGTAGACAGATCTACCGTCAAGACGACTTGTCCAGTCCCCCCAACGCCCCTCGTGTTGCATCCACATCTCGCCACTTTGTGGCTCCCTACTTCGATTTCCTTGTACTTGGGAGGATACCCTGATTTTAGTGTTCACCTTTTCGGAGATGGATTTGTACACACTGTAAGAGTGTTAGGCATATGTATGATACCACGAGCTCAATGATATACATAAGGTATCGCGTACCTTGACTGCAAGATATCCAACCTGTCCTCTATCACTTCATGCTATGCGCCAGTAAAAACTAGGCTTGTGCCCGATCTGCATGTTCGCGAAGGGACATGGTCAGTGTAGGCGTGAAAGCGTTCATCACGTGGAAGCTCGGACCAACCGACTAAATTTCTCGATCATCAACTCCATCATCAACCCCAACCCAGCCAGCAACACAACCACCATAATGCCGCCCAAGGCACCCCTCAGGCCCAATTGGGGTCTCCTCCCTCCATCGTTCCTCCTTCCCTCATCAACACGCTCTCTCCTCCCTCTAATTGCGACTGCACAGAATGTCCAACCATCATACACCTCCTTCCGAACCATCAAGTCCACATTCGACCCCCGACCCTCCCGCTTCGCATACGTCAAAGACCGCTCCGCCCTAGACTCAACATCGACAGCCGCCCTCGCGCGGAGAGCGAACAGCACACCTCTACGCACCGGCGCGCTAGCGTTAAAGAAAGGCATGACCGCTCTCTACGACCCCGACACAGGAAAACGACACGCGTGCACCGTGCTACAACTAGACCGCAATACCATCGTTGCGCATAAAACGCGCGAGAAGAACGGGTACTATGCCGTCCAGATTGGCGCTGGGCAGCGAGAAGCGAGGAATGTTACGAGGCCGTTGCTAGGGCATTTTGCGGGCGCGGGGGTCAGTCCGAAGAGGTGGGTTGCGGAATTTAAGGTTCTGGATGAGAGGGGCTTGGAGGGTGTGGGTGTTGGCCAGGAGCTGGCTGCGAGTTGGTTCCAGGAGGGGCAGTGGGTGGACGTTCAGGGTACCGGGAAGGGGAAGGGTTTCGCTGGTGTAAGTCATAATACGGGGGGAGAAGGTAGAAGATATCAGGGCTAATGTGGATGTATAGGGCATGAAACGTCACGGTTTTAGTGGTCAGCCAGCTTCTCACGGTCAATCGCTCATGCACAGAGGTATGGGCTCTGCTGGAGGTTCGCAGGGCTCAGGTTCTCGTGTTCTCCCAGGCAAGCGTATGGCTGGTAACATGGGAGGCGAGAGCGTCACGGTCAAGAACTTGAAGGTGTTGAAGGTTGATGCCGAGAACGGCATCGTGGTAGTCAACGGTAGGTCCTCTTGACAATGCATTGAGGAACATATGCTAATTCGGGCCAGGATGCGTACCAGGACCCAGGGACAAGATTCTGAGGGTACAAGACGCGATGAAGAAGCCATGGCCCGCGGGCCCGATGAATTTAGCTGAGCTTGCGCCAGCTGCGACGACAGCGTCGCCCGCTGAAGCTACCGCATGAGAGGTAGCTCCAATGTAACAATGTAAGAGACGAATTGTATCATAGCTGCTATCGATGGCGTTTCTGGGCCATATAGATGCATAGGGCGGAGCCTGCATCGCCATCATTTTGTACCATACCAACATGTAAGGTGTACAATCAAACAGCATTTGATAATCTTGTTGACTTATGCTATTTCTCGGAAAAGGTCTGTATCTTTCTCATTTAGAGTATGTCGTTTTTTGTGCGTGTAGTTGTGTACAGTCTAGCATGTCCTTCCTGTATCTCATATGCTGCATAGCTTCCTCATGTATCCAGACCACCAATCTCTTTCCTTTTGCAGCGATTCCTCCGAGTACCTTGCAGCAGCAAGAGACGGGCTGAAAGCGTCGGTCCTAGTACTCGTCGTATTCATTATCGCCATAGTCGTTTTCTTCATATCCTTCGTATCTGTCATCGTCATTGAAATATTCCTCGCACCCGTTACCGTCATCGAAAAGGTAAGACCCGTCGTTCTCGTAACAGGATTCGAACTCCATTCGCCATAGCCACCCGAAAGTTCCACCTCAAATTCGTCGGAAAAGGGGACAAGCGCTGCCGTAGGGGTCTGGTGCGCAGTGATTGTCCACTGCGAAGCCATGGTCTTGACCTCCGATTTCCTCACCTATGTCTTCCTCGCCCATAATCGGCCCGATGCTCATAGGCCTCATCTAGCTCGCCACAACGGTCTCTACAGTCACTGTAATACCTCTCACGATCTTTCACAGCCTGCTCGTACTCGTATCGCTCCTGGTCATCGAATTCGCGAAACCTATCAAGAAGTTCATTGGCTTCGTCGTAGCCTTCCGTGAAAGGGATGCGATAGGAGCGCATGAAGTCGTGCTTGTGGTCCCACCCGCCGTCGCGGATCATGCGGTAGTTGGATGGATGGAGGGGAGGGGTAGCGAGGAGGAGGTGGTAGTGTCGGCGGAGAGTAGCTACGATATGCTTCAGGCCTAGTCAAGAGTGCTTGAGGGTCATGTTTGCTGTCCGACCCGCCGTTGCTAGTTCTGTGGTAGTTGTATGGGACGCATAGTGAGGCGGTGGAGCGTGGCTATGGAATGTCTCTGGAGTTCGAGGGAAGGTGTTTTGTTCTGGGTAATGTTGCGAAGGGTTCCCATAGGAGCGTCCTGAGATAGGAGGAATTCTCCGGATGTCGTCTGTACGTTCTGAGACGGTTCTGATCTGGAACGCTCACCGAAGGGTCGGGATAGAGGACTCTGGGCCCCGACAAATATTGAGGACTGCTGTAGTCGTAGCGAGGCATGTTGTTTGTAGGCGCATAAGAGCGTGAGTATACAGCTTCCCGTCCATGACCGCTGGGGTAAGCCATAGATATTGGTGTCAAAGAGCTATACCAATGAAACTTTGGCTTATTACAAACGATGTCCTTCAGTCCACTATATGTTGAGCAATGGGTGTCTGTTGACGAAGATGAGGAGCGTCATAGGTGAAGGTACACTTTCCGTACATGTTCACAGCCTGACCGTGTCGCAGTTTCCATATAGCTGGTACCAAGCCACGGTTTAATAAGTTATCGCACTTCATTTTGCAGTCACGAAATGGTGGCCGGGATCGCCAGAAAAAGTAGCTTAATATTCCTTGATTAGATTCCACCACCACTTCATTGCCATTCCCATGTAAAGTCATCTCTCCTTTCGTCGTATTACTCTAGTCTATTACCTACTAAGTACACCAAAGCCTGGGAAAGTTTGCCAGCAAGGCGGGCCCGACAGTCCAAGATAGTGCTCATTACCATCTGAGTCATTGTCCGAAGAACTCTCCTCCGAAACGACTCCCGTTAAGTCAGCGGACTCATTTCGATGACACCAATCATGCCATTACCAAAGTTACCACCATAAGACTCGTCTCCATCCAGGAGTCGCGCAAAGAGACTGAACAAATTTGCCAGGCAGTGTTTGAGAGACTTCATCTCCTTATCCAATGGAGTTGTAATTATTGAAGTCCCCGTGCACGTGGCGGATATTGTATATCTGCGTTGTTGGACGCAGAGGAAGATTTCGCACTCCACCACTCGGAGGCTCACTCATCTCGTCGTCCCCGTCGCCATATCCTTGGTCTTCAGCGCCAGAGTCCTCAGCATATCCAGAGGCTTCGAAAGCTCTGTGAGCATGACCCTCTCCACCGTGCCCGTCAACAAAGGCGGCATGCGACGGGTCTTGAGATGGGGGATCCTCCATACGAACAAGCCCATAGACTCCGAAAATTATCCGCGCATGATGCTCTCTACCGTACTGGTCCTCAAAGATGATCTCCAGCGGGTCTTGAGATGGAGGACCTGTGCTGCCAACAACACGTTGTTGCAACCAGGCGTTCGCCATTTCAGCAATACCAGCGTACGCACCGTGGGAAATGATGATGTTTGGACCTGCCCTTGCATTGTTGGATTGGTTCGTCGGGCCTTGATCGATGGGCTCCAATGCATCTTCCGGATCAGCGAAGGGGGATCTAAAACTTTGAAGATGAGATGACCCGCCAACAGAACCGTACGGCTGTTGGATGTTGTCGTCTGGTTCAAACAAGAGGACTCCAGGATTCTGAGGATGAAATGCTGTGACAACAGGACCGTACGGCTGTTGGATGTTGTCGTCCTCTGCGCAAGCTCGATATGGGAACGCATCAGGATCCTGTTTGTTGGGCTCGAGCTCGTGCCGCTCCTGGTCATCTTGAATGTACCCGAGTGGGTAGAACGTCTCAACTCCGTTGCCACTAGGCTCTGGCACCTGAAGGCCATCGGGCCTGGAGTTGTTGCGCGCTTGACCTCCACCCGTGTTCGCCTTGGGGCTGAAGCCTCGCTCCTCATTATTGAGTGCCACCGTAGCAGGACCATATGCCTGGCCCCGAAGTTCCTCGCCCGTGCCATTCACCTCTCGCTGTTTGACTTGCTCAATGAGCTCTTGGATAATATCGCTCACAGTGCGGTATCCCTCTTCCGTGCTCACTAGCCCATAGGCCCGCATAAGGTCCTCGATCGTATTGTAACCCGCGCGTTTGAGCGCGTCGGTAACCGCAGTGTTCTCGTTCGGTTGAGGTTCGACACGATCATCTGGACTGCGACTTGAGGAAGACGGATTAAGGTAGCCGTTTGCTGGGAGGTCGGCCTTGTTCGCCAATGTTTGATGCGCGGCGAGTGGTGAAAAGAGAATAACGTCGCCTGAGCCATAATCATGGTTTCGAGGAGGAGTGGAGTATTGAGGGTAGGGGAGGGAGTAGTCGCCTGGGTGTTGGTACGCCATGGTGTTTGCTGAGTTACCGCGTTTCAGGCGTTGGCGAGAGGTAAGAAAGAGAGCTCGCCAGACGAGGGGCCAGGCAGCCGTTATATACTGCCGAAAATCTTTCAGGTCAAAGTTAACGCGTGGAAAAAGGAGAGGTGAAACATCAAACGAGTTGTGGGAGAAGCTGCCCAATCGACGCAAACAGTGAGAGACATGAGACGGAATTAGTGTGCGAAATCGACAAAAGCAGAAATGAAAGACGAAACAAAACATCTCTAGATGCATGACATCTACATCACACCATGCATACTCTTACAGTCATACCATGGTCACTGTTCTTCAGCCGCAATACCAGTTGCCTGTAACATTCCCCCTGAGCCCGCGGCCAACTCCACTACACTGCTCCGACCTCTGCCTGTACACACAGTTTCCTAGTCGTCCCTGACTTGAGCCGTTGTCCCATGTCACCCATGTGTCACCTCCACATCCAGTCCACCGATACTCAACGCCGTCACTTAGTCTGAAAGGATAATCGCAAGGAATACCAGAGCCCGTGGCAACGATGCTTGTGCCAGAACATGCGGGCGATGAACTGCTACTTGAGGCAGTATCGAGCCAGGCATACTCGTAGCTAATTCCAGAGAGCGTTGCGCGACCAATGTAGACCGGTGTAGAAGGTGTTGGCTTGGCTGATGCTGTGGCAATTGACGATACGGTGGTTGAAGTAAATGTGGGTGCCGTTGTTGAGACAGTACTATGGGAATCGTCACTATGCGCTGATTCAGAATCGAATGTTGTTGAGCTTACCTGAGTTGAGCTTGTTGTTGCTCGGATGCCGATTTGCGTTTGCTACTGTTCTGAGCTAGGATTCCTCCAACAGCACTGAGGGTTGCCACTACGAGAATGGCCGTGAAGACACATAGAATTACTAGTGGCCTCTTCCACCAAGGCAATTGTAGTGATATGGCGCTATGAATGAGGGCTTCTCTGTCGGCATACGATTGATTCCAAGGTATCGGATCGCTCTGAGGTGGGTCGTAATGCTCAGGCAGTGTCGATGGAGTTCCCAGTCTGTACTCGTAAACTTCTGCCGTATTTAAATACTGTCGTCTCGAGCTGACTTCAGGAAGAATGGGCGAAGTGATCACAGCCTCCGGTAGCGTTGGCGATAACGCAACATTCCGTCGCAAGGTCATGGTTGTCTCTTATCATCTACGAAAATCGACGGATTTACGATCTTATAGAGATCGTCAGTGGGGTTCCAGAGTGCTAATGTACCTGAATAGAAATAACCTTACCTTATCGTTCGCCTCAACCGGCCGATCGGCACAGCGAACGTTGGATCCAGAAAAGGCATTATCGTCCGAAACCACTAGCACTTCACATTGACCAGCTGGAAATCACAAACTTCCTGACTGTTATGATGGAGTAGGCAAGTGGTGACCAATGGGTTGTCTTCTCTTCTTTACCAAATTTGTCTGACATGGGGCTGAGAGTAATGACAAAGCCCACCATGACACATTTGGGGGCCGAATGTTCTTTATCGAATAACGTTCTGACGGGAGCTGAGTGTCGAGTAAAGTCAATCCTAAAACTTGATTGGCTATCGTACTTAGTGTCCCGAAGAGGCTTCGCTCGAATCTAATCAAGAGTTGCTGAGTGTTCATATTGGGAGCCTCTTAGCATTCCTTCCCGAGAGATCGGACCGCAGCATTTGATATACTGCGGATGAGACTGTCAGTATTCATGGACTTTCTCACTATGCCGAGATATGATAAGTCTGTTCACTCGGTCACTCGGTGACTTGTTGAACCGTGATTGTAGAATCGCCGCCCCTGGCAGCTGATACTTCGTAGCTGTATTCATGGGACTACCGAAGGGTAAGCAAACTCCCGATGTGGTCTTTTCGAGATGAGTGGCTGAGGTTGCAAGAGTCGAAGGTTACGAACTCATTGCTCTGTTCGCGCATCGGCGATGCTGCGACGCATCTTTCATAGCTCTCGGGAGATGTTATTCTGGGGTACGGGTCACCTCCATCTGGTGTAAAACTATTGGATTGAGGCCGTTGTACAGGAGAGGCAGCATGAAGCCCGAACGGCTGTGACAACGATTCTTGCCAGTAGTCCGGTGTTGGTGACGATGTGGCCGAAAGCCCGTCAAGCTCATGAAATGATGTGGCCAGCACAGTGGATGCGAAGTTCTGAGATGCTCCCAGCTTTGTATCAAGTAACCAGGGGTGGCTCTGCTCATCTACAACGACGGGAACGTCGGGGAAACGTGTCTGATCAAGCCACTGGTCATCGATAGAGAATTGGCAATTGGGACAATAACCGCTAGCATCAAGGATCGCCCAGTGGGTACCGCAAGCTGAGCATCTAGGCAATTCGGAGTCTGACATGAAGTCGTTATCTAGGTCGAGGAGGTCAATGTCCATGCTACTCATAGATTCGTCTTCGGATGAAGGCACAAGCGCGTCCCCGGGGGGTTCGATTCGGTAGTGCATTTCAAGACCATGAGACGAAGTCCACGTAAACGCCGCGGGCTTGTTCCAATCATTCTTCCACTTCTTGACAAGGACGCTTTCGTCGCTAGAGGACTCGAGTAGTGATGCGACTTTGCCGATATAGATGAGATAGTGACATAGAAGTCTGAGCAGCGATTCTGGCTTTGTTTCGGGGGCATTCTCATGAGAAGTAAGGTTATCCACGACCTGCGTGTGTTAGACATATGACCGTTCGTAACTCGTATAGGACTCACCGTGTACTTCATGCCTACTGTGGTTCCTAGCAACAGCAGAAAAAGCGCCTTGAGCCTCCCAAGCTTGTCGCCAGGTGCTTCTAGCTCCGATGGTCGTAACAACGAATCGAGGCTCAAGAGCAGTCGTCTCCCCACCCAATTCCGAACAGACAGGATCTCCAGATCAGTATATTTTTGATAGCCTCCACGCACACCGGTAGTGAAGAGGTGTGTAGTCAGGTGCACGAACAGCGGCAAGTCTCTACCAAGACTAGGATCAAGGGCGTTCTGGAGGAGGTTCGTATTCGTGCTGCACGAATAAATGCCAACGACGCTGAAAGTTGATGGGCCACCATCGTCAGACAACCAGCTGGCGAGGTGGGTAGAGGCTGCTTCGACATTCAAGGCGAATGGAATATGGAAGTCGAGGTAGACATCGTCGCCGAGCAGATCTGCCATGACTGCATCCACACGACCCTGGTCGATAATCGTCCCTAAAGCTTGTCAACGCATCGTCACGAGTGGAATTTCTTCTTCACTCACGGACACCAAAGATATTCACAGCTTGGAAAGTAGGTCGGACGCAGTCCATCCACATCAACTTGCGAGAGCCGTACGCTGCTTTTGCAACTGCCACGCAGAGCTTGCATGGGTCTTCTCCAGAGCACTGTGCATCGTTAGTAACGATTCAGGATGAATTGATAGCGTCAGTAGACCGTACTGCTCTCTTCAACAATTTGCATCTCAGGCAAGCACCTTTTTGCCGGACAGAGGAGATCTCCCTTTTCCTTGCAGCAGAAAATGCAGAGCGATGATAGAGACTCGCATTGTCGCCAGCAAGTGAGAAACAGGAGAAGGTGCCACCGGGTTTGATCTCCTCACGGCGACGCTTGCTCCGACGTTTTGCAACGCGCTGCTTGTTGTCCTGCTTCCCCATTCGAATGACGCGCTGTAGGTAAGATGACAGAGGTATCAGGCGCTTTCTCGCAAGTGTGCAATGCTGGGTTGATTGGCCAAGAAGCTCAAGTACTGTGGTTTCCGCCTACTTAAGTTCGGCTCAAGATGTTCGTACAACCTCGACATACAGATGAGCCAACAAGTAGACAGTCCAAGTCCGATGTGAAGGGAGACTGCAAAGAGGGCCATAATGTATATCCAGCAGGGGCGCAGTACCTGATTCGAGGTTGCCTGAGGTGTGATGGGGGGTGATTGGAGGCTGATGCCCCGCGGATCCCATCTTCTACCGCAACCCAAATGCGGTTACCGCCAAAAATTGCAAGCCATACAAAAGCACCAACAAGTTGACTGAATTGCTTGAAGTGGGATCAGATAAACATCTCGAAAGCTGTAGTCTAAGGGTAGTCTTTATGATTATTCGGTACGTCGGTGGCTTGAGCTGCTTCCGTCCAGCATTCATTAAATGTCTTACTTATCAATACTCTTTCAACAACTTATGAGGAGTTCTGTGCTATATCCTCCCGAATCAAATACAGGAATATAAAAATGGGAATGCAGCAGGAACTTTGAGCTCCGAGCTCTACTATCTGAAGTATGTACTCGGAAACGCGTCTCGTTCCCTGCCTAAGAACGGGGAACTGCGACTGCTTCTTCACGTAGTTAATATTTAGCAAACGACCTTCCAAAAGTAACTCGCTCATACCCACCATAAAATAGACATACAATATCATCAAGAACAATACCCATCCCCCAAAGCTGCTTCGCTCCTTCCCGTTGCTTCCCGTTACGTCCCTTCCTCATCATCTTCGCCACCACGACCACAGCCAATACCATAACGCCATTCATCTAATGAGCAACAAGAATGGGACACGCCAGGAATCGAACACTGGGTCTTCGACATCCCCAACGGCGCGACTCTAAAAGTCGCTATGTTGACAGCACTCTAAAAGTGCCTAAAGGAATGTCGAGGCTCTGCCACTGAGCTACATGTCCGGAATATTGTAGATGGGTATACTCGAAGATAAGGACTTTATGTGAAAGAGATGCTGAACGGCGCGCCATCTTGCTGTGAATAGGTGGCGCGGCAAGTTGTGGTCGGAGACGATAATATGGCAACAGCTACAACGCTCCTTCCTTGTTGACAAGAGCATTCGCGTCAACTCATACCAATCGCGAAATTGAACGGGGAGTCTGATGCAAGTTGACGAGTAGAAAAGGCAGAATGTAGAGGTCACATAAATTAGTAGAGAGTAGTTGAAAGTATGAAATGTACCACTGCATAACCTCATACCGTCGCCTATGCCGTCATAACTCATCCCATAACACGATGACCTCCTCATTCAAAGTATGAACTCATAAGCTATCTCACCAAAATGGATTGGACACAGCATTATCCTCCATTCCCACCAAAAAGCATGAAGTACATATACGAGCCAGCGATTAGCTGTGCCCAATATCAGAAAATCAAGACGTCAAGTCGGTCTAAGAATTTTGGCCTAAGCCTTATCGTCCTTAGACTTGGTTCCAACGCCGTCGGTACGGTTGCCGCTACTCCTCTCGCTCGTGTTCTCTTCGGTACGCTTTCTCAGCATAGCACTAATATCTGCCGAGGACTTGCTGCCGCCATTCTTCTCGGTGATGAGGCCCTTCAGCCATGTGTTTTCCGTCTCGAGCTGCTGGATGCGAGTCTCCAAAACGTTGACGCGATCTGTCATCTCCTTGGCAGTCTTCTCGAGTGCCTGCTCTCGCTGCTTCTTCTTGATGCGGAAGCGGGCGCTGGCAGCAGTGTTACGACGACGCTTGTCCTCCTCCGCTGCGTTGCGGGCGGCCTCGTCTAACTCTTGTTGGCTGTTGGTCTCGACATCTAGCTTGCGCTTCTTACCGGACTGGTCGAAACCCGGCGTGATGGGAGACAGAGATGTGGAGACGGGTGAGGTCTGCGCGTTGTGCGGGTACTGAACTGGGTAGGCGCCAGTTTGCGACTGCAGGTGTTGCATCGGCTGATTTACGATCGGGTCCTGGAAGTTGAACTCGGCAAACTGAAAGTCGCCTATAAAAGGGTCGAAGTTAGACATGACCGCGAAATGTGATGGAATGGAGATGGAGAGACAAGACAGTGCGAGGCGGAGATGTTGGCTCTGCCCGCGGTGTTTGGTGAAAAGCACAGGCAATGGCGTGCTCAGGGAGAAGGATGCCTTGCTGCACGTCGGCGGCAGGGCTCACGGCCAGCGTGATGGGCCCCGGAACGCAAATCAGAGAGCATATCGCGACCCGCTGTGAGTGGTCGCAGAGGGCCAGTGTGCGTGGGGAACGATGGTGCAATGCAGCGATGCAGGCTATTTAGCGGGGTCCGCATGGACGCCAGCCAAGCGCCTATTGGGCGGCGACGACGAGGAAGATGCTCGGAACAATGAGGCGCGAGACAAAAGCAAAGAAAGTCTGGGGAGACGAGACACAAGAGAGTTGCAGGCGAGTCACTTACCATCTAGCGTGAAGTTGTCCATCTTGGGCTGAGCCGCGCCTATGCTCACGCTATTGCTACGAGTGTGCGAGACCGACGGCTGCTCGACGTCGACGTTGTCCAGGTCAAGGGGTGTGTCGTTGGGGTTGAAGGTCGACGAGCCCCCATTCCAGTCGATGAATTCTCCTTCTGTGAAGGCAGAGAACTCGTTTGGATCGAATTCGAGCGGGTCTGGAAGAGTCTCGTTTTGGGGAGGGACCGTGTTGAGGTTGGCGACGTATTGGGACACGTTCGGTCCACGCCGTCCGTTGTATCCTGTCATTGAGGTTCGAGTGGGACAGCCAGCAGCGTGGATCTTTGAGCTACTCGTTCGAAAGTGATATTGTCTGTATCCGGTGCTATGGTGTTTTGTTCGAGGTTCGATCGGTTGCGTCAGGATGAGTAATTCCGCGGGGAGTCACTCATATAAGAACCTTGGTCGCGCCCGGTGGCCAGATTGCAGCCGCGTCGAGGGATTCTGGGTGCACCAGAGGTGTGTTCGCAGACTGTCAGATCGCTCTGAAGGTGAGTCTGAGAGTCGCAGTGCGGGAGAGGTGGTGAATTCGTGGTGTGAAGACTCAAACAAAGCCCCGCCCACCGGCTTACCCTATTTTACTTGATGCAATGACCCGTTGAATCGGCCACAATTCGGGTAGCGGTTCGGAGGATCCCTGACACGTTCTTCAGCCCACGCGGGGGCGTCAATCGTCACACACAGATGTTGTTTGCGAGGCGTTCCAGATGACCCAAGTGCTGGTGTCGCGCTTCGCGCGCAGCACAGTTGTTCTGCTTTGTGTTCTGGCTTTCTTGCAGATATTGCTCCCCGCCTTTGGCTGCTGTTGCGACTGTGTGGCGGTTATTAATCACGCTCGGCAATGAGATGGTCAAAGAGCGTAGTCAACGAAAGGGCGCTCCGAGTTTGCACCGTAGATTGTGGCCTAGACCTAGTGTAGGAGTGCGATCCGATGGTCGGCCGCGCCAAGGAGACTGAGATGAGATGAACCACTGATGCACGTGAATACTGCTGCTTCGTCAGCTGCTCGACTGCCGACGGTACACGAGGCCGGCAACCGAGCATAGAGTGGCCTGAATGCCTGACTGTACCTAGCTTGTGGCACAGGGGTTGCTGACCTCTTCTGTCACGTGCAGCTGCGCTTATCGATTGGGAACAGGGAAAGCGCGACGCGGCTGATAAACAACACCTCCACATCCAAGCTAGCCCAGCAACCCTCTATGTCGATTACTAGGCAACCTCTATGTAGGCAACCATGGCGCCGCACGCATCCATCACTGCGCCTGACTACAGGAACATACCGCACTCGCACCGCCTCCCCTCCTCGAATCGCGAAGTACAACGGCTCTTCGGCAAGCTCTCACGGAGCTCGCTGCTATCCCTAGCACAACAATGGCTCACTAAGAAGAATCGCGACTTCTGCCGCCCATACCTCTTCAGCGACCAGGCGAACGATGCGGGGGAAGAAACCGCGGCGTACGAGGCTGCGCATAGCTGCGAAGAGCTGATTGAGATATACAAAGACATGGAAAGCCGCAGAGGTGGACGCGCAGAGGTCCGAGATCGCATACTGGAGGGTGACTGGCGGCACGGCATATCGATGTATCAGTTGGCGACAGCAGAGATCCAGCAGTTACTCGACCACCCCAATGCCCTGAGATGGACCGCGAAACGGCTGGCCAAGATACCGAACACTAAGGGTGCTTCGCGGGACATGGAGGTTACGAGCGAATCGGAGCATCTACCACGGTTCCATGCGCAGACTGTGATGGCCAATCTGGCGAAGGAGCTCACACCACTAATGAAGGCGCATTACCTGTTGACGCGACTGAAGACGATGCCGTTAACGATACTGAGGGTGTATGTTCACGATTCGCCATACAGCTCTGAAGCTTCACTTGCCTCCTCGAACCAATCAACAGACGCCGCAAAGGCCGTTTATTTCATCTGGCCGAACGGCTCGCCTTTCGTGTGGATCTCGCTTGCTACGCACTTGGGGCAGATTGTCGGAGAGGAAGCGCGGACGCTGAGAGATACTGTTGTATCAGCGATACCAAAAGCTTTCTCGCGGTCGAATTCGCGATACCAGCTCGTCTCGACTACATTCACCACAAGGAAGCTTGGAGCGATGCTTGTGATGCGAGGTTCAGGGAAGACGAACGCTGCTGGTGGAGGCTGGAGTATCTTTGCAGACAACAGCTTCAGTCAGAATACACTAGACTTCATCACAACAGCAAAGGCCGATGCGCTCGAGAAAGGAAAGGCTGCTGCGGACAACGAGGACACAATGAGTGGCTCGAAACAAGGTCCTGGTCAGCTAAAGAGGGCATTGGAAGGCCCAGAAGCGTCCCAGGCAGATCACAGAAAAAGGGTAGCTGCAGGACGCTTCGGTAGCTCCGCCAAACCGAACGACGGACGCGGTCTCGAGCGCTTCGAAGTGCGAATAGACGATCCGTTTCCAACCAATGTGCAGCAAGGCGGAGAGGCAATGGACGAAGACAATGCGCGACCATCCTCGAGGCGTGGGCGCAAAGGCAGACCCTCTCTACTCGACAGGTCAGAGCAGGAAAGGGAAGAGCTCGACAACGCAGACAACTGGTGTCCTGATGTCAGAATAACGTTCAGCGGCTCACACGTTTTCGCAGGCATTAGGCAACTTGTTGAAGAAGGCGTTGTAGATGGCGAGAAGATGCCAGGCTGGATGACGGGAGAAGCTGGTGTGACTACAGGTGCTGTTAAGAATGGCAGGATACGAACTAAAGGAAGTGTTCCCGGTGTTTGAATGTTGCGAACGGGGCGTTTATCACGGTATACCCATTGGTATTGGTACGAAGCATGGCGTTGTATGAGTATTGTTACGATTTTGGAGTCATGGGGTTGTCTCCTGCATTGACTGAGGCGATGGCAACGCCCGGCTTTGTCCTTCTATTGACGAACTTTGCATGAATTATGCGGCAGACATGCCACGATCATGGAGTACTACTACTCTTCTGTCCGTCTTCGACTACTTCTCCGTGTACCCTCGGTGACAGGCTTCACCTCTGCTACTTTCCGTTTGACACCTGTATGCGCGCTCTTTTTGACATCATCTCTCTTCACTACTTTTTGAATAGGTTTCCTGGATTCCTTCTCCTCCTCCTCCGCGGCCTCCTCTACCGCCTCATCCTCGTCCCTAACGTCCTTGACATCGACGCCCTCCTTCCCCAATACATACGCCACCCTCTCCGCATCAACAGCCGAAACTCTCAACCTCTTCCTCAGCCCTTGCACCCTTGCGATCAACGCACCATACTCTTTGATGTTATATTTAATCGCCCTCTTCCAACCATCAGGCTTCCCGTCTTCATCCCACATGCACCACCGGAATAGCTCATCGGAGAAGAAGGGTACTTCCCCTGGTGCGTACACTGAGAGAAGTAGACTTGCAGTTGCGGGACCTATGCCCTTTAACTGGGTTAGGACCTTTAAAGCGGGTAGAGGGTCTTCCGCATTAAGAGAGGTGAATGCGTTTGATATTGTTTCCTGCACGAAAGGTTCGGGATTGCTCTTGACGAGGTCGAGAAGTTTGGGGCGGAAGGTGCCGTGTTTCCTGTGATTTGTGAGTCTCAATCATAGGATGCCCTCTTTTGAAACATCCTGTGCGTACAATTTCCACTCTACAAGCGTCTCAACTTCGCTTTTCTGCAACAAGGTATCTTCGTCCCTTTCTTTTCTGCTTTCGACTGCTGCTGGGATTGTCTCGTAGCGCTCTGTGTCGAGCAATCCGAGCTTGTCGGGAACAGTGGAGGAGTAGCGCGATAGGACGGTGTTGAATGGACCGATCGAGATCTCATCAATCGTGTAGGGAGCCATTGCTGAACGATTTGTTTATTGATTGGAGAGTATGGTTGGGAGTGATGCTTGGGTAACGCGTTGAAGCGAGAGGCGGGGAAACACGAGTTCACGTGTCGACACATCCGTCATTGATGCAACGCCAACCCTGGAGCACCTCCTAAACCCTGATTTCGCAGAATCACAGCACTTGTTTTCCATCAAATTCATATTTTCGAAAGTCGCGGGCGACCTACACTTGTGTCTATAGATTTCAGACATATGTCGTTCTCACCAAAATGCGTTACTCATTCTCCACATGTTCGTTACAACTATCTCACCGTAACCTCATGAGTTTCCGAGTAGCCGTAATATCACACCACGATCCTAGATATACGCTCAGAAATCTCACAGTAGACATCGACGAAAGGACGAGGTTCAGAACCCTCCGACGTTTCCAACGAGGTCTAGTTACAGAGGCATTGAGCAAGAAACTTGGAATATTCTGATGGTCCTAAGAATTCCTTTCCAGTCTTTAAAGATGTCTTGATTTGTAAAGAACATAGCAAAAGCTTATGAAGCCTTTCAGGTAAGTACTTTAAAGAGAGAAGAAAATTCTGGCCATGTATCTCTTTCCTAAATTTCGGCACAAGGAGAGTATGGAATATCTTGATGTATAACCTAATCAATCTCTGCAAGAGAGTCCTCTCATGTTTGCAAAAGCAAAGACTACGTCAACGCATGTTCAATTATCCACTCTCTCCTCCCTGCTCTTGGGCAGGATTAAAGCACTGCGCTATGCGACATACTAGCGTATTAATTTCCAACATGGCAGGGAAATGGGATCAACAGCAATATCACAGTAGCATCTTCCTTGTCTGTTGACATTCGAGAATTTCAGTAGTTAGAAGTGCCATAGCTACTACCAATGGTCTCAACCCGAACCTCACTGGAATCGATCGAGAGATTAATCAGTGCATATTCTGATTCAATCACAGCCTTTGCGAGGAACAGTTTCTGTCGAGAAGCCATAAGCTCACCTGACTCCAAAGAGATCGTGGACAATTAGAAAGACAGTTCCAACCCAGGTATGGACTGGAGACTGGCTAAGTCGATCCCACAAGTACTCACTCACTCTAAAAAGAATACCGATACCCATGTATGAGAATGACACTGAAAGATGGAACTCACTTCCTAGGTCTATATATCTTATCAAGATACCACTTAGTACTGGTAATCGACTTTGCGACTTTCGCTTCAGAAAAGAAGCGTTCGAAAACTACCGATACAAAACGAAGAACCCTAATATAAAATTCCCAACTCGAGGCCCTATGCTGGTAATTTTACGAAGCATCACGAGCCGCGGGGAATGGTGATATAGCAGCATTGGAAAATGTGTTCTCAAGATCATACAACTTCGACTCCCCAGATTTTTGACCAAATCTTCTTAAAACTAGAGTTAAAACTAGAGTTATAACTATATCATACCTTCCTTCTTGTCAGAACTTCATACGAAACTTACCATAAAAGTATATTCATTTTTTGCCAGAATCGGCTTGAGGACCAAATTATGCAACTTGCGACTCAGCACCAGGCGACACGCCACCCTACAAAACCACAAGAGTCTTATAGCAGCTTGCATATGTTTCCCATCTATCAAAAAGTAGAAGATCGAGAACAATGGAACTAAATACTCTCAAAGTTTAGAAAGCGACGTATGCCCTCAATATACGTTGACTAGACAGATCTCCAAGAACCTAAGAATCAAATGTGCAATACTTCCCAAGACTCTACTTTTCGTTGTAGGAAACCGATGCAATAAGACGATATGAAATCGCACATCTTTCTCAACATGTTACAAAGACCATTGAACTACCAACGTGTCTACCTGTGACACAACCTTAGAAACAGATCCTTCTATGGAGCATGACAATCACACACTCATTTGTTTCTTTGATTCGTCACGCTCGATGGCATGCAATCTGCAACTCAACGCGAGCGACACACTGCCGTATAGAATCACAAGGCTCTTATACAAATAGATGGTATTTACTATCTATTGATAATCTAATTCACAACAGCTCGATGCAAAAGATAGATCTTGGGGTACCGAAGGCAGCTGGCGTGCAGTATACAGCGTTTTTACACCTCTCTCCGGCTAGAAAATTAACAGTATTAGTATTTCTATTCTGTTCAACTGCCCAGTACTATGAACACTACTTTCAGAAACCACCTAGCTTTACTTCATGATACTGCGTGGCTCCCTTATTGAGATCGAAAGGATGAGGAGGGTACCAAAATGTCCTTACCACGTAAGATCCGAACGCTCCTTTGAGCTATGAAAGAAAGTCCTCAATTGGCTCCAAAACTTCTCGCCAAAAATTCCATGATTATTTACAATTCAAACAGAAGTGGAAATCCAGGATGAGACCCAAAATTCTACTCGACTCTAAGCTATATGATTCTCATACTAGAAAAATCAAGGGATGCCCTGTGCGGGAATTCAGAAACGCCATTCTACAACGTTTTAATTTCTACCTGTTAAGAGTCTGCAGGAAACAATAGCCATGAGCTCATATTATTCTATATTCCCAAGATGACCATTGTCACTAGTGATGTAGAACCTTCACACTTCTATCAATATATAAAACGAAACCTGACACCACCTATATAATATTTCTGTATTGAAGTGAAAGTAGCTTCAGAAACATAGCCATCTTCACTCAATGAAGTATTGTGCTTGTCTCGCCTAAAAGTGAGCCTTACTAAAAACAAATGTCTCCACCACAAGGATCAACGGGTCTGGTTTTATTGCGCAATCAATTGAAGACCTCACTCTCCTCAAAAACAATCCACTACATTGCATGCAAATCTAATATTACAAGAATGCACGGGGCACCCTACCTATGAAGGTTTAGAAAGCGTCGTCATCCTCGAATACTACTTTTACCTACTATGAAACCTCGATGCCACTTATGGATGAGCGCATACTATTCCAGACCATTGAAACCAAACCGAAAGTGGTCAAATGCGGTATCTTGACCCTCGACCGAATTTGACACCGCATAGCTCTAACGCTATGTGGATTTTCTACTGTCCTACCAGAGTTACAGAAGTAATGGTGGCTGCCTTCAACTTGCCCTCTTCAGTTACTATAACCTCCAGTACAATAATTAAAACCAAATGGGAGATGTTGAAATGTTAGTATAGGAAAACAAGACACAACTGGACATGACTTCTCTCAATATCTAATGTCTCAGAATTATACCTAGAGGCCGAACATGTACTGTAAGCTTCGAGACATCATGTTCATGAAATTTCTAATGCGACTATTCGCCTCGGTCTCTAAGTTTTCCATTCTAGAAGCGCTACATAGCTGTTAATATGAGCGCGTAGTTCTTCAATACTTAAAAAAGAGACTATAGCCAAGTTGATGCGATATCTTAGATTTCGAAATTGTGACTAGAGATGAAGCATAGCTTATACGTTCACCTCATGTTGTAGAACCTAGCCCAGTTCAGAATATCTCTGAGGCTCTTTAGAATCTCCGGCACGATCATCAAAAGAAAACGGTTAAGCGAACCATGTCAGTATCAAAAACGGGCTGACTCCAAGGTTATGACCTGCCCGTTCTTCCCAGTATCTCAGACCTATACTTATAGAACGAGTCCTGCCAGAGGAACAAGTTTGTATACAGACCCCTAATAGGATTTTAGAACCCACAACTTCCTTGATCATGCTACTTACCTTTCAAAAGCCTCACCGAAGTATTGGGCATGATCACTATCGTTCAGACTTCCAGAAAATGACCAGCAAGCCTTCGATGTAATATCTAGACCCTTCCATTAAGATTAGAAAGGCAGCGAGCAAAGATCCTATGCGCTATATCACCTCTTCCTTCCCCTAGATCTATACATACATCGCTAGCTGCTTGAACCACTATGACCTCTAGCGCGACCATTGAAACTGAACCAAGCAAGCCAGTATGTTAGTGCAAAATAAAAGTCGCAAACTTGAACTGACTCGTTCTGCTGATTACCTACATCCTATACGTATCAAGAACAACTATTTCGACAAGATCAGAAACACTATCATATACAGACATTAAAAACAAAATGACCAGTTATGCGATGTAGTATCTAGACCTTTATACTGAAACTAAAAAGACACACACGCAGAGGTGATGTGCTATATCTCCTCCTTCCTATAGAGCTATAACTGTATCGCTGGCTGCCATCAACATTCTCTTTACACTATGACCTCAAATACCATTCTCTCAAAATCTCCAGAGATATACCAAATGTCTGTATCAAAAGCACGTTGACATCGAATTCATGGAGGTTACCTTCCCTGTACACAATACGGATCTAGACCCCTAATGAACGGTTTAAAAGTTGTACTTCTTGCAAGACATGACACTCACCTATCAGAAATACCACTATCGTAATGGCTATGAGCGCTGTAGGCATGGATTTTTCAAACACTGCTGCGCAACTTCAACATGCACTCCCATCATCCTTCGATCAGACAATACAAGATATCTTCCCTCGCTCTCCGTGACGACTGTACAATACTTCACCAACTCACCTTCAAAACGGACTCTACCAGTCACTCATGTTCCGTACTCTTCAAATCACACTGTCACCAGTATCATGATGAGCGCGAATATTGACACTTTCAAAACGCATCTCAAGACTAGCTTATGCGACACTTGCATCCTTTAATCAGCCATCAAAATTCAAAGTGGCTACTATTCATGACCCGTACACAACACGTCATCTAGTCATTCCAGAATAGCAGGCAACTGCACCCATGTTCGCGTCCGCCGTTCTCACTAAAAGCAGTGAGAGACAGCGTCATGCTGTACTCAAAACTGAGAACTTTGTTCGCTATGACCTTGCATCATTAAAAGCTTTGTCCGCACCGAGTTATGATATATCACCCACCTCGCGCTCGCGCTCACTCTCTTCATCCCAACACCCATCAGCCCACATCACTCACACATCACAAAGAACACAGATTATGAATTTTCATCTCCATGGCATTGGCACTCACTAAAATCTACCACCTCCCACACCCACCAATAGTTGCCCTTCGACAGGACAGCTCTCCCATATACAATGAAAAAAAACCCACGCCCCAACATCCACATGCATTGCTCTGCTCCGCTTTGTTCTCACACCCCAAGAATATCGTTTGCTCGTGCATACTGCGCTTACAAAATGCCCATCTCAAACACAAATCCTTCAAACGCCTTTTGGAACTCCATCGCAAGAAACATAAGCCTCGTGTGCCGCGCCAGCAAGCCCAACATTCGAAGACGTCGTTGATGTTATCGGGTGGTTGAAGTGAGCGCGAACCAAGGAGAGAGGGAATGTAGAAATGATGATGAGAGAGATGTTGTTTCCGTCCATCGTCGATTATACGCTTTGCTGGTAGAAAAAAAGAGTTTTCGATCCCGTCTATAGTGATCATTACAAGTTACCCTAATACAAGAAAACGTCCGCTATGGTTCATTTCGCTGCAGGTCAGAATGCTGGGAGAAACAGGTTGGTACGATGGTGAGACGCGTGGGAAAGATCTAGGCAAAGGCACAATATCTATGCGTTACCCCCGCCACAGCACAAGACGTTCATGACTTTCGTCATGAAGCCCTTCTTCTCAGGCTCCGGCCGCCGTTGCTGGTTGTTAACCGCTGGGCTCGCGGCTGGGTTCGACCTTGTCGCATTCAGGTTCTGCTGGCTGTGTTGATGAAGTGCGTTCGTTGATGCATCCGGTGCTGCTAGGTCTCCTCTGCTCTGCCTCTTCGCAGCTTCGGGTCCGTACTTTCCCGCCATATCCCTCGGGTTCGTCCTGGGAGGACCTCGCGTCGCTCCCGGCTTTGGGAGATCGGCGTTTAAACGATGGTGATCGACGGGTAGTGGTGTCTTCTGCGCTCCCCGGTGCTGTTGTCCGTGAACGGCGACGGCTGTGGAGGAGTTCTGGTGAGCGTTCTGCTGCAGGTGCATAGCTGATGGGTGTGCCTTCATGACCTCCCAGCCTTTTCCGTTGTTGATCTTCATCCAGTCGTACTCGCCATCCTCAACGTCGCCGGTGCTCTTAAGTGCCTGGGTGAATAGCTCGCGAAGGTAGTCGTAGTCTGGGGTGTCTTCGAAGCCAAGATTCCTAACATAGCTGAGATACTTGTTGAACTCCTCTGTGCTGAGTTAGCATATGTACAATCGTAGTGGAGTGAGTAACATACCAGGGAAACCATCGCACAGATCCTTAATTGGCGTCGTCTGCTTTTTCTCGCCAATCTTCTCGTACTTCTGCTTGTTGGTTGCTGCCTTGAGGCCTTGCCAAGGAAGTCCGCCGCGGAGGAAGTACATGAAGACGTGACCCAATGCCTCCAGATCGTCTCTTCGTGACTGCTCTCTACCCAGATGCGTGTTGATAGACATGTAACGGGCGGTACCAGACAGAGATTTCCGTTCCCTATACGGGATGTGCTGCTTCGTCTTGGGATCACGGTACTGCTTCGCCATACCAAAATCGACAACGTGAATAACGTTGGCAGACTTAGAGCCAGGTCGTCCAATGAGGAAGTTGTCTGGCTTGATGTCTCGGTATATCAGGTTCTTCTCGTGAATCGTCTGCACTCGCGACAGCTGGGTCAGGGTTAGTAGATGCTCCTAATGCAGATGATAAGGCGGCCATACCATCTGCTTTGCTACCATTACGACAGTCTTGATCGAGAACTTGCGATTGCAGTGGTCAAACAGGTCCTCCAAACTGGGCCCCAGCAGATCGATGACTAGTATGTTGTGCAGGCCCTCCTGGCCAAAGTAGTAGACATTGGGGATGCCAGCTATGCGAGGTCAGCAAAGAATGAGCGTAAAGAACCGGTACCTTGGGAACATTGCTGTTCTGCAACGCAAAAGCGAGGGGCATATCTGGTCTTGGCTCGGCGCGTAGGCGGCTGCCACGTCGATGCGGACAGCGACATGGAACATCGGAAGGCCACTACACCAATTGATCCATTCCCCATGTCGCAAGACCAGAACCCAACTCCAATGAACCATACGCCCATGCCCACTTCCCACCCAACGTCGAACCATGTGCTCCAAGGCTCGGAAAGAGACACAACATAGGGGACATGAGATTTTCACTTACGGCAGCCGACCAATATCTTATACGTGCGATACTCATCCCGCAGCTGGGGAGCGTCGCTCTTCCTCGGCTCGAACTTGATCGCGACCTGCTGCTGGTTGAGCAGGTTGGTGCCCTCAAAGATGACGCCAAAGGAGCCCTCGCCGATCTTCTTGCCGACGCGGTAGTGGACGCCCACGACGTTGCTCGAAGTCGTGCCCGTCGCCATTGCGTGCGTCTAGTTGGGTGTGTGCAGACGGGGAGTGCGAGATGGGGCAGCGGAGGTGGTGGTGTTGGGGGAGGGTGTCGTGAGGCCGCAGCCGTGTCCGGCGGTCGAACGATTCGCTTGGGGGCTGAGCCAGCGGAGTCGCACTCGCGCTCGCAGCACTGGGGCTTCGAAGCTCGACAGCGGCGAAGGGGAACTCGGGGGCCACCGCTCGCTCGGCGGGAGAAGAATGGGCGTGGTGATGGGTGAGGAGAGGTGAAGACGGTAGACGGTGGACGGTAGGGTGCTCCAAGTCGGTCGCTGCTGGCGTGGGTGGAAGGGGCGGCTGGCACCTGCACAAGAGCAGCGCGGATGCCAAGCCAAGCAGGTGGGTGCACGGGCGAACAATTCACTGCAGGGGAGCCACTCAAGAGCGCTAGCGACCGTCTTATGAAAGACGGCCGTGCCTCGCAGCGAGCTAGAACCAGTGAGCTGCAGCGCGGAGTCGCTCTCTGCGTCCTCTGAGCCTCCTGGCAGCGGGAGCCCTGCGGTCTCGCAGGCCTGCGTGTAGCTCGCGCAGACAGCGTGTCTGGCAGCACCGCGTCACGTCGTACCTGCCCATGCCCATGCCCATGCCCATTGCGAGGCGCTCCGAGATGTCTGGCAAGCCATCGATCGCGGCGGAGGCCCACGACAGGAACGGGAAGGTAGGTGCTATAGCCTCACCGCCACGCATTAAGGCTCTGTCCATTCTCGGAGGCCATACGCGCGAGCTCACAGTTTCATGGACGCGGAGCTCGCGGCGACAATCCGTACGCACGCCGCCACATCTCCAGCTGCCTATTATGCGCCTGTTGGTCGACGTTGCTCGCCCATCCGTGGTGCGACGATTCCTCCTGCTTTGCTTTTCTGAGCGGCACGTATCACGATGCAATTGTGCTCTGCTAGACCCGGAAGGAAAACGGCTGCCACAACTTAAAATGCAGGCCGGCGTGCACGGACAGCCAGCTTTGTGGAGATCAGAGTCAGGGTTGCTGAAGCTTCGGAGGCTTGAGGCTTGCCTCGCCATCGGACCTCGCAACGAAGATTCACGAAATCACAAACTCAACTGTCTTTTCTCCCTTGTGCCTTTCCCCTATGCTCCACAGTAAACGCGGATAAAGAACGGCTGTCTAAAGCCAACCGCAAACCCAATTCTCTGCCCTTCCAGCCAGAGCGGGTTTGATTGCACCGCCTATCACCTGCACGCGCTCCAGCCACTCCATTCCCCGTCCCAGATTTGCCTACCATCACACCCTGGTCCTCCGCCGGATTGGAAAAACTATGGCACATCGGCAGCTTGCACGAAATGAGATCAAAACGATCGACAGAGTCTCGAACTTCGATGTTTATGCCGATGCCGGCTTACAAAAAGCTCTGTTGTTTGTTGTCCTGTCCTCAGTGTTGAGGCGAGGATAGAAAAAATATACATGAAATGTTTGCTGCTCAAGCAGTGCAGTGCAGTGCAGTGCAGTACAGTCCCAGCCCGACCCGATCGCTATGAACATAAAAAGGCCAAAAATGAACTTGAGACTGTAACAAGTCTTTCCTTGGTTTTGTCGAAACGCCGTGCCCAATGCTTTCCTTGCTTGCTTGCTTGCTTGCTTGCCTGCTTGCCTTGACGCGTATCCCACCTATGAAAAGAAAAGAGCACAAACTTTGCATCTGAGTGGTCGAGCCAAATGCTGCTACACACTCCCATCGTGCTCCACGTCGCTCTGCGAAAATTTCTCTCCGACGCACGTCTGAGGGTGTCATACTGTGCGGACCTCGAATATGGGCCAATGAGCACCGTATAGTCACCCTACGCATCCTCCATGTCAATGTCTTGATCTGCAACGCTCTGCTCGTCATCCCCTTCAAACGCCTCACTGGCCGCGACCTCTAAACTTTCGTCAATTTCTGGTTCCATGCCACCATTGATATACGGCTCTTCGGGCTCGATGATAAGAAGCGACTGTTGCTGGTGTTGACCAGCCTCGGCCTTTTCCAGTTCCACCTGACGTTGAGCTGCTTTTGCTGTTTCCTGGAACCACAGATCGAGTCTGTGCTTCTCTGCATGGACTTGCAGAATCCCTTCATCGTCAAGGTTTTCTTTGATGATGTCCTTGCGCAAGTCATCGGCGCCAAATCGAGTGCAGAGATCGGAATCCTTGACGCCCCCTCCGAAAAGCTCATGTAACGGCTTAGGCCACACGACAGAATAGGCTTTTCGTTCTTCTGCGATTTGTTTAGTTCAGGAAGACAAGAGTGGCTACTCGCGCTTGGAGACTCACCGAGCATCTCGACCAGGGCCTTAAAAGCCTGACCAGTAGCAGTGTTGACGAGAATCTCTGTAAGCTGCTCGTCGGATACGTCCTTCGTGTCGTTGATACTAGCCCAGTCGTCTTTCATAAGCACGCGCTTCCAGATCAACTTTGAGGTACTGTGGCGAGTCGTCTTGTCCATATCGTGCCAGGACAGCGCTAAAGCCCGCAGAGCGAGGGCGAAATCGTTCGTGTAGACTCCATCGACCAGCGGATCGGACTGGTCGTCGGTCATGAGGGTTAGGACATCTATTAGGAGGGCTGGGTCCAGAACTCGGTTATGAACCATATGTTCGAAGCCTTGCTGGAGCAACATCCGGAGATGGGGGCGCTTCCGCAATCTCCCCTGTGCATACTGCTCCATGAGTAGCTGGACTGCTGCTTCATCATCCATAGCGCCCTTGATGTCCGGCTCGAAGCGTTCGTATAGTTGGTCTAGAATCTTGGAGTATTGAAGTTGCCGCGAAGCTTCGGCTAAGGCGTCATCAACGTCGCTGGGTCCTCGAACCTCAGCTTTAGCTTCGTCTTCCGGCATGGATTCCTTCTTGGCCAGAAGGGCGAGCTTTGCAACTGATAGCTCGACCTTCTTACACCAACTGTTATTTTCGCGGCTAGCGGCTCCTTGAATTAGGACATGACCGGCAGCTTTGTAGTCCTTCTCCGTCAATACTTCATTGATCCAGGCGAGCCTGGCTCGAGAGGGATCCGATCGCAGAAACTTTGTCAGAGATCGCCGGTCGAAATGTCCTCTGGTCAAGAGCGCTCCGGTTTCTTGCTCTTTGATAAACTTTGAGTAATAGGCACGAGCCCAAGGATCGCCGAACTTCTGGAAGTAGTGCTGGACCTGTTCTTTCATCCGTTTTAGCTTCACCTCGCACTCATATCTTTCCATCTTACTCTGGGTAGTTTCCTTACTCTCTTCGAGAAATTGTGTTTCGTTCCAGACAAGACGAGCCAGCGTCGTCATATCGTGGAACTTCTCAGCGATCCGCATGCCCTCAGCGGCTAGGCCGATGTTGACTAGGTTGAAGATCTGGTCTGGGCGGACGTGTTTGTTAAAATCCTCCTTTACACTCTTGCCGGATGCCCTCCTTCTCTCTTCACTTTGCTCGGATAGCCAAGTGAACCGCTCGATGTGGATCTGACAGTCGACCTCAACAAGCCGTGGATTGTCTTGAGCGAGTTTCTTGGCAAGGTCTTCGGCAAATTCTTCCTCAAAGCTGTCTATCGCGAGTGTTCGACCGACGTCAACGACGCTTCTAACGGCGTTGACGAGGTTGTGAATCGATGTCCAGGGATGGGGTATCAGATCATAGCCGCACTCAGGTTTCAATATGCCATTCAGTATGTCGTTCGGGTTGATGCCATAAATTTCGGCATTCTCTTCTCGAAAGGCAAATGCTGTTTCATAGGCGGTGAGGAGGATCTGGTTGGTTTCGGTCAATCTCTCCATGATCCCCGGGCGATCTGCCTTTTTATCGCTCATATAAAAAGTACGGATGAGTTGCCAGGCCCAAGGAAGGATGACCTCGAGTTTGCCAATGTCCCTCAGGAAGTACTGCCGCACAGCATCTGTCTCGCCAAGCTCTGGTCGAATCTTCGTCTTGAATTTCTCGTGCACGACTCTCACGAGCTGTGGCCAGAGGGCCATCTCGCGGTACGTGTCAAGGTCTGCCTGCCCGGCCTGCAGTCTCTCCTCGTATCTACGCCAGAGCTGTAAAGCTGCAGCCATTTTCTCTCCGTGCCACAACAGGTACCACTTTGCTTTGGTCGATAGAGGTGGATACTCGGCGCGAAGCGTCGAGATGAGTGTGCGTAGCGCGGAGCATCGTTTGCGAAGCTGTTCGTCCATTGATGACGTTACTTTTTCGAGAGCATCGTATGATGAGGCCAGTATGCCATCACTTATGGCCATTGCCGCTGCCTCTACTTCTTCCTCGCCAAACGAGTATCTCGATGCTACTGAAAAGTCGACGATGTTGTTGGGTACAGTGCTGTAGAAAGTGGACTGCTCGAGCTTGCTTTTTGCCGTGATTTTGCGCCTGCCCATGTCATCATCGTCCGATGCTGGAGGCAAAGCACTGAGCTGGCAGACTCCAAAGTCCTGCACAAAGAAAACCGCAGAGGACGGTACTGCCAGCTTTGAGGAATGTTCTGGTGCTTGTCCTGTAATGTGAACATGTCGCTCGTTGCTAAAGTAGATGGTGTCTTGAAAGGGAGGTAGCGAAGGCGATCCTGAGTCGGAGAGGAGCTGAGCTTCTGCATCATCTTCGTGCTCGGCCAGAGAAGCAACAACAAGGGCGTCTGGGAAGTGTATGAAGGCGGTGTGTGCCGGTGTCGGAAGTACTAGTGTTCCGCTGGGGTCTCTCGGGAGCTGGGGCTGGTTGAAGTTGCGAATCGGAATTGCTCGAGTGACAATACCAGAGTTGTCTGAGAGGACCAACTCCAGCAGCGAGTAGTCCAGAGCATTGCGTCCAGAAAGGGCGACCAGAACAAGAAAACTCAATGATCTTTCCTCCTTGTTGCCGGCAACGATCGCGAAGTCTAGTATATGAGCCTCCTGCTGGCCGTGCGTCTCGGGTGTGGTGCCAATTTGAAGTGCGGAGAGCATTTCGTCGTGAACGTCAACTTCTTTTCTGAAGACTTGCTGTCCGGACCAGCTGAATTCCCACAGCTTAAATACTCCGTTCCTTGTAGCGGCAACAACTTCCATCTGACCCTTCAGCTCCGATGGACGAGCCTTGACCGATGCGATCGATTGTCGAATACCGCTCCCAAGTAGGCCCTTGAAACTGAAGAAGCTTCCGCCTGTGTTCGCATTGCCCTGGACGAAGTGTGTTGAGATGCTAGGGCGACCTTGCGAATCGCGCAGTGTCAACTGTGCTAGTCTACCGGTGCTGAATATAAGGATGTATCCGGCGTGCTCGATGTCGACGATGTCGGTAATGATTTCCCCCGAATACATTTTGCTGACCACGCCCTCCACGCTCTGATGCCGCTGGGATAGGTGGCTCCGAGCTTCTGCGGTTTCCACATTGTCCCAGAATGTAACCCTTCCACTCGAGGGTGCAATCGCGAGTATGCCGAAGTCGTTGGTGGGCCCATTTCGCACTACTGCTCCTACAGGTAGGGGATCGGAGGCCTTCAGGTTGAAAGACAGCGGCAACGTGACGACCTTCGGCGAGGCATTTGTGGAGGTGTAGTCCCATACGAAAGCTTGACTTGAGGTGAGGGCGAGCGCGAGACCGGCGGACGGAAGGGGAAAGGCTCGGAAGGGTGCTGGCAGTGTCAGTCAATATTGGCAGTCGATCGGGAGTCAGTACGCACTCGAACTGTTAGCCAGCAGCGGAGGAAAGCCGGGGAGCCTCTTGAAGCTGTAGTTCTCGTTCTTGGTCTGAATTGGGCACCTTGTTAGCAGTGATATGAGTTGTCGCGAATGGAAGTAGGCTCACTAGGATAGCGGCCGAGTCGTCTCTCGATCCACGCTTTGCAGGCTTCCTATCGCGAACAGGCATGTCCACAAGGACCATCGAGTTCTCCACCTCATGGTGACTGACGTGGCCGTTTTGAATCGGCCTACCATTTCCATTGACCTTAATATGCGGTGGAGAGTCCGCCGTGACCTCTTGCGACAGCTTGCTCCTCTTCCGTCGCGGTTGTTCCTTCAACCCGTCAGAGTCCTTCCGCTGGCGTCGGCGCGGGTTCCGCAGCGAGCTGCGAGCGCTCGAAATCGTCGCCTCCGGTGAAAACATGGTGGAGGAAGGAAGGAGGCGTCGAGGCGCGATGAAGCGCGCGGAATTCTGTTGTGGTGCCGCACTGGGTTGGCTGAATGAATGGCAGCTGCCAGCAGAGTGCCTATGTTTTGCTTCCAATCCGTTGTCACTGCGCTCGACAGGGATTAGCGCCTGGTAGGCTCTTGGCACCACGGGGGACGGAGTTAGGCAGCGCTTCGAGGTTCCAATTCCAAGGTTAAAACCTCAACTTTCGCTTTGTTCCTCACAATAATGATACTCGATACAGCTACAACAAAACTTCAAGCTGTCGTCTGTAGAGTTGCGTTTCTTGATACTTCACTATTTCACCTTCACCCAAAATCGAACTTCTGAAGGACGCTTCCTCAACGAACTATTAGTTCCCCGAAGTGATTGATGAGGATGGAGAGCACAACTACGAATCTACGACCGAATCCATCAATGGAACAAACATAATCATCGCGCATACCGGCCCCTATCACACGTTAGAGAAGCCAAATGGATGTTTAGTACCCCACATCACCCGCCGATAACCCTGGAGCCCCAGTCTACCACAACTTACTATTTGCTCTTTCAGATCTCACCTATTGTAACTATTGTTCCACGAAACGGACAGCTACCGGACAAACTCACGCAATTGCACAACTTCTATGCCTAATAAGAACAAAGTATAACGTCTTTGGATAGCCGAGGCAGGGTGTCTTCAGCTCCTCGCTATTCACAAAAAGAGCATAGAAGTTGTGCAATTGCGCGAGTTTGTACGGTATCTAGCCCATGCGGCTTCTCTGATCCTGTCACTGGGGTTGTGCTCGCTCTTTGCCTCCACATGGTATCTTGGATGGAAGACGCTCAGTCTGCGCAAATTTCTGTACAAATCATCACGCAAAGGAAGATAAAAAGGTTTTGGATAACTCAATATCCATTCTTTACGTTATTGACGTTTCGTCATAATACTCATAACACAGTCCCAAAGAACCCACTACCATGTGAAGTTCCAGGGCTATAGTAAGTGAAAGACAGATAAGACGCCAGCATGAGGCCCATGGTAGCCGTTCCACCCGCCAGCCATAAGTCCATACGAATTCCCAGGTAGATAGTACACGCTATGTGACTGTTTGCCCGGTAATTCAAAGCAGTCCATCTGATCAAACATCATCGACAGTATAAGCCAGCAGATCCAGAGGACGAGGTTCCTTGCCAGGAAGCTCGCAGTCCAGAACACAAGCCAATCCACCATCATGATGTTATCCTCCCCTGGCTTCCCTTTCGGGTCCGGCCAGAGGATTTACAATTTCTTGTTGCCAGCATCCTCCTCCTCGACGCTAGCCATGCTGTGATCGGTAGAGGTCGTGCTCTGCTTGTCGAGCTCTCCGCCCATGGGTCCATGGAGCTCTTCCTCAAAGACAGGCTCGGGCTCGACGGTCTCGAACTTGGTCTTGAAGTCCTTGAGCTGATGGGTGCTGGAGTTGCTTCGGCGGCGCGGATTGTTCATATTGTACGAGAAGTCCTCTATCTCGTCACCTTCTTTGCCCCTATTGGTTTCAAGACGTTAGTAATGTTCCCGTCAGAATGATGTACGTTGCCGTGAAGTGGGGCCAACGGAATGATGCACTGTGACGCGGAATGAATGGAGCAGGTAAAGAGAATACTCACCAATTACCCTTTCCACCGCCATTCTTCTTGGTCTTCTGAGGATCTTCTCCAGCGTGACCGGATTTGGCGAAGTAGCGAGGCAGATGCTCCTCAGGCTCAGCAGAGCCGTCGGCAAGGCCGGCATGGTCGCGATCAGTGAACTTGTGAGATCGAGTCACTATGAGCACATTAGTATTTGTAGTAGAATGAAGTGCTTCCAGATGTGACGTGGAATGAGCCATAGGGATAGGCGTGGGCCGCCAGCCCTTGCAATGTTAACAGCGTTTGAGCGTTGTTGTTGTGGTGGTGACGGAGGAGGTATGACCTACTGATTGCTTGTTGGAATTGAGTTTAATGTGTGAAGATGAGGGTGAGATGGAGCGGATGTCGTGGAATTTGCGGAGTCAGGGACTGGAAGCTAGGTATGATCAGCTTTCAAGAAGACCTCACGAGACCAGAAGCTTTGACCAATGATGGCGTATTCGGGCATGGAGCCACTGTGACGAGACGCAGTGGGGTGTTTCCGGGAGCGTACCTTGCAGAAAAGCACTCAATTCGAGCACACTTACAGCTGCAGTCGATGTTGATGTTATGCTTTGGGTTGGTTGTGCCGATTCAGAAGATAAGGGTAGGACAAAGCACGCGACGCTGGTGGTGTCAGGAGCGGGGTTGACGCGGAGCTCACCTCTATACGACAACTGTAAATTTAGTTCCAGCTGTCCAACGAAGCTTCTGGCAAGCTGCCAGCTGTATCGATCTGTGTTCTCCCGGTTGCTACGGCGGATTGAGGCTGCTGCTGCGACGGATCGGCGGTTCCTGGATGCTGCAACGAAGAACAGCTACGTCACTTGACGAATTGCGCGTCGTCTGAACATTGATGAGCTTAAAGCTCGCCAGGACAAGGGATGCGTCTTAATCAACTCCAGCCATCTCCACCATCAATTGGAACCGCCCAATTCATCTGCGATTTAAGCACACAGCGCCCGTGAGGGGAGCTGACTACAACAGTGCGCCGTTGCTCTTCTGCGGCGCTTCTTACCCCAGGTTTCAGCGCTTGTAGACCCACACCCAAGCGGGTCTTGGCCGATTGGGATAGCGTTGGTTTGAGCCGTGGACGCCCAAGAGATCAGGTGACAGTGGTGGGATGGCCGGACCACCCAATGACACAGCGCTCGATGGACGCCGCGTTTCTCCGAGGCCGGCGGGAGATGCTTCGAAATCACTTTGCGATTTTCGCATGAGGCACTGACGCTCCGTTCATCACCTCCTTTCTGCCTTTCTCACCGCCATATACCCCTCGAAACCTTCGCAGAACACGACACTTCCAAACAGCAGGCCTCAGAGGCACAAAATTCACCATGACACCCCGCACGCTTCTGCTTGCCCCGCCGTCCATATCCGCCCACCCTGAGGTCTTGGACAAAACATACGAGATCCACGATCGCACTTCGACGGACTTGCAGATGCTCGATCGTATAGCAGCAGGCCTCGTCCAACTTCCAGCCTCTACCTATGACGTCGTCCTGCTCCTCACAGACGCCGATGGCACGACGCGCGAGAGTCACAAACTTTTGGGAAGGGACATAATGACCAAGGTGGCCTCCGCCCTAAAGGCTGGCGGTGTGTTGAAAGGAGCTGTAGATTCTTCGGAGAAGACGGAGGCCATATTGGCTGGACTTTCTGAGGGTCTAGACGGCATGGTCAAACCAGAGGCAGTCGAGAGCGTATCAATACCCTTGAAGTTAGGCAAAAAGAAGACAAATGGCGTAGCAAATGGCATGAACGGACATGCAGATGGAGTGAACGGGACGAATGGCGCAGTCAATGGTAACGGCACTGTTATATTGAACAACAAGCGCAAAGAACCGGAGCCCGCGCGGCCTCTAGGCGTTGGCTTCGTGGACTTCAGCGACGACCTGGACGAACTGGTCACTGGCGAAGACGATGAGCTCATCTCTGAAGATGATCTGCTCACAGCGGAGGACCTTGCTGCTCCAATCATTCAACGTAAGTCCCTAGATCTGCTCTATGCCCGCCCAGTCCACTCTAACATGTTTGCAGCACCAGACTGCCGTCCCAAAGCCGGCAAGCGGCGCCGTGCCTGCAAAGACTGCACATGCGGTCTGAAAGAGAAAATTGAAGCCGAAGACGCCACAAAGCGCTCCAATGCCGACGCAGCCCTCAACACGCTCAAACTCGATACCAACGATCTCGCAGAGGTGGACTTCACAGTACAGGGCAAAGTTGGAAGCTGCGGGAACTGTGCGCTGGGTGATGCATTCAGGTGTGATGGCTGCCCCTACATTGGGCTGCCAGCATTCAAGCCGGGTGAGGAGGTTAGGCTGCTCAACAATGATGTCCAGCTTTGAGGGTGCGGTTCAGAAACAATAGTCAATGCATAGCGTGGGTTAGGGACATAGAATAGGCGGCACAGCTTCAATAGCTCCCACGACAAGTGGCACGGCGTTATGGATAAAGGTTTAGGCATGGTGAATGGCATCAACTAAAGAATAATCTGATTGTTGTTATGAAATAGAACTACCGCTTTAAAATAATGAAGGGCTCTGTTTTAGGAAAGACGTGACCGATCAAAGGAAAGCTTTACTCTCCCTGTCATCCCTCTCAGGCGTCACACTCTCAACCTCCCGCTCCCGCTCCCAATACCTCCCCCGCATCGCCGCCTTCCAACTCCCCATCCCCCACGTCCTTCGCCCCCTCGAACTACCCTTCCCTTCTCCTTCAGCCATCGCACTAACGACCTTCTTCCCCCGACTCTCTCCAACACGCACGTGCTCTGGGCTCGCGCCATTCGCATCCGTCAGGACGCTCAACGGTGTACGTTCCCTTCCTCTTTCGCTCTCAGCACCAGGTGTTTCTTCTGACCGACCGAGCGAGCCTCCAAGAAGTGAGAGTCCCAATCCCTGAGCGACGCTATGCTGATCACCGAGCTGGCGAGAAGGCGTCCGAGGACCAATAGTCGTGTCCCTTTTCTGCTTCTCCTTCTGCGTCTGCGTCAACTGCACCAATCGACTCTGTCTCGCGGAACTATTCATCCTCCCATTACTCGTCCTGAAGCCAATCGAACTGCTCGCCAGCTCCTCAATCGTCGGGTCTTCTTCGAGGCCGTAGTTGAGGATGTTGCCAGACATGTCGCGCTCGAAGAGCGAGGGCTCTGTGTCTTTGCTCTGGAGGTTGCTGGCGCGGTGGGATTTGCGGTTGTCGTTGGTGAGGCTGATGGAGTCGAAGTAGGGGTATGCTGAGGATTGGGTGCGGGAGCGGTCGCGGCCGTGTTTTGTGGTCGAGTTGGAGCGGGAGTGCCGGGATTTGTTGGATGTTTGGCGTGAAAGGGTGCTGGTTCGGTTTTGAGCCTGCCTTTGTGTACTTGAGCGGGCTGTTATGCGGGACTGGGTGCGAGTGTGTCGGGCTGGACGGTGGCCTATAGCTGTTCTTGGGCGTTCGGGAGACGTCGATATGGAGGTGACTTTGGTCTTGCCTTTTGCCTTTGCGGCGACCTTTGAATATTCGAGACTGTACGTTGAGGAGCGGTTCTCCTTGCCACCATGTTCAAGGGCGCGAGAGTACGGCGTTGGATCTCTCTTGCTGGTGGGTTTCGGCTTACTATCTCTTCTGTTCTCTCGTCTGCTCTCACGCTTGCTCCTGCTTTTGTTCAGATTCAGGGGCGGTAAGGTATACGGGCTCGGCGTGATGGTGTCCCTCTGCTTGGAGTACTCTTCGATCTCTTCTTCTTCAGACGAATACTGGCTGGCGCTCATCTCAGCATCCTCGTAGATTTTACTGCCCGTCAGGCTGTTCAGGCTCGCCTTTAGTTCATTTGCGCGTAGACTCTCACGAGTGCTTGCTCGTCGAGCAGTTGTGGGGCGTGCGGGTACTGCGGTGCCTGGTCTGTCGTACCTCTTGTAGACACGATCATTGCTGACAATGTTTGTTGTATGTCGGGTGAAGGATCTTTGCGTTGGAGGTTTACGAAGGCTTCCTGCAACTGCTGGTTGTGGCTCCACTGACGGTGTCTGTGATGGCTTTCGGATTCTCAAGCTGTCTGGTAGGCTTCTAGCGTTCTCCTTGTCGTAATCTTCAGGCAGGGTAGCCACTCTAGCCGCACTGAGAGGAGAAGGGGCCGGCTGCGCGGGTGGGGCAGATTCGTTGCTGTATGGCGGTGACTTGTAGCTTGATGAAGACATCCTGGATGTGCCTGCTCCAAAGAAGGGCGACTGTGCAGATGCGCGCTTCTTGATCCAGCTGAGCCGCTTCTGATCAATGGGACGCTCGTCGGCAACACTGTTTCTCACAGACGATCTATTTCGCCTATGACTCTTCCCTCCGAGGGTACTACGATCCACTAGGCTTGCGCAGGTCGAAGATACGATACGTATACTTTGTCGCTTGTCCATAGGTGTGGTCAACTGCGTTGTGTGTCTGGCTGCCGATGGTTGCGGGAAGGCAGAGTGCCCGGGATTCAGAATGCTCGTAGACGTTGAGGTGGCAGAACTTGTACTCAGACGCTTTCGGAAAGACGAAACGTTATTGCTGCTCTGGGATGGCGAGTATGTGTGTCGACCGTGCCCTTTGCCAGTCAGACGTCGATGGAGAGGTAGACCCGAGCTGCGGTGCGAATCTCGATACACTGCTGTCGTTCGCCTTCGCTGCTTACTTGGAATGTAGGACCTGTCTGACTCTCGTCGTGCCATCTCGGTTGGTATCCTCATCGAGTCCGCAGGTCGATGAGAGGGTCCAGCATCATCTTTAAAGCCAAATGCGGAATGTTCAAAGCCCGTTGCTTCCAGCTCTGCAATCGAACTAGACGCCGAATGGCCTCCTTTCTCCAAGTCGAGGGCAAGCTGAGGAGGGTGATCAGGTGTTCGCTCTAAAGAATTGACTTCGGATTCTCCCTTGTCCACATCCTCAAGTGTTCGATCCGGGCTTTCCCAATCATCTTCCCTCAAGATTGGGCATGGGCGTGATATGTCTGCCTTCATGGGACTTCTGGGACCCTTAGGGCTGATATAACCTTTGGCGTTCTTCTTACGTCTGCGAAGACACCGTGCTAGCGCAAGTACGATAATCAAGGCAATCAGTGCACCGAAAATAGACCCGATCACGATCCCGGCTGTCCTGCCACTTGACGAATGGGCCTCATGAGTCCCTTTGATTGTCCCAGATTCGCTAGGTGGTGACACGCTGGTGGTTGAGTCACCGCCACCCGAATAAGTGTTGGTACCACTGCCGAAAATGTTAAAATGGAAGATCTGCGAATCTGATTCTTTGCCGTCATGCGAGGTCGCGCTCAGCTTCGCTTCAATATCTCCTGGTGCATAGTCTTCTGGTACCGTGCCATATATTGTGAACGTTGCTGGATTGAATTGAAGCCATCTTCCGAGGGGCCCAAGATCCACTGACGAAGAGACGTCATCAGTAGCGAAGATTGACCTGGAAATCTTGTACTCGAAGCGTTGCCCTGCGGTAACATTTAAGGTGCCAATTTCTTGGACGAAGAGCACAGACTTGAAAATTAAGCTGATCAACTTCATTGCACTGTCTCCGTATCTGTCCTTTGCAGTAACAGTGATGTCCTGCGACATCAGCCCTGCAGGAGGGAGACCTGTGATTTCGAGTGTTCGGTCGTTGAAGGTCAACCAGGACGGTATGTCGCTTGTAACAGCGACATCACCGTCCGCAACAGAGTTGTTGTCGAGGAAGAGTTGACTGCGGAGGTCTGTAATCGACACATGTTCGCCTTTGGTGAAGCTCGACGTTTCCTGCATTGGCCTAAATGATAGCTGGTGGTTGCTGACGACGAGTGTGAAAGAGAGTGACGCCAAAGCAAAGCCGTCTCTATCAGCCGCTATTAAGATTATGTCGAAAGACTGTGGACCTGAAGTCAAGGGAGGTGTGGTCCCAGCAAAGTGCAGTGACGGTGCGTCAAAGCTGATCCAAGCGGGAAGAGGAGTATGATCCGCAAGCGTTGCGTGGTATGAGAAGCTGTTGCTCGTATCTTGGAAGGCATCTAGAGGGAACTTGAGATCGAGCGGCTTCGAGGGTGCGATAGTCAAAGTCTTAGGTCCTAACAGAAGACCAGCGCTAGCGAGCGATTGGGATATGTTATTATTCGCTGTAGGCTCGCGATCGTTGGAGACAAGCAATGTCGATTCCATGGTGGTTACTGCCCCAGCTTCCCCAGCTGCCGATATGCTGAACGTAGCTTTACCCAGGTCTTTAGGTCCTGGCGTACCCCATAGTGTCCTATTACGGCCGTTGAGAGAGAGCCATGATGGGCTCCCGATCAGGGAGTATTGTAATTTGTCTGGGTCGGGTTGAAATGTAGTGGAGGCAAATTGAAAGGTGTAAAGCTCTCCAACCCATGCGACTGGTGGTAATTGAGCGTCCAGTGGGTAATTGACTTGAGGTGCCGCCCTGGCTGTCGCGATAAAGACGAGCAGCAACCCGAGACTCATCATTATCGCTCTATCGTCCAACGAATTAGTACATATTGCCCGAGGTAGAGGTAACATCATGACGATTGGACTTACCGTATCGCCATCATGGAGAGACTTCAGATGAGCCAAACTTTGCGAGGTTCGAGAGGGAGGATGACGGGTTGAAAACTGCCATCTGAGACATACAGCCATCCTTTTTCCTGGAATAATGGAATTCTATGGCGCGTCGAACGCGTCGCGCGTTCAGACGGCTAGCCTTACATTTGCCGTGGGGAAGACATTGGATGGAATGAATAAGTAAGAGCGAGGTAGGACGAGAAAGGGATGCAGGCCTTCCAGCCACTTCACCAACATCCACCAAAGTCTCGGTAGATGTGTGGGCTCTTCTCTCATTTCTCGAGTTTTAATGACATGCTCGGATTGTTCATTCGCTTTCTGATAAAAGCGATGAACAGGCAGGCTGGCTTGCAAGTTTTGCCAGCCCACAACTGAATGCAACAACAGCCACCCATTTCTACTGCTATGTAAAAAAAAATCAGGAATGTTACTGAGATCGTTTTACCCTTGTGGTTCGATTTCGCTCCTTCGTGGAAGTGTACCTGGACTTTCGGATTTGGGCGTTGAGCAGATAGCTGTTCGGGTCTTCATCGCCCTTGTTACATGCAGGCGGCAATTCATGTCGATCGGGATAGATTCCCTCAAAAGCTAGGTGTGCTAGCCAACTTCGATTGATACAGCGACCCGGTGTGCGTTGTATTACAGGTCGTGCAGACAACGTGGATCCGTCCGCAAGCATGTTCTCGCGGAAAGTCTGCCCGATGGACTCATTTCGGGGCGAACGACCCCCTTCTCAATCAGACTTAGCATTGAGATGGGCATTGGGTTGTGAGCGAGCAAAGTGAGCAGAGTGGAGGACTGCTCGGTTTTAGGGAGACCTAATCCCAAGGTAGGTTAGATGTTACACGTGACAGCGTTCTAGTGGGTCGTGCTTTCCTCGCGAGGCGACGCGGCTACCATCCCACAATCAAAAGTAGCACTACATTGGAAGATGACATTCGCATCATGAGCTCACAACTCAGTTTGAATCTTTCCCAACGCACAAGCTGGAGCCACCAACTGGATCCTATCACCAACTCGAGCGCAACGAGGTATCCTGCAACATCGATGATTGTGGGCGAGCAGCATGCCTGGGAAGAGAAAGCGCCACTATGATGTAGATTTTACCCTACGCCGAGTTTTCGGCAAACGCAACTTCAGGTAATTCACCTAGAATCTGATGGTTTGGTTCTACCTAACTAATAGCTACTCAGACCGCTCCAACGCGACGTAATAGCAGCCACACTTGAAGGCGAAGATGTCTACCTTCAAGCTGCAACCTCTTTCGGAAAGAGCTTGTGCTACCAGCTTCCAGCTGTCGTTGATTTTGGCAGTACGTCTGGTCCTCTCGTGTGTAGCTATCGCTCTGACCACTAAAGTCACCATCGTCATCTCTCCGCTCCTTGCTCTTATGGTACGTTGAAAAAGATCTATCCACAACGTCACGCGATGTTGACCGTACATCAGAACAACCAAGTAACTGCCCTCCGAAAGGCCAATATCCGGGTAGAAACCATCAACAGTACCACCACAGCAACAGCAAAGGCCAAGATCACCGAGGATCTCCAATGTGGCCACCCTCTTACCCGGCTTCTCTATGTCACTCCGGAGTACTGCCAGCTCGACTACTTCCGCAAACTTCTCCGCATAGTGTATTCCCAGCGAGAACTAGCGCGTATAGCCGTCGACGAAGCCCATTGTATTAGCGAATGGGGTCACGACTTCCGGCCTTCCTTCCAACAACTATCCTACTTCAAGACCGAGTTTCCAGATGTGCCCATCATGTGTCTCACTGCGACCGCGACCGCGCGGGTCAGGGAAGACATCATCGACACTTTAGGTCTCGATTCATCCACATTGAGGTTCTTCAAGATGACGACTTCCCGGCCGAACCTGCACTACGAAGTTCGATTTAAAAACGATGAAGACGACCATTACCCAAATTTTCTAGCGTGGATAAGGGCTACCCATGCTCGACGCGCCTCCAACGCCGAGCGCGTATCTCAACTCCAGTCTCAGAACCAGCGTACCGACAACGTCTCAGGCATCATATACACACTCTTCCGCAAAGACTGCGAACTTCTCGCCTCCCGTCTCCGCTCGGATGGTATAGGAGCCAAACCCTACCACGCAGGCCTCCCGCACACAGAGAGGGCAGACGCACTAGCAGGCTGGGTGGAGAACCGACCAGGCTACGATGTCATCGTCGCTACCACCGCGTTCGGCATGGGCATCGATAAAGAAAACGTACGGTTCGTCGTTCACTGGCAGATCCCCAAGTCCTTCGAAGGTTTCTACCAGGAAGCCGGTCGTGCAGGTCGGGACGGGAAAGCCAGCATATGCATACTCTATTACGGCCGTGAAGACGTGGACAGAGCTACGCAGCTTATGTCGAGGGACCACGCTAAGCAACCTACCAAAGGTGCTGGAGCGGCGGCGCAACAGCAGCAGTTCATTCATCGCGGGCAATCGTTAGAGGCCTTGATGAACTATTGCGAGGCGACGAATAAATGTCGGCATAAGCTGATTGCGAACTACTTTGGCGATGAAGAGGTGCCTCCGTGCGACTTCGCGTGTGACTGGTGTAAGGATGCGGAGGCTTTGGTGAAGCGGAAGGAGGAGAGGTTGGCGCCTAAAGAGTGGGTCAGTACGCAGCGCGAGTTGGGACGGTATGCGGTTGATGAGTATGATTGTTAGCTATGGAGAAGTTGTTTTCATTGTATCTGATGGAGTAAGAAGGCATTATAAGCATAGCATATGAATGGGCGTGGAAAATAAGGGAACGATGAGTAATGAAACTCGTATGATCTTCAAGGTTCATTCATCCGGACTGGGGGCACATATATTGTATTAAGATCCCTTAATCGAGATCCCACTTCTGTCGTGTTTAGAGACTGAAGCGCTTCTAGACAGTAATCCACTTTGGTTGTACCCCCCTGCCCGGGGACATGCTGCGTAAATAGGCAGTCCATACTTAGAATGAAACCCTCGCCATGACAGCTTCTGTTCATGATTGCCCTCATAGATCAATTATAGGAACCTAATCGTATCTTCATTCATATGAATCTCAAGATTCTATCTTTTTAGCACGCCACCAATACTCTAGAAAGGCTTCCCACTTATTTGATTATAAGTGCAGCGGACGGTACGAACCCAGCCTCCTTCAGAGTCATGCCAAAATCTGTCCGATCGAACGTCTTCTTGGGGAAGGTTGTGTTGAAAGTGTTGACTTGTACGCCATCCTGTTCCATCGCGTGAGCTACCTCGAACAGCGTTGTCTCGACAGGGAAGGTCTTCGTCACGCGGCCGGATGGTGTCTGGAGAGCTAACCGCGTCTCGGTGTACGCTGAAGCGGGCTTCGAGGTCGTCGGTCCTGAAGACGTTGGGCCAGACGGCTCAGCGACTGGGGGCGGGGGAGCCTGGCCTGCTCGAGCAGCCTTCTCGATATCTGCTTTTCGCTTGCGCTCCTGCTTGTCTGCTTCCAGCTTCGCCAGGACACGCTTCTTAGCATCTTCTTCCGCCTTCTTTTCTCGCTTCTTCTCGGCGGCTTCTTTCAGTCGCTCCTTCTTTTCTAATGCCTCCTTAGCGTCCTGAGACTCCTTTGTCGCCTTCATGCGGATCTGCTCGTTCTTCTTGCGGTCGATCTTCTCCTGCTCGGCCTGGGTGGCGCGCTTGTCAGCCAGCCGGGCCTTCATCTCCTCCAGACGCTGCTTCTTCTCCTCTTCTGTCAACGGCTTGATTTCTACGGTCGACTCGGAGAAGTTCTCGTGGCCAGACTTGGAAGCGTGGAACTCGGCTTGAGCTACCGACTTGAACAGCTTTCCACAGTCGTCGCACTGGAGAGACTGTGCTTGCTCGCCAGGCTTCGGGTCTGCGGGCGCCTCCTCTGCTGCTTTGAGGTCTTCGAGGGACTTGTCTGAGTTCTCGCCTAGCCAGTCGACGGCGCTGCCGAGATCACCGTTCGACTTCTTGAGGGCGTAGGCGGCCTTCTCGCGCTCGAAGCCCATATCGACGAGGTTATCAATGTCCGCCATTGTGAACGGTCTAAGTAGTCGGCGTTGGTGATGTGCGATTTGGGGTGTTTGCGTAGGGTGAAAAGTCTGTGAAGGTGAACAGGTGAAATGGATAGATTTCGTGGTCGTTGTTCGTGGATGACAGGCAGTAGCTACCTATGGTAGTGGGGCTTTATAGTAGCACAAGCGTCCCAAGTGAAGCCACCCTTTGCGTTTACGTCGCAAGCGCAAGCAAGTCGTAGCGACACTTTGTGCAAATTCGGAAATTTTAGATCTGTCAAAGCAATTCTGTCCATGAAATCACGAAGGCGCGCGCATTGTTTTCCAGAGTCCGACGCAGCGGCAAGCTAGTCGGAAGCTCAGCGCTGACGTATTAAACAAGCGAACGGCTTAGCCAGGTTCCTGGACTGCTTCATCACTACCGCACAAGACACACTCCGACATTCACCACACCCTACGCTTACCGCATAGACCTCACACCCTACCCTCTCATAGAGCGAACATCTACCCACACCGCCCGCCGACCCTGCGAACGCTCATTGCACCGCTGCCGCCGAATCGCAGGCTACGCCGCACTTTACGTCTGATTACCAAGAACCTGTCTCCACACATCCAACACCAACACCATGTCTGTCGAGCTTGACCCACCGGAGCTTGGCTTCAAGAGTGAGTCTGGCCAGATCAGCAGATGGAGAAGGAATACTGAAGCGCATTAGGGCCATTCCAGCAAGAGGTCTCGCAGGTGCTGCGTCTCAAGAACCCCCATAGCGACCCTGTCGCGTTCAAGGTAAGAGACATTCCACGCCTATGCGCTCTAAGCGCTATCAAGCCCAAAATCGGTTCTCGAATGGTCGACTGACGCTTCACAGGTGAAAACCACGGCGCCGAAACAGTACGAACCCCCTCTCGACGAGTACCCCCACTTGGCTGATATTGGATGATGCAGGTACTGCGTGAGGCCGAACTCTGGTCGCATTGAGCCTGGAAAGGATGTCGAGGTTCAGAGTATGCAATGGCCCTCAAATCGCGCCCCCGCGGGATGGCTGCAGCTGGCTGACGTATGACCACAGTTCTCCTCCAGGCGATGAAGGAGGATCCTCCGCCAGACGCAAAGTGCCGTGACAAGTTTCTGGTGCAATCGGTCGCGGTCTCCGCTGATAAGGAGTTCACAAACGTAGCATCTATTGTATGGATCCTCCGCAGAAAACGTGGGACACGCTGACGTAGGACATGCAGTGGTCGCACATCGAGCAGACCTCCAAGTCATCAATCCAGGAGAAGAAGATTAGGGTCCTCTTTCTGGCCGCGGACGACGTCACATCGACGCCAAAGACCAACGGAGTGCGCGACCATTCCATCCTCCCCTCGCCGAGCCCCGAAGCCGTTACACCCCAGCGTGGTTCGTCCGAAGCACCCGTTGGCTCCGTTTCGCGCCCCGAGCAGCGGCCCGCTGATAGCAAGAACTTGGGAGAGATTCGAGAATCGTCGTATACCCCGGCTTCCTCTAGCGTCAAGTCAACGGTGGCTGCAGCTGCTGCAAGTGTCGCTAATGCAGTTCCCACGTCCTCTGATGATCTCCAGCGTCAGCTCGCCGACGCCAAATCCACCATCGCAGACCTCCGCACAAAACTCGAGAGCTCCGCAAGTGGCCTGCGCCAGCGAAAGCCCGAGTCAGCCAAGGAAGCCAAGGAGCAGCTGGCAACAGCCATCCAGCAGGCGCCGGGTGGTCTTTCTGTACAGATCACGGCTGCTCTCTGTCTGCTGAGCTTCTTGATTGCTTACTTTTTCTTCTGAGCCGCTCCCCGCAGAAGGAGCCCATGCAGCACCCCCTCAAGCTATGCCGTGCGCCAACGGCGGCCCCGGATTTTCGACGAGAGGAGAAGAGTGTGGGGTTGTCAGGTGATGACGATGTCTGGACACGGCTGACGTGAAGAGCATCTGGATCGAAATCGGATGGCGTTGTCGAAGGTTAATTCCTTTTTTTGTGTTCACCTGCGTGATTATTTTCTCTGGAGCGGAGAAGCGGCTTCTAGATAGCTTCCAATGGGGCACCTAATTCCTGTCTTGGTTTGTGGAGCATATTGGAGAGGCTGAGAACCTGTCAAGCACATCATGTTCACAGCAAAGGCGCGCTTCTGTATCAACACTTCACACAATATGATTTGTTCATCCCGAAACTCTGGTGCCGCGTGCACATAGAAGAATGGTCACGAGAGGACGGCCAACGGAGCGGCTCGTGTTGTGCAGTGTGGGGGAGCATGGTTGCGGAGATTTCTATTGGAGATGCATGTCGTAGCCTTGCAGCCCCTCGTGAACTGTTCTCATCCCACATATGCCATGCCCGCGCAATTGCTCGCATTGCATCTGGCTGCATGGAGTGCTTCGAGATCCATGTTACAGGGATTGCATGTAGTGGGACGTTTGCCCCACGTTCACCCGATCTCTCGCCGAACTTACTGACTCAATATGATTTCTAGGGCAAAATACTTCCAAGACATGCGCTTTCTACTTAAACACTCGACTCCCCTCCAAACCAGGCCCGCACTCCAATTCTTTGCTCTACACACCAACAGTCAAGATGTGCGGCATCTTTGCTTGCCATTGGTATGCGCCCTCAACTTTTCTTTGCCTCCAATGTTCCCTCCATTGCCCCTCGCTACAAAAGTGTTCAGTCACTAACACGTCCAAAGTCACCCAGATGTGCAGAAATTCAAGTCGACCGCCCTGAAGATGGGCAAGGCGTGAGTCTCCCGCCTCGATATTGCCTCTATCGCGTACTGACTCACCGCAAAGCGTCCGACATCGGGGCCCTGACTGGAGTGAGCAAGCCCTTACGCTTTGCGCCGGGACGAGATAACTGAGACAGATAAGGTGGCAATTGGATTGCGAACAGCACGAGTAAGCTCAGCAGCTTCAGCTAGTAGGGACACATTACTGATTGTGCACAGTCCTGGTACACGAGCGATTGAGTATCGTCGGCGTCGGTATGCGGTCACACGACAGCTTCATCTTGGTGGAGGCTTACAACGAGCAGACTCTGGGGCCCAGCCGCTGGTCAACGACGACGAGACGATTTCTCTGGCTGTCAATGGCGAGATCTACAACCACCGTATCCTGCGCAAGACCCTGAAGACGCCGTACAACTTCAAGACACACTCGGATTGCGAAGTCATCATTCCACTGGTGAGGGCACAAGGGTCACCATGGCTATGGAATTTGAGGCTAATACCTTCTAGTACCTCGAATATGATCTGGACACTCCTCGACATCTGGACGGCATGTTCTCATGGGTTCTGCATGACAAGAAGCAAGATCGTGTCATTGCGGCGCGAGATCCCATTGGAATTACTACATTCTACCTGGGACGGTCAAGCAAAACGCCCGGAGCCGTGTACTTTGCCTCTGAGCTGAAGTGCCTGCATCCAGTATGCGACGACATCATCTCATTCCCACCCGGCCATATCTACGATTCGAAGACCGACAAACTCACGCGCTATTTCGACCCAAAGTGGTTGACCAACCCTACTACCATACCCACGAAGCCAGTAGACTACAAGGAGCTGAGGACAACGTTCGAGAACTCGGTGCGAAAGCGGCTAATGGCCGAAGTGCCGTACGGTGTGCTGCTTTCCGGAGGACTTGACTCGAGCTTGGTCGCATCCATTGCCCAGCGAGAGACACTGCGAATGAACGGGGAGGCGAAGAAGCGGCAGGCCGCAACCAACGGCGCAGCCAACGGCTATGAGGCAGACGGACACGCTGCTGGCCATCTCGTGGGTATCGATGACTCCAACCAGCTTGCGACGGTACAGGTTCTGCCCCAGCTCAACTCGTTCTCGATAGGACTTCCAGGCGCACCAGATGCAAAAGCAGCTGAAGAGGTAGCAAAGTTCTTAGGGACGAAGCACCACACCTTCACATTCACGATTGAGGATGGTCTCAACGCCCTTTCAGACGTCATCTTCCACCTCGAATCATTCGACGTGACTACGATTCGTGCCTCAACACCTATGTTCTTGCTGAGCCGTAAAATCAAGGCATTGGGAGTCAAGATGGTTCTTTCAGGAGAGGGCAGCGACGAAATCTTCGGCGGTTATCTTTACTTCCACAACGCTCCAGACAAAGCAGCATTCCATCAAGAGACCATCCGCCGTGTCCAGAACTTACATCTCGCAGATTGTCTCAGAGCTAACAAGTCAACTTCCGCCTGGGGTGTGGAAGCCCGTGTCCCCTTCCTTGACAAGAAGTTCCTCGAAGTCGCCATGAACATCGACCCAGCTGACAAGATGATCACGAAAGACCGCATTGAGAAGTACATCCTGCGCAAAGCTTTCGACACCACCGACGAACCCGAGACTCCCGCTTACCTACCGGATAACATTCTTTGGAGGCAGAAAGAGCAGTTCTCTGACGGTGTGGGATATGGCTGGATTGATGCGCTGAAGGACACTGCGGCGGAAAACGTCACGGATGAGATGATGAAGAACCCGAAGCCTGAGTGGGGTGACGATATCCCGGACTCGAAAGAGGCGTATTGGTATAGGTGTATGTTCGACGAGCATTTCCCATCGTACTGCGCGTCTACGGTCATGAGGTGGACGCCGACGTGGAGCAAGCAGACCGACCCTAGCGGACGGTAAGTAAAGCATCTTCAACTGTGGGTGTGAAGCTAATAGTATTGTAGTGCCATCTCGATTCACGCCCAAAAGTACGAGACTGCAAAAGACTAAGTATGAACACTCAGATACAGTCGAAGCTCTAGATCATCATACCCTTTTATTACAAGCGTTTTGGAGCTGGTGTCAGGATCTCCTTACAAGGTACTGTCATTTTGGGTCGTGTCTGCGTTCACAAATAGACTGCTTGCTCGCCTTCGTTGGTTTCCTATATCTAGCATAGCAAGAGTAGGGACTTCTTGTACACAAAGAATGATAATCCTTATGATTCTTAAAATTGTTTTATTCATTCCAGATGCTAGATACTGTAGTCGGATTACCCTATGGAAGCGCTTCGTCCATCAAACACTACTTAGGTGGGATCTCGCTCAAACGACCACAGCGCTTCAGGAATCGTAATACGATATCTACATCGACTCATCTAACCCATCCCCCCCTCAAGCGTCACAAATCAGATCGAAATCCGGAAACTCCGGATCCTTGCCAATGTTCTTGCTCGCGACCCCAGTATTGAAATCCTTGACCGTCGCGCTGCTCTGCGCGGCATTGCACCTCTCTTTCTGCGCATCGCATTTGCTCACTGTCAGATCTCCTTTGTTGCCGGCGGCGTTGGCGGCTTGCGAACAGGCGTTTGCTTGGTTGTCGCAGGTGCGTTGGGAGGCGGTTTGGAAGTCGGTGAAGGAATTGCCGTCGACCTGTTGTCTGCGTTAGTATACGTGATTTTGGGATCATATTGGCTGGGTCGTGGACGTGGATGTGAAAATGGAAGGGAACGTGGATGGAGGTACCTCAAACGGCCTCTTCGGGTCCCCCGAATTCGTGATCGGGGATGCTTGCTGGCCCCCCAGGTCGTCTTTGAAAGTTTGCAGATCTGAGACCTGGCGTAAGAAGAGCGTGTGTAGTGGCATGAGGTGTGTGTATTCTTCGGAGACGAGGGCGGGTTGTGGGGATGCTGTGCTGAGCGTTGGGAGGGCCAGCATGCCTAGTATGATGGAGAGCAGAGAGTGTGGTAGCATGGTGAGCTTCATTCTGGGAAAGTTCTAGCGTTGGGAGTGGATAGGGTTGTAGATGTGGTCGCGAAAGGTCGTCCAGAATGTTGTCGATGTCGCAAAGTCGAAGAACTTCGTAAAGTCGAAAGGAAGCACAATCCACTTAACCGCCGACCTCTCACAGCGCATAGCCAGCCCTACGGCAGGTAAGACGACATCTCGTGCTCAAACCGTTTGGTCCACGTCCACACTTCCCCGATCCGGCAGTTTCCTGGCGAGGATGCGACAATTTTGAAACATTAAGAGAGGCCCCTCGAATTTCGAAGCGCTGGCACACACAACGTGACCAATCCTGCAGCCGATCCTTATGCGCTTGAACATGAACACCAGATCAGGAAAGACTCCTGCGGGCGTAACATGGCGCAGAGAGGATAACATGATGAATGTGTTGACTTTGATCAATTTTGGATTTTGCTAGATGCTTGCATTACAACCTTTAACGACTCGCAGATAGCTTGTCGCTGACAGGATTTGAACTGCAAGGAGCGACGTGAAGAAAATAGAATATCTTCATCAAGTAGCTGACCTGGTCGAAGCCGGTCAGCCCTTCCATTACATGGGTGATATGTGTAAATGTACGGTTGTGCACCTCAATTTCTTAATTAAACAAATGCCCGCCAAAAGCGCTAAAGAAAACTTGATAGTGGGTGGTGTCGTCCCAGTATATGGTTGTGAGAGCGGCCGTAGAGTTGTAGTGGAGAAGATGCAGAGCATACGCTGTAAATGCGATGAGAACGCCAAATAACACCAACATTCAAGAGCTGATCCTCCGCTTGAGTCGAGTATTAGATCCTTGAGGACATTGTACCGTAGAGTCAAGTGGTGTCGATCGTTTCGCAATGCTGAATGTGTATCTCTGAGTAATTCTCCATCGCGCACCCCAGGAAATAGTAAGTAATCGTTGGTATCGTGAACGAGCCTTCTGCAAGACTACTCTATGTACGTGATCCGGTGAGGGACGCATCTAGAAGTTGGCCGCCGCGTTCGGTCGTCCACCAGGGTTGTGATACTGCTCGAGGTTCGATTGGAAGGGGCTGTTGGGACTGGTACCGGCGGGCTTATCACCAAGGGCAGAGCCAGTGCCAGCCATAAGGTCGGCATCGTCGTCCGTGATGTGCTTCTTGCGACCCCAGATGCGCCAGCAAACGATGGCAATGCCGCCCAAAAGAATGGCACCGCCAACACCGCCAACGACACCACCAATGATCTTCTTCTTGGAATCACTCAGACCGCCGCCGCTACTGTCGCTGCCCCCGTTGCTCAAGCTTGCTGGGTCTGTCACCTGGACCGAGCCGGTCGTGATGACAGCAGTCCGAGAGCCGACTGAAAGAGAAGAGCTCACTTGGCCGTTGCTGAGGGTCTGAATTACTACCGAAGTGAATGGTTCGAGTGAGGTCGCGACCTGGAAAGAAGTTGATACGACTGGGGTCTTGCTTGTTTTCGAGGGAGCTGATGTTGAGGAAGGTGCGGGTGTCGAAGATGCGCCAGCGCTCGATTCTGGTGTGGACGGAGCGGCAGTGGAGGACGGTTGGTCGTCGGATGATGATTCGGGAGGAGTTGGTGCGGGTGTGGGTGTTGGAGTGTCAACTGGGGTCGATGAGGGTGCCTCTGACGATGGCGCCGCAGAGCTCTCTTCTGTGGAAGTCGATGAGGGTGCTGCGGAGTTGCCGGTACCAGCCTGTCGCTTGTATCCTTGATGCAAATACGCTTCGATGCCATCGATGTGGAGGGCCTCTTCAATATTCATGGCCGACGAGAGCGCCATGAGCGCGCAGAGGGTGTAGAGGAGCCACGATTGCCGCATTGTGCTTAGCATGTTTGTGGTGTTGAGGAAGCGAAAATGAGCGGGTTTGTGGAGGCTGAAGGCGCTCGATGCGTCGATATTGATCGCGTGTGTCAAGATTATTAAAGGGGTATTGGTGAAGAAATCGGCGTGCAACAGTTGCTATTGTCACTGGAGCGAGTGAAGAGATGGATGCACAGGAGGAAACGAGAGAAACGAATGGCTCTCGGGTGCGGGTTGTACGGGAAGGCGTGATGAGTGAGCAGGGTGAGAAGGCAAGAAGGTTCAACAGAGGCTGCAAAGCGGACTACGCGCATATCACGTGGAGGCTATAATTGGCGACTTCCGCGGATGCCCAGGTGAATGAAGCGAGGCCCTCCAGCCTAACCTTAACACCTGTCACCCGTGCGCTGGCGAATCCATTGACGGACGTTTCGCAGGAATTTTCTGCGGTCCCAACAGGAAGCACTATCGTCAAAAGCCATTCGATAGACTGCCCATTTGAAGAAACAGTTCATTCACACAGCTGCTCAGGAGACACTGTCCTGTCTCACACCAGCCCACTCTTACCCTGCAAAGCCTTTGTGATTGGCACGTCCATAATCTTTGTTTAGGATAGCGTGGCCTGGAGGTCTCCAAGGGTGCGTCATATCTTCATCCACTCACGGGTACGAGTGTGAATTAACCCTTCACCAATCCCCACTCGCCCACGCAATCGTGCAGTACTGCTTTAGGCTCCGTACAGCACAGTATGCCGAGCTTCGCTGCGTTTCTACAGAGCCCCCCGTTGACCTTGACCGCCCATGAGGCTCTGTCGGGGGTGTTCGGGTCCATCTCATTGGCCTCGTGGATCTTCTTACTGGTAAGTGCTCGTGAGCACTTGAGTCCGAGACACGGAGGCCTTAGAGCTCATGCACCGAGCAGGTACCTCAGCTGGTAGAGAACTACAAGCAAGGCTCAGCAGACGGAATCTCGCTGGCCTTCCTAACCGTCTGGTTCATTGGCGATATTACGAACCTTATCGGCGCGATATGGGCTGGTCTCGTCCCGACTGTGATCGCACTCGCCGTGTACTTCTGCTTCGCCGATCTGATCCTCATCTCGCAATGCCTCTACTATAACCTCCTAAATGCTCGAAAAGCGCGCAGACGGTCTACTCGGAGCACCTTCGGGGAGGCTGCTGAGGAACCACTACTCGGCCGACGCGATAGCAACATAGGGCTACCAGGGAGCCACAGGAGGACGAGCTCTGGCGCGAGTGGCAGGAGGAGGGACAGTGTGACCAGAAATGGCCTCCCTAGCATCGAAGAGGAAGAAGGTGGCCACAAAGAGGCGATCAAAAACGCTCTCAGCATTGTCGGCGTGTGCATGATTGGAGCTGCAGGCTGGGCCATAGCCTGGAAGACAGGCGTATGGCAGCCGACGCCCGTCGAAGAAGACAATGGTGGCGTTGAGGTTGCGCTCGGAGCTCAGATCCTGGGATACGCCAGCGCCATCTGCTACCTTGGTGCTCGCATACCTCAGATCATTAAGAACCAGAGGGATAGGTCGTGCGAAGGCCTCTCCCTCCTGTTCTTCATGCTATCACTGCTGGGCAACGCCACGTACGGGGCAGGAGTGAGTCAACCTTGTCACAGTGCTGAATGTGTAAACTGACAGACATAGATACTGTTCCACTCTGTTGAGAAAGAGTACTTCCTCATCAACCTCCCGTGGCTGATCGGTTCCCTGGGCACCATGGTCGAGGATGCGACGATCTTTATCCAGTTCCGCGTCTTTGGCAATGGCGAACAATCCTCTGCCATTGCGTAAAATTGCATTACTGTCTCACTATATATATCATACCTGTGTAAATGGTTAGTGTCTATATCAGATCCAAAGAGCCGGAGAGCTCGAGAAAATATATTCGGCACATGGGTTAGCAGGTTTGAGGATCTTCCGGCGTTCTGATACCCTTCGTAAAGTCCAATATTGCGGTCAAACTTTGTTAGCTCTTCTGAGCCGAATTGTATATATTTTTGCACATACACATGAATTGGTACCGCTAATGGAATGTTACGATATTGATATGGCGAATCTGAACCACCTTAATCCATAATCCTGCTTACATGCTATTGCCCTACTCGTGAGGACACGGCAGGTATATAGGTATAAACCTGGGAGCAATGGAACCGGATCACGTGGTCTGATGGTTGTACCTCAAAACGCGAGCATCATACATCGCGAAACCACCTTTCTTCAACGTTTGTTGTCACTTGTTTCATCAATACTTCTTTCCAATCCCTCATTAACAGATCCTATCAACCATTTGGATACCAGTTAACTTGGCTCGCTTCGCTCGAACAGTTCATTGTTTTGGAAGCGTGTATTGATCAACACCCCTATACTGCGACAACGCTCAACCCAATAAAACCACAATGAGCAAGCCCCACACAATGCAAGTCACTTAACGAATGTTTTGGTCCGCTGGCTTTCCTGTTCTACCTACGTTATCAGGAGAGGAATGTCGGTAGTCCATGGGTTTTTCGACGCGGTAAAAGCAACGCGAAAGGGCGTCGCGAAGGTCTCCACTATCAAATCGCTCCTCACTCAGATCGGATCTACAACATCCGGGAATAAAGATGTTCTGCTCAAACAATTCTCGCGAGATCTCGAGAGGAAACAGATGCCTCACTTTCCTGAAAACGCGACCAAGTCGCGTGGAACGAGGATCCTGAGCATAGACATGGGGATCAAGAATCTCGCGTATTGTGTTGCCGATGTTACATCACCTTCGAAATCCAGGATGAGCAAGATGAATGTTGTGGCATGGCGACGTCTAGATGTTGAGAAAGAAATATCACAGCAGGCCTTTGGAAGCGCGGTCCGGAAGCAAGATGTAGAGGGTGATATTGAACCTGAAGTGAACGACCCGTACACGCCGTGGATGCTCGCAAATACAGCATACACCCTCTTGACCAACACTCTGCTAGCCTACAACCCGGACGTCATTCTCATCGAACGGCAACGATGGCGGTCTGCAGGCGGGCCATCGATCCAGCAATGGACGGTGCGCGTCAACACGCTCGAAGGCATGCTGTGGGCTATTCTCACAGCCTTACGTGCCGAGGCTGGTACCAAGGATCTGACTAGAGACCAGGAAAAAGCTGGCCGAAATTACGAGGTATTTGGCATCGATCCGAAACGCGTTGGCAATTTCTGGGTTGGTGACGAGATCCGGGCGTTGGTGAAGCAGAAGGTTACCTCGAAGGCTGGCCCTCCGGGAAAAGTGGATTCGGTGGCTACTCCCAGGAAGAGGGCCACGCAAAGACTGAGTCGAGGCAAGGTAGAGAAAAAGAACAAGATCGATCTTGTGCGGACATGGCTCACGGCCGATACCCCGAGTACTGCACTCCAACCCTCGTTCACTGAAGGTGCGCAGCCAGATAACCACCTTCACCCCCAGTTCAGTCAAGCTACCATCCACTTCACTTTCAAAGGGGAGGCCAAAGCAACAAGACAGGCAATATGCGCAGAAATCGGCCAGAATGGACGCAGAAAGGCAACCAGTCTCGATACAAGGAAGCTCGATGACGTTGCAGACTGCTTCCTCCAAGCATCAGCATTCGTGGCTTGGGAGCAGAATAAGAAGATCATTCAAGATGCGCTCACCCGAGTGGATGCCATGACTGATGAGGGTGACCTTGTATCTGGAGGGCAGAAGGACGTCAGTAAAGAGAAGAAGGCTCGCAAGCGTCGAACAACAAAAGAATGAAAATCTCGAATTTGGTAGACAGGTACAATGTTGTACAATACAAGCCTCGGAGGACCAACAGTTGACTGGTCCCGAGCGAACAAACCGGGTGATGACCAAGAGGTACAGATACCGTGTCAAAAGTTGTATCAGTCCTGTAGGAGGGCTTCAAATAGGTAAGTAAGGTCCCACCTTTGCAGTGATTGAGGTTCGAAGTGCTTCCGATATCTGTACCCGCACTCTGGGAGCTCAATGACACCGCGCAAGCTTGCGCCCAAGACTTCATTGAGGCGGAAGTTCCTCAGGTAGACAAAAATGGCACGAAGAGAAAGAGGTGGGTTCCTGAAGACAATTCTCAAAAGAGGAAGGAATCACTGGGACCAATGAATTGGTCAGCAAGTGTGCAAGGAGCGTTTTGCTGAGTTGAGGCAGGAGCGCGTCGTCGTGCCTTCCACTTTGAAAGAGCGATCACCACACGGAAATTTAACTCGACTTTGAACCATCCAAGCTTCACTTCACTCCATTTCCACTTCACGCTCGTCCGTTTACAGGCTCCGAAGACCCTCTCACTCAACATACCAACTCCTCTCCGCCTGGCGGTCGCCCGCTCTCAGATAATTTGCAGATGTATCGTGTTCCTCGCATCACGTAAGTCAACCCATTTCGACATCTCCACTGTCACAATTGACGCCAGTACAGTGCCAAGGACCAGAAGTTCGCAACCGTCATTGTCGGCCCCGAGAAGGAGCGCTTCGTTGTTCACGAGCAGCTCTTGACTTTCGATCGGACTTCTTCCGCGCAGCGCTTACGGGAAAGTTCAAGGAGGGACAAGAGAAGATTGTCACTTTGCCAGAAGATGATGCCGAGACATTCGAGTTTTTCGTCCATTGGCTCTGATATGATCACTTGCCTAGCTTCAACAGCGAGGATCCCGAAGACATCGTCAAGCTGTGGAGTGGATACGATGGCGACACCGATAACATCGAAGGTGACCCCGAGACTGAGCACTACGGCCATCTCTACGTCTTCGCAGACAAATATCAAGTTCCAAGACTCAAGCGCCAGACCCTCAACGAGTTTTTCGACCACGGACATGAGCAATTTTGGGAGGAAGAGGCGCCCTTCAAAGCTGGGGTCGTCTTTCAATCAGGGGAGCACCAGGTATCACATGTATGTATACATACTGCACACCAAGATGGAGGAGGGTGAACGTCTGAGGGTACCGCTCTTATATTCGGCACAAGTCACTAGCGGTATTTTCACCAGTTCACCAGTAGCTACAATAACCCAACACATACTGCATCCAATAAACTTTTCCAAGGTCACAATATTCCACTCGGTCATCATCTTGCCTCCACCATACGTGCAACACATGGAACGCCCGACGACCTGCCGTGTAAACTCGCGCAATTATACAACTTCTACAGCCAACAAATACTGATAATAACGTCATTGGATAGCTAAGGTAGGGTGTCTTCAGCTCTTTCCTATCAACGAAAAGGGTATAGGAATTGTGCAATCGCGCGAGTTCGTACGATAGAAGTACAGAGAAAGACGGGTTCCAGACCCGAGCCTCTTCGGCGATCCAGCGCCCGGGAATTGTCCCGGGAGCACCAAACGGGCGGATACATGGTTGAGTAACGTTGTTGCGCACAGATGAATGACTGAATTTCAATATCGAAGACAGCGGTAGGCTGGATGCGTTGAAGCTCCGGTAAAGGTCGAGCATGTGAACTAGACGCCGGATGCGGCTGAGGAGGCCAATTGAGAGTGATGGATTTGCATTGACTACCTACAGACGACTCCTAGCGAGGGTGTCATCTCCGATCTTATGATGACGATAGGAAACATGTGGCTATAGACAAGCGGAAGATGTGTGATGACAGTGTAAGGAGATAGTAGACTGAAGACAGTGTCGGCAGCATGAAAGCCACGAGCTAGTTTGGCTAGGACAGTATGAAACTGGTATAATGAGTATTTTGAATGCTCGCCCCAAAAGGTCGCACCAATCTGAAGTTAAAAGCCATCCCCAAGATCAGCATCGAGAAACATTAAAAAGGAATATCGTGTGTGCGTATAGAAGCCAGTTGTAGACCACAATGCCAGCAGGACTGATTTCCTTCCCCTCGTCAGCAGACACCAATTCTTTAACATCGCACCCCCAATCTGGAAAGTCGCACTTTTGTCGTGATGTGTTGTGATTATTGCATATATATAATCCGAACGATATCGGAGCTCCCCTGTCTCGTGCAACCGCTCGCCTCAACGACGGTAAAGATCTGGAAAAATGTGGGTCAAAACAAACGCAGGAATGCATGCCGCAACCAGAACGTGCCGAGGAACGAAAGCGCATGCAGTGCCGAAAAGCAAATTCAAGTACCACCAAGAACGCCACCAGGTATATCGGAATAGACGACTGTACAATGACTGCAAAGGATCTCAGATGATACGAGCACCTGACTCAAAAGTTCTGTGAGATGCCGGAGTTGCCTTGTTGGGGGAAGACAGAAGGAGACTCGATCCTGGTGTTCCGACGTGCTGAGACGTCTCGGATGACGGGTTGCTGTGAACCGCCGCCGTACTGCTCGTTTCCATAAGGACCGGGCTGGTAGTAGCCGTTGTTGTCGTAGAACTCTTGAGGGTTGTTCACTGGTATCGGGTAGTCGCCTGAATTATCGGAGCGATTGGCCGCTGAATAAGAAGATGAGGCATTAGAAGGACCTCGGTGGACGCCAGCGTTGTTCTGCCCTGCGTTGGGTGCTGTGCCGAGGGCAGCAATGCCATCAGAATCTAAGGTTTCGCGTCGGCCAGCTACCAATGGGTCGTTCGAATGAGCGTCAGAGTGCGTGCCCTGTGTTGGTGATCCTGGGCTCTGGTATCCGCCTGGGTTGCTGGTGCTGTCCGAGTATGCCATGCCGCTCGTGAGCGTTGTAGATGCCTTTCGATTCGAGCTGTTCGTGGTATTGCCCCATCCTCGGTAACCGCTCTCGTCTTCAGCCATTTCGCTCGTCATACCAACGGCAGGCAGCGTCGGGTCATTGTTGGGATTGAACCCATATTCTTCCACCTCTTTCCGGCGTTCCTCTTCACCCGCCTTCTTTTGCTTGCGTCGTCTCCATAGCAAGATACCAGCGAGGACCAATAATGCTACCACAACGACAGGTACGACTACTGCAATGGCTGTCTTGCCACCAGTTGTCAAACCATTACCATCTTTCTGCTTCTCGGGGTTCTGTAACGATGCAGGTGCTGATGTCGTTGAGGAGGCTGCTGCTGACGATACACGGGTAGCTTGTGAGGGATTGCTATTGTTGATGACAGAGGTCTTAGTGATGACTATGACGGAGGGTATCTGTCCCGACACGGACGCCGACGGCGTTATGAACGAGGTGATGACCTGCGTCTCCGGCGCCTGTGGTGAGGCTGTTACGACTGATGTGGGTGGTGCTTGAGACGACGGGGGAGGTGCTTCGCTCGACGGCGGGGCCTGCGACGACTGATCCGGCGTCGAGGAAGGGAGCGTCACGGGCGTGGAACTGGGATCCGCCGACGTGGGAGGTACGGCTGTTGAGGAGGGTTCTGTTAGGGACAGTGACGACGACGGAGAATCAGAAGAAGACGGTGGGTCGGAAGAAGACACCGCAGAGGACGAGGCCTCGGGCGCAGAGGTGGACGCGACAAAGAGACTGGACGTACTGACGGTGCCGTTAGACATTGCGACTGCAATTCTGCGGGCACTGAGGCAGAGAAGGAAGAGAACTGGCGACCTGAGGTCGGAACAGCGACGGTGGTGAGATCAGCAGCGTGTGTCGCAGCTACCGAACGAGGATTGGAAGGAGCGAGCCGTGCGAAGCGGACTTGGAAGTCTACAGCGCCGAGGCCAGATACACAACGAGTGCTGAATGGCTCTGACGAGTCTCCGCGAGGCTGTTACGTCGTAGATCGGAGCCGGCTCACTGAGAGCCTGTGAGCTTTGAGGAGAAGGAGGAGGAGTCCCAGTGGTGATCGAAGCGGCCTCCCGATTTGGGATTAAGCGACCGACCGGCGCCAGCCAAAAGCGGACCCTGGGCAACAAAAGCGAACAATGATTAAAGCACGTCAGACGCGGTATTACAGGAAGCGACAAGGTCAAAATGTTGGACGTGCAAAAGTGAAGAATTCCCGAGTCTCAAAGCGCGCAGACCCAGCGCAAACAAAAGGACAAGAGCGCGCGCCCGCTAAGACGGCCAGCTGCCTCAGCACCATCGCCAATGTGCAGACAGGTGGAGCTAGACGCCCTCAACCACCTCAATGCTTACTAGCGGGTACTCCTTTGGGCAGTTCAAGAGGCTGATGTGCGCGCGCTAGATGCGAATACGGTCCGCCGGCTGAGGCAGTGCTGGCCCTATTTCCCCCTCTCGAACGCAGACGCCCTCAAAGTGTTTGAAAGCTCTTCAGACGTGTAATAGTCGCGCATGGCGATGGCATCACGACCAGTCCCTGAACATAACGATTCGCAAGCTCGTTCGAACCCCCGGCCTTGTGTGCCGCTTGGGAGAACCCCCGGCACTCGATGCATCATTCCGGAAAGCGGCCCTGCTTCTGTGCAAATGAAAGTGGAGCGCGATTGGCCACCCTATATTAAGCACCTTGTTCCATGTACCCCAAGTAACGCGAAGTTGCATCAACCGAGGAGCTCTGTTGCAGCGCGATCTTGTGGATCTCGTCAGGTGTAACATCTGGCGACAAGTCCCTTTCTCCGCGAAACGACGGCTGGATGTCTTCACGGAGGCGTTCTTCGCACGCTTCCCAAGGCTCATCGGATGCGCTGGCTTTGACCGCACTAGCTCGAAGCTGCAGAGCGATCACCTGCTTATCTGCCAGTGCAAAATTTGTTTTATCATCGATATCTCGAGACCTGAGTTGTTGGTACTCGGTACTGTCATGCTTAATATACTGTTTAGCTCTGCATGCTTAGCATGCTTCTGGATCGCCACTAATGTCTTCTAGCCCTACGATAACCATGCAGCCAGAACCGCTTACTGTGTAGAGGCGTAGGATTGTTCTCGTGCTCTCTCAATTGTATCATCGCTGTCGGAGCTCTTCAAAGCGGTGAGCGCTGAGCATACACCAAGATGAGTGAGCATGATCAGCGTACCACATCCACTGCGCGACCGTTGAACGTCCATACATCGACCTTGAAATCATAACAAGCCTGGAATGATAGCTTTACGATTCCCGACTTTCTCCTTTCCGAACTTCTTCTCGTACCATCTCTTTCCCTGCAACGCCCGTGGCAGCATCGTAGTAATCTCGTTGACCAGGAACGTTCGAGCTGGAGTGCAGTTCCAGCCTCCTACCATCCAGAACCCTGCCCACTCAATCCATTCGCACAGATAATGTGCATATAGGGCGTATTGGAATAGTCCATTCTTTGGCAGCATGTAGACCTTGTCAACTCCATCGAGCGGCTTGCCCGTCCTTTCAGCCTCTTTCCTCTGCTTGCGGTCCGCTGCTCTTCTAATCTCGCGCAGATCGTCGTCATGGAACATGTTGCCAAGTAGGCCCCAAGCCCAGATCACGAGTCCAATCTCCATAGACCAGAAGCGTCCTCCCCACTCGTGCACTGTTGTTGGTCCGTAGCCGGCGAGCCAGCCGCCGAGGGAAATGGCGTTGAACATCTGGAAGAGGAACGCGAGGACCCAGACGAATGGATGGATCGGCGACATTGAGGGGTTGAGGAAGAGCGGCGAGACTACTGCGCGGTAGAAGTAGTGAATCACCTGTATGACATTGTTAGAGCAGCATACCCAGCTCTTAGGCGCATGTAGACCTACGAAGCAACCAGCCATGGTCCAATTGCCCCACGGCAGCTCATTGATACCGAGTTCTCGCGGTAAACTCAGCATGATGTATATCAGAGTGATGAAGCCAGCCGACTCCATCGTTGCCCATCCTATCTTGCCTGGTATGTTGAGACTGAAGTTCGTGGAGGTCTTCCCTTGCGGATACCAGTCGAGTACCCATTGGAATGCCGTGATCTAGTAGCAGTGAGCCTCGATCACACAATCTACAGTTTCGACGTGAGGGGTGCGGAGTGGGGTTTTGAGACATGTGTTTGCGTACCACTGGAAAGAACTGCCATATGTAGCACACCGTCTCCCAGTTCTCGCGCGATGGCGGCAGTAAGCCCTCAATTATCACCATGGATGCTCTTCGGCGGCTCTGATGTCGATTCGTCTGAAAATATATGGACGCGAATCGTGGTGTCGTGGACAACTGGCTGACGCATATATTTTCTGAAATGGTGAGGTCATAAAACAAACAAGCGCCAAGACCAATAAACGTCTTGCTTCCGCATGATCGCGAGCATCGTGTCGCAAGAGGAATCCGAGATCTCCAAGCTACCCGTCTGCATTACGCGAGCGGTCCAGTGCTCTGCTGTATCTGAAACGGAGCCAGCAAATTGCTGGTTAAGAGCGCACAAGAACAAGATCGGGTAATTGTGGGCCAGCCATACTTTTGCGCGACCTCGCTTGCAATTGAAGTCGGGGGTTGGTGGCTAGGAAGATCTGGGGGAGTCGACAAGTGTCGAGATGGCATGCAGTCGATGATTGTCTTACCTTTCGGAACCATTCTTTGTTGCTATTGCTGCAGAAGAGAGGCACGGCTCACTAGCGCAAGATGGGAAGCCAAGGGCTTGTACCACAGCATAAGTAGAGGACATTCAACCCTAATCTTATTCGACCCACAGGGTGGTTGTGCTTTCGTGAGAGCTTCACGTTGATGTTGCATGCTTGGCGGATTGTCGCCTACTAAATATACTGTATCAAGAACCGAAAGTATAGTCTGAGCAATTCTCGACCGTCTACACCAAAGGCGCCGTCGCTTTATCGGGCTGCTCGTCCTTTCCATCTCCAACTCCTTGTTCCTCCGGCGCCCATGTTGCATCCTCGTGACTCTCAATAAACTCATGCACATCTAGCCTGCCTTCAGTAATCTCTTTCCCGTTAACAAGATCGTTCTCATCCGCCCTCTTCGCCGCATCTTCCTCATCTTTGGCAATGCCTGCTTTTACATGCCTATGTATCAACCTCTTTCGCGCAACCTCGAACTTGACATCCACGAACCACAGCTCGTTCATCATATCCGCAGCATCTTTCCAGGGAGTCTTGTTGAGAGAAAGGTAGTTGCCCTCGAAGATTACAATCCTGACACTGGGTGCAATAGATATGTCGTCTTCTACGGGATCTTTCTTTGCGTGATCGAAGCTTGGGGCGTAAAGCGTTGCACTTTCTGGACATATTGGCTCTCGCAGCTTCTTGACTAGGGAGAGAAAGGAGTCTCCGTCGAAGGTATACGCCGCTCCTCGTCTCGCATGAGCGGTCACTGGGTCTGGCATGGCATCTAGTTGAGCACGCGACAGGTGATAGCCGTCCATGGGTATGAAGGCTGCTACGGGACTACCCATATGGGTGGCCGGTGATTGCTTGGCATGAAGGTCGTTGAGCTTCTTTGTTACTATGGCGGCGAGCGTGGTCTTCCCTAAGAGCCATTAGAGGGGGTGCAAATGATGTTGAATCCAGGATAGTACCTGAACCTGGTATGCCAGACACGGCGATCAGAAATCTTTTGGATTTGGGGACATCTTGGAAATTGTCTGCAGAATGTGTCAGAGGAGTATGTTCCAATTAATCTATCAGAAAATACTGTACCCCAGACCTTGTTAGCTAGCCCAGTCACTTGCTCTTCCATGTTGCCGAATGTTGAGATTTAGTAATTGTTAGCAAGGCAGCATGGTCATATTTTCTGGAACCTGAGAGCGGAAATGTGGGATTTATGGAAATTTGCAAAGTATTCTATGCCAGGCTGAGGCGGAGGCGGCTAGGATGATGTGCAGCTGTTGTAGATCATCGTGGGGTGTTCATGTTGGAGAACTAAAGCTCCGGAGCCCTGTGACGTCGCTAGCCGTAGTTCGCGGGGCTGCTTCGTGCTACTGATTCGATAGAGATAGAACAGCTGTCAATGCTATTGCGTATCTTATCAGCGGCTTTCGCGTTTCTTTTCAATCCTAAAAGGCTCGGAAACTATGCTCGAGGATCTGCCTGCAGCGGGAACGGCGTTGAGAACAGCCCGTAAGGCTGAAGGATCGGACCAATGAATCTGCGCGATGAGATCTCAATGGCAGGGGCAGTGTCGTTTTGACGTTTATCTCACAGTCAGAGGAGACCGAAGCGCAATTGTCAGACTTGAGGGAGTACTTCCTAACGACCAGAAATGGAGGTAGATTCATGAATAGTCGACCAATCAGGAGCAGGCCCAAGACTAGAGCTAGAGCTTCGCTATGCAGCTTCCAGCGTCCCTTCTCTCCTTGCTGCTCACCATCCTCGCTCCCCCTATAACACACGCGCAGTCTCTCGCAGAGAACAACGCATCGCTACTATGGGGCGCTTACAGGCCGAATTTATACCTGGGCATCCGCCCACGGGTCTCGGAGTCGCTGCTCATGGGGCTAATGTGGGGGAAGCTCGGGGAAGGTGAACACTGTACGCTGAACCACTCGCCGACCTCAACGTCTTATGCTGATTAGTCCCCAGACCTTCGTCATACATGTGAACAGAATGATGGCATGGCCAGTTACGGCTGGACGGCCTACGATGCTCGACGCGGCGGTACCCAGACGATGAACGACACCAAGAACATGATCGATATTACGACCGAGTTCGTGAAGATGACTGAGGGAACAAGCTCTGGGAGTTGGGGCCTTAGAGTGAGAGGAGTACCGAGAGAAGATACCTTAACCGGATTGAGGACGTCCGTTGTCTTTTATGCTGCAATGGAAGGCATGGAGGCCTGCGGCGAGCACTGCATGCTGGAGGCGGCCGAGGAGAGGGCTGGAGGTGGCAAAGATCAGGTACCAGAGTCTGTGGATATTCACGTCAAGAATCCGCAACTGGGTGTTGCCACGATATACATACCGAACCCCAAAGGCTCAGCCCGGGCGGATCGAATCGACCGGACAGATACCCATGAGAAGACATTAGTCAGGAGTGTCAACGTCAGCGAAGAGAAAATATGGCAGTCGAGAGAAACTTTTGCAGAAATCTTGAAAGGCAGAGAAACTGCAGGTCCAGGCATCGTAAACTCGATGATTGAAGACAGACATGGTCCTGGCAATGCACAGTTTGTGCAGCTCGTCTTCAACGGCAGCTTCGAGTTCGACGTCCTGTATCTACCCCAGGAGGCTAAACGCTCTATCACGCCTAGTGATCTCACTCGTGAGCTTGAGGCAACGCTGGATTTGATCGGACAGCGCTTCAACGCCACTCTTGGCCCGAAACCACCGTTCACCAACGAAACCCATCTTACGTTCGCGCGGAGCATGATCTCCAATCTCTTAGGCGGCCTAGGATATTTTCATGGTGACAGCAAATATGACAAGACTCACGCTGCAGAGTACGAAGAGAACGCTCCTGAGTTCTGGCAGGCCGCAGCGAATGCACGCAAGAAGGCTAAGCCGCAGACCAGATGGTCACAGGAATTGCTCACGCATGTTCCTTCACGCTCAGTCTTCCCACGTGGCTTTCTTTGGGACGAAGGCTTTCACCTACTACCAGTCCTTGATTGGGATCTTGACCTGGGCATCGAAGTGCTACGAAGCTGGCTTTCATTGATGGATGAAGATGGGTGGATAGCCAGGGAGCAGATTCTGGGTCCAGAAGCACGAACTCGGGTACCTGAAGAGTTCCAAGTACAATACCCACACATCGCAAACCCACCAACACTATTCTGGGTAGTAGCTCGGTACATCGACATGCTCTCTGGAAAGGCGAAGTATCATGGACATCACTCAGTTTACTTGAAAGATCCAACTGCGTCCAAAGAGCTTCTCCAAGAGATATACCCCTTGTTAAAGCGACATTACTCATGGTGGAGGATGACGCAGTACGGAGATGTTGAAGCACATTCTTTGCCCAAGGCGTCGCTTGACGAGGGCTACCGATGGCGAGGACGTTCGCCGGGCTACAATTACGCTAGTGGACTGGACGACTACCCACGTGCAGAACCGCCAGATATCACAGAACTACATGTGGATGCTTTGGCTTGGGTCGGTGTGATGGCAGATTCTCTCTCGAAGATAGCGGATCACACAGAAAACACCGACGACTTCCAGAAATTCCAGGCCCAATACAAAGCTATCGCCCTCAATATTGATATTGTGCACTGGAACGCGAATCAAAGCCTCTATTGCGACACTCGAGTTTGGGAGAGCCAGCATACGTACACATGGCCCCCAGGCTACGTTTCACTTTTCCCGTTCATGTTAGGCTTTCTCGGTCCTGAACACCCTAACTTGAAGGCTTCTCTTGATCTCATGAGCAATCCAGCGCACCTCTGGACTCCTTACGGCATCCGAAGCCTTAGCCCGAGCAGCACCGCCTACGAGACTGGCGACAACTACTGGCGCAGCCCAATATGGATCAACATGAACTACCTCATCATCAAACGCCTCCTGCTTCTCGCTCAGACGCCCGGGCCATTTCAAAACAGGTGCAGGGATATATACATCGAGCTCCGTCGCAATGTCGTTAATACCGTATATAACTCCTACCAAGAAACGGGGTTCGCGTGGGAGCAATATCACCCTGGCACTGGTAAAGGACAACGTACAGAGCACTTCACTGGCTGGACGGCATTAGTTGTCAAGATTATGGCATACCCAGATCTTGACTATGAGCTTGGCGATGCCTCAATGGCATATGATATGTTTGGACCTAGGAAGCCAACCGAAGGCTTGGGCTTTGGCGTCGTCATTACATCGGCCTTCTTACTTGTCTTTGGATGGTTGAATAGGAGACGGATTGCTGGTACGTGTAGGAGTATGCGGCGTAGATGAATGGTCTGGATCACTTGCGCAGCTCGCACTAGATACCCTCTGGCTTCCTTCTTCCTTAATCTCTCAGGTTCGCCTTCTTCTTCTTTCCTAGAATATATTACCCACCATGTAGAAACATCTCCCGGATGATGAGAATAAGAGCATTGTTTAATAAGACGAATCCCCAAGTTACTTCGGTACTTCCTCCCTTTTTCTCTATTCTCGTTCTACGACGACCAGGACAGCAGCCACAGTTCATCATCAATGATCCCAGCTGTGCAACCTTCCGCGAAGTGGACACTGTCTAGATGCATCCACATATCAAAACCTATAGAGGCTTGATATTTTCTGAGATGTTTCCGCATCTGCACATCCTATTCGAGGAAGTCGCCACGCTATTCGGAGATGACGACGCCGTCAAGCTCTCGTTCTCGATGACTCAGAAGAGTGCAAAAGTAGGACGACACAAGCTCGACGACGCAAGCTGAGGAGGTGGTTTGAGCATGAGGGGAACGAGGAAAGGGAGGCACGGAAGACTTCGATGATGGATGAGAGAGTTGCCTCCTGCCTTGCAGGGCTAGTTATCTCTGAATAATCCTCTGAATCCCGTCTCTAATGAGACCTGTAGACGAAAGCGAGTTGCTCATAGATTGCAAAAAACCGACGACCATTGCTAGGTCTGTGTTCGTTGTAAGTCATGCATGTTTTGTAACTTACCCGCTAACTTCGAACCCTCTCATCACAACCTTGGCGCGAAAATAGGTGAATAGGTTGAACTACTCATAACAGTTAAGCGGGACATATTTTGAAAACCTATAACGGAGATAATGCAAGTTATTCGTTGCCGCACTAGATAGGTGCAGCTTAGCAGTCTCTACTAGATTGTATGCAAATGATATCCATATTATACCCTCCCTCCCAATCCAGTATCCAAACCCAGAACGATGCGTCTAACAAAGACACAGTGATATCGTAGCAGCAGTAATGATGATGATGCGTGAAAAGACACAATCGAGGAAATACATGCATGTATGCACCAATGTACCCGAGACTCCTTAAAAAAAAGGCACGCAGGACCCACAAGATATGTACTCATGAAGAAGGAAAGAATGCACTGATACACTGATGATGAAAAAAAAGAGACCTAACCAAAAATTCGTTATGAAAAAGATAAAGGTTCCCGTACCTTATTCAGATGAGCTTGTAGTCCCCGCAGCTGAAGACTCAGCGCTCGAGGATCGAGTCAGCACTTCGCCTTCTGAAGCTAAGCGGTCAACTTCCTCCGCAATGTCCTCGTACCACTGGCCATGGCACTTGCGATCAACCTCGCTGATTTTGCCAAGTTGCTCCACGATATCGCCAACCTGGTTGACGAACTCGGGGAGTCCGGTAGTCGCCAGACCCTCGGTAGCCGTGCTGGCGGCCCGGACTCGTTCACCAGAGCTACTAGCCGAGACACGGTTGAAGATATGGGTCTTCAGTCGTTGGAAGAGGACCTTCATAACGGGATCTGAGAGCTTGCCAGACTCAGCTTGGGTCAAAAGTCGTGTGATGGTAGACGACAACTGTGCGCGAGTGGTAGGAGGCATCGGGTGCGAAGATTCAAGAAGTGATAGAATCTTGGAGGGGGTATTTGGCTCCTTGAGATAGCCATCCTTGAGCGTTTCCCACATGCGATTTGCTTCCTGCTTCCACTGCGAACGAACATCGCGCTTAAGGAGATTCTTGGCAGTCAGCAAGATGCCGCCAACGGTAGTGATACGAAGGGCGTCAGTGCGGATGCGGGAGATGCGAGCTCTGTCAAGTTCCAGGGTTTCAGGCAGCTCTGAATCTTTCAAAGGGGGGGTGGCTATAGCAAGATCGACAAGGCCTCGAGCGTAAATCTTCTGAGGGGTTGGACGATTCATGGGCTGGGGCTCGTTCCATGGATCACGACGATCGGCTTCGGTGTGCATATTGATGGCTGCATGGCGCCACCAGCGTCTCGTTCTGTCCAGCGTAATTCTCCCCGCTTTAAGATCTTTAGCGAACTCGCGCTGTTCGTACCCAGGAGCTTCCTTGATCAGAGCTGGGGCGGCGTTCATTATCAAGAAGTTGGAGTAGTCCAAAGAAAGAAGGTCGATGACATGCAGAAGCTTGAAAAGCTTTTCGATCATCTCTGGGACTGAGCCTTCTTCCTGAAGCTCATCTGCAAGAGCCTTGACTTCGGGATCGCGAACCGGAGCGCAAAGCTTGGGCAGAATGTTTGCCATGAATGAGAAGAACTTCTCATATGAGAACAACCCCTGTCGAGATTGGTTGTCAATAAGATCTGGGTCTAAGGTATCGGAAATGAGCGTGTGCATGGAATTGCCAGGCTTCAGCAAGCGAAGAAGCTTGGTCCGAATGTTTTCTGCCATCGCAGATGTCCACAAAGCGGACTCGCCATTCTCGAATCCTCTACGCATCGCATCGCATACCTCACGATTCAAGGCGTCGCGAACATTGGCAGTAGGGGACGCGTCGATTACGTACTCCTTGTCGAGAAATAACTCATGGACGACAATGCGATTTGGAGGAATTGCGGTGAAAATCTTAGACAAGGAGTTGGCCTGATGGCCCTCTGACGTGGGAGAATCGCCGGCTGCTGTGAGTTGTGAAGCAGCAGCCGAGCTTTCCTCAGATAAGGAAGTTCCAGATACAGGGGAGTCGATGGCTACTCTGGGCCGTACCACCTCGCCTGCAGGCTTCTTCTTTGGTCGGCCTCTGCGACTCTCGCGAATCGCCTTTCGAATCAGTTGGAGCGCCCTCTCTGGACCCGCCAGCTTCTTGATCTTGCTGAGCAAAATGATCTGGTTGTCGCGAATGCCGTTCTTGTAGTCATTGGCAACTTCGTCGGTTGTCTTGTCTTTGACACTTTGATATATGGCATCAAGGCTAACGAATGAAGCAACCATCGTCTCGATGAGCGCGGTGGAATCTCGAGCTTTCCAATCGTCGAAAGCGGTGACGAATGTGCCGTGAGCGAGGAGAATAGTCTCCAGCCTCATGGGCGAGGGCCTGTAATAATTGTACGTTGTGAGTTTCGACAAGGCGGATTCGAAGGAAAAGACGAAGTCCTTCGCCTTGGTGATCAAATCTTGCTCTTGGTCGCCATCCCGACTGAGAACATGCGCCGGATGGCCAAGAATCATATATGCGGATAAGAAGGTTCTGATGGTTGTACCAGTCGTTGCAGCGTCTCCCTCGGTAACCAGTCCAAATAATGATAGTATTTTCTCTGCCGTCTCCAAAACCTCCTTGGCGGAGAGCAGGGCGGTAATATCCTCGAACTTTGTCTCATGTACTTTGTCGAGAGAGAAGCCTAGCTCGCTCCAGGCATTGACGATGTTCTTGCGCGACCTCGCCCTCCAGGCATTCTGGATCTTCTGGGCTGCTGCTTCAGAAGAGAGCGCGGGGTGGGAGGAGACCTTCTTGAGGGGCTCATTTGTAGGACTGCTTGCGGTCCTCGGCCTGCGAGTGTTTCGCTTGTACTCCAGTCGCCTCTTCTCAGCATCAGCCAGCTTCTCCTCCATTTCTAGCCTGTACCTGCGCTCTTCGGCAGCCTTCCTCTCTCTCATGTCTTCTGCAACTTTCTTTGCCCGGCGAACCTCTTCTGCGCATGTTGCCGCAACCTGCGCCAGCTTTTGTTCACGGGCTCGCTGTGCTGCCAACGCTCTTTCTTCACTGTTGGAGCCCCGTGGGGTTGCTTTGGCAAGTGCTGCGCGCAAACGGACCTGCTCCGCGTGGACTGCGCGATCTGCCAGTCGTGCCTTGCGGCTCTCGAGTATGGATGTGCGGCGCAGGTGCTGGGCGATGTGGTGGCTCTGGCAGCTGTTGCGGTAGGATCGATTCGACTGGTGCGAATGCTGCGAGGAGATCGAGTTGCGGCGCGAAGACGCAGCAGAGGACTTCCGGCGAGCTGCTGAAGGGCGAGAGAAGCGGGCAGCTATCCGTGGCGGAGGCGCAAACACCTGACTGCTTTCGGCGTCGTCTGAAAGAATCATCTCGGACTCCTCTGGGATGTCGTCGTTTGTTTGGATGAGTGCGCCGACCGCATCGGCCTCTGCAGTGGAAAGTGAGCCGCTCATGGTGGATAAGTCTGTTCGTCCTGGCGCCCAAGATGGCATGAAGTGTCGCGAGTGTCGCGAGTGTGTCGGACGGGTCTGGAGTCGCAGAAGCAGAGTGTAGAAGGTGGTCGTGAAACAAAGCAGCCGGAAGCAGTCGACGCGGTCAGCAGCTGCAAGCGGCGGGGCCGAAGAATGAAGAATGAGCTCGAATGAACGGCGGGAGGTAATATGATACGAGAACAGAAGAGAAGAGGAGGAAAGGAAACCGTTCTGCGCTCTACGGTGTCGTCATGAGCCGGTGACAGAGAAAAGGCGAGGGGCTGGTATGTGGTAGGAGGACTCGGTGAGTCGCTACCTCGAAACAAGTGATAGGCAGAGGCTCGGAAGGAAGCTAGAAGATCATCATGGACCGCTCACGTAATTGGCAGTCTCCCCATCGCGGCTCTTAGCAACAGCCTTATCGCTCTCGTATATGGACTTCACGTGCCCTGGTAACTTCGTATCTTGATCTTCCACAGATCGCATGCCGAGTCACGTGTTCGTTCTCAAGGCTCTGTCTGCCTTCAGCCATCACGCAACACTGTGAAACAGCCTCACACGCACTTCGATCCCACTTTGCTCAGCGTATCGTCATGGAATCATTTACTGCTGCTGCTGCTGCACCCTTATCTACGAAGCGTCAGTCATCATGGCGTCATCCTTGACGTGCATCACACGATGCTGTCCCAGTGGATGGTCGATGAGGTGCTTTGGGCTTTGCTTGGCTCGCCTCAGAACTTTGTATTTTCCTATAATAATGATGAGAGTAGGAGATGGAATACCTGCAATCCGAACAGAAAGGTACAAAGTATCCAAGAGAACAGGAACTATGTCAGAACTAACGTGGGCTGTCGGACCCAACTTTGAAATGGACACTGTCAGCCAGATGTCATTCAAAGTGACAGTCGCCCCTTGGCGCAGGAAATGTCAATGCGAACATGTGCTAGTACGGTCTATGGTATATCGAACAGTAAAACATGTGGACTCGGAGTATTCGAAGACATCCAGGACTACAGATTTTTGTCTAGGTGCATTGAAATGAGCTGGAAGGCACGAAAGCAACTGGTCCTTCAACGAAGCACACGAGGTCGGAAACACTACTTACATACACCGTTCTTGTCGTCTCTAACACGAGGGTGAGCGTGAATGGATCTATGTGCAAGGTCAAAAGCAGACACTGTTGGTATAGCTTCACAAAGCTCCTTCAGTCCTTCTGTTGTACCCTCAATCATCTTAACATCTCCACCTCGCCCGTCGCAAGTCGCACATCCACTTCTCCGGTCATTTCCTTGCCTAGTACCTTAGAGCCCAACCTCTCCCAGCTCCAAGCCTCTCCATCCAAGCATTCATCTATCAAATTCTCCGCCTCCGCTAAAAAGCCAACCACACATGCAATTCTTCCTGCAAACAATCCCCACTCCCCGAACCCCGTCCCCTTCCGAGCATTGCCAACTAGCCATCCGCTGTCCACCAATTCTACTTCCGAGCCCGCATACAAAAGCCCTGCAAGGCTCTCGCGTATCCCTCTACCAAGGACGCACAACATCACCACAACATGTCGCATCTCGCCCGCCAACACCCCTGCCCCGCCACTTCATTCTCCGCATAGACAAGCCGCGCCGCTCTCCCGCCTTCAATGACCTAGTACCGGGCCTCTGGGTCGAAGCGAGTGAGGGAGAAATGCGGTTGAGGACGTAGGGGGAAGCTGTGTATCCTGGGCTGAAACACCCCTCATCACGAATCATGCAGTCTGGACAAGCGAGGTGTGTAGTGGAACCGGAGACGAGACCGATATCGATAATGACAGGAGCGCTGGTGGAGGCTGGATGATGCGTCTAGAAAACACTTTGCTGCGGGATGTCGAGCAGCGAGGCGTTGTGGTCATAGGTCATAGGACGCGAGGCGCAGATTGCGTGTGGAAGCGAGGTTCGAAATAGTAAATGTTGCAGAGGGGAGGCAGGTGACGAGCATGAAGGCTTCGAAGACGTTCAGCCATTATGTATCCAAGTCCCTGTTGCAGGAGTGCTTAGCCACTCACTATCCTTAAGACCATAGAGACTCGGAGACTAAGAATGACGGGCATCTCCATTAGATCGCAGACAACAGCACATGTCGACAATAGAACGGAATGTGCCATACCATATCGTATGTTACTATGCAAAGTGAAGCTCCTCACCATACTCCAAGCAGCACATCTTTTCGTCAATCAAATGTCAACCCACCCTCGGACGCCGATCAGTATCGGAAAGCCCATGAGCCACTGTACCACCGCCGATGACCACAATCAAACCTCCATCTCACACACTTCTCCGTGTCTAGCCCAACCTGCTTATTATTCACGTCATGCGCCCTATCGATAGTGGCGCTGTATCAGAGGCGACAGGCCTCTTCCAGAAGGATGGTACAAATGAGACACGGCTTTCGAGGCGTTGAGAATACGAGGACCTGTCACGTATAAACAGAGCGTGACAAAAGAAGTGGACACGGAAGGATTCTGTGACTACGAAGTACAGTAACGGACGGCGTTGTCACATGCCCGTCAATCTACATGTCAAGGATGTATGCAGAATTTTTCGAGCCTAGGCTGAAGACATGTTTGACAGCCGAGCAGCATGCGGATCAAACTCTGACATCTGCAAAGCATCACATGAACAATAAACGTTGGTTGTGAACACTGTAGAATTGTCTTCATGTTCCCTGACATGGATGCATCTGAACCCATCCAGCCCACCGTATCACCTAAACGAATAGGCTATTCCAGTCCAGATCTAATAGACATCCACCCCGGAACGGGGGTACAGATAGGGATTACAATTCTTGAAGTGCTGCAGTCGTTCGAACGAGGTCCCACCTAAGTGGTGTTTAGCAGACGAAGCGCTCCCACAGTGTAATCCCACGGTATCTGTACCGCTACTCCGATCATTATAGTTATACATTGGATAAGAAACGTGTCAATCTTTTTGACCTTTTTGGGTACCCATATACTTGACCCACGACTGCGCTTGCCCCTCGCTCGATCCTGGATGAGGAGAGAAGGGGTGTAGCCGCCGAACTTTTTCCATCGTACTAGACAGGAAACAATTACTCTTGTAAATAAAGGAAACCATAGGCTGAAGAGCCTCCACTTCGCGAAAGATGCTGCTTTTACCATCCGACCCGCGCCTTGACAGATAGAAAAGTCCGAGAGAGGACCCAATGAAGGGACCTACTGAACCGGAAGGAAAAGTAAATCTCTAGTTTCTTAGGCCGTTGGGCGTTGACAAAGGAAATTCGTGATAAGGAGCGGTCGTGGCTCGAATAGAGCGCAATTGTCATACACGTCGTACCTCGTAAACCATGGGTAACGAGTAATGTTACAAACATTGCAATAAAGAGACATAATCGCACAAATATCGACAGGGAGGAGGGTCGAGGCTATCGACCGGCCCGAATCCCAGCCGACGGTTTTCCGAAGAAGAAGGAACCAGGGAATTTCATGTCGCGGAAGAATTGAAGAAAGGCGCGTTTGCGGGACGAAGGCTGTTGTTGTATCTGCGCCGCAATCTGGACCATAGGGCCAACGATGTCTTCGTCTCCGAGTTTCGGAAACTTCCCTTCGCTGTGGGGATCGTTGAGAGTCGGCATCTTGCTGAGTGGTGCCGGTTCCATGGGTGAGGTCGGCTCGGGCACTGCACCCATCTCTGCAGCACGCGAGAGGGCCAGATCATAGTTCTTCTTCCAGCCGCCGTCGATCTCAGCCCATTTCTTCTCAGTTAGGAGGTAGGTCTTAGAAGTAACACCAAAGTGCTCTCCCGTCTTGACTTGATGTTTGGTGTAGTTGCAGCGCGCTTGCTCCCAATCAGCAAACAATTGGCGACAGGAAGCTGTGTCACAGATCTCCGGTACGTACGGCGCCGGATCTATGGTAAAGTTTGCGTGGCCTAGCTTGTCGGCCCACTTGTCCCCAGGTTGGGACAAGACCATTGGTGGGATGTCTGATGCTGGGACCAAGTGACCAGGACGCGACACCTTGAACGATGCTACCGATGGCTTTGTTGAGAGAGGCGGAGTGGGATAAGCACGAATTGGAGGGGTACCGATGGGTGTGGCCGCAAAGGATTGGCAAGTGTCAGCTATGGATGGTGACTGAAGAGGCGACTGTGTGGGCGCATCGTCGAAACGAGTCTTGACCAGCAATGGAGGCAGGAGGGGAGTGGTAGCAAAATGCTCAGTGTCAGCCTGCTCAGCTTCCATGTCGAGCGCATTTGCCTTCGCGATGTCGATTGGTGACGATGTAGGAAGCTCATCCAGATGTTCCCGACTAGTTTGCATGGGCGTCGGGGGTAACCTGTCGCCCAGGTCGAAGGTCTGGTGGATGGAACTGGTGATTGAAGAAGATCGCGTTGACGACATCCGGGACGGAGTCGCACTTCGTGACGTCCTTCCGCCATTGAGGGTCGATGCTCTCTTACGGTCCCTGACTTTGCGCGATAGAGAGGGGAACTTGCGCTCGATCTTGTCGGTGATGCTGTGCGTTGACGACTCTACCGATCGTCGTCTTTTAGTTATGTGCGGCTCTGTTTCGCTATTGAAATAATCCTCAGCGAAATCGTAGGCGTGGCCGAAGATTGACCGCCGAGTTGGCGGTCGGGTATGGGCGCACTGCTCATCATCGCCTATCGATATCGTTAATACCCATGATTCTTAAAGAACTATATGTTAAGACCTACAAGAGCAGCGATATGGGTCCGAGGTGACATAGTCGTCTTCACGCTCAATGGGCTCCTCTGTAAGCTTTGGCAGCTTTGCAGACGCGTTTGGCACTTCCAATGGCTCATGGGTCGGCGGACTTGACGAGAGCGATGAGTTCGAGCTTGGGTACCTGAGGTGGCCACGCGAAGCAAAACTTGGCGTGGGAGGAGTCGAACATTCCGATGCAGAGTAGAAACCGGAGTCGGCCGAGGAATAGACTGAAGAAGTAGGATCGCAGTTCATGTCGAGCGAGCTCTTTGACGATTTGCGCTGCGCGACAAGTGCTGGCAGGCGGAGTGGTTTAAGTTCGCGCATGTTGATGGTTGCCTTTCTGGGTGGACGTGAATTTTCGCGATGGGTGCCGGGGTCCCATCCCAAGTTTAAAGATTCTCCGCGTCCGCAATTGCAGGCGTGCGCGCCCCGTGCTGCTGTAGAGGTTTCTGGACTGGGACAGAGTGGCGGATCGCGAGGGTTTTGGAGGGTGCCACGACAGAGCGTCCACGTAGGTACCTTGGAGGGTGTTTATCCTGTCGCGAGAAATCTGGGCGCAAAGTCAGCGCCAGTACGGCCATCGATCCAGATTGGGACGCATCAAGGGCACGTGAGTGCGCAGATGTCACAGGCGGGCAGCCGTCGCAGACTTACCGAGCAAGGCAGGGTATTGCAGGCGCAGATGCGAGAGAGCGACAACGCAACAAGCAGCAATGGCGAGCAGCAAAACAGGCAGAGAGCGACAGTCGACTGGCGAGTAGCAGCAAGAGAGGGATGCTATGAGCTGCGAAGGAACGGCGGGCTGGGGCGCATTTGTGGGCAGTAGCTGCCCACGAAGGCCCACGCCTGCTAGGAGCTGTTTCCTCCGGAAGCTGCACTCGCTGCACTTAGCACCGGTGGCAGGTGCAGGGTTCAGAGGGTACGGCTTGCTCCGCCAAGAGGGACAGGGAAGACAGGGAAAGAGCGACCGGGCGCTCACCAGAAAGTGAACCCTGTCGCCCTAAAGCCGGCTCGACAGACCACTCTACGGCTCTCCAGCTGAAGAATGGCCCTCCCGCGAGCTCCCCGGTTTCGAACGACTCAGACGGCCCGTCCGCGTTGCACATGGCTGGCGACGCTCTGCCGCGCTGCAGAGCATCTCTGGGAGCAGTCTGAGGGCGCCGCCGTCTTGCGTGCCTCCCAGTGTTTCCGCCGCCGTCTCGCTGGCCGACGACGACAGCGACAGTGCGCGGCACGAGTGCAAGTCAGACGCCCTCCAGTGTTTCTCCGACCGAGCGCGCAGACGTGCAAAGAATCTTTTTTTCCTTTTCTCACTAAAAGCACGCACTGTCGTTGGCTGAAAACAAGAATCTGTCTCCACTCAGAGCCCACACTCATATTAAGGTGCTGTGAATAATGAACCATGCTGGCACCTCCGATGTTGAGCGCGAAATTTTATATTAGGACGCCGCTCGCCGCTCCCCGTCCGTCTGAGGTGATGGTCTCTCATAACTTTGCTCCTTTGGGTCGTTGTTGTGATACCGCTGGGCTGGTCTGAAGGATTGGATTCTCTGCAGTCATGTGGGAACGCCTGACCATGGCTGGAAGACTGGAGCGCACAGAGTGACATCTGCGGCGCTGCAAGGAGGTCGCTGGTTTGACAGCTCCTCGACGGCTGCTTCTGGCGACCTCTCGACTTTGCCGTGTTGCATGATGACATCTCCAACAGCTATCTGTTGGTGGAGAACTTGTCTCTTCCTGCTTGCCCGATGTGGCCCAGCGCCCAATCGGTCGCGGCCGCAGGGGCTTCGCAAAACAAACCAAACGCCATTGTTTAGAAACTGACAAACACCGATTGCTCCTAGTCCACCGGTATGTCAAAGCTTGCGCGCTGTGATACAAAGTGAAGCTGCCCGTCGAACTCCCGGAGCAAAATGAGTCGTGTCCTCTTAGGTAGGGGAGAATCTAGCGACGCATCAGAAAATGGGATGGCTGGTCAACACGATAGCCGAGCGAAGAGAAGAGACTTCATCCGCGCCGCCAATCGGACAAGCTGTTGGAATTCTCGCCGTTGAACCGCTGCTGATTGGCGTCCGACCCATGTCGCCTTCTTGTGCTCCCCACGACCTTGTTCTTGTTCCTGGCAGCAGCTTGTCCTTGCGAAGTCACAACACCCATCCATGCCTTGCGCTGTCACCACACATGTCAGGCACCAATTCTCTGTCCTGCAAGCCTCACTGCTTCCAAGATGCCAGCGCAACCGTTATCAACGTCTGCCCCACGGAACTGTCTCTATCCCGCTGCAGAGTTCAGCTCTAAACTAACACTTGTCGCGCCACCAGACGAGCAACATCGACCACACCCAACCCAATTCGCGGATTGGATCGCCGTGCCGTCCTTGGGAGCATGCGATCCACGATCATCAATTCCCGGGACTCTGTTAGCGAGCGTGAGATTAAAGCCTAGGCTGACCGCGGGCTGCCCTGAACGGGTCAAGCCTCCCCAAAATTTTGTCTGCTGGGACAGGGGCTAGAGGAGCACCTCTCGCATCATGACGGAAGAGGCTTGACTCAAGAAGAGACAGTCCACCGGCAAAGCTCTTCCTTTCGCTCCAGAAGCATCTCGCCTCGAACGGGACGGCACAGCAACGTTGCGACTTTGTGCGAAACGGAACCGAGAAGCCGTTCGCGAGCAACGCTTTTCATGCACGGTGAGCACGCGGTGAGCATCGCTGAGGTGTGGCCGGTCAGGTACGAAACGTTATTCGCAAACACGTCGTCTTTTATGTAGGTACCCTGTCGGTGAGCATCAGATAAACAGTGATAAAAGGAAAAAGCGCTGGCAGACCAGTACGGTAGCAAGACGGCTTCACACATCTAGCGGTCGAGAACATGCGACCTTCTCGACGTGGTTCGCTGTGATTTAGCAGCATTTTGTGCGCCTAACTGTTTTCACCACAGGTACCTGCCGCGGTTGGACTAACGGTCGCTTCTTGCTTGATGCCGCATCGCACGTTAACTGCACCAGACGCGCGGGATGAGAGAAGGTCGACCACCGGTCGTCAACATTGGAGAAGATTCCACGGACATGCTCCATTAAGGAGTGTTTCCGCTCTTGCTACTTTCAATAGCGAGCGGGGAAACGGAAATGTCAGGGACTGAGACACAATTAAGAGATGCATCTTGATGGAGTCAGATCGTAGATATTGATTGACAGCGGCATTGTCTAAGCCAAAAGCTGTGGATCTCAGCATGCTGGGATCAGTTGCATTCCATCCAATAGTGCGATTGGGCTAGTAGACCACAGTTGCTCGTCCAGAACCCCACTGCTGTGTTTTTAGAGCCAATATTAGCAGACATTAGAGCGTCCACCGATCTCACTGCGTGGAACAGAAGCCGACGCCCAGTCCGCCTGTCACTGTGTCTTCATTTCCTCTGCAGCTGGGTTGCGCCTTGTTGATATTGCGCGCCGCCAAAGCTCCGTCAAACCCAGTATCGACTCCACCATTTCTTGTGAGCGTCGGTGCCCTCGAACTACCGACATGTAAGCATGAACTATACCAAGTGATGCGAGCTCGTAAACGGGTTAACTTACCTCAAAGTCTACTTTGATGATGTCCTGAAAGCCCTCGGATACCTTTGGCTCTCGGTATCTCGACGCGAAGCCAGTAAAGGCAACTTTCGGCAGAATAGTTCGGTTTTCAGGGTTGCTCTAGCGGGACGGTCAGCATTGGACGATAGTTCGGAGCTGTATCCGTCGATTAACCCAACGATTCCGTGGGGTATGAGAGGTCCCTTCGCCATGTTACTCGCTCCTCCGCCGCGTAACCTATGCAGCCGTCTCCAGGGATCGTACAGATGTTGAGAAACTTACCTCCGGGCCAAGATTCAATGCTCGAACCGTGTCGTTATGTTCGCAAAGCTTAGGCGTTGCTGTGAATAGAATGCATCTTATTGGCACATTCAACTCTTCCGCTAGCTTGACCCAGTGCTCTCTCGTCTGCGCATCGGCGTTCGTATTGTCTATCACTATGCGTTAGCCTATGACCGCAGACCGCTGAGTGGGATCGTCAAGCCCTACCAACGACTACCGAAGTGCCTTCTTCGACCATTGATGTAGCTGCTTTCAAGCACTTCTCGCGCTGTTTCATCATTGTTACCTAGAGAGCGGGGAATGTAGTACAACCACGTGCTTTTACGGCCACTTTGGATGATACATACAGTCTTGAGGATATCCTGATTCACTCTCCCGTATCCAAGGGGCTGCAGATGCTTCCAATAGAATGAGGATTTGCCGGCGCCTGGACTCCCACAGAACAGCACGATGTCGATAGGATTCGTCTTGGAGAACGTGGTCGGAACTACGAAACTTCGAGTTAGCCTCTCAATGGCCGGAACATTGCCGTGTGGCTTGCCATCCCAGAACTTACATGCAGCTGTTGACTTCACAGCCCCCTTAACTAAATGAAAGGCTGGGTCGAATTCTCTGACGAACGGTCTTGGGTGTTCATGCAAGAAGTGCTCTTCAGGCGTTCTGAATGGTATCCCAACATTGGCGGCGAAGTCTCTGAATAAATTTAGTATACTGTACTAGTCTTGCAGATTCCGAGTATTCCTAACCTGTCCACACATGAGTGGTCCTTGGATGCTCCTCCTGCGACTGCTTCTCGTCCACCTGCATCGCCTACAAAGAAAGAGTTCTCTAGGTCAACAGCACCTGCAGAATCTAGGTCGTAATCCTCCAGGAGTTCCTGCCACATCCCCGAGCGAGGTTTGCGATACAAGTCTCGACCGGTGGCGGCATAAACGGAAATTGGAAGGTCGAGCTGCTTTAACACGGCAGAAACTTTGCCCTTGAAGTCCGCCAATCGCTTCTGGTCACTCTTGACAGTCTTCGGGTCTGGCTCCAAGCTGATGCCTCCCTGGTTGCTCACCACAGCAACTAGGTATCTGTGTGCAGAAGAGAACATCAGTGAATGCTCGAGCGTACAGAATGTCGATCATACCCCTCTTCGTGAAGGCTTCGTAATGCTCCTGGAACACTCCTGTGCCACCACTTCCAATCTGCTGCATCACGTCCGAACCGTTTACCGGAGGCCGAAGTGATGAGGGTTGAGTCCTGCAACATCGTGATTAACAATCCGGTTCCGATATCTGGCTGAGACAATGAGACAGCGAGTAAGACATACAAAGTCAAATGCAGCTATTTTGCGCTTTCCCATAGAAGGCTTTGCCGAAAGTGCTGTTGTGGATGCGCCATAACGGCCAACGAGGAGGGATTCATTTACGATGCGCCATGTCATCTTCTCCGGCTCTTTTTTCGAAGCCGGAGTGAAGAAGTTTGCAATCGCTTTGTCTAGTACATGATGGTTAACGGGGTTTCCCTGAATTGTTGTTATGGCGACTTGCTTGTTGTAGTTGACTGCTGCCGTCGTTTCGATGGCGGGGGTGACAACTTCTTGTCGTTCGAGCTGGGCCGCTTCCCGATACCTGGACGGCTAGACATGTTGACGGTATCGCTATGAGTTGATGTGAATTCCCATCATTATTGACTGTTGGAGTGGTTTTGTGTTCTGGTCGCAGGAATGTTTAGAATAATATGAGATCTGCGCGGAAAAAGGTCGGGTGCCTGCTGAACGCGAACTCACGGGTGCACGTGCAACGTGAATCCTCACGATAATTCATCAACTGTACACCTTCACTACGAAGATATCCTGAGATTGTTTATATGTTCCCGCTGAATTTAGGTCACAGAACGAGACCTCTTCACCGACTTTTGTGGAGAACATTCACTGTCGTTAATATTCGAACACAGCATTTAGACCAAGCATGTGCTGGCAACAAAGGTTGCAAACAGCACCGATTTGTTACATTGACTGCTAATATTAATTTGCGCTCTCTTATCTCCTAGGGGTATCTACGTCGCTTTTGTTGCATGTCCTGATCCCAAATCATTACTTTAACCAGCTGCCGCTATTTCACTGACGGATAGATTGCATGCTGGCACCTTCCTTCATAACCTACCAGAGGCTGGTTAGGTCACCTTGCCACAAAATCGTGGTTCAAGAACTTTTGACGGTTATGGTCTAGCATTTCGTGGTTTCGCATGCTATACTGGCATCTTCAGAATAGCCGAGTTTCGGCGAATGCTCACCAAAGTCACTCGTGCTCAACGCACTACCTGACCTGGCCTTGCCGGTTGAGCCAAAGTCTTCGGTTTGTACTTCACGCGTGTATCTAGTAGTAGCCGGTCTGGTGTTGTCAAATCGACGCAGCCCTTCATCTGGTTCTTGAAGCGCCTCAGCTCCTCTACTCCCTTGCTCATCACATCAGTCCCTTTCGCGTCCTTCTCATTTGCGCCCTTGCGATCTCTATCGTGTAGTCGAATTTTGGCTTCGAGGACGTAAGTTCCTTGACTATCGAGAGGCTTGAGCGAATCGAAGCTAGGTAGCCGCTCTTTGGGCGTCGACTGTGTGGTAGCAGGAGCGGGCTCAGCGAGAACACGGTGGAGCAGGAGGACGATATTGTCGTGGACGAAGAGGTGGCCGTCTTGGTAGTATTCAGACACAAACCTGCGTACGTCAGTGTCATTGTCTACAAATAGCTCTACTGCTTTCGTACTGATTCCCAATCTGGGCCATATACTCATGGACATTTCCACTAAGGACCTCAGTACTGTGCGTCATACGATCCAGTACACCGTGGTTTTCATTGACTGGCTGCGGCACATCCTGGAATTCGAAAGTCCACTTCGACTCTGGGGCGCTTTCGCCATCAGCAATCACCAAACCCGGCTGGTTGGTTTCGCTTTTGTTGAAGTCTTCCACAGAGAGACGCTGAACAAGTTGGGTGAAGTAGAGGTCTTTCTGTCCAACCTGCTTGAATTTGACACCAACATTCTGCGTACCTCCGCGCCGCAGATGCGCGCCGGGCTCCTCAGGCTCGCGCTGGGGTTTGTAAACAAGATGACGCTCGACGACGTGGCGGGGCTGCATGGCGGCCACGCCAGCGAGGATCTTCAAGAGCTGCTCATGGCGCGACTCTGGGACCTGGCCGTACAGCAGCAGCTCGTGCATTGCTGGTGGAGGGGAGCACGTCAAAATTGGGGTCGATTTCATTCAGTATGCAATCGCTGTTAGTCTGGCAGGGCTGTTGGCAGTTTCGTGGGGTAGAGATAAGGGAGGAGCTCTGGAATGCGGGCGGTTGGAGCTTGCGATTGGCGGGCAGAGGTTTGGCATGCAGCGTGTGGAAAGTTTTTGCAGCAGCGTGAGAGCCTAGAACAAAGGAACAGTGAGAGACCAGGGCTCTACGCGGGGCTGCATGGACCCCCAGCGGTTTCAGCGATTGAATCACCTCGCTGCTACGGGCAAAATTGCCAGAATCACTGATTCTTCGCGCGACACGGTGGTGCGAGAATGGCCCGGCTGTGGGATCGAGCGGAGTCGGTGGGATTCGGAGCTACGGTCGTGCGGTTGCGCCTTCCCATCCACGAACGTGAAAGCTCCAAGAGCACAGATATTTCAGTCGCGGCTCCCCTCCACCACGGCCATCGTCATCTCCACACTCGCTCGCATTGTGCAGACTTCAATCCTGTCTCTAGCACCTCTTCTACCTAAAGACTGCATCGCCAGCACGCGGTGAAGCTCTTCTAGCTGCTGCACCCACCCGCTACTCAAAGGCCGAACCCCGGATCTGACCGCTCAACCTCGCCCTCACAATCAAGATGAACGCAACCAAGCAGCTGCTCGCGCAGAGGCAGCCCATGATCAAGTTCCTGGGCAAGCGCACCGTACCATCCAGTCAGTCTTTCTATCGCCGCAAATCCAGTCGTATTCTAACAATGGCAGAAATCGACCACACTCCCCACGTCCACCCAGCTTCCCCGACGCACTCGCTGCCCGAGTCCTTCGCATCTTACCGCCAGAAAGCCCAGCAGCACGGACCCTTGAACCAGCAGAGCCAATATTCAACTGGCGGTCTGATCGGCGGTCACTCCGGAGCCTCCCTCGGACCCGTTGAGGCCGGAAAGGGCTTGTACTTTGACCGGGCGGAGCTCCCCCAGCGGTTTCAGCGATTGGCATGGACGCAGGCTGAGATTGAGGCCGTAGAGTCCGGCGGTGCTAGTCTTCACGCATAAGTCGAAGTACGATGATGAAAGATGTGACAATGTTGAACAAACGCCTTGACGGCGGGTGCTGAGGATCACTGTACATATCGGCACGAGATCAAGGCACCAGAAGCGACAGCGACGGCTGAAAAGCAGGCAATTGTCATGAAGCATGGGATCACGGATTTATATGGATCAGCAAGAGGTAGAGCGGGGCCTGTTCTTGCCTTATACCCTTCAAGACTGTCTTTGGTTTTCTGGCAGCACATTTCTTACTAGCATGATTATGACTTCAACTACTATCAATATCAAGCATAAATTCAACAATAGTGCCGTTTCGCATCCTATGGGTACTGCTTCGTGGTCAAATGTTGTGTGGACCTGATACTCCTCGCAATTTTGGGACTTCAGACGTTTCCCTTCATCCATGATCATCACCAGCGACCTCACCATCGACACCACAATTGCGCAATTCCTCGAGCTCCATCCTCTACATGACCTCGCATCGACTCACCCCCACGTGCTGCAAACGGACATCCCTCGGCCCATGTTCTATTCTCGCTCACATGGATTTCTCATCCTCCGCCGTAAACCCGACGCGGCGGGCCTCCACTTTGAACCGCTTCGCCGCCAGGCATGAACGATTGCTTGTCCGCTCACATGCCGTCTCCACTCTGAACCAGCTTTTGCTTAGGGGTCTGTTAATTGTGGGCATATGTTTAGTCTCGGCTGGGATTACGCGAAGTGGGAGGACTCCGTTGTCGAGACGAGATTTAACTTGTGTGTATGGAGAGTCGCTAGAATAGTAGGCGCATAGTTGCAATGGGCTTTTATCAAGTGTTCTAGAGTTCGGAAGATCTTTTTGTAGCATGAACGGTTTTGGGAATCCAAGAAACTGGCCGCTCAAGCGCCTTGAGGCTACTGTTGTCCTGAGAGCATTGGAGGCCGATGTCGCCCGCTCATACGGCAAATTTAGGGTCATTGACGCCATACACGCTTGTTGAAGGCGTGAATGCTCTTCGGGGAAGTGCGCTGTGGAGAATTTGCGATGTAGTCGAAATGGTCGGAAAACCTGCACTGGCGAATTTGAAATTGCGATCTGTGGGAGAGCTGTAGGCCATACTGGTTGTCAATACGGATGGTCCTTGGAATGAAAATTGGTTACTTGTCTCGGCTCCTGAATTTCAAGACAAACAAGTCTAAAGATAATCTTACGGAAATAGTAGTTTATTTGAAGCTGTAGGCTCCGGGAAGATGCTCGATTTCTACATCTGAGTGGGTATGGTATCCATCCGCATCTTCTGGCGCAATACTCCACCGGTCAAGGAATTGATCGACTTATCTCTGTTCTTTGGTTTCAAAACGTGCATGTCAAAATGTGTTCTCACGGGAATAGTAGTTAATTTGGAGTCGTGGGCTTCGGCTATGGGTTGAACTGCTCTAGAGGTCGAAAGACCGTTCATTTAGAAGTACGAAATGCCTCACCAACACAATGAAATTGGTCGCTCGAGCATTAGTGTAAGAGCTGGAAGCCAATATCGCCCGCTCATACGGGTGAAACGAGGTCCAAGCAGGCGTGTTATGTGGGTCGCCGTTTTGGTTGTGATAATAGTTATAGCGGCATCAATAGGCGGAGGCATAGGTGGCTCGGTCGCAACCCAGAGAGCAAAGTAACTATAACGTACAATGACTGGGAGGCTCCTTGAATAACTACACGTAGGTCCAGATCAGCTGCTCACTCAGCAAGTCTGGTAGCCACAGCTACTATCACGATCTCAGTGCCTCAGGCACAAACTTCAACCTCGCCAACCACCACGATCCCGGCTTCCTCTTCATCTAGTCCGCCCTCCATTGCACCCTATGTACCATCAAGCCCCGTCGACGTCGAGCGCATTGACAACTCCTGTCCGTCCACGTCGGTGTCCTCTGCTGCTCCCTTCAAATACATATATAATTGCACCGAGTTCTCCAATATTGGGGCCGCGGACCTGTCAGGGCTGGTAGCATACACAGTACAAGCTTGCATATATGCCTGTAGCGTCTTCAACAATCTGATAGGTAACAGGGGAAACGGATCTGGGGAACTGTGTCAAGCTGTAGTCATTGCGTGGAACCTGAAAGAAAGGTATCAGGCTTATGGAGGAAATTGCTGGCTGAAGGGGAGTACTGCACCGTTTCAATCTCATCCGCAGGGTACTGTGCTGGTCTTACAATGAGCTTGAAAGGAAGGAAGATTACGATAAATGATACTTGATACTGTATGGTGCTACTAGCTGGCTTATAGCTGGCCTGAAATCACAAATGGTACAGTGTTAATTATGCGTTTTTACAAGTCCTTCATCCGGGGTAGATAAACCAGGTGGATTTGATATCCATCAAAAGAATTGGTAATCGCATCTGCGAGGCCGCTGCAATCGTCCATCAACAAGCCCACGCATTCTATACAACCCACAATCCAAAATAAAAATCGACTATACTCGATTCCCGATACCCACCATCCAGTGCAGCTGTCCATCTCCAGCGTCACGAAAACAATACGCACACTTCCACCGAAATCTCAGACTTCGGGACTTTTCACATGATCCCGACTACCGACGACCCTCGAGCTGAAGGAACGTTAACGTGAAACTCGGTTCCCGAGCTTAAACACCCACGCATAAACATCCCGAGAACGGGACCCGGAGCCCACGTGGGGGATGATGTAAGGAAGCCATGGGATCAATCGTTCGCCCCGAGAGGTGGAACGGGATTGTCGAGCTTCTTTGCACCTCGTGTTAAAAGCGCAAGGTCTTTGAAGACGATAGGAAAGAGACGCAACCGTGAGTCGAGTTGCAAACGAACATTGTCTACAAATATTGCGATTGGGAACTGCCACATGCCTACCGAAGAACGCAGGGCGGAAACGCAAGGAGGCGCGCAGATGATGCGCTGCATTCACAGGACAAGACATCACATGCAGAGTCAAGGCACAGAGATGTTGAGCCACGCAAACGGAGTTTATAGGTTATATGTTAAAGGTTAAGGTGTAGACAGAATGCGGTTTTCCCTCCATTCATGCCCAACCAAGCTCCAGCTATCCAAAAGTCCTTCCATGAACCCCCAAAAGCCCTAGATGATGTACATGTGAAGAAGATCAAAAGGCGAGTCTAAAGAGCGACAAGAAGCGAAGAGGGTGCAGCCCTAGGCCGTCTGTCTCGGAAACAACTCAAAGCGCGAACCTCAAGATAGTACATATTTTCCGTAAATCTGTTTTGAAAGGGGACCCCGATGAGAGTTTGTTGATCCGCTTGATGCAATCAAAAATGTCGTGACATTCGTGCAAAGCGCTGACCTGCCTGCGCTAGCGATAATGGGAATCTTGCTGGGTATATTGTGCCGCGCAAAAGGCTGGATAGGAGTCTTTTACGAAGGATCGTGAGGTGATGATGTTGTTTACATGGCGACGGACCAAGTGGCCTTGTAGCGGGTCCTCTCTTCGCTGCCAGTGAGCGTGGTCCATGTCTTGACTGAGAGATCGAGGTCAAGTCCCTCGCAACCTGGGCACATGTCCATGATCTTGCAGGTAGCGGTGTTGCCATTGTAGTTGATGGTGGCAATCTTGCCGCAGTATGGGTTTGTCGCAGCACCAGTCATTTTATCGTAGGTAGAGCCACCCTTGTCTTCCCACAGGCCGTGAGCAATGGCGCAAACTTCCATGGAATCGTAGAGCGGAATACCGCAAGCGCCAGCGGCACCAGTGTTGTCGTAGATGGTGATGTCGCCGGAGTACTGCCCACCGCCGGTTGCGCCGCCGCCCGAAGCTGGTGCACTGCTCTGGGCTGGCGCGGTGCTGGAGACTGCGGCTGGAGGAGGGGTGTAGACAGAGGATGGTTCCGCTGGGGGAGGGGTGTAGACAGAGGATGGTTCCGCTGGGGGAGGAGTGTAGACGGAGGATGGCTCAGCGGGAGGCGGGGTGTAGACAGATGAGGAGCTAGGAGCGGGAGGAGGAGTGTAAACCGAGCTAGGCGCTGGTGGAGGTGTGTAGACGCTGGAGCTCGAGGGTTTAGCGGGCTCAGCAGGAGGAGTGTACGCCGGCACAGCCGAGGAGCTGGCTGCCTTGCTAGAGGGCTTCTCGTAGAAGAGGCCGGGCTCAGAGGTTGCCGCAGGCGCAATAGTTGCCGCTGGAGTGTCATCTGGGTAGACGGTCGTGAAGATGACCACAGTCTCCACTACAAGTTCGGTCTTGGTGATCAGGGCGCGCTTGTGGAAAGGCGCATGCTTGTGAACGTGCTGGTGGTGCGGTGCGGCGACAGCGAGAGAGCTGCACAGGAGCGATGCGAGAACACTTGAGGTCTTCATGATGATGTGTTTCCGGGTGTCTTGGGAGGAGGTTTGCTGTAGTAGCGAGGTTGTTGCTCGAGGAGCTTAAGAGAGTGTTGATATTGATGTTGCGCGGTGGTCACAAAGATTGACGGAATTGGCTAGCAATTCAAGAATTGGCGTAATTTGTGTAATTTCCTTCGTGATCTTTCGACGTAGTGCAGTAGATTTTGTCGTGACTGCGACTGGAGAGCCGTCGGTCGGTAGTATGCGCCGTAGAGACTGTTGTGTCAAGGAATGACTGAGATAGCTAGTATCTCGGAAAATGAATGAATGTGGGTGAACGAAAGCAAGCAACGAGCCTCAAGCCGTAAAGAGTGGACGGCAGACGGCAGCGCGAGGGTATTTAAGAGACGGATGGAGGAGCGGTGGATGGGGAAGGAGCAACGGGCAAAGCGAGCTGCAGGAAGGAGCCCGCCTTGGCCGAGCTAAACACTGACCCCCTGTCCGTCCCTGTCCGTCACAGCACATCAACAGCCACTTGCCAACAATTTCCGGCCAACGTTGTGCCCGCCGGCGCATCCTTGGAACGAGTCTCGAGGTTCTTTTTGTGGAGACTCCGCCCAACAGGCTGCCATGAGTCGCCAGTTGAAACGCGCGTTCAGCTCTGCTGGCCGGCCGTCCTCGGTCCTCTGCCGCTCTTCCGTCACCTCTCCACGGCACTCTGTTTCTGCCAGAGCTGTCATTCACAGAGAATCCTCACGACAGCTTGTTCCACTGCACCCCAAAAATATGTCTCTTCCCAGTCGTGCTCTCGCGATCAATCTAAAAACGGCTGAACAGCAATATCGAGTGTTTCAAAGACCTCCAAGGAGTTAGCGCTCCGAGCCAAACAAGGCCAATTAGATTCAGATCCGCAAAAAGATCGTCAGGTACGGCGCTCGGGCCTCAGGGGAAAACGCGAGCTGAGAAGAAACGAGCGCTCCAATTTGTCGTGCACGCCTGCGCCCTACTACCCCTCGTAAGCATCCACGCACCGTCGACGACCTCCGACAACATCCAACCTCCTCTAGACGACCTCGGAATGTGCCAGGAAACTCGTGGTTACGCGAGTGTCGAGTGTTTGGCTAACAGAATGCGATTGTGCCGGTACGGGAATGGAGACCTCTCACAGCGAAGTGTGCGCTGTTTCTGGCGCACATCGCCGTCTCTCCTGTAGAAACACTTGTTTGTTCAGAACTCGCTGCGCTGCTGGTCCCATTGGCCACTACTTCTCCTCGCGCTGCTGGCCGCATCTGTGGTGCTCAACTTCCCGACGATGGAAACGCCAGCCGGCGCAAATGTAACATCTTTCTCGCCGCCGTCTCACTCTGTGCATGTTCTTTCGGTACGAGTGTCCACTCTTTTTCCTTCTTCTGGGCTCATCTTGGTCTTGCCTTTTGTGAGCTCCCACAGCTGTCAGCATGCGCGGGAAATGAATTGTGGATCTCGTGCAGAAGGCACGTCTTCCCACTGGCTCCCACGGTGCAGCTGCTGAGACCCGCGCGGCACCTCAGCACGAATTTTCTTATCCACTTATCAACTATCGATAGGTTCCCATCTCACCAGAGTATTGGGCCTCCATAGAAGCACTTCGACCGCTCGGAAGAGTTTTCTGACTGCGTCTGGGCCGCATATCGCATGAGGTAATTCACGCAACTAGCAGTCGGCAGCAGACACCCTCCGCTTACCCATCGGCATTGCCATTGTATGCGACGAGCGCAACTAGAAAATGCAGTAATTGTCAGATTACAATAGTATGAATGCGGGGTAAAGGTTTCCTTGGTTACTCTATGCCAGCACCTCGTGGTCGGCGCAAGCATCGGTGGAACGTTCATCGACAAGCCGTGTGATGGCGGATGGGTACCTCCCACGGTTCGACAGCTGTAGGGCGCCCATCGTGCATTCCGATCGCTTCATGCCGTCCCCTGCCGGAGAGTTCGAGAACAGTTCGGCAGTTGCGAGTCAAGAGGACTCTCTCAACACTGTCGAAGCTCGTCATGACAACCGCTGGAATGCTTGGGAGGACTTTCGGGGTAGCAACCGTGGTACTACATCATCGTTCAGCTACCAAAGTCTTCGCAGCCTAGCTCGAGTCTCCGTGGAACTTGCATTCGCAGTCGTGACACAACAACTACGCAGTCGACAGCGCATACAATCTTTCCTGTTTGGGCAATGATCACACTGTTGAGGAACGAACGCCATCGCTGCATGAGACGATCACCACCAAATCAACTTCAAGATCGACACTGGCGCGGGAGAGCTGCGATGCTTGAGTCTACCTGCTGTCGTACATCGTCGCTTCCACTTAGTCTACAGCGAGCATTCGATTCACAACGTCGGATAGAGCACAAGCGAGTCTCGACGTCGATTTGCTTTGCGCGGTTGTAGCACGTGTTTGGGTCTAAGATAAGCTGGGTGATTAGGCAGCCTAGATGTGCTTCCAGAGGCATCTCGTACCGTGTTGCAGAAGCGTACTCGAGGTGGAGTACTAGTGTCTTGCAAGACATCTCTGTATGGCTAAATGGCGCAGCAGATTTTCCCCACAATCCCAACAATGTTATACCTTCCTCATTCGGAAAGAATATGGTAGGCAGACTTTGATCAAATGGCCATGAAACAGATACAGTCTCAAGTGCGATAGTTCTGACCATTTGTGCTCTTGCAACAGTGAACAGAGTGTAGTTTAGGATTGCTGACTCGATCGAACTATCACCCTAATCAAGTTTTGAACCCTATATCTCTTTGACTTTACAGTTTGTGGGAGGGTGTCAACTTTCCGACTCAACTCGCTCAATATACTCCAGCTGTGCTACGATCATATAGCCCAGAATGCAGAGTTAATAATCTTCTCAAGTTCTTGACTTCAGATGGAGCATATGAATTTCCCAGGCCGGTCACCTTGGTGTGGTGATAAAGTTAGTCCAAAGGATCGCTCTAAAGTCTGCTCATCCTTATAATTGCCCCCCAAATATACAACATATGTCCCATTCTACATAGCCCCAAACAAGCTTCACTCATCACACACTATTCTTCCCCTTCCACTCCCTCGCCACACTCTCAAAAGTCGCAAACTCGACCTCCCCTCCCCACCCCTGCAGCCACTTCACCATCCTCTCAATCATGCCAATAACATGCGCCATCCCGCTCGTATCCGGATGCAGCACCAACGGGAAAACCATGACGTCTTTCTCGCCCAAGTCGTCGACTTCGCTTCTTATCCACTCGAATTTGTCTTTCCACATCTGCTCGATGACTCTTGCGTCGACGTAGCCTTGGGAGTTGGGAGTGTGTGGCCAGTACTGTAAAGGTGTCATATCCTCTGCGTACCAGTTCCCGGGGATCTCTACTAAAGTCTTGGATGTGGGTGCGATGGGTTGGGGGAGCGGTTTCATCCAGTCCTTCGCCTGCGCGGTCTCACTGTACTTTGGCGCTTCGATGGGCGGTAAGTTGGGTAGGTAGTATGGCTGGGAGTCGTGGTGCGAGAGCGAGGAGTCGTAGAGGAAGTCGTGTTCTTCGAGGAGCGCGATTGTCGATTCGCGGAGTTGGTAGAGCGGGGCGCGGTATCCCGTGGGTTTTTTGCCGGTGAGTTGTGTGCAGAGGGTTATGCAGTGGGTGAGGACGTCGCGTTCTTGCGTGGGTGTAAGTTGGGGAGCGCCCTGGTCTGTTAACAATCACAATGTAAAGAGGGTGGTTGAATGCTTACCTCGTGACAATAACCGTGGAGTCCAATCTCGCATCCACTGTCTAGGATGCTCTGAAACTCTTTTGGAAAGCTTTCTGCCGAGTGCATGGGGACAAACCACGTCACTTTGTCTTGGATCCCGAGTTTCTTGAAGAGCTTGAGGAGGCGAGGGACGCCGACGTATGCGGAGAAGAAACCGGAGCTGTAGTCTGCGAGGTTGTTGTCGGGATGCTGACCGGTTCCTAACCAGCCTGATACAGCGTCAAAGTCGACTGATATCAGCACCTTGATCTTCTGTTTTGCCTTTGCTGGTGCTGATAATAAGGGCTGAATGGTACTGGTGGGTGATTGCTCTCCTACCTCAGTCGGTGCCGATGATACGCTCTCTGTTGTCTTTGTAGACTTCTCGATCTCATCTTCACTCCACACAATCCGCCCTTCCATACCACCATCCACCGACAAACACTGACCAGAAATATGCCCGGCCGCGCGATGACTCGCCAAAAAAGCCGCCGCCCTCGCAACATCCTCGGGTTTTGCAATCTTCCTCAACGGCACCGTAGCTTGCGCCTCCCTATACATCTCCTTCGGATCATCAAGTCTTCCCTCAATGAGCTTCGTGTCCACCCAGCCAGGTGCTACAGCATTGATCCTCGCCTTTCCATTCAGCCTCACGATCTCGTTCTTGACTGTCTTCACGAGTCCGTACTGGAGTGCTGATTTACCGCTCGCGTATTCTACGTGTCCTGCTTGACCAAAGACACCACATTCACTGCCTGTGACTACAACAGCGACGTTCTGCAGCTCTTTTCCACTTTCGGTTTGCGCGTTCTCGACGCTTTTCAGGAAGTGCTTGATTGTTAGAAATGTGCCGCGGACGTTGATAGCGTATGTCTTCTCCCAGGTATCGAGTGGCATATCCCATATCGACCAGGAGGCCGATTCGTCTGTGATGCCGGCGTTGGCGCAGAGGATATTGATGGGGCCATAGTGCGAGACTGCTTGCGCGATTGATGCTGATATTGAAGACTCGTCGCTGATGTCGCCTTGGACGTGGTGGATGTTTGCATCTTGAGGTGGTGAAGGGAAGGAGCGTCTGTCGTGTGCTGAGACTTTGCATCCGCTTGCTAGATTGATATTGTCAGATGCTGATCTAGATATGACGATGTAGATAGATCATGCAACTTACCCAGAAACTCCTCGACGATTGCTGAGCCGATGCCACCAGCAGCACCCGTCACGAAGACATGCAAGCCTTCTAGTTTCAAGAACGAACCCATTGGCTCTCGCAAAACTCGTTGATAGATGATGTTGGGAGCTCATGATGAGGGAGGGGTAGTTGAAAGCTTTTGAATCTTCATCGGATAGCGGTAATCTAGCGTTAGCAATGCACACCTGTCATGACCAGATTTACGTCTCTATCTCCTTTCTATCAATTCGATCCGCATCGTGATCTCTAGAGCGATGTTTCGCTCTATGCAAGTCATGTCGCCGAACTTCCACATCTGTCCATGACATGCGACTCTGCCCCACCACCGCAACAATAGCCTACTCCTCCCATTCCCCATCTCAACCTCTCTCGCCCTCCTCTGCATATCCTCCGTCGCCCTTACCCTCCCATCCCCTGCCCCATCGCGAAACAAGCTTCCCTAGCCCAGGGCGTCCGGGCACAGGGCGAAAACGCACCCCTCCCAACCTACCCCATCGGGCAACAAATCTCAATTCCCGTCGAAAATAGCGGCTTTCCAGCGCCCTTTTTCTAGGGCAGCAAACTGCGCCAAGGGGCCCTACAGTGCGCTTCTCACCAATAGCATGGGAGGTGTGGAGGGGACATGCAAGGGGGCGCGGCGAATGGGCGTTGGGGATGTGTGATGCGGTTTCGTGATCGAGTGGGCGGTGGGCGTGGGAGGGATGGTGTGTTTCTCCGGCGGTGGGCGTGGGAGGGATGGTGTGTTTCTCCGGCGGTGGAAGTTGTGGTGGAAATGCTCCATTGTTAGGCTGACGGAGTCGAAGATGATATTCTCGGAGTAGGGGAAAGCGTGATGTTGTGTTGTAGTTGTAGAAGATATAAGGAGCCGGTTTCGCTCTAATATTCCTTAATATCTGTGTATGCTGAGAATGTGATACCTAATGCTATATAGTAATCTCGATCCTCTATCCTACATATCTCGTATCCAATGCCTCCAAAAAATGCCGTTCATGAAAACCCAAAGTACCAATTCTACGTATAGATCTCAACCGGATCAAAACCATCGTGTCAACCCATCGAAACGAACCAAAATCATCGTATAAACCAACCCATCGAAAGGAAATTGAACTTTTGGATTACCTTGCGTGATACATCCCCCCCGCTGTTCGCCAAAACGAGAACACAAAAGCCCAGAAAGAGATATTCAAGGAAGAAGGATCGGGGGTGGATGAAGCACCTCAACCTGTTCCCCCATAAACGCACCCTCTCCTCTCATCCCAAACCGGCCAAAATCCGCCCTCAGTAGCAGCCTGGATATTCCACTGCCAGATCAAACTCGCATTCTCCCTCAATGTAACCCCATACTCGCCTCTCAGCTCATTCAACGCATCACTAAGCTGCCTCAGCCCATGCAACACCCACCTCAATTCCCTCCCTTCGATAGTAGCTGGCGGGATCTCACTCTTCGTAGTGAGTAAGAGAGGAACGAGGCGTGAGAGGTTGGGAGGGAGACTGTACCGCCAGGATGCTTCGACCCAGGTCGTCACTGCGGCGCGGTCGGTCAGGAATTGGGAGAGGACGGGGAGCCAGGGGGAGTAGTAGAAGGGATCTACGTTGTTGAAGGCCGGAGGGGGGCGGGGGAGTGGGTTTGAGAGGGCGCGTGTGAGGTGGACGGGCCAGCATAAGCTCGCGTACCTCAGAAACGGCATGGTTGCGTCGAAAGGTGGTGAGTTGTGTGCTGCTGGTTGAGAAGAGGCTGTGGCGAAGTTCTCAGTGTCGGAAGATGAGAGGCTCTTGTAGCCGCTGTCTCCGGAACTGCTGGTGCGGAAGGACATGCCGCTGCTTGTTGTTATTGAAGTGACTTGAGGTCTGTAGGGGAGGAGTCGGACTAGAGGCCGTTTTGGGGTGTCGTTTGCTAGGTAGGAGATGCATCGTGCTGCTAGGTGGCCGTGGACTGCGCCCTCGTCAAAGAGACTGAATTCTGAGTCTTGACATGCTGGGGATTGCAGATACTCTTTCACTGAGCGGTGAATGAAACGCGCTCTGCCATCTGCGACTTCGACCAATGCACAAGTTAGGCGGGATATCGAGTCGGTAAAGTGTAGTAAGTGACTCTCCCGGGTAGTTTGGTGGCCAGGCGTGATGGCCAGCGCTGTATGCAGCGCGTTCATATCCAGAGGCTTGATCGACAATGAGAGCCATCGGAATATGTCTGCTGCAATCTTTTTCTCGGCGCCAAACCTTCGTTCGAGCATGGCTAGAATGCCATGATACAGCGCCTCGAGACCCTCCAACAAACTTGCTCCTTCAAGAGCTAGTCTTCGTTCGTTCGGCGAAAGACCTGGAGACTGTAGATACTTGATCAGGAGAGTGGCCCATAGAAACATGCCATTGGCGCGACCAGCAACACTCGGTATAACTGATCGATCCATATTAATGCCAAAGTACCCTTGATCAGCCATCTGGTTCAGATGGTCCGTTACATAAGATGCAATGTCGGCAGCGTTGTGTGAGTCGTCCAAAGAAACGACATGTGGCGATTTAGATGCCCATTGCTGGTACTCCAAAGGTATACTCAGGGTGGGGCGGCTAAGGAGAATTACACGGCAATCTGAAATGCGACAAAGCTCGGGTATCATCGTAAGAAATAATTCGACATCGTTGCATTCGTCGATGCCGTCGAAGACCAGAAATGTGGGATGTTGGCGAAGCAAGATAGAAAGAACTGCGAGCGCATCATCGGAAGAGGCCTTCTGTTGTCCAGTTGTTCTACGCATGAGGAGGGCCAGGGCGTCCAGGGTTCTCCGGTCCGTTCTATGCGCGTGCACTAGTTGAGCGGCTAACGCTCGGAAGGCTTCTGTCGTGTTGCAACGGCAAGAATGCGTGGAGTTGAAGTGAAAGAATGCCGTCGTTGGGGGCATGTCGTCGATGCTGAGATCCTCCGCCTCTGCACACAAGTCGTCGATAATCTGTCCAGCAAGAACAGTCTTGCCAAACCCTGGTTTTGCTTGGATAAAGAGTATCCGATTGGGCCAACTTTCGTGTAGAGCATCAGCATCGTCGGCTATTCTGCTATTGAAAGGTGCATTCTTCCAGCTACAGTATTCGGGCGTCCTGATGAACCATCGGCAGGATTGCGGATGTCTTTGGTGAATACTCTGCTCGTAGATCTCTCTGTATTCGCAACTTGACAGCCATGCTTTGACTTTATCAATTCTCTGCACTTCGAAAACCGTTAGCCGAGTTGGAAGTCCCGTGTGCGGTGTAACTTACTACGCCGCGACATCCTCCCAGCCTCAACCTCGCCATTAGCCTCTCCCTGTGTGCGTAGATATTCGAGAAGTTCTTTGCGGTGCTGAGCGAGGAGCTCGAAGTTTTGTACCGTCATTTCCGCCTCGAACCATTCTCGATGCTTGGCAAGGCGTTGTTGGAGCTGTGTAAATCGCGAATCGAGTGGACGCCATAGCACACTTGTGACAAAACCAATTCGATGGCGCAATCGGGCCCCTGCAAAACGGTCAGCTTTGACTTGTTCTTCGAAGTCTCACGCCTTAGATCTGAGGTCGTCGCAATAAATGAGGTTTCTCCGATGGCATGTTGTAGAACACTTCCACAGGGTCCCCACCAGCTGAACCTGGTAATCGAGGCGCTGGTAGCACGTGTTTGCCGAATTGGGTTGTGGCCGTCGGTGGATTGATATTGGAATTACGAAGTGAACCGGGATTAGGAGGATTCTTGTACGTAAAAGCCACGTACCTGTGGGACTTCTAAGGAACATCCGGTACAGCTCGAGGCAGAATTGTACGATATCTGCATACACATAAGACATCATGGTGCTTATTCTCTCAGGTGTCGAACCATCGGGTTGCTGTCTGCACGTGTCGTAGAATTGTCGGTACTGCGGCAATACATTTGCAATGGCTTCGAACATATCTGCAGCCTTTTCCAGGAATAGGACATAGTTGCTGCCAACCTGAGCCCGCATCAGCCTAGTGAATCACGTTGAAAGCTCCACATCACTACCTTGAAGACAAGTCGAATAGATCCCCAAAACCAGCCTAACCAGTCTGGCCGTATCTGGACAAAGATGTTGACAATGTCGAAGAATGGCGCAAAGGCATCTGCAAAGAGTGCAATCTTCCGTGAGCATGCCAACAGCCTCTGATGCTCCTTTTGGTTGGCGGTGCAGAGCCCTTGCACATCATGCAGCATTGACGTGACATCTGCATAGTGTCGGAAGGTCTCACGCTCTTCTTCCGAGAGAACGTCTTGTATTGCTGCTATGGCTTCATTGAAAAGAGGGTCGGGACTAAGTCTTTTAGCCTACACTCAGCATCTGGGGTACAGTAGACTAACTTGGGATCCGTCATTGCTATGTCAACCACTGACATTTCGACGTCCGGTGGCGACATTTCTTCGAACTCGTCAAACCACGTCGTCTGGAATACATTTGCCGGTAGTCTTCAGAGCTGGTGTCGCAACTCCTAGGACAGCGGGAGCATGGTGAGGACATGAGGACATGGGGACAGTAGAGGGAGGAGCAATAAGCAAGAACACAGGAGGCTCCAAATGGAGAATAGAGTAGACCGCGAGCTGGATGGTGCAATTGCAGACGGAGAGAACTTTTCGTGGGGCTTAAACGGGACGCGGGTTGCGGGACGATAAGCGCGAGGTACCTGCAGAAGCAAGTAATGCTGAAGTGTCAAACGCCTTATGAAATTATACCAAGCCCCCACCGTTCTAAGCCAAGACCCCACGAAACCCGGGGATGTAGAACGCGTGGGCTCGTGACCGGCCAACCACGATCCAGATGGCAGAAACCCGGGTACCAAGTGTATTTCCGGGTCGGCCGTAGGGCATCAGGTGCCCGGTACAGTAAAAGAAAACACACATCGGACAGAGTCCAGGTTCTGGATGCGCCGAAATAGGATGAATAAAACGTCTGGGTATCTCTTCTCTCCAATCAGTAGGCGCGTAGCCAACAGCTTCTATAATACAGTGAACATTAAGTGGTGGCTACTGGCTCCCTACCACGTGTAGCAGCACCTCGACCCGTACCTCAATGCGCCTGCGGCTCGCCTAATCGCAGTGCTAGTAGCGCCCGCACGTCGGTGACATACTGCAAGCCTTCAAGCAGTGGGATCAGGTGCAGAAGATCGTTGTCAGTTGGGTCGCTGATCCAGCCTTCGATCGGGATGGCATTGTCTGGAAGCGATCGTCAGTTAGGGCTCCATTCGGCGAGTCCGTACGGTCATGCTGTCTCACCTTCGTGGAAGATGTAGCTCATAGGGCTATTATCAATAATCATGACTTTGCTCAGATCAGGTTCGACCTGAGCAAGGTCCTTGATATAAGCTCCGTTCCGTAAAGTACAGTGCTGCCTATAATACCGGCCCGCGAAGTACTTGCGCTCGGTCTCGAGCCAGTCAATGACGGGGTCGGCGTATTCTTGCACGCTGGCTGTAAATACAATTAGATTATACCACTTGGCAACCTAGACTTGCTTAGTTGGAGGGCTTCAGATGGCATGTAAGTCGAGGTACCTTTTTGAGAAACTCATCGCAATGAGGTCGCTTATGCACATAATACAGAATAGGAACCTGAGGACCAATCACCTGGCCGCCAACACCGACCGGCTGTTGCAACTTCACTTCCACCATGTGGCCAGTCGTGTATCGGCCACCCTTCGCCATGCTGTGGATTAGAGTTTCGTCCAGATCTATGATCAACGTCTTCTGATGCGGCCCGACGGCTGATGCGCCCGACGTGGAATACGACGGCTGGCGCCGTGGTACGAGAGGACGCGGGGGCTGTGGCGCTCTTGGGAATTTGGTCAATTTCGAAGCTGGATTTGCCGGGCCTGTGGGGGACTTCAGCGCAGCCGCAGCTTCAGCAGAGATTGACGAGCCAGGTTTAGATGGGCCGCCGCGGGATTGGCCCTTCTTTGCCTTGCGCTGCCGAAGAGCTTCCTCATTGTGCAAGTTGATGCGGATGGTCCGCTTGGCTGGGGCTATCTCCTCCGTTGTTGAAGAAGCACCCGACTTTGACCTCGTATGCCGCGAGGGCGTGTCCCTCTCTCCCTCCCTCGTGGGTGGTCGCTCGCTCTCCAACTCAGAATCAGATGTCACTGCCGTGGAGGTGGATGCGGTAGATGGCGACCGCTTGACGGGCTTCTTCGTTCTGGACTGAGATGTCATCCCTCTTCGTTGCCGGCTCCCCTTTTCAGTAGTCTCGGAGGAGTCGGTTCTCTGCATCGCTTCGGCTGCTGGCGCTTTTCGACGGCCGCGCTTGAACGTGCGCGAAACTTTGCGAATGGGCGCTGCTAGGGAGAAGCGGCCATCCTCTTCGTAGAAACACGCGATCAGGTACTGTCCGGGGGCAATCACAGCTGTGAGCAGCACCTTCACTCCTCCAATGACAGCCTCCGTTATCCTCTTGGGGACGAGCCAGGCCTTCGAAATGTGCGCATCTGCGTATGGGCCCTGAGAGGAAGAATGGAGCAGAGGCGTCTTCTCGTCGAACTCGGATGCGTCCGCTTCCGAGTTGGGGTGAGCAGAGGCGTCCACTCTCACTGCCACCATGTTGCTCTTTTCGTCCGGAGTTTCTATCGAGCTTGCACCCGCATCATTCGACTGTGGGGAGGGACCGGACCGCGACTGGGGGTGGAGGATGTTGCTTTCCGACGGCGCGCGCGAACGAGGCGGGCTGGGCGGTGGAGTGCCAATGTTCGATATGAGGTTCAGTGAGTTCATGCTCCGCTGTTCAGGACATGAACGGAGTGCGGCGGACTCGGTGGGCAGCGTCTTCAGGACAGCGTGTTACGGGGGGTTTTGTGGTCCAGGCAGTCGTGTTTGCTAGGGCTGATAGGGAGCTGTTTGGGCCGAGGATGGAACAATACAAGCTGCACAGCCAGCAAAACACCACTTTGTATCTAGAATCGTCGCGAGAGGGGGGGTCGCGTCTAGACAGAGAGCCTTGGGCCGGCAGCGAACCGCGGCGGGACTGCGCTGGTGTTTTGGAGGAGGAGCGGTGGTTGGGGACAGGCCTGGGGTCGACATCAGCAATGACGAAGGCACGAAGGCACGAAGGGTCCTGTGAGCTCTCGCGGGTCGGGCTAAGCGCGAAAAACGCCCGACATCTGAAGACTCACACCTCACTTCAGAAACAGTTACATTTACTGTACACTTGACTTCCACCACCTCTGACGCTGCACATAGGTCATAGCCTACGGCTCTGGATCTGCTGGTCTATAAGAACACCTGACATCGCAGTTACTCCAAAATATCTCCCCTCCTGCGAAGGCAGCACCACCACCCCGCTATTCGCCGCTATTCGCATATATTCGCATATATTCGCCAGCTCCAGGGCCCACCCATACGCGCACACAGCTCCTCCAGACGAGATGGTGACAGGGGCTGTGGTGACAGCTCCGGGGCTCTCCTCCTACCTCAAGTCCCTCAAGTCAACGCCAGTCGAGCCCTCCGTCGAGCACCTAATATCGTACGTCCCACGTCTGCTGCTTGGGCGCAATTGACTGACTGTTCGCAGGCTCCTCAAGCGCCGCCAGATACGAAACTCGCGACCATGCGCCGTAGCTACACTCGCGCTCCTCTCCCGCGTGGTTGGAGAGTTCAAGGGCAGGGACGCGGCAAAGCTCGTGGAGAGGATACGGCAGATCGGCCGGCGCTTGACCTCTGCGCAACCGCGGGAGGTGGTCGTAGGGAACATCATACGTCGAGTGCTAGGCCTCGTGCGGGAAGTCGTCGAAGACAACGTAGAGGCAGTGACGGAGGCAACGAGCGACGCTGGCCAGAGCCATCCAGCACACCATGACTCTCTCCACAGGCCGCAATTGATCTCGAGCATATCCACCTTCAGCCCTCTCAAGCATGCGTCAGCAGAACCAATGGACTCGAGCTCGCACTATTCAGAGAACATGTCGGACTCAGGCGAAATGTCGAAACGACCGCCTCTCCTCACATCGCACACCTCGTACGCACCAACGTCGACAGCCCCTCTGGTCAATTCACTGTTCGGCCTCTTCTCACACCCAGACACACCATCGGCATCCAACACACCAACTGGAGTTCAACCGCCTGACGGCAAGGGAACACTCACATCCTTGAACCTGGAGCGGCTTGCAGATTCCAGCCATAGCAGGTTCGACCTGAAGGGCGAAGTCATGAACGGCATACAGGAGATACAGGACGAGCTTGAACAGACAGATGATAGCATAGCTGATAACGCGCTCCACCACATCCACTCGAACGAGATTATCCTCACCCATACCGCATCCAGTACGGTGCAGAAATTCCTACTAGCGGCTGCCAGGAAACGAAAGTTCACCGTCGTACATGTCGAGACGCATCCCCACGATCACACTGCCACTCACAGCATCCTTCTTACGGGCAAAAAGCGAGACGCCGAAGACGACGAGGAAGACTCATGGAAGCCCTTGAGGTCAGCCGGCATCCAGGTCGTCATGATCCCAGACTCGCACGTCTACGCCATCATGTCTCAGGTCAACAAGGTGATCCTCGCAACACACACAGTCCTCGCGAATGGCGCTCTTGTTGCGGCTTCAGGCGCTCGCATGATTGCCAGTGCAGCGAAGGCACACCAGACGCCCGTAGTCGTAGTCAGTGGCTTGTATAAGCTCAGCCCGGTATACCCGTTCGACATCGACGAGCTCATTGAGTACGGGGACGCAGGAAGTGTGGTTCCTTACGAGGATGGTGACTTTGTTGATCTAGTAGATGTGGAGAACCCTTTGTACGATTATGTTCCAGCAGATCTGGTTGATTTGTACATCACGAACCTTGGCGGCCATGCGCCTTCGTACCTCTACAGGATCGTGGCAGATCATTACCGCACAGAGGACATCAACTTATGATCGCTCTTCTTTCCTTCCATGAGGCGTCGAATATGAACATGGGACCATCTTTGCGTGGAGTCCTAAGGTTACAAAAGCTGGCATACCCTAGACATTATCAGGAACCGGGGCTAATGCAAGTCATGTTACAAAATTGTGACCTCTGACATTACTAGTGATGACCACGCGACCTTCCAGACAGCTTGCTTTAATTGAACAACAAAACGGTTGTAGCTCGTCATTACTGATTATACTGATACTAGTCATCTAGCATAAATGAGAAGCTGATTCAGAAAGGCATACCTGCTCGAGACTACAATACCCAAGCAATGTCATGTCTCTCCGTACAGTGACGGCACGTCCAATCATAGACACCTACAAGTTGACTAGTACAACATACAGAAAGAAAGATACTTACGCCATCTGGAACTCTAATCCGAGTGCTAGTAGCCGTATTGCCGTGACGCGCACAGGCTGGATAAGTAACTCCCGCACCCCATCGGAGAGAACTCCGAGAATATATACCCAACCCCAGCCAGCACACTGGTTATACTCCCCCTCTAGTCTCTTTTCGCGATACTATAGTACATTCGTCGCCAGAGCCCTGGGAGAACGCCGAGATGCGCTGTGGGGACCCCGGACGTACCCCGGAAATACTAGCGAGCAAATGTAGGTCTATGTATATGAGCGCGCAGATCGCCAAGTAGACTTTCGTTCTTGGATATATTGCTTAATCCGTCGCTCTAAAGTCTTCGTCCCTGTCCCGTTCTCGACAGGAAAAGAGTCGTCGATCATGTCCCTAGAACTCAAATCCAACACCCTCGAATACGCAGAAGCAATCACCCACCACCCCGCAGACCCTAATGTCGACCCGGAAATCGCAGCCATATCCGCCGAGTTCAACGCCCGAGATGCGGAATGGCATAAGCAGAAGTCGAAGAAGTTGCTGTTGAAGATCGACCTGCATCTCCTGCCGTGGATCGTGCTCATGTATTTGACAAACTTCCTAGACCGGTCCGCGCTCGCGCAGGCGAGGCTCGGGACGTTGGAGAAGGATCTCGGATTGAAGGGGACGAATTTTAATACCGTGACGTCGATCTTGTTTGTGGGATATATTACGTTTCAACTGCCGTCGAATCTTCTCCTGACGAGGGTGCGGCCATCGATTTATCTGTGTTCTGTTATGGCGATTTGGTGAGTAAGAAGAGAAGAATGGTTAGGTGTTGATGCTTACTAACGGATCTCAGGGGCATGATCTCTGCGCTGCAGGCGACGACGAAGTCGTATGTGGGCGAGTTGATGTGTCGGCTGTTCCTTGGTGCGGCTGAGGCTCCTTTCTTCTCTGGCTGCATCTTCCTCATGTCGTGCTGGTACAAAGCGGATGAACTGGCGCACCGTATCGCTATTTTGTACTCCGGCGTAGCCATGGCGAATATGTTCGGCGGCTTGATAGCCGCGGACGTCCTTGCCAACTTGAACCCAGCTCACGGCATCGCTGGATGGCGATGGCTGTTCATCATCGAAGGCGTTGCGACGTCTGGCATTGCTATGTGCGCCGTGTAAGGAATCCCAGAACCCCACGGTCACACCCACGGCACTGACTGGTCTTCTTGTAGGTTCTTCATGCCCGACTATCCCACCACCACGCGCTGGCTCTCCACCGAAGAGCAACACTACGCATCCTGGCGCCTCGCCCAAGACGCCGCCGGCAACACCGACGACCGGTACGCCGTCAGCCTCACTAAAGCGCTCAAAATGGCCTTCTCGGACTACAAAACGTATCTCTTCATGTTGACGAACCATTCCAACCTGCTCGCACAGTCGTTCACGTACTTCTACCCTACCATCGTCAAGAGCTTAGGGTATGGCAACATCGAAACGCTACTGTTGACCGTGCCGGTGTGGTTCGCGACGCTGTGCACCGTGCTCGCGGTGAGTTACCATTCCTCGAAGACGGGGGAGAGGTGTTTCCATATCGTGGGGTGTATGCTCGTCGCTATGATTGGGAATATTTTGATCATTACGACGCATGGTGTGGGGCCGAGGATGTTTGCTATGTGTAAGTCCCCCTATCTCCTTTTCCCCTCACATAGCCCCGTAAACCCCTACGAGGAGTAATTGCTGATCGACCTCTGAATAAAGACCTCATACCAATGGGCACCCTACCACCCTTCCAAATGATCCTCGCATGGATCACATCAACCTTCCCGCGGCCGCTGGCTAAACGCGCCGTTGTCGTCGCGGCGTGCGGGATGTTTGGGAACTCGGCTTCTATCTACGGATCGTACATGTATCCGCCGACCGATGGGCCGCAGTACGTCCCTGCTGGGATTGGTTTGGCATGTGTGTGTGCGTTCTGTGCGTTTATGGCGCTGGTGAATCGGACGGTGCTGGTTAGGGAGAATAGGAAACTGGAGAAGGAGGAGCAGGAGAGGGGCGTGGGGAAGGGTTTTAGGTATATTTTGTGAGTGGTTGGGCTTGTATAAGAATGGCGGTCTACTCATAGGGTGTTGTCGAGTAATATCATATTTTATTTCGATCAATCGAAAGGATTATGTCGACCGGGATAGAAACACAGTACAGTATTTTAAAAAGGTCAGTGTGAATAGGGTTGTCGTTGTCAATAGACGCATCCGCGGTTCGACATCGGATGTGGTTGAAGTTGAAGGCAGTGGCTTGATGAATCAATATGCAATAGACATGCTCTTGCAACTATTGCATCGTTTGATGACAGTCGCTTCGTGGCGATTCGTTCGTGCCCGCTGTGACTCTCATGTCCACCTTTTCGTCGTGGGTGCTGGGCTATATCAGCTGGACTTGCTGAGGAAATAAAACACAGGGAGGAAAAAAAAAAAAGAGAAAAACTACGACACCCGGAAATTCAGGTGTTCAATCGAACACGTTCGCAATCCGGCGGTACAGATACTGTACATACGCTCACGCGGACGCAGTAGGACGTGCCCCTGCACCATGTGCCGTAGTTTTGAAGTAATTCTGGCGGAATAAGTACTTATGGATTAGCAGAAGTCTTGACCGTTCTTATTGTGGCTGTTGATTACACTTATAGCACACTGTAGTGGAAGTGGAACAGTTGGAGCGTTGATGATTCACTTCGGGAGTGTCGGCACTGGAGGATTGGCAAGGACGTGATTGTAGTATAACAGCATCTTTGCCGAAACGGGCATAGAGAATTCGGTGATGTATTCTGGATTATTACATGTACAAAATGAAGAATTCGCACAGTTTTAGGGATCAGATTGGACCCCTCAGTTATACTCCAGTCTTCGGAGTAAGTACCTAGCATTCATGTTGTTTCCCTTTCCATATTACGTTGAGAATGAACAGCCCTTGCGCAGCTGACGTAGCGATGAAGTTATTCAGTGTGGAGTTGATGGGTAACTTTAGTTCGACCCAAGTAACGCAGTGAGGTTCATTTGGCAACCTCCTCATATTTGACCCTAATGCTACAGCTCAAGCATGCTCTTTACTGGTAGAGCTAGGTACGATGCCAGATAAGCTACCAGTCATCGAGGAATGAGAGCGAATTACTTGCTTATATCGTCATTACCGTTCTGCACCTGCAATCCTGATGCTTCTCTGACTTCTTCATCCCGATTCCATTTCAATCTTCCGAAACATCGAAACTGTAGTCCTCGCGGCGCAGACTCGACCAAGATGCGTCTTTGATAGTCATGAGCTTTTGCATCTTCACCATGACCGCAACGAGAAACTTTGGCGGCAATTGAGCCATCGAAGCCCTACCTTCTTCATCCTTTGGATGAAAGCCTTTCTTCAAAATCAGTGCTTCCGCGTCGACTTGGAATTTGAGAAGTGGGTCTCCCTCAGGCAGATTCTCGTGAGCAAGAAGGATATTACTCGGGCGCGGCCGGCACCACATTCGAATCTCGAAGATGTAGTTGAAAATCGCTTCTTTGAGCTGCGGTATGATGAGGTAGTCGGCAAGAATGTAGATGCGGTAGTGAATCAGTTTCATCAGCTCGCCTCCAGCGGCCTCAAACCACTCCAGGCTGCCAGAAGGCAGTTTCTGTGTATACATCCAATCGACCGTAAATTCGAATGCGGTTGTGTCTGCATTTGAGAGAGTAATGACGCCATCTGTTGTCTCCTTGAAGGAAGACTGCGGGCTGAGAACGCCTCGAAAGTACCCTGAGTGGTGGGATAGGAGTGCCCGGTAAAGTTGGTACTCTATACCGTTTGGACCGACGTTAACTGTTATGAAGCCTTGTAGAGCGGCGGTGCTACATTTGTTGTCAGCTTGTATTCGCTCTGAGATAATATTGAAACTACCTGGGTCGAGGAGGTGGAGCCATCTTGAGGACGGTGACCTCGTTCTTCATTGAGCTCATGTTTGCTGAGATGAAGAGCTAGCTGCTAGGAGACCAACCGCTGCTTTCTGCGATGATTCGTAGGGTGAATTCGAAGAAGAAGGAGAGCAGTAGCACAGATGGATGAAATGTTGGTTTGATATACACTGCGAGAACATATGAAGTTATTTATATACTGAGCTGCTGACCTGATGAGAGAGAACGTAAGCGCGCACGCTCACATACACATGACGCCCGCATTTGCCCTGTGACATTGCACTTTTGATTCAAACAGTGAATGCTGCAAGGTTTGACCTAAATTCTGGTTCGCGGACTTGGCGAACAAATAATAGTAGATGCTATAGATCTAGCTTAAGGTGTAGCTCCTTGTTTCGATTCCCACTTCTTGTTGTGCTTCTTCCCCCCTCTGCTCTTCTTTCTGTCATAGCTGCCACTTGTCGTCTCCACTCTAGCAAGGCTGTAATTACAACGCTCCAACCATTCAGCCCTGCCTGCTTCGCCTCTACTCCACAGTCCATTCATCTGGCCGACCAACTTCTTGTTCGCGCGATAGAAGAATGCCCGGGGTAATATCTCCATATCTTTCTCGTTCAACTGGAAGAAGCCCATAACGTGGCCAAACTTGCAGGCGGAATCGACCAGCAAGCGTAGCAGAGGGTCATCGGACGGGAGATGCTTGAAACAGTAGGCGACATCTTCAACCTTGGGTGAGCTGTTGCGAAGAAAAGCGAAGAGCTGGTCTAGGATCGCGGATTTGAAGTTCGGCGCCAGGAGCATGTCGGCCAGAACGTAAGCGTGATACATGGGGGCATCGTTGCTTGATGGATCAGGCTTAAAGCCAACTGTAGCGCTTCTCCACTGGCCAGATCGGGCAAGTACCTTTTGTGTGTAGACCCAGTTCACGAAGATGTCGAAAGTGTCAACCAAAGATGTGTTGGTGTCGAATATCGCTGCATCGTAGGAAGTGAGATCGATCATGCCCAATACTATTTCTTTGGCCTTGCGGAAGAAGCTCGAATGTTGCTGCATGAGTGAGTCGTGGAGCAAGTACAACTTTCCTTCGGCGCCAATCTTGACGACGATCAGCCCCAGCTGAGCAGCCTCGCTGGGCCGGACCAAGGTTGCCGAGCTATTCTGGACTGGTTGAACCATGGCGGGTAGGTTGAATCTTCTGGAAGAGGCTTGACAAGGGAAGTGGTATATCAGACGATTGTGTTGGTCTGAGTGGATTTGGAGTGGAGAACATGAAAACCTGGAGAGCAAAGGGCGGGTTATCAATCATCTCGATATACCACTGTATTTGGTCCATTTTTTAAGGTTTGCAGTTGAGGAGTTGGTTGCTGGTGGAGCGGTAGCGTCCGGCAAATGTTGCATATCTTAGACGTCAAACTTCATGGACTAGGCGCAGGTTGAGGAATGGGAGCAATTACTACCCCACACTCAAGCGTAAAAACCAAAAACAGTCCCCAAGCAAGAGCGGGTTGATGTATTCTATCAGGGACCTCTCTAATACGAAAAACCCAAATAGTTGAGAGGGTAAGGGTAATGGAATTCAGGGTGACGATAGTTGGCGGGAGGGCCAGATGCCTTCAGCCGAATCCTGTCTTCCGATCTGTCTTGTTAGTGGATTCCCTGTAACGTGGCGCAGAATAGTACTTACCAGATACGCGATAACGCTGTTGCATCGCATCCTCTAATCCATGCGCTTCTGCTTTGGCGTGCGAGGAGGAAGTCCATAGTCAGATCGCTGTAGAACCCTAGGCTTCCGTCCTTTCTTGCGATCCGTCTCCCAGAAAGTGTATAGCTTGAGCGTGACACGAGCGAGGAAGTCGCGCGGCAGCTTCTCAAAACTCTCCATCCAGCGCGGGTTGCCCTTGTCTGGCCACAAGCACTGAGCGTCCACAAGGAGGTCGATGAGCGGATCGGTATCCATCAGGTTCTCGACAACCTCTTTGACACCCTGGCCATGTGGATATGACGTGCCGTCCTCGAATTCCTTGAAGAAGTCCTCGAGCAAGGCGTCCTTGAGTGCTGGAACGAGAAGGCGATCGGCTAAGATGTATGTGCGGTACCAGAGCAGGAGTGCTGCGTCGAGATTCATGTCATCGGTCTCGGTGTTTCCGGTCTTCAATTCAACTTCGGCGCATTCGGCCCAGCCTTTGAGACCGTCCGGAATCTTGTGGTGGTAGATGAAGTCAGCGAACACATTGAATGCCTTTTCGTCCACATCCTGGATGGTTACGACGCCGTCTTCGGTCTCGCTGAAGGATCCTGAGAGAGCGCCTTCGAAGTAGCCGGAATAATTCGAGAGGAACGCTTTGTGAAGATAAAGGCCTTCCTGGCTCCCGCCAGCTTTGACGATAATAGACCCCCCATGGGAGACTGCACTGTGTTGATCTGTGTCAGCTGGCTACCTTAGGAAATGCTTCGTCTCTGACTGGGGTCCTGTACCTGATACGGAGAGTACCCTGCCCTTTCCCAGAGCGGACCTTTCCTTTGGATTTGGCCTTTGCCATGTTATCGCGACGAGGTAGATATTGAATGTTTGGTCCCGGTCGGTGTTGGGGGGTATGATGGGCGCAGTCGTCGAGTATGAGGTGGGAGCTAATCTGTTTATAATTTGCCGTCGGTCACGGGTACTCGTTGCGGGGGTAACGAGTAACTGCTGACATTTCGTCCAAACGTTGCCATGACTTACGGAAGCCCGATGATTGCCGTGACAAAAACAATTTTGGAACGATCTGATGTAGAATGAGATGTAGCACGCTTTCACACCAGCAACTGCCGTATACGTAATGTGGACGTTCCTCATTATCGAGGTCTCGGAAATGTTGCGCCGCAATAGATTCAATTCGAGATGTCTTAAACAGTCATTTGTGAGTACGATGTTTAGGAATCATCAAGCAAAGCTTGCTTCACACCAGGTACTATGAGAGACTTAGCAGGATGTTACCTAAATACTCCGCTAGTAGCCATACCTCTTTGAAGAGACGCTCCTTGCCAGATCTCCCGAATTTGCATTGTTGCTTCAAGGCCGTACTTGAAGGGATAGATGTCCCCTTGATTGTCGACTTGTTTGCGGCGAGCGACGTGTGGACTTTGGACCGTGTTTTGCAAACGAGGTAGAGATGCCGCAAACAACCAGGATCCGGCGCCTATATATTAAGTAACTCGTGTAGGTCAATGGCGGGCTTCACCATCTACTGTGCAGTGTGTATAGCACTAACACTATCCTGTAGGAGATGTAAACCGACCAAGTCGAGTCGTCCTCTACAACGTAGTGGCTTGGAGGTTTCGTGAAAGTAGGGTCCGGTGAAAATCGTGTCACTGATGGTGCCTATGCCTCTGAGCTGTCGTGACTCCTGTCCAGGTTCAGATTACGTTCCTTGGCGCGCGTACTGGAGCCAGATTGGATTATATATTGATGGTAAACTCTACCTTTTGGGATTTCGGCTTCCCCATAAAGTTCTAACTTTTGATTCGTCAGACATCCCGTTGGACAGGTTTCCTCGAGTCTCTGCCAATCAAACCTCCCTAGCTCTTCGAATCTCGGACTTGAAACGAGATGTCAGCTCACGAATCCTCCCTTGAGGCTCCGCAAATGAGGTATGTATCGACACAATTTAACGATGAGTGGAACTGATTGGTTGGAAAGCGAGATCTTCTCAGAGCCCACTGTAGTCGTCAAAGTCGGCGCCGAAGGCAAAGAGTACCATGTGCATAAGCGGCTGTTGACCCATTACTCCGATTACTTCAAGGGCGCCCTCAACAACGGGACGTTTAAGGAAGCCGAGGACGGCGTTGTCGTAATCTCGGACGTCGACATTTGTACCTTTGAAGGTTTTGTCGAGTACCTGTATACGCAAGCATTGTCGCCCGGCAAAGAGTGGAAACCTGCCCACTTGGAACTCGAGGAGCCTGAGACGGAGCGTATCGACCTCTACTTAACGAGATCGTACGTGTTTGCAGATCGGTTCTTGGTGGCGGGTATGAAGAAGTGGGTAATGGATATGGCGTACGACTACTTCGAGGACAGTACGCCGTGGTACATTACCGTTAACTATGCGTACGAGAACCTGCCGGAAGGAAGTCCTTTCCTTGAGCTTCTTGTCGACGCCCACTGCAAGTCTTGGGTCCACGACAAAAGTGAATCGCAAGCCGCTATCGATACACTCTGTCCGCGATTTCTTTACAAGGCGATGTCGAAATACAAACAGCTCTTGGGGAACTACGATTACGCTGACGCCGTACGCGACCGGTCAGAATACGACGAACCTCCAGCATACAAGTCATCCCATCTGTAGACCGGAACGGGAATACAGATATCGTATTACGATTCTTGAAGTGCTTCAGTCATTCATACGAGGTCCCACCTAAGTAGTATTTAGTAGATGAAGCGCTCCCATAGGGTGATCTCATGGTACCGTGCTTAGTCACCATTGGTCGAAAGGTCGACCGCTCCACCTTCACCTTCACTTGACTGTTCGCTGTGACGTCACGCGTGGAATTTTCGCGTCCTCTCCTCTCTTTTCTGCAAACACGCTGCCTCTCCGTGACTCGTCATTCACACTCCACCTTTGTACCCCAACTCGCAAGCCCATTGCCCGCTGTCACCATGGAGAAGAACGAGCAGCCAACGTCGCGCTCCGTTAGGTACGTATCATCGTTGCAAAGTTTCGTGCTTTCGCTGAGTGCCGGATAGCGAGATTTGGAAAGGACCTGTCATCATCATCGAGGTCGGCCCGGATCGAGAGCCCTATCATATCCATGAAGCCCTACTCACGTCCACCTCCGGCTACTTTCGTGGCGCCCTCTCTTCCGAAGCTTTTAAAGAGAAACAGGATGGAAAGGTCACCCTGGAGGATGTCGATACCGCAACGTTCAGCGCGTTTGCCTCGTACATCTATTGGGGCGCGCTACCCCCCGAGACCGAATGGGGCAAAGAATTTCCGGTCGCAGGAGATGAAGTATGGTTCCCATCAGACTATATTTCCCGTTGGTACGTGTTCGCAGACCGATTCCTCGTCCCTGGAATGAAGCAGATCATCATGGATGGCGCACACACGCTGTACCGTAACATGCGCCCGCGCTATCAGTCTATCACGTATGCATTCAAGAACCTCAACGACTCCGATTCATTCCTGAGGCTCCTTGTCGACTCATACTGCGATAACTGGACGGGCCCAACGGACCTGGTCAGCCCCGAGGACCAGGCAGAGGTGGAGAAACTCCCCGAAGAGTTCTTGCGCAGGGCCATGGATCGATTCAGGGTTCTGCACCAGCAGGGTGAACGCCGGCTCGCTGTCCGAAACAGGGCTGTATACTCGAAGATCTGATTTCAAGGACCCTCAAGGTTGACCCATGGGGAAAGGGGAGCTCAAAGGTTTGTACTATTTTCCTCTGTCAATTGCCTTACCATCACCGTGACTTCCTTGCATCTGCTTTTTGAAATGCGTATGTGTCTGGGTACGGACTCGGAGGAAGGGTATGCGAATGAACTGGAACTTGGTGGTGGGGATAGACGGATGGTTGCCGGCTGGGCAAGTTGTATCGGCGGCGATCTTCGGGGGATATGATGAGGTTTGGTCCGTTATTCTTGGGCTCGTGCTCGAGATCGATTGCAGGAGTGTAGAAAAGGGCAAGGTAAGGACCGCCTCTTCGTCTGCGTAACAAACTAATGTAAATAACAGAGCAGGATACATCGATGGATAGTTTCTTCCTTGAGCGCTGCCAAAAGCATCCTGGCCTCGTTCGAGGATGCGTGGGCAACACACATATGCGACTCGAAGGAAATGCTGACGATTCTTTAGGTGTCAACGTACGACAACTAGAACGACTTGTTCGACGTCCGATCCGGTCCCCTACTCATGGCGGTCTTCCATTGGGCAAAGTTCAGGTGGATCAAGTCTTTTTGAGTGCGCTTTTGACTGTTTCTCCGCCTTCACCTCTTCTGCCGGCCTCCACAGTACAAGCGTGTATTTTAAGTTCACATCCATCCCCAGTACGCAAGACGAGGTCATCATTTGCGTTAATCATGAGCCCAGGCTTCCCCTGGTAATCATCTTCCTGCCGTGAGGGCTTGGGAAAATTGGATAGCCTAATATCATCGAGGATGACTCTTTTACCATTTGGCAAGGTGCACCAAAGATTTCCCAACACTCGATTTCTTCTGTCAACATCCTCTCCAATGCTATTGTCGTGATCGACGAAGCGGTGCTGTTTCGTGATCTTCTCGGCGTGGTCAATCGGATTGTCAGTACTCCCATACCATCCGTGATCTCGCAACGGATGAAGGAACGCCTGGTTCTTCAAGACATCGACCAACATCTTGGCTCCTGCTTTGCCCAAGACAGAGGTGAGCTTCGCAGGAGTTAATTCCGGAACAACATCGAGGGGAAGGCCTGGAGGTGGTGTTTGAGCGATGATGGTGCCGTGATCGAAGTGTTTGGGATGCAAGGTTTGGATGGTGACCCCGGTCATCTTCCGTTTCTTCAGAAGGGTGTGGTGTATAGGCGCTGGACCACGTAGATCAGGAAGGAGCGAGGGGTGAACATTGAGTCCGCCATATTTGGCCGCACAGAGAATGCGAGGGGGAACAAAGAGTCCGAATGAGACAGCAATAACCAAGTTATATGGGACAGGCGGTGTCCAGCCTGTGAACGTATCGATCTCGTGAGTGGTGAGACCAAGGTCGTCTTTCGCAAAATGTTTGATTGGGACTATGAAGGAATTACTAAGAGCTGATCATCGACAGTACCACTATCCTAACCATCTCGGACAACTTTCAGTCCTCTGCCCGTTCGCTTTCCAGGCCGGTGGACGACATCAATAGATTCGACGAGTTGTGGCTCCTCAAGCTTGGCAGCGTGAACAGCTTCCAGGGACGCGATGCTGAACTCATCTGATCCGCAGAATAATATTTTCAGTGGGTCTGCAACAGCCTTGGAGCTGTAGCTGTAGCTGCGGCAATTGGCGATGTACAAAGAGCGGACGGAGACCGGCAGCCGCCAAAGCATGATAGATGAAAGATGCAGTGAGACGCGGTCAGAAGCGTCGATATTCGCGCGCCTGCAGATCGCGATCTAAGACTTGGCATCGCGATTCACGATATGCGAACGGGCCAATCCTTGCTCCACTGACCACCCCACTGAAAGCAGGCTTTGGCTGTCTTGAACAGAGGGCGCGCCCTGTTACAGCAATGGATGCGTTGTCTTCGTCGAAGGAAGCTGCGTCTCACGGTTGATCCTGACCTCCATGACCTCCTCCGCCCGTCCTCCGCGGTGACGCAACTTCCAGCCCCGCGACACAGCTCGCGAACGTGCGCAACATCTCGTCGAGAGGAAGACAATGTCTTCGACCGCGATACCGAAGGTACGTTTCCCAGGGCGCATATATCCTACCAGGCTTAGGGAGGCGATGTGTGCACGACACGCTTCCATAGAGCTTGGAGCTATTCGCTGAAGCCTGCTTTACATAGTAAGCTTTACTAACTGTACCCCAGGTCGTGCCGGCCCAGCTATCCTTCCTCGCCGTATATAACCCGTCATTAGGCGATTCGGATGAGACGTTCCACGATCAGATCGTCTTCTACTACTCGAAAGCAGCGAAAGCCCGGTCCAAGCTTCGAGGAAAGGATGCCCAAGCAGAGAGGAATCTGCGCGAAGAAGAGAATGAGAAGCTGCGCCAGGTCGGATTGGCCCAGGGCATGGTTGGCTTTGCCCGGTACACATGGAGTTACGCGGTTGTTTGGGCCTGGGATCGGTGAAGCTGACCTGCAACAGGAGCTTCTCCAGTGGCGAGGCTGTCGACTCGGTCGAGACACACAAGTCGCGCATTGTCCTGAAGGAACTGGAGAAAGGATGGTGGATACTGGCTGTGAGTACGCTCTGCTGCTATGCACGGGATAGCGGGACAGACACCGATTTGGAGAACTGCTCAGGAGCGCTACAGATGGTCGAGCGGGGGTCTACCTCGCCAGTGGTTGAAGGTCGAAGCGCTCCTACGAGATAATCCGAATCGCGATGGCTGCACCTTAATCACGTAGCACATGGTCATCCAAGCTAACACTTCCTCAGTCCATTGACCTGACGCAACTACCTTCGGCGACGTCGAGACACGATAGCGGCGTGTCGGCTACCTCAGCGCACGAGATTGAGTACTCGTCACGCGAAGTCAGCCCTCCTGCACTGCTGCTCCAGCAACTGACCAAGGCTCATTCTGTCTTCCTGCTACACCACGGTTCGAACTTCTCCGATCTCTTTAGGAAGCTGGATCGCCAGAAGTTCTGCAACATTCTAGATCGGTATTGGTCACGATTTGCGAACACATGGGACGTTCTGCTACATGGGAGCCCTGCGGTAGACATTTACAGTGGTCTGAAGCTTGCTGCAGGAGGCGAGCTAGGTATTGGCGTTGGTGAAGAGGAATGGGGCAGTGGAGAGCGAGAAGTACTGGAAGATTATGCCCGCAGAACGGAAGGCCTCGTCGATATTGTGGTTTCCCGCTTCGGCGAGCCATCACCTCTCCAAGATCCGAAGGCCTCGCCTGACTCCAAAGCATTGATTGACACATCTGCACACGAGCCTTGGATCGGCGGTGGAAAATACGTAGGCGCCGCAGATGGTGTGTTCTTCTCGGGTATAGGAGCTCTGAGTCGACGATCACTGCGAGACGTTTCGTACTGGGTTGAGACAATCTACCATCAAGGAGAAAATGCATATGGAGTTCGAGACAACCCGACAGCTGATCGCAGGAAGCGGCGCAGGAGGGTCCTTAAAACGCCCCTGTCAGGAAGAGCATCTCCAGAGGCAAACAGGCCGCAACACCTAGCAAAGCCAGATGGAAGTCTATCCTCCATGAGTCAGGATACGGGACCTAGAATTCCTCCTCCTATTTTTACAGCGGTCGAAGCTTCACTGGACAAGGCTTCAAATGCTGTCGAATCCTCAGAGGGCACTCAAGCCAGCAAGTCTGAGCCTTTCATGGCATCGTTAGGTGACACTGAAACCTGGGTAAAGTATCTCACCTTGGGATATGGCTCAGCTTGGGGTGGCAGAAAAACTCCAAATGCCGAGCAAGAGTCGACATCAGATGCTGCTCCTGCAAGAGAGCCTTCACCAGAGGTTTCAATGCGCTACATCGACCCGGAGCCAGATGTTGACAAGGCAGAAGAGAAGATAAAGGCCCAAATCCAACACGAGAACTCGGGGTACTTCATTATCGGCTTGAAGGGTGACATGGGCGATGAGGACTACGACGACGAGAATGATGAGGGTGGATGGAACAACCGCATCCCCCTTCGTACGGTACACGTCGAGATCGTCAAGGAAGAGGTCCCTGACACCCCTCATGATGACACGCCTCTAATGGAGCAGGACTTCAGCTTTGGTCCTAATCCGCCACCTTGGCTAAGAAGGCTGCGTCCGGTGGTCTATGTTGTAAGTTCAAGGTCAGCCAATCTGGATTGGTTGCTTACTGACTACGTCGCAGCACCGACCGTTCATCTATACCTTCCTTTTCCACCATCGCACAGAAGCTCTCAGTGTCGCCCCATTTTATAGGGATCTTCATACCTACTTTGCCCCTCTGCATCGGCCTCTTAGCAATAGCACATCTCCTAGCAGAGTAGCTGCACGTATTGCGGCTGCTTCTCATCCTACTACAACCATCTCAGCTTCAGTAAATGCCAATCCAGACACACAGCCTATCTACGACCTTGTATACGACCCTCGGACCCTTACCATTCACTCAAGTATCCCCAATATCCCGGAGCCAGGCACGCTCATTGCAGAAGGCATCAGCAGTAACACGATAATATCGGATTGGAGTCGTGTCGAGGCGCTCAACGTACACTCTCAGATTCTAGCGAATGTTTCCAGTACACGTCGTACACTATCTGAAATTGAAAGAACGTGCAAGACTTCTCGCGGTTGGTGGGTCGTATGGATGCGGCTCCCTCCTTCTGAAGACTCGATCAGAGGGACGACAACGGGTGGAGCAGCCTCATCTAAAGCAGCCTCTCAAATACCTTCCCAGACCGAAGGTGGGCAAGTTGAGGGAGGGGAGTATGCGACTACAGAGGAATTCGATTCTGCAGACTTAAGGGAGGCGTTCTTGGTTCGCCGGTCGAGGGACGCTGTATCCACCTCTGGTAAGACCTCAAGTGGCAGCAGATTGGGCAGCGGCATGTGGAAGTTTGGTGGACAGAGCACTGGCGAGAAAATGGGCGGCGCTGCTGCCGGCTGGGGGCCCAAAGGCCTCGCAGAAGGCATAGGAGTTGATGCGAGGAGATACGTGGAAGGACTGTTGAGTTTGAACAGATGAGCTACTGCATCATTAAGGCAGACTAACTTGCTAGAATCCATAGACAGAGCCTAATTCCAGATGCTGAAGCATTGTTACTATGCTATACCCTCAGAAATCCTGTCTAAGAGTTGACATTGTGGACGACCAGGAATAATATTATTAAATGCGAGGCCTGGTGGTAGCCGCATCTAGAAGGCAGGGATAGTTTTACTATTGATACCGGTGTCCTGGATGGCGTGCATTAGCTAGACTTCCGCAAAGTATTCAGAGTATTGATATCAAGGTCAACCTGAAATCCCGCGTTAAGCGTTACTAGCCAAAGCCTCGTACTGAGACTAGTAGGCAAATGAGTTCTCTGATATTGAAGGATGACGATTGATTGGCGGTTATTCCTCGAAACACTTGCAGCTCAGGGGCCGCCAAGCGATCCCCACCACCGAGCTTAACAAGCCACTGTCGCAGATGTCAATCTTGGGATGCATGCACCTCGAGAACTAGCATCCCGAGTTCCAATGGCTCGTTCTCCCTTTTCCAGCCCCTCGCTGCCTTCTTTTACCTACATGACAAGCAGTGGAAGTGAGGAGGTCGTTCATTTATTCTTCCGATCGAACGCGGGACGAAACGAAGCCTCGGACTTGACGACCTGCCCCTCGCAGTGAGCTCCTGACGAGATACCCCTACCGTCGATCTGTATTTGCGGCTCCTGCTTCCTGCCTCCCTCATCCATTGCTATCTTCGACGTCACTTTTGACTTTCGTTTCTCTATCCTTCATGAGCTCGGGTCGTCTTAATTGATTTGAACCTGGCTTCCAGTCGTTTTGCATAGCAGCACTGTTCGCATTTCCACCATCTCAATTGTACTCTGTAATATAATGCACATTCCTTCCTCGATATGGTTCGCAGCATGTCTGTCGATATCGTCTCTTCCTACGACGAACGCGTTTTATCCTATACAACCAAAGTATGGAGACGGTAGTACTTCGAAGCGCGGCGAGCGAACATTCACCACAGGTCGATTATCCACATCTACTTCCTCGAGTCGGAGAAGCATGACCCTGCCGATTCGCCAAGTACTACACCGAAGAGACAACAAATACAATATCATCAATTCAAATAATCCTTCACAGGCGAACAGCGTGGCTATAGATCAAGATGGGACGGATCTGAGCTACATGGTAGCTGTGAAGTTTGGAGAAAGTACGGAGGAATACCACTTGTTGTTGGATAGTGCGGCGAGCAATACTTGGGTCATGAGCGAGAAATGCACAACGGATGCGTGTTCAACGCACAACTCCTTTGGGAACGGGGACTCGAGTACACTGAAGGTATATGAGACTACAACGCTGAGTTGGGATGGCAGAAGGCTAACAAGTAAGCCCAGACCGAAGACACAACCTTCAGTATAACCTACGGCACAGGCTCTGTATCTGGCACCCTCGGCACCGATGACGTACATATCTCCTCCATTTCTACAAGTTTGACATTCGGTCTCGCGTCGAACGTTTCGGACGAATTCTCTAGCTACCCGATGGACGGCATACTGGGCATTGGGCGAGGCGACAACTCAGACGGCACGATCAAAGCACCGACGCTCATGGACGCGCTGTCCTCCTCCGGTTCCATCAAGTCTAAAATATTTGCCATTCACCTGAGTCGAACAGCTGACGGGCTCAATGATGGAGAATTGAACTTGGGTGAGCTCAACAAGGATCGATATGATGGGGACATCAATTACATACCCACCGTTGCCAATGAGAATGGTTTCTGGGAGATTCCTGTTGACGACGCAGGTATCGAAGGCACACTGCTAGGTTTGAAGGGCCGTTCCGCAATTCTCGACTCAGGCACGAGCTTCATTCTCATGCCTGAGCCCGATGGTGTGGCTCTGCACAAGCTGATCGACGGATCCAAACAAAGCGGCGAGACCTTCACTGTTCCATGTTCCACCACCACACCCATCCAGATCTCCTTCAATGGCCAGTCATACAACGTGTCGACAGCAGACTACATCGGCGGGAAGATGGATGACGGAAGCTGCAAGAGCAACATCATCGGTCGCCAGACATTCGGTGAAAGCCAGTGGCTTGTCGGCGACGTCTTCCTCAAGAATGTGTATTCTGTCTTCGACTTTGATTCCTCGCAAGTCGGATTTGGTGTCAAGAGTGGAGGGAAGCAGGAAAGTGTCAGCAGTGCAAATCCCTCTGGGACGGCGACTCCGGTTGCGAGTTCAGGTGAGCAGTCCTCGCCTACACCTATATCGACGCCTTCCTCGAGCCCTTCGGTTACCGGAGCGTCATCGGCAGCGGTGTCTTCAGGATCGAGTGCTGATTTGGCGCCAACAGGAGGATCCCCAACCGCACAGCAAACAGTATCGGCATCAGGAACGGCACAACAGAGCGCAGCGGGAGCAAAGGCTTCTGCCACAGGTGGCTCTGGACGGGCCACATCATCCTCATTCGCATTTAGCATAGCGCTTGGTCTGCTACCTTTGTTTATTGAATCCTTCTATAGGGCTGGTAATACTTGTTCTGCGTTCTAAAATGCATAGCACTTTCAGCTGGATTTCGGGTTCTGTTTCAGCATTGCCACGCATTGTTCTGAGCATGGAGTTCTACGTTTGGACACATTCATACTAGCATTCGAGCGCATCTGTATATAGCATGTACGTAGCACCCCAGGCCGCGAGCCTACATCAAGCATCGCATTCCATCCACCCTTCCATTCACTATCCCGATACAACCAGCAACCTCGAGTGACCTGCCTTCAGGCCCTCAATGATTCCAGCTGAGCTTCCATGCTTCTAGAACCCCATCCCGATAAGCACGTCTTACGGGCAAGGCTGAATCCTCACACCCGTCAACCGTTCACGCGTTCACGTCCTAAGTCCCAGCGCTCACCTCAAACGCAATTCATCCTCCAACCACAACCAAGCACGCAAACGTTACTAAATGGAAGAAGCGCTCGGTTCCTGCTCCCTAGCTCTATTCACAGTCATATTCCAAATCAAAAGACCGTCGTACACACCGCTCCCTCTCCATGTCCCTTTCCCAATCCTCCAGCTCATACCAGATTGAATCCTGTACAAAAGTGAGGTGTCCGTACAACAATTGTGGATATGTAACGTAATCCACGGGATATTCGGAACCCACATACCGACGGTGAGACTAGTACAACCACAGGACTGATGTACAATGCAGACTGCAGACCATAGGTTCTAAAGTCTGTATACGGGTCCAAAGACGCAGAGGCGGAAGTACACGCGGACGGGGACGGAGACGGTACAACCCAGACCTGGCCTAGTCTAGTATGAGAGTGGGAGATGAGTTAGTGTCGGGTGCGGATCCTGCCATGTGCCGATACTGACGTGACATGATGAGTAGATTTCAACAACAGCAGAGATAGATTTGTAGTTGTGATTGCGAGGCTCTGGTAGTGGCAAGTACATGTACCTCTGTACACAAGAAGTAGATATAGAATGGAGGGATCGGCATATAGCTGCACGAACAAGGCTGTACGTCAGTATGAAAGCAGCGATCATCGGTCCCTGACTGCGCAGCGCCTGCAAAACATTTGGCCCAGGTGTTGTGTCCCTGATATGAATTAGGTCTCAGATGAAGATAGTCTCACAAGCAAAGGTTGCGGGGAGCGAGTGCTAAGCAGGATATGTAGAGGACAAAAGTTATTACACCGAGGAGCTAGATGCGCAGAAGCTACAAACTTTCAGCCATCAAAGAAAGAAGAAGATAGAAAAGGAACTACAAGACTGGGGAAGGACATGGTATGGGGGATATTCTCGATTGTGCTTGCTCAAACAGGATCCCAGAAATAGAAACCAAGAATCGACCAGAGGGTAGGTATTGATATAGAAATGGGATGTCGAGCTCGGCGGAGCGAACATCGGTCAAGATGATCGTGCCATTGCTGAATCCGATAGCTGCTCAATCTCGGTCCCGCTGAGAACCCCATCATGAACTACCCCAAGATGATTGTGCTCAAAATACCAGCGCAGAACGCCTCGTTGGTGCCGTGGATATAGGTCAATTCGTCCTCCACCCAGACCCACCATTCACACCATTCACATTGTGCCATTCGAACTGACCACGATACATACGTGGGGCCGCCACAGAGTTGTCGTTTGCCAAGCTCGTCATCGCGCGGCTGCAGCGGCCCTGAACCAGAAGCAACATGCAGTTGTTTACAAAATGCAGCACTTCTTCTTGCTCTTCTTCTGGTGGGTGGTCAGAGCAGCCCGGGTGGCGTGCTCGAAGACCTCCCGCACGCCCTCGTTCGTCTTGGCAGAGCACTCAAGATACTTCAGGGCACCGATCTTCTTACGGACATCCTCAGCCTGGTGGTTGTGTCAGCGTTCGGTGAAGTGCCTTATCAGAAGGCATACGGACCTGCTCGGGTGTCACGGGCTTCTGCGAGGTCTTGTGGAGCTCCTCAATGGTCTTCTGGTCGTATCGGAGATCCTTCTTGCAGCCAACAAGGATGATGGGCAGGCCCTGGCAGAAGTGCAGAACCTCGGAGATCCACTACGGAGATACGTCAATATATGTGCGATGCAACAGATACCGTGGATTCCGTACCTTCTCCTGGACGTTGTCAAGCGAATCGGGCGAGTCGATGGCAAAGCAGATCAGGATAACGTGCGAGTCCGGGTAGGAGAGCGGTCGGAGACGGTCGTAATCTTCCTGGCCCGCAGTATCCCATAGGGCGAGTTCAACGTGTTTACCATCGACCTCGACATCGGCGACGTAGTTCTCAAAGACGGTGGGGACGTAGACCTATGCAGGGAATGATGTCAGTGTATGTGTAACAATGAGTCGATGGCTGGTAGCAGAAAATGGAGATGGTTGCGAGGCAGGCTGACGCAACCCTGGGACGCAGGGGACGGGGACGGCTCGAGACTAACCTCCGGGAAGGTGCCCTTGGAGAAGACACTGCACACGAAGCATATTAGTCACCGGACGCTCGAAGGGTGGCCAGGCTGGCAGCAATGGCCGGCTGGGGGAGCACTTACATGAGCAGACAGGTCTTTCCACAGGCGCCGTCGCCGACAATGACGAGCTTTCGACGAATCTCCGCCATGGTGCTGGGCTAGAGAGGAGTGGGAGGGTATCGGGTGCGGGTCGAGCAGCTACAGAGGCAGACAAATGTCAACGGGGCAGATGGCGAGAGGGAGGTGGTTGAAGTAGGTGGTCGTGAGGACTCTTGGAGGGAGGAGCAGCTAGGCAGGAACTGCAGCAGCACGGGCGCACGTACCAGCTGGAGGCTTCTCGCTGCGGCTGTGTTTGCCCAGGCGGCGCACTGTTTGGCTCGGACGCGCGTGGCTGGTGAATGCAGTGAAGTGCTGTTGTCGCGGAGGGGCCAGCAGAGTGTGTGGAGGAGTTCGGGGGCGAGCGGTGTTGCTATGGAAGTGTAAAGGTGACAGAAAGGCGGACGCTCTCGTCGGGAGTTAGCGCATCAACAAGACTGCCCAGGTGCACACAAGACACAATCGCTGATAGCTGCCATGCACGCGCCTGCCGCTGATAAAGCCCCCCGCTGCCCCATTGCTCTCCAGGAAGCGCGTTCTTTGTCCCGTCACAGCATCTGAATATTCTGCTTCACAGAGCAGGCACAGCGAGAGCCCAATTGTGCTCTGTCGTTGCGCGGTCCCGGGCGGCCATCAGCCTATCTTCGCCGCGGCTACAGGCGCTGGGTGGCGCGTCATCTCTCCACGACAACGGACTACGAAGGGCAAGCAAGAATGGTTTCAGCACCGCGACGTTGGCATGCTTTTTGCCCGCGCCACCAGCAGTGCGCCTGTTGCGGCGACCGATAGCCATGGGCCTGCCTCGAACGACCTCCGGCCACGATTCCATCTTACACCAGGCACCAGAGGCAAACCCTCAGCTGGCATGCTCTCTTCGGCTGCCCTAAACAGCAGTCTGCGCCTCCCGCACTCGACGCGGGGCGCTGCCTGTAACCCTGAGGTGCTTCAAGCGACGGCTTCTTGTCTCAGTCGGTCCATTTCAGAGCTCAAGTGAGCGCTGTCAAGCTATGGTTTTGTCTCCGCATAAGAATGTCCCTCGCTTCGTATGCAGCCACCGCGGGCCTGGTCTTGGCATCTTCACCGTCTCTACCCCGGCTTGCACGGGCGTAAGCTCCAGGGTTGAAGACGTCATAAGTCTCAACTATTCTCTAGTCAGTACACGAGTCGGTCATCGAAATTGCCGTAGACATCCAACAACACCAGTTCACGCCACTCTACATACCTGCATGTATGGCCGGCAGAATCATCCGAGAAGCCTGTCACTTTCAGGATTTTGGAGCTATGGATACCCATATTGATATGTGAAGCATGGATTCAATCTTGCTTTGATCATTCAAAAGCACGTCGCACATACTAGAAATTCTTCAAACATCGATAATCGCTTCGCAGTGAATACAGCAGCTCATACAAAGGCCTGAACAATGAGACGTTTGCATCCGTGCGGGCTTCAGATTGGTGAAGGAATCCTGATCTGAGTGTAGTCGTGAGTTTGTGAATGCCTCACTCAATTACCCATCAACCGTGTACTGGAAAGTCTCGTTATCATTTCTGTGTTTGCTATGGTCAAATCGAGATGAAATGTCTCTCGACGTACCTGAGATTCTACTTACTTAGACGCGAGGTGGAATCCGACCTCGGGAGCACCAGACACCATCTGGTTTCGTGCACGATCAGATTAGCGATTAGCGACTACAGCCTTCAATAGTACGGAATCGTACTGTGCGGAGTGTATTAGAAGCACATTAGCAAGTAACACGAATTTCTAGATAACAAGGATTTGTTAAATCTCCAGCTGCTTTCTCCGACAAAGAGATATAATGTACAACCCGGACTGGGGGTACAGATATCGTATTATAATTGCTGAAGCGCTCTAGTCTTTCAAACAAGATCCGACCTGTGTGGTGCTTGGAGATTGAAGTGCTCCCACACAGTAATCTACTTGATATCTGTCCCCCTCCTCCGGGCAAACCAGTACGGCAACTCTTGACGAAGTCCGGCTGGACATTCTCTCGCATTCTGTGATGTTCTTCTGTGAGTAAGACGGCACGTGCTTTGGTGAAGTGAAATTGGAAAGTGGCGGGGCTGCACTGCGGAGGGCCCGTGCGCTCCGACGATGCTCTTGAGGTAATGCTAGGTAGACGCTGCCGAAGCTCACTGTACACCATTCATAGCGCCTACGGATTTATACCTATAACAACGGCCACGCCTAGGCGCACACAAACCATCCGACCACTGCCGTCGTCTACGTCTCAACAAGTCTAACTTTTTAGGATGGCCGACAACCCAGATACGCCAGATGCTACAATGTCGGACGCCGACAAGGTACGCCCGGAGCTCCCAGCATTTGTAATGCGGAATACCGATGTGTGTTAGGTGCTGACACTTCTTGTAGATTCGTGCGAAGCGTCTCGCAAAACTCGGGGGAACGCCAGCCGCTCCACGTCCGTCATCTTCAGCAGCCTCGCCGTCGCCGTCGACTCCAACGAAGCCTGAGGACAGCCAGCCCCAGCAGCCCTCAGAGCCCACACCTGCCCCACAACCCTCAGAGGCAAAGCAGAATCCGTTCTCGCAGCTGGGTATGGCCGCAGAGAAGCAACCAGGGCCGCGGATAAACATCAAGCCCAAGTCTGCAGCTGCCTCAAATGGCACCAACCAGCCGGCACGGAGTCAAGAGCAGAGCATCGAGACGTGGGAAGATCGGACGCTGAGCAGCATTTTCCGCATAACTTTGGACCTGAGCAACACTCGAGATGTGCACGGACACCAGCTATACTATCTTTCAGGCGTGAAGAGCGACCTCGAAGACGACGGCCGGCCGATACGGTTGAACCCAGACGTGCTAGACCAGGCGTTGATTGAGGTAGCGTCAAGTAAAGCTTTTGGGAAGCCATTAGATTACTTTCTGGCGTGCTGGAAGCGGGTGTCGAGGACGTTACGGGGAATGCACACTAAGAACGATCCGAAGTATGCTATCGTCAAGGAAGCACGGCGTTTATGCTTCAGCTACTGCACTTTTGCTGCGACTGTACCGGATATGTTTGGCGACGAGGCAGCTGATGGAAGCTCCTCGCTGGCCGACCATCTGCTGGTGGACCCTGAGAACGATTCAGGCATCTGCCACGACTTCCTGAGCGAAGCTGTGTCGCGGTTTGAGGAAGACGAGAGCGTGAAAGACATGCTTGTGGGTGCTGTGGAGCAGCTCAGCCAGCGCCTGGCTAAGATGTCGATGAATGATGACTACAAACCGTACATCTTGTTTCTGCGGAACTTCGTTCGCTACCAACCTCTTCTTGTCGCGATGGCCCAATCGCCCCTGTTTATGCCAGAAGGCTTAGAAGCTCAACATGTCGAGACCCGTACTCTTCTCGGTCCATTCTTTCGTTTATCGCCTATGCAAGGTACGTATCACGATTTGGGAGCGCTTCGACGTCAAGGATCCAGTTAAATGGAGCATCGCATTACGCGCTGCGTTGCTCCTCGTGGACGTTACGTTGCTGACATTACCAGGCGAGGTTGCCCTCAACTACTTCTCAAGCGCTGCCAATCGAGACAAAGGCGTCATAGCGAACTCACAGAACGCTCTCCGGATGACACTGCGGACCCATCAAGATGAGTTATTCGACATCACGAACTGTTTCATCAAGACGAAAGACTCTCGCGAGAAGATACTAGATTGGTTCGCACTCACGGTGAACGCTAATCACAAGCGGCGAGCCATGCGGGTGGATCCGAAGCAAGTATCCTCGGATGGCTTCATGTTGAACGTCACGGTTATTCTAGACAGGTACGTATCTAGCTCAGAGAGCGCGGCAACCTTCCAAAAATGCTCCAGTGGGACGTTGTTTCACACACTGAAGTGCTCCTAGAGTACTTTATAGAGTAAGCTTTCAACCAAGGACTCTACTAATTGCGCCCTTAGATTATGTGACCCATTCATGGACGCTACCTTCTCGAAGGTCGACCGTATCGACATCAACTATTTGCGACGCTCGCCCCGCGTCAGCATCGAGGATGAAACTAAGATCAACGCGGACGACAATATAGCGAAGGACTTCTACAGTGCTAATGCAGATGGTACCAATAACTTCATCACAGAAGTCTTCTTCTTGACTGTGGCGGCTCATCACTACGGCACAGAGGCCACAAACACCAAGGTTTCAGAGCTGAAGAAGGATGTGAACTGGTTAGAAAAGCAACTCACCAAGATGGAACTTGAGCGACATAAGTTTGCGCAGAATCCTGCTCAACTAGCAGTTTTCGAGGCGCACGTCAAACGGGTCAAAGATCAGATAGAACGAGGCCATTGCACGATCCTCGCAACTCAAGGCGTACTCCTAGACGAAGTATCCCAGGCTCGTTCGATGCAGTTCATGCGATATGTCATAGTCTGGCTACTGCGGCTGGTGTCGCCCCAGTCGGACTTTCCAAAGAGACAGGTTCAATTACCACTGCCCGACGAGCAGCCCAAAGCTTTCTCGTGTCTCCCCGAGTACTTCTTGGAAGACATCGTCGACAACTTCAAATACATCACGCGGTACATGCCCCACATCATCACATCGACGCAGTGCGAAGAGCTCGTGATGATTTGCATCGTCTTTTTACGGAGCTCCGAGTATATCAAGAACCCATATCTTAAAGCCGGACTCGTTACGATCCTCTTCCACGGCGTTTGGCCGGTTGGTCACCGAAGCAAGGGTATCCTGGGTGATGTACTCTTTGCCCACTCGTTTGCGACCAAACACTTGTTACATGCAGTCATGAAGTTCTACATCGAATGCGAGAGCACTGGAGCGCATACGCAATTTTACGACAAGTTCAACATCCGATACGAGGTATTCCAGGTCATTAAGTGCATTTGGCCAAACCCTGTGTATCGCGAGAACCTTGGTACGGAGGCAAAGGTCAACACAAACTTCTTCGTTCAATTCGTTAATCTTCTCCTGAATGATGTCACTTTCGTCCTCGACGAGTCATTCACGGCGTTCATACAGATCCATGACATCTCTAAGCTGTTGAAAACCCCTCCGGATGACTGGACTCCCGATATTCGCACCGAGAACGAGGAGAAGCTCAGTGCTGCCAAAGGCAAAGCGAAGAGCTACATGCAACTCACCAACGAGACGGTTTCTATGCTAGGGCTCTTCACAGAAGCGTTGAGCGACTCGTTCACGATGCCTGAGGTCGTCGTTCGACTGGCGCACATGTTGGATTACAATTTAGAAGCGCTAGTAGGCCCCAAGAAGTCGAATCTGAAGGTCGAAACACCTGAAGAGTATAAATGGAACCCACGGCAGATGCTTGCAGAAATCTCAGACGTCTACCTCAACTTGATGGAAAAACCTCGATTTATCAATGCGATCGCTACAGACGGACGGTCGTATCGAAAGGAGTATTTCGAGACCGCGTACAACATCCTTTCTCGGTTTGCGCTGAAATCGCCTGAGCAACTTGATCAATGGAAGCTGTTGGGGGGTCGGGTAGAGGTCGCCAAGGTAGAAGTACGTACCCCATTCCCTTGTAAGAGCATGTTGACGGGCAACATCTCTCTCCTAGGAGCTGTTGATCACCTGCTGAAGCGCTTTACTTGTGTGATACCAAGCTAACTGTAACCCTCTCTAGGCCGATGCAGAAGAATCAGCGTTCGAAGACGCTCCAGAAGAGTTCACCGACCCGCTCATGGCAACACTCATGGAGGACCCCGTAATGCTACCCATCTCAAAACAGATCCTCGACCGTAGCACTATTCAATCCCATCTTCTCAGCGACCCTCACGATCCGTTCAACCGTACGGACCTCAAGATTGAAGACGTTGTCGCTCTTCCCGAGCTCCGGGAGCGCATCGAGGCGTGGAAGGTGGAGAAGAAGGCTGCACGCGTTGCTGAGTTGACGGGCCAGACGGACGCCGCAGGTGGTGATCCGATGGATACATCGTAGTGTCCGAACCAAGCGACTGAGGCCCTTCAGGGGGAGTAATGCATGCTCGGCGTTAGGGCGTCTGTAACGATCATTGATTAGACGTCATGGCATGGCTAAAGTGCCATAGAGCACTTAGTAGAGGCTGGCTTGCATGGCCGCCCATCTGGATTCGTGAATCGAAACATGCATATGAACCTACTTGTGCTCTACTGTATTGTGCTATAGAAGCTGGGCAACGTAGGAAATATGTCCAGGAAGAATTCCATAATATGCACTGAAGCGCTTTCAATTCACGATACGGCCATATACTAAGATCGGCCAAGTGGTCGAACATCATCGAGGCACAGCACATGTTGTTCCCAATACTCTTCATTCCATATTTGTACAGTCCAAGGTTACATGATAATACACCTCCAATACTCCCATGCTCATCTCGTGGCCCCTAGAGTAGATCACTTTGACGCTTCCTCCTTCTCCCGTCGCCCAAAGACGTAAGCTAACCCACATCCTGCGACATTGACGGCACATAGACCGAGTGATGCGCCGCGTACGACACCGCGGACTGTGACTTTGTTCTTCAGGCCCTACAATCAAGTTAGCTAACAACTCTTCCTACACTCCGATCCCCTCGGTCATCCACTTCACACAATTTACATGTCCAAGAATAGCTGCAGAGCACAATTGGAGGAATCAGAGATTGGAGTTGACGTACCTGTTTCCGCCTCATAGCAAGCAAAGCGTACAGTCCACTCCAGGCTGCGGTGACCCCGGCAGCGTCCGTCTGGTACCCTCCGAGGTTTAGGTACGAGCTGAAGAGTAGGACGGGTGGGAAGATCATAGGGAGTGGTTGGAAGGGTTGTAGATGTTGGGCTGTTATCAATGTCGCTAGGAGAGTGGGTGGCACGGAGTGCTCTGGGTGGTTGTCAGTGGTTGATACATGGGGTCTGAGTGGGTGTGCAAAAGGGAGTTAGTTGCGGGAGTATATGATAGTGGTATGGGTAGGAGCAGGAGGTGGGAACTGGAAACTGGGAAAGGTCGAAGTTTCTGAAAGCATGATGACATCGGTAATAGGAAATGCTTGAATGTAAGAATATGAAGATTGAGTGTGTGGAATATTCAAGAGAGCTGTCCTAGTCTCGAAGATCTTCGATTGAGATGGATGTGAATATGTAGGCACGTGAGGAAGCGTGATTGACGTACCTCCCCAAGAGCGTAGTGACTGCAGAACAGACTGCTTTGTGGGTTCGGACGCCATTTTGATGATTGATCGTAATTACTCCGGGTACTTATTGGATTTGGGCTCCCTGGGATCTGCGAATTGGAGGAAATGGTGTTGCAGGGCAGGTATTGCTCGCCGTTGCTGCAAGCGTTCGCCAGAAGTTCGATGACGTGTGGTCCGTGCGCGACACTACTTTCTGGTTGCTGTGGCCTCGACTTACATCGCAAACTTGAGGCCCGCATCCCTGCCCCTCTAACAACCCGCGCCCACCCTCCCGTCCGTTTACAATATTTCTTCCGCCGTCGCGGTCATCGTAAACCCATCCATCTTCCACTGCGCGCACCACCGTCGACTGTAGAGGCCACCTCGGCCAGATCCTCCGTCCGCAACGTTCCATACACAACCATGTCCGCGAGAGCGAGCGGCTCAGACGCAAAAGCAAATGGCGACGCGAAAAACCGACAACACCACGACGGCAGCGCAGGCCGCGCGTACACAGTCGAACAGAAAGCTGCCGTACTGAAGATCAAACGATGTTCGCCGACCGCGTTCTACGAAATCCTGGGGCTGGAAGAGGTGAAGACGACATGTAGTGAGGGCGAGATCAAGAAGGCGTACAGAAAGCTGAGTCTGTTGACGCATCCGGATAAAAATGGTTATGAGGGCGCGGACGATGCGTTTAAGCGTACGTCTAATCTAATCTATACTCTCTCACGATTGGGGACAGGAGGGGTCGTGATAGAGGTCTGAACGATTCGCTAATTGAGGAACAGTGGTGTCGAGAGCCTTCCAAGTCCTCTCCGATCCAGACAAGAAAGCAAAGTTCGACCGTTTCGGCGGCGATCCAGATAATCGCTTCGCGGGCGCTTCATCAGCAGGCGGCGCATCGTCGCCCTTCTCCAACTTCGCACGAGCGTCCAGCGGCGGAGGTCGAGGGCAAATGTGGGAAGAAGAGATAAGTCCAGAAGAAATGTTCAGACAGTTCTTTGGTGGAGGAGGCTTTGGAGGAGGAGGAGGACCATTCGGCGGCGGCGGCATCTTCGACACAGGGCCTGGCTTTGTCTTCAACCTTGGTGGTGGTGGACCAGGAGTAAGAGTGCATCAGTTCGGCGGGGGACGACCTCGAAGACGACCCGGTACTGCGCAGCCTCCAGGAACAGAACCACAACCAAGCTTATCGAACGCTTTCTCCTCGCTCCTACCGCTCCTCTTCCTGTTCATTCTTCCGCTCCTCTCCTCCCTCTTCTCTGGCTCCTCGACACCCAAAGGCCCTTCCGTAATCTTCGATGGCCCACGAACACCTTACACACAACTACGAACCTCGAGTTCGATTAAAGTGCCATATTATGTTATCCCATCTGAAGTGGAGGACTTCAACAACAGGAAATGGCGGCAGCTGGACAAGGATACAGAGATCAAGTACGTGCACAATCTGCAAGTAGGCTGCGACTACGAGAGGCGACAGCAGCAGGTTATGATGGAGAACGCGCAAGGATGGTTCTACCAGGACGAGGCGGCTATGGATCGCGCGCGAAAGCTGGATATGCCACGGTGTAAGAAGTTGACCGAGCTTTCGAGGGGGCAGCATTGAGCAAGACTTGTTGCATAACAGGATGCTCTTCTCATGTATGCATTGTGTGTGTCTTCGTAATGGACGTTTGGATTTGCAAGAGCAAAGGTGCAGCTGGGTTATGAGCGGTTCTGACTAGATATCACGCGTCATGTCGAGGCGTACAGGTGCTTTCGTTCCATTCGAAGAATTTATATTTATGAGCTTGCATGTTGCAGCTCTTTGTCTCTTCCATCAGACTTCCGTGTGTCTTGCTTGATACCTTAAACCACTCATTGGGAGCATGAACAAGTTCAGAGTAAGAGACTACGATCCCATGAATCATTTTGAGTGGAACCAGAAGCATATTCATAACCGAAAAAGAGTTCTGTAGCTCTAAGAATGTCAATTCCTCGTTCGAGTAGCCTCAAGGTCGGTAGCCAATCAGCTGCGGGCCCCGCTCAACGTCAGGCAACCGCACCTGCACAGCCAAAGCTGCCCACCCTCAATCTCATAGTACTTAAGGTCTTGACTCACCTTCAGTCTCAACTTCTATTAAACATCTGCTTCTCTGCGCAAACCCTTCCTTTTGGTCTTATTAGTGAGCTATATTTATTCATTGCTTCAGCTCGCACCTCGATTCATCGCACGATCAGCTTCATTGTTTGCTCTCTTCCATCCGACTTTAAGGCTCAACAGCGCTTTCTTTGGGGACTCTTCACAGACTTAGGGATAAACTGTAAATCTAAGAGACTCTCGCATAGTCAGGGAAGCTTATCAATATGGCTATCGGTTACCTGTTTCACCGAAGGGCTTCCAGTCGGACCAAAAAGACCAGCCCTGAAACTCCCACAGAGACTGCTCAGTCAGATAGCGGGAATGACTCGCCCAGTGAAGAAGCAACAGTACCAACGACCGCTACGACTGGTGAAGATGACAGCAAAGGCGTAAGCAAGAGCAAGGGAGATGAGGAGGGGAAATTAGCGAACCACCTCCGTCCAAAATCATGGCCAAGAAGTTTGTCTCTCAAGATATCAACAGCACTTTTCCACAGACCGAGCTCTTCTGCACAGAAACGGCGCTGGAGCAGTCCAACTGTAACCACGAAGCCCGTGCCAAGCGAGATCGCCAGAAAGGGGCCAGAGGGTATCGTAACCCTCGAGATCGGCACTGAGAAGACAAAGTACTACGTCCACAAAGACTACCTCATGCACCACTCGCCATACTTCCGCAAAGCACTTAGTGGACCGTGGATCGAAGCTGAAGAACGTCTGGTAACTTTGGAAGATGTCGAAGTCCAGCCGTTCAATGTGTTTGTTCACTGGTTGTACACGCAAGCCATACCAACTACGACAGACGAATGGGTCAAGGTCTCCGAAGCCAAGAAATGGAAGATCGAGATGGTAGAACTGAAACTCCTCATTCTCGCCGATCGATTCCGTGTCCCTACTCTCCAGCGAATAGTGCACAACAGTCTCGTCATTGGGCGTATGAAACACGCCCCCTATTATGAATTTGTTATTCATGCTTGGGAGTGTTTGCCGGAGGGTGATCTGTTACTAAAATTGCTTGTTGATACGCACTGTCATCATTGGGAGCCGAAGACGGACGAGAATGACGAAGAGGAGCTGGAATTAAGGTCGGAGTTGCCCCATGACTTCTTGATTAGGGTTATGATAAGGTATGTGGAGTTGAAAGAGGATAAGGAGGGAAAACTGAAGAAGTTGAAAAAGGAGGATTATCATCTGAAAGAGAGCGACGATGAGAAATCAATCTAAAGGGGATTGAAGAGACTGGCTTAACGCCAAGGCAAGCTTCTCAGGTGAAGGTGAGAAAAGAAGGAGCGCACGTGAGGGGCCTCCATTTCTCGTTCTCGCCCACAAATGCGACAGAAATTCTCCACGGCACCCGCACCTCAATGCCAAAGGATGGAGCCCACAGAAGAGCCAAGTCCGCCAGACCTCGGGTACGTTTCAATGCCTGCTCCACTATATACTGCAGAGCCTGATCTGCGTAGCATCGCCGCAACGCAAGGCGTGATTCGCCTCTATATTGGATCCGATCGTCGCGAATACCTCGTCCACAAGACACTACTCGAGCACCACTCAGCATACTTTGCGAAGGCACTGGATCCCAGTGCACCGTGGAAAGAGGCTCAAGATCGCTCGGTCACGCTAGACGATGTCGACAGCAACGTGTTCGATATCTTCGTAAACTGGATCTACTCGCAAAAGCTCCCTTCGCTCGAAAAAGCGTTTTCGGACGACCAACAGGTGCTTCAACTACTCACTTTTGGTGACCGATTTGCCACACCGGCCTTCGAAAGAGACATCAACAACACGATCGTAGACTCGTTGTGCTACAGAGACGGATCCACGGAAGACTGGTCACCACCATACATCTTGGTCATATACGCTTTCCAGAACCTACCGGCAAACCATCCTTTCCTTTCTCTTATGGTAGATCTTCAATGCAAGAATTGGGACAAGAGCTTGGATGATGAGGAGGACTTCGAGTTGATGCAGCTGTTGCCGCACGAATTCCTCACTCGGGTTATGATTCGCTATGGAGACCTCAAGTGTGGCGCTGGCAAAGAAGCACTAGACCCGTGCGACTACCACATTCATCTGTCAGATGGGGAGAGACGCGATCGTCGCAAGCAGGGCACGGAAGAGGAGTGACTGCACGAGGCTGTCCCACAATGAAGGACGCTAAGGGTGGGAATCCGCCAGCTTGAATGGCTCTAGTATTCATTTACATACACAGACTATACCGGGATGAAGCATAGCTACAGAGTATTGGGGCCATCATCTGCTGGAGGTAACGTAGTCGCAAACTCAAATTTTTCATCACAGTTCCATCTCAACGTCAATGTGTCCGTTTCTCTTCCACTTTAACCTTGCGCATCTTTTACTTCGACTATCGAGGTCTTCGTTCCAGACATTGGGATGATTCACTTACTCCCTCGCCATAAGTCTCAGTCTCTTACTCCCTCTCGCCGTATACGGCATAACCAACAATACCCGAGGTCACCCTTGCACTTCGAGGATACGATTTACTATACCGCGGGTGATCAGCGCCCAGGCCCATTTCAACATCACAACACTTCATGCGAATATCTAACTTGTATACATACTGAACGCTTTGTGTGAAGGCGTGTTGGTGCCGAGCTCTCCCCTCAAAACATCTGCAACAGTTCACGCCCCTCAAGAAGCTTCCATGGTTAAAGTTACGTCCGGCAATAGTTACTCTCTTACACAACTTCAACGTGTTGATGTGGCGGGACCATCGTCCCACCTCATATTCTCCAAGTATCTTAACAAAAATATACTGAGATTGTAGTGAATCGTTTAGCCGATACCCATCTTAAACTATGACCATTTGGTTATCACGTAGGAAAGTTTTACCGATTGAATCCAGATTCGACTAATCGGTACCCAAATGAACAAATAAAGCTTAGCGGTGAACGTAAGCTACTTAAAAGCTCTCATTATAATCTACTCCTATATAGTACTACTTTAGATAATTACTACCTTATTTATTAAAGTTTAGTAAATCTAGATTAGTAGATAACCTACTACTAAGTGTAACGTAGAAAGTCAGAATTTATACTATCCCGGGTTACCAGCGGTTCTGTCGGTAGGTGTTAGCGACTAATCGGTACCTTGGAAGAGCTTAAAATTTGAAAAACTTAGCATGGATATAAATTACTGACACGGAGCTACAATCTTCGCAACAAACATCGCATTCCTTGTTCGAACGTAAAATCCTAACGTAAACCGCTCATACGCAATACTGAAGCACAGAAGACCAACACAAAATCGCTACACAAAGGACCGAAGTAAATCATCGACGCACATGACCATGACCATGGATCACACATCCGACGCCGACTTGGTCCAAGGCATCTTACAGCTCCCGAGTGAACTTCGCCTCGAGATCTACCACTGGATATGGCAAGGGAGTGTTATATCATTCAAACAATGCGAAGTCACTATTCTAGCTAAATACGGCAAGCTAGACGATGATACAGAGTACGATAACCTAGCTCTAGGCAAGGCCTTCGTAAACAATATGTTCCGTCGGGAATGTGTACAGCATCTTTACGATTTTGCTCAGTTCCTTGTGGGGCCCAATCTCCCCTCGCAATATCCTCAAAGCCTGCCGATACCGATACCACTGAAGCTCGAATGCGCGAGGAGATGGAAATTTGACGGGATTTTCACAGTAAGTTGTCACCGACAACGATACTTCACGTACCAAGATGGTAGGCTATGCACCGGACACACGCCGTCAGAAGTCAGGCTTGCGACCAGTGCAGCCTATGAAGCAGTCATCGAGAAACTTTCGGGGGCACCTTGCCGGGCTAGAGACGTCGATGTCAGCATTACGTCTGAAATATCAAGTAAGTCCCTCCATTTCCCATTTCCGGTACTCATCAACTGCGGCGCCTTGGAAGGTCTGCCGTCCCCTCTGGACAGGATAAGCATTACAATAAGCAAATACGATCGGTTTGGGTACGATCCAACAAGAGCCTACAGAGAATTCTTATCCATCTATGATATAGTTAGTGATGAACAGGAAGGAAGTACGGAGGAAATGTTCCAAGCCAAGTGTATTGAGGTAGCAACTGGCTTGGTGGCGGAACAGGAGGCATATGAAGTGGATGAGCAGATGCACAAATTTGAGCGAGTGGATGGGATCCCTGATCAGACCATTTCAACCCTAGAGATCGTGTCCCCCCAATATGCTAGGAAACGATCATTATAGATTTGGGTAGACTAAAATCTAAAATCCATGGTTTCTTTTTAGATCTTGAGTAACTCTTTTTCTTTCACTTAGCGTTAGGCATTCTTGATGCCGAGCATCAAATCAGGACAACGCACTTACTCCCTCGCCACAGGCATAAGTCCGCTACTTGCTCTCGCCGGATACGGCACAACCAGGTCAATGTTAGCATCGATATACCACTCCCGTCTAGTGTCGTACAGCTCCAGAGTAGGACACCTTTGAGGACAGTATTCTATCATTTTAGTAAACAGGTGAATTCGGATTGCTTTCCTCATGTTGTATGACTCGGTGACTTAGTCGTGTGGAAGCTCCTATTTGCAACCAAGTCTTTTTTTTTTCTTTTCCTGTTTTTTCTAAGACTAAAAGGGCATAGTGCGGAACAAAGGAGTTTGCCTAAAAATCCTTTGATTGAAGTCGCTCTCACCTTAGGCACAAGTCGATTTTCCCGGTACGGCGGTTCCTTTACTTGGCCTAGCTCATCATAGTATAATACTACATAGCACAGCTCCCTCTCTTCCCTGTGACCGACATTTCCACCTCGCAATTTACAACACCGACGTTTAGTGTATCAGCATGACGACGATGACTTCGAACGACGGAGGACAACTTACTACGGCAACCCGCATCACGACTGCTGACACCAAGAACTAGCACCGCCGCGCTCGAGGCTAATGTCGTGGTCGAAGTTGGGCCGGAGAAGACAGGATACTACATCCACAAAAGCTTTCTGACGCACCACTCGGAGTAACTTTGCCCGCGCTCTCAACGGTCCGTGGAAGGAAGCTGAGGACAGACTCGTCAAGATCGCCGATGTCGAAACGGGTACCTTTGATATCTTCGTTCAATGGTTGTACTATGAAGAGCTTCCCCTGGGGCGCGAAAATTGGCTGAGAAATGCCAATCTGCCCAATGAGGACGGCTTCGAGGAAGGACCGAACCCCGAACTCGTGCAACTCAAGTGCTATGTGTTTGGCGATCGCTTCCAAGTCCCAATGTTTCGACAAGCAGTCAGCAGAGTCTACACTGATATGATCTTCAACAATACGCCGTTCCATGAAGAGATCATATACGCCTTCAAGAACATTCCAGCCAGCAGGATGATACTCAAAGCTCAGGTAGAGAGTCAATGTCGTAACTGGGAACAGTGGGCGGACGATGGCGAGGAAGCAGCGCTACAAGAGAAACTACCTCATCAATTCCTCCTCAGGGTTATGAAAACCTACAGCAAGGGTGAAAACGACCTCGAGGATCTGACGAAGTGCTCTTATCATGACCACGCCATAAAGGAGGAGGAGGAGGAATGCGAAAAGGAGTAGGCTCGGAAAGATGACGAAGACAGTGAGACCAATAGTGGTGACGAGGAAGAGACCAGTGAGGATGAGGACGAGTCGAAGAACAATACTTATGGGTGCTTTCGGTGCTCTCAGGGGAATCTAAATACCGCTATTTCCTGGTGATGGTGGTGGTGGTGGCCTATACTTCGTGGTAGCACTCTACCAGGAAGAGAATTGGAGCAGCACCAATGACTATCGACCAACAAGGTTTGAGAGCAAAGATAGCTGAGATCACTAGGTTCTCTTCCAGTCTGGTTTGTCATTCGAAGGACAACTTTTCCTTCATCAATAGTTCACTCGTGGCGATTAAAGTCTAATCGAAGTACACTTTCGCAGTCTCTTGTCTTCACAAGTGATCTCGACGGTGATACGGCGTTGTATCGCGAGTTCTGCCGATACCATATATATCTCAACTCGTTCTAGTCATGAAGTGAAGGACTGTGATTTCCACCGATATTGTATATCTCAACTCGTTTGAAATATCAAGTGAAGGACACAAGATCTGAGTAACCCTTCTTTCACAGGGTGAAAGAGACGTGGATGCTTTCAACGGTGCAGTACTTGCCATCTACTTAAATTGTGCTAAATATCTGACCTAAGCTCCTTCAATCCCACAACTTCTTTGAACCTAACACTCTTCAACAACAAGGCCCGCTTCGCAAGATATTCTCAATCAGCAATGGCGACTTCCGCTGGCGGCTCCAAAAAGCGGTCCAAAGCAGAGCGACCTACTCTTGGGTATGTCTTTGTTATCAGCCTGGAGCTTTCTATTGCTAACTAGAATTAGATCCGCTAGCCGTGAAGTCATCCTCATCGAGATCGGTCCTGATCGAGTCAAATACTACGTTCTCAAAGCGTTCCTTACCCACTACTCCCAATACTTCAACAAGTCGCTAAATGGACCCTGGAAAGAGGCCGAGGATAGAAAGATCGCTCTACCGGACGTTGAGCCAACTGTATTCAACATCTTCGTCAATTGGCTCTATACACAGGCTATGCCAAAGAGTCGATCAGCATGGTTTCGTGTGTCAGAGCTCTCGTGGAACCCCTACGAGACCACTAAGGACTTAGATCTCCTGATGATAAAGGCCTACATTTTTGGAGACCGATTCGCAACTCCACGATTCAGTCAGCTTGTTCTCGACCAGTTCGCTTCTCACAATATCTGCAATGGTGATACTCCGTGGTACAGCAACATAATCTACGCCTACGATAATCTTTCCGCCTCCAATGTTATGCTGAAACTTCTCGTTGATCTCCATAGCCACTTCTGGGATGTTGATCACGATGACGAAAAAGAGCCTGATGGTATACAAGATCAGCTTCCTCGTGCATTCCTACTGAGCGTTATGAGGAAGCAGACCAAGATGATCTCCGACCTAGAGGACAAGTCAGCGAAAGAGCACCTCACAGCCTGCTCATATCATGAGCACGCAACTGACGAGGGAAGGAAGGAATGCCAGAAGAGGATCAAAGATTCACAGTGTATCTACTGTGAAGAGAACTCTGCGAGCGAGAGCGATGAGGATGAGTAAGGCGACGAAGTGAGGACGGAGGAAAGTGGATGGGAGCATCTGCTGATAATGCGAGGAGCGCGAAGGCTCCTATTTACATCATATGGATATTTGAGCTCTCCCATGGCCAATACTTTTCAGGATGCTTCTATGCTAGTTTTCATTGGGCAGTGCGACTGGATGCTTTATGCCAACTTACGTTATGGAAGGGGTTGAAGCGGTTGCCTTATCCCGGAACATCTCCTAGTACTTAGCACTGAACGTAGAACAATGAGACTCTTCTCTATACTAAATACACGTACGATCCTTGTGTCCTCCCAGAGTATTCGGACGCATGCACGTGATGCTGTGAAGGTGATGTCGGGAAGCTGAGGCGTAGGTGCTTCCGGGTCGCGACTTCCCCTTCTGTCACAAACTTTGACCACAACAGCTCACAATTACCGCTAACAGCACCCAGAACCACAGGCCACAATGACTCCGGCCGTGGAAACAGAGGAAACCGCAGCCTCTGCGCTCGCGAAGGCACCCATCATGAGGTATACTGCTATGTTCACGATTTCCTCGCCATCTGTACTGACCGAAGCTCAGCATGGCAGTACGGAAAGGCGCCGAGGGCCTAGTGAATGTCAAGATTGGACCAGACAAGACAGAATACCTCTTGCACCGATGCTTTCTCATCCATCATTCGGAGTACTTCCGCAAAGCGCTGCAGGGAGACTGGAAGGAAGCGCAAGACAAGTGAGTCCTATGATATGATGCCATTAGGGATCCTGGTAAACTTTGGGTGACTAACAATTGCTGCAGTGAAATCGTTCTGGAAGATGTCGAAACCGGAACGTTCAATGTTTTCGTCAATTGGGTCTATACGCGGAAACTCCCGAAGCAAGACAGCGATTGAGTCGAAGATACTGAGTGCGAAAAACGTCACTCCGCATACTTTTCCGCCAATCTGGAGCGCATCAAAGCCATTGCATTCGGCGACCAATTTATGGTAACGAAATTCTATCGCTCTGTCAACAATGACTTCGTCGATGCTATTATCTTTCGACACGTGCCTCCCGCATACGAGACCATCATCCTTGCGTTCAAGATCCTTCCCTCTGCATCAAATGTTCTTGATCTCCTAGTCGATGTCCACTGGCAAAGAGCCGACGCCGACCGTTTGTGGAGGAATGCAGATCTCCCATTGCGCACGCAACTTCCACAAGTGTTCCTGCTCAGAGTGATGGACAGACTTATGTGGATGAATTGCGCTTGGAAGAAGCAAGTGTTCCCACTGGACAAGAGATGCTCATATCATGAGCATGAATCAGAGAGCTCGGAGTTAGAATGCCAGATAACGCTCGGACAGACCAGAAAAGGACATCTGAGGCACTCTCTGTCTCTAAAGTATCCAAGGCGACCAGAGGAATTGGTGAACACGAAAGAGAACGAGGCTGCGAATGACGTGGGTCCAGACATCAAGGCCAGATTGATGCGTGCTTTACCACAGGAGTACCAGGAAAGAGATGGAGATCTGTTCTCAGACGAGGATCTGTAATTGTTACAGCCTCCGGAATCTGAGAGGAACCTAGATACACATACCCATAAGTCAGGCCACAATGTTATGTCAGTAATGCATACAACAATGCAAGGTAGGCCATGCTGCTTACGTAACACGCAGGGGCATCCGAAGAGGCACAGCTGGAGGCAAAGTACAGTATCTCTATGCCAAGCACAGCTATCCTTGAGGAAGAACACAAGGTCTTGGAACCTTATACGCCCGGTGCGGGGAACGAATCCTACTTGAGGTTAGCTGCAGGTATGTGGATTTGTAATATCTCGTCCCAATAGTGAACGAAGACCGAGCGAGGACCGAACGCCCGAAGTACTCAATCAGTATGAACACAGTCATCCTCGGGTCCCCATTAACCTCTATCTTCCTGAAATACTAGTAGTTGAAATGTTGTTACTTAAGTTCACTCTGTCCATCCCTCGACTCCACAGTACAACATGGCAGAACGGCAACCCTCCGCAACATCCCTTCCTCCCGTCAAACGCTACATCCTCACCCACACCCCCACCGGCAAATCAACCATCCACTCCTCCCCTCCACAGCAATACGTCCGCCACGACGCGGGAGGCTTCGCGCGCTCCTACGCGACAACCAGCACGCCCGTAGACTTCACAAATGAAGCTGATATCAACTCTTACCTGTCCACCGATGGACCAGCATCAGTCTTGGGAACAAGTATAGTCGTACCTACAGCATCCGGCGCCGCATGTCTGGTTGTGGAGTTGAAGCCTGGGGGAGAGACACAGATGCATCGAACAGTGTCGCTGGATTTTAGTATCGCTATTGTGGGGGGTATTAGTATGGAACTGGATAGCGGGGAGGTTATAAAGCTGAATCCTGGGGTACGTATACTGCTCCCTACATGGAGAAAGAGAGGGAGAGTGCTAACGAAGAGTCAGGACCACATAATCCAGCGCGGCACGTTGCATAAATGGATCAACAATTCGACGACGGAACCAGCAAGATTTATTGCTGTCACGGTTCCTTGTGCTCCGTTTGAGATCCCTGGGACGGGAGAAAATTTGGAAGAGACATGGCTATGAGGAGCCGGAGCAACTCTTGATGGAAGAGAGGATTTGAATTGCGGAGACATGTTCTGTGAATCGTCAATCACAACCGAGCGTAAGAGAGGATAGCAAGGTGCATATGAAGAATATCGCAAATTAATAGAAAGGTCTCTTAGCTAGTTTCACAATGAGCCGGCCTAACATGACCTCAATCTGTCGTTAGCCTGTAGCGTTTCTAGGGTGTGCTTGCTCCGAAGGATGACATCCACCACGCGCCATTGCTGAAGGAGCTGTTCAATACCCAATCCCTATCTCTACCCTTCCATGCATCCACTCAACCGGTGCCCGATACTGCGAGCTTCATCAAGTGATCCATGAAAGTCTGTAAGCTGACATCGTCCGTGAAAATTGTCTGCGCAGTCTGTGTTACGCCACCATAAGAGCTCGTGGTATGCGTAGTTGACGGATTCAGCTTCGACAGCAAGAAACGTGCCTGTGAACCACCAGCATCGCAGACGATGAAACGTGGGAGTGGGAAGCGGTCCTGGATGAGGTCCTTTGCATCTTCTTTCGGCGCTTCAAGCAGGGTTCTGAAGTTCTCGTAGCCTTCCTGATCCTGGTATCCCGCTTTCCGCCATTCGGCCATTGTCTCTCCGTGGAAGATGAGAATGTGGAAAAAGGTATCGAGGAGGAGGATGGTCTCCGACTGGATGGAAGTAGAATCCAGGAGAACCGGTTGGCTGCCTTCGTGGTCGAAGCCATAGCTATCGAGAGTAGGTTGGATCATGACGAGCGAGTTGCCGACGTCTTCGTGGTTCAGGACGTGTCGGTAGAAAGCAGTTTCATCAGGTGAATTGTTGAAGACTTGTAGGAATTGTGAGCGTCGGAGATGGAACATGAATTGAGGGTATAGTGTGAAGTTCTTCTCAAGTCTGGTCATGGTCAGCAAAAGCAAAGACTCGAGACAGATACTGAATCTCACCTGAACGATGACGGGTCGTCTTTTCTGTACTCTGCAAACCTCGAGCATAGCCGGATGAGCATGCGGTCAACCCATCTCAAGACATCTGGGCCATCGTCGACCTCAGCCTTAAAGACTGCTATCCTTGACATAAGGACAGCGGCGGCTTCTTGATCGAAGGATTGAGCAATCGCGGGGTCTCCTGAAGGGCCGCTGAGGTTACGGGCAACCGTTGTAACCCGCAAGTGATACTGCCCAGCCGAGTGCTGGTAGTATGTTAAGAACTGCATCATACCCTTCTGTGGACCTTGCGAAAGCTGATTCGGCCCTCCCTGGCCAGCGATTTCAAAGTAGATGCCATAGCTGGATTCCGGATCGATACCACACATCTTCCAAGAGCAGGTGTTGCCAATACCGCACTCCGTCTCGCCAACAGATGCGGACTTCTTGTTCATAGACACGGCGTGGCCGATCAGACCCGTAACCTTCAGCTCCTTGGTCGTAAGAACTTCAAGTGAAGCATTGAAGCCCATAAGGAGGTTATCATCACCGTCCTTGTTGAAGATGCGGGCAAAGGACTGCTTGTACATGGAAGATGTGAAGCTGTCTGTGAGGATCATATGGCCACCCGTTGAGTTGGAGAGCCCCTTCATCTCAAGAAGACCAACCTGATCCAAACAACCGGCAAAGATGTCGATGATGTGACCGTTATGCGAAACGCGCTTCGCAAGGTTGTCATAAAACTTGAGGGCCTTCTTGTAGTACTTGATGTTGTCGCGGTCGATGTCGTGATGCGAACGGATAGGTTCCCTAAGCTCTGGGCCAACGACCATGCCTGGGCCTTCCGTGGCTGGTCCACCGCAGAACAGCATAATCCTGCCACCCATGTTCACGAATGAAGTCTCCAAAAGCCCAATGGCAACGCTCAGGGCAACTCCAGTACATCTCAATGCACGCTTGTCGTTCGCTACTGGCCATGGGTCCTTCTGCAGTTGCTCGAGAGCGTTGGTGAGTTGGAATTCGCATTGCGACACAGGAAGGAGGAATCGGGCGCCAGCACCAGCGGGAGCGGCAACTGGAGGCCGTCCAGGCTGCTGTTGAATACCTGGTCGCGGGCCAATGCCACTCAAGCCAAGCATCTCCTGGACCTGCTTCGAGGTGTAGTCCTTGCTTCCGCGGAAGACATAGGATTTGGCGCATTCGGTATAGCCGAGCTCATGCACTTGCGCCTGTATCTTGTCAATCGCCGACTCTCCTGACCCGGGCATTTCTACTCACCATGGTGCCAAATGTGATCAATCCGACCAAAGCGTAAGGTGGAAGCAGGCTCAAGCTCATGATGATGGAGTCCTTGAGCGCCTTCAGGCTGTCCTCCTCCTGACAGGTATCGACAACGAAGAGGAAGATGGGTGGCGATGGGGCTGGCCGTGACAGCCGGTACTCGATCGTAGTGCTATTAGGGTGCAGCTCGGGTGGGATCTGCTCTTGAGAAATATCCTTGTAGTGTGGTGGAAGAGGGTTTCGCTGGAGGCAGAAAGGGCATATCCAAAGCCGCGCTCGCATATCTACCTGGCTGAAAAGACATCAGTATCTATACTGGAGCAGTGTGACCTAAGGACATACCAGAATGGGTTGAGCACCGCTCGGCAAGGCTGCTTGCAGGAAACAGGCTCATATTGCAGCAGAGGCGTGTCTGTCTTCTCTTTCAATGGTGTGTACAAGGCACCGATAGGGACTGAGCACGTTAGCAACACATCAAGCTGGGTGTTGCCGCGGGCATCCTACCAACGAGCCGCGAAGCTTCCTGGGCAGCTGTTAGCATTCCACATGTTGATACACGATAATAGACGGCCGTACCATGCGCGAGCTGGGGAAGGTGTTCCAACTGAGGCGGACGCCATCCCGGTCCTCAATCTCACTCCACTGCTCCTTCAGCGCATCGTAGTCCATGGTGGCGTGCAGTCAGCCGTGGGCCGTCACTGCGATATGAAGCTCGTAGTACGTAGTGGGACCGCCCACAATTCGAATAAGCGGGACGGGTGCAGAGGGGCGGTCGCAGTGTAGGATGCTGGAGATGTTGCGGCAAAGCAGAAGGAGTGAATAATGCGGAGACTTATAGCTGGACTGGCGTAGGCTGCAGCGAAAGTCAAAGTTGCAACGGTCGCAACAACTCCAACTCTGGAGACAAGGTGGGCTCGCTGGTGATGGTGCCCTTGCGGCCAGATTGGACGTTCGCGAAGCTAGCGCCAAGAAGAGTCTAGCGCAGCGGCGGGCAGACCGAGACTTCGAGTTCGCGATGATTTTGTTTCTCTCTCCCAACACCGCCAGCACACAAAACACTACTTACGGCAGACCTGTGATTCTAGTTTCAGGCCTGTTTTCGCGCTGGCGCAGAAGAGAGCAGACCCATTTCTGGGCGCCCGATCTGGAAAACTCGTTCCGAGTATCGTGAGAGATTGGGAATCAGACGCGGTCACATCTCTTCGCCTTGAAGAGTATTTGAACAGGGAAATGGTACATGGGGCAATGTTCCCAAATATCGGGCTTCAGAGTACCGTCTAAGGGTATATTTAGGGCATGCTGTTTGCGCCTCTCAATGCTGCACATATTTACAGCTGTATGATACATATCGTGAAATACAAGGCGAAGACCATCATGGCAGATGCATATCCCGCTTGTTCGGCTCTTCTGGATATACCTTCCTCTTCTCTGGCAGCTGCACCTCGCGCTCCTTCTCATTGTGCAACTTCATCTTCTCGACCATCTTCCGTAGTTCTTTCACGCCGTTCTTCCTGAACTGCGTCACTTTCTGAACGTTCTTCGCTGTGATCTCATTCATCCGTTTGCCCTGCCACGCCAGTGTCTTTGCTGTCATTGCGAAGCGCATGTCCTTCGGACCGTCTACAAGCTCGAGTATTGCTGATTCCGCTTGGTCCTCCTTGATGGGTTCGATCCGAAGTACGCGGGTATAGCCACCTGGTCGCGTGAGGTATCGTTGCTTTATCTCGCCAAAGAGCTTGGGTACTAGCTTCTCAGGTGTCTACACATAATCAGTAAGCCTTTGGTACAATTGAGTCGTTGAGTATCGTACGTAAAATATCTGATGGGCCCGCCGCCTTGTTGCTGCTGTGTCCTTCTTCGCCAATGTGACCAGCTTCTCTGCTAATCGTTGCGCCTCCTTCGCCTTGTGCCATGTCGTTGATATTGTCTCGTGCTGGAAGAGAGACGTAACCATATTCCGAAGAAGAGCTTGTCGATGCGAGGACGAGCGGCTTAGATGCCGGTACTGAAGGCGTCCACCTGCCATAGTGGCAGTGAATTGAAGTCGTAGATGTCTCCGGAAGAGGTACGAATGTCTCAGTCCTGTGATGGCTGGAGTCGTCCTACGCGCTGCCGCTTTGCTGCTGTTGCTACTGCCGCCGCCAGAATGTCGGAGCTTCGGTAGAACCAGAGCCAAGACAAAGCGCCGATCAATTAAGGACGCGCTCGAGCACGTGACTTTGACTAATCGTGTTTTTGTGCGAGACGCGACTTGCCCGGCAGGCGCGTCGTCCATTTAAGTTCGCCCACCCCTCCGCGACTCTCTCTCCTCCATCCACACACCCACGCGTAAGATACCCATATACATTCTGCATACTGTACTTCTTTCAACATGTATGTCTACAAACGTGGTAAGTAAAGACTCATTCCCTTCAGCAATTGCTGTTCCTATCCCTGCAAGGTCATGCATATCGTCGCCAGTACTCACTGACTGTCTGCAGATGGACGTAAAGAACGCGTGCAGTTCGACAAGATCACGGCTCGTGTGTCTAGGCTGTGTTATGGCCTAGATCCAGACCACGTTGATCCGGCTGCTATCACCATGAAGGTCATTTCGGGTGTGTATCAGGGTGTCACGACCGTCCAGCTGGACGACTTGGTACGTACTCCCATCTCAACCCATATGAGCCGCGTCATTGACAGGACCTCAGGCTGCCGAAACAGCGGCGTACATGACCACCACCCATCCCGACTATGCCATCCTCGCCGCACGTATTGCCGTCTCCAACCTCCACAAGCAGACGAAGAAACAGTTCTCTGCTGTGGTGCAGGACCTGCGCAACTATGTGAACCCGAAGAACGGCAAGCACCAGCCGATGATTTCGGACCAGGTTTATGACATAGTCATGAAGTATGCCGACGAGCTGAACTCAGCCATCGTGTATGATCGCGACTTCAACTACCAGTTCTTCGGGTTCAAGACCCTTGAGCGGTCATATCTCCTCCGAATCAACGGCAAGGTTGCTGAGCGTCCACAACACATGCTGATGCGTGTTTCTGTCGGAATTCACATGGATGACATCGAGAAGGCAATCGAGACATACAACATGATGTCTCAAAAGTACTTTACACACGCGTCGCCGACGCTCTTCAACGCGGGTACTCCCTCGCCGCAGATGTCCTCCTGCTTCCTTATCGACATGAAGGATGACAGCATCGAGGGCATCTACGACACCTTGAAGACGTGTGCCATGATCTCCAAGACTGCTGGCGGTATTGGACTGAATGTGCACCGCATCCGCGGCACCGGATCATACATTGGTGGCACCAACGGCACGTCTAATGGTCTCGTCCCCATGCTCCGAGTCTACAACAACACTGCTCGGTATGTCGATCAGGGTGGCAACAAGCGCCCTGGTGCATTCGCCATTTACCTCGAGCCGTGGCACGCCGATGTCTTCGCCTTCCTTGATCTCCGCAAGAATCACGGCAAGGAAGAAGTTCGCGCTCGTGATCTGTTCTACGGTCTCTGGATTCCTGATCTATTCATGAAGCGTGTCCAAGAGAACGGCGAATGGACACTCTTCTGCCCCAATGAGGCGCCGGGTCTTGCTGACGTCTATGGTGAGGAGTTCGAAGAGATGTACCACAGGTATGAAGCTGAAGGGCGTGGACGCGAAAAGGTGCGCGCTCAGAAGCTCTGGTATGCCATTCTTGAGGCACAAACGGAGACTGGCAACCCGTACATGCTGTACAAGGATGCTTGCAACCGCAAGAGCAATCAAAAGAACCTCGGCACCATCCGGAGCTCCAACCTCTGCACAGAAATCATCGAGTACACCGCTCCTGATGAGGTCGCTGTCTGCAATCTTGCCTCACTTGCTCTCCCAGCTTTCGTCGACTACCATAGGGGCGAATACAACTTTGAGAAGCTTCATGAGATTACCCAGATCGTCACGAAGAACTTGAACAAGATCATCGAGGTCAACCATTACCCTGTTCCTGAGGCTCGCAAGAGTAACTTCAGGCATAGGCCCATCGGTCTCGGTGTTCAAGGTCTCGCTGACACTTTCCTCGCCTTACGCATGCCGTTCGATTCTCCAGAAGCTAAGCAGCTGAACATCCAGGTCTTCGAGACGATCTATCACGCTGCGCTTACAGCCTCTTGTGAGATTGCTGAGGAGCTCGGCCCATATGAGACATACGAGGGCTCTCCGGTCTCTCAAGGCATTCTCCAGTATGACATGTGGAATAAGACTCCTACTGAGCTCTGGGATTGGGCTTCGCTCAAGGCTAAGATCGCTCAGCATGGTGTCCGCAACTCCTTGCTCGTTGCACCGATGCCAACTGCCTCCACTTCTCAAATCCTTGGCAACAACGAATGCTTCGAGCCTTACACGTCGAACATCTACTCTCGCCGTGTCCTGGCTGGCGAGTTCCAGGTCGTCAACCCTTGGCTGCTTAAAGATCTCGTCGAAATGGGGCTGTGGTCCGATAACATGAAGAACCGTATCATTGCTGAAGGTGGTTCCATCCAGAGGATCCCCAATATCCCGGATGAGATCAAGGCCATGTACAAGACTGTTTGGGAAATTTCTCAGCGAACGATTGTCGAGATGGCTGCCGACCGCGGGGCCTTCATTGACCAGTCTCAATCTCTCAACATTCACATGAAGGAGCCAACGATGGGCAAGATCACGTCTATGCACTTCGCAGGTTGGAAGGCTGGTCTCAAGACTGGCATGTACTACCTCCGAACCATGGCTGCATCTGCACCCATCCAGTTCACTGTCGACCAGGAGGCGCTGAAGGTCACTGATACCAATGTGGCTCGCATTCTGAAGAAGCGATCTGCTCCGGCCGGGCACAGTCAGAGTGGAAACTTCTCTCCAATTACACCTGCAGCCCCACGACCCATGTATATGTCCAAGACGCCCAATGGCAGCGCGGGGTTGGCTGCTCCGAATGGGGTGCCAACACCCACCGCTACTCCACCTCCTGCCTCGGAGAATAAGCGCCTGTCCACCGACAATGCTCTTGCCTCAAAACCATTCACAGCAGATGCTGAGGAGGGCGACAGCCCTAAGCTGATCTCTGCTGAGCCGACCACCAAGCCCACTGAGGAGGAGCTTCCCGAGGCCGCTATCAAACAGGAGGAGGACAGCGACACTGAGAGTGGAGCACGCGAAGGCGACATCTACGCTGATGCTGTTCTTGCTTGCTCGATTGAGAACAAGGAGGCGTGTGTTATGTGCAGTGGTTAGACTGGGGAAGTAAGTCTGCGGAGCGGCGTGTACAGATCATTAGATGCACGTAGACAGGCGACTGCCTTGTATATTTCTCTTTTGGTGTATGGCATGGCGTTGTGGATTGGGTCGTTTAATGTTTGGACAACATGCGGAGGACTACGAGGTTCATGAGAAAGGAGATCTGGTATTTCTACGAGTAACTTAGTGCCCTAATAGCTGCAGCGGAATCACATCGTACTTTTTGACTATGCATTTATCTTTCCAACAATATCCACGCGCGCCGCTATGCTTTCTACGATCCGTGTGTACCCGTCCTCTCGGCCCTTCCACATTCGCTTCCGAGGCGATGTACCGCGGAACTGCCCCGCACGCCGAAACACGACATCACGAACTTCGCGCCCTTCCACGTACATCCACCAATTCCAGCTGCATATAAACTCGTCGCCGGCAACAGGTCTTACATCTGAAACGCCAATAGTCGATTGAAAACCTCCGGCAGCCTTCTCTAGAACGCCAAGCTCCGATCTCAAAACTCCCAAGGCGGAATAATTCACTCAGTCCGCCGAGACCCCTCCCCACATTAGATCAGCAGCCTTCTTGCGGAACCAAGATACTTCCGCATGAGACCTCAAAGAAGCTACATTTCGGCATCAAGACAATTGACTCAACCAACTCTATTGACTCGCTCTTTTGCACCGGCACGAAGCAACTTTTCGACGACCAGAATGGCAGCACTACAGGAGTGGCTTGTTATTGCGCCAGATTTTGAGGGCGCGCTGCAGAAGAGGTTGGCTATCAGAGAGGAGCATTTGAAAGGTCTGAAGAAGGATGATGAGAGCTTTTGGCTCTGGGGCGGTGAGTGGAGTTTTTGATCCTGTTTGGCAACCCCAAGATTCAAAGCTCTTGTTCGAGGTCAACCTTCTCCCACTTGCAACACCCAATATGAACAGAGAAGCGAGATGTTTGAGCAATGTACTAATAGGTCGATTAGGAGCAATGCTTGAGGAACCGCCCAAGGAAGGCGAGATGCCGAAGATGAAGGTCTGTGGAACTCAGTATTACGTTTCAAATGAAGCTGACAGCAGCGTTTTAGGGATCAGCCATGCTTATCGGAGCAAAGACACGTGAAGAGGTGGTTGAGCGACTGAAGTCAGATGTCTACGTCAAGGGCGAGGTATGGGATTTTTCGAAGGTGCAAATCATACCTTTCAAGAGTGCTCTGCGCAAGCCATTGTAGGATGTGGGACTCAATACGGAAGCAGACATGGTCACAACGTGGAGTCGACCGGAAACAATAAGCATGACGTCTTTACACGTAACACAACGGGTACCCTCGTGCTCTGTAACCCAGAATATGTAAATCTTCCAGACTGTTCTGTTTACAAAACCCAGGAAACTGTACGGAGCCTCCTCCTATGTCCAATGAACCGTGACTGCACAGCCGTTCGACCGGCATGGACATCAATACGCACTCAATATCTGAACGTGGTGGACTAGGACACCCTGACCGGATGCCGGCAACTGTATAGTGTTGTGTGTGACCCCACGAGGGTTCTGGTGTAAGACAAAGGGCCCCATAACAGCCTTCGCCTATACCAGATGTCATCCACGATTACAATGACTCCGTTTCTCACCGAGCCAATTTTGTTTCGGGACCACTTTCATATTTTCCGACTCTTCCATCGTTCGATCTGACAAGTCTAGAAATGCTCCAGCGCTCTCAAGGCGCCCGTAAATGGTGCTGACACTCAATCTGGGAGCCCAAAACACCCAGGACGGAAGTCGCAACAGTCGTGAAAGATATCCAGCAGCCCAAAGGCCACTTGCTCCAACAGCGACAAAATTGCTGTTACTGTCGATCTTCAGCCCCTGTCTCCACTACACCGAGTGCTTCTTCCATGTCATCGAGGCTGAAGTCGAAGCATGGGGTCACATGCCAATACCCGTTTTCTTCCAGATCCTACCAGAAGTCCTCCACATTGCAATTTAAGATGTTCCGTGACCAGTCAGCGTCTTTTCATGTACTCGATTGAGGTGTTCGGCTATATTGCCCAAGGGGCCGGGGTCCTCCTCCACAACATTACCCCAGAGCGCACAGACTCTCCGCAAAACTTATCTGGTTTCGATTGGCTATTCGCGATATTCGCTAATCTATACAGATGAATTCTTGTACAATGTACCGACTACCGGCAATTCTCATGGGGTCTGAGTATGGCTTAGTATCTGTGGACCCACATGCGATGCTCATACTAAAGCAACACCTCCGGCCTGACTCTACTGGTTATCCCATCGCCAAGTCTCAACCATCCGTCACTACCGTATCAGGAAGTCAAGATGAAGTACGCTTCACTTCTTGCTTTTGCGGCCCTGTCAGAGGCTCTCCCTTGGGAGACGCCAAACTGGCTCCAAGGTCTCCAGAAACGCCAGGGAAGCGGATACACCATGCTGCGATTCGGATGCGCTCAGACCGTAATCGACCGTATTGATCCTCTCGTCAATCCTGGACAGGCTCCGAGTCCGCATATGCATCAGGTTGTCGGTGGAAACGCTTTCAACCTCACGATGCAGTCGACCGATATCAGCACGCTTGCATCATGCACGACCTGCGGCTACGCTGAGGATCTCAGTAACTACTGGACCGCCAACATGTACTTCAAGGCCCGCAACGGTACATACAAGCGCGTGCCGCAAATCCCCAACCGGTATGTCAATCCAACTGTATGAAGTTTCACGGAATTTCAGCTCATATTTGGCTAGTGATCTTTTCAATGACAAGTACACGGGAAAGACGACTGGTGGCTTCGTTGTCTACTATGTCTCTGGTGGAAAGGGTGCCGTCACTGCTTTCAAGCCCGTGAGTTGCATTTAAAACAACACATTCAACCTTCCTTCTAATGAGATGTAGGGATTCCGCATGCTCGTCGGCGACGCCATGAAGCGCGCCCAAGGCACCAAGAGCCTCAAATCACAAACCTGCTTCCGCTGCTACAATGCCCCCAACTTCGGCGGTGACAACGCTGCCCCTTGCCAGGATGCCAAGCTCGACACCGAGGCACTTCCAACCACCGCTTGCCCAGGCGGTATCCGCTCCAACATCCTCTACCCGACATGCTGGGATGGCGTGAACCTCGACTCGCCAGACCACAAGGCGCACGTCGCGTACCCAACAGCTGGCCCTCAGTCATTCACTGGAACGTCCAGCGGAGGCGCTTGTCCGTCTACCCACCCCGTCAAGATCCCTCAGATCATGTTGGAAATTGTCTGGGACACGCGAGCTTTCAACAACAAGGCTGAGTGGCCTGCTGATGGTTCGCAGCCCTTCGTGCTCTCGACCGGCGACAACACTGGATACGGACAGCACGGTGACTACGTGTTTGGCTGGAAGGACACGAGCTTGCAGAAGGCTATGGATGATGCAAAGGGTTGCATGGGCGCGAACTGTGGCAGCTTGAAGACGCAGGATCCGAGCGTGGGGAATGCGTGCACAGTGAAGGGACGCGTTAGTGAGGATCATGATGGGTGGATGACGGCGCTGCCGGGTGGTGGTGAGGGTATGTAAGGGGTTGCATTGGGTCCGGTTTGGGCATGGATGGGGTTTTGTAGTATAGTATGGTAGTTATAGCATTATGGTATAGATTTTGGTTCAACTCATAGTTTCTGGTTGCTTTGTAAAATGTTGCGCTTTTATCGGATGGCTAAGCGAAAAGCTAGACGCCTCATAGTGATCCTTTCGTTGTGTCATTCAGAGTTCTGGATAGACATTCATGTCTGACACCTGTCGCCTTGCCTATCCTTCCGAATCGTCTTCCACTGTTGAATCTAAGTTATACTCCACTCTAGGACCTTCGCACTGATCATCCCTCTCACCACCTTCATGGTCATGGTAGTCGCATGACCTCAACCGTTGCACTTCGCATTCACCACGTTTGACCGGACGAATGAGATTGGCGGTGATGACTTCAGCCAGGAACTCCGTAGGTAAGCCCAGAAGCATAGTCTTATAGTCGTTCGACCATTTGTCCGTGGTGCAGTAATGACCCTTCCCGAAAGGCCACACTCGGAATACATCGACAAGCAGTCGACGTAACGCGGAGCCGAGCCGGGTTCCGTTGTAAGCAATCGTGAGTTCCTCTCCGGTGTAAATGGAGTTCCACTCGCGATATTCGCCGTCGTTGTCAAACAAAACAAGGTAGCTCAAATTGTAGAGAAAGCACCAAAGAAGCCTATCAGTAGCATCCATCCGGAGTTGACGAATGCGGTACATATCAGCAAACACGAACATTCTGATCGCGTTGCTAGCCATATCAGACGTATAGTAACTGTACTTCATGAAACTGTTTGGTCGCAGTTGCTGAAGACTGGTACCCCTTCTATAGCCGTAATATCGGAACGGAAACGAGGGGAGTGCGAGCCGCCCAAGAATCGTCCAGTCCTCCGCAAGCTTGTACCAATGGGAAGGTCCTTGGTCTTTCGTGTACTCATAAAGATGTTGATCCCTTAGCCAGACCACGAAGTTTTTGAATGTGGGATCGGGTGTGTCTGTGAGCCCGACAACTTTGACAGCTGGGACGCTGAAAGTACCACTAAAGACCGAAGAGTGCTTGCAAAGAAATTGTCGTGGGAGCTTGTAAGTGGTCACTTTGTCAGCTTTATTGGTAACGTTGAGGTCGACGAAGTCGGCGGGGGCAGGTCTGCGGCTTCATTAGCTCAGGTTGAATGTATCCAATTCTTACTCACAGGAACGTCGGATCGCCATCGTGGCGCTCAGATGGTGGAGCCATGTTGCGTAGCAGAATGACAACAGGATATTGTTACGTTTATGAAGTTTAAGGGAGAAGAAGTACTTATCTATCCGCGGTCAAGGGTTGCTGAAGTAACAGGGTGAAGGTGAAGGTATGTTTCCCGCGCACCCAGTTTTGTGATCGCAGATTTAGTTATGCTACATTATCGCAATCAAGATTTACTAGTAAATGGAGGGATGAATAGTAAGACTCCTTTGATTTAAAAAAGACAGGAGCAGGAGATTAGGTCTAGTCTAAGACATTGGGGAGATTTGCAAGTCCCGGACGCCTTTTCATCGATGTGGGAGTTTGCAGCAAGGAAAACCAAAAGAGATAAGCCACGCACATTTTGAACCCTCAGACACTTGCAATCGATGGGTCATAAGTCCTCCAGAGTTCGAGCTCCAGCACCCCAATCACGCGACCTCTGATCAATGAGAGATGATCTTAGCACGAGCATTCATCCAGCTCTTGCCGTTCAGCTTGACGCTTGATCCTTCGCACTGCTGCCGAACTTGCTCATCTTTGTGGTCATGGAAATCACAGGGGTGTCGTGCTATGATAGCGTTTTCATCCTTCGGAAACGACGGGCGCGAGTATGCATAAGTTAGGAAGACGTCGTTCTTGAGCTCTTCTGGTAAGCTAAGAAGGACAGCCCGATTACAATCTAATTCCTCTTGCTCGAGAGCCACGTACGATATGTTCCGAACATAACCTGGACTTTTGTCGTGTGCCCAGCCGCAGAATCCTTGGACAAGCAGTTTGCGTAGAATCGATTCAGTTTTAGTCCCTTGGTAGGCATCGGAGATGGTATCGTTAGTGAAGATTCTGCAGAAGGGGTATTTGTCGTACGCTTCGTGGATGGACCAGAGCAGTTGGTCGATTGCACCCATGCGAAGTCGTGGAACATCGTACAGTTCTGCGAAGAGGAACATATATACCGCGTTCCAAGCCATGACCCTGATGCTGAAATAACCTTCAGGTTGTGGACAGCTCTGGGAGTTCTGCTGAGAGGGAGTGGGGTTCCAGGAGTAAAGAAGAAGCAAGACATTTGATCATAGAGAGAAATAGCATTGGGGACATGAAGAGAACCTTCCTTCGTCCAGCTGAAATACCATACATAGAAACCACTCTTCTAGTTTGATGCCGAGTGAGTTTCCAAGGATTGATAGTTCATGATACGCTTAAAGCTCAAGCCGAGTAGAATCTCACTCCTGAGCCTACTCTGAGGATGCTATATCCATGGTATAAATATAATCATCTCTCTAGAAAGCGTATCCAGTGTGCCAAAGCAGTCGACCATCGCTTCAGCTCAATTCCGTAGCTGCAAGTGCTATCTCAGCCACTACAATTCCTTCGCTCGTCCTCATCTTTATGTTCGTGATAATCGCAAAGATCCAAGGCGTAGATGGCATCGTACCCACGTGCTGTAGCACCCGGGTCACGGTCGTATGCGACCATGACGTCGATCAAGAAGCCTTGGGGATACTGGGCCATCATCACCTTGTGCTCTTCGGGGGTGGCTCCTTTGTGCGAGTACATGCGGAAACCATCAACGAGGAATTTGCGAAGTCCGGATCCGGGAGTGGTAGAATCGTAAGCGTACTTGATGACCCAAGGTTCAAGGAAGTCTGACCATAGGAATGGATCGTCAGGGTCCTCGTTGAAGGCCAAAACATCTTGTAGACGAGTGATGCAAGTCTTCTTAAGAGAATTTGAACCGAAGATCTCTCCGAAACCGTAGGCCTTGATCACCCGATCGTAACCTTCGTCGACGAAAGCATTCCGAGGGCAGGGGGTAGCCCAGAAACCATTGTTGACGATGTTCCATTCCGCGTCGATATCTTTATGGGTGACATCGATGCCTTCCTTCATCAGGTCTTCGAGATATTGGTATTGGAGCCACTGCGAAAAGTTCCTAAGGTCACGTATGTCAAATCGGGCGTCCGTGAAGCGAACATCAGTAAGACCTGTATTGCCGAATAGAGCAGCGAAGACGGTAGAATGCTTGATCAGCATGTCCCTTGGAAACCAGACGGCGTTATCGTTGATAGATATCCAAACAATATCGACCGGAGGTTGACTAAGGCGGATCGAGTCAGTCAAAGTTAGAAGAAGAGGATGATAACTTACGGAATGGGGGCGCCATTTACGCGAGGTGTGTCCGAAGGTGCCATAGTTCCTCGGAGATTTGTTGTGCAGGCGTTGGGGGAGAGCAAGATTCGAGATATTTCAATCTTTATATGCTTGCTCAGGGATGCGACAGGTATAGGTAAAAGAGATGGCAGTGAAGGAGGTTCAAAGTTGAAGCCACACCGTCCTTCACTGGGCATTACAGATTGCTGTCAGCGAGTGCTCGTTTTACTGCATGCTCGCGCGTAGCCCGCCAATCTCTTCTTACTTCTCGCGTGGCTTCAAGTTTTCTTTCTCGTTATAACTCTCCAAAAGCCCGCTGACTGTGACTATTCTATAACCTCTGCTCTTAATTTCCGGCACAACCTTCTTCAGCATCGGCACCGTCCAACCTCTTCGATCATGACATATGATGACACCTCCAGGCTGTACCATACTCAAGATATGCCTCGCATTGACCCTCCAATATGGGATCTGCGGATCATGAGGATATATATTCCCCAGCACAAGCTTATACTTCATTTTCCTAATAAGCTTCCGCATCCTATCGGAAAAGAAGCCAGAACCAGGGCGGAAGTAGCGATTCAGATACTCGACCCCAACATCATCGTACGCCAAATTGATCATATCTTCAACTTCGTAGATTTGTGATTCGAGTTGCTCGTCGGAAAGCGCACGTGATGGCTCATCGTGCATAGCGTGATTTCCGAGCTCCATACCCGCTCGCACCATCTTTCTTAGCGTCTCTTCTCTTCCTGGGACCTGGCTGCCGATGACGAAAAATGTTGCTTGCGCGTCGTTTTCTTTCAGGATATCGAGGATCTCTTCTGTGTACGGGCTTGGCGCGTCATCGATTGTTAGAGCGATAACCTTCTCCTTCGTCTCCACGTGAAACAAGACATCCGGCCAATGGTGCTGGAAGTAGCGGATTAGGAGCGATGGCGGTTTGTAGATTGCGTAGAAGGGATAGATGAATGTGATGATTGTGAAGAGGACTAGGAACATGGTGAAGAGACGTGACCGCCGTGCGCGCCTATGGAGCTTCGTCGGAAGCCGGAGGAGTCGGAAAGATGGACGAAACATCTGGAAAGCATCATCGGGACATGAATGAGTGACTGAGGGAAGGAAGAGACAGGGGGTGGGGGAGGATTTGAGGAGTCGAGTTGCAGTGAGGTTCAGGAGTCGGACAAAAGAAGCATAGCGTTGGCGCACGTGGGGGACCCACTCTAGACTTCGCGTGGATTTTGGCAGAAACATTTTCAATCCGGACACTTCATCATCAGTTTCGAGCCCAACGCTGCGACTTAAAAGGCCATGATGTATTTTGACGAAGCCACTCCTCCTCCCGACTAATTTTTATCTCGGATATAATTATCTCAGCGCCGTTCGTAAGATGCTGCACGTAGCCGCAAATTCCAGAAAAATATGCGCGCACCCAAAACGCGCGAGACAGCCTGCATCGGCCCCAAAGCATCGCAATAGTCGAACCTACCTGAGTAGTCTTGAGTACTAGCAGTATCACTATTGTAGAAGGCACAGAACTCTGATCCGGAACCAATTTGTCACGCTTATACGAACCTCACCAACTTCGCTATAAGCCCTCTAAGAATGTTCCAAGACCAATCCTCACGATTGAGCGTTTAAATTGACCTGGCCGCTTCCTGATAGCTCTCCAGGTCTCATGACGTTCAAACATCTCTCCTCATCCATAACAGCTTGACTGTTTTTATACGTGAAACATCTTTCATGTACGTCTATGGGGTATCTAGCTGCCAAATAGGTACAATATCCTACTACAACGGGTGATGTGCTTGAGGTTTGTGGATGTGGGTGTGGATGTACTAGCGCTTCCACTCCTTCCACGCGTCGACGAAAGATTTCTCTCGTGTAGACTCTTCGCTCTGAAGGCCAAAGCCTTGCCCAATGCTATTAATAGCGCCGTCTCCAACCTTGCCTAAATCTACCAGGGGTATCATACTCGGTCTACCATGCGCACACATGAAAGGAAACACACACTGCGCCAACGTGTGCACAAGTGTGTTGCACTGGTCCAGACTTAACTCATCGTTGAACATAATCGCCGAGCGGCAGGCGCGTGAATTGATAAGATCGATGACTCCCTGAGGACAGGTCGATAGTCTTCGCAGCCACACTGGCGAAGCATTGTCTTCAGAAGAAAGATTTTCGTCGAAGGCTGGTAGAGGCGGTAGATTTTTCTCATCGGCGTACTTCCACACCGTTGATCGGAGGATGTTGATTAGGAGCTTTGGGTCAGCTTTGCAGCGCTCTGCGATACCAGGTGGCAAAGCTGCAACGGATAGGACTGCTCGGACGCGCTCATCGCGACCCATAGAAGCACTTCTCGGTGACATTATGTCGTACAAGATCCCCCAAGCTGCAAATCTCGCAGCATGTGTAACGAAGAGCTCGCGCTCCTGAAGCGAGACGTCGAACTGCAGTGGCTTCTCAAGGATTGAGAAAGCAATTTGCGATGTGTGGCCAAGCTTCGATCGGTACTCACTGTGGTTGTCTTTTATAGACAACGGTGCACAAAGCTCCGCTAGAAGTGATTCGACTCGAATACGCTCATCTGCTGCGTGCTGATCGATCAGCACGAGAACCTCAGGCCCTGTACTTGCTTGTGAGGCGTTGGGCATCTTAACCAGAATAAACTTTCTGTCCACTTGCGCAATGATTTTAGCATCCTGTAGCCCTTGCTTCGACAACTTGTTTTTGTTAGGTGCCGATGCTTCATTGAAGGCTGTATTCATGTCCATCCGCGAGCAAATATGATGTCTAGACCAGTGGGGCTGTGCATTATCAAGTGGAAACTCCTCCAATGCTACCTTCTGGATGCTGTTCACAGTCGGTTGGAAGACTGGATTGTCCCAACTTCCTAGCAGACTGTCCAACCAGGGAGTGTTCTTATCTCTCGATGATGATGGTCGTATTCGCAAGGACTTGTTAATCTCAGCAAGAGTGCTGGCAGACTCTGCCTCTTTTGGAGCGAGCCGCGGCCCAGACAACTCTCTAGGAATGATGCACCCGGTCCGGGCGTTGAGCAAAAATTTTCGTTTCGTAGCCGGATCTGTCCACGTCGTCGTCTCGTCGCGGTCTTCAGGATTGGGGTCTTCCTGGCTCTCAGAGCCAGTGTCTGGCCGAGGTTCAGCTCTCTGACTTGGTGGGGCACCGAAAGCACCTGGTTGAATACAATCATTGGTGAAAGGCGTGAAATGTATCGAATTCTCATCACCGTTGGCTAGAGGATCGGCATCAATGAGGGACATGTCATTCTCCTTCTGTTTCATTGTTCGACTGGACGACCAGAGCTCATCGTAGAATTTGCCTTTGCCACTTTTGATTCGAGACCAAGAGGTGAAAGGAAGGTGGTGTAGTCGTGCCGACGCTGGTCTCGGACCAGCTAAGCCTAATGTCTTTCTTTTCTTACTTCCTGAGCCTGATGTGCTAGGCCTGAGAGACAATGTAGTCGGGCTCAAAAGACTCTGTTCGCCTGGTGTTTGCGAAGGCGTTGAGACTGGTGACCCCTCTTCAACGTCATCTGTAGCTGTTGACGCAGTATCAGGTCGAACGCGTTTTGCCCTCTTCTTTCGAGGCCTGAAGTGGTGTACAGCAAGCCATTGTGTAACCATGGCGCCCAATACTTCCACAACCGTCTGCAAATTGCTCTCGTTGTTAAGGTAATCGGCGCCAACAGGCTTGCAATCTGTCTCATATCGCAATGACACCCGCAAGTGGAACTTCGGATACCGGTCAACCCCTTTTCGACCCCTTAATTGCCGATTGGAGTAGCCGTCATGCTTGTAACGGTTGTCGCTTTCGCGTCGAAGCTTCTCAGCTTCACCTATATCAGTGTCATCCTCGATCGTGCCGAAGCTGGAAAGACCGAAGATCCGGTTCACTTCGTCATACAGCTCGTTGTGTCCTGCTTCTGCGGAAAGTGGGCAAGGACCAAATGAGATGAATTGAACGCGCTTCGTCGGAGCTGGGTCGAGGGAAATGGAGCCCCTGATGGAGATGCGTGGTGTAGACGCTGATACTGGCACCCACGCGGGCCATTCATCGACCGATATGAGACCAGCTTGAGACAAGACATTCAACATAAGTTGTGTAGTAGCTGATCTGGGTTTGGGGGACGTTGGAATGGCCGACATAGCCGACCTCTCGACTACCAAGTCGTTCATCTTGAGGATGGTCTGGTTGCTGGCGTCTCTTATCCTCAGATGTATTGACTGCCCCCAACTGAGCAAAAGCCCAGCTACTTCTCTCGTCAAAACATCCCACAGGCGATCAAGCTCAGGCTTCTGTTCTGCTGCCACTGCACGCTGCTTGACTCGTACAGGCAGGTTCCCGAACAAGTTCCGCACCGCAACCCTTGTACCATGGCTCTCGTGGCTGATCTCGTGCTGCTGCAGTGCCGGTAGCTGTCTCTGGATGGTTTTAGAGTGGTGGAAGACGATGGTATTATGCGATCGATGCTCATGGTGGCGCGACGTTATAGTTAAGAGACACATCGATGCTAGGGAGGCGAGGAAGGTACCATTGCGGCCGAGGCATGCTCCGTGGGAGTAGTACTTGGATGTGCCTTTTGTTGATCAGCGCCTGGATGTAGCTACTTTATATCGAGCAACTAACAATACAGCTTTCCCAATCCTCCATCTTCTCTAAACTCAAGCGGTGCTATGCCCAGCCCGTTGTCTTCGACCGAACAACCGCCTCGCCCAAAGTCGACTGTCGCTTCAATTTTGGTGGCTTCAGCATCCAGACTGTTCTTCAGAAGCTCCAGGACGACTCCAGTGAGCGATGTGATAGCCGTCGACGACTTGAGCTGGGCAACGACCTCATCCGGGAGCCGCGATATAGGTCCTCGTCCACGGCCAGACGTCCCCGCTGCTGCCCCTCCTTCGCTGAGTCTGCGGGCCATGATCCATCAGCGCCTCGCTCAACCGTTCGCGAAGGACAAGCGGCTGTTTGGGGCCATACTCGGACGGTTTAGCTGCGCAAGTGCTGCTGCAGGGGCGATCGCGGGTGGCTGGTCGCTATTCACTTGCCGACTTCAGAAGGTGTGCACCATTGCGCTTGGCGCGACACGGACCCTGAGAAGCTGCAAACGGCTAAGGCCCTCGTATGCAACCCAGCGTCTCCACCTCCGCAACCCTCCCTCTTCAACACCAAACAAACTAGGGCGAACTGCGAAACATCCCCTCAGCATTCCTGTCGCTGCCGTATTCCTACAAGTACAAGTAGGTGGCTCCAACCAGCACGCACGCCGCTCTCAACGCTCACGGCGCCGTCTCTCGCTGCCACCTCGCAGCCTCGTCATCGTCTACTTTATTCCACGTGGAGCGTTCCCGGGCCTGCGAATTATCCGCCCCAGTATTCCACCGGCACAGCGACTCAGCCCCCGAATCGCCTCACAGATACTGTCATTGAAACGCCGTCTAGCGTTGAAACGGAATGGCCACCGCCGAACCCGCGTCGAGACCCCATGGTATGCCGCACCCTTAGTCTTGCCCAAGTCTTGTTGTATCGACCCGGGCTGTATTGCTATAAACAGCACAACTGCTCCTCTACTCGCTTCTGCAGTTTCTTCCCACATTCGCTTTCAAAATTGCTAACGTCATGACCAAAGACCGCCACCAGGCCCGTAAGCGGCCCTTCACTGGGTGGATGAAGCGCCTCGCGAACCTCAAGTCCTCGTCCGACTCGCCGAATGCGTCCGGGAAGAAGAGCCAGGGGCCATCTCAAGCAAAGTCCAAGAAGGCTGGTCTGAAGAACAACCCGTATCCAGAATCGGGCACCCTGAACAATCGCGATGGCAACGGCCATCTCTCCTTTTCTTCGCCAGTATCCCCGCGCTCGAACGAGAGCTTCACATCGGTAGAAGAGAGAGGATCAACGCATCAAAGGCCCATGGCGAGCAACAAATCGACGGCCCCGACTGTTGCGACGAACCCAGAAACCGTCAACTCGGGAAGATCCAAGGCGGAGACTGGGAACAGCAATACCATAGGAGGAGGCAGTACTTTCTCTTCGCCAAATCACTCAGAACGGTCGCTCACTACGACCCTGACAACGATCCAGTCGAGTGCACCCTCCCATGTCCTCGGACAGCCAACGCAGAACCATGCCTCTAGTGCTCCTCCTGTGCACTTTTCGCACCAGTTTCCCACTTCTCCGCCACCTTCAGCAATACCACCACACCTTGCTCCTCAACCGCATCCGCACTCGTACCACGCGGCCACAGCGAACAACATCCTTACTGACAATGCGTCCATCTTGACGCTCGCGTCCTCGTCAAAGCGCCGACGGAGAAACTCCCTCGACACAAACGCTTCGGTTCGAGCATTGGCACCTTCGTCGGTATGGGGAGGAAGCAGAGAGTCTTTGCCGCTCAGTGTTTTGTCAGGAAATGCAGACGCTATATACAGTCCGCAAGGTAGACCTGGGCCGGGGGCTTTCGCGAATGCAGAGCGAGCTAGTGTATATTCTTCCTCTGGGGTAGCAGCTCCTGCCCTTAGCAGCGAGCGTAACAGCTATTACGCTAACAAGCAGAACACTGATGGCATCAGCGTGCGCAGCGGACTGCTGGGACACGGTAGAACAGACAGCATCACGGGGAGCATTGGGCCTACGCCAACTAGTCCATTGGGGAGCCCGCGAGAACCGGTCGCGCCAGGCAGAACGAGTAGGCGAAGCTCAGAGTGGAAGGAAGCCGATGGGATCAGCGAGCATGGAGACACAGAGGGAGTTCCCGCCAGCCCCATTATCTTTGAACATGAGGGCAAAGGCAAGGGGCCCGCTATGATTTAATTTGGTTTGGATAATTTCTTTTGGTCTGCACTGCATACCCGTATGGGCGAAACGGCGTCAGATGCATAGTTCAGGTTCGTGGACTGTCGGCGCGTGGTTCTGAGATTCCCCAACTTTATACCCTAAAGGTCTTTTAATTGAATCTCCCATGACGTAGGAGATAAGATATGAAATAGCAGCGGTCGGTGATTAGCTTTCCTCTTTCGTCACTTCCCCAGCTGCTCCTTCCCTCTGTACTAGCGCGGGCTCTCATCTGCTTTCATCTTCACCACTCACACCCGCACCCACACCAGAGCTTCGCACACTGCTTTGCCTCTACTACCTTCCACCTCTACCCGACTCTACCCACCTCGTTCTCACATACCTGCACTCGCACAATTGCGTTCAATCATCGCGGTTCACGGCGACACCACGCGTGCTTTCTCTACACCATGATCTCTACCGCATCAATCTGCGCTCCAGCGAGCGGCCCCGCTTCCAGCTCCAGCAACAAGACCATTGGCATACCCATTGCTCGCGGCGGCGATTTTCTTGTCCGCATAGCCCCGCCCGTGAGGCCACTCGCCCCGTCGGCAGCACAGAATGGACCGCGATCGCGCCCCGTACTCGAGCTTCGCGTCTCGAAGAACGTCCTTGCTTCGAACTCTGCTTACTTCCAGGGCATCCTAGGCCTTCAGCCTGGACTTTCCATGGTCACCATTGACGACAATGGTAGCAATCGACACGCGCTGGAGCTGTGGCTTCGCGCGGCTCACCAGGCTGAAGTTCCTAAGATGCTCAAGGCGGTTCATAGCAGGCACGTGTGGAACACTGTTGCCGTTGGCAAGCTCTATGGTTTCCTACCGCTCGAGGCGCCCGCTGTCAAAGCGTGGTTCATCGACTATTACAAGGAGACTTTGCAGAACGGTGCATACTTGACGCCTGGTGTGAGTAGAGTCATCGCTGCTTCTAGGACATGGTTTGCTAACAAATACCACAGGTTGCTCGCACGCTTGCATATCCCTGCGCGTATTTCGACCACGCAGAAGGCTTCATGAAGCTGACCAAGTTCCTTGTCTTCAACATGAACGACAAGCTCTACTCTCTCAATACGAGCGACTACGAAGCCTTGAACAACGAAGCTCGACTTCTTGATGGTGAGTTCCCATGGTCGGGCATATGCCGAGCTACTTCTAACACACAGAACAGCGCCACTCTTGTCCGCTAGACTCGATGTTCAAGACCGTCTTGCACGAGAGCTCGATCACCCACTGAGGAAGCTTCACCAAGCCACATGTGCTTGCCGAAAGGAGACTGCATTCGACTACGAAGATGCCCTCGCTGCAATCGGATGCTGGCCGATCGCTTCTGCGTTCACGAGGTACACCTTGTCTCAGATCCTCGAGAAGCTGGGAACGTTCAACTTCACCCCCGATCGGAAGGATTGCGAGAGCGGATATTGTCGCCTCGACTTCAACAAGTCCGTCCGAATCGCGATTACTCGGACCAAAGAAGAATTCGATGGCCTCTGTCTTGACTGCATGAAACGCAGCAAGGCACCACAAGCTGGTATGTTGCATCGCATTGCACCTTTGGAACACCGTGGCATATAATGCCAGGGCGCATCAACGCTATGCACATAGGTCTTAGTGCTAACTATCTCTAGGACAAGCTCGAAAGGAGTACATCGAGAAGAACTCACCTTTCAAGGGTTGCTGGGATATGGACTGCCGCTACGGCCACGCCCAGACCACCTGGCGTCACTCCTGGACAGGATCTCCGACTGATCGTCGCCTTATCCTCGGTGCTGACCGAGGTGAGCGTGTGCGCCACCGCGAGCTGGAGCGGGAGCGAGCTCGTGAGAAGGAGGCTACAGCTGGACGCGAGTGGGCACCTCGAGGTCGTCGATCCGGTAGGCGTCGGAGCCACTTCAGCATGGGCAATGGGAATGGAGAAGCGGCTGCCCTTGATGGTGCGGAGCATGAGGATATTGACGATGACGACGAGTTCTACGATGCAGAGGAGGACACGTACCTCACTGAGGACATCGCTGAGCTGAATGTGCGTGACGAGTAGGCTGCATGACGGCAGTCAGGCGCCCTTTTCCTGACACTATGATGATGTACAATATGATATCACGGGTATTTGGCAACAGGCTTGAACATCGAATTCATCGAATTGGATGTTGTGGGGTCAACAGTTCATAACTTCATCCCAGTTCGTGAGCACTGAGAGGGTCGTAGCTCAGAATAGCACAACTTTTCTCAATACAGACATGCAATCAATCAATGGACCCTCCCGGTGCAATCTGCTGTCCCCTTGAAGCCACTCCGCTCCTCGTCCCAACATCACATCACGACACACAACTCCCGCAACGTATCGACGCCCTTTCCCTCAATCTCAACATTGTCGTCCCTCTTCTCCTCAATCTCTCGATACCGCACCTCTTTCTCCCTCACCACGCGCTCCTGCGCCTTCTCCCAGAATTGCCGCTCTGCTTCCCGATCTTGCCTAAGCCTCACAAGCCAGGACTCCCAGTGCCACTCCTGCTCCCCAAACGCGAGCCTATTCTCCATCACGACTCTCTCCACGGCTTCGATATCTGCTCTCGCGCACGGCGGACAGAGCGTGTTATTGACAACGAGATTGTGCCGCCGCTTGCCTTTATAGAACTTGTAAGTCTGCGACGAGAAAGGCGAGTACTGTCGAGTACAAGAATGTCGTGTACACCTTCTCAATGTATACTGCCACTCCCACTCCCCCTCTCTGCCCTCAAACCCCATAACCCTCGCTTCAACATTCCCTTCCATCGCCTTTGCTTCCCGCATCCTCTCGCGCTGGAAGCGGGAGAGGAAAGTCTCGAATTCGGAAGCTACCTGGCCCATTGTTTTGCGTCCAGCGTTCTGGCGCATAGACTCCCATTCCTGCTTGCAGTAGGCGTTGGAGGCTTGGAGATCTTTGTATGCGTGGGAGGGGCAGAGACCGGGGAGGCGGCGGAGATTGTAGGGGCTTTGGGGGGAGAAGAATGTCGGGCCTAGGTGGGTGGGGAGGTAGTGTGTTGGGCAGTGTGGGTGCAGGCAGGCGATATAGTTCTGCAGAGGGTCGTATGCTGGGTTCGTTGACGATGCTGATCTCTGGGAGCTTGTTGGTGAGGCTATGGGAGAGCTTTGAAGGGTTGACGAGGCTGAGATGGAGGATGGTGCTGTGCTGGCTATCTGCGAGCCATTTGACGAGGCTATGAGAGTGGAAGAGTTGGAGGATATGCGTTTCGAGGCTATAGAATTGGATGTTGGTGCACTCGAGTGCCGATTCGAAGTCATTGAGGGTCGAGGAGTTACGCTTTCCACTGGGAAGGAGGACCGTTTTGTTAGTTTCTTGCCTAAGTCTGTACCACTGAAGTTCATCGAGAAGCGCTTCGATATGCGCTTTGAGAAGCGTTCTGAGCCTTTGGATTGGCCTGATTCCATGGCTACGGACGGTTCTGCAGTAGGTTTGGAAACGAGCGTTTGCGAAAAACTGATTCCTGGCGTCTGGATACTTTTATCTGAGAGAGGGGCTGAGGAGGGGCTTTGCATAGTGTTTGCTCTTGTTGCGTTCGTAGGCTGAGACATAGCGCGGTTGTACGGCGAGGGATAATGCTGGCGCAGCACCACCTCTTGTAAAACGAAGCGAGGCTGTTCCTTCGCCGTACAAATGTAGTAATCTTAGGGTGATTGAAAAACGAAAGTAGACAAGGTCCTGGCTATGAGCGACGCATGCAAGGCTGAGATGCTGACTTGTTTCCGAAAGGAAAAGACGACGCGAAAATTGTTACAAAGATGAAGAAAAGAAGCTTAGCCTTGGGAAGCTCCCACCCAAGGACTTGCATTGCCTTATAGCAGCTCTAATATCCCGAGGAGACATGATCATTTGATGGCATCAAAAGGCTTTCAGCTCGTTCCCAAGCCACGCCCGGCACACGGCAAGCGATTGGAAACGAAGATTCCTCTAGAAGAACAGCCCCCATTAAGGATGGCGGCCGCAGGCTCCCGCAAGTCTGGCTGAACGTCTGACTGCAACACAGTCCTAAAGGAGAAGATCACTTCGTGTTGTTCCTATGGCATGCAGTTGGCGCAATCCCGAACAATTGTCGCGTTTGGTTCAGAGCGCGGGGACGTGCTTAACGCCGAGATCGCCTTGGATTGGCGAGCACCGCGCGCCACTAGTTAGTCGGCGAGAAAAAGAGAAGGAAAGCATTGACGTTGAAAAGTGGAAGATCGAAACATGAAGAATGATGTAATAGCGCGCGGTCTATGCAAATGGTGCGATGCGATGCCTTGTCTATACTCTTGTCTATGACGGTATCTTGCCGCTACTTGGAAACTACTCGAAAATGCAAACCTGTTAGTGTTTCTTGCAGTTAGGAAATCGAAGCTGTGATGTGAGACGATGCTATAGCTTGGCTTTGGGCGCGAGGTCCTTCTTGAGCATTGCTTCGGCAACCAGGCGTCTCTGGACCTTTCCGGTCGCAGTCTTCGGCATGATATCCGTAAAGAAGACCTAGACAACACGGTCAATAGTTGCTCGAGACACTGAGTAAACGTCGAGATTTACCTTCTTGGGAAGCTTGAACTTTGCGACTCTATCAGCCATCCAGGTCTTCAATGTGGTGCCATCGAGCTTCTGCCCATCTTTGACGACAACAGCAACACCGACATCTTGGCCGTACATCTCGTCCTCTAATGCAAAGCTGACGGCTTCAGCCACTGTGGGATGTTGCGCTATGACGTTGTCAAGCTCAATCGGACTTATCTTCTCGCCGCCCTTGTTGATGAGCTCTTTGATACGGCCAGTGATGATAACATAGCCATCAGGATCTTTCTTGCCTTGGTCACCAGTACGGAAGAAGCCACCTTTGGTGAACGAAGAGGCATTGGCACTTGGGTTGTTCAAGTAACCTTTGGTGACGTTCTCACCACGGATGCAGATTTCAGCCTCTTTACCCTGAGGAACTTCGTTGCCTTCCTGGTCCAGGATCTTGATCTCAACACCTTGACCAATGCCAACACTACCGGGCTGGCGCTTTCCTGGTGGAAGTGGGTTGCTGGTCATTTGGTGGGAAGCCTCAGTCATCGCATACGCTTCCAAAACCGGAGCCTTGAACGTCTTCTCTAGCTCATGGAATACTTTGGGCGAGAGGGGAGACGAGCAGGACCTGATGAACCGGATCTGGGGTACAGGACTCGGGATTGGGCTCTTCAGAAGAATTTGGTGGATGGTTGGGACCGCTGTATACCAAGTGGCTTTGTGCTGGATGAAGTCTTTCCAAAATTCGGACGCAGAGAACTTTGGAGAGACAATAACAGATCCTCCAGATGCTAAGGGTGAGAGGAAGCCGGCAAGCAACCCGTGAACATGAAACAGAGGCATGACCAACATGGTCCGGTCCGCGGGCGTCAGCTGATAAGTTGCTTGGATGTTCTTCATCGTCCGTAACAAATTGCGATGGGTCAATGGCACAGCCTTTGGCCGGCCAGTGGTTCCACTCGTGTGGAGAACCAGCGCAACATCGTTTGGCTGTGCCGATTCGACTGGCGCGTTTCCGTTCCCAGACAGCTTTCCAGTCTCTTTCACGTCCAAGACAACCTCTCGGCCATTGTAGTAGCACTCTGCTATCGCCGCATTGTATTTTCTCGCAGCTCGCACAGCAGCTGCATCTTGAGCAAAGGCACCCTTCGGTACCAACGCAATTGCGGACTGAAGGTCGTCAATGTAGAATTCGAACTCGGATTGTTTGTAGGCAGGGTTGAGCGGCGCGGCGATGGCTCTCTGCCAGGAAGCAGCAAGGAAGGACACGACAAACTCGTACGTGTTCGGCAGCGCGATGGACACGGCAGACTGAGGGGAAACTCCGACCCGAGCAAGCTGTTGCTGAAAGGCTTTCACATCGGCCGCAAGCTTTTGATAGGATATAGATAAGGCGGGTTTGCCAGGAACGAGAACGGCGGTAGAGGTCGAGTGTGTTGAGAAGGCATTTTCGAGCGTCGTGGGAGCCATGGCTTCTATTTATATGTGACTGATTTTTGTGAAACCTTTGCTTTTTTATGAGTATCAGATTCCGGAGTCCAAGATTGTGAAGACAGACCTCTATATTACACTGTTGGAATTACAACTGAGACCTAAGACACCCAAGACCGGCTTGAATGCTTTCCGAGAACGCTGGACGGTTAATGACAGTGAGTGAAGCTAAAAAGAAAGTGTTGACGGATCGAAAGATAAGACGGCGTCACACGTGATATGCAATGTCGCCATGCAATGCGCCGGTGAAAGGTTCCGCCGCGCCGCAGAACCGCGACTTCTCAGGACGGCTTCGCGCCAGCTTCCCTGACTCCACGCGCTCAAAACCAACAACCTGCTGCGTCGCCCTTTACCTCGTACGTTCGCGAGCGCACAGCCATGGCGACTAATACCATTCCTAGCGCAAATCCCAAACCAGCAGGGACGGGGCTATTGTCGAATCCTTATGCACATCTACTAGCAGCAGCGAAGCCCGCCGGCGAAGGCGCATCCACCGACGATGCCAGCACGCAGCCCAAGGCGGAAGAGAAGAAGTCAACTGGTAACTATCGGCGCGGTTGATACCTTCAACGAAGAAGTTGCTCATAGGAACTACTAGTGCCTGCTTTCCACAACCCGCATTTGATCAAGCGACCACAGGCCAAGTCTACCAAGCCAGCGAAGAAGCCAGCACCACGGCCTGCCATGTCGTCAAGTGCTGTGAATGTACCGACAACTGCCGCCGAGAAACCCGCCGTCAAGCTAGCAGACTTTCTCAACACGGCAGAGGAAGATGCGGAGATCGACGGACGGCGGAGGGAAGAGAATCGACAGCGAAAGCAGCACCAGAAAGACCTGAAGAAGGCGAGGAAGCGACTCGGCGACTGGAAGCCGTATGATCCCTACAAGATACGACATCCCACCAAGATTGGACTCTACAAAGTGGACGATGAGATGTATCCGAAATTGAAGATGGAATTTGGCGACTTCTTACGGAAAGCTCGAGGTGAAGAGCCTCGTCTTGCCTCCGTCTACTCCTCCGATGAGTCACCAGAGCCTTCTCACTCTCGGTCTACGTCTCCAAAGGCCTCGAACGCAATGTTTGCTCCTCCTTCTTCCAACGATCCTGCACACACGCCACCAGCTCCTGCTGTCGACCTTCCGCAGACCGTCGAAGAGATGCTGGCCAAGCGTGCACAGCTTGCTGGTCAGAGGGGCGTGGTTCCGGTAGCATCATCTCGCACCCCCACACCGCCCCCACCCGTTGCTGAACCTCTCAACACAACTCCGCCAGCTCGTACGCCGTCTCCCTCGCCCCTGCCAGAACTCGAAGCCGATCCAGAACCAGAATCCGAGCCCCTGCCAGAACTTGACCCTGCGAAGCTGGCCCAGAAGAAGCGATTAGACGAAGTCAAAGCTCAGATAAAGGCCAAAGCAGCTGCATTGAACGCGAGGCTTGCAGAGAAGAGCGCTTCGCCAGCTCCACCTCCTCTAGATCAATCTGCCGCTGCACCGCCGCCACCAGCTCCTCCATCTGCAACGCCTCCCCCGCCGCCACCGCCTCAAGCAGCATACAGCGCAACAATTTCTGCCGAGCCAGTACATTACGCGCGTCCTTCCCCGCCAAAGGCTCCCTATAACCCCACAATATCAGCAGAACCAGTGCGCTATGCCCAGCCCGTGCCGCTCGAAGCTCACAAGAAGCCTGCCGACGACGATCTGGAGGACGATCGGCCAGCCAAGAAACGCAAGCAAGCGCCTGCCGACGAGCCTAAGAAGCTGTCCAAGGCAGAGCTCATGATGGCTAAAATGGGATGGAAGAAGGGCGAGGGTCTGGGCAAGGAGAGCGATGGTATCGTTTCTGCTCTGAACGTCAAGTCTGGCAGAAACATGGGCAGCGACCGCATCATTGGTACTGTCACTGGTGGACAGCGGAAACAGGAGACCAACCAAGAACGATTTGGCGAGCCTTCGAAAGTCGTGGTGTCTTGGGGCTGCGTAGACGGCGTCAGCTTCGAGGATGATGCTGAGAGGGAAGATGGCGGCGTCCGACAAGAGATGGGTGATTCGTTCAACAAAAAGTTTGGCGAAGTCGAGCGTATACATGTCGACATGGCTGGCGTCGGGCGGCCGGTCTACATCAAGTTCAAGGATCACATGTCGGCTCTCAATGTAAGTCGTCCGCTACATATGCGGGTCTTTTGTCGCTAACGTGCTACTCAGGCCGTCAATCGTTTCTTCGAAGGCTACAAGTTCCAAGATCGCGTTATCCGCGCCGAGTTCTATGACGAGAAGAAGTTCAATGCTTCGATCTACGAGCACTAGGCACGTACTACTTCCTTTCATCATTCGCCTTCTCAGCATTGTGTTCTATCGGCGCTTGCATCATGAATGGATATGCATAGGAAATGATCCTGGAGTGGGGGTTTCTGTATGATTATGGAATTGGAGGAGTTGGAGGAAGGACGTGCACATGGTCACGGAGTCAGAAGGGGGAATTTCAATTGAACAATCTCAAAGAGCATATTCTGTAAGTCAAGACTTAGGGAGAAATCGTACCCATGTGGTCTTAAAGCCTCGGAGAGATATGCACATAAAATTGGAGGGGGGAGGATATCAATTGAATATAGCTCGTGGACCATATCCTGTAAGCTAGGTGTGGAAAAACAACGATACCCGTGGTTTTGAAAGGTCCGAAAGCTGGCAACTTCGCTGTAGCTTTGGAAATGGCATTTTGAGCATGCTATTGTACTTCCGTTCAAAGGCCCTGGTGTTGTGCTGCACGTGTTGAAAGTGCGTAAGGAGACCGCCTGTGCTGACTTCTCTGCTCGTAAACAGCCTGGCTTCTGACATACATGATTTACAGTCTAGCGGAAGAATTGTGGTACCGAACTACCCTCACTGCTATGAAATCCGAAACGTCGCTCAATGTACGCGGCTGAAACACATACCTATCATACGCATTTCCCAAACCCAGAATATCAACCATCCAGTATCCGATTCGACAAATCCGGCTCATCCTTCCCATCTTCTCCTTTCCCTTCCTTCCCCTTCCTCTCCCTCGATGACGGCTGAAACCCAATCTTCCTCGGCCGCGCGTCTGCATTCTTCGGCTTAATGCTGAATTCTGTGCCCACCCTACCTCGGATCTCTAGCTCATCGGGATGGAAACGCGCGTAGTGTGCTCGGATCGTGAACGTGGGGGTTTCTTCACCTGCTTTAGATGGCGGTGAGGAGGAGGATGAGGGGATGGTCTCGTGTGTCTCTGAGTCCTGGACGGCTGGACTTTCAGTGAAATCGGGATCGCCGTCCTCGGTGAAGACTTTCCGGTACCGATTATCGACTTTGTCGCGTTGGTCGTAGGGAAGGTCTTCTTGGTTGGCATAGGAGATGTGGTGGCGGATGATGGGGAGCGGTTCCGAGCTCGAGTGAAGTTCTTCTTCTTGGCCTGACGCCGACCTGTTGCTTAGGCCTTCCCGTTGTCGGTCGGAGATGACACTGCGGGGGTATTCCGGTTCGAAAGGGGTGGGAGAGTTGCGGTTGTAGGTGAAGCGGCCAACGCGTGGGATGTTGGGATTCAATGCTTTCATATTCGAAGTACGAAATTTGTCCGGTTGCAAGTCTTGAGAAATGGGTGAGGGGGTGGAGGCTTCGGGGGAGGAGCTCCTTGAAAATGCGAGAGCCTTCTCAATCGCTGTGTTGAGGCCACGAGGTGGAGTGACGGGACGTTGGGCTTGCTTCTCTCGTTTTGTCAACTGTTTGAGCTCCTCATCCAGCTGAGCGATTTCTTCTTCAAGTTTGATCCTGGCGTTCTCTTCCTCCTCCTTCTCTGTTCTTTTGACATGCGTCTCATTCGTTAGGGGTTTGAGTTCTCTACTGGCGCGCTCTGCCTGCTTCAGTTCGTGCTTCTGGTCCGAAAGAAAACCGTTGACGCGTCGACGTTCCACTTTATCAATACTGGCCATGTCAAATATCCTGTTGTTTTTCTTATAGTCGCGTTCTTCGCGCAGAAAGTCCCCAACTAGGTAGAGACTACCAGTCACAATAATGATGTCGTCCTTGTTCATCAGATGTTTGGCTGTTGTCAGAGCTCGGTGCACAAAAGGTGCTCTATTAGCCATTCCCCTGATATTGGTCTGAACCTCCTTTGCAACACGCAGCAACTCGAAGGGATCCATCGGTTTGACCCAGGGCATGCCTTGCACGGGATTGAAGATTGTAGTGACTACGGTGTCCCCGGGCTGAAGCAACTTGGAGAGAAACTTCCTGGGATCCTTCCCTTGGGTCATTGCGAGCACCCATGTTGCTTTGGCTCGCACTCGTTTATGTTCCTGTTGATCAAACTTTGTGCTGAGCGGTTGGCACGAGAGAAAGTCAGCGAGTGCGCTTGCAGCATCTTCGTTGTGTGCACCATCTACAATCAACGCCTTGGCGTATTTACCAAAGACGGCTTTGACTTTCTTAGTTTGTTGCCGACCACCGAGCGTTTTGTGTTCGAGACCGTTAATAGCGGAGGAAGAATCTACAGTCTTTCCAATGGCCTCACAAGCCTCGCGAAATGCAAGGTATGCCGACACGGCATTATCTCGCTGGAAGGGGGCAAGCGTCCGTGAAAACTTGCTCCACTCCTCAGTGCCGTACACTTCTTCCTCTAGCTCTGGAGTATCGCCTCGCAAACGAGGGCCGGCGTTGACAGTTCTGGCTACCCCTTCAATTACCTCGTGTACCACCCACTCGTTAACAGGATTGACGATGTATGGCACGTTGGGTCTAAGGATCCCGGCCTTGTGGTCAGCAATCTCTTCGAGGGTATTGCCGAGGAAACTCTGGTGATCATGGGCAATTTTCGATATGACTGAGACGGCTTGGTTGTTGAGGATGTTGGTAGCATCAAGCCTGCCGCCCATGCCGACTTCCACTACGCCGACTTGAACCTTCTGGTCATTGAAAAGCTGAAAGGCTGTCGCTGTGAGAACCTCGAACTCAGAGGCGCCGATCTTTTCTCTCTCATTCAGTGCAAGAAACCGTTTCTCGACATCTCTAAATTCATCATACTGCACTGGCTGGTCATTGATTTGGATGCAGTCCCATCTGCTCGATGTTAGAGCGCAGAGCAACCGTCACACGTGATCTGGCGTACCTGTCAACCATATGCGGGGACGTGAAGCGTCCATTTTTGATGGACTGTCGCGTCAGCAACGCAGACGCGTATGCGCAGATGGATCCTTTGCCGTTGGTCCCGGCTACGTGTATCGACTTCCAGGGGAACTTGACATTCTTCAGGAGAAGGCCAATCCGTTCGAGCCCAGGCTGGATCATGTCCACAGGAAGCGGAGGTCGTCAAGACAACATGAGCGCCGGTGGAGCCAGGCAAACACGCACGCTGTTTTGAAACGGGGAGTCACTGTGTTCCTGCAGACGGCAGTGACTCAGACGCGCCAGTGGTTGAAAAGCGAGATGGAAGAGCGAGTCGTTGCCTAAAGCGGAACGCGAGGCTTGGCACGGCAGCGGTCGAGCCTTCCTCAATCGCTCAGGAATGTTTGTTTGGCAGGCACCGATAGCAGGAGCAGGCGAGGCAGAAGTCGAAAGCGAGGCTGCACATCGCATACCCAGTGGATCTTGTGCTCGAGGTATATCAACTGTGCGCTTCCTTTGCGCGCCATCCACACCACACTCCACACTGATCCCCAAGCCATCCGTCGCTCTCAGCCTCAGCCTCAGCCTCACTCTAGCGCCAGGGACTCGCTTCGCTTATCATCGCTCCCCGACCTCCCCCAAACTTCTCTCCTCAGGCTCCGCCCGCCATCACGACAGCCTCCCGCCATCAAGAACCATCTCCAAATCTCCACTCATTCCTCTCAGCAGCGCACGATGGGTCTCCCAGTATGGCGCGCACCATCGCCGGAGGCCAAGGAGGCGATCAAGCACGACGTGACGGCTCCCGCGCGCTCTCCCATTCGCCGCCGGTCCCCGTTCGCAGGTCGACGCGCCCGGCCCACCAGATCCCAACGATCTCCACGGTTGCTGGAGAGCGACTTTGTCGTGTCCGTGTCGCGTTCGGCAGACGTTGAACCTGCCGCGCGCCCCTCGCACAGCTACCTGCGCCCGCCTCCGCCGCCTGTTCCAGAGTCCAGGAACTACTCGCGACATGGCGAGCCTGGCCCGACAGACATGCCGCGCGGATACTACACATCTCTGTTTCCCCCCGCTGGTCGCAGCTTTGGGGAGCTGACGCGCAGTCCTCGGCCTCTTCCCGCGCTGACACCGAACTTTGCGCCTGCTGCTGCTTCGCGGACCGCGCAAGAACAGGAGGAACCGCCCTTCGAACCCGCAAGATATCGGTCTCCAGGTCGACGATCAGCCGCGACGTTGTCGTCCCCACGTCGCAGATCGACAGAGCGCTCGAGAAGCCCACGGCCTGATTCTGCGCCTTCAAGCAGACGCGAGGGGCTGGTGCTCATCTCGGACGGCGACGAAGACAGCAGCGGCGACAACGCTGTTGGTTTCCCGCCCCTTCGCAGAATGGGTCGCCGCACTATTGCCGATGGGCCATTGCCCTCGAGCTCGCTCAGAGAGTCTTGGAGCCCGGCTACGACTCTCGACGGCCTGGGCGACCGCGATCGCAGTTTCAGCCCTGTCAACGACGAGCATTGGGATACCATGTTGAGCACTGTCGTCCAAGACCCTCTTCCTCCAACAGCCGACTCGTCTTTTACGTCTGCGGCTGCGTCTGCCTCGTTCTCGAATTCGCATCCCAGCTCCCGAGCCGGAAGCGCAAACTCGAACTCTGCGTCGTCCTCGCGTACCCACTTGACTGTGCCCTCGAGGCGTGCCTCTGGCACCGAGCTATTCATGCGCGCCTGCGATACCTCTGATGACGATACTGCTTCTGATACCGAGGCGGAAGACGATGTGGAGGCATCACAGCTTCGTAGGAGGAATCGAGCAGCGCAAGGAGATGCGCCCCCCTCCCGCAATCCCAACCGATACTCGCGCGGTGTTCGCGACCGCACGAGAGACGCGAGCGAGTATGTTCGCAGCTTCTACCGCCATCGGGCCTCTGATATGAGCAATTATCGTCCGAGCTATATCGACCATGAAGCGGAAGATTATGTTGCCCGTATTCGCCGCGGCGAAACCTCTTTGCCACCCCGACACCGGAATTTCAGTGGTTTTGCGCGTTTTACCGGCCGGACAAATGAGCCTCTCCAGGAGATGAGAAACGAGATGCGCGATGAGCTAGAAAGTCTGGACCAGGAGCTGCGCGATGCACGAAGCTTGCTGGAAAGACTCACGCAGAGGGCCGACGTTACTGACGACTTTTGGGCGTCTGTTGGCTTGACGAGGTCGTTCGCCGACCGCCTGGACAGCATCCAGCAGCGCGAGCGATCATGATGATTGATATAATGTGCAGACCTGCTGGCTGGTATTGCGCAAGATCGTTCTGGGGCGTTGGTTTGCTTGTTGAGGTTCGACTTGTACGACCATAGCACTTTTTTCATGTGCGTTGTTCGTCTATACCATTTTTGGGCCGCGCATTTGACGGTCATCACTTTAATGTTTGCTTTTTTCAAAAGCGCATTTCGCTTGTCTCTTTAGAGCTTCATCGTCCGCCATGGATCTTGGACTTGTTTCCATAGACACTCGGCTCTGACCAGTGTCTATATGGATTCGATCTTATGAGCTGTGTATTGGGAATCTGAAGTCCGACTTGTAGCGGCTTTCTGTATTCGTAGTATTTCTGTATGCGTCTATAGTCTGGTAAAAGGGCTTTGTGGGCTACGGGAGGAAAAGGAATGGAAAAACTTTTGGCACATTTCGATCGTGCTGTTCTTACAGATATTTCTCCCTTGCTTGATGTGATGGTCGTTCATTTGATGTGAAGTCAAAACTTGAAGCTTGAGAGCCTGGTAAAACGAAACGCTGCACGGCCATGCTCACACGTTATCAAAGCCAGAGACTCGCTGGGAGTGAAAGCCCATGTTCGATCTTCCAGTTCATTTTTCAAAGCTTATCGCGCTCGTCAATACTCATCACAAGCCCTCTGCAAGTCGTTAATTCTTCAACCCTCTCGACCGAACCTCGCGGACAAAACCCAACGCAAGAATCTTCACCAAACCAGACTGTGAACTCTTGCAAATGAAATCATCAATAAATCTAGTTCCAGAGCTTACTCTGGTGTTTCTGGAGTGCAAAAAATGAAGTTCAACAATCCAAAACTTTGATGTTCGCGCCGTCCACGCCACACCTGTCCACTCCTTCACCGCACCCAATCACCTAGCCATCTTCCCCGCAGCCCTACCAAAGAGGACACCGTTTTGGCAAAAAAGAATTGCACTCCTGGTGGGGCTCGAACCCACAGCCTTTGGATAAGGCTTCAAACTCAAGCTCTTGTTCCTCTTTCGAGGAGACCAGGTTGTGTAGAAGTCCAACGCGCTCTGTTTCTGCATTAGTTTTGGCTCAAAGATAACGTAGGAATAGTGCTACTGACACCATTGCGCCACACTTTTAGCATTGTTAGCAGAGTCAACAGGTGAGAACCGAGGTAGACCTACGGAGCGTGGATTATAATCTTGCTGATTTTTTCGAAAATTTCTGCAATAAACAAATATATGGTATTATAAAAATGGGAGTAGTGGGTCATGGAGAGGACAGCGTAGCGAGGAGTCATTGCTAGCGTGGCAAAGCATTTGCGAGCTTTTGTGACGTGTCTGACCGCTAAAAGGTGGGCTGTCGAAGATGGGTGCCAAGACCGGATAACGGCCCTCACTTTGCATGCTTGTGGTCCATACACATGTAATTCATCATGAGAGAAACTCTTGGATGTTTAGAAACATCTTCAATAATCACATCTAGGAATTTTAGGTCGATTCAGCTTATCTTGGTGGACTTGGACCTGATACGGGTCGGGGCGACGTGGTTGCGCACGGACCTTAGAGGTCACTCGGTATCGCTCGAATTCAACTGTTCGCTTCTCTTCCCATGAACATCATTCTTAGTATTTATTTGTTTGTATTTTGGCGTCCCCATCTATCATTTCCCCTACATGTATGATGAGCTACCATGATCTCCAATACAGCCGGCACTCAACCTCCACTACATCTACTTCCATTCACGCTTCCCAACTCTCCGCATCCAGAGCAAAGCAACTAGTCTCCTCTCATATCGCTTCGCCCTATTTACTTATGCTCTTGCTACATCACATTTCTATATAAAAGTATAAACGAAGATGTCTTCTAATTCTATCTCTGTTTCGTCATTTCCCAAAGGATTATGATTGTCTATATCGCTATTTCGGAATGGAATCCGTACAACATACTGGACCGGTAGAAGGAAAGGTGAATGAGAGTCCGTAAATGCCCTTCAGAACCAACGAACTCTTCTTTCTTTCCGCGTCTCCTCCCCGAGACAATCCACAGTGCTACTATACTCCTAGGGGATAGTCAGCTTCTCTTCAACCATCATAACATAAATACTTACCCTATCAAAACCTCATACTAATCAACCAGCGTAAGAAGCAATCGCATTCGAAGACGCACCGCCGAAATTATAGCAGCCTCCAAGCTTGAAGTCGTTCGTTGTGGAATCCACATAGCCTTGCCCAATGGCCCCAGGAAGGCTCCCGCAATTATCCGGCGCGAAGAAGTACGCGTACTGATGATTACCACCCCAGACCGTGATCTTGAAAGACCGGAAACCTTCAGGCCAAGTCGCACAGGTATTGTCCCAGGTGTTGACGCCTGTTTGGACGACACCGTCGCAGTTATTGCCACTGAAGGTGTCAATGACGAAGGCGGATCCACTGGCAGTAAGACCAGCCATGATGGCGACGGCGGAAGTAATGGAGAAACGCATGGTAAAGAGGAGAGAGATTCTTGACGTTGGAATGATAGAGTACAAGGTGAAAGACGAGGCTCGATTTGCTGGACTATCCTGAGCTGATGAGCTGTACAGATGTAGAGCAGCGGAAGAAGGGACTTATATACTTGAGCTGCTGTAGCACTCATCAATGTTCGCCTTACTTCCATGACAGGATTTCTTGTTTCTGTAGTTGATACGGCTGGTGAGGAAGTGGCGGTTCGAGCTGATGATGCTTGAGCTCCTATAGCAATCATCGATGCTCTTTCACCACATGAAGGAATTCCACATCTCGTATTTGTTGAGAGACTTACATAATTATTCACAATCACTCTTTCGCTCTGACTCTATGTAAGCACCGGGACCCGTGGTAGACTCGGGGCCCATTCGTCAGCCCCTTATTCAGCCCCATATACTCTCCGATAACCAATCGATCTGTACACCAGGTAAGTCACAGCATAAGACACGCCTAGAAAACAAGAATTTCAAAGCTATACAAATACCGCGTTCGCTTATAAGGGCCTAAAAGAACAATCGTGCTTAGCCCTAATCTAAATACTTGGTACTTGTGTCCCATAAGAGGCGAATAAAACCCTGCAGGCTAACCACACAGAAGGCGATAACTTGAAAACTCGCGTCGAGCTTCAAGCTAGTTGTGGTTGGCATTATATTATTATCTATTAATATTTTAGTTGTCCTATTGTGCCTATCGAGCGTCTATGGCTAGACGAGATGACCAATCAACAAAAACAGCGGGCACAGAAGAACCGCGAATGCCGACGTTCCCTTGGCGGGTAGCACAAACGCCTGCAGTGGAGACCTTTCTCCAAGCGAAAAATTTGGCAAATCTGCTCAAAAAGCGATCCAGCTCCGATCTTTTCATAGGCGCCCAACAACCACCATAGCGTTTCCTTCATCCAGGCATAGCTGCGGCATAGACTCTTAGTATTTCCGAAGTTAGGCTTCTCCCAGTTGCGGAGGCAATCTAAGACCTTATTCTTTTGTGCTACGCATGGGATAAGATCTCTTGAGCCAGGAGCTCCTGGAACACAAGGTCTGCGTATTACGCAATGTGTCCTTCTTATCAATCCACATCCAGACCAATAGCATTCAACGGATCTAGTTTAGCATGTGTCACCATTCGGGAGCAGTTCAACGGCTGATATTAAAGTGCCTATGACACCAAGAACTTAATCCAACAAAGCCAGCAAGACGGACCCAAAACCCGACCGCGAGACTTCGGCTGCCTCCAGTTGGAGTTTTGATTAAATTCTGAGATAATGTTCTGTTCGATATGGAACAAGGACTTACACTAGCCACAGCTAAATGGTTCACATGAATATAGTCCTCCCAATGACAAAGGCTTCCTTTATACCCCCAAATGCCTCAGGGTATGACCCCGACCTCTAAACACCTTAGGAGCACTTCACAGACCAACTTCGAAGCAGCTGAGCCGCCTCAGGGTTCATCAAGCGAAGCCAGACACTCTAATACAGACCCCAGAGTATATGTGGAACCTCTAACGACTGCAGCACCCATGGGTCGAAGGACAGATCATGTTGCCGATTAGATGGGGTTCCAAAAGTTCCTGTCGACTGAACCTGGAAATAATTTGGCACAGACCGGTCAGGCTTAGAGCCAAAGAAATACGAATGTCAACTTTTCTCGTCTCCTCCCGTTCCGTCGGCATGAGTACCGTAATCCCAACGCTCATTATCAACCGTCTTTACTCAATTCTACGCAAGAGCCTGCTGTCACCTGGAGGAGAATGTTCGGCCCGGATCCGTCATGATATCTGGCTAGGATGCGCAGTACAATCTGGGAATAAGGTGTACATTCCTACATCGACGCGTGGCTCGAGCTTTTTTTCATAACCGGGTACTTTGACCCAGCACCACTCTACAGGAGCACTTCAGAAGGTAACATCAGAGCCCGTAGTCCACCGCAAAGATGATCTAAGGACTCCAAGGTTGGCGATCCCGTTAATGGACACCAAGAAGCCAAGGCCGTAAAAGTTGCCATGCGGGAGCCGTACGGCGCTTCACGTGCTGAATAAGTCCTCAAGACATTTCCCAAGAAAAACACCCTGCAACTCGAGTCTGACCAATAGCTATGGAGGTGCGTGCGTCGGGTTAGCGCCACGTGCTGGGGCTTGGCAGTTGCAGTACTTCACCTTGCTCCTGCCGTCACTCTTTCCTTTTTCTTCAACAACATTGACAATAGAGGTAACCCACCCCCAGATTGCGCAAATGACATGCTAACTGCCTTCAGTACTCTCACACGATGGAGAACAACGCTACTGTCAACAACTACCGCGTCCAAGACGCCCATTGTGCTGTCGCGGTGACCGACAAGGGCGGCACCGTTGGCTAAGCGGCTGACCTTCAAGCAAGGGAAGCTATGGAGACCGAAGCAACGCCGCGGAGGTCCAAAATTGCCGTCACGGTGATCGATTAGGTCGGCGCCGTTGACCAAAATGCTCACCTTCAGGCAAGGGAAGCGATGCAGGCCGAGGCTACGCCACCGAGGCTGAAGAGAAGCTAAAGCTACATGCAGAGGAACGAAACCTCTATGCCTGGCGTTCTGGCAAGTGTAGCACGCGCAAATATGTCGACTGCAGACGCAGGCACTCAATTCTGGAGAACTGCGAGTCCATGAGGGCTCGTTTCCTCGACAAGGGTCTACTTGACTGCATTCGAAGCAACCCTCACAACCGCAACCTTCATGAAGACATGATTGTTGAGGGAGTGATTGATTTTGCGAACCTCTACAAGATAGAGATGGATTGCCAAGGTCGCAGCTTTGTTCAGCATACTAGCTGCTAGAGGTGATAGGACCATCTGGATCTCATCGAGGAGGGCGGAGGTCGATCACTAGATGTCAAAAAGTTTGCAACTTCTTCAAGCACGAGAAGCTCAGCGAAGCTCAGCTCGTTGACGAGCTGCAATCTTTCTTGACTAGTTGGCTGACGAGCCCAAGCCTTGACGAAGGTAAAATCATCCCGATCATTCACGACCAAGCCGTCCTTTACGACCAAAACTTTGAGAGCCAGAGACGCTAAGTGCGCTCCCTGAACTCTACAGGAATGCTGCTTTGATAACGCCGGCCTAACGAGTCGCTTGTTCAGCGGCATGGGTGCCAAGGACATCCTGGACAGTCTTAACCTGACGCAAAGAAGCGAAGGGGCGACAATTTCAATGAAGTCGATGGCAACAAGAGGGGGAGGCGGAGCCTAGCCTCGCTTTATTTACCATCACCCTAGAACAGGAGACAACCTGTATAAAAAACGAGCCCAGGGCTTGTACCTCCGCGCGGTCTGGGCGGGAACTTCGCATGTTTCTGGGACAATGCGATGCGAAACCAAGCCACCAAGCCTAGTAAGTTCAATGTATTTGGACTTTTCTTTTATGAACTCGTTTGGGTTCTCTTTGTGCGCTGACGTCCAAATGTTGAGCTGTCAACTCTCACGTTCGATCCATACAGTTCGGAGAAAAGCGGTTGAACACTCACAGTCCTTTATTTGGTTCAGTTGCGCATTCAGGGGTGAAGATTGTACCCCCGGGGTCATACAGGGCATCCTTAGCTTGCTACAATCCAACACGCCGCATGACTGGCAATATGTTTTGCCACACAAACTAGCTGCTTAGGTATATAATTGGCACTACTCTTTCTCGTCACTGTCTGCATTCAGGCGCATTCGATCCACATGAGTGCAATCATGGAAACAACAGATGGATCTGACACTGACCTGTCCGGCCCACCAAGCGATCGCGAACTATCTATTATGGCTCAGAATGTGGGACTTCCAGAGCCAGGCGTGGATTGAGCGAACAGTCAAAAGATAGACGGAGATCTGGATGACGAGGAGAGTGAAGAAAAGAATTATGACGAAGAGGAGGATGCAGGTGAAGATCCAGGAAGGGTGCCAGGCGAAAAAGTGAACGAGACGACCATCGTGACTGAGCTTGGTTGGAGTCGAGACTACAATAAGGATATCAACAAATTCATGAAATCAGAATTGAAGGCTAAAGGCATGCTAGGCATAATGTCTTTCTCCACTCAGAAGGAAAGGGACACAAACGACAAGATTGTTGACGAGGTGGTTGACGCTACCATTACAGAGAAGAATATCGAACGCTCCGACAAAATGACAGCAGCACGTTTCCGACACTTACTCTGCAAGAAAGTTAGGATCCAAAATGGCAATAAAAAGAACCTCGACATCAAGGCGGAAAACAAAAAGAAGCAGAAGAGCATTTCCCCGAATGAGACGACGTTCAAGGTATCACTCAGGGGTGAGGGAAATCGGTCAATCGACTTTACCGCGAGCCAGATCAGCAACACCAATGTCCCAGACAATGCTCCGAAGTATTCGCAGACAGATCTCGATTATGCGCAGTTTAAGCAGCTTGCTGAGGAGGGCTTGGGTGTGAAGATCGGGGTTCTAAAAGCGAGAGTAAGACCGTCTGGGCTGTACAGCGAATACACAATCGCGGCGAAAGGAACTGTGAGCTTGAGGTCCTGGGGCGACACCCGAGGAAGGAGAAGAAGGGGAGCCGTAGTTTCGTTCTCTCCCAGTTGAGCATTGGTTCAGCGCGGGTGGGGTACTTCAGATAATGCGTACAATGTATTTCAAGAGTGAGTAACATACGTGAGACTGATATAGACTTCCCATGGAAACAAACAGCAAAGTCGTAGTGGTTTTTTTCTTCCTTGTCGATTATTCTGCTGAACGATTAATCACAAGTTCTCCCTTGGCTCGTGTGAACGGCTCACATTCATTCCTTGGAGGTTGGTGTACCCAACGCTTGATTACTCATAGCAAACATACGAGTGGTATGAGAGGAAGTAAGAACAGCAGTCCGTATTACTTTGGAGCATCTCAACTATCAATCATTACTTAGATAGAGTCGATCACGAAGTCACCAATGAAGAGCCGTGGATGAGTACGTTGCAGGACATGCGACTCTACCAAATACAATCGTGCATCTTCACTGTGCAGTAAACATCTTAAGGTCTTGGGAGCGGCGTGCGTACTCCGGACTCAGGGGAACGCTCGGCGCTACGCTGTCCCTGGTTTCGCGAGCCTGATCTTACCGTATTCAGAACACCTTGCGACCAAGTCACGACTTTGACGGTCTCTTCTTCAACATCTGTTGAACTGCAGCTATCGCTGTCTCCAGTTTTGCGTTCCAACAATAGCCCGAGACGCCGCTTGCACGCCTTCATATCGGGTCTCTACCGTGGCTCATGATAACGGTCGCTGAGTTCAGCGCCCTGGAACACCACGGAAGCTTATGCATCGGGTCCTGATGTCGCGCAAGAGCGGAGAGCCGGACGCCGCTGAGATTCAGGCACAAGAACGCGCAGGGGCGGAAGCATCCGGTATCGCTCACGTCAAGTCCAGGCGACATCATGCCAGATCAGGACACCTGGGCCAATTGGATGGGCGCTCGACATTTTAACGGCACACCGACTTTATCGCAAGATTTAGCGACCATGTTCCGCCGTGTCCGCCTCACTATCTATGCAAGCAGCGCGTCGAAACGGATCTGAGGTTGAAGAACACCAGCAGTGCGTTTCCATAGAGTGCCGAGTCGCCCAGCTGCCTCAAAAGCGTATTGAAAATGCGGGGAAGCTGTCTGGTGCGCACATGTTTGGTGTTTAGCGGAGCAGTGGATTGGCGGCGGGGCTCGACTAAGCACCAAAGCAGCCTGGGCTGGCTTGTTGAGCGCCCAAGCTCCCGCGAGGTGATGCTTTGTGCGTGGTTGAAGACCAAACCCACTGGGCCGATTAGCGCCACTCATCTATGCGTATCTTATGAACGGAGTAGTGCAGTGAGCACCGTCCGCGCATCTCGACATAACGTTGCGCTTGTTGACCGCCTTCCCTTTGTCAACTCCATTAAGTACTCTCTCGGACCTCCGCCATCGGTTCACTGAGAGTCCATCTTACCTACATTCTCCGACATTCTGCTGCTTAACTCCGGAGACCCCTCGAATCACACGTTGGAGCCTCTTATCCTCATACTCATTAATCGCTGATACCCTTTTCACTTCGCTTCGCCTGTGTCCATCGTACTACTTACATCTAATCATGTCCTCCCGCGTCTCTACCAGCGCCCTCAGGGCAATTGCTGCGGGCAGCAAGCAGACCCGCGGCCTGCATATGACTGGACCTGCTACATTCTCGTCGCTTCTTACATCAGAACGTCCGGCGATCAATCTACCTCGCGACGTTGCTGGGCTTCGTGCTGAATGCCAGAAGCGCAAGCTCCCCACCTCCGGGTCGAAGGCTGAGGTATGTGACTCCCCCCGCAACATTCCGTGAAGCAGAAAATGGATAAATGGTGTTTGCTCCGATGGATGTATTGGGCATTGAAGTGCCTCAAATTGTACCGTGGACTCTATGCAAAGCTGTGTGCCTTTTGGGTGTCTCAGAGCTGTCTTCCAACCTTACACACAATCAATTGGGAGGAAACGAGCTAATGAGGACTACAACAGCTCATCAGCCGTCTCTCCGCCGACGAGATCACCAACTCTCGCTCCTTCAGCACCGCTATCCAAGACTCAAAACGACCCATCCCCGAGCCCGCCAGCGCCGGAACGCCTATCCGTCACTTCAACACCAGTCGCAGCCTCAAAGCGGTCCGCGACAGCTCTACCATCGACTTCGCATACATCCCAGACTTCGACCCCGATACCAACCAATCTCCCGTTATCCGCGTACCCATCCTCCCTCAGACCCTCCCTTCTGAGGCTACAAAGGCGCACATTGCTGTGGATGTTGAGGAGGAAAGTGTGAGTAGCTCCAGACACGAATGATGCAGGCAGTGATACTAACAGGAAACTAGGTCATGCTCCCCAGCATCGTGACCGTTGCTGCCGACGGCACCCATATTCATGCCCCCTCCGCCATGTCCGAAGTCTCGGATAACAACGCCATTGACTTCCAAGGCATGGCTGCGCGCGTCGCTGACAAGTTCAAGCCCGTTGAGGAGCAGGCTGGCATGGTGAAGTCTGTTTGGAGTGGGTTTCTCGACGATGTTCTTGGTCCCAAGGGTCAAGGTCCTAATAGCGCCTAAGCTAGATATAGGACCAGATAGTACGATTTTGGGAGGTTGTTTGGCGCTATCGGCGGTATTGCGACTGCAACGTTGCATAAGTTTCTAGGCTTTTGTTATGTTCGAATGGCGCGTTTGACGGGACGTCTTGGCTGGAAGTGCTCGAGCTCATGAGACATGACTACTATCGAAATGTCATCCCATTCTTATATCAACCAGCTTCCGAGTCACATATTAACATGCGTAAACACGATGTCTAACTCAATATGCCTATCGCGCACGGTGCCGATGCAAGTCCGGTTTGGAGTGGGTACCGTGTTTGTACGATATCGGACAACCCGTTCAGCTATTAGCGCTTTGTCGCGACTCTGATTGGTTTTTCCGATGTTTATTTTTCACATTCGTAAAGATTCGGACCGTGGTTACAAGTAAGTCCGTCTACCAGTATTTGAGTGTATTGGAGCCGTGGTTTGACATTGTGTCTAGTAGCGAGCGTAGTGTTTATGAAGCCAATTCACCAGGCAACCTGCGACTCTTCGGAACTGTGTGCGGGAGTACTTCAATGTTTACTTCCAGATGTACCGGGCAAGGCGGTCGCTCCCTGTCCGTCGACCAGGTATAGTCCTAAAAGGCGAAGGGACTAGAGGCGCTTCTATACGAGCTGATCTCACCTTGCGCTAGTCAAATTGATGCATCCCACGAATGTCACGACAAGGTAGTAAGCAAGCCTTCATTCGAGACTTAGGAGACACATCTCAAGTCCCGAGATGGCAAGTACGCTGACTTGCCATTCTCTCTCGCGTTCAAGGGCGCCCCTTTCCTGACCGCATCGACAGCGTCAACACTCCTGCTCTTTCTCTCAGCAAGATCATCTAGTCCTTGAAGGTCTCTTCATCTCTTCCATAGCAGAAACTTCCATATGTTTCTTCTTCCTCTGCATCAAGTAGGCCTTCTCTCTCCACACCTTGCCGTTCGTGGCGATCTCAGGACAGTTGTCGGTAGATGGCAAGGCATCTACGAGTGTTCATCTCTCGGGAAGGGAGGGAGCGTTCGAGAGTTGTGTTCGGTGACCAAAATGTGACTTAAGTAAGGCAGTACTTCTTATAGGCTGCGAGATACTTCAAGAGCCAAGCTCCTTCGGTTTGTGAGACTTCAGACACCAAGGTATGGTTACCCCCAATAGCTTGTCGCTATACAAGCTGACATTAATACAAAGGAGAAATACGGGGAAGAGAAATTGACGAAGGCAATACTCGAGGCATTTCAATTCAAATTGAAATGCGATGTTTCCGTTCAGTCGCTGTCTGTACGCTCGGCGCGGAGGGCAGCAGGTCAACGGACTGTTGGTGGTTACGAACACTCACAGTCTCGATCACCGATACCATCCATCATCCGGACACGGTGAATTCGTTCAGGGCCGATGTCTCCCCAGCTGAACACTGGCAACTGCCGACACACGACTCGCCGTCTACAGAGCGTCGTAATGAGCCCCCCGTTCTGATCGTCATCTCGCTGCGGCTACACCAGCACATCACAAACTTCGCTCTCGCAGGAACCCAATCGCGGAGAATAATCAGCCACGATGACCACGCCTCACCTTGAAAAGTGGGTGCTAAGCACAGACAAGCTATGCTTAAATGCCGTATCCACGCCTTGAGCAAGCACAAGCCTGTTCGAAACGGGGTAAAGACTTGGCATACGGAAATGCACGCCGTATTCGCTGACTACGACGCGTTCAATCGGACTGATGAGCAATTCAGAGATGCTGGTTGGATAAGGATGGAAGATTCCGAAGCGTCTGCGGGCATAGTTGCTGAAATGGGGAAACTCCGGGAGCGCTTGGAGGTGTTGGAGTGAGGACGCGTATGCTCCTCCCCAGACGCGCAACAACTTTAACTCAACACCAGGAATGCCAAGATCTGTCTAGGAGCGGCCCGGTATTCGTGTTTGAGGCATGAATAGCTGATCTTTGTAAATGGCAATCGCTGATTCGCCATGCCCAGGTACATGCAGCCCCGCCGTGAAGGCATGAAACGAAACGACGTGCAGGCGGATGACAGTAGTGATGCCAAGCAGTCTTTGCAGGGCCTATCTGGTTCGTTGTTGCTCCTCCCCTTGCAATCAAAACATGTTCAGCCAAGAATTCGACTTCGGTGGAAAGACGATTCGGGATGGCAACTTGCGTGGACAGTGACGACGAAACGGGTGGTATGCAGAACACCTGAAGCTGGAAACATGGGGAATTCTAGAATATAAACATTGAGGTTGGAGATTGTTTCCATCTTCACCCACCAACCTCATTCGATCACTTCTCTCCTCGTCTCGTCTTGTCTTTCCCAGCCGTTGTCCAGCTCTTGTTTGTCGCCAAAGCCAATCATCCACAATGAAGTCCACCATCATCTCCGCCCTTCTCGGTGCTGTACTGCTTTCTCAGCAGGTCGTTTCTCACCCAGGACACAACCACAAGAGGGAGGCCGAGGAGCGTAATGCCTATCTCGACGCCCCAACACACAAAAGGAGTCTGGCCCACTGTGCCGAGAAGTTGAAGGCCCGGGGTAACGATGTCGCAATGGCGGCTCGTCGCGCTGCTATGGCTGAGAACCTTCGCAAGAAGCGATCCATCGGTCAAGGTATGTTTGTCAAAGCAATGAGTAACGGCAGAGGCTCACTGTCCACGTAGAGAAGTCATACCTTCGCGCTCGCGATGCCAACGAAACCCTTGCCACCAACCACCAGTCCAACTTGACTGGCATAACTCCCGACGTCGACCCAGCTGTCATCTTTAGCGGCAACGGCTCCTGCATCCTCGTCCCAGAGACCACCCAAGGACCGTATTGGGTGTCTGGCGAACTTGTCCGCCAGAACGTCACCGAGGGACAATCCGGTGTTCCAATGACCCTGGACATTCAGATCATTGATGTCGCCACCTGCGAGCCTGTTCCTCAGGCTCTGCTCGAGATCTGGCACTGCAACTCCACTGGTGTCTACTCTGGGGTCAATGCCAACGGCAACGGGAACACTTCTGATACCTCGAACTTGAACGCTACTTTCATGCGCGGTGTACAGCAGTCTGATGCTACGGGTGTTGTCACTTTCGACACTCTTGTCCCTGGACACTGTACGTCCTTACGTACTGATAGTTGATGAGCCAGCTGACAACCTCCAGATACTGGTCGTACCAACCATATCCACGTAATGTCGCACGTCAACGCCTCCGTTCTTGGCAACAACACTATCGCTGGTGGTGCCATCACCCACGTCGGCCAGATGTTCTTCGACCAAGACCTCGTCACCCTCGTTGAAGCCACCGAGCCTTATACATCCAACACCCAAGTGCTCACCACCAACGCTGAGGATGACATCTTCGCTGGTGAGGCTGAGGGCTACGATCCAGTTGTTGAGTACGTCTTGCTCGGTGACGATGTATCTGAGGGTATCTTTGCTTGGATCGCTTTCGGCCAGGATTCGACTGCTGCGTACAACATCACCGCTGCTGCTACTCTTACTGAGAACGGCGGCGTTGCGAACCCCAACTCTGGTGCGGGTGGACCTGGAGGTGCTCCTCCTTCCGGCAGCGGCGCGCCCCCATCTGGTGCCCTCCCTACCGGTACTGCTGCGGCCAAGCTGTAAGGGGGATTGATAAGAGCAATTGATTGGTTGTGGAGAAATTGAGCATTGAGCACAGCGCATTCTGTCTCTTCCTTGGGATCCAACTCTTTACACTCGCTTGGCATCGGACTTGGGAATAAGTTACAACTTATATGTACATACTTCTATAGCATATCAACGGCGTTTCAGGAAGTTATCAATCCCTTATGTGCCGTGTCTGATCCACTGTCTACCATTCGAGTCAGAAGAAGCCTGGTTATGAGGTATAGACAGTAGTTTGTATAACGATCTAGGAGCACTTCAACTGTTAAGCTCTACTTTAGTAGCAGCTTACTTAGCTATATGAAGTACTCCTGGTGGGATAATCCAGTCTGTTGAGTACGATAGCTGTACCCCGACTCCGCGAGAGAAGGGACAACGGTCGCCATGATTTCCGACTTATAGGAATATTAGTTGCATAGGCGATATCGGCATTGTTCGATGGGCTGGTCGCAAAATTGCTGCAGCCGGGGATTCTGGGTCGCTTGCGAGGACAACTGGAGCAATCCCACTTGGGGTCAACGCTGCCTCGCGCGCCAACTTGGAGGAGAGTACGTCTTTGGACCTGAAGCCTCATGCCAGGATCCCTTGATCAAAAGTTCTTTCGAACATATCCGTACGTCCGTCACTCTAATTCCTTCAGCCCATCCAGCAACTTGCTAAAGCTCTTAGCCCTACCATGCTTCCTCTCCTGCGCTTTGAAATCGCTCTTGATCTCCATCTCGTTCACTTCCGCCTTCTTCTCCACCTGCGGGAGTCCCCGTAAAGCTTCTTCCCTTTTCAGAACGGCACTCGCTTCCTCCAGCCCGCCAATGTCCCTCACGTTGTCGTATCCTAAGCTCTTCAACGTCTGTAGCGCAATGCCTGATCTGCGTCCTGAGCGGCAGTAAAGTGTTATCGCATCATTCTTCTGGAGATCTTGGCCTTCGGATGCGAGGAGCTCTGGAAGTTGGGAGATGTGCTGGTATTCGATGTTTATCGCGTCTGGGAGCGGGCCCGTGGAGAATTCGGCGGGGGTGCGAACGTCTACTAGGTATTGTTTCTGTTCTTGCGTCGCCATAATTATTGACAGGCCATGATGGCTTTGAAGGGAGGCTGCCGTTGTTGGGGCGGTTGTGCGAGGTTGAAGAGCTTAGAGTGGGGTGGACGGGTAGAATTTGAGTGGGATGGCCGACTTCCGGAGGTGCAGGTGGTTGACGACATCTTGGTGGCTGCGCTGGGCAAGCCATCAATCTTCCATCAACAGACAAATGACAATAGCAAGGGAAGAGAAAAAGAATGATGGATGATTTGATACATATGTGAAGAACAAAATCAGACGTGCTCAACGCCACGGAACCGGTATATCCACGAGCGAGACGATCTCAATCATCAATAAGACTTCCTCGTCTTCCTCCGCTTCCTAGTCTTTGACTCCTTCTCTTCTACTTCCTCAGCATCTCCATTAAGTACTCTCTTCTTTGACACATTCGACACAGCCCCAAGAGCTTCCTTGAGACTGGCTGCGACTAATCGCACGGTCGCTCGAGGAGTCGCTCCATTCCTCACGGGCTCAATCACAGCACTATCATGCGTTTGTCCTTTCTGCTCGGTAATGACACAATCGATGCCGTTCCTCTGCAAAATCTGCCCGTAGAGGAACCCGTCATCGCGGAGAGGATCTACTGAGCTATTGACGATGAGGGTTGGCGGCTGTAGTTTCGCATGAGCTGCAGAGATATGCTGTGGTGTCGCGAGTTCCGAAGTACGATCCTTAGGAGACGGAATGTATAGGTCGATGGCCTCGCGCATGAACGGTACTGTGAGGAAAGGGCCATTGAAGAAGCGAAACTCGGACGGTGTGTCTCTATCGCTCGTGACAGTATCCGTGACCGGACTCAAGAGCACCTGATAGCTGATCTTGATGTTTGGCTTCCTCGTCGAGCACAGGATCGTCGTGGCAATGGCTAACTGGCCGCCTGCACTATCCCCAGCTACCGCGAATGTGTCCTGAGAAAGGCCTTTGCTGTGACCGTGCTCAGACACCCATTTTACGGTCGCATAACATTGCTCTTGCTGTGTCGGGTAGCGAGCTTCGGGCGCAAGTGTGTACTCGACAAACACAACAGCGAAGCCTGTCTTAAGAGCAAGATCTCGACAGATGCTGTCGTGAGTGTGGACGTTGCAAGTGATCCAGCCCCCGCCGTGGAAGTAGAAGATGACAGGTAAGTCACCTTTTGCGCCATTGGCTTTGAAAACGTACGCCTTCACGCCATCTTCGAACGGAACAGTGAAACTTGTGCGTGTGACACCTGGGATCGTCTTGTGATTCTGTAGCTCGTTGAACTCCTCGCGGAGCTGCTCAAGAGGAACAGTCTCAATGGGAGGTTGGCTTGCGAATTGGTCGGCAAGTGCTTGGTTGAGCGGATCGAGGTAAGGTGGAGGAAAGTCAGCCATTTTTGTCTATGATAAATTGGTAGGGCGGTGATATCTCGAATGATGTTATGAGACGCCAAAGCACTTCGATCGATTTATACTTACGCAGACATTACTATCCTGCTCAACGCTTTTCGCCGGCGATGCCTTCATAAGCAACCTCAAGGCGCAGCTGAACCTCGTGTTGAGAGGCTCTCGCTTTTTCAAGTCATTGGGTGTAGGCCGTAGCCATGAACTGTCATCTTTGGTCGGCCTTGGTACTCAATGTAGCAATAGGCTCTCGCTGGACTAGGGTTGGGAGCATGGGTTCACGTCATAGGGCTGAGACATTGTAGGAATCGAGTATAAGTGATACCATTTCGCGCGAACTACGGGTACCTGCGCTGACCACCTTTGGTAATAGCGGCAGGGGTGCGTAGGAGCCTCGTGATGCGAACCGGTAAGCTGACAGTGGCGGCTTTTGATTTGGACCTCAGGTGCCAAGAATAGACTCTATTGTCCAGTGCTAAGCTGATCTAATCACCCTGTACATGTGTCATACCGTACATTATAAGCACTATAGATTGTACGTCCGGTTCCGATTTGATGTGCCGTTTCGCTACCGTCGCCTGAACAAGTTGCAATCCTTCCCCTCCTCGTCGTTCTTTTGCTCATTACATATAACCCCACTCATTTAAGGTCTTGCACTTTTGAGAATCTGCGCGCATTGTCTGTGCGACCACGATATCGACAAGGTACTCTTTGGGCATTTCGGACACCATCTATCAAAGGCCGTCGGTCTCTTTGTCCCATAGAGCACAGAATCCGTCGACGAGGCACTTCCGGAGTCCTGATCCTGCCGTAGTCGTGTCGTAGGCCAGTTGAATGTCGTCCGCACCGAAGAATTGGTCGACGGATCAGGCATCCGCGATCCAAGTGCATATTTCAGACATTCGATACCGTAGACGTCCGCGAAATCGTAGGCCCTGATGAGGTCCGCGGCTTCCTCGTTCGTAAAGATGTCTTGCGGTATAACATGTCTTGCATTGAAGAGCCACGATGCATCGCCACCAGATTCCAGTCCTCATCCAGCTCTTTCTCGTCAACGTCGTAATTTTCTTTCTCCAAATCGTTGTAGACTTGACACTTAAGGAACTTCACCAGCATGCGAAGGACTTCAGCATTGCAGTGGTCATCATCAAGCGTGATGGCCTCCACACCAGGAGTCTTCAGTGTGGTAGCGAAGACAGTGGAGTACTTGTTGAGCGTCTACTTCAGTATCTTGTACGTCCTGTCCTCGGCTGTGATATGGATGAACTCGGTCAGAGCTCGCCTGAAGTCCATCGTCAGTATGAGTCTTATACGTATGGCAAAAACCTACTTCGCAGGACAGCACTGCTTGTACGCTGCTGGATCAGCCATGTTTATAGAGCTGCGAGTTCGGAAGGTAGTGTTGAAAAGCGTGGTGGGGAGGAGAGGATTCTGGGCAGGTTATATACGAACAACCTTGAGAAGCACTGTAAACAGGTGAAAGAAGATAGCTGAAGGGATAAAGGTAGTAATCTTGCCGGCAGTCCTCCTTTACCTCAAGGTGGAAGAGCTTTACTTTTGTTCACAGAAGCTCCTATGCAGCGCCCAAGCTAAAAACTTCCCCAGATTGAAACGCCATCATAGAGTGATGCACCGTACACCTTTCATATGACTTTTCGGAGCCAGTTCGCCTACCGAGTCCAATTGACCCTGGAACCTTCGCATCGCTGTCGTTCTTGATCATCCTTGTGGCCGTGAAAGTCGCATACGTGTAATGCTTTTAATGCATCTGCGCCTTGTCCAATTGCAGTCTTCAAGAATGTAGATGCCATTATAACATCCGCCATAAAGTCAGAAGGCAGCTTCCTCAGTTCATACCATTTAGCAGCTCCGATCTCGACCGCCTCAGTTTCGGTTCTATCCTGTTGAAGATTGGCCATAATCTCGGCATGTGGCCAGGCGAGGAAACCGAGATAGAGGAGTCTTCGAAATGAGCTCCCTGGACCAGTGTTCTCGTATAAGTGCTCGACAGTTCCATGGCTAATGATGTTTACGAATGCACACCGCTGATCCATTCCTTCCCCTGACAAGACACCAGTGTAGTCGGTCGGTAGCATCTCTGCGCAGACGTGGAATATCGTAGGTGGAAGCAAAGATAAACATATTGACGGCGTCTACTACCATCACACCCAGCTGCAACATGGGATAATGGATCAAGCCGTTGAAGTATAGAGGGCCGTCTTCCAAAATGAAGCGAAATAGCTGGAATCATCGTCTTCGACTTCCACGAGAGTCCAATCTGGCACCTCCCGATCCTTGCCAAGCTCACGACGATGCTAATAACTCAGCCATCCAGCGAACATCCCGATGTCGTTGATAGAGGCATCTCTCTTTTCAATTGCAGTTAATTTGGGCGTGCTGAAGACCGAAGCGAATTTCGAGGAATGTTTCATAAGAGGACCACGGAAGAAGTTGAACGTCTCGCTTCCGCCTTCTGAATCGTTGGCTTTGATCTGGACGACTTTTAGGTCGAGAGAGCTGTAAATTGATCAGTGCGAAACTCGACGGTCTCCTGGAAAAACTCACGGATCCGAATCATAATCTTAATCAAGGGCACTCGCTTTCCTTTTCATTTGGCAGTCAATGTGTAGTGGATATGGTAGATGGAAGAATTATGGGGAGGTTCGGCTCGTACTTGTATTAGGGAGGACGTGCCGGTAACCCAGGTAAAAGAAATTGCAGCGACTCAATTGAGAATGTAGTGAAGACATCGTGTATAGTGTACGCGCCTTTTCGCAAGAGAAAAGAAATGAGAGAGAAGCTGGAAACCTGGTAGATACGACAGGGTGATAATTGGAACGGCATGACTGAGCAGCAGGCAGGTGAGAATCCATGCGCCTGTAGAAAAAGACAATGCCGACCTCACTTTCTGAAAAGGCCACCGAGAAGGAGGAAAACTCTGAAATCAAATAAGGAGGAAATTAGAAGGCGGCAATCCGGTGATAAGGAATCGATCAACTGAAAGCATAGAGTAAGAAGGGGTCTGAATTTGAGAAAGAGGATGAACCAAACTCCCTGCTACTTGACACCTTGCGTTGTATTCTCCAGAGTTCCACCATTCCGTCTCTGAACAAACCGCCCCGATGCCACTGAACCTCACGCTTGGCTGATTGAAGCCTTCGTCGGAATTAAGGAAGATCTCTAACACCTGTATGAAAACATTCGAAGCAAAAGCGGAACAGTATGACATCTGCGCATGCCGCCATCCGATCACCGTGATCAACAGCGCATATCACGGACAAGATTTGCACAATTTGGTCGTTTGTAAGCACCTCATTGATCCTCCCGCTCGAAGGTGTGTCGACCTAGTCGTCGGATACCAGCTCGATGGCGCTATGGGAAAAGATAGTAAACCGGAGAAAGTACGGCGATACGACGCGTCCTGGAAGGGCTGTGGAGCTCTCGGGAGTCTCAATAAAATTTCGGAAGACCTTCTGACACGTGCGATAGCCGTTGCCCCCAGCGTCACCGCCGCCGACGGTACATGATGCGTCGGCTCCAACCGAATTTTCTTCCGCTACCACTGGCCGACTTTTCGCCGCACCAATCAACACTCAAGGAGCTAATCTTAAGGAAGCTTAGCCGCACCGTTGGAGGAGCTTGTTGGTGCGAACGAGCCGCAACGACATGACGTCTTGATCGCATAACTTATGGGACCACCAAACGAACGTGCACGGAGAATGATGTGTGCCAATGTCGTATGATACGGTACGTGGGTCAGGTGGGATGATGGATCGCTGGGCTGGATGCGCGGAAGTACCAGTGGGACGATGATGACGGATATGCATGGTCAGGACCTTTAAACATGCTGAACTCCCGTCGGTGCATCAGTACGCCTATTTGCTTCCTACAATCTTCACGACCGAGTAGTAACGCAACATGGGGATACTATCGCGGTTCAAGGGCGGAAGCCCATCGCCGGCTTCGTCGACGACGGATCCAGAGAAGCGACCTCAGATGTTGAAGACGGGTATGAAGGAGCGGTTTCGTCCTCGAATCCTTATCATGGGGGCTCTGGTTTCTATGGGTGGTTTTATCTTCGGTTACGACACCGGTCAAATTTCTGGATTTCTCGAGATGCCCGACTTCCTGAGAAAATTTGCGGACTCGACGGACCCCGATACTGGAGCACTGGCTTTCACCAACGGCAGATCGGGAACCATTGTTGCTTTGGTAGGACATCTCAAGGACAATTCGTATATAATTTTGCGCTAACATCCTCACAGCTCTCAATCGGTACCCTCCTAGGCGCAATTATAGCAGCCCCCATAGCTGATAAATGGGGCCGCAAACCCTCAATCATCTTCTGGAACATCATATTCTGCGTCGGCGTCATCGTCCAGATTACGACCACCACAAAATGGTACCAAATTGCAATCGGACGATGGGTAGCTGGTCTAGGCGTAGGCGCTCTTTCCGTCCTCACGCCAATGTATCAGTCTGAGACGGCGCCTCGATACATACGAGGCGCTTTAGTGTCATGCTACCAGCTTTTCATCACCCTCGGGATCTTCGTCGCATACTGCATCAACTTCGGCACCGAAGCCGGGCAGACCTCGCGAGCATGGAAACTACCTATGGGAATCGGCTTCATCTGGCCCGCCATAATGGCCGGCGGGATGCTCTTCATGCGCGAATCTCCCCGCTGGGAATACCGCCACGGCAAGATTGACTCTGCCCGCAAGACAATAGCCCTGAGCTACGGCGTCCCAGAAGACCACCCAGAAGTATCCCGCGAAGTCCGCGAGATCCACGACAAGCTCGAAGCCGAGAACGCCGGCGGTGCAAAACACCCCTGGTACGAGATCTTCACGGGCCCCAGGATGCTTTACAGGACGATGCTAGGCATCAGCCTGCAAGCCCTCCAGCAATTAACAGGCGCGAATTTCTATTTCTATTATGGGACTACGATCTTCCAATCCGTCGGTCTCCCCAACGCATACGTGACCTCCATCATCCTCGGCGGCGTGAACTTCGGCACCACATTCCCCGGCCTCTACATCGTCGAGAAGTACGGAAGACGCCCCTCTCTGATCTGTGGAGGGTTGTGGATGTTCATGTGTTTCATGGTCTTCAGCTCACTAGGCCACTTTGCACTGGACAGGGACGCCCCTGAGACGACCCAGGGCGTAGGCTACGCCATGATCGTTTTTGCCTGCCTATTTATTGCCGGCTTTGCCATGACCTGGGGGCCTATCATCTGGGCCGTCGTCGGCGAAATCTACCCTTCCCGATACCGCGCGAAGTGCATGGGTCTCGCAACAGCCTCCAACTGGACCTTCAACTTCCTCATCTCGTTCTTCACCCCCTACATCACGGGCGCCATCGACTACCGGTACGGATACATTTTCGCCGCATGTTGTTTCACAGGCGCAGTGGTCGTGTATTTGTTCGTCTGCGAATCGCACGGTCGCACGTTGGAGGAGATCGATACCATGTATATCCTGGGCGTGAATCCGATAGGGAGCAGTAAATGGCAGCCGCCGGAGGGCGATGCGTTGCCGAACCTCGATGACACGTATCTCACGCCTGGCGCGAGGGGAATCAGGAAGGGGCATGAAGCTAGGGCGCCGGACGAGGAGCGGAGAGAGGGCGCTATGGTGCCGAATGACCCTAATGAGGTTGCTGAGGCGTCTGGTGCTCGTGGACAGTCTGTTGGCAGATAAGGTGGTGGGAGCTTGGTGCTAGAAGCTCGAGCACCACTGGCACCTACAATCGGTAGCCTCGTTGTTGAGCATCCAGTGCTCATTGTTCATACGAACAGTATAGATTTGATGGTATTGGTGGTATAGGATCGCGTCTAAACCAGACCTTAGCATGTATGAGCGTGGGTACGTTGATACCATATAGATGACAAACCTCATATCGCACTTTTTCGCTTCGTTAGTTTGAAAGTTCTGCTTTGCATCCTTCCATTGTTCCTATATAGTGAATAAGCATAGGAACTTAAGATTGTGGAATGTACAAGACATCGGCTGGCTACTGAGAAGCAGTATAACAAGGTTCGAGTCAATCTCTCTTGACATCAGATACATGGCACAGTCTATTTCTACATTACAATTTACAGTTATGATCATAACATCGTTCAATTTCATAGGAATAAAACGAGTTCAAACCCAATGCAACGCTATGCGAAACCAAATGACCGACCCAAAACCTAACCCTCTATGTGCCGACAGCGGAACAGCGACTTTTCAGACATATTCTCGTATGCACCCGTCAGGTATCTTCTCTCCACCGCGATGCACGGACATGTCCCAAGCATCATCATACGCTCCGCTTGCCGAACCTGAATCTCTTCCGGCGCGGCTTCGCGTTCCCGTTCGTGCCCTCTGTGAGAACACCATCAACAGGCATGTCATACGCTTTCTCATTTCCCCTCTTCCGCCCCGTTCTTATATCTCTCCTACTCGCGCAGCAGCAGCACAGCCCAGTCTGTATCAACCACGCGAATATCGAGAACGCGGACGCGACCCACATGAAGGCGAACATGGTTGTGCCAATGTCAGCGCTGATGTTGATCTCTGCGACACCGCTGATAACGTTCCGGAAGATGACGAACATGACGGTTGCGATGACGGAGGCGGCGGTGCAGAAGAGTGCGTTCAGGAAAGTGAAGATGGCGATTGGCAGTGCCAACCAGCGCGAGTAGACGCTGAGCGGTACGGCGAAGATGAGGACGAAGGACAGACATGCGCTCGTCAGGAACAAGCCGAACATGACCTGCGATGCTATCTTGATCAGGTCGAGGATGTCGTTGACATTGGCTGGGAGGTTGACTGTGGATTTCTGAGTTAGGGGTGCTGGCCGAAGGACCCTGCATAAAGCGCAGGTTAGCAAGATTGGTTAAGACATACTTGATGCGCCGGCTAGTAACTCATTGCGCAAGATCTCGACTGGATTGAACCAGTACGCCGTCTGCGGCTTCGAGCAGAATGTGACTCCCTCCCCGTTGTACCCTTCGCAGAAACCCCATAGTCCGACCTGGTAGAAGTCGTGCAGACCCAATGACTGAGCAATAGTATTGATCAGAACAGAGTTCGGCACCGATACTGGGATTATGTGGCTTAGGTCGAGTCGTATGAAGTACCAGTTCCGTATGATAGATTTGTCGTAGGTGCCGCCAATCTCAACGAGGATGAGGAAGATGACGGAGATGAAGAGGAAGAAGGCCGTTATGAGAGACCATATCTTGCGAGTCTTAGTGGCACGCTTGACCTGGTCTTTGCTCAGTTCCGGAACAACCGTAGGTGAAGTAGCAGAGGAGTTCGTCGTCGATTTGGGGCGACGATTGAAGAACCCCATCTAGGCGAAAGGTGTGGCACGGGTAGGCGTATGTACAGGGTGAAAGCAATAGGTATATACAAGCGAAAGTAACAAACGAAAGGACAGACAGAGATTCTTAGGCGCACTGGAGATATGACGCCCAAGACGCGCGGTTGTCAGAGTCGTCGAAGTTTTAATGGAGCCAGTCCACTATGACGTCTTGCAGGCTAAGTCGGGGGGGAAGGCGCTGCCCAGCACACTTCACGAGGCTAGAACACACAAAGAAACTATCGGAGTGACCATGAATAGTGACAATTGGTTGGGAATGACATACTAGACCTTCACCCGACGCATTCGTTGCTGGAAGCCAGCGGCGTCCAGGCGACGCGTAACGACAAGGCTTGTGTGGATGACGTTTCTTACGTACAGACAGTTCAAGTTACCACAACAGTACTTTGTACGAGCGATCTGTTGCTTGCCTTAAAGGCCTCACATCAACACGGTACAGCAAGAGTGGGAGGAAAATTCGGGCGTGAAGTAAGTGATGCGCACAAGGATAAGACGGCACCGGGATCGGGAGCTGCAAGCCACGATGTTCTCAGACATGGTGTCGGGTAGCAGAAAAGCTCCGGTTGTGCCGGCCATCGATCGCCTAAGGAATACCTACGACCAACAAGTCGTAGACCATGTGATTCTATAGCGAACAGGAAGAAGTCAGGCCAGTGAAGATTGGCCCTCTTCATCAAATACGGAACTGTTAATTCAAATCTGGATCAGTGCCATTGAAGCTGGGCTTCGAAGATTCATGACCATTTCTTTCACAGCTTCCGCAACTTCCAGAACTTTTCAATTGAAGTTGATTGAAGTTGATTTTCTTAATTGCTCGGTTGCTGCAAAAGCCAAGAAATATGGTGCGAGGTGGTAATGCAGCCATGTCAGCACGCCCAAGTTTCATCCTCGTAAGATCGCCAAGCCTTTTCCCCGGAAGACGACGGAACGCATAGGGACTACACAGGGAGTTGATTCACTTCTTGATTCACATTCACGCCCGATCCAAGGGATGAAAGTACCTCAACTGTTGATGGCCTCTTAGTTTTCCTACTTATCTCAGCTCTCCCTCGAATCTCACTACATGTACATTCCAGTAACCTCCGCTCTCCCTATCTGCGCCAACTGCTACACCCAAAGATCTCGACCGCTGCAGCGCGCAAACGCTCAATATGAATAAAAATTACACAGGAATTAACGCCGTCCATATATCCACACCACCGCTGTATAGGCCCTAGAATCGGTCATGTACATTGCAGGAGACCGCAGGAAAATCAGTTATGTATCGAGGAAGGAGAAGTAGAACCCCATGATTGCTTGAGGGGTTGGAGATGAGGAGGAAGCCACGCTGTCTATGCCATTCGTCGTCATGTTCGCAAAGAAATTCAGTCAGGAATCGAGGTTGAGCTTTTGGGCGGTTGATATCAAGAAGCTCAGCCGGTGAGCAAAGGAATGTTGTCGTCATATGCTGGTTCATGGCAAGATTGATAAAATGAGCCAGAAAGGACTTAGGCTGGGGCAACAAGGTCCATCTTTGGCCTGAGAGTGGCCAGCATGTTGTCCTTCGTGTCTACGGCCTCCTTCGGGATCCTGCTGACACGGTACGCTCCGTTGCGGACGGCTATTCTGGTCGTCTGAGACATTCCTGATCGATTTGAGCGAATGGAGCCAGCGTCCGAAGTGTTCGAGCCCGGATCACGGAACCGTGGTGGAGGAGCAAAGTCAAGGGCAGTAAATGTACCTGATCTGCGCAGCATGTGCCTGGTATGATGTTAGCGAATTCTGGTTGAGGAGGCAAAGGAGACTTACGGGCTAGGCATCGCGGCAAGATCATCGAACGAGCTTGCCAGAGGGGTATGCGGCCTCACAGATGGGCTGTAAGGTCTGACACTACCCAATGGGCTGTCTGGCCTCATTCCATTCTGCCTTTCTCTGAACGATACTGGTGGGGCAAAGTCCATGGCATTGAAGATAGCAGAATCCTCCTTCAGCTTAGCTGGAGTCGGGAGAGAGTTGAGAGCAGATGGCGGAGGCAGAGGCTTGCGAGGTCCTGGCAATGTTCCACTCGTCGAAGACATGCCTCGTGGAGGGAATCGAGACGACGCATGTGACGAAGCAGACATATGTCCAATACGAGGAGGCGGGCCAATGTTGGACCCACTGCGGAATCGAGGCGGTGCACGAGGAGGTGGAGTCATGGCGCGCCGCGTCACTGGTTCTGCGAATGGTGCTTGAGGCTGAGCAACAACGAAGGCATTGCTATGCGGGTCGAAAATGGCTCCATCAAGATACTCTGAGCTGTAGTCCTCATAGTAGTCGTTGTACATGCCTTGAGGTTCCGGCTTGGAGTCATCGAAATACTCCTTGTAGAACGATCGAATACGGTTGGCTCGCTGCTCGGGGTTGTCACTCGGGTCATCCGGTGGAAGGGGGCGCAGGCTCATCGACAGTCGTTTGGGATCATACCCAAGATCGTCTACTCCCAGGCCGGCGTGGTCATTGTTGGGACGAAGCGGCTCAGGGGCGATCATGGCAGGCTCAATAGCTCCCCCGGCATGCTCTGGATGACGACGCGGGGGCGATGGTGGAGTGACCTTGAAGCCATCTCCGTAACTTGAGTCGCTCATGAAGCTGGCCGTGTTGGGGTTGGTCTGGAGTTCGGCATGGTAAGACTGTATCCGAGGAAGAGGCGCGCTGGCAGCTGTGTGAGCAGGCTTTGGCTCCTCAACCACCGGCATCTCGACTGGCTCAGGCACTGCAGGCGGGGCAGGAGGATCCGTGGGCTTGAAGGGAGTATAGGCAAGCTCCGCAGGTGGTGGAGAAGCAGCTTGGTTCCGAGCCTGTGCTGGCGGCGGTGGAGGAGGGGGCGGAGGTGACAAAGAGATGGATGGATTCAGAGGGCTAAGAGGCGCAACAGCTGGTTCAGGATATCGAAGCTCATTTGCGTTTCGCTCCGGGGACATGGACTCTCCCCGCGGTGGGAAAGATTGAGACATGCGCTGCGCGTTTCTGAGCAGTCCATCGTTCATCCTGTGCCTGTCGGTACCACCACTGGATCCGGTATGCGTCGAGGAATTGTCATGTCGGTAGGTTGCAGAGCGGCTGCCACTGCGAATACTTGAGTCGTCTCTGACAAAAGTCACAGGTCGGTAAGGATCGTGTGGGTCGTTAGTCGACCGAGACAGCGAATGAAGAGAGTCGCGCGATCCGTGGAGAGCAGCGGGCAGAATGTACGGGCTTCCGATCGCGCCCATATCCAGGGACAGTCCCCTTCCGTGTCGGTCTGCCTTCTCCGTGTCCAGCATGGACATATCCGGTCCCTTCTCCCCCTTCTTCTTGCCTCCCGTGGCCGGGTCCATGCCGAAGTCGAGCGACTTGTACTTGTCCTTGGCATCCTCCTCCTTCAGCTTCCTCAGATGTCTCCTGTGCAGGTAGAAGAGAACAATTGCGGCGATTGCAATGGGCACTCTGCGAGCTGTTAGCAACGGCGGATACGATCCCAGTCGGGGCTTCTTACACTACGCCGAGCACAACTGGCAGGGTGGGGACCGAGGTCGGCTTGGCGCAGCCATCGTCGGACTCATTTGTGCACGAGGCCCTGGGCAAGAGGACCTTGGTGCCCTGCTCTCGCGGCGACAGAATCGGCGTCCCTCGCACCGCCATGATGTGGTTGCTCCCTCGCCGGTGGTGCACATGCGCATGGCCATGCTGATGTAGGTACTCCATCGCGGGGTGCTAGAACCTGTTTCTCATCCGCCTCAATCTCGATATTGGGTGCAATGTATCCGACGGTGAAGCGAGTCTTGCGTTTGACCGTAGGGTTGCGACGTAAAGGGGCTTATGGAGATAGCAGGCTCGCTATGGTATGGATTTAGATATTATCGGCGTAAGATCGTAAGGCGTCGTCTGGGTGTATGTGCAATCGGTTGCTGGCCGATACTGAGGCTAAAGGAGTGAAAACAGTGGGAGCACCAAAGCAGCAACAACAACAACAATCCTCTCCTGGGCCCGAAAAGAATGACTGGGGTAAGATGGTGGTGAGGACCGCTGCGTGAAGGAGAGAATTAGTAACGAGCGACGACCTCTGCGGGAGGGTGAAGAGAGAGAGTGGCCGGGCGCGAGGAGAAAGAAGAGGCGCCTCGCCGTGGTGATGGACCGGGACCTGGCAAGCGCAGTCCGGGCAGCTGCAGCCAGCTTCAGCCGCGTTGATTGGGCGTTGGCGCGCGGGCCAGGCAGAGCAGAGAGCGCTTGTGTCGCCGTCGCACCACGAGTGAATTGCGCAGGGGGCTTGACGCGGGCGCCACAGTGTTTGGTGTTGTGCAGTTCGCCGTCACGCCGCATTCCAGAGCCGCTTCGTTGCGGCTGCAGCTCTTCACGCTCGCAGACTGCTATCTCATCGCACAGCAACGTGCAGCACCGCCGCTCGTGTCTGTCCCGGCGACAATCGCACGAGCGAGCACCGCCAGATGGTCGCACAATTCCCCTGAGACGCGCTGGACAGCAGAATCCGATTCTATCCTTAGGCTAAGGTTACCTGTTCCCTGCAGGCCATCCATAGCGCCCGCACCACATCGGGTCTAGTCAGGAACCGCTCTGCTCAATCTTACGGAGCCGCCAATCAATGCTCACGAGTCGCGCTACCCCCCGGCTGAGGCCATCATCCTTCGCTCAACGACAGGAGCAGCAGCCTCGCCCCTAAGCGGCCGTCGAAGCAGTTCGTCGCTCGCAGTCCACAGCTCGCATGTCGCGCAAGCAGCTTCTAAGAATGCAGTGAATATCGACTTGTCAGACGCCGAGCGCCCGTCGAGCCATCCCATATCCTCCTTTCGAGCATCACCGACGCCGTCGTCCACGAAACATCGAGGCCTCCACGGCTCCCCTGCCGTGCACAACACGCCTTGCATGCTCATTTCGCTGTGCAGCCTCGCCCAGCAAAATCTCATCACCGCACAAACCGCACCACCTCCCCCTTCCGGCAGCCCATCTCCGACCGCCTCTGCACCCACGGGCCCTATCTTATATTAGCCTCGCCAACTAGCCCTCATCTTACTAGATTGTGCATGCTTACCTTCACATCTCCCGTGTACCGTTTTCATAAACAGCCTCCAAACTTAGCACCCGTGCTATCACTGATGTCATCCGCGCAGTAACCTCGTCTCCTTTTCCAAGAAAACTGCAGCCACGACCGCAACGGCGCCCTGATCCCATCGGTCCGCACGCCGGAAGCCACCCATTCGATTTCCAATCAATCAATCAATCGATACCGGAGCCCGGGCATGCGTCTCGTATCTCGCAAGGCTGCGCCGCGCAGCGGAAAAGAGCCTTTGTTGACAGGCGGGTGCAGACGGGCTCGCGTCTGCGTCTGGCCTTGCTTTCTTCCCACTCATGCTCGAGGGGGTTGCTCCTTATCCGATGAGGCTTTGGTGGGTGGCCGTTTAATCTACCGGCACCAAGGTGTGGCGGCGTTGGGGTCTTGACTCATGAGGCGCGGGTTTGATCTTATATGAAGGGGCATGCAGGTTGACGTTCGGAAATATATGTCGGGGATCCTGCTTCCGTGGTAGGTATCGTGCTGTGTGAAGTTCGTCAATACCTTGTAGGTGAGCGTTTCATAGGTTCGTATCGGTGCTTTTGAGACTTATAGAAGCGTTTAGGGAGGCAGAATTGGGACTCGTGGGCTCCCAGAACGGAGGTGCAGATAGCGTATTACGATTCCTGCAGTGCTGTAATCGGGTAAACGAGATCCCACCTAAGTGTTGTCTGAGAGACGAAGCGCTCTCACCGAGTAATACACCACAGTATCTGTACCCCCTACTCCAGGACTTGTAGAGATTAGGGGGCATTACAGCGAGCGATGCGTCACTAGTCTGTTAAACAATTGAGGGATAATCGCCCAGGTCCAATGGCAAGGGCAGTAGTTGATGGGTAACTTTTGCTTACAACGCAGTAAACGTCGCGTAGACATGTCGAACAACATGCGAGGACATGATATCTGCTGCCTTTTGGGGCAAGTATAATGAATCCCATGTTTGTACTCAGGGCGCCTGTATGGTCATAGCAATAAGATTGTACGTAAGCAGATATATTGACGCAGGTACACGAATCAGTGAAGTTACAACAGTTCACTCTTATCCATTTGCACAGTTCTCCATCGAACAATGCCCTTGCAGATCGAAGCATCCTCACAATTTACCCATATATATCCGACTTCATTCCCTACAATCTCGACCTAGGTCTGCTATCAACAAACACCCACTCTCAATACTGAAAAGTCCTTACTGCCCCATCCACAGCCTGGAACCTCTCCCGACTACCACTCCTCCTTCCTTTCTTCTTCCGTCTCCTGTTCTCTAAAACAAGGCTCCCACCATCTTCCTCGACAATCGTGCCCTCCCAGTTATTGAAATCGGTCCCGCTATTAGACGTCCTACTCGTGGTGTCGCTGCGGCTGTCCGGCTGACGATGACCCGTTGTTGCTGCGAGTCTCGAGCTTGCGCCAGGGCGAAAGGGAGCGGAGAGGGAGCGGCGGATGCTGTTATTGTTTCTGGGTATTGGGGCGGGATTGGAGGTCAGGGAATGACTGGTGCTGCTGCTACTGCCAGCCCAAGGGTCTGGGGGCTCATGCTGAGATGCTTGTGATTGATTTTGAGATTGAGGTAGACCTGCCTCCTCATCCTGGCCATGTCGACTTGCGTTCCCGGTCCAAGAGCGCCTACGCTCGCGCTCTGAACTCGCTCGTTGCAAGCTCGTCTTCCCTTTTGAATTAGCAACGGACGCTTTTTGCATCGTCGAAGGGATGTGTTTGGAAGGGGTCGGATTCGACGGCCGTTCGGCGAGATGCTCACCCTCCAGGTTCTCGGAAGAGAGGAATCTAGGATCGTCGGGCGGGATGGCGCTGAACCAGCGAAAGAAAGATTCGGCTGCTTTTGCGAGCTTGAGGCCTCTTGTCTCTTTCTTGGGAGGTTGCTCAGGTGGCTTGGGGTAGAGAGGGATCTGGGATGTTGCTTGAGAGGTGGAGTTCACTGCCGTTGTGCCAGTAAGGCGAGTGCCGGTACGAGTGCTGTTGGAGTTTATAGTCGTGGGAGGTCTGCGGCGTTCCTCCAGCCAGTGGTAGTCGTGGTGGATCATATCGTAGACTTCGCGGATGAGCTGGGCGTCATCTAGATCATACCCACTCCTCAGCTTAGTCTCAATCACAGCCCTCTCTAGCTCCTCATCGAAATTCCTCAGTTCCATAACCTTCTGTGCCTCGCTCTTCCTCGTATCGCCCTCTACCCTCGCTCTCCCCATCCTATAGTGCAGCAAATGGTTCTTCAACGATAACCTGAACTCCACCTCTTTCCCTTCCCTCACCTTTTCATATCCGGGACCTGAATCCTCCGAAAGGCCCTCCGCTACAGGTGCAAGTCCACCTCGTCTCTTCGGCGGCGTTATCCTTTGGGGTCCTCGGTCGGGAATGGTGATGTAGTCTAAGACCCCAGGGTGAGAGAAAGTACTCAAACTATCTGCCTGCTCAGAAGCAGTAAATTCGGAGGGTGGCGCATTTACATCGCCGAATTCACTCGGATCCACAGAATGTATACTCGGCGCTCTACGCGTTGCGAACAGTGGCGCCAGTGCGGGAGGGAGCAGGAACGGTGGACCCGGATGCGCCACAGGTTTCATGGCTTCCATATCCCATTCCTTTTCGGTTACAGGTGGGGCTGCGAACCCATGTTTGGTCAGGGAGATGGTTTGGCCTTCGTGGTGTCTGAACACAGGCTTAGCAGGCTCGTTGTGGCGATGGAGGTCTTCCGGTTTGAGTCTACTGGGTCTGCGTGGTGGCCGAAGGGACTGCGCGGTGGGGAACTGGGGAGGGAGTGGCGGACGTTGTGGCCGTGGCGGACTTTGATTTCCGGTCCCATTATCTGGGGTCTGGATCGGGCTTTGAGGTGGTCGCGGGAATTGCTCTAAAACTCTGGGGCCTGGCATGGATCGCTGGATCGGAAAGTCATCTTTATTAAATCTGTCCTGTCTGCGGTCGACCTCACTGTCCGTATGCTGTTTCTGGAGTGGGGACAGCGGTCTTCCACTGAAGCCTTGGCCGTAGAGACGAGGAGCTCCCTGTGGTGACTGCACTCGATCTGGCGGAGAGGGTTGGGGCGGGTCTCTGGGAGGAGGAGAGGATGGAGCATGGCCTTTGTACAGCCTAGGTCTATCGTAGCTCCCAGCCGTTCTTGTCTCCTCCTGGTGGTCGGGGGTGACAGTCGAAGTGTCGGACCTATCGTCAGTAACCACTTCTCTACTCGATTCCCCCATTTTCTTCGCCTTGAAGGGAAGAACCCTTTTCTCCCACTCCGTCTGTTGGGCACCTGCAGCCCGCGGTGCTATTGTTGACGCTTCATCATCTTGCCATCGCCCTGCATTGCGCACCTCTGACCGTTGCGGGCTGTCGTTACGCTGGCCCGAATACATCTTCAGAAGATCTGAGTGAGTGTCTTTCAACTCCGAGTCTATCTGCTGATGAATAGCTTGAGCAGATGGAGTATCTGGAGTGATCTGGTAGTCAATCAATATTGCACTCAAGTGCCGATGCTTGGAAATGGCATGTTGTCGTGTAGGAAAATAGGATTCGTCAGGCTCCATACTTGCAGCGCTGGCCGGCCATGTCGAAGAATAAGGGAACGCGAAATCGTGAAGGAACAGAAGTGAAGAAGTTGGACAAGATATCGAGGAACCACCGCAGCGAAGACCGTTTGCCGTGAGCAGTTTTCACGGCGAGAAGTATAATTGGATTGAATGCTGCGGGGGTCATCAGAGGGGAATCGTCCATGACTGGAGAGTCGTGGCTGCCTCACCGTCTGTTCCAACTATTGGTCGTGTCTCCAGTGTTTGATGGGTGCATGTGCTGTGATTGGCTTGATGAGAAACAGAGCCTGTGTCCACGAGGCCCCTTAAGACTGATTGAAATAGATAATGTTGCTGCTGTGACTTCTTTGTGGCGGTAAATGAACAACCTAAGGAAACTTAAGCATCAAGACGTTGCAGTCCGTCTATACGCCAGAAACCCCGTGCATGCCAGCACTCGAATCCCGGCCACCTAGACAATGCTCAGAGTTATGTAGTACGTAGATATGTACAAATCGAGAAACCGACAATGCTTGCAAAGGGATATCGAGCTCTCAATATACGGAACACCATGCAACGACGGCTCTCCAAGGTCAAACACGGTACCCTGGTGATTACTCCTCCAGACCACTGCGTTGCCGTTCTATAATCTCGCCCTCGTACTTTAGCTTCTGCTGCATCGATCGTAACGTCTCGTACGTCAACATCGTAGTTACGGCGGCGGGAACAGCACGAAGCATGTTCGTGCCCATTCCATTGTAGAAAGCTCTCCAGCCTTCTTCTTGGAGTATGATCCGACACGTCCTGACAATGCCGCGGTACCTAGGCAAGTTAACCATGCCATCTGAAGAAGCAGTTCCTGGAGGACGTGTATGATGGCCGCGTCCAGAATGACCACCGCGGAATGACACATCCTCATGCCCATGCGAGTGGGGCACTGACCGTTGCTGTATCTGTAACCTTGTCCGGAGGACTTCATGCGGGTAGGTGGCGGACGTGGCGCAGATTTTACTGAGTATCGTGGCTCCTAGGATACCGGACCAATGCATGTCCTCGTCCCTTGCTGTCCCCTGGCCCATCTCCAGGCCCGTGAACTTCATCTTGAAGAACTCGTACAATGGAAACTGGATGGCGACGTGGGTGAGACCGAGTAGGGCGGGGCCCAGTCCGGAGTAGAACACAGCGAGGCCCTCTCGCTGCATCATGGTCCGGAATGCATCGATGGTGTTCTTGTAGGAGTACGGAGTCTTGTGCTCGTCTAGCGCGTGAGCGCTCACTTGTGACATCAGTCTCGTCTTGACGACCCATATCGGATTGGTCGCCAGCGTCGAACATGCACCGGCCGAGATCGATGCCGCTATGCGGGAAAGCCACTTGTTCTCTGCACACGGCGGTCAGTAGCTTGTCGAGCGATGCGCGTTCCCAGACGTACCGAATCGCGTGTAGAAGTAGTCCTTTGAGTAGTCGTACACGCTCATGTAGACGGCCCACGTCGGGACGTATCCGAGCAGCATCGGGCCGAGCCCTCTGTACATGCCACGCACGCCGTCCTCGAGCCAAATGACACGCGCAGTGCCGACGAGCCCATTGTATACTTTCCGCGCCGGTCTCGCGAGGTTTCGTGGCTGGAAGGAGCCCTGTGCTTGCAGGCGGGTCTTGATGACGTCGAGCGGGCAGGTCACAATGCCCGAAGCAATCCCCGCCGACGCACCGCAGATGGCATTGACGGTCGAATTGGGGAGGCCGGCGCACTTGACGGCAAGACTGTGGAGGAGTGAGCCCATATACTGGACCTGGCTTGGAGCAGCGCGGGGGGGAGCTTGCGCAGGCATCGGCGCATACCGTTCTCTTGCAGTATTCGGGGACGGCGGCGATTCGCTTGCTTCGGTGGACATGTTGGAGGCTGCCCAGGGCACTCGGATTAGAAGAGTCTTACTGAGGCGGGAGAGCGCGCTCGTACATGCCGTCGTCCCCTTTGCAGTGCCTCAGTGTGCGGAAGCCCCGCAGCACTTGAGTGACACGATAGCTAGCGGTTCACGAGCAGCTCCATGAACGCGCGCGCCGCAAGTGCTGGTATATTGGGGGCGGTCTGCGTGAATAAAGGCGCTGGCGGTCGCGGCTGCGGCTGAGAGCTTGCGGCGTCGTGAAGGCGTGAGGGGAAGCCGCGAGCGTCAAGAGAAGCAGAAAGTCGGTGGGTGGGGAATCCATCGCACCTGCTTTGAAAGCTAGCTCGGCCTGCTGCCACGCCAAGCCTCGTGTGCTCGGGCCAATGGTGGCTCGCTTCAAGTCTCTTACGCAGAGGACCTCTTGCCATTGACGACGATACCCTCCGACTGCTCTCTCAGCCATCCGCCGGATCACCTCGCAATCCACCCCTTTTCAGTCCCACCATGTCTACGCCGCCCCTCGCCAAGTTCATCCTCGCGCGGCCGTGGCTGCTGAAGATCGTGCGGCCGATCGCGAACTGGCATGCCAACGCTGCGGGATACAGACAGCTCGGCCTGAAGTACGCCCCGCCCTCAATTCCATCAGTCCCGCATTGGAATTGCAGATGAAGCTTTCTCCAGCCGTTCGGGGTCTTGAAACAATGAATTGACGTGTTGTGATCGCAGGATCGATGATCTGACCATGGAAGAGAACGAAATCGTCCAGCTCGCCCTCAAGCGCCTACCGCCGAAGGAGGCCTACGACCGCGTCTTCCGTCTGCGACGGGCTATGCAGGTACAGTCAGGAGCTCAATAGAGGAGTGGTGCAAGTGACTAACACAACCCAGTTGTCCGTATCGCACCAGCTGTTGCCCAAGGAGCAGTGGACTAAACCCGAGGAAGTAAGACAGGCTGCATTCTGACCGAAGGAACAGTCGATGCTAACCACCAAAAGGACGAGCTATATCTGGACAAGTACATCAAGGAGATCGAGGAAGAGATGAAGGAGCGCGAGGACCTGGAGGCCATGGTCATCACCAAGCGGAAGGCGAATGCCAAAGAAGGGCAATAGACTTCACACAGATACGGCAATACGGCATTACTGGCGGAGAGAATACAGACGGCTTGTGCATTAGAGTGTATATCAACACGATCTTTCCATTGCAAAACCAATCAGTCATTGGACACTGTTGCATTGCGCTTGTACAAAGATATCTATCTTCCATTAATTACAGAGCATAGAACGAGACGTCAAGTATACTTGTGTACGATGGTTTGGATTACTCTGGGCGGAAGAATCGAGCTACAGGTCCCAGAGATGGTCTGTATGAGCTGGGTATACGACATCGTCAAATAAGCCGTAGTCAAGACCTGCAATCAAATAATCAAGGATCATGGAGCTGAGAGAGCCATCCAGTGCGAGCAAATTGTGGGATCGGTCATGTTCGCACTGTACGTTCGCAGAGTCTCATCAAAGTTGTCATAGTTGGATGCTCTGGTATTGATGCCGGATCGTGTTTTGATCCCATACTCTGTGAAGTAGATCAGTTGAAGGAAGACAACAAACCAAGCTCTTTCTAGAGCAGAAATAAATATATGTAAAACCAAGGCTGAGGAATACGAGGATCTGTGACAAGACGGGGCTGTGAATTTGTCAGCGCGAAAGCAGGTGATCACCCGTCATCGTGTTCCGCAACTGAGCGCGTCCCAGCAACGTCACTTTGTCTTCGACTTCATGCTGCTGCGCACGACAGCAACAAGGAGAATATCGCTTGCAACAAAGCTCAATGTATGTAGAGATATGATCTGCTACTATTGCAATATTAATTGACCTCTAGACAGGCATATCTGGACATCCCGTGCCAGCTTCAGTTTTCAGCATGTCCGTAAGACGTTCAGCTCGTATCTCAACAGGCAGCATTCCGCCAGCCCCTGAAGCCAACACTACGAACGGGACATCCAAAGGTCAAGTCAAAGAGGCTTCAAGACTTGCCGCACCACCCAAAAAACGTAAATCCAGGGCATCAACAGCCTCAACCAAAAGCCCGGCAGCAGCAACCGGCGGATCATTCCTCAACGGCACAGACATCCCACCACCAAAGCCCGAATTTGCAGTCCCAGAAGTCCCTACGACACCAAAGTCTAAGAGACGCAAAGCAGCGCCAACGACACCTGTACCTCTACCAATTACACCAACGCCGTCTGGTGTTGGATTGGTAGCTAATACCACGTACGGTCATCCATTGGAAAACCTGGCAGAGTTTAGACCTCGACCGACGGAGCCTCATGCAACCAACGCTCCCTTATCGACACCGGGAGGTTCGCGAGTCGTGGCATATTCGTCGTCGCCTGCTAAGCCTCCTTCGACACCTGTTGCATCTCAGGAGGGCGACGATGTTTCTCCAACAAAGAAGAGGAAGGCTAAGGAGGTTGTGCCACCAGATGTTGGTAACAAGTTGCACCCACCCACATCGACGACAGAGACGTTGTTGAAGGATGCGTGTCAGTATCTGTGTACCGTGGATCCAAAGCTAAAGGACTTGATCGAGAAACATCATTGCAAGATGTTCAGCCCTGAAGGACTTCAGGAGGCAGTCGATCCGTTCACGAGTCTAGCGAGCGGTATCATCGGACAGCAGGTACGTTCTAGCTCAACAACTTCACGTATACAGCACAAACAATATCAATGAGCAAGACGGAACGTTATGTTGACACACGCTCAGGTCTCCGGTGCTGCAGCAGCATCCATTCGCGCAAAATTCACCTCCCTCTTCCCAACTACGCACCCCTCCTTCCCTGCCCCAGCCCAAGTCATCGCGCTCGACATCCCCACGCTACGCACAGCAGGCCTCTCCCAACGCAAAGCAGAATACATCACTGGGCTAGCCGAAAAATTCAGCTCTGGGGAGCTAAGCGCACAGATGCTGATCAGTGCGCCCGATGAAGAGCTGATCGAGAAGCTGGTAGCGGTGAGGGGCCTGGGGCGGTGGAGTGTGGAGATGTTTGCATGTTTTGGGTTGAAGAGGATGGATGTCTTCAGTACGGGTGATCTAGGCGTGCAGTAAGTGAACCTTTTTTCATTCTCTTTGCATGGGATCCAAGTTCCTCTGTGCCCTCATATGCACTTCGAAAGAGCAGATGGAAGTCTTTGCTTTGCAGTACTTGGCGATGTCAGCAGCTGTGCCCAGACGAAGCTTTTGGAGGTGTGGGCCCACCATCGTTTACGCCCCATCGTCTGCAGCTGGACACCGTTCAGCGCTCGCCTCCCTTCTCCTTCCAATAAGGTATCGCTTCTTCGCGATGCGTACGGGGACCTCCCGTCTTTCGTCTGGCGCTGCGTTCAGCCATCACTAGAGCACGCATGAAGACGACACACGCTTGCAAAACCGTCGTTGGACCAGCGGCTACGGCCCGCGCAACCGCAATGCACAGCTGACACATCGTTAGGAGAGGAATGGCGACCTACATGGGACGAGACGTATCCAAGCTCAAAGCCAAAGGCGGGAAATGGAAGGTACAGTAGCGTCAACCCTCCATCATCATGCTGGAGTGTGCGGGTACTGACTGGGATGCAAGTACATGTCGGAAAAGGAGATGCTGGACATCGCAGCAAAATTCTCGCCGTACCGGTACGTATGACGCACCCTCTGCACGCCCTCACAGCCCGAGTCAGAGCTCTGGGGTGCATGGATTGAGACATTGTTGAGCTGATGCCTCGATTTAGAAGCTTGTTCATGTGGTACATGTGGCGGATCGAGAATGTGGACATCAGCGTTATGCAGAGCAGTTGAAAGCGCGTCGTAGCTACTCTTGTGAGCAAGGATGGAGGGTTGCAGTACATAGCATGTACATTGAGGCAAAGCAACACTGGTCCATAATTCTCCATTGATCTTGGGCCTGAACACCGTTGAGGAAGCAAGCTAGTCTGCGCCGTGCATTCCATTCCTCGCTTCTTTTCTCCCCCGTTGACCAGAAAGCGCGCATCACCTGTGCAGCTCTGCGCGCAGCTTGTTATCATGTTGATGTAGTGAGTGACACGAGGTGAAGTGAATTGGCGGGATATTGTGCCGCTACTTTCGCTATTGTTGATCAAGGTGACACGGCAGGAAAGGCTTTGGCTGGGCATTCGCGGAACCTGGAGTGGACGCAACACAGCCTCGTATTCTCCCTTCGTCGATCTCTTCAGACTGCAATTGCAAGGAACAAAGTGGGGTCTGTATCATTCGATCGATAGAAGCTGCCGTTGGCCGTCAGGCGGTGGAGAATCCTGGGTTGAACACTCGAGGACCAGGGGGTGGATTGGATAGGAGAGTTTTCTGGGCCAGAGGATGGCGGGTAAGAACCATGGTTCGAGCTACGTAGTGGAGCGAATCGGGTTGCAGTCTATTTGGCTGGCCTCCCTCCCATGTGGAAGATGCACGCCAGGACGCAGGTATCCGCCATGTTGCAGAAGAGGAGACTGAGTGACGTGCATTGAAAGTCTAGGCCGGACTCGAGATCCGCAGAGATGAAAAGAAATATGACGGGTGAGAGGTTACACGAAGGGATCTGACTACGACAGCATAGGCCACATACAGACACGAGACTGAAGAAGAGTTTGGACAGTGATGCATTGTCGTAGCATGCTCGAGAACGCCGGCAAGAGCTAGAGATGCAGCTGAGCGTTATTGTGGAGGCTACAGCGGCTTGAGGAAAAATGCTTTGGCCGAACTTCGCTCGACTAAGGTTACACACTGTAGGTGTTAGCTTGGGCGTAAGACTTAACGTGCTCTTTGCGCCCCTCTGATGTGTCTCCACAAACCGTTGTCCTACAAGCAGCAGACTCTCTGGACAGTCGAGTGTGCATATGCTAAAACAGTCTATCCGTTTCCAGAGTTGTGATCTTCAAGAAAAGCAAGCGTATCACAGATTGCTTCTTCGTAGGAGTGAAGTTGAAGCTTCAAGCTAGCCGTAGGGCTCCCGTTGTAGATCCAAGACTCTGTTCGGACCGTGGGACTGTGTAAGTAGGGCGACGCCACGAATCTTGGAAGTATACCGTTGGCAGCGTCCTACCAAGCTCGTGCACACATGTAACATCTTCAGTCAATAGCGAGTAGAAATTGAAACACGAACGCTTTAGTAGCCCATTCACAGGATTTGGGTAGCAACCAGCGCGCACAACACAATCCCACTCGGCAACTATTGCAAGCATTAGTTGGTGTGGTAGATCCAAGTGTATGTTGTCGTAAACACCCAATTGGAGAGGTTCGTGATGTGAAACTTGCAAAGGCGGCAGGATTGATATTGAATGTTTCAAACAGAAGCCCTGGACTGCCGGGTACGGAGATTTTAATTTCCTAATCCACGATGGAATGCAGGTGCACATTGTGATTAGCGAGAGGTGATGCTTTACACATGTGCTCCGTTCTGGAAGGACCACCGAAGGTCCGGCAAAATCCAATCTTGGAAGCCACAAAGGTAACCTGATAATACTTAACGAATGGGAAAGATGCCTAGGACTGAAGAAAAGGAGAAGGAGTCTTGATGTTGATATCAGAGCAATGCAGACGTCAGAATAGGAGCATCATCTCCTCGTGAGTCGCGCAGTCGTGAAAGGGATGGTCCCGGAGGAGTGGCGCCAATAATCCTCCCTTTCGACACCCTAGCTACACTGACGAAAGTAGCAACAGCTTGACCACTTGCAGAGATCTACAGATGCGTGCTAATCTCAGCGGGAATTGGACGGCTGGGTGGCGAGTGATTGGGGTTCCGAACGACGCGATATCAACGACTTCGAATCGTCGGCAGCTTGCGACGCCCGTCAGAGATGCAGCGGAGGGGGTTGCGCGGCGGATTTCATATCCTGATACTCCGGACGACGCTCCCGTCCCCGCCGCACAACCATCTGATGGCGGTCCGGTGCGATGGAGTCCGACGTGCTTCAATCAAGCATGAACACGAAAAGCCCAGACGTTCAAGCCCAGATGCTCGAGGCGGCAGAGGCGACGATAAGAGCAAATAACGATGGCCCGATGTGGGCGCACGATGCCCACTGCGGGCGGAAATTGGCGCCCGTGAGCCAGCCGTTTGGCGGCGGCGTCGTGTGTGGCTTGCCCGCGAGCGCCAGGCGAGCAACCAGGTGGATCCTGTTGAGGAGCTTTAGCCTACATGTTCAGAGACTGCGGTTTTGGACTTTGCGCGGCCGCTGAATGCATTTCTGAGAGACCGGTTTCTGTGTGCTCTGTGCCATCGTGATTCGGCCGGCTCAATGAAGGCGACGCGGCGCGTGGGCGGGCGGGCACGAATCTTGATCTGGAGAGCCGCGAGGTGTCGCAACGCTCCCGGTCTCACATCGCTTGTCACAGCCGCTTGACAAGCGATCTGAGGCCGTGGGTCGTGGGTCCGGACTCGACAAACACCTGGCGCTGCGACACAACTGGCACCTGTCGCGATGTCTGCGCGGCCGCCTGCATGTTTGTGCCCTTCACCGCGCCCGCTGCGAGGGCCCAGCGCAGCAAGCAGCGGCGAGCACGCTGGAGTGATTCCAGATGGTCCGGCGACGTGCTCCAGGCAATGAAATGGTGATGGCGCGAATGCACTTGCACTTGGTGTGAGCGCAATTGGCCAGTGCTTGCGATATCAGCGGCGTGGCGTTTTGCCGTGTTTGGTAGGCGCGCTTTTTGTTGGCGTGGCAGGGGTGCTGCCTCCTCCTTTTTCTCCCTCGTTCTCTCCTCTCGCACCCTCAAACACGACCGCCTTCTTTCCTACAGCCTCGCCTTCCCAGCCCGGCATCCGTAGGCCCATTTTACGTCCTTCGTTTTAATTCTCTACTCTCGTTCCTCTGCATCATCATCAGCGAGACCATCAACAACCACACTTAGCTCGCCCAAGGTCGTGGACAGTCTTAATCTTCCCAGGTGCGTAACACAGCTGCCCTTGGCAACGACTGCCCCAGCGGCATCAATTGCGTTGCATCAATTGCATCTTGGACGCGCCGCTGACATTTGCTGCCGCAGTTACCGACTTGCCTCGACGTTGTCAACAATGTCTCCCCTCACACGATACGTGCTCCCGGCACTGGCCGCCGCCAGCTCCGCCTATGGTATGTCCTCCCCAGTGCCGCTCGCGCGGCCGCTCCTCTCCAGTGGCCATTGAGCTGACTTGCTTTCTCTCCCGCACAGCGTCCTGCAGTGTGTCCGGCACTACCACCATCCAGAACTCAGGTGACGCGACCGCGCTCGCATCGTGCACAAACACCTTCTCCGGCAGCGTTGCCATCGCGACTGGCACGACCGACTCCATCGCCCTTGACGGCGTGGGCACCATCGATGGTGATCTCATTGTCAACAACAACTCTGCCATTACGTCCCTCAGCGCTGACAGCCTGACGGAGATCACTGGCAAGTTCAACCTGGACACTGTTCAGGTCCTGAGCACCGTCAACTTCCCCAAGCTGAAGAAGGTCGACTCCATCGTCTGGAATGCTCTGCCAAACCTCCAGACCCCAACCTTCAATGGTCCCATCACCCAGGTCGGAACCTTGGACATCCAGAACACTCAGCTCCAGTCGCTCGAGGGAATCAACCTTGAGACTGTTGACAAGGTGACCATTGCCAACAACCGCTACATCAGCGACATCTCCATGCAGCTCGGCAACGTCTCTACCTCGCTCATCTTGGAGGCCAACAACCCTGAGGTCAATGTCACCTTCCCCAATCTGATCTGGGCCTTCAACCTGACCTTCCGCAACTGCTCGTCCGTCTCCCTTCCTTCCCTCGAGACGCTCAACGGCTCCATGGGTTTCTACGGCAACATCTTCGAGAGCTTCATCGCCCCGAACCTCACCAAGGTCGGCGGTGCTCTTGCGTTCGTCTCGAACGCGGAGGTGACCAACATTTCCCTCCCTCTGCTCACTGAGGTCACCGGCACCGTGCAAATCGCCAACAACACCAAGCTTAGCGGGATCGACGGCGTTCCTCAGCTAAAGACCATCGGTGGCGCTCTTGACTTCAGCGGCAACTTCTCCAAGTAAGCTCATCCAATCTCCTTCAACTGGCAAATACTGATCCATTCCAGGCTCGAGATCCCTGCTCTCAACGATGTCAAGGGTGCTTTCAACGTGCAGTCGACTGGTGATGTCCAGCAGACGTGCGACTCCGACTTCAAGCCTCTCAAGGACAAGGGCAAGATCCAGGGCAAGTACTTCTGCCAAGGCAGTGTCGCCAACCCCGGTGGTGAGGGCACTACGCCAGTCGCTACTGGAGCTGGAGCCAAGAAGACCGGCGCCGCATCCAGCCTCAACGTTGACGCCAACGCTCTGGGACTGATCGGTCTGGCTGCTGCCTTCTTGTTGTGAACGAATCAGGACGCTGGCGTTTTCCCCATAATTGCATAGACTAATAATCCGACAATTTCTTTTCCTGATAGCATGGTGGCATCTAGCTTCCGAGCGCCCTGGACGGTCGGGATGTGCTCGATGAGGACTGAAGGCAATCTGGCGAGGAGGGTAATTGTCCAGCATGCGTCACTTGTATGTATCAATTGGCTATGACGATCGAAGTTTAGCGGACTCTTAATATGTGGCACAACCGTGGCTTTCTCTCAAAAGTCTTTCCGCACGGTTTTGGTTGACGGCGGGCTTAAGGCGACTGGCATTTACGGTGTTGTGCTCTGGCTCACTCTTTTCACTTCCATGTCCATAGGTACGTCTCTCCATTATGTATGCTAAGCGAAAATGCATTTCTTGGTCGAAAACAAGTGCTCCATAGTCAGCCCTTTGCTCAGTTTCCACGAGCAACTGTATTGTTCACCTTCGTGCCTTCCTTGCTTCTCAAGTCACATGTTGTCCCCCGGTCAACCCCACATCAACAATTGCACTGCACTGCACCCACCCACACTCGACAAGGATGAGCGTGCGCAAGGCGGGCGGGGAAGAGGAAGTGCGTCCTTTAGCTTCGTGCAACCTAATGGTTTGTGACGTCCAAGGTTGGCGTAGCAAGGATCTCTCCTAGTAGCGCCATGCATATGGCCCGCAGTCTCGCTATTTGCAAAGCTCCCGCCTGCTGTCTTCCAAAAGCAGTGGCTTCCTGAGCCTCGTTGTCGCAAATGGCCTTGTGCAGCGATGTGTCGACCGCGAGCCTGGTAGAGAGCATACCGTCCCAGGTTTTACTCTCGATCCCGTCGATCAGCCACAAATCCTACCCTTGTTACCAATCGAGCGAAAGCAGCAGGACAGCCGTCCCAATCCAAACCAAGCTTCTGTGTTGAGAAGAGCGCCTCCAGTCAGCTGCATGGGCACGTTCTAAAGGCTTAACGACGTTGCTCGACCGCGACTACACCTGCCGTCCGCTCTTCGCTCAACGTGCCTTGGGGCCGTCGTCGGCAGCAACGCTCAGGCGGTGTAGAGAATCATCGACGACCTTGCCTTTGCTTGGACAATGAGGGCAGGCATCGGAGAGAGCACTGTGAGCTCTGCATGGGAGACCCTGGTCGGGCCGCTTATAGGCTCGTCGCAGTTCAGACTGCGAATGTAAGGGTTGGGTGCCAAAACGCCATCTCCCCACATGAGTAGCACAGGTCATTCTACTCTTGGAGCTACCTTGTGAGCTCCTGTGAGCTGTCTGAGAACCTGAGTGTGGGGGAGGAAGAGTACAAGCTGGCTGCAATGCCTGGCCAGTTACCCGCATCCGCGAGCTTTCTTCCACGTCCAGCGTTTGCTGCATGGGAGCAATGGCCTCCTCTCAGAGACATAAAAGGCGTCTTCCTTCTGCTTTGACTTCTTGAATTTTATTGCTACCATCTTCACCACCGTTTTGCTTTGGGGCTGCCTTCTGTTTTCAATAGTTATCTCGCATTCGTTCACCACGCTTCATCAAGTTTCCACTTAATTTACAATGGAGCAGTTGCCTCACATCTCGACTCTTGTTTCTCGAGTCAAGCAAGAAGAGGACCAGCAGTGGGTTACGCCAATGCCTTTCCTGCCCAGACAAAGACTAAACTACGAAGATCCCCTTCATCTCAGATACTCCCACCGCTCTGCAGCCTTGGCCTTCTCGGGCTTCAGGATTCGGGGCGTCGTCATTATTCCACGTCTGAATCTTCGCTATCGGGAATCTCGACACCTGCTGGCTCACCTGTGAGCACAGCTTGCGACTTCAAAGACACGCACCATCACCTTGTCACAAAGACAAGCCAGGGTCATAACCGCTATGAACCATATCGAACTTCCCATTCACCGGTCAAGACATCGAAGAAATGGAAGACATCGATGATGCCGAAGCGATGCCGAAGGTCCACATCGGCCTCATCGTCTAGTTCTGGTCTTAATCTCGATTCAAAAGAGCTGGAGAAGAAGAGAGCCAAAGCAGTGGCCAAAGCAGCGCGGGAGCAAGGCTCTCGGAGCTCATTGGGTGCAAAAATGGTGCGTCTTCAAGACGCAATTCTCCATGTCCGGGGAGCTATTCCCGAGTACTTTACGGCACTCAAGAGAAACAATGCCCAGAATTCTGGCCTCGATTGGAAGAAGGAGGGCGTCATCGATGGCGCGACAGAAACCATATACGCTTTGGCGAAGGATAACGAGGAGCTGAAAGATGAGCTCAGACGAGTCTATGCTCAACTTGAGAGGTTGCAGCTCAGCAACAGCCCGGGACCTCGACTGTGAGTGCTGCAGCGCTACTTCGATGGGCCTTTGATCATTAATGGTATTGGTGGTTGGTTGTATTTGGCGGATGTTGGTACGGGGATGGCCTGCTTCATGATTGATGTTGTCTGTTTGTTGCCTTCAGCGCATTGGGGATGCCATCTGGATACATTTCTGCACACGCATACTCATGGTGGTAACTCTCCCTTCTGTCATTCCTGCTACAAAAGTTCGTTTCGGCTTACTATATCTGGTATAAGTTTGCAGGTGTTAGACGGCTGTTTTGTATGTTTCTACGCCAGGGTGCGCATATTCTTCTCTTTGCACCCTTCTCTCACAGTTGTCTCTTCTGATATCAACTTGCGAGGAGGGCTTCGTTCGATGATGTTCTTTCCTTGGTCCACGTAACGACCTCAACGTTTCAGCTTATACCTTAATCTAGTAGTGGTATGTATCAAGGAGGAGCAGAATGCAATGTACTCTGCACAATTCAGCTTCAGCTCATTTTGGCACTCAAAGGGTAACATGGCCGTTGAACGTAGCGTAGTGTGCGTACTTCGACAGCAACAATACCGAATCAGAATCAATTCAACCACCTGCATGGAGATCACACACCTTGGGTCACACCGATCAGTGCCACCCCACCCTTCTCAAAAAGTCTCCGGCTGGAAAACTCAGAAGCTGGAGGGCAGAGAGCAGAGGCGACATGGCAACCGACTCTGGAGTACGAGCTCACCGATCAACTCCAAGCATGGGATGAGATAGTGTCTGGGCATCACGCACGGGCCACGATGTTGATCTTTGAATGGCGGGAACTGATTGGGCTGGAATGACGGATGTGAACTGGGTCTGCGGGAGAAGGGGATCCCTGGACTGAGCGTTCGTTCTTCGGGCATCATGCAGACTTTGTGCCGTATTCGACCCTTGTCCGCTTGGCACTCGTTCTACCACACTCCAACCCCGATTTTCATGAAAACGACTCTCTCGGCGCTGAACAACGCCTTTTCGCTGTTTTTCTTGCTCGGAACCGCTCTTATCACCCCACTTACCCCCTAGTCCAGCTAAGCACGTCGAGATGTCGGCCTATGGGCGTCTTCCCCGCTGAGACGAGGCTTGCAGAGGCTTGGAAGCAAACAAAAGAGACGGATGCACGCAGATATTAGCAACGGAGAGTGACATGGAGCACACATCTCTGCTTCAAAATTCGTTCGACTTGGCCTGTTCGTTTGCTAACAAGCTAGCTCATAGTTTCCTTGTCTGGGACAACATTCGAAGCAGACCATTCAGATACGGACGCCTGCCGCAAAAGGCTTTACACAAGTGGCATACCTGGGTTTACTGAATATCGGATGCAGCACGAACCTAACCAACAACCCGCATGTAACAGAAACGGCAGCGGAAAATGCGGGTTAACGGCAGCTAGGGAACGTGGCAGGTCTCACCTTCAAGTTCCCAGTCGAGGTTTGAATGGCTCTTGCTGCTTCCATCAAGGGAGGCGACTTGCATTAGGTCCTTAGCTGCTAGGCGCCCACCCGACACTAAACTTTGCTTCAGGACGGAACGGAGCTGAACGTACTGCCATTGAGCTCTCACCGTGACGAGCTCTCACACTAGGATGTACGTTGCCGCCTCCTCTCTATAACGGCAAATCCCATTTTTCATCAAGAGAGCTGGCTTTTCCTGCTATTCAATTAGTTCTGCACCACTCCAACTGGCAAGGCGATTCTACCTTGCCTTGTACTAGTAACCTTTGTTTTGCGCCTGCGTGGGGGAGTATGCCGCAGATCAATTCTCAGTCAATATCAACAAGCACCTTCCTTGCTGTATCTGTGCACATTTTCAGTGGAGGTGCATATGCGTCTAGCCTTCAATCTCGAATCATTGTGCCAAAGTTAGCGGTGATACGACATGTCACTGACAGAGAGTAGAAGAGCCTACTCCGGCCGAAGTGACCCTCTAGGCATAGGCACATTCCATAGCTGCAGTGCGAGTCAGGCGATCAAAATCTCAGGTGTGGTGCAAAACCAGAAACGCGGAGCTTCAAGTGCAAGGTATGTGTGACTTCGGAACCGCAGCCGGCGACATGAGTTGTTCAACATTCGAGGTCCTCTATCTAGAGAACTGAAGCGTCCCGGTTTGAGCACGCTTCCTGTTAGCTCTACTCAAACCGGTGGGCAGCTTGGTATGCTCCGTGCTACTTAAAGACTAGAAGGTGACCTCTTCCGTCGCTCTCGGAATCGTCCTGCCGTCTAACCGCATGTGCTGATTCGAACTCAGTCTCCTGCTACCTCACCATGGCAAGATTCCTATCCAGAATCTCCGTGAATACGAATGTGCATTACAAAATAGACCCTAAAATGATAGATGTGATAAGCCCCAAAATGTTGTCGCAGATGTCATATGAGGTGCTTGTATGTGAACGTGACTCTTCTTCCTTTCTATTGAGCTCGTCCATCTGAGCTATCGCAATAGCAATGGCTAACTGTGGCTGAAGCGAGGGCTAGCGGATTGCCGCTTCCAGATTTCTCGAGTGCTTGGTTTACGCGCGGTAGGAACGTGCTCACAGGGCATCGTGGACGCTCTGACCTCGAAAACGCGAGGAAGATATGTGAAGGATTAGTACAGGAAGTAATCCCGTCTATCTATACTAATTTGCCGCGCGGATTCAGTCCACATCGTGCGGATCGTCTCTCAAGTGTCGTAATCACGACTGGCGGCCTGGCCAATGACGCGTGAGCAGGGTAGTTAGCGCCACGATCTCTACTATTGCTTCCGAGCTCCTTTCGAACAGTTCTTTGGACTTGCTCCCCCTTCCGCTCTTTTGAATCGAAATAATTTCACTCCGCGCATCACGTTCGCACGCAGCACGCAGTCACTCCGGCTTGGCACTCACGGTCAGCTCTGTGAGGAAAGTGTGAACGACTCGCGCCGCCGTCGCAACATAGCTTCCGTACCCGATTAGCTCCCCACGGCTCCTCCCTCACCACCAAGCTGGCCTCCACACCGTTATCACCACCTTTGCACACGCAGCGGGAGAGGAGCAACACCCTTGGCATCCGGGCAAGAAGTTCAAGCATCAGATCTGCGCTGAGGGAAGGGGACGAGAAGGACGCCGTGGGCGCTCCGACTTTCAGTATGCTGGCCGGCAAAGGCTACTCGTGGAAGGCTGCCCGATCAAGACTCCCCCCGACACGGGCTTTCTGGCACATACTACGGAACACGCGCTTCCTGATATCCATTGGCCTTGTCTCGGTCATTATACTGCTATGGCGGTCCATGGGTTCGGCGGCGGGGGAAATGCAAAGGTATGGCACTTTCGCACAAACTCAGGATCGGGAAGGACATAAGATAGATTGCATCGCACACTGGAAGTTGCGCCCGCATGATATCGGTGACTGATAGAATTATCTTAGATTCTACTGCTTTGGACCCTCGAAACCACCGATGCAAATGACACAAAACGAGAACGCGGAGTGGCATGCGCATATGTCGACTCCTGTAATATTCAACCATCACAAGCCGGTCGAGGTCAATGCGAGCGTCCAACATGTCAATCTCAACGAGATCACTTCCACTCCCCAATCCGCGTATAACAAAGAGCGAGTCCTGCTGCTCACCCCTCTCCGCGATGCAGCACCCTACCTTGCGAAACACTTCGATCTCATCACGGAGCTCAAGTACCCGCACGATCTGATAGACCTTGCCTTCCTCGTTGGCGACTCGACAGACGACACCATGGCTTTTCTGGGAAGGGAGCTGGATCGTATCCAGGGGACCGCCGCGGCTTTTCGCTCGGTCACAATAGTCGAGAAGGACTTTGGAGTCACGCACGGGCAGAATGTTGAGGACAGACATGGCTTTGCAGCTCAAGGCCCGCGCCGCAAGGCCATGGGCAGGGCGAGAAACTATCTACTCTCTGCGGCACTGAAACCCGAACACAGTTGGGTGTACTGGAGGGATGTCGATATCGTCGACAGTCCTGATGAGATTATCGAAGATTTCACGGCGCATGATGTCGATATTCTAGTACCGAGTAAGTCATGCAAACATGTCAGTATCATATGTGTAACTAATATGCGTCATAGACATCTGGTTTCACAGGTACAAGGAGAAGGATGGGGAGAAGGTCGACATCGAAGGAAGATGTAAGCTCGCCTTCTAGTCTCCGCAAAACGGCTACTAACGGGTACCAGTCGATTACAACTCGTGGCAGGAGTCTCCCCAGGGCCTCAAGCTCGCGGCATCCCTTAATAAGGACGTCGTCCTCGCCGAAGGCTACAAGGAGTATAAGACCGATCGCACGTACATGGCGAAAATGGGCCACTGGACTAAAGACAAGGACGAGAGAATCCCGCTCGACGGTATTGGCGGCGTGAACATCATGGTGAAAGCCGACGTTCATCGCTCCGGCATCAACTTTCCCTGCTACGCTTTTGAGAACCAGGCTGAAACCGAAGGCTTCGCAAAGATGGCTAAGCGCGCTGGATACGGCGTCTACGGCCTTCCCAACTACGTTGTCTGGCATATCGACACCGATGAGAAGCCGGGCAATGCGTGAACGATAAGACGAAAGGTGCGGATCGATTCTGGCGTTTATGTGGATATACAGCGGCGGTGCAGCGTACGATAAGGCATTGAAGGGCTCCATGAGATATCTCGTATGGCATCTGCTGGCGGCCGGAAAGGCATGCATGACCAGCACATTCTGTTTTCGCGACCGTCATACCACGGTTGCAATCATGTTTCTGGGCGGAGCGACAATTTCTTCAAGCGCTCACCATTGAGTAAGTAATGGCCTCGATGTATCATACCCATATCCATTTGAATGATAGTGTTCCAGAATTTTCTTAAGGATAGCTCTATGCAAAGCCATGTGATGCTAGAACGCGTGTGAGGTTCTTCTACTCCACAAGCGCAAAAGTTGTCGGTGACGTCGTTGCGTTTCCCGCGGGCGAACGATTGAACGCAACCGTGGGCGACGTTCACGAAACTGTATATGCCTCAGTCCAAGGCAATTGATAATTCCAGGTTCCAGAGAGCCTCAAGCAGAGCGACAAATTCTCATAAAATCATCCATCAATAGCAGGTGCTCGACTGCTCCTTCCCTATTTCCTTGTTGGCTCCGGTTTTCGGCGGCTTTTGGTCCCGCACCTCAGGCGCGCATCAACTTTTTTCTCACGCACGCGTGCAAGTCCGTGGTGGAGCCACCCCAAGTATTCCTCCATAAGTCTCCACAGAAGCCCAGACTATCAGGAACCCACAACTAGTCTCGCGGGCAGTACCCAGCGCCCACGGAGAAATTGACTATACAGTGCGAACGCAATTGCGTGCTACAGTAGGGTAAGTACACAGACCCTATGGTTACAAGTGGCTTTCCACCTCTTCATAATTGTTTCGAGCAATTCTTTCCATTCCTGCCCCGCATCACTTCCTGGAAGCAGGTCAGCAAGCAAGATCGCGATAGCTAGAGCAATGTATGAGGTGGTGAAGCGCTTTGGAGACACAATGCGATATAGCAACTAACACCCTACGCAGCACCATGTCAGCCAACGACACGTATCAGGATCCCCTGAACTCGCGCTACTCTAGCGCTGAGATGAAGTACCTGTTTTCTCCACGGAATCGATTCAGCACTTGGCGACAACTCTGGATCTGGCTGGCAGAGAGCGAGAAAGAGCTGGGACTCGACATCACTGACGATGCTATTAAGCAGATGAAGGATCACCAGGTGATCCAGGACGATGAGTTCAAGGTTGCTGCTGAAGAGGAGAAGAAGAGGAGGCACGATGTTATGGCGCATGTGCACGCATTCGGCCTTGTGGCACCGGCTGCTAGTGGCATCATTCATTGGGGAGCTACGAGCTGTTACTGTACGGACAACGCCGATCTGATCTTCTTAAGGGACGGCCTCGACATTCTGCTGCCCAAGCTTGCCACGGTCATCGAAAAGCTCTCTGCGTTTGCCAAGGAGTACAAGAGCTTGCCGGCACTGGCATACACACATCTACAGCCAGCTCAGCTAACGACTGTGGGCAAGCGAGCTTGTCTGTGGATTCAAGATCTGCTCAAAGATCTGAAGAACCTGGAGCGAGCCCGGGAAGACCTCAGGTGCGTAATTTTTCCTCTGCTCCGTCCATTGGAAGCGTCGCGCCTATCGAGAATTCGCCTTTTGGAGCGGTGTTCCACTAGTTGAAGCGCTTTTAAGACACATTACAAAGCTACAATGGTACTGACAGCAGCAGGTTCCGCGGCGTGAAAGGCACGACAGGCACCCAAGCCTCCTTTCTCCAGATATTTAATGGTGACCACGCCAAAGTGGAACATCTGGATGAGCTTGTAACGAAGAAGGCTGGCTTTGGGTCCGCCTTCATCATTTCGAGTCAGACTTACACGCGGAAGATCGATGTGGACGTCCTCAATGCTTTGGCATCGTTTGGGTCCACTTGTGAGCACATCGGCCAAGCAATACGCCTGCTGGCGTCCTTCAAGGAGTTGGAGGAGCCGTTCGAGTCAACACAGATCGGCTCCTCAGCCATGGCCTACAAGCGTAACCCTATGCGCAGCGAACGCCTCTGCTCACTAGGTCGCAAGCTTCGTAATCTCAACGCCGACGCGTCAGCAACCTACGCAGCTCAGTGGATGGAGCGTACCTTGGACGATAGTGCTATCCGGCGTATGGCCCTGCCGCAGTCCTTCCTATGCGCCGACGCTTCTCTGATCCTCCTTAACAACATCGCATCAGGCATGGTCGTGTACCCAGCCATCATCAAGAAACGCATCGATGCTGAGCTCCCGTTCATGGCCACCGAGAACATCATCATGGCCCTCGTCAAGAAGGGAGTATCGCGCCAGGACGCTCATGAGGAGATTCGGGTTCTTAGCCATGAAGCTGGAGCAGTCGTCAAGCAACAGGGCAAGGATAACGATTTGATCGAAAGAATCAAGAACACGAAGTTCTTCAGCCCCATTATTCCAGAACTAGAAGACTTGCTTAGGCCTGAAACGTTCATCGGCAGGTGCCCTGAGCAGGTTGATAGCTTTTACCAGAAAGAGGTCGCTGTGGCGTTGAAGAAGTACGTCGAGGCGGGCAGCTTGAAGCTACAGGAAGCTGCAGAGCTAAACGTGTAGCCGGCATTGTGAAGTGGAAGCAGGTCGAGAGGTAATATATGGTCAGTTAGAGCATTTCATAATACGCTGAAGCGCTCTCAGTACGCTATCCAGCCGGAGACCTAGAGCGAACATGGTAGCAGGCGATTGAGCTCAAGCAAAATCGGCGTGTATGCGTAGCATGGATAATGATTGACCGGTAGTAGCAATGATTGTCTACAATGAAAGCTATGAATTTCCATCCTCTTCAGTAGTGATTCTGGACCGGGTAAGAGCTCCACGACTAGTCTGGTCTTAGTACTCATCGGGTGAAAGAGCTTTGCCTTTCACGGAAGACATTTCTCCTTCACGACTACACTGTCACTGTACAATCACACAGGCAACGACACTGTACAGGTCCAGGTAGTGCTTTCGTCTCACGTGAATTCGTACCACGGTCGCGGCTGCCTTCAGTCCTGAGCTCCAGCCACTAACCGAGCTCCCCGCTACTGCTACCTACCATATGTCTCTAGCGGACAATCGTTCCTTTTCTCCTACACAACACTTACATCTGAACTCACTCATTTTACTCAACTGCACTCACGTCTATATCGTCAAGTCCCCTCCGATTCGCAATGGCTCGCAAAAAAGCTATCGTCGCTGTCGCTGAAGCTGAGCAAGAGGTGCCTGAGGTCGCGCCACGTCGCTCAGGACGTAAGCGCATGGAAATCTCCTACAAGGAGCCGAAAGAGACGGAAATCGAATGGGTTGAGCCGCCGACGAAGAAGTCCAAGAAGGTCGAGAAGGTGACTAAAAAGGTCAAGGCGACTGTCGTTTCGAGCGACGATGCAGCAGACGGCAACGACAAAGAGATGGAAGACGATGAAGTCGAGATCACTTCCGTCGTGACCAAGAAGAAGGCCGAGAAGAAGAAGCCTGCCCCCAAGCCAGCGCCAAAACTAAAAAGCCGCAAGAAAGCTAGCGGTATTCAGTATGATGAGGACGGGAATGAGGTTCGTCAGCGAGAGTAAGTTCACCACGAAACATGTAAACATGCCGCGGCTGGGTTGGTTTAACTTAAGAATTGCAGCTACGAGGACACACCATCGACGAAGTTTCTTGCAGCGAAGGACCGAGCGGAAACTCAAGCTATTCACTTTGTTGATAGAGAGCGATGCGACACAGAGATTAGCCCCGAGGAAAAGTTCACAATTTCCGGCACTTCTGGCAGCAACTACACTGTGCACATCAAGCATATCCCAAAGTGTAACTGCATGGACTCCATCATGCGCGGTAGACAATATCATTGCAAGCACATCATCTATGTAAGTTGACAACAAATCCAGCGGGCTTCGTATGGTCCACTAAACTTCATAGGTGTACGTCAACGTGCTACGCGTTCGAGATGACCTTGCATACCAGATGGCGCTTACCAGCGATGAGCTGAACGAGATCTTCAACAGCGCTCCTGCCGCCCCGACAGATCGTGTCATCATCCAAATCGAGGACGATCCAAATCGCAAGCCAATCGAGGGCGAGTGTCCTATCTGCTACATGGAGTTCGAGCCGGAGAAGGAGCGCATCACCTATTGCAAGAACTCTTGCGGCAATAACGTCCACACCGAGTGCATAAACATTTGGATTCAGACCAAGCAACGGGAGCACAAGACTGCAACTTGTCCGTACTGCCGCGAGCGCTGGGTTTCTGGCTGAGACTCTCCTCTTCCACTGGTGCTGGGGTCACATACTACGACAAGAGCTATCGGCAATGTCGTGTCCTCATCAAGATAATCCCAACATACCCACATCATGAGCTCCTTTGTCACCGAGCCATATATCATCTTCAGTACCCGTTTTCGAGAGAACGCTGGCGACATTCCCAAATTTTTCTCCGAGCCCGACGACTTGCTTCCCTGTCCCGTGTCAGAATCTTCTCTTTCCCGTTCAATTGCATTATCCTGATCATCAAAGGCGTTCGAGAGCTACTCTGCGGCGAATGTGGAACATATACCCTGGGTATCAGCTACGACTCACGATCTCTACATAATTCGTCTCACAGTGGACGGAGACGGGATGAGTAGAGAAAATATAACTTCTATGGCTTTTATCAGCATGTAGCTCAGTATCAAATCATTGATTAATGCTTGTTGCATTGAGCAGTGATGAGTGCCAGAATTTCGTTACAATGCGTTCACATTATAACCCCACCACTTCCAGCTCACCTTAATCGAGCTCTACTGTCTCTTGCACTCAGTCAGATAATGCTACAGATCCAGTCTCGTGAGCATCTTTCGAAGCAGACATGTTGCGAATGAGTCGTCCAGGATACCACCGCCGTTTGCAGTTGACTAAGTTACCCAGCAAGCTTGAGGATCCCCATATGTATGATCAAGGTCTTGGCTGATCATGGATTCGCGACAGCTCAAACATCGAGTACACTAATCTCTGTCTGCAGGCCCATCCACCCTGTTACATTCCAGTGACACATTTGTGGGGTATGTGGGGAGTGCCCCTCTAGTTTCCCACACATACTTTATCCGAGTCTTGCTCCGGCAATATGCCTCCGATGGCTTTCTATTCCAGTTTCTATCGTTCCTTATATCCACAGCCAGGAACTATATTTCTGATTAAGCTCCTCAGTTCATGCAGGAACAGCACATGGCGGACATGGATGCATCTGCGACTAAGGCGTTGAGTCTTCAGGAACAGGATCTTAGGGGCAAGGTTGCGCTGGTGACGTATGTTTTTTGTGTTTCCTAGATTTGAGATTCTGTATTTGTTCTGAGCTGTGGTGCTCAGTGAGATATTAAAATTTTTTTTTGAGACAAGGGGAGTGGGGACTTGGAGATCTTAAACTCCATGATACAACCGAGAACACACTCAAGACCACAGAGGGTGCCCCTACGAAATCCACCCATAGAGGCTGATCTTAAATTTCATTTCCATTCACTAACAATGCTAACACAGAGGAGCAACAAAAGGCATCGGCCGCGCCATATGTCTCGAGCTCGCAACCCGCGGCGCCTCCATCCTCGGCACATACTCATCCCCAGAATCAGCTCACCTCTTCGACACCCTATCTCACAATGTTCTCTCGCTCTACACAACCTCTAATTCCCAACATGATCCCCACCCTTCTGCGCCAAAGCTTGTAGGCGTGGCGGCAGATATTACTTCTCCGGACGCCCCGTCTATTGTCCAGAAAGCCGTGCTAGAGCACTTCTCGGGCAATCGTGAAGGTGATCTGCCAGGCGCTTTGGACATTCTGGTCTTCAATGCCGCGGTAATGGGTCTAGGGAAGATGGGTGAAGGCGCTGTTACGAGGGATTTTGTGAGCAGTGCTTTGGCGGGGAACGTCCAGTTCCCGGTAATGCTAATGGAGTTGCTGGTCGCTGGGAAGAATTTCAGGAGGAACAGTAGAGTTGTAGCTGTTAGTAGTGAGGGTGTTAGGGCGAGGAGACCTGATGGAGGGTAAGTAACTTTAAACAATCAAGCGTGGTCGGTTCAAAGAAGAAACCTGCTGATGGAGTATATCCAGTGCCGTATATGCAGCCACCAAAGCTGCACTGGAATGCTTGATGAGGTATTGCTCTCTTAATTTTGCCTCACCCGTCGGAGCTGACAACAATATAGGAAATGGGCGGACGAACTCGGTAATCGTCCAGGAATGGAAGGGACAACGTTCAATTCAGTGAGCGTGGGCTTCACCAAGACAGAAGCGTATAGCAGGATTCCAGAGGGTATACGAGAGCAACTCACAGTTGCTGATGCTGCCGAAGTAGCCGTTGGTAATCGAATAGGAGAAGTTGAGGACATCGCGGGTGTCGTTGGCCTGATTGTTAGTGAAAAAGCTGGGGTAAGTGGATATTAATGAGCGATGTATTCTCTATTGCTAACTGAAATATACAGTGGATTAGCGGGAGCGTTGTTGATGCTTCTGGAGGGAAAGCCAAAATCATATAAGGTGCAGGTTGTGTATTTGAAGTGTTATTGGAGTTGGAAGAATATCGGTAGTCAAGTTCAAATGAGAGGGCACAGGGAATGAAACAGATAAAGAGGAATGTTGTATCTTGACGCGCGGCACTTTCCGCACGTGGATGCAATGTAGATGATAAATGGCGTCTGTTCATTAGATGACTTTGCGTTCCGAGCCACGGCTGTAACCGGGCAAATATTCGACACCAGCTCCCATCGTCCGATCTCATGTTCGCGTCTCGGTAGCAATTGTTCCGTTTCGACGACCATTCTAGCTTTTCTAGTATCGAGCCAGATCGGCAGAGCTTCGCATACGAGGTAGGAAATGGGTCTCAAACGAGTTCCTGCCATGAGTTGGTCAGTTGGAAAAGATCGATTTGAAGAGACCATGTGGTTACAATCTTACAAGTCGTCTGAATAAGCTCAATAGCCACGTTGTAGAGGCTCCTTGGAGATCTGCAAGTCAAAGCAGAGCAAACCGGGTACGAACACATTTTGTGCCCTATGAACCTGAATCGGAACCGGGGCTCCACACTCCGGCATCGGCAATCGAGATGGATGGTCAACACTCGAATGTTGCTTTGAGTACTTCATTTTCGGCAAGCTATTGCGGTAGACCGAGCAAAGATAATTCCTGCTTCAATGGTGGAAACGTCCGATGTAGCGGAGGAAGAGACCCGTTCGACCTCAGTATTGATGAAGCCATATGCCCTCGCAATTCCTAGCGGCGTGTCGAGATGAAATGACGTGGCCGGACATTGATGCCTGTCGCAAGTATTCTATCTCGATTATCTGACCCGATACCGAGAGGATTGTCGAATTGAAGTACTCAGTTGGCTGCGATACTCGGTGGAACGGCTTCGACGAGTACTTCTGGCGGTTCGTGAGCTAGATAACGTGCATATATCGCCTCGTGGCTCGCTGCCGGTTAAAGCTGAATAGGCGGATAATTGTGCAGACTATTCTGAGGCTGGGGCATCGTAGTGTTTCAGAGTAGACCCGTCGTCAGTGAGAAGGTGTGGAAGAGAAGACGCTGAAGAGGGGCTAGAATCATCCTTTCTTGGCGAGTGAGCAGCCTAGTCTCCCATACCGTGTCTACGCATAAAAGATTAGACGTCCTGCCAAAAGCAAAAGGTGTAAATAGCTCTTCTCGGAGGAGTTCCGTGGAGGTATCCTTTAAGCCAGATTGAACTCGGTTGTACAGAGGAGGCCCTCCGTGCGTACCACTACAGGCTGTTCCACCGAGGCAGCATTGCGTGCAACTGCCACTGGTTTGTCAACTTATCTGTTTCGCGGCGTTCTCGTGCTGAGATGCTACTTCCTGCGATGAGATTGCGCCACTTGAAGCTCGCTCCTCGGCAGCATCGTACCATTGCTGGGCACGATGCTGTGTTGTCGCAATGTCCACCAATCCAGGGACTGTCTCGCTGCTGTGTCCCAGCTACCGGTCAGCAATATGGCGATACCGTCGCCTTCGGTGGTTGAATTATGCTTGGCGCAGGAATACATTGCTCAATACCAAATGGGCTGATTGGTGCGAAATTGCAAGCATTAGCGACCGTATGAGAGGGTCGACGGATAAATTGAAACCCTCGTAGCCGGCGGTCGCGGCTTAGTCCCGTCCTGCCCGCATGCGCGCAACTGCCCGAGATGCGTGCCCCTAGTGGCCTCTGGAACGGCATATTCAGAGTCCAGCCATACGACGCTGCCAGTAGAAGAGAAGAGCGCGCGGATTTTACGGAACCTCGAGGCTTCCGTATGGGCAGGACATGGTGCTACCTCGCTATCAGCCCTCAAACGCACGTCGATCAAGCCCTCGTCCTCTTTTATACCTAACCCAGCGGACTGATCTGGCACCTCCTGCGCTGTAGGTAGTCCAGCAGAATTATTCCAGATACCGCCCCACAAGACCCAGTCCGCTCTCAATCTTACGGAGATGGTAGCGACGGCCCTGGACGCCTGCCAGTTGAATACCTCCCGTCGCATCCTCGCCGAGATCCAGCTCCGCATCAACGGCTTCAACGTCTACGGCTAGGACGGGCGCCCCTCTGCGCACAAATTCTCCTCTTGTCGTCCTTCTATGGCGACTATGATACAGGCAGAGCGCGTCGCTACCACCCGCCTCAAGGGCGAGAGCGTCATCGATGTCCGCGAAATCCCCAGCACCACCAAGCCGGCGCTGCTGATCATCCACGGCGATGAGGAAGAAGACATTGTGGGCATCTTCGCAGATGTCCTCGGACAGTCGTGGGAGCCGGCCGTGTCAGTGGACGAGGTGAGAGCGGGCCCGAAATCGACCATCTTTTCAATGCGACACACGGTAGTGGGAGCACAATTGGACAACTGGGACCGATCGAGGGTCGTTATAAATGCGCACTGCGTGGACGGCAGGCACCCGCGCGACGATGTCCGTGCCGAGCACTGCGACTTCGAGTATCTCTACACCAAACAACCCTTCTTCCAGCGAGACGTTGCGCGGTTCCTGGGCTTTGTCCTCGGACAGATCGACCCTCATCGAGACCTGGCGAGGAAAGCCCGGACCACGCTGATATCGACGACCTTTCCCGACGTACACGCCGCCTTACCAAATCTCGATATACTCTCGGTTGGTGCAGATGCGATAGAACTACGAGTGGATCTGCTAGAGGAGCCTCTGCCGGACGGCAGCTTCAATAAGATACCCAGTTTGAAGTATGTCGGGGAGCAACTAATGCTGTTGCGTCAGCGAACAGAGCTGCCCATTATCTACACAACAAGGTGCACGAGGGAGAACGGGCGATTTCCCATGGACGATCCAAACCTTTTTTACAAGTACCTCACACGGGCGATACAGTGGGGCTGCGAGTACATTGACGTGGAGCTATGGTTACCGGAAGATATAAGACGAGGCTTGGCGGAGAAGAAGGGCAACAGTAAGATCATATCTGCGTTCCACGACTTCTCGGGAACATTCAAATGGACAGCCCCAGAGACGCAGCAACTATTCGAGCACGGCGCAGTCTACGGCGATGTCGTCAAGATGTATGCGCTTGTTAGCTCGATGCAAGACAACTACGAGCTCGAATATTTCCGGTCGACGATCCAAACAAAGTATCCCTATCCTCCATTTTCAGGTCTCAACATGGGCCCCATGGGTCAACTGTCACGGACGCTTAACAAGATATTTACCCCGATAACGCATCCGCTTCTGCCCCTGATCGCGGCCCCTGGCCAATTAAGTGCAGCCGAGATTAACATCGCACTGCATAGTATGGGTCAGATGCCTAAACTGGACATTTACGGTATCGGTACCTATCGATCAACCTCCCAGGCCATGTTCTTCGAGAAGTGCTTCAATGAGCTGAGTCTCCCACATCAGTTTATGTTTGCTGAGAGGGCACCGAAAGCCTCAATCGAGAATATAATGCGACGCAACAGATTTGGAGGAGCATTTGTCAATCCCCCTCTTGCTTCGACTGCAGCATATCTTCCAGCTCTGTCGACTGCTGCGCGAACTATTGGCCAGGTCGACACGGTCCTTGTGAGGACGGAAGGCGGCCAACCCGCGTTCATAGGGGAGAATGCGTCTTGGAAAGGCATCAGGGCAACATTGAGCCGAGACTTTGTACCCTCGGCTTATAGTGGACGCGCTGCTTTGTTGTTAGCGAATGCAGAAGCCGACGCTTCTGCTTCCATATACGCATTGAAGAGTCTGGGAATTGGACCAATATATACTATTGGTTTTAAGACACACGGATCGCTTGCTGCCGACGTAGAACCGGTTCGTTCCGTCGATGATGTGAAGCGATTGGAGCAGCCGTTCGTTATCATCTCGGCGCTGCCTGCTGAGAAGTCGCTGCTCGTCGTGCCCTTACTAAACTATTACAGAGTGGACGGCAGGAACGGCAACAGCAACAGCAATGGACATGTACTTGGCAATAGCGGGCGACGGTCAGCAGGCAAGGTCTTTGTCGACCTAGCAAGCGGCCCTCGCAAAGCAGACCCGCTGACAATTGCTACATCAGCAGGCTGGACGGCGTACGGGATCGCGGACGTCTCTGCCTGGACAACCGTGGAGACGTTGAGGTTACTCGTTGGGCAGAACGTCTGCTACGACTTCGTGCGACTAGCGTCTGGGAGAGGGCTGTATTAAGAAACGCAGCAATACTCTGTATATTGACTCTTAAAAATTCTACTGGTGTAATTACGATTTGGGTGGCATGCGGCATTACAATGGCTCCCTACACATATTGCTGGTCCTGAATGAACGCCGTCTGCTTTACCTCAAACGCTCTGGTGCACACAACACCTCTTCTAATGATGATCAGGGATTCCGGGTGAGGAGTGCATGACGCCCGGTAGAGATTGTGCAACGGGCGCCCTCGTGGGCGCAAAAACCGGGCGCGAGTGATGCACTGCAGCAGCGCCCTGGCTGCGATTCGCCGCGGCCATCTGGCTACCCCAGATTTCAAGGTTCTAGCACACATCGTAGAAGGCGGATTCCGACGCGATACCCCAAGCGGCCGCCAGCGTGAGACGGGCGCAATCTATCTGGCCCGATGTGCAAATTGCTGCGACGGTCAGGATGGCCACAGCAGGGACAACTGGGTTCGCACAGCTTACCGAGGCTGCAGGACGGCGGGCTGCTGTCTGAGCGGCTTTGGTTCCATCATCAGTCGCCCGCTAGCAGTCCCTGGCCACACACACCCCTCGGCGTGATGTTCAGGTTCTGCTACGCTCTCCGCGTCCTGCTGGCTGAGGGCGGCGGCCATGCAACGTCGAGCTTCGGGTCAACGCTTCCCTCTGAACTGCCGCCCTGAGGTTGGTCGGCGCGATCATCACGCGGCCTGCCCCGGCGCCTGCCATTTCTCCTCACTGTGTGGAGGCACAACTGAATCGTATCGGAGCTCGACCTCCCGCAAATGCTCCAGCCCATGCCGTCTGTGAGCAGCACCCCGGTCGGTTCGTCCCCACTGCCTGTGCGGACGCCAGAGGCCTTAATTTGGACTCCATCTCACGCTGCTGCATTTCTTGCCTCTCTTGACGTCGGCGCGCCCTGTCAACCTTTGTAGCGTTCACCTGCCCTCTCGCTATGCGTCCTGACTCCCGTTCCACGCTCTCACAGTGTCCCACGAGTTGTTCGACGCATTGGAGTTGCCAATGTCAAGACCACAGATCGGCATCGACCGCCTGCCGACCCGGCGTGTCACCAACGAGCCGCGAGAATCGATGAACTGCAAGAGCTGCCGCAAGCGCAAGGTAACCGAGCTTCGAGTCCGCCGCACCGCCATGAATTGGAGCTGATGTGCCCTCAAGATCAAGTGCAATCGCACGCGCCCAAGCTGCGAAGCCTGTCAGGTGTTTGCATGTCCATGCATCTACGGTATGCCCGAGCACTTGCGCGCAATGGTCCATCTCGAACCCGTTCTCATGTTTCCCCACAGATGCTGTGCCCAAGAAGCGAGGGCCCAAGACAGATGTGCTCGAGGCCCTCCTCAAGCGCGTTGATGGCCTAGAGAAGCGGCTGCACACCGAGGGCAAGGAGGACTCTGCCACAGATACTGAGGCTGCTGTGATAGACACCAGCGACGAAGGCAAGCCGGCCTCCCGACCCTCTATCGAGATAAGTCCGAATTCCGCGACTTCTGCGAATCAGTTGATGTCACCAATTGAGCCAAGGTGTGTATAGAGGAAGTCCAGAGTGCGAATATGGGAGCATAGCTAATAGCTCGCCAGCCTGCAATCACCTAGCATCGTACCGGATCTCCTCCTGGACACCTACTTTGCCAGGATTCACGGCAAGCCCTATCACATTCTGGATGAAACGACTACAAGGCAACGCATGCAGGCCAATCAGCTTCCGGGATACTTAGCCTACGCTATATACGCAGTCAGCGCCAGGTAAGGATAGCATCACATGACCGGTACCGAAGCAATCAATCTAACATACCAAGATATGCACCCCATTTCGGCGGATACAATACTGCCGTGAGAGTAGGCCAAGAATATGCACGGCGCGCTCGGATGGAGCTTGATATTGATGAGCCCTCTATCGAGTCCCTGCAGGCGCTCCTGCTACTTTCCCAAGCGAGCTACCAAACAGGAAAGGGCAAGAAAACCTACATGCTACTCAGTACGTACTTCGCGTTTTCGGATATTTCTCATCGCTGACCTTAATAAGCTTCCGCGATCAGCATGGCAATTGCGCTCGATCTCCATCGCGAGCTGCCACTGGCTCTGAACGTGTCGCCCGGAGAACGAGAAGGTCGTCGGCGACTTTTCTGGTCCTGCTACCTCATGGATCGCTTCGCTGCCACAGGCTCGAAGAGACCCTCATTAATCGCGGATGAATCCATTGTACTTCGCTTACCATCATGGCAGCTACATCCAGGCGCCATGCTGCTCGAAGGAGACTATTTTCCCAATGGCTCTAACCTGCAGTACATGGCAGGCTCGGGTAAAGCTGGCCAAGGAAGCATGGGTATGCTGATAGGCATAGCCAAAATTCTAGGCATAACAAATCGGTACCTGGCAGCCGGAGGAGTCAAGGGTGACTCCCACTTCCCTTGGCATTCACTTTCCAACCTTTCTAAAATACGCCAAGAATTGGATATCTGGGCTTCCGAGACGCAGGATACTTTCACCTCAATTGAAGCTCTCTTCGGCCAACCTGACAGTACGATTTTGGTCCTCAGCAAGCTAGTCTATCATCTCATACATTGTCTCATCTATCGACCGTTTTTACCGGTAGACTTGGCCGAACTCTCGGGAACTTCGCAGCACCAATCATGGCAAATCGAAGCCACGAACATGTGCTTCCTCCACGCGAACGCGATAGCGGAACTGGTCGAGATAGGCAGAGCATCCTCCATCATCGATTGGCCTGCTTTTGTCGGTTACTGTGTCTGCACGGCCGGCACCATACACGTCCATGGAGCGCACTACCGTGGACGAGAAGGCGAGGTGTTTTCTGTCAGCCCGGAGTTCCTGTCCCGAGAGATGCACCAGTTGTCCGAGTTGCGCTTTATTTGGGCAGGTGTACAACATCAGCGCGAGACATTACAAACGATCTATGGCTGCCATAGTGAGCTTGTGAAGTCACTTGCAAGCAACCCAATGCGCTTCTCGCCAGTCTTTCAGCTTGAAGACTTCTTCGATCGTTACCCAGGACAGGTTTTTGACGGTGCTCATGTGACTTTCATGGATATCCAGGTTGAGACTGTCCATGAAAGGTAAGTAATTCCATACCAGGGTCGGTCACGTCGGCTAACATCTGTTTCAGTCTGTCTACCTACAACATTGAACAGCGCAACAACATGTACGTGAACACTGGCTTGGTAAGCTTAAACAGTTATCCGCAGCCGCACGTGCAGTCCGCAACTCAATATACCAACGGGCATCCCACGAAAAAACGACGATCAACAGCCGCCAGCTCACATAAGTCTGGAACTCAACTACAGATTCCTCCACCCCTACCAACACCCACATCAGCGACATTACCTCCTGGTACTGCAACAGCAGGACCATCCGTGCCCACGGTTACAACAGAGCAAAAACCACCGGACAACATAGTGCCATCGACATCGCTCCCACCATTTACGCCCCCACAAATGCCTTCGAACAACTTGTCTGCAACCCTTCCATTTTCGCCAAACTTTACATTCTCGCCACTCCCCCAAATCGCAAGTCTCGCGCCGACCCCAAAACCGCCGCAGGATCACGATAACGCACAATTCGACCCCATGCTCAGCATGCCTACACCATATGACCAACAGCCGACTCCTGGTGCAGCCAGCACATCTGGGACATCGGTACATACAGACCCAGATAAGGATCCGTTTCTAAGCTTGCTAGAACAGCTGGCAGAAAATGAGGTGTCGAGAGGAGGGCCTAGCGAATTGGACTTCTTCCTGAGCGGACCTAGCGGCTGATGGAAGGCTCTTTCACGCTCATGCGTAGAAATATTGTCAGCGTGCTCAAACAGCCCACGAAGATATATGGTTTGGTGATTTAATTAATGTAAATACTTGATACTTGGATACGGCCGGATTGGGATTGAACGCGGCGAGGCGCTTCTGACGTGAACACCAACTCTCCGCCTGGGACTACGCGTCGAGAGCACTGGATTGGGAAGGAATGGGACAGAGGGACTGGAATTTTGGAAAAGGTCGCAGGGCGGTCGATACGTCGCCGACGCATGTTATGATTATAAGCGTTCGAGCGTTGCTTATATGAGAATTGTACGATATCGAACCTACAAGATTTAACTGTGTATACGGTAACTTGCACAAAATGTCCATGCCCTGTCCTCTAATCGTACCTAGTAACTTAGCAGTCAAGACGCACACCGTGTGATCGTACGAAATAGGTATTATCCACGACCTGAAAGACAAATATTGGGCAGAGCGATCGACAAATTCGAACCAGTCCCTGTACCTGGCTCACGCAGGAAGCACCCCAGGTTTTGAATAATTATTGTATAGGGAAATAGATTGCTTTTGCAGCGGGCATCGGGCAGCGGGGCGCGAACGTTGAGCACGGGCAGCGGGGTCAACGAACATTGTATAACAAAATAGATAAATCTTTCAACGTCTCATGGTCTACCTTTAGCGCATCCTTCTTTCTATATGCTACAGCCATCTATTATTGCAGTCACATCCTGCCGCGCTTAGTACTCCTCGCGGCCGAGGGTGTCCCGAGAGCCCATGCAGTCCAGGAGGAGGTTACGGAAAATGTACTGCACGAGCAGCTGCGACGACATTCTACCGGTGGTGCTTCTAAGTCATGGTGACAAGCTCCTCAGCCGACACAGGGTGAATGGCCTGGTACACATGATGCGTTAGCACAGCACAGTACATGCCAAGTTTCGAGCTCGCATTCGGACCCGGTCTCGCTACTCGCTACGGTTCCCCGCAAAATGCAGGACAATCACAACGTTTATGCGGCGTTGCAAGGATGTGAACCCGGTGCCTAAAAAAAGGACCGAGGTCTTCCGTCGTACAAATCGTTGCGAGAGAGGAAATGATGGGCGGGTGTTAGGGTAAGAGGGGGAGGATTTTACGTACCACGCAGTTGTCAAAGTCCTGCTTTGTAGCGCCCATCTTGACTGCGACACCGAATCCCTGCAGGATTTCTGAGCTGGCGGTCCCGAGGATATGCAGGCCGACGACCTTCTCTTCTGGGCCGACGCAGATTATCTTATATGCAGTCGGTCCCTTATCTTCAGGGTCCATCATGGCGTAGTACATTGCCGTGAACTCCGTCTTGTATATCTTGATCTTATCACCGTACTTCTCTCGTGCTTCGGGCTCTGTCAAACCGATCGAGCCAATCTCTGGGTGTGCGAAGACAACGGAGGGAATGTTGCTGTAGTCAAGGTGCGCGTGGGGTTTGCCACCAAAGAGGCGATCTGAGAGACGGCGGCCGGCAGCAATGGCGACAGGTGTGAGCTCGAAACCACGATCGCATACGTCGCCGATAGCATAGATGTTGGAAAGGTTGGTGTTCTGATACTCGTCGGTCACGATATGGCTCTTGTCGTTCAGCTTGATGCCGAAGTCCTTGATGTGAAGGTCCTCGATCTCGGGCGAGCGGCCAACGGCGAAGAGAACAACTTCGACCTCGACTGTGCTCTGCTTCTTGCTTTCTGTTTCCTGATATGTCACGCGCTTGAGGCCGTTGCCAATATCCTCAACCTTAGTGATTTGCGAACCCTTGTGTAGCTTGACCCCCTGGCGCTCGTACTCTTTCGTGACCGTATCCTGGATCATTGGGTCGAACGACCGGAGGAGCTTTTGACCGCGAATGAAAAAGTGTGTCTCGGTGCCTAAAGCGTGGAGCATGCCTGACATCTCAACACCAATGTAGCCTGCACCGCTGGTCGCAACGCTCTTCGGCTGCGTCTCGAGATCGAAGAAGCCATCGCTGTCAATGCAGAGCTCCTTTCCTGGTATGTCAGGGATGGTGGGGCGACCGCCGGTTGCGATGAGGATATGCTTCGCCTTGAATCGCTGGGTCCCTCCCCCCTCCAAAGCAACTTCGACTTCGTCTTTGCCCACAAATTTTGCGCGACCCTTGATGTGGTCGATCTTGTCCTTGTTCAGATTGTTCTCGTAAATGCCGTTCAGCCTCTTGACATACGCGTCTCTCTTCTTCTTGAACAGCGGCCAGTCGAATGTTGGGGTGTCGTAGCCACCAAAGCCATATGCTTTCGCATCCTCGAATCCTTCCCTGAGCGCTGCCGCATTCCACGTAACTTTCTTAGGTACACATCCTACGTTCACGCAGGTACCACCCATGCGGTTCGACTCGATTGCGACGACCTTTGCGCCATACTTTGCTGCTCGGCGTGCAGATGCGATGCCTCCGCTGCCAATGCCTATGACAAGGTAGTCGTATTCCTTCGGCGTGGGGGCCATGGTGGGGCTCGAGGAAGAGAACTGGTGGGATAGCGCGGAGAGACGGGAGGCGGCCACTGTGACCCTGTGGGATGGTAAAAAGGTAGTAGAAGAGGCGGGTGCCGTGAAGAAAGTTCTTGGGGCGGTGAAAGCAAGACTTGGTGTCAGATACCGCAGTCTACAAGCAAACGGTCTACTCATGAAGGCAGCAGCGTCTGGAAGTTTAAGGCTACTTAAACGAATGACGCAAGGACCAATCCTCAAGATACCCAGATGTCGTTCTGCGGTTACTAATCCTCGAGTCTCGACGAAATTTGCCTCCTGCTCTGCCTTTGTTCCGCGAAGATTATGGAATTATGTTGCGAGCTAAGGAATTGAAGCTGTGCACTCGTCCCCGAACCGGCCCTCCGTTCTGCAGCGCACGCACCCTCACTGTTTACGACGGATTGACAGGTCGATGTGAGCTGAATGAAAAATCGGCGATGACGAAAGCACGAAGGAATGCGGGCATCACCTCAGGAGGCGAAGCGTGCGGCCAGAGCTCGTCTATGGTGGGGCTAGTGGGCTTTGGAATCTCGAACTTACCTCATCGAGCACCTGCCGCGCAGCGACGCTGATTCCATAACCTCGATATGCCCGCGACTTGAAGCCCCAATTGGCGACCAAAACTATCACTAATCGTTGGAGCTGACCACGAGTCTTGGCCAAAATCTCCGTATTGGGGCAGTACTCTGAACCTAGCCTGGGCTTGGGTGCCACGAGCTCCTTCGAGCTCCTCAAACCGCAGGCGTCAGCGCCGAGTAGCGATTGAGAATAAATCAGTCGCAAGGGTCAGAATGGGTGGGAGACTGAGCGTGCCGAAAGGCCCAGACGGCCTCAATGAGACGTCGAAACCACATTCTGCTCCGACGCCTGCGCGGTTGTCGAGGAGCAGAGGCATCATTAATGGACGGGTAATTACTTTCTGGCTCTCGAAGTTTAGTGATCGTCACTGACCATGTTTAGACGGTAATGGCTCCGTTAGCAGCTCTCACAATGGCCGGTCTTCTTTTCGTATACGCACGAACGTCAATACGAGCAGCGAAGCTCAACGCGCAGAAACACCGTGAAGCAGATGGTGGGCAGATCAGCTGGCATAATGAGAGCTTAAGGCGACACGGACTGTCGGATAAGATTGAGAATGATCGAAGTACATTTAAAGAAGCTCTTATGAGCGATGTCAAGGTAAAGAAGAAGCCAGGGCCGGAAGAGGCAAGTGGGAACACGGACAGATCGAAGGAGGAGCAGACTTTGCGAAAGGCCATGGGCAAAGACAAATAAAACTCAACTTCCTGGCGTGATGTATAAGAGAGAGGTTTTCATTGTGAGATATATCACAAGGTGCAAGGACGGCAACAGGCTCCGCCGAGTCTTTGACAACAACTGTCACTGGCGCGTTATATGCCACGGGGAATGGTGCAGTCGTTGGGGTTGGGTCATATTGTAAGAGTACTCTATGTCTCAAATATTACTTCGCTAGAATGTCGTTCGACTACCTATTCGTAGCGCTCACGGATAGTGATCTAAGCTTGTATTCTGATCTATCCATCTCTGGAGCATATCACTACTGTAAGCGCGAAGCTATCGAAATGTCTTTGTAGGTATAGATGCGCCTTCTGCCCACCCCCGTGTGTATGTGCGACGAAGACGGCCCTGATCCCACGATCTTCCCGTCTACAGATCTAAGATCGACAAACGAGCCTCGAATGTGGCACGATATCAGGCCATGCTTGCACCCACAAGACCTGCGCGAACTGTTCGTGTGAAACCCTCCCTCTCAGCCCCGCACCAAGCTTGCCAGCCAGTACAAACTATGATCCGCCAGCTGTAATGCAAACACAAGCCTACCCGACAAGCTAAGACTTAGCTGCAATTGATGTGTCGAGGTTCCTGTCCATTGAGATCTGATTCGCTCGCAAGCTACCGCTAGCCCTAGGGAGTGGTTCAAGCTTTCACGTGAATGGCCTTCCCATCTCGAGCTTCCCCGCATCGAGGTCTGCAGTATCAATTTCGTTGGCGCACCCTCGAGGTTGGAGCACTCTTTCGACGTCGAGCGTTCGTACATGACGAGAATTTGACATTGACCTTTCGATCCGCGGCCGTGCCCACATAGCATAACTGCCCTGCTGCGACTTCTCCCCATTTATTGAATTATGAGCATCAATCACTCTTACAAGAGACAGCTGCAGTCAAGCGTGTAGATCGCTCCTCTAGCCAGCCAATTGCAACGCGCTCCGCTAAGCCCCTTTCAGCAGGCTGCCCCGCCTACATCATTCTCATCTCCCTAACCAGACCGCCCTCCTCAGCCATTGTCGCCAACCCACCCCATTACCACCCCAAGAGCCGCGTCCACCCTCGAGGAGACTTCGAAAGAAAGAGCCATTCGATTCCAACGCGGGCTTGATGGAGCTTGCCCGGCTACTGGCCTCATCGCGATTGCCGTGAAGACCTCGCCGTCTTCCACAGCTAGCGATAGCCAGTATGCCTGAGCGGGGGAACGATGTCACCGATGTAAAGAAAGTCAACAATAGGCCGAAGAACGTGACGGATGTTTCGCGGGCAGTTCTGAGGAGCGAGCAGGCAAAGCGGTGGACGAAACGGTACCGGACGGAAGTCGCTGCCAGCTCTAGCAGTCTGCTCTCTACCTTTGTCGCGGTACGTTCCTGAAGCTTTCTGCAACTCTGCGCTCGACTTCGAAAATTGCTGACAGCTTCTAGTATCCCCTAGATTCTGTTAAGACACGATTGCAAGCGTACGTTCACCTCCAAGTCAGTGACGACACGACCTGACAACCACTAGCTACAAGTTCAATTCTTTCACCGATTGCGTACGTCATACATGGAGAACAGAGGGGTTCCATGGATTTTGGCGTGGTATGTGTCTGCGGCTGTTTGCTGAGCTAGAAGGAAAGCTAATTTGGTCCAGGAGTATGGTCCCCTCTTGCCAGCATTACGCTCGTTCGAACGGTCTCTTTCTCGATATACCAGAAGTCAAAATATGCGCTCGATGACTGGATCTATCAGGCTACCGGCACCTCCCCCCTTGTTACCGCGAACACTCGAGACGCATGGCCTAATTTGTCAACAATCTCATGTTTTGGACTTGCGGGCGCAACGGCAGGTGCTGCTATCACTGCTATTGCTTGTAGGGAACCCATTGTCTTGAAAAAGGTCGGCACTAATGGTTTGAGACAGGTCCTTTCGAGCTGACCAAGCTTAGCGCGCAAATTTCGGTGTTGATGGCTGACAGGAAAGACGGCGGAGGACAGAACGATGCAATACGGAAAAGCTACCAGAATCTTGGCACATTTCGGACCGCACAGCAACTAGTAAAGCACAGAGGCTGGATGGGCCTGTATTCTGGGTTTCACTTGCACTTGTGTAAGCTCCCGTCTGACTATTAGCGATTAGGATACCTCAGCTAATGACATCCAGTCCGCGATACCATCGGCACGGGAATCTACTTTGTAACCTACGAGAGTGCAAAACAGGTTCTAGCGAACGCTCGCGGTAATTCTCCGACAACGCCTCTCGCAGTGGTCACTGCTGGAGGTCTTTGTGGACTTGTCAGTTGGGCTTGCGTAAGTTAAGAGCTCCATTCAGACAAGAGCTCGCTGACAACGCCCTAGATCTTTCCTATTGATACCGCCAAGAGCATATACCAACGAAATTGTCTCATCAGTGGCCGTGACAAAGCTACTAGACCGAAGATCCAGTTCTTCAATCGACGAATGTATCGCGGTATGAGCCTTTGACGAAGCCAGGATATCATACACGTTTACTAACGAATAATAGGTCTCGGTGTCTCCATGAGTCGATCTTGCGTTGTTAATGCTATTTTCTTTTCTGCATTCGAGTTCACGAAGAAGCGCATCAATCGAATAACGGTTGACGAGGAGCTTCTACGTGAGAACGGCCTTTGAAGAAATGGCCTCCATATGGAGTTTTGACTGATATTACATTCGGATTCACAACAACATCGCCCCAGTGCATAGGATCAGGCGCACATGGTTGTAAACTACAGAACTTGATCTGCATAGCATTGAAATAACACCAAAGCAACACGAATCTAAACCTGACACGGGTATACCAGTCGAAATTCCTCTAGCATGATGCATTTATTACCCTGATATCCTTTGCGCATGCCGTTTTCTCGGTAGTGAGCAGAGACATGAGACACACCACATGCTTCGCTCGTACTTTTAGCAAGGGAAGCTTCGTAGCATTTATGCATTCCCAAGATGCCGGCGCGGTTGTTGTCTGCAATACTACCACACGATTGACCCTTCGGCCGACACGCTCGACTGGTCATACACCACATCTACTCTATTCGCTTGACTTTGCCGAGCTTGTTGACTCTATTGCCTTACGATTTGCTTAGCAACTCATCTCTTGCCTCCGTTTTACGAGGTGCTATCACGGTGCTTCGGCAGATTACGACCGTGGATTGCCCTCAACAACCTTTGATAACAGATCGGACAGTGCTCCGAGAGACAATGAGGAGACTCACAAGTATTGACGTCCAAGATGCCTAGATAGGCAATTGAATTTAGCAAAGGGAGACCTTCGGAGTGCGATTTGCGAGCTTACCTAAGCAAGACTCTGCCAGCTTAGAGGCTCGGCTGCTGTTTGAGTCGATCGGAGCCCGTATAAGCTAGATGATGTGAAACACTCAATCTCCCTCTGGATACCATCAGCCCCGGAGAGGCTCGCGATCTGGCGTCGGTATCCTTTGCCGTTCGTATGCAAAGAGGTCTCGACTCCCCAAAGCATCATTCAAAGCGGTGAGCACAACAATGAGCACCCGGGGGTCTATCCGAGGCACAGAGCTTCTCGCGACCCATGCACAACGCCAATCGCATATCTCCACACTAATCGATAACCTTATTGGGGGAACGCGGAAGGAGAAGTATCAATTCGAGAATGGAGGCATTTCTTGCGCATCCATGGCGTGGTCTGGAGTTGCTGATATGCGTGGGTTGCATTCGAAAGGACGAGGGATTGGGGGAAATCTCAATCTTGCAGCTGATAATGCTGCAATGCTGATGAAGCCATCTTGCCGCCCATGGCGTTGGTGGGCCGATGGGAAGAAGCTCGACTGACAGCGGAAGGGCTGAGAGTGAACGGACTGCTCTTATCTTTCCAAGTTGTACACATCTGATGCGCCGACGGGATGAACGGAGCAAAACGGTTCTACAAGCGCTCACCCAGACTGCTCGACTGCTCTAGCCTGTCTCTCATACCTCTCCTAGGGTTCGAGGTAACTATATCCGGAACATTTCGTGGCCTGAAAGGTTCCAACAGGAAGGATGTGTTCCGTTTCATCCAATGAAGGAAATGGAGTCGCTAATCAGGGTCGAATGCCGATTCAGGGTCCAGCAGGCCTTAGCGGGCCCTAAGGATAGCTCCGAGAGTCGGAGACTTCCGCCTACTGACTCCTTGGAGATGTTTAAGATGGTTCAGAATTGGGCACAAACTCAATGATAAGAGAGGAGTATTATAGCCTGACTCTTTAGTTGCTCTCACGCCGCACTGCGGAAAGTTCTGGTCGCGATAATGGATGGGGAACCCAAAAGATAATGTCCACGTTCACCGCTCGACACACGCGAGCAGCGCCGTGCATGCAGGGTCCAGCCTCCGCAGCTCCCCCCATGCTCTCCAGATGCCGGCTGGACCGCCTCACTTCAATCGAACTTATCAGAAGGTCGCGACTATCCCGGGGTAGGATTGGACATGGCTTCGGATCGGCGAACGGGTCCTCCAGCAGGAGCTCGCGGAGTCAGACAAAGGAGCAACTTAAATTCGGCCTTTGTCCCTCTTTCTCGGCCTCACAAAGCTCCTTTGTGGTTTCACCGATTATCTTGACAAAGAGGGTCCTCGAGCGCGAAGAGTGGATGTTCTGGGTACATCTAGGCTTGGTCGATAGAAGTTGAAGGACACATAAACGCTCACGTCTTGCACACATCTATCCGGGCTTCCTTTCTTCATAATTTCCAATTGCTTCATCGCAGCTAGCATTTGCGCTTGGGCTTCCGTTCCGTTCTTCTCAGGGTGAGTGAGACTCCGTGGCAGACTCCAACTCCCCGTACACCAGACCGGTCAGATTGCGTTGTCGGTCTGGAACCTCACTTCCGAGGATGCATGGGCACACATCGTACAGCGCCGTGAGACACAGCCAGCTAACAGAGTGCAACAGGAGCATAGTTATCTTCCTTAAACTGTATTGGAAAACCTCAGCTATCCCCATTAACTTTAACGACCCGTGTTCACGCCACATACCTCCATCGTTTCAATCGACACTTGAGGCAACATGTGCGCTTACACTTACTCGTGGTATTACTGCAACCACGACTACTACATCTGGTCGGTCTGGGCAGCGCCAATTCTATGAAGAGAGATGCTGATGATTTTCAAAGGGCCAACAGCATTGAAGTCTGCCAGAGCCGCGTTCTCTCGGGTTACTCATACGACGCGTGGAGCATCGATATGTGCAAGAACATGACCGTCACCTGCGGTGGTTTCTCGAGCTACTACTGCTCGGATTGCTCGGAGGATGTCGCGCTGGAGTTCGAGCTCGACGAATTGTAATCAAGGTACGCAATCCTCCACCTCAACCATTTCGATGCCCTAGAATCTGTTGTGTGAAGAGTAATCGGATGGAGCGCTGACTCTTGTGCTTTCAGCTCGCACGCACCCCCACACCCCGGTGGAGTTAGCATCCCATCCCACACTTCCCGACGCCCCACCAAAACCCAACCCAGCACCATTGGCGAACGACTCCATTACTTTTGAGCAACGAACCCTCTCTTTCCGTACACGTACACGAGTCTCGACAGCATGTGCAATTACTCATCGCGCTGGATACTAAGTTTATGCATCTAGCGATACAGCGTCATCGCGTTTAGACTTTGGGCGCACTCTACGATCTGGCGCTTGCATTTGCACATGCATTTCCATCATCCTTCGGTGCTTTGGGCGCCATATTTTCGAGAGTTTAGGAGTTTCTGGTTTGGCAAGAATGATTCTGGACTTCGGTCTACGCTGTTGGCGCGAATTTGGTTTCGAACTCTGTTATGAGATACCTTAGACCGCATTGCGGGCGCCTTCCTTCTGTTGATAGTTTTGAATTGACGATCAAGATTTACAACAAGCTACATCTGCTGCTTCCTAGATGTAATATGCAGTCTCTGGCATGCAATTAATCCTGCTGGTCGAGCGTAGAAGGCAACGCTATACCGTCGAAAGATCGACTACTCCGTGACGCTATTCTCCGCAGCCTTTGGACTCACTATACCATCATCCTCCATGCTCTGCCGTACTTGTTCCGCTCTCCTCCTAGCATCGAGATACATCATAAACTCTTGATAGGTCCGAGGCATTACTCTGATGCTCTTCGGCACTGTGAATGTGTAGTTGAATTGCCCTGTTGGCTTCGAATGCCCATGCTCAACATCGCGTACCTTCGAATCGACGCGGATCTGCACGCGTGTGTACTCGCTCTCCTGGTCCACCTTCTCATCTGGTGCCGGGATGAGCGGTGGATCTGTAAATATGACGGTCGCTGTCAGGTATAGTATGCTTCCCACCGGCACCGGGTTCTGGAAGGTTGACGGATCGAGACTGACGAACGTTGGTCTCGCGTGCGCGAATGCTGCCGCGCAGGTAAACGCTAACTCAAATGTCTGCTTCAACAGAAACCCCCCAAAAATCATAAAGTGGTGTCTATTCCTGTTTTGTGGCTGCATGATTGTGGCGGTTCGGAGGATGGTGGTGTCCATGTGGTGAACGTTATGCGGTTTGCGCAAGGAATCGTAGGGATCGTGGTATTGGAGGGACTTTTGCCAAAAAGCATGGATGAGGTCCGATTCTAGATCGTTCGGCGTGTGCTTTATGAGAGCGGTCTGGTTGCGTTCTTTCCGTATCTTGGAGTTGTGCTCGCCGAGCGCGTAGAGGCGCTTTTCTTCGTCGGTCTCGACTTGGAGTGGATTGACCGCAACGGGTCTGCATTGTGTTAGCTTGGGAGTGAGACAGTGGAGCAACTTGCGGGCGTACTTCCGAGTACCAGGGTCGAGAGAGACCATCGTAAAGGCGCAGTTGATCAGAACGTCTTCGTTTCTTGGTTTCTCGCCTGGCTTGGGCGCCTTCGCAACCTGCATCGTAATCTCCAAGCTGCTTCTACCAGTAGCGTACGTAACTTTCCCAGACAGTTCCAAGTCGCAGATCTCTGATAGCGGGTGATTGATGATGATTCGGTCACAGGAAGCGGTGACTGTCGTTACATCGTCGCCAGTATGTTTGTATCTGGTGTGCTACATTAGAGCCACGTGAAGTTTCAACAGCCTCGACAAGGACTCACGCAATAATTCCCGACAGAGCATCAAGATCCATAAACAGTGTCCCGAGCCGAATGTGCCCAGACGAGTTCAGGTAAGTATCCAAGAGCCATGGGTCTTGCGCCAATGGCAGAATCTGTTGTCTGACCATGAGCTCCGCAGCTTCAAGGTGGTACCCCACATACCACAGAGTGATAGCTTTCTTCGGAACGCCTCGATGTCAACGTGCGATCCTTAGGAACCTCGGGCTTCCCAGATGGCTGTGTCGGAATTGACTGCTCTGCCTGCTGTCTTCGGAAAGCCTCAACCCAAGGTGTCCGCACTCTCATAGAGGTGAGTTCCCGGAAAACCCCATCAGTGCACTGCTGGGTGCTGCAGTGGAATTGGCGCGCCGTCGAGGTTGCCGAGGCAGTTGTTCGCGGCCAGCTGTATCTTGGAAGCTGACTGAGACGCTTCAGTGCCATCCGCGAGGTGTGTGCCATGGTGGTGAGGGGTGGTGCAGTTTGGATGAGAAGCGACGTTCCGCGTGCCTTCCGAGCTGCATCCTTGGCGAGGAGCTTTGGGCAGGCGCATTGGACATGTCCCCCGCCTCGAATGCTTCCACTCATCTTTCACTCGCCATCACTCAGCTTCATTCGCTCGTGATGCTGTTTCAATGGTGCAACAAGCAGCATGTCAAGGACTGTTGAACTGGGACGTGCTGTTCTTCAGTCAACAGGCGCACAGCTTCAGCTTTGGCTCACAACTTTGATCACCATCTCACCAGAACAGGCAACGACTAATCTCAACAAGCTCAGTCACGCCGCTCTTCTCGAGCTGCTTTCGTCTGGCGATGTTTGGGTTCGACGAGGCAACGGCATGCACCTCGTCCTGGAGCTGACCGTGCTGGGCGAACATCTTGATCAGCTAAACACAGAACGACTAGCCAGAGGAATTATCAATGCTCCGGTAATGTACAATGCAGAGCTCTCCTTGGGCAGTTCCGGGATTTTACTAACAGACCCCACAGGCGTGGCAACAGCTGAAGCTCCTACCATCATTACCTTTGCACGATAGTGAGCACGTACCCGACAACACGTTGAGAATTAATGTTAATCACGCACGCCTCAATCTTGATGATCAATCGCCGGGGCGCCATCGCATTCTTGCAGATGTGTCCTACGCAGACGTTCGACCACCAGATGGTATTCAAACGATATGTCTTCAGTCAGTCCATTACTCAATGGACATTCTCAAACTGCGTGGTACAAGCAGTAATAACCCGCCCAAGCGCCCGAAGCATGCTCACCTGCAGCGGAAGCCAGTCAACAAGGATGCACAATCTGATGATGAACACGATCAGCTCTACGACGTGGAGAATAGACCAGGTATGCCCACGAGCAGAGGGAGCGACGTCGCCACATCTGGATCGTCTCCACTGCGCAGAAACGGTCGAAAGCTGTCGCTGTCGCTGTCATTTGATGACCTTGCCGAGAAGAACTTCAGAAGTCCCGATGTACTACTGGATGTCGGGAACCTTGTGGACGCAAGCATACGACTCTCTATGGGATACATCTCGACGAGAAATCTCAAAGGCTTGAATGTGAAGGTAAATGCATTTACGATTAGTCTTGGCCAGATTTGTCCGGCATTGTGGCGACCTGCATACCTTCAGGTCAGTTGAGACCGTCGTTGAAGCTTTTAATGTGGTTACGCTTATCAAGGCACAGGCGTTATCCCAAAGAGCTCGGCTTATTCCAAATATCAGTCGTTCTATGAACGGCATTATGAATAAGACGGGCGTGTCGACTTCAATGAACAACAAATTTGCCAGACTAGCTAACGTTCCGAGAGGATTAGATAGACCTGCCGATGATGATTATTGCCTTCGTCCAGCCAGCGAACGTGGAGCGGTTGGCGCAATTCAGGCTAGGTTATGGACTGGCATGCAAAGAGAGTTGCAAGCACAGCGAATCGAACAATTGCAACCTTTTTTCGCTTCTGACTCACGGATTGGGGTACGACTCGAAGCTAGCGAAAAGGACCCGGATCTCTTCGAGGCTGAAGGTGCTGCTGAACACAACAAGGAGACTCTTGGAGGAGCAGAGTATGATGATCTGTTTGCGTCATTTGATCCGGAAGCCACGATCGCGTCAAGACCTTTAGCTCTCGGCCGAGATGGAAAGCTCGATGATATACAGCAGTCTCGCCGTAACGGCACAGTTGCTGCAACAGATAACGATACCTACTACCACCTTCAAGAGACTACCCGGATGTGGATGAGCTAGGGAAACTCCCAGTCGATATGTCGCAGCCTGTCCCGGTTTAGCAACAACACCTACCAGAGCACTCTCGACACCAAAGCAGCTCGGCGACTGATTTTCATGATCAGAGTATGATGTTCAATTGCCACGGCCCAGATATTGTAGTTCAAGGAGATCTTCCCGATATCCTCATGTGGGACGGTGAAGGAGCTAATCGATCCGATCTCTGAATTGATGCACTATCGTTATACCTATATTGGCAATGCAATTTGATGGGGATCATACATATTCGGGCACACCTTGGTAACTAGGAGCATCGTCCTACGAAGGGAAGGAAAGAAGGAGCTTGAGAGCAGGGGGAAGCAGGGGAAAGCAGGGGAGAGCAGGGTGGTCTAGCAATAAAGTTTGTGCACGACTCAGCAAAGTCTGTAGCGCGAATTATGCATTTGGAGCTATCCTTGTGTTGACAGGAGTTGCTGGCTTGCGTCTGACACACGCATCCTCCGCGGGGGCATTTGACGTTCTATATTGAAGCGACGGATAGGGTCAACCTTAAGATGGGGCTACGATCAATCGCGCCGCCTATTCAACATTGCCAAATAAAACGAAGCGGGCCCTCGATTCGGGGTTCATCGTAAAACCATGCAGGAACAAAATGAATAACGGTTAAAAATGGTCTGTTCTCGCTCTTTGAGTCTAGAGACCGACTGGTGGGTCAGGTCTGGGGATGTGAGGCCGGTTCAACAATCTGGGGCAAAGAACACATGTGGAAGCAGTTCGAACTTTGATCCTGACTCGAAACAACATGAACCATGGTTATCGCCGACCCTATCATCGTAGAATCATTGTCGTCTTGCCCGGTTATACATACGCTTGATAATTTGAAGGTCTGCGAGCAGCCACTGACGGCGGTCCGGGTGTGCCGAGAGGTACGCTTGGATGGCGGAGAAGGGCGCTGAACTTTGATTTCCCTCCTCTAGGGCCGCGACCAACAGATTTTCTCGAAACACCTAACCATGTTGACAGCAACGGTACAGCGGGTCCCCTCAACAGCCACCATCCCTGAGCATTCCTGTACGGATGTGAAGCCGTCATGTCAAAGGCGCGCATTGAGCGAGGGTTTCCCAGTCTGAAAAGGGACATGCCTACGTTGGAATCGCTCTGGAGATGCTCATGAAGGGACAAGAAGGGTTGACAGGGACCTGTGATCCAGGAACCAGTTCTTCGGCCACAAGTTCAGGGACAGGGTCAAGGCTCGAGACTCGGAATGACGTCCGGATCTTTCGCTCGCTACAAGATATCGACAACCGAGTGCAACCAAAGACGATCTTCGCAATCTGCACTGGCCAGGACAAATCATGCTGTCACACACACGAGGACGAGTTATCGGAGCCCTGCCCATCGTGGACGACGAGACTTCTCTAGCTCACGAGACTAAGTGGGTATTTAGCGGGTTTGTTGAATTCATCTTATGCAGCCGCGTTCATCGAATCCACAGGAACAGTGAACGACTACCAAGACGCCGCCTGAGTGACTCAAGGCTAGGTCGCCAAGTGTCACTATGTGCACTTCGCGGTTGCCGTTGGATATGGGGTGACGACCTCAGTGTTGTCTTGTCCGCAACCTGCATCAACGTACAACTCTGTTCAAACCCCAATATGAAGGACTATCTGGGCCTACAATGAACGTTGGAAGACCGTTTCTCTCGCATTACTTCTTCTTTTTCAAATGCACCAACTACTCTACCTAACAACTAGCTCCCCCGGGTGAACTGCGAGCGTGCAAAAATGGTCTGGCCAAAGGAGATCCGAAATGGCTTGCGCCTTGGGCAAGACGACCCGGTCATTACCGATGAGTGCTAGCCGATCGCTAATGGACGCCGTATGACTTGCATTGCTCGGTCGACAAGTCAAAGTGGCTAGAAGTCACAATAGACCACAGGGGAAATCCCTGTTGATGATCGTGTTCCCCAGAGTTCGGCGACATCAATGCAAATTGCGCATCATGCGAAGACAAGCCAGGTTTGTCGATGGCGTCGACACACTGCGCAAGATGCCAATCGTGTCCAACAGTACAGCCTTCTGAAAGTTGCGATCACAGCTAGCAGAAAGAAGGTCATCGCTACGTCACACGCCCTCAACTCAAACGGTCGCTCAAACGGTCGCTCAAACTCAATTATGAAGAGAAGGCTGTTGCGATATCACACCCCGCTTATAGTCAAGCCCGCTACTACAAAGCCAGTGTTACTAAGACTCGACAGGGAAGTAGAGGTACAAGGGTGTCACTGCCGTGAGGTCAGCTAGAGAACTTGATCCGTTTTCAGCTCAACATGCAGGAGGCGCCGGGCGCTGCAGCCCACTTCTGCGACGCGGCTTGCTTTTAGTCCTGATTAGCAGGTTTAGTCCTCTCTACTCGAGAGATCGAGTCCCTCCAGTGGTCGGAAAGATCACTATGGCGTGAAACCTTAACAGTACTGCTCACTCACTGAGCATCGGTACCACCGTTGTACAGCGCCGCATCGATAGGACGGGAGCCTCGATTCGTGTGGCGTGCGGTGAAGATGGGTTTGCAGTTGGCTAGACCGACATCAGGGCCTACGGGTTGCGAGGTCTCTTCAGGAAAGCGGGACGAGGTCTGCGTTGTCGCCGCGGTCGCACCAGGTCAAGGCACAAAGTTTAAGGACACAGGCACGCTTCTGAGCGAAGAAGTCGTTGGACCCTACAAGTACAAGTAGGTACGATCTTTTCGGCCCATTTTGCCGTGACTGTACCGTGAATTTTGTTTTGTTTCGTTTCTTCATCACTGTTGAACAGGCTTGCGCACCTAAACTCCGTTTCCACGTGGTCGACCGGCACATCGAAGAGCTACCCCTGCCTACTACATACTGGAGCTCTCTCCCCATCGTCGGATCTCCAGTCTCAGTTGTCATAGGTCGCTAGAAAGTTTCGCGCCGAGAACGATGGAAGGTGTGTAAAGAAGCATCACACCACAAGCTACAGTTGAACGAGCGCGTATCCACCGGAGAGACCAACGGAAATATTGTCTTGATGACAGAGAAGACTCCTGGCGACTTTATAGATCTGTAATGAAGGTCCGTCACCTCTTAATTCGTTTGCGCAAATCGTGTGCTAACCAGGACCAAGAAGCCGCGACCGAACGATCCATATTCACTCAATCACACGCGTGTCCCACTTTGTAACCCCAGGAGGTAGATACCGCTTCCAAGTCTACCTGCGTTTCCTTCTCTAGCATTGATCGCTCCCCGTCAACACTACCATGGACCTTCATACGAAGTACCCAATCGGCAGCCGACCTTCGATACACTACCTTCCTTATCTTATCGTTATTTCCTACATCGTTAGCCTAATAGGAGCATTCACTACTGTAGAGCTTCTTCACAGAAGAATCTCAGGCTCAGGATGGCGTACATGGTAAGCACCATCAAGCCTGATTCGCCTATCACCAACCTAACCCAAAAGACAGGGTCCAACTGATGGGATGCTCCGTCTCCTTTGGTCTTGTGGCTATATGGTGCATGCATTTTGTTGGCAACAGGGCCATAATCCTTGGGGATGGTGAAGAGGAGATCCAGTTGTACTACAGTTCGACCTTCACCGCGATCTCTGCTGTTGTGCCCATTGTCGTTATCTTCGGTGGGTTGCTAGTCGCAGATAGGTTCCACAAGGGGAGCAGAGGCCTCACTACTCGGTATGTCGCCCTGCTCGCGTGTGGTGTATGCTCTGGAGCGGCCATTACAGAGATGCATTACCTTGGCAACAATGGTACTACGGACTACCACCTCAAGCCATCTTGGGGTTACGTTATCGGGGCGGCAGCAATAGCCATCGGCGCTGCCACCATCTCATACACCCTGTTCTTCCACTGGAGCAAGCACTGGATCAATAAGTGGTGGAGGCGACTCATAGTAGCCTGCGTCCTGGCCACGGCAGTGTCCGGAATGCACTGGACTGCTGCGGCTGGAACCGTGTATGAACTTCAAGGCTATCACAATGGTCCCAGTGGAGGAAGAAACACTAATTTGATCATTGCCGTTTGCCTTGTAAGTTCATTGCCTCCTCGTACTCGTTCGAATGCACTGACCACCTATAGTGCCTGGCGGCTTGCAGTGTTTGCTTCGCACTCGGATTCCTCAAACAGCGCCACGCAAAGAAGCTAAAAGATCGAGCACAGCAAGTTGTCCTCGCAATAGCAACATTCGATGCTGAAGGGCGACTTCTCGTCACGCAAGGGGGTCTGATGCCCTGCCAAACCATCACCAGACAGTTTCATCAACGAGTAAGTCTGAGCAGATTTTGCCAATCTTGGTCCAACTCTAACTTATGCAGACTTTCGATGAAGACTTCAACACCTCGCATCCAGTATTCCAATGGATTTTCAGAGTCTCTCGCCACTGGAATGGCATCGTAGATCTCATCCCAGCCATGCGAGAGCATCTCCAGTCTACAGGATACCTCCAAACGCACTCGCCGGTCATCGGAAGCGGAAGTCGAAGTTCGATGGGAAGTGATGATAACACAAGCTACTCAGCGACTTTCCGAGAGCTGTTTTGTGTCACCGCGCAGGAAATTGCGCGCAGTCTCGACACACGGCTTCAGGATCTTGGGACTCTGTACGAGGACGTTTTGACGACAGGAACATTGCTGTCCAGAATGCTCTGGGGTAACAACGCAGGAGCCAAGACCATTGTAGCAAGTGATGTTGCGCACAGCGACTTGGAGTCTGGGATTGCCAACCCCATTCTCTTTGGAAAGGGGCAGCTACTGGTCATGACGAGGAAGGTCGGCACCGATGAAGCAAATCGCTTGCAGAACAAAGGTTATCGATTCGCAAGTCTGGACCAAGTTGGAGAAATGCTTGCGCGCAGCTTGCAGATTTCGCGTGAGGACCTCAACTTGATGGTTGCACGCCTGCAACTGTTCTGCGAACGAAGGCCATGGACTCCCTCCAGAGGAACGTACCTTGCCGCCTTCATCCTTCAACCTTCTCCAGTAATGAAGGGCTTGGATGTCATTGTTCCTCGACTGACTCCAGACCGCCTACCGATGGTGAAGCTTGCCTCCGATGAGCTGAATGACGAGCAACTCAGGACTCTGAAGCTCTGCGAAGGAAGGACGTTGGAAGAATGTCTCACACGAATCAGGCAAGGTGCAGGCACCGGTGATGATGTTTGGTTGGAGAAGTTCCGCAACAAGATCCACGAGTTGATGAGGGAAGTGCCTGAGTCCGCACTGCGAAAGGCCACCTTCTCGGCCAGGCCATTGAGCGCCACTCATGGCTTCTCCGGACAGAACGACGTTAGCGAAGCGACTGTATTCGCCTTCTGTGGCATCAAAGATGTCTACAATCAGACCCTTCAGAGCAGGACGCTGAGACATGTTCCACTGTCACTGTTCCAGTGCTACCAGCGCATCTACCCAGGCTGCCCGGACCATGCCATTCTAGCTCAGAAGAACCACAAAGAATTTGGCAGCCTTCTCTCCTCAACAATAGAATCCTCGCCGTCATCGCCACGCTCGCCTAAGAAGTGGTGGCCATTCGTCAGACAAGCGTCAGTATCCGAGAGCTCTATCAACCCTGATTCGAGCTCCGAGAAGGGTTTATTCGGTATCTCGCACTATACATCAGCAGATTCCACGAACAACACCAGCGCGCATCCCTTTGGAGGCATCATGGTCAGCCAAGAGGTCGTGATCAACAACGACAACCAGAAGATGTCTTCACAAATGGAGCTTAGCGACCTTGGCGTCCGATCTGAAGCTGGTGTTGCTGATCAAGAGCAGCAAACACTGGCGGACAAGCTTGTTTCTATCACCACTGCGATGCACGATCCACAGGCAAGGCCAGTGAGAGACCACCATGGACGACGGTGATGATTCGTTGGCTTTCACTAATGATTTCCTGCAGCATGTTCCGGGTGTTTCGGTATACCCAGGGAAGGGCGGATGCCTGCCTCTCCTTCATATTATTAGAGGCGTAGTCTTAGGACACCCAAAACTGGGTGGTATGGGAGGATATCTGTATCATGATTGGCGCCATCTTGGTTTATATCTGGTTCGGATGTTTAGAGTTTGGGATCTGGGACACGCACTTTTGGACGTACAGAACGAGCTATTCAATAGTAATGATATCTTCTCTTCGAAATCTTGTCGCTGGCCTGAAATGATGTGCAAATTAAAAAGACGAGGAGCAGTCCGCGCAAAGGCTCGCTTGGCAGCAAACTACGTCAAGAAATATTTCTGCCCCACGCCCACGCGGGTCACCGAAGACGCTCGCAGACAGCTCTGACCGCAATCACCACATCCCAGCCTGATGGACCCTAGAAGAGCTCCCGAGTAACAGTCCTACTTCCACAAAGCCGTCCGGTCATATAAAGCGCCTCAGAATCAAGTCCCGCCCCCATCGTGGGAGCATCTGTGCAAAATGGCTCCCCCACCAGACGCGCCCTCCTCCACGCTCCGGCCCCTCGCAACGCTCTCACCACCCTCCAATTCTCGCGCATGGCAGTCCGCACCCCACCCCTCCCTCCCACTCGTCGCGACCGCCTGCTCCGACAAAACCGTCCGCGTCTACAGCCTCACGTCCTTCACCCTCGTGCACAGCATCTCCGGCGGCCACAAGCGAAGTATACGGTCCGTGAGCTGGAAGCCCGGACTCAAAGGGCAGAGCGTGCTAGCTACCGGCAGCTTTGACGCCAGCGCGGGGATATGGAGACGGCACGAGGGTGGGGAGCAGGAGCACGATTTCACGGGTGCGGGGAGGGACGAGGAAGATGATGAGGAGGCGGAGGATGAGGACTACCAGTTCTCGTGTATTCTTGATGGGCATGAGTCTGAGATTAAGAGTCTGCAGTGGTCGCCGTCTGGACAGTATCTTGCTACTTGTTCAAGGGATAAGAGTGTCTGGATATGGGAGGAGCTGGAGGATGATAATTTTGAGACGGTCGCGGTACTGCAGGAGCATGATGGGGATGTGAAGTGTGTGGCCTGGCATCCGGAGGAGGATCTGCTGGCGAGTGCGAGCTATGATGATACTGTGCGGCTGTACAGAGAGGACCAGGACGATTGGGTGCAGGTGGGGGTCATTGAGGGTCATGGGGAGACAGTCTGGTGGGTCGAATTCGAGGGGAGTGGGATGGCGCAGAAGGACTTCCGGTCGCGGAGGGATGGCTTGACAGAGGAACAGTCACAGCACGTTGAGTTGCTTGAGCGATCAGGGCCGAGACTAGCGACGTGCTCAGACGACAAGACGGTGCGATTATGGAGGAGGACGCCGAAAGAGAGGTCAGAGCAAGACTCGAGGAGTACAGGCATACCGAGCGTACTGAGGTCGTTCAGCATTGATGAAGAGTGGTTAGAAGACGCCATTCTTCCCCAACAACACGAACGGACCGTCTACTCTGTCTCATGGTCACGCAAGACCGGAATGATCGTCTCTACTGGCAGCGATGGCAGGATCATTGTCTACAAGGAGCGCTGGAGAGACCCTGCGTCAAATAGTGTCAAGACGAGTGTCCAAAATAGCGAGGCCATGGAAGGTGTAGGGAATAGCGAGGCTAAGGCACACACACCGTCCTTGACGGAGTGGGTGGTCGTCGCAGAGCTGTTCTCAGCTCACGATGTCTTCGAGGTCAACCATGTCTGCTGGGCGCCTAGAAAGGACAAGGGTCGAAGAGACGATGATGAGGAGGTCATCGTGAGTACAGGCGATGATGGGGTGGTGAGGGTATGGGTCTTGGACTAGACAATGCATAGAAGAAGCATCTAGATCTTAAGCGACCTACCAGTTTGGATGCATGCACAACATCATGAACATTTGGGCTCTTGCAAATGGGTTCTAAATTTCTTGAGCGCAGTCAGGAATTGCCGAGTACGGATCTATTTACTGTAGTGGGCTGATGTCGCACCTTCCAAGCTGGACCCGCTAGTGAAGCCTTGAAGGGTCTAACCTCCGTACGAGCGACAAACACTCATACACCATACAACATACACTGTCCCTAGACTGATGCCCAGACTGATGGCTTCTCTCTAGACACACGTGTTTCGACGTCTCAAGTCGAACTATAGAGATGTGATGCCTTGTCGAAAAGGCGCTCTCTATTCGCGGATATGGAAGCGAGCTGCAATGCATGCCCTTCTAGGTAGTGCTCACAAACCCATGCAGACAGGTTCAGCTGAGATTGCCCACAGCCTTGTACTATTTCCACCCCCAAATTTAGAAAAATTCTTTCATCTTTCAATCTTAAACACAGAACGGTGATATTATTCGCTCTAGTATGGAGTCAACTGAGCTCGAAATTCTACCGAAATCCTCTACTCTTGCGAACGGCGAAACCAATGGAGCAACAAGTACGAGTCCTGATCAGGCTGACGCAACAGTGCCAATGTCGACAATCGCAGAGCATCCAAGCCAACGGCAAGATGATGAACGGATCGTTCCAGGAAACTCGATTGAGAAAAGCCGTGCTTTGCCCAATCATGCGCTTGCTAGCCAGCAAACTGGAGGCAGAGAGCAGGTTGAGGACTTCCTCGAAGACAACCCGGCTCAACAATCCGTAAACTCAACCTTAGATTCGTTGGGAGGTGATATTATCATTGATATCGATGAGAATGGTATAGAGACCGGATCCGTGACATCACAAAATACAACTTCAGCAGCTGCGGCTCCACCACGTCCAAGATTATACCAAAGAAGACACGGAGATCCTATGGACGTCACAGAAACAAATTCACGTAAACGTGGGTCTAATCGAGTGCCTTCTTCTACTCTATCAGCATCAATCTGACCTTCCACTCAGCCGAGAACATCCCCAACGGCTACCCGCGCCTTGCAACCTTTCTGGACAGCAATGATGCTTTCATGGCGTTTCGCCGTTTCGGCAACTTGCAAAGCCGACTTCTTCTTGAGAAACAGAGCCTCCTTACTCAGCTGGAGAAGGAAATCGATGATCTCGACTGGGATATATTTGAAGAGAATCCAGACATCTTGAGGTGTGATGCAACAGAAGAAATTGTGAATTCGGACCCAGCTATAGCAGAAACCGTTCAAGAACACCGTAAACTACTGATGAAGGCAGAAGAGTCTTTTAGGGAGTACGGTGTGTATTGCTCCTGAGTCCGAGCATATATTCTAGATTAACAAAGCGCAGCTGCGCTTATGACAGCCGTGCAGCAGATGCGCTGTTTTGAGCCACCTACGGAGCGCGATTATATTAGCATACGCCGATATCTACACAATACTAAGCCTCTTATGGATGCCGAAATGGATTCTTTCCGCGCCAAACACGATCTCGTCGCTTTGAGGCCACCGACAGAACCAGACTATCTGGAGCATAAGATCATCCAGTTTTTGAGTGTATTGGGTGCAAAGTGCCAGGTTGGACAGATGCCATGCCTCGCCATACTAGCAGATATCCTGATCAATCTCGCCAGCAAATCTTTCTCATGAGGCAAAGGCCATTTACTCGCATCATTGGAAACGGGACCTATGGACTATTTGGGCGCACTTCCAGCGTCGCCAATATTGCCACCGCCATCGTAGCGTTCTTCATGACCGTTCTGCTCGTTCTGCCTGTTCTCATATGCTACATTCTCGTCGTCAATGTTGGAGGTAGTAAGGGATATAGTGCGTGCATTGGAGTCCTCTTCCTGTTCACACTCATCTTCTCTTATGCCATGGCTTTCTACTCCAAGGCGAAAAGGCACGAGGTGTTGGCTGCTACTGCTGCGTAAGCTCAACTATCGATGTCATAAAATGTATGCTGACTACAGACAGATATTGTGCTGTTATTGTGGTATTCTTGGGGAACGCTGCTGGGAACTGAGTGTATGAAAAATTTATTTTAGAAATAGCATTCAATTTAAATATAAGTTCGTCTCTTATCTTGAAAGCTACTAACTTTCCAGGACGTACAATTAAAATACCTCCAAAAGTATGGCGATATATCAGAAGGCTGGTATGTCCGGTACATGGACTCGAGATCGCTGCCAGCTCCTAGGTACGCCAGATCTCGACCAGAAAACGGGTTCTGAGAGCTGCTCAGCGATAGGACAGCAGCTTATTAAGATCATGAATGCGAGATTTCTGTATCATTGAAGACAGCCAGAGTGAGCGAAGAAGATATCGAGGCCTTCCTGTCTGTCGCGGAGTGAATCAAGTTCGAGAACGGCACACGTGCTCCCGCTCCCTCCAAGAAGCTCTGGCCATGACGCCTCACGCACCAGCCAGAAAGTGGCGCAACGTCATGCCAAGCGTAATGATCCAAACAGGGAATGCGCCCAAGGACATCTCACTCTAAAAATCTGGTAATTCCCATCTTCTTCGTCGCCGTCATTTTTGACGCATCTTTGCGCGTCAATCATATTTCTCGTGATCCTTGTCGACACTGCCACGATTGAGCGCAGCCATTGACTTTGCATCGGCGCTGCCCTCACGTCATCGTCACAAGCTGCTCAGTGATTCGCGCTTTCTTCGCGTACCTCCTGTCTCCCTCGTTGAGAAACCCACAATTGGCTAGCTGTCCACCACCTCCACCTTCCAACCTACAACATCTGCACCCGAAACCTCCGCTTCTGTGCCGCCCCTACACCTCCATATTCACATCTCACCATGCCACCCAAACGCAAGAGGGGAAACACCGTGTCCTCGGTCAAGAGCTCGGCGGTGGATATCCCGCAGCCGTCATCTCGAGATGCGTCCGGCGAGGATGCTGAAGATCCTGTCCTCCAAGAGGTCGCGTCCAAGAAGGAACGCCAAAGTGAATCGGGCCCTACGAAACGCGCGCGTTCCTCGACGAAGAACGGGGACGATGAAGCCAATGGAGACGATGTAGACATGCCTGACCGGAAGAGCCGTCGAACATCCTCTAGCGAGAAGGAGGCTGCTCGTGAGCGAGCCGAGCATGGGGAGAACGGCGAAGCTGGGAACATGAGGATGCCTGATCCACCGAAAGCAGGTCTGGTTGATCCGCACGGCTTCAAGACGAACCCCCCTCCAGTGGGAAGGCCAGTGAGGGTGTACGCTGATGGCGTCTTCGATCTGTTCCACATTGGACACATGCGACAACTCCAGCAGGCGAAGACCGCATTTCCAGACACTTACCTCATTGTTGGCGTTACTGGAGACAAGGAGACACACCGCAGGAAAGGTCTCACCGTGCTTTCAGCAAGGGAACGCGCTGAGAGCGTGCGACATTGCAAATGGGTCGACGAGGTAGTGGAAGACTGCCCGTGGGTTATTGCCGATGCACCTGAATTCATTGAAAAGCATGAGATCGACTACGTTGCTCACGACGACATTCCTTATGGTGCCGACGAAGGCGATGATATCTATGCGCCAATCAAAGAGAAGGGCATGTTCCTGGTAACACAGAGGACAGAGGGTTTGAGCACAACCGGGATTATTACCAAGTCAGTACCATCGTTCTCATACTACATTGCACACGCTGACTCCTTGATAGGATCGTGCGCGACTACGACCAGTACATCGACCGTCAGCTAAAGCGTGGCACTTCGCGCAAAGAGCTCAACGTATCGTGGCTAAAGAAGAATGAGCTAGAGATCAAACGCAACATGGCCGAACTTCGCGATAGTATCAAGGCGAACTGGACCACAACCGGTCTGGAACTGGGCAAAGATCTCAAACAATTCTGGCAAAGCAGTAGGCCTGCGAGCCCAGCACGAACTCCGACTCAGGAGAAGCAAGACGGTCTTTTGTCACCAAGCGCTGCTGCCTCGATAGCATCGCCTTCTGCGCTTTCAAGGCTGACTCATTTGGACGTCCCAAGAGCAAGTGGGGAGCGAGGATCTTCCGACTTCGCTGCTGGATACAACTTGGGCTTAATCGGTGGTGTCCGGGCTTGGGTGAGTACATTCTGGGATCATTATCTCAGCCACGAAGAGCGCATACTAATCCGCTTGTAGATGGCTAGGAGCCGCCGAAACCTTAACGACGAGAGCAGACCGGAAAGTCCGACAAGTGAGTCCGATGAGAACGATGGCAAAAGCCCGCCACGAGGGCGAACTGGCAAACAATCGAAGAGCGATCCAATGGACGTCCGTGCTTGAGATAATCGCGCCTCCCATCAGATTTCATCGAACCATCAACACCTCCCATCTACCTATTATCTGTCTTTCACCCCGATCGCAGCTTGGCAAGCTTGATATTCATGCCTGAGGTATCAGACATGGAAGTCGTGGTTCAGTTTCCCTATCTCTTTGCTCCGCTTTGACCCTTCTGTACTCCTGGAAGCAAACGACAATTGCACCGGCTCGATACCCTGCTGGCTGCCAGCGAAGAAGCGCATATCGCCATCCTGTCCGCCCTGAAAATGAAAAGCGCATTTGTAATTTTCTCTCTTTGTTCGAACATGCAGGACTGCACTGTACCGTGTTGGATTGCTCTAAACATAATTGTCTGCGATTACTGTCCCAGGCACTCCTTTCAGCGCTCGTCGCAATAGCTAACTCATCACGTTGTTGTACGGCAATCAATGCGATTGCTTGCTTCAGTGGACAACGAAAGCACTTTGGATCTTCTTCTACTTATTGCTCACCACAACAGATCTTAGATCCGGCATCTCTAGCACATGCTCTAACACTAAGTTACAAGCCAAGAACCATTCAATATCGCTTCTCACCTCATACTAGCTCGCACCCTCGATTGCTTCGTCTCCCAAACGTTCGCCTCTCTACCTAGAGTCATCACTACTTTGACTCACACCACCAAAGCATCAAAAGCCGATCGCGCCTACATACACCTTCGCAGCCAGCAGTACAAGCATCACATCCAGTCACACGCATAGACGTTCTGCTCATAGAGGCCTTATAAAGGGAATGTGCACAGTACTGTTCGCCTGTCACCCCTGCGGCTGTCCTCCAGCTCCATGCATGCCCTACCAGCGCCTTTGCGAACTCGCATGGAGTCGACAGAACAACGGACAGAATGAGGTGAAGGCTTGTCCGCCGGGACGAAGAGGGCAGCATATTTTCTATCGGAAGGGACCCTGTGGGATGTGTACGCAGTTCGAGAGGGAGAGGTCGAGAGCTGAGAGGATGGAGATGAGGAGGAGTGCATATTCGCGGATGGGGGAGAGGTATGCTAGGAGAGGGTACTGGTGATGGTGTACGTTGAGTCGAAGGCAAGGAGAAGATGTGGAGGTGTTGAGATGAATGCTTGGGGTTGGCGAAATTGAGAAGAACATACAGCATAGCGACTGGGCGTTGCATTCATACTCCGGCGTTTAGGAGTCACTTGAATCATATTTTTGCTGGGACTAGGACAACAAGGTCAGCAATATCACATGTCTTTAGATATTCGTAGACCAAAAGCCTATTCGATCCAAAGTCTACATATAATATCCAAACATCTTGACAGAGCACGCGATACTTTCCATCACTATTCACATTCATTCGCTGTATTATGCTTCAAATTGCGAGAAGGGCACAGAGTGAAGAGGAAAGTCCCCCGTTCGCCCTGCTTATTGAGCCATTCAGGTGCCGAGGGTGGTGGAGCCAGGATCTCAGCTATACCCAAAACTCTTGGTAGATAGCTGTTGCGGCCTAACCAGGCATCACAGATTCCAGCCCTACTGTGTATAATATGGGGCCTCACCCGCATCTTTGAAACAGCTTTGGACTGTCGATCGGCGTCTTTGCTGTGTCTGGCAATGATATTCGATATAAGTCACTACTGGACGGCCTCCTAGCATGACCCTGCCTCCGCCTTATAAACACCTCACCCCGTCCAGAGCACACCCCGTGAGAGGTCGCTCTATTCTCGCCTTACAATCCCAAGGAAAACACTGGGTACCTTCGCTCCAAACAGCTCAAATCTCCAAAGTTATCACGACAGCTGGTCTCTCGGCCGGACGATCATACGACGAACAAGTCGCCTGGCAGGAGCTACCCTTACCCCTCGGTTCCGCGCACATCCATATAGCCAGCTTCACCTTCATACTCGAGATGACAACGGGTAAAGATGGGGCCGCAGTCGCGCCGTCCCGGACCTGTCCGACTTGATCTTTCAGGCAATCGCAAAGAGTGCTCAACCGGCCAGCAGGTCACGACGCGGCTCTTCCATCTTTGTACGCTGCTCATCCCACCAGAGATCTCAGATCCGCCCCCGCAAGGTTCCCTATGCTGGGATGACAGGCTGGTTGACGTGAGCAGCAGGGACGCTGTTTTTTCCACCCCTTCGGCCCGCGCGGATAGGGACCCCCAAGAGCTTGCGACGGGTGTTCGCCCTGTTTTGACGCCTCACTTTTTGAATGGCTTGCATGCGGCTGCACAATGCAAATCTCGCTACTGCCGCAAGGCTCGCCTACGCTCTGGAATCCCGGTTTTGGACGCCTACCACTCGCACAAAGGAATCCATGGATCGAGAACCTCCAACATCCTTCTTAGTACGCTTGACAGATGTCGAAGTGGATCCGACTAAATATGAATGCTCCTGCGACTGCAAGTAGATTGTCACGATAGAGGCAAAAAGCAGAGCGCGAATGAGAGGCGGTGTGACGATTCGTTCTGCATGCACCGCAAGCTTCATTCACAAATCTCAGCATGTCCGATAAATCGTGCAGCCAACGATGCCGCCCCAACGCCATAACCCAGCGTGGCGATCGCCTTCCCGGGCCCGTCTGATTGATTCAATGTCGTAACTTCGTAAGATCAAGGCATTGCCTCCTTTTAAGACGGACGCAAGGGCCCCGACATCTCCCTCTAGACCTTCTCACGCATCATCGTACAAGCAAACAGGAGCGAGTCAGCCTCTGTTTCCATTCCAATCCCATACCGCAGTGTCTCACGCTCGCCCTGCTTTCCGTCTAGCATAAGGCGTCTAGCCCTCCAGTCTGTTCCCTTTCTCTTAGTCTCGCTCTACTTGAACATCGCCGATTTCGCATGCGAAAGTTCGTTCTGCCATTTCCGCAAACGTCAAACCGCTGGTTTTTGGTAACGCCTGATCGCTTTGTCCGACCACACGATGTTAACAAGGCACAAGCCCTGATCTCGCGTTCCAAGACACTGTCTCCCTTGCCATCGGCGTGAGCACATGAGAAAGGTATCTACCACAAGCGCGAAACTGTCCTCCTGCTGCACCTTCGCACTTGTCTGACTCGGGAGCTTTCGCTGGTTCCTGCGGTTACCCGCATCATCGGTCAAACAGTCGCGAACACGTTTTCAGCTTGTGTCTCGACAATCAGCGCTGCCTGTTGTGTGGTTTGTAGATACTAATCTGTCACAGTTTCGCATAAGCGTTCGCTCCTCACCAACATATCAACACCACGCGCCCCGAACGCCCGTTCGGTAGTTCTTCGCTGGAACAACTACCTTCCGGATTCTCTACTCTACGCATAACCTTCTCATGACCGCGCGGCCTACGTTACGCGAGAAGGCCGAGGGCTTCAGGCAACAAGAGAATATGGGTGCCCGGTCTCCGAACGCTGCTGGCAGCAAAGCTACTACCTACCGGTCTTCTGACCCAATGTACCCTACGTTACCTGACGCGAATACGGATATAGAGGGTCGGCCGGTTGGAGCTACTGCAGCGGGGTCAAGGTTGCACAGTGGGTTGAAGGGTCAGGAAAGCCCATCGCACGAAGAAAATCACTCCAGCAGGCTCGAGATGAGGTCACACGAGGTTGATAATGCTACGGGAAACAGTGATCGTCCTGCGAGCTCCACTTCGACCCGGTCTGTAAGAAGAGATATTCCAGAACAGCTCGCCGAACTCATTATGAGCATGACTGCCAGTCCAAGAGGGGATGAATTGGCAGAAGCATTCTTATACGCTCAGCCATGGCCGCAGATAACGAAATCTTCGCTCAGCGAACTTGATATACAGAATATCATCACCAATATCAAGCTTAGGCACGACGTCAGCTTCGACAAAGATCTTTCTTTCCGACCTAACCACGATGGAGTGAGAGGAAAAGAGAAGAGGAAGGCTGGAGAGCTGTATTGGGACGCCTTGATTGCTGAGATGATGCTGTACGAACAACTCTTCAAAGGCACCCCCTCACCGTTAAGCTCAGAGTACAGCGACATGACCGAGCTTGTTCGACAGTCACAGAAGCGAATACCGAGAATGTTCCAGACTTTGCAAGAAGTGTTGAAGAGCTTGGTACCGGATCGGGATCATTGCCGGGTTGATGAGCATTTAGACGTACCGATGTTGATGCAACAAATCCAAAGGAACGTCTGCGATCTACCGAAGTTGGCTGAATGGCTGGCTCAGCTACTGACAGAACATTGTGCGCCTATGCGGGATAACATGGTCGAAGAGATGGTGGGCTCCATAAGGCTTGGGGTCTTCAAAAATGACCCCCACCAGATCGTAAGGGGCTTGCGCAAATTATTGGGCATTCTTGAGGCTATGAAACTTGTAAGTCGCTTACCGCTATCGCTTAGAAACTGAGCTGACAGTGTCAAGGATGTGGCAAATCATCAAATTCGTAACCTGAAGACCCTTCTAGTCGAAGATACGATTAATTTCGAGAGGCATTATCACCTTGAGAGACTTGTCAACGGTCGAGCCCGTGTCAACATCGAAAACGCTCAGCGATGGTACGCTGCATCAACAGAGAAGTTCCGACAATCATGCCCTCCCAAGAGACACTCGCATGGTTCCCAGCTCGAAGTTTTCGCGAGAGCGGTCACGACGATATTTTTCTCTAACGATCCTCGTTGCGAGTTTCCAGACACATTTTACCTCGATTACGAGCGATTGCGACAGCTGAAGTCAGAGGTTGACGATCTAGTTTACTTTGAGATTTGCTTCGATACGTATGAGGACTTATTCGGTGCCTTAGGCTATGGCAGGCTAGCATCGCAAGCTACGAAGCACCTTCTTCACGGCGCGCTTTCAGCTGTCTTGGGAGAAGGCGCAGGCCATGGCACGTCGCATTGGATGAACAATTGCGAGAATATTGCCGCTGAGCTGATACGACAAGCTTTCCTTGCCACCGGTCGCCCACCCTTCCTCAGTGCAGATCTCATCCAGCAGACCACACGAAAACTCCGTAATACGCTGATTCCCTCAATCATACAACGAAAAGCTCAGGCACTTGAATTTGGCGTTCAATCACAAGTTCTTTCCACCGTCAACCGCCATATTCGCTCCTCACCAATGGAGTTGTTCAACACACTCGTCGTCCTTCCAGGCCCTCCACCACCACCTCAAGCGCCTTCCCAGCCACTCGCTTCCTTTCAACACTCCCCTTCAAATACGTTTTCATCACAAAATATCGAACAGTACAACGATCTTTCCAACCGCATTGCTCATATCATTCTGATCCATTGGCGAACATGGGGCCCCATCGCATACGTACAGGAAGAGGCTCCAGTACCACTAGGGTCGACTGTTCCACAACCTCAACAATCTACACTCACTTCAGCTCCAGTCGCTGCAACTCTAGCACCAGTTGGTTTATCCGTCGAGCCCCTGGATCCCAACAAGATACCAGCGCAACAGACACAGTCTCCTTAAAATTCTTTTCGGCATTGGGAGGCGTCCTGATGCATCAGTTCCGGCGAGCATTATCAACTATTTAGCATCCGGAGTCAATCCAATAAATTCCATCTTCAATATCTCTTCTCCTCCTAGACGATCCATCAACTGGACTACAACATAATGGCAAGATGAAAAGCAAACAGGCGTCGGGTATTTTCTTCTATTTTGAGCGAGCATATGGGATGGAGTAATGGGTCCAAGGTCGATGGAAAGTTAAATTGTCAGCGATCCTTCACTTCGTGTATATTGCTTGTTCGATAGTCGTCTTTTAGTCTGCATCTATGCATTAGGGAGGCTAGTTAGCGGAAAATTAATCAACCTGAATTCCTTCGTCTGTATGCTGTTTCTTGTGGGTCAATAGCAGCCCTGCCGGTTTGGAAGCCATAACACGCTCATTGATTTGATCTACTAACCATCATTCTTTCTGGATTGTGTCGCATATCTTTCTTCACAAATTCTTCGTCAATACTCGTACTTCCTCGCTGCCTTTTTTATGGATAGTGCTGTTGTTATTGCAAGGATGTCGGATTTTGTATAGACTGTTTTGAAGTAATCATTCTTAAGTATAGTGTATCTAGAAATTAGAACGCGATAAACTCCCTGCTCCAGGCGACTAACTGCTCATGCTCGGTTCTTCCCTCTCTGCACCTTCAGAGCAGCCTGTCCGTAAGTCTTTTTGACTGCATCCGTCTTGTCGTATGCCCGTCGTGCTCAACTAATTCGTAGAGAATCGCTGCAATGGTTCGAAAAATGTCGCTGTACATCTGTAGTGACACAAGTATCGTTCTAGATCTACTGAAATTGATTCGATACCTAGTAAGGGGGAGCATTTACAGATTGACACCATAACGCTGCCGTGACACATCTCGCCATCGAGACTTTATACGTGGGTCGAGGGTGCTTGGGACGACGATCCTGACCTGGCTAGGAATGAAGATCGAACACATAAATATGAGACGCGTAAATGTAAAGATCGGTTCACCTAGCGAATGATTGTAATGATTTCATCAAAGATCGTGGAACTCGGATCGAAGTCGATTAGTGATAGACTAGTCTTGGCGTTTGACCTCATCGAGATATTTCCAATCGCTATCGATGAGCTCCAAACTACCACACCACAAGCACATCACGACATGTTCTCAAGAACAATTCCTTCGGTATGATTCACTTATATCCCCACATTAACGTACTCTCTCGGCCTCTTCTAACCAGCTCAATCCAGGCCTTTCGCGCCGCAAGTCGAACAATTCGCCCCGTCCCCTCCACCACAATACCGCGCTTCATCACACCCACGCAAATACGGCTGCTTTCCGACAACGTACGGAAGGCGATCGATAATGCAGTATCTTCCTCCCCAGTGGTGCTATTCATGAAGGGCACACCAGAGACACCGCAATGCGGATTCTCAAGAGCAAGCATACAGATCCTGGGCATGCAGGGTGTGGACCCGGAGAAGTTCACGGCGTTCAATGTGCTGGAGGATGGCGATTTGAGGCAAGGTACGTGGCATCACTCGACCATGAGATGCGGTCTGCCCGGCGAGCTCGTCGTGTCGTAACTTGGATCATTTGAATGGTGGCGCGAGATTGCGCATCAAGTACTAGGGCCAAATGCTGACAATTGCATCTGCAGGAATCAAAGAGTACTCGGAATGGCCCACCATACCCCAGTTATACGTCGACAAGGAGTTCATCGGCGGATGCGATATTCTCATGACGATGCACCAAGACGGATCGCTTACGAAGCTGTTAGAGGAGAAGGGCGTACTCGTATCACCGGAGAACGCATCAGAGCCCCCGAAATAAATAAAGTAATGTGCAGGGTCTGGCTTGTGTACATTCTGGCTGTATCAATACAATGCTTGTACAATACCTCTCAGATTCCGGCGTGGAGTGACATATCCTCGTACGACTCGTGTCGCTTTCGAGGGTCTTGTCCCTTTCAGCAGCAAGAGCTTCTGCACGAAGCAATACAAAATCTCCTTTGAATGTTAAAACTGCACCTCCTTATGTCTGAAGTTTTCATTCTCTTATCACCCTCCTTCCTTAGTGAGCTGCTTTTGGGTGACCGGTCTGTGCGCCTGCCTTGAAGACGAATGATGGCAGTCGCTCCTTCCTCAATCAGTCGAACCACGTTAAGCGCCACCCATCCTTCATACATCGTTCACGGCGGACTCCACGATGGCGATCGAGAAAGCAGAGAAGTCCCACGCGACCACCAAACCAACTCCAGTGTTAAAGAAAGTCTCACCAGCACGGCAGATGCGCTCGCAGACACGCGAGAAAAAGACCGTCTCGGTAGCCGGCGTCTTCAAGCAGCGCCCGAAGCTTGTCACGACAAAAGCAAGCCCGCCGAAGCATGTTTCGAGTAGCCTGAAGAAGCCAAAGGTCGTTGCATTCGTAGGACACGAGAACAGGTCAAGCTCAAATAGCCCAGTCAAGGCGAAGGGTACGGTGCTGGCTCGATCGACGAGTCATCCTCTGGCGCTGACCTTCAATGGTACGTGCTTGTAGTTCTCTAGGACAAGGAAGACCCTGACTTGGAGCTAGATGCAACGACCGCGTACCGCATGCACCTCTACGACAAAGCCGTCGCCGATCTCAGCGCCACTCACGAGAACCTCGTCACAGCCCTCCACGAGTCCATCCTACACGCCGTTCCAGACCCCATCCACCCAGATAAGTCACCCATCAAGCTCTCCATTTGGGGCAAGCTACAGAAGGAGACTCAGAACCTGTACATCCCCATCGGCGGAACGAAGCTCTATTTCCCAGGCGAAGACGAGAATGGCAAGAAAGAGCAGAAGGTCGTCGAGCTGCAGGATCGCATGGCAGATTACGAGCAGTATATGCAGGAAGAGGCTAAGAAATTCGCAGAGCTGCATGGCAAGTGGGAGGTCATGGTTAGCGAGATCTTCAAGCTTGGTGTACAGGCTTTGGGTGAAGATAAGATGCGTGAACTTCTTATTCCGGCCCGTTCGCCTGTCTCTCCGACCCCAATCGACGGCGCTGTCACGCTGGTGGAGGAGGACGGCCTACTCGTCGACGAGGCTGAGAACGTTGGTAGCTTGAAGACTGGTGGGAAAGGCAAGAAGAGGGTCTCCTTCCGCGACCCGCTCCCAGATATGCTCGCTGGACCAAGCACGTTCAGGAAAGGCGTCGCATCTGTTCCAGCGCTGCCGATGGATGAGGTGCAGAAGCTGGAGCGGGAGCTAGAGCAGTTCGGAGAGAAGAAGATCGAAGAACTGAAGATGCTGAAGAAGGAGGAGCATAAGTGGTGGCAGAAGAAGCAGCAGAGGATCGCTGATGCGTTCCAGGATGACTAGGGCCTGCAAACATACTGTCAGCTTGATGCTGAAATAATATGGTTGCAGTTTCCGTAACTTTCATGAGCAGCTAACATGTAACAGATACCTATCTACAGTATGATATGGGCACACTGGGATATAATTGCAGGGCACACTACAGAGCAAGATGTTGTGGACACGGTCGAAGTTTAGGAACGATCATACAATCTAATACGCAATGCATTTGAGGCAGTTGCTCCAAAGGCCTAAACTACAATTGAGTGGAAAGTGACATGCATGACTCCGAAGCAAAACCATAAGCCCTTGATGTTCTCCTCGTCCTCGCTCGCACTGTCATGCAGCAAATATATGAGTCTATTTGGTCTAATCGGTCTAATAGGATATCGTTGACTGTCAAAATACACACCTGGAACACAAACCTCACCTGCGACGTCAACTACTCCACATAGCAATAGTATGTTCAGTCGAAAGAGCTCTTGAACGTCCACCTCTCGTCGGTAGGCTGCGTGAACGGAACACCCAGCTCAAAGAGCCTCAACACAGCATCGCTGAAGTCCTTGAAGAACAGATCGTTATCCTTAGCGTACTTCTCCGTCCACGATCTGAAGCTCTTATCCTTGATCAACTCCATATCCGTCGGCAGCATCATTAAGCTCTTCGTCTTGACGTCCTCGAACTGCTTCGGCCCGTTCCACTTCTTCCACCCCCACTTCTCCTCGATCAGGAGCTTGTAGTAGTCGTTCGTCAAAGTCGTAGGGGAGAATGTCCAAGGGCCGTCGAAACCGGAGCGGTCGGTGTGGCAGCGTCCGAGAGCGTGTGCGCCGGATAGAGCCACCATCTCACGGTCGTCGAAGCCCATGCGGCCGAAGATAGCGCGGATATGGCTAGCGTTTTTGCTCGCGTCTGGGAGACGGCCGTCGGGTGTGCAGAAGGACATGTCGCGGTCGCTGCGTCCGGGTCGGTAGGGGATCTTGGGACCCTGCATCTCTTGAATAGCAGTTACGCCACCGAGGATCCAAAGATCCGAGTACGAAATCCAGGGGAACTGTTCTTTGATAGGAGCTAGGAAGTCGCGGGCAGCCTTGAGACCAGCGTTCGCGCCGTGATCAGCTTCGGGGTCGAAGCGCATGGTTGCGCCATTCGAGCCTCCCGTGCCAGTCTCCTTGTCGTATGTCCCTGAACAGTGCCATGCGAGTCGCAGAAGCACTGGGCCGTAGCTACCGTCATCGTAGTCGTCTTTCTCCTCCAGCCTAGCTGCAATCGCGTTGTAGACCTTCTGGTAGTCCTCGAACTTGGGTGTGAAAGGTCCCTTCGGTCTTGCCTGCTGGCCGAACAGCTCGGGCTGGTATTTGTAGAGTCCCCATGCGCCGGCGCTGACTATCAGGGCTCCAGCTCCGTAGAGAAGACTCTTTGGGCTGTCATCAGCTTTTTCGGCGCCCCCATTGCCCGAGGCATATCCGCGGCGCGATTGTTGACGGAAGACATGCTGTGGGACAGCAAAACGAGCGGAGCGGGTCGAGGTGGTGCGGAAGGTGGGCGTAGCGGTGCGCAGAGCGCGGGTGAAGCTTCGTGAAGCGGTCGCCATTGCGATTGATGCGTATGCGGTGGTGTTGAGCAACTAATCAGCTCCGATGGGTGGTGTGATTGCTTTCTCCGTTGACGCCAAAGCTATCTGATAAGCTTGCTCTTCAGCTCCAAGCTGTCAATGCACGGTAGCAAACGATCTGTTCCTGAAATAAAGACAGTGACAAAGTGGAAAGAAGGAGCGAAGGTTCTCAAATGATGCGAGACGTCTAAGGAAAGAAGTGTGCGGCAACGTCCGACCGCTCGCGAGGACAAAATTCCAGCATCTTCGCCTTGACCCGCTCGCTATCATGCAAAGTGGGTCCCTTCCACGCCCAATCACGCTTCTCGAAACCCCGAAATCATCTAGAACCGCATGCTCACTTAATCCATTGTCACGATTCTCACGCCTGGGCTGCCGAACCGGCACGAGCGCAGTGCCGATGGCACTGACACGCGAGAGAAAAACTTACTTGGACGTGTGACGGTTTTCTTTCAGGGTCCGAGGATTCGCGACCGCGACGCGCGAGCATGAGCAGAGCCTCATGGTTCCCCTCCTCGTCAGCCCTGTCCTGCGGCCTCTGATTTGTCAGGGCTGCGTCTGGATCGATAGGGCTGCTAGGGCTGAGGAGGGGTGCGAGAGGGTTTCCATTCTGAAGCTTTGTACGCGTCCAGCGAACGTGAGACGCATTTCTATCGTTCTGTCTCTAGTGTTGTTGAGTCGCTCGCTGCTCCTTGCTGCTGTGAGTCGCAGGAAGGGAAGGCGTAGAGTTCAGGCAAATAAGCACGATGCCCCACATGGTGCTGTGGAGCATGTCGTGATAGTTCTCAAGTTTTACCATCGTATGCTTGGAGTCTAGTAGTCCGTTGTTCGGACTTCAGCGTGCAAACATACCGAGGGCACTCCAGGGCTGACACTGATCACTAAGTCTTACAGCCATGTGTTCGCCACATGCGGCGAGGTATTGCTCAAGTACTTTACCATCAAATTGCGGGTAACATCAGCTCATTGAGTAAGCGTGTACGGTCCAGACAATGGTCTTCACGGCTGACATATCAGAACAGGTAAACTAGGTATATAATTCATATCGTAACCATACAAGTGTTTAAGCATTAATCGTGCAATGAATACAACCTAAGGATGTATATGTGCACGCCGAAGTATTGTTCCCATAACCATGCGCAAGGTAACTCGCCTAACAACCAGTAGATGCAGCAAGAACATGCAGAGGAAAGCAGTGGCAAAAGTCCGACTCCGGTCCGCCCAACCTGTGGAACCTATGCACTGATGTGTAAAAGAAGGAATGTCGTATTGAACGTATGTCGTATGTCGTAATTACGGGTTGATCGGAGGCAGGGTGATTATCTCCCGACCAAGTCTTGAAGTATCCAGGAGAAGATTAGCTATTTGGTGTTGCTGTTCATGTAGCCGTGATTCGACAATTCGCACTTGTAAATCACTGAGTGACTGAATATGTCTATTGCCGCGAGGATCGCTGATCGGGGTCGATGTACCGGTCGTGGGTACCGATGACTCCGAAGGGCTTTTCCCTTTCTCCAATGATACTTCGTGTGCCTCTTTCTCTAATTTGGGCTTCAGCTGCAGCCACGAATTCATGCTGGGATCCTTGGGAATGGCAATCGCTCGTTTGAAGGAAGGACAACGCTCCATTATCCGGGGGTCGATAGGGATGGACAGCTCGGATGCCTTGTCGATGAAGAAGCGTTTACGGGCGTCTTTCTTCTCTTGGTACGTATACGACTTCGATGAGCGCGTCAAATCTTCCCACTGTTCCATCTTGCGAGCGAAGGTGCGTCGATCCTCAACTACTTTAGCCTTATTACTCATCCAAGTCCGCATCTCCGCGTGCCATGATACGATGTTCTCGCGATTCTCCCGCTTGAACTCCTCAACAAGCTTCTGAACATCTGACAATAGGTACACCGTTTTCAGAGCGTGATTGTGTGCTGGACCAACGCCCACGAAGTTGCCCCAAGAATCGACCAGGCCGGAGGGTAAGCAATGCTGGATGAAAGATATATCTTCGCCATTGGTGCCTTTGAAATGTGGTCTGGCGTCGTGCTCTCTTATTGTCTTCGACTGCAGGCATGGCTTGCACCATCGACGAAGGAATGCCCAATACGTCTTTCTCGTGGCAGAAGTGCCGCAGCTCATACAGCCGTGGCCGTGGCGTAAGTCTGCATACTGAAATTCGGTGAGCTCCGCAGGTGGTTCTGGCAGCTCATCCCCGTAATAGTAACTTCTGCTATATTTCCACAGTGTCGGATTGTCTCGCAGAAAGCGATAGCATGATGCAATCTTGGTGCGCATCTCCAGTAGTTGCGCTGGGTCAGAGAATCGCAAAATGGTGAACCAACAATCCAGGTCTATGTGCTTGGTCAGAGGCTTTCCTCGACGGAGCCTAGTGGGCTTCAAATTTGTTTGCGACGGCTGTTTTGGCTCCTGGGCGGGCGACTGGTCTCGAGAGGCGAGGAATCGCTTTGACGGGCTCCCTACAGCCACTTCATCCTCGCTCCTTCCTCGTTTGCGATCATCCTTCAGGAAGCCGGGGACTTTCGTCAGCGGCACCTGCTGCGACTTGATCTCGCTGGAGACCTTTCCTCCCTTCTTGCCACCAGACTTGCGACAGTTGATGACAGTACTGTACGGCTGAGTCGGCGGCCAGCGCGTGGGAGCCTGCTTGTCGACCTTGAAGGCGACGTTCTTCGTATTGACCATGGCTGGTCACCTGGCCAGCCGTTGGGCGACAGACGACCCCGAGAAATAGCAGCACCCTTCGCGAGATCGTAACGACTCTATCATCCGGTATACTGGGACGAGTGGCGTGCAGCGGTGGTGATTGCAGTTGTGGTTGCGCAGTCCGAAAGCTGAGGGGTAAAAGAAGAAGTGAAGGTTGAATTTGAGTCGGGAAGTGAAGGCTCGGAGCGCCGACCCGCGCGGATTCGCTGGATGAATCATGAGTAAGCCGAGACTCGATCGTCTCTTCCGCTGAATTGCCGGCAGCGGCAGGGTCATCTGGGTGATTACTGTGGCATTGACGGGTGAATGTACACAAAGGGCGGAGTGGCTTCCGGTCCTTATGACTGATGCTGCATTCCCCTCTGTGTACCACCTTCGCATCTCTCCCGCTGGGCTCATGCTAAAGCTGTACATCCGTGTGGATACGTCAGCCCATGCTACGGCCTGGCACGAACCGACAAGCACGAGCTGTATGCACGTGTCCAAGCAAGGCAATTTGACCCGCATTCCTGGAGGGGGTCTTCCGCATCTCGTTGTCCCACGAGCGCCCAGTTCATCACTTGTTCGGCGACATCTTCTTGGGTAGGGCCGAAAGAACCCATATTAGGGCGTTCAGAGCGCCGCTCAAGATGAGCATGTCCTCTTCAAGCTCTTCCATAAAATGAACAATATCTCATATGCCAGATTTGGCCTCGTCCTGCGCGTGAGTGCAGGCGCCACACTTCAGTGTCTTTGGTGGGGAAATGCGCCACAGCCGTCAATCTGCAGTCGCTGTCTCCGCACTCCCTGCTTGGAAATCTTAGATCGTGTTGTGCTTCTATAGCAGCGTCTCTGCCTATGTATTTTGTTAAGCCTCGCAGGGCATTCCCAATACGTGTGTTCGCCATGTCAGGCCTTCCAGATCGCCTGAAGTGAGCATCAGCAAGCTCATAGCCCTTGCTCTCAATATCGCTTGTCATGTTGAGCCTCTCAGAAACATACACGGTCTCGCAGCACTTGCTGATGGAGGGCGCTGCTCACCTGCCCGTTCTGCATTAGTTGAGGATGATTTTTCAGCGTAAGCAACCCAGCGAGTGGCCGGAGCAGCGCAGGCGGTCAACGGAGTTCAAAGAGGGTTCAAAATGCGGGGAGCGATCGTTGCTTCATCCGGACTCGCGATGGCAACCTCGGCGCACAACGTACTGTTAGCTCCGAGGTAGCTGTTCTTTTAACCTCCAGTCCTCGCCTTTGCGCGGAAAGCTACCGCATATCTCATAAAAGTCTCTGTTCGTCCCTTGATATTGAGACGCTACACATCATCGGACTTTGAAGACTTGGCGAGTGTTTCTGGAGAGGCTCAACAAGATTCGAGATGTTCAACAAGGAAAAGAGTGAGACCCTTCTTTGTCTTCGTCCAGATGATCCCTTCCACTAACCGATTGGGACCAGAGCTCGAACAAGAAGTCCAGGACGACAGTCCTGTGCCGCCTCAATATGACAGGGACTATGCAGACCCACACGCTGTTGTCTGCCCGCCGCACACCACTGAGCGGAAGCTCGTGACGCGGATCGATCTCCATGTCATCCCGTTCTTGTGTATCATGTATCTATTGGCGTTTTTGGATCGGTGAGTCTGGATACCCTCGTAAAATGTTGATATGAAGCCGGTATCGGTGCTGATGGTGATGCTAGCGTGAACATTGCAAATGCAAACGTTTTCGGTCTTTCGGCGGAACTGGATCTATTAGATGGCAACAAGTACAGTGAGTCGTGTGTGCAGATAGCAAAGTGAGAATGGTACTAAGACTTATCTCAGACAACGCGTTGGTCATCTTCTTCGTGCCCTACATCTTGTTCGAGATACCCTCAAACATTCTGCTCAAGAAGCTCAAACCTCGAGTATGGCTCTCAATCTGCATGTTCGGATTCGGTCTTGTCACTACTTTGCAAGGCCTTGTACAGAACTATTCGGGTCTTCTGGCAACACGTTTCTTCTTAGGACTCTTCGAAACCGGCATGTTCCCAGGTGCTTTCTATCTGATCGGTATGTGGTACCGGCGCCATGAAGCTCAACGAAGATACACATTCTTTTTCTCGTCGACCACCTTGGCGGGAGCATTCGGCGGCCTGCTCGCGTCTGCCATTGGCAAGATGGATGGCATGAGAGGCTACCAAGGCTGGCGGTGGATTTTCATCCTAGAAGGGACTTTGACTTGTGTCGTCTCGTTCTTCTTTTTCTTCCTACTACCGAACTTCCCCGAGGAAGTGAAATGGCTCAGCGAAGACGAGCGCACATTTGTCCGAGCGCGCCTGCAACAAGACCAGGGACAATCCGCTCGCGAGCGCGCAATTACTTCCAAGGATGTCAAAAACGTCTTTAAAGATATCAAAGTCGTTGTAGGCGGATTTATGTACTTCGGACTCATCGTTCCCGCGTACGGATACGCTTATTTCTCCCCAGGCATCATCCAAAGCTATGGGTACAGCCCCATCCAGACCCAGCTTCACAGCGTTCCGCCATGGGCTGCTGCATTCGGGTTTGCGATGATCATCGCGTACTTGTCCGACAAATTTCGACACCGCTTCCTGTTCGCTATCTTCCCCATCTGCGTCTGCATAGCTGGGTTTGCAATCCTGATCGCTGTTCATAACAATCGCGAATTACAATACGCAGCTCTCTTCTTGGTAGCAATGGGCGCGTACACAGCTATGCCAGTCATCGTCTGTTGGTTCAACATGAACCTTGGAGGCCATCATCGCCGCGCTGTGGGCTCCGCGTGGCAAGTCGGCTTTGGTAATATCGGTGGTATCATTGCCGTGTACGCTTTCTTAAAGAAGGACGCACCAAAGTACATCACTGGGTATTCAATTTGCATTGCGTTCGTGTGCTTGAGCGCGATTAGCTGTTTGACCTACTTTGTGCTCTGCAGTTGGCAGAACAGGAGCAGAGAGAAAAGTGTCAGAGATGTGGGGTTGACGGAGTATGAAGAGACGGAACTGGGTGACATGAATCCAAACTATAGGTATCTGTTGTAAGATCTTGGATCGTAGAGAAGATTTTGGTATAGGAGATATGGTAGTCGAAGTCAAATATTCAAAATTGCAATGAATGACGGTTTACGAACGGACCAGCTTTTGCTTTTGAACATGTGTAAAAGCAGCAGCGGGATTTCCGTACGTTTTCATATCCAGAGCAAAATCGCCTCGCTGTTCCAATCGCATGCACTTATTAGCTTTTCAAATACTGGAAGGTATCAAGCAGCACGCAAACAGCTACCAGAGATTGCTGCAGATGGAGACGTGAAGCACTCAGCCAAGATATTGAATCTGACGTCTTCCCTTATGCCAAGGTGAGTATGAATAGTGTTGTGCACGAGTTCTGGCTGCAAGCATCATGGTGAAGGTGTTTGCCTTTTGGAAGTAACATTGAGACACTCGCAAATAGCCATAAGTTATTTCTCCTTGATGACCAAGCTCCAATAATGAAAAAAGTTTGAACCAAGCGCCAGTCCTTCGGGACCAGAAAGTTTTTGCAAAATTTAGAGAGCAACGCCAGTCTAACATGGAACAGCACCAGCTATCATTTCGATCTTTGTTATACTATTCATGACATCCGGACGTATCTGTTTCCGGAGAGCTGGCCAGAACATGATGAGAAGCCTTGTAAAGTTTCACTACTTGGATAACGTATCAGTTGCTAGCAAGAGATGTAATGTATGAGCCATGATACTCATCGCTTCTTAGAGAATAAAATCATGAACCATTTTGAACGGAGTCCTAATACGATATGAGAAGTACAATTTCTCTCTAGATGTCATGCAGCCAGAGATTCTCAAATTTGGAAGCTGAGCAGTGTCCTCTGTTGGTAGAACATCTTTATTAGACAGACAGTATAGCGTTTCTGATGTGTCTCAGGAGTGTTGAAGTAGTCCACATTCCATGAAGCTCTGGGCAATTTGAACTCCTTCTTACATGATACTGACACGGGTGCCGTTGTAAAGAGATGATGCCATCGAGTAAATCTTCAGAAACCTTACACAAGGTCCGAACGGTCATTAAACGACAGATGTTCTCTTTCAATTGGTAAAATGATACCTGAATGTAATCGCAGACGCCGGATTAAAGTGTGGAAAATTTACCGTGTCATATCGTAACACATCTTATTATTGTGGCGGAAGCTTGTTTTGAGAGCATGAATGCTATCGATGAAGTCTTTCGGAAATTTAAGTAAAGGCTAAACTAGCCATGTTTGGTAGCGGACATGTTTTCCTGTCGGCGACGTAATATCTGATATCATACCACCGATGTGATTCCTATTTTCGTAGTATAAAGATGATACAAAGACAATTGGCCAATTCATTGTAACACGCTTTATGGAGGTCTTCAAGCATGTCGACGCCGTTATCCTGCTTTCAATTGTTGGATCAGAATACATATGTCCAATGTTTGGAGTTTTAATAACGCTCTATCATGCCGAGTCCTCCCAGATGTTCTTGGGTAGGCTGTAGGAAGCAGATTTGATTCAAAGAAGAAAGTTGGAAAAGGCTCTAGTAGCTATTAACATAGAGCGGCTGGGCTTTTTAAATGGAGAAATGCATTGATCAGAGGAAATATGAAGTTATATGAGTCGTCGTCTCGGTACCATGAAGTCAATCGAGCATCATGTATAAAATTTGGAATTCATTCGTGACCTTTGCAATAATTGAGAAGAGTTGAGGATGATGAGCATCCAAAACAAGGGCCGGAGTTTGAAAGTATCATCCTTTTAATGAACGCGAGACGGTCGAGATTGAGTGGTAGGAACAAAATGAAGACGCGTCGTGTACAAGTAGCGACGAGGGCTAGGTAGGCTAACATCGGTCAATGTGATGACCGTTCCTGATAGAATAGGCATGCGCAGCTCAATCGCCGCGTTCTAGCCGATCGAAGGATAGAAGATACTGAAAAAGATGAGGATGTGTGGATGTAGATCTACCCTGACGAGCATGTGCTGCATGTAGGTCTCTTTCAAAAGATGGATGCAGGCCACTGTGACATGCATAGATGAGATATTGCGGGCTTCTTGGAAGCATGGATCGTGTGCCTCAATAGGTTTTTGATGAGCAGAGAGACCACTGTATGCAAACTGAGCCCAGGGATTATCGATCGGCTTGATGGACAGTAGAAGTTTGCGGCATCCGCAGCAGGTCATGCTATTGGAGCTTGACGGACCAATAAGTAACGCACGCATACGTACAGTTTGGAAGCTAGCGTATGTCCAATCGTGAAGGGATTATGGAAGTCCTTGTAGTAAGTTTGTTTGAATCTCGTACAATTGGTCCCCAGAGACTAAGCATGATGCATTGGATAAAGTTTTCGGCAGTGGGAGGCAACAATGAGGCTGTTCACATTAGGTACTGCAAAAGACAGGTTGGATGAAGAATCAATAGACATCAATATGCCTAAACGCGCTGCCTACTGTTTCTCCGATTCCTTTAGTAGACCATGATATCAGAGACACCGGAGCGCTGCAACTCCAGAACGAACAAAGGGAAATCCTGCGCATTTATGACCCAAAACGTGAAACAAATCATGGATCAAGCTGCTGCTGGGGTGCCGTCGACCTTGGCCGCAGTGTCAGCGACCTCGCCGGCTGTGTTGGCGATCTCCGCATCAGTCTCCTTCGGTGTATCCTCGACGCTGGCGTCGGCGGTTACGATCCTCTTAACGACCTCAAAGGTCCCAGAAGGGCTTCCAGGTTCGGCAGCAAGAACCTTGCCCAATTTGTCAAGGACAAAGACTCCACGAGTCGTTCCCTTAGGCGCCTTCTTTAAGCCAATGGCCGAAATGAGGGATTGTGAAGGATCGCAAAGCAGAGTATACGGGAGGTTCTGCTTAGTTTTGAACGTCGTGTTCGCCTTCGGGCTATCGCTGGACAGGCCGTAGATGCTTAAGCCAGTCTTAGTAAGAGGTTCGTATGAGTCGCGGAAGAGGCATGCTTGGTTCGTGCCTGTCATTGAATGGGGTTAGCATAGAAGATATCAAACGCGTTGCTCGGGACGCTCACAGCCAGGAGTAGACGCCTTCGGATAGGTAAACAGGATTACACCACCCTTACTATCGCCAACGAGCTGCTCGAGCGTCGTCTTGGTCCCGTCGTGGGTTTCGATCTCACCGCCAAAGCCGGCCAGGGTGATGCTGTCGCCAACCTTGGGCGCGCTCGCAGGGAGCGCGGCTGGAGCATCTTTTGATGCTTCGCCGTTAGGCTTGCCGGTAACGGCTTCCTTGACAGCCTCGACTTTCTCGGCGACGACAGCTTTTGCTTTGGCTACCTTGGACGTCTTCTCGGTCTTAGGCGCGGCCTTCTTTTTAGCTGGGCGCACTGGCGCAGGAGGCGGCGTCTTGCGCTTCCTGAGTTCGACCATTGTTGGATTGCGGGAGGATCTTCGAGTCGCAAAGCTGTGAAGTGCGCGAAAGAGTGTCGCGAACACGTATAGATGCTTCCGTGATGAAGATGAGAGTGGAAGGAGCTCGAGAGGAGCTGGGAGAGGTTGGGATCAAGGTCGGACGCAGCTGGGTAATGCGCGCAGTTGGCGCTTACTGACTTTGGTTGGTAATGCCTTCTGGAGTAGCACCGAGGTGATCGCGTTCAGGAGAACGATGAAATGTTTTCAGTACGATGCAAATGGGAAGAGAAGAGTGTCAACGAGCTATCTGGCCACCGCGGGCTTTTTGGGTGAACGTCGCGCTCCTCCAGCCTCCCCCTTGGCAGTAACCATGTCGACATTAGGCAGATTGGGGTCGTGCTTTTGGGCAACGGCTTTTGATTCAGCAACCCGGACACTTGCGCCAGATGCGCGAGCTGATTGGAGGTGGTGGCCTCTCCAGGGTTGAGGAGGAGAGTTTGGCACGATCTCCTGCGGTGGAGGCGTTTCGGCTGCATGTCCGAGATAGAAGCCCTCCCGCTAACATCACCTCGTCGATCTCTCTATCGCGACATCAATATATCTGCATCCAGCTGTCTCAATTCCATCTGATACTGAGAAAGAAAATCCCAATGTCATTGCGAGGAACATGTTGCCTTTGCGACATCTATGATACCCCGCACTGCGCCAGGCGTGCAGTGCGATCCGTTTGAGCCTTGTCGTGCATTTTCTTCTAGGCCTTCCATCTGCTAGATTTCATCCTCATTCGTAAGTATAACATCTCAATAGTGTGGGCCATTCCCATGTCAGCTTCGCGATTGGCCGTTCAGCTTCAGCAATTTTCTCCGTATACATCTTCACGATGTCAACACCTCAGACTCGTCATTGCTCCTAGTACGTGCGATAGCTCATCGAACAACATCTGTATCAAGACCGCGGAAGTGGACCGTTAGTGCTTCGAACTTTCGGTTGACGTTGATGTTCGCTCCGTCTCCAAATGCTTCCTGATACCAGTAGCGCTTGCCATTCCACGTTACCGACGGATTCGGAACCGCCATCCATGGCCGCACAATCGAAACCGCCCGGCGAAAAAGATGACTTCTCGCTCAGATTCGGAGCGTGTTTGAGTGTCTGATTATCGATTGTCTTCTGCCTATTCGTCTACACCTGGTCTTGGCATCATATGTTTGGCCGGAGAACTTCAACTACGGTTCGACTGTCCTTGCCGTTTAAATTTCCCCCCAACAAAGTCTGGAAATCATCTTTTCGGAGCCTATCATGCGGAGGTTACCGCCCCTACTTAAACCTATCTAGCTTGTGTTATCGAGGCCTGGTGGCCCTTTCTTGTTCCTAGACTGCCCCTGACACTATTCCAACGACTGTGCTGTTTCGCTAGAACAGCATACCAAACCCTTACACAAACATTGGTATCCTGCAAGATGGCAATTTTTACCACGATCCGAAAACGAGGCTCAGACTCCTCTAGCAATGCTGGCGACAGCCCAATTATGCGGTCAGAGACGTCCCAGGAGAAGATAGTAGATGCATCGCAGAGCGGGACGAAGGATGAAGCGTCCACCGCAACGATCATTCGGCGACCGACCCACATCTCTGATGAAGAAGGACAAGTGAGCATGCCCTTAGCTCAACAGCTTTTGGCTTATGCGATCAGGTGGTTGATATTCACGGCCACGATGCAAATGATGCTTTTGGGAGTGAGGAGGGAGCAGCAATACAGTATAAAACTATGCACTGGTGGTAAGCTGCTATACGAGATACGCCTTGCTTGCAAACCTAGCTGACTGTTGATGTTGATATAGGCATACCGCAGCCCGTACGTACTCCTCCTACCGTATCGACTCGTCCAGCAGCACAACCTCGCGTCATCGTGAGCCCGCTGAGAGCACCCATGCTCAATCAACCTGAATACTCCTCCTCCGAGATACCGTCCTCTATGTGAAAATAGGTGAATGCTGTTGGACGAGTCGAAACAGTAATTTAGAATCTCATTCTGCCCGGTGCTCACATACTCTCACAGTTCTCATAGCCGAAAACATATCATTAGGAGTCCTCGCACTTCCTTCAGCCGTCGCAGCCCTCGGACTTGTACCGGGCCTCCTCCTTATATTCTTCCTTGGTGTCATCGCCGGCTATACTGGATATATTCTTGGCCAGTTCAAACAAGCCTTCCCTCAGGTCACTTGCTACGCCGACATGGGCGGTGTGGTTGCGGGTAAGACCGGACAAATCATATTCGCGACTGGTTCCTGTCTGATATTGATCTTCATCATGGCCGCGCATATTCTAAGCTTCTCGATCGCAATGAATGTCATCACAGATCACAGCCAGTGTACGCTTTTATACATGGTCGTGGGACTGCTTCTCTCTTTCATCCTAGGGTTGCCGAGGACTATGAAAGGAGTTTCGTTTCTCTCAGTGAGCTGTGAGTCTTGTGATTATGTTACTTGGAGCACAGTATGCTGATCAAGATAGCATGTGTATCCGTCGTCATTGCGGTGACAGTTGTTATTATTGCTGTCGCCATTACGAAACCGGACGTAGGCAACATCATGGCGGTAGGCAAAAGCCGACCTGTCGTCGAGGGTCTAAATCCAGTCATGTACATCATCTTAGCCTTCAGTAGGTAGGCCCTTTACGAATTGCAGGCACAACTAACTCTGTGTAGCTGGCCATGCGGGCTTTCCTAGCTTTATTGCTGAGATGAAGAACCCGCGCGATTTTCCAAAAGCCCTCCTCTTCATGCAAATTATGGCCGTGTCCTTCTACATGTTAATCGCGGCAGTCATCTACTATTATGCTGGTCCGTATGTAGCTTCGCCTGCTCTTGGATCCGCTGGGCCAATAGTACGGAAGGTTGCTTACGGGCTTGCTATGCCGACAATTGTCATTGCGGGAGTCGCCAATGGAAGTGTTGTCACCAAGTACGTCTACATTCGTGTATGGCGTGGTACGAATGTCATCCACGAGACGAGCTTCAAAAGCATTGGGAGCTGGATTGGAATATGTGCTGCCACATGGACAACAAGTTGGCTCATCGCTGAGGCAATTCCCAACTTCAACATCCTTCTGGGATTGATCGGATCGCTGCTTGGCTCATGGATCAGCTATGGTATTCCGGCTGCTTTGTGGCTATACATGAACAAAGGAAGGATGTTCTCTACGCGGAGCAAGATTTGCCTTACGATTCTAAACGTTGGCATCGTTATACTGGGAGCTCTCATTGTAAGTTTAAGTACTGCATTGGTGAGGCAGAAGCTGACAACTGTAGTGCATCCTCGGGATGTGGTCTTCAGGGTGGGAACTCGCACACGGACGTGCTGGTCGTGTGTTCTCCTGTGACAACAATTGGAATCCAAGCCACTGAGACGATACCCCCACCGCCCAGTCAGTAAGCAGCGAGTGCTGCAGGCTAGGTGACTAGCTCATACTGTTATTCGATATTCTGTCAGTCTCAGGTCGTTGTATATCGACCGGGAACAAGCTCGCCTGGAGACTCGTGTGATGCGCTTCCTTTGCACTCAATCGCAGTCGATGGAAATGCATAAACCACGATCCTGCTGGATTTAATTGTTGTTAAAAAGTTTTCGACGAAGGCGCAGCAGTGAGGATGATACCAGAAGGGTTCGAAGTATGCGTTCTGTAAATAGTAACCGCATTGTTAGAGACATAGCATAGCATCCCAGTCCACTGCGAAACACATCTTGTAGAGACGAACTACTCGACTACCCCCACGTTCATTTCCCTCAGCCACTGTATCATCACGACCTCATCAGTCTTCCTTCACCTTTGACACAACCTTCCACGATTTAACACCTCATCGACACTTCTACCATCAGCGACCACGACACGCCACCGCAGACCGACATTTCAATCGCACCTTCGTCAGATGTCTCACAACATGGCGCTAGAAGGTTCTGGGAGTCAGGTGCATTTTAAGGTTACAACAAACGGTTTTGGTGTTCACCTCTCCTTTCTTATCGCCTCTGTACTCAGTCTTCAATCGTCAGTCGCTCTACACTTGATACCACTGTATTTCAGCCTTAGCACAATACACATGTGGTATGAAAAAGGATGCTTCAAGGAAGCGCAATCCACATCCTCCCGAAGAACGTGATGGATGGAGATCCTAGGCTGCCTTGCATCCCGCATCGCAGCTGCTTGCGGGATCGATATGCACACCTAAGCCAATACATGATGCAGACGTAGAAGATAACGTAGCAGCGCAGTGCAGCGTAGCATGTTGTGCGCCCTTAGGCCTCGTTGTTGTCGCACGCGAACTATCGATCGTCGATAGCTGTGCAACAAGGACCCCTAAAACCGCCTCCATTGACTTCCCGACTTTTCGAAACGCGCAACAAGAACATCCCGAGGCGGCGGGATGGATATAGTAGAGGCTGCTCTTGTTAAGCGTTTGAAGTCGGGCTGTTGGAACGCATAATCTCGCTTCTGCTTCCCGAACCATTGTTCAAGTCAATTCGGTATTGCAACATCCTGGTGATACCTCCCACCATTCTGTACCTGTTTCTAGCATGACTTGATGCGTTTAGGAAATCCCAAACTGCATCAAACACGAGTTTCCGGAAGGCGCAAATACCACAACCTCGACTAATGCCAAGATTACGTATGCTTCATTGCGAAGATAGGAGGAGGCGCAGCAACTCGACGGTCCGAACTTTGGGACCATCGAAGTGACCTTGCGCTTCTTGAAACGAGTTCGCTCAGGATCAATAAGACTCGGAAATTAAGCTCCACAGCCACAACCATAGCACGTTGTCCAACAACTGGCCCTGGTGCGTTCCGACGTTCGAGACTCTCAATCACCTCATTCAGTAAAAAAAAACCGAGGTGGAAAATTGATGAACGGTCATCAAGTGCGCGGCTCTGTTGCCGAAGGATCAACAACAGGATCGCGGGATCGTCAGGGACGTGAGGTTGGCCCACCCGGGTGAATGTAAATTTAAAGCTATTGACAGCAAGAACGTACATAGCGGGTCTCTCCGTCCTGCGGAGACCCGAATTGAGCAGTGCCTCCGAATGAAGAGGAGGAAACGTTATCAGAGAAGGTTTTCAGCGGGGAGTTCGTACAACATGATGTCGGTCGTAGAAGTGCTTGCTATATTGAACGCTCGAATGTGCAAATGCATGCATGCGATAAACTCTAGGGAATAGTAAAATGCTGATAGAACTCCGCCGCCATGCCCGATAGCGTTTCCCCGCACTCAAAGGAAACAAAAGCCCATCCATAGGGAAGTCCAAAAGGCTACTGAATCTAATCCAGACGGATGAAGGCAGGCAGGGCAGTGCGATGATGAAGAAAGGACAGCAGTAAATTGACAAGGGAAAACCCTACATGACCGTCTCTTCTTCGTCCTTCTAGCCAACCCAAGCCCGAGCACCATCCTCCCGTGCCTGCCCGTAGTGAAGAAGCAGCAACCGTAGTGGACAAGAAAACGGTACAATGTGTAACCGTTGTATGTAAGAAAGTATGATGTGTGAGCAGGCTCATTCACATGTTTTGTCATCGAAGAAAAAAAATAGCCCCCATCTGATCGTTCCAAGGCAATATCATTATGCGCTTAGAAGAGCTTGTTGCGGAGGTAGCTTCCGTAGCCGTAGCCACCAGCCGAGGTCGTGGTAGCCTCAGCTACAGCAGACGAAGAGGTCGCCTCGACTGGGGCAGCCGTGGTCGAGGCAGCCTCCCCGGTGACCAGAGAGAAGGACGGGAGAGTTGGAACGGCGAAGCTGGAGCTAGCGCCACTGCCAGAGGGATAAGGGTTGAAGGTCTTGGTGTACGTAACAAAGCCGGTCGAACCTCCGGTGGGGCCAGCTAGGGTGCTGTTGTACACTGGATATGGTGGGAAGGTGGCGGAGCTGCTGGAGACATCTTCAGGACCAGCAGATGTGGAGACCTCGGAGCCAGCGGTCTAAAGATTGTTAGATCTAATCACCAAGTTCGGGAGGATTCAACTTACGACAGTGACGGTCTCCTGAGCAGTGACCGTAACAGTGACGGGAACAGCGCAGCCCTCGCCGTTGCCACCAGTGGGGATTCCAGAGCCCTCGGCACCAGCTGACAGGGTGTTGTACGGCACGGGAGTAACCGTGATGTACTTGGTGGTCGTCGAGGTAGAGGAGATGGTGGTGGTGCCCTCGGGAGTAGTGGCTTCAGCAGTGGCAGCAGGCTTGGTAACGTAGACGGTCTTGTAGATGACTGAGGTTAGGGTGTTGACGACCTCAGTGACGGCTGGGTGAGCAGTTGAGCCAGTTCCGAGAGTGTATGTGAAAGTCTCGGTCGTAGTATACGTCGTGGTGTGGTCTGGAACGGTGGTAGCAACGACAACAGCGCTGGCACCAGATGAGACAACGGACTCGGAAGAAGTCTCCTGGCCCTTGGTGACGACGCTGGTGATAGGCACGGCGCTAGTAATGACGCTGACGCTGCCAGACACGGTCGTGGTGATGAACTGGGTGGAGTAAATCGTCGTGGTGTAGATGACAGTTGAGTTGGCCTCGGGGGCGACAGAGGTTGGGAATGGGTTGGAGCCGCTGGAGGGGAAAACGCCAGTTCCATATGGAAGGCTGCTAGAACCGGCCTCAGCGCCAGCTGATGTTGAGGGAAGAGCACCAGTGGGCACACCCGTTCCGACCGGGTATCCTCCAGTAGGAGCAGTGCCGGGATAGGTAGGGAAAGCGGATGGTGTCTCGGCAGCAACGCTGGAAGATGAAGATTCGACTGGAGCGGCAGTGCTGCTTGCACCAGTGCCAGTGCTCGGACCGCTATATCCACCTCCTAGGGAGAAGGAGGATGACGATGATGATGTAGCACCAGCTTCAGCAGCGCTGCTGGTGGAGTTGAGGACTGGTGCTGGGGAATAACTGCCGCCATATCCATACTGACGGGGCTCATGACGGCGGCCGTGAGCGTTGGAGGCATCCACCGCGGCCAGGGTGGCGAGGAGGGTAACGGTAAGCTTCATCATTCTGAGATAGGGTTTCCTTGCTCTTTTCCTAAATGATAGATTGCTAAGGCTTCACTATTTCTCGGTAGCGATTTGGACAACAAGCGATTTGTTTTGCCGGATATTGATACTGCGAAAGAAAACCAGGCAGAAGTCAATTCTGCGGATGTGTGCTGGAAGTCCAAGAAGGAGTGACTGGAGTTGGTTAAATGAGAGTAACTGCCTACAAGAGACAAAAGCGAGTGTGTAAGAAAAGCGAAGCCTTGCGGTAGAGAGCGGAAATGTCGACGACAGAGAGTCCTGGTGCTATATGAAGGGCGGCTTGATTGCAGGAAATCCAGCCAAGGAAACAACTGCGCACGGGAGCTGGCCCCTGGCGGCTGTTAATTTCAGCCAGGGACGGCCAGGGACCAGGGACCAGGGACCAGTGAGGGCGGGTGAGCGTTCAGGAACAGGACTGGGGTGCTGCATGAGCAGCCAGTCAACGCGCCCGCCGGCGGCCGTCGGGGGTGGGAGCCGCTCAGATGGCTGCGAGATGCACGTTTTCGAGCGGTGAGTGGTCGGCCTGGTGCCCTGCGAGCGGCGCAGACGCTTGATGGTCCTCGCGAAAGACCGACGCTGTCGCTGAGCACCCCTAAAATCAATCTAGATTGGGAGCTCGAGAGGCTGCTCGTCCAGCATCCAGCTTGATCATCGTGGCGGTTGCTCGCTGCGTGTCACTGTGCTGCCTCGGGACAGCTGCCGGCGGCGGTCCCAAATTGCGTTTCACACCCACTTGGCCAAAATAGAAGTCGGCCATGCGCAGATCCTCCCTGCTAAAACAGATACGAGCGGGTCAACGAGCGGGTACCTGGCAGATGTGCGCCAACGCTGCACAATCACCGCAGGACAGTGTGCGTCTGCGGCTGACGGGAGACAACGCAGGCAACGCTCATCAGCGGTGTCACGACCGCACTGAATGTGCGACCGCGAAAAACGAATCTCATCATGGCGCTCATTCCTCGTGTCTCTCTCGTGGTCGAATAACGATTGGCGTGATAAGAGTCGAGGCTGCTCTGAGTCGTTTCAGTGTGACCGCCACCGTCATCAGTAGCGAAATCTCCGAACAAGCTTTCTAGCGAACCGCTTTCATCAAGGTGAGACACCGTGGCTCCAACCAACGATCCTCCTCCATCCGCTCATATTGCACACCGGGGCAATCAAATTGTGCCAGAGCCGCTGCATTTGACATCATCGGAGGCCTGCAGGCCACAGGCATGAATTTGGCACCCGTCCTGCGAAAAGGTCGAAACACCACACCTGCCATCGTCAAGCACACAGCACCAGCACGGATCTGCGAACGGCAGCTATCTTGGAGAGCCGTTTCGCCAATTCTCCGCTGCCACCGCTGGGGCCTCTGCCGCAAGCCTCGCGCATCAATTTGACGCCTAAAAGCAATCGCTGGGCCTTCCACGCATGGAAGCCCTGACTCTATGACTCTAGCTATAGACACCTCAAACGCATCTTGAGATCCCAAACCTCAGGTTCGATTCAAGCCTCGGATCCCATCAACCAGAGAATCAACCCGCGCAACGTGAGTTAGATGAGCTGCCGCTTCTATTCGCTTCCTCGCGGTACCAAGATACGGCCTCATCTTGCTAGTCCCTGTCGCCTCATCAATCTATATGATTGTGAGCCCACTCCGGTGGAGATTGGCCTTCGCTCTGGTATACCAAGGCCGAAGTTGAACAAACTTTTCATCATCATTTCGGTCTCTCATCTCGTTGCTATCGTTCGTCATCGCCTTTTTTTTCCAAGTCCACGAGCGATCTCCTTTCCAGGTCATCTTTTCTTATATCGTCGTTGCAGCCTTGCCACATCACTACTCGCATTCATTTCGCGGCCATCAAAAAATAGACATGTTGCTCTCAGGCTGACCTCAGATGAAACGGAATGTTTTGGGAAGTTGTGTAATCGGCTTCAATCTATTAAGCGCTCTAGACTCTGCCCCAAGGCCATCTGTCAGGCCCCGCCAATTCGCAATGCGTAATAGCTTTGGTAATCGGTATATTTCATCTGGGGACTACTTTGCCAATCTTGTCCTTTGCAACACCCGTGAACCCAGACACACTTGCGATCTGGGCTGTCCATGCCAACGAATGCCTAGTACTAAGCTGGACTCGACCCTGGTGGCCCTAAGACGCTGGGCCTAACATTGAACCAAGCTGTCCATAAATCCTCCTCCATAGCGTGACGACGAGGCTGATGTATCATACACAATCCTGCAACGCCCCACCCATTTGGCACTACACACTCACTCTATCTGCACAGTAGCTCTATAACTAAGGACAAACACGATCCTCTCATCACTTCTGGAGCACTGGACCCTCTGGGCGAACGTGGGGTTGCAGCCGCGGGCGCTCCCGCCCTCGAAACATCATGTAAACGAAACATGTTGATCGCAACGCAATGTCTATGCGACAGCGAAGTCTCCCATTTGACAGCCAATCCTTGCGTTGTATTATTGCTGGATGTGGCTTCGCCCCAACCATCGCTATCATGCTCCCCGAAATGGATGGGGTTGGCCGAATAAAGAGGATGGCGCCCTAGTCGAGCGTGAAAAGGATCGCCTCGATCTTCTCCCCACAGCGGGGGTCGCAGCTAAATGGACGCCTAGGGCCAGATGCTTCGTCGATCAAGCCTGGGGTAGGAATGTATGCTACAATGTCGCTATCAGGAAGCGGGAAGTATGATTACGGTACATAGCATTGATATAAGGGTCCTGCCAAGTATATGTTGCTCTATTCACGACAATAGATACTAACTTGAGACGGCACGCGCATTTCCAATGACACGGCTCGGAGAACAGCATCTTGACTCGTTACCACAGCCTTGAGGACCGGGGACATCGAGATGTCCATTCTCATAGTATATGTACCGCGACCATACATACACACGGATGGGGGCCCAGATATCGTATCATGATTCCTGGGGAACTCCAATATTTCGAACGGGATCCTACCTACAAAGCTTTTACGAATTGAAATGCTCCTGGGGGCAATCCACTTCGATGGTGGGGCTGGTGCAACTTTGACTCAGGAATTCACTTTGCCAGTGAAACTCACTGACGTAGACTAATTGCGATCACTGTATCAACATATGACTGTAGTAAGTACGAACAAGGGCTCATGTTAATCACTAGTCGAAGCTAGAGGCAAGAGCCGACTCCACGGAAAGCGACGAGTCCTCAGAGGCGCTGCTGTCTTGACATTCTCATCAGCATTTATGCGGGAAGCACAGCCCTCTTGGTTGGGCTTTAATTTGCCAGCCAGCCTAGTCAGAGGAGCCCCGAAAGTGAGAAATTTGCAAGCGAAAATCATAACGAAATACAAATTGGCTTCTACTTGGTAGATAAATCTCCAGTGTCTACACAGCTGCTCATATAAGCATCAATCTCTCGACTTGGCGTCCAGATACATGTAGAACTGCTAGTGATTTCAAATAACAGCTTAGTGCTCCTCAATCCGATCTGCTTGTGACCTTGATCGCGCCCAAGCAACGCAGTGACCCTGCTGAAGTGCAGCCACTGGTCGCACTGGTGGAAAGCTCTTATCTCATATATACTCCACAATCATAATGAGTCCCATTAGAGTCTTATCAGACACCGAAAATCGAAAATGGCATGCCGTTCTTGTTGTTTGTGACTCACTGTTCACTTGCATGGTCTTGGCCTTGGCGTCACCTTCACACCTTCACCCACCTTCACTTCTCCCCACACCGCTTCTGCCTGATTCTACGACCTTCCACGCGCTTCCAGAGAGCACCCTGCTGTCCTCACCAACGCGTTAGCGCCCACTAGCGCGCTTGCAGGAAATCTCTAGTATATATAAGCCTCCCTCCCCCCGCCTCCTTGGCTCCTCAGCTCTCTTGTAAGTTTCAAACCCACACCCACACTCTAAACGACACCCAGCTAACAACCTCTAGTGCCTTTTGGCTTAGATCAAGTGTAGTATCTGTACGTATCTCCCTTCTCACACTCTCACTCCTTTCACTGCTAACAATTGCGCAGGTTCTTCTTAGTTTAATCTCTGAGACGCCGCTACGTGCGTGCATTCAAGATTATCCTAGTCTTTGGAATCAGCCTTCTGCCCGCTGGTACTTGTACCATGGTGATAGGCACAGTGTCTTGGCCCTTGCACTCCTGGCCTATAGACGCGAAAGCGCATGCTTTTGCTTTTTCATTGAATGTCGCTGTCTGAGGACATGGCCTTGAGGAAGAAGATTGGTTGAACTTGGTAGCAATGGTGCATTTTGGCTCAGTTCGCGTTGCGAGTTGTGAGTAAAGCTGGCGCGTGTGCGCGAAGCAGGACCAACTCCAGGGAGAGAATCAGCTAGTTTCAACAGCTCCAGCGCCTGTTCAAACAAGCATCAGTAAGACATCCGAGAACCGCTGCGAGGCAGAGACGGCTGGGAGCTTAATGAGCACGTACTGAACTCACCGCGCAGACCTAGACCTTTTGAGGATGCGTAAAGCCACCTTTCCTACACGAAGAACACCACACGTCCTTGGAAACCAAGCTTTAACGTAAAATCCATCATTTCTAGTATACTCGCTAGTCCGTTTTCCTGTGCAACGCCATGCCCTACAGTACAATGAACGCTTGTGACCCAAACCTGCCCGGCTAACCTCCTGCCACGGTATTGCCTAGCTTCTCCAATGAATTCCGTCTCTCATGTAAGCTTCTGCTTGATGAAGAAAGCTCGCAAGTGCGATAGCTGCCACGCGCAGGTGACACCGAGGACGACGAGCTGGATGAGTGTCCAGCGTACGGCGCGGGCATTGGTGGACTCGGACTGGTCGCGGAATTCTGCTTCGCGTTCCTGTGGAGCGTAGTCAGCATGTGCATCTTGAGTCTCCGGATCTTTGAGAAATAGGACCTACCCTCTGGAACACCTGCTCCCTCCTGATATCCTGCAACCTCGAATTCAGATCCCTGACCTTCTGCACAATATCATCGATCTTCCCCTTGTCCGTGCTCTCGATCTTGCTCGTCTCGCCAATCGCCAAATCCAGGGTGAACTTGACCGTTCCGTGTACGCCACTGCTGCCAAAGAAGCCTCCGCTCGATGCCACATTCTGGGGTGTGAAGCAGAGCCGGTGCTCGCCTGAGTCTGCGGCGGAAAAGGTGAAGCGGCCGGTTGCAGAGCCGCGCTGCGAGATGACGCGGTGGTTGTTGTCGAAGACTTCTTCGACCGTTATGAAGACGCCGACGTCGGGGTTTGCTTTGTAGGTCTTGGTGTTGTCGTCCCAGATTTGGGCGTCGTAGTGGCCTGGAGAGGACAGATTAGCTGATAGTTCGTGGTGGTGTATGATATTCTCTGCGGAGCAAATCTGGGATTCTCCCAGGTTTAGAGAATTGCCGTCGTACCAACTACAAGTGTATCCTTGGGCAGCTCCTCGAAGAAGCACTTCTGCGTCGCGCCGTCGATGAAGAAGTACAGCGCCTGCGACGGTATCGCCAGGGCAGCGGCGAGCAGTAATGACAGCCTCCACATGATTTCGGCTCTGCAGTTCCCCCAATTGCTGGTTGTGTGGAAACTTGGTGGGAATATTGAACGCGAGGACTATCTCGAATCTCGAAGTTGCGACCGTAGCCAAACCGAAGCGGCTAGTGCGACACGTGCGCGCGACTTCCCCCTGTCTGAACCCTGCGAAGCTTCCCTAAAGCTGCTACAATAGCGGTAGATATACGGGGACAAAATGCCCTCACACAGTGTCCATTTCTGTTTTGAGACATGAGTTACGCCAGGGTGTAACGTGAACTGTTAGGAAGCAACTCGAGCTGTGGCTGAGCACTTATGAGCTCGCCCTAAGCCAACGTGAGCCGGCGTGATCGTGCTTAATTCAAGCCTAAGTGGGGAGGCAGCAGAGGAAAGATTGCATCTCTACACTTTGCAGCGACAGTCGCAACCGAAACTGTTGTCACATAGCCTTGGTTGCACCCATCCAGAACCACTCGAGAATCATCGAAGCGCTCTGCGCGTCCATTGGTCAAGCACGCGAGAACAAGAAGCACCTCACACACTTCAAGCCTAAGCCCCTCTGATTGTGCCTGATCTCATCCCTGAGTAGCATGAAGAGGGTCTGAAATTGGGCCCCAATCAGCTCGTAGGGATATGAGGTATCACAGACTGACTGGTCCCATTTTCGGGCCCCAGTCATCCGTGGCTTAGCTCTTCGACCCCTATACCGGCAATACTTTCCTTCGATCTACAGTTCTCAAGACGGCTTGAATAATTCAATTCGCATATTCAGCTAGTGGTACAGAATAATCTTTGCAGCTTTCACAATTGAGTTTGATACAGAGCAGATTTTAAAAGGTTCTGAATATTTATCTTCATCTATATAAAGTTGTAAAGAGCCTTTACATCGACAGGCTATCAGCTCACTGAATTGTTATCATCCAGAGCCCACCAAGAGAAGTAGTAGTGGCCGAAGGCTCCCCAAGCCTTACGGCAAGGTTAGTCTGTTCTGTTCTATTCTGATCAAAGGAAATGCTGCCACTGGACAGATAAGACAGGGTCACCAATGACTGGAGGAGGATCGCGAGGGGTGACATTGAACAAAACATCACCATGAAGGAGTACAGGACCCGCCGCCGCCACTACCAGGGAGCGTCTCTTAGACTGACGAGTTGTTTGACGATGCACCTCCCAAGCGAGCCGGAACCATACATTGCAGGACATATGTCGTCGTCAAAGCCACGCTCAAGAAGTCACAAGCTCTTGGTGACACCCAGGGGCGAGCTGGAGATATCCGATTGGAGAATGAATCCTCCATGGGAGGCATATTGGCCATAGTTGAGGGGGGCTGTGTGAGAAACCACTGCTACCTAGCGGGTCGCATCGTACTGTGTGCAGGGTCAAATCATGCTCACCGGAAGGAGAAACGTCGGGATATAGTTCTGTCAAGCGCCTCTCTGCTGCCTGAACTGCGATATAAGCGGCGTATAATATACAACGAGTATAGTATAGATAGCTAGTGCCAGCGAGTCTTTAGAGCGTGATCTGATAATAGAATAACTCTGTCTTCTGCGCAAGCTGAATAGAGATAAGACTCCTGATACCCCTGTGATAATGGCTCATCGTTTGGCACTATAACAGGTTACTCTTCCGTGCCAGTATGTCCAGGCGCTCGATGAGACTGAAGACTATATCCGCGTGGCACAGTTACTGCCTGGAGACCATGACTAGGTAGCTGTACATTCATGCGAGCATGCTGTGCTGGAGCCTGGGTATAGTGCCCGCTAGTAAAGCCGGTTCTCCCCCTAAATTACATATGATATTCTAAAGAAGGGGCATAGACAGTAAACGGCAGCCTGAGGTGCTGATTAAACTATAGCCCCAAGCTGGACTATTAAAGCCTATTTCACTCTCCTTGCTCTTCTATAGCTATTGCCGCATACATTTCTGCGTAGATGATGGTGGGGATCCAGAAGCATGTCGACTCATCAATAGATTCCAGCCAAGATGGCGTGAGCTCAAATAACATCAGAACAATTGTGCTTTAGCAATTCTCCATAACGCGTAGCGAACGTGTTGCTGTCAGTTAGCTACGGAGTAACGGCACATGCGCAAAGGTGGTGATAGCTGCTGGGACTAAGTGCGATAATTCGCAATACAGCCATCATTTCATCACAGACCTGGCGGCTATATAACAAGTCTAGATCCTCTTCCACTTCCACCTCGCTATGGCTAAGCGCCAAGTGTCTACAAGCGCTCAGAGGGAATCGCGGTCTTCGCCCTCTCACAGGATAAGTACGTCCCTTTCAAAAGCCAGTAGCGGCAGTTCGCTGAACCTGTGTGAAGAGAAGCAGACTACAAGCACGCGCAAAGCGAAACCACGCGAAGTCCGCAGAAGTGCGCGCCTGAAAGCTGTGTCACAACTTGAGGGTAGCAGCAGAAGAATGCAGCCGGAAACTGGTTTATCGTCAGCCGGTGAAGCTTCGCGGGATCAAGCGGTAGGTATCTCTCTGGCTCTGCTAGCCATTTGCTGATCATGACCACCTCCCAGCAACCCAGTGCTTCCCACGAATTTCTTTTAAAACGAAAAAGAGACCAGGAAGCCCTGAATCCCTCCATTTCAGCGCAAAATCCGCTATCTTCGAAGCGGTCTCGAAACGTCGACTCAACACATTGAAAAGCATACAGCACTCTTTGCACACACATACTAAACTTTCTAAATTGTATTACAGCTATTAAAGAGCTGCCTACTTGCTAACGTGATAAAGTTGGAAACTACGTTTTCTTTAACCTGAATTTGTTTCCTATACTATCGCCGTTGCTCGCATCTACTTAAAATTAAAAAGATTTATAATTAAATTATTATAATCCTTATAAAGAATACTTAAAATAAAGTTATAAATTTTTTTCTTTTTTATTATTATAAACTCTTAGAGCTTATTAAAGTATTAATTATTATTAAAAGTAGTAGTTAAGTAGTAAATCTTTTTTATAACTTTTTTAATTATAAAAAGCTTATTATTAGTAAATAGTTTACTACTTTTTAGTAGTTCTATAAAATATTAGTAAAAGTTTTTAAGCTAAATAATATTACTTACTAAAAACTACTTCTTTAACTATTACTACTATACTTTTATAGTTCTTCCTATTATTACTTAAGAGAAGTATTTAAATTTATTATATATATTTTTTAGCTTTTACCTACTAAGATAAAATAATAGCCTATATTTAACTTATTTATAATTTATAGTAAAGCTTATTTAATACTATTAGAAATAGTACTAGAGAGTTCTAAGTAGTATTATTAGTAATTATAATAAATATAATTTCTATATAATTAACTATAAGATAGATAAGAGATAAAGAGAAGTAAGTAAAAGATAAGTACTTATAAACTAACGTATTCTACTATCGAGCCGGCTACCCTATTAAGCCGGCTACTTTTTCTTAGTATTACAAATACTACATACAAAAGATAATATATTAATAATATATAACTAATTTATCTTAGTAAAAAAGTAATATTAATCTTATACTTTAGGCTTATAACTTAGGCTAGTTTAAGAGCGTATAACGCGCTATAGCAGCTTTTAATATATAATACTAGTAGCTCTCTAATTAACTTTATAAAATTATATTTTAACTTAAAATATATTCTAATTACTAAAAGCTTATAGTAACTAAAGAGTAGATAATTATATAATATATCCTTAACCTTAATTCGCGAGGATTCGCGCCCTAGCTATATAAAGTAGTAAATATAGTAAATAAAATACTAGCTATATAAAGTAGAATATTTATAAGTAGAAATTAGCCTAAGTAGTTTATAGCTTATATAAAGGAGCTTAAAATAGCTTTTAATTAAGTAAAGGACTACTAGAGGATACTTTAAAAAGATTTATAAGTTATAAACGCGTAGTTTAAGCTTATATAAGGGATAATTAAAAAGTATAGTATTTATAATAATAATATCTATAACTTTAATAAGATAGGCTTCTAGATAGGTATAATTAGGTTAATAAAAGTAGTTATAAGCTTAAAGTATTATATAAGGCCTACTCTTACGTAGCTAGGTAATAAAGAATAAGTTATAGTTATTTAAAGTATCTATACTACTAGGTATATAACCTTACTATTTATTATCTATAAAAGATACGTCTATATCTCTATATAGTATAAGAAAGCTTTTATATTATATAACTAAAAGCTCTTAGTTTCTAAGAATAGCTAAATAAATAACGCGCTTAGTCTTAAGTAGTTAAAGTACTTTAATAAGTATATAAAAATATATTAAATAAGGTTATATAGGCTACTTATCTTTAATAGCTATAAGAACTACTTTAACTAAGAGTTTAAAGATTACTACCTTATATAAAAGATCCTTATACTCTATATACCTATATATTTATTATATATCCTTTAGCTACTTAATATAGTATACTTTTTACTACTAAAGTTAAAGTACTTATAATATATATAAGACTTAGTACGTAAACGCGTTTACTATATTAATAAAAAAGGCTTTCTTTTAGCTTTTAAATATATATTTTCTAATATATTTATATATAATAACTATAAAAAGACCTTTTAGGTATCTAGGCTAGTCTTTATTAACGCGTAGGTAGTTCTTAATTATTTTAATATATAATTATATACTCTACTAGAAGTACTCTTACTAGAAATACCCTAATAATTAAAAATACTAAGTAATATATATAAATTTAGATTATAATTAAAGCTAATAAAAGAAAGCTTTATATAATTACTAATAACTACTTAAGAAAGCTTTTTAAAGCTTATAAAAAGAGCTAAAGAGATACTATATAAAAATATACTTATAAAGGCTTATATATAAGAGCTTAAAGAGTAATTAGTAAAGGTAACTAAGCGTAAAGGGCGTAAAAGAAAGTAGATTTAGACTAGTAGGACTATAGAGTATAGTATAAAGGTATTATACGTAGCTTCTAAAGTATAAGTAGTATCTTAGTTATCTAAAAAGGCTTATAGTAGCTATTATAATAAATAGGCCCTACTAAGTTAATAGTACTATAGGAACTATAAGAAAACTAAGTATAATACTTATATATACTAAAAGAATAAAGAAAAAGAAAGAGAATCTAATATAAGTATATTATATATAGAATTTCTAAGTAGTTATAAGTAAATTTACTTTTTATACGTAGTGTTTGCAATGCTAAGAAAAAGTAGCCGGCTTAATAGAGTAGCCGGCTCGATGGTAGAATACGTTAACTATATAAAATAGAAATTTAAAGTAACTTAGATAGATAGATAAGTTAATTAAAATTTACTTAATAAACTATTAATAGGTTCTTTAATAAACTATAGTTATAGATAGCTATTTAGTCCTTTACTATTATAAAACGCTATTAAAATTATTAAGAGAGACTATAGTTACGCCTTTTTAATTTAGTTCGATAGAGAGACTACAGTTTAACTAGTTAAGCTAACTTCAATATTCTTCTACATTGAAAAGCACACCAGCAAACCTGTTGCCGACCCACTCCACAGCTGGGTACTGAACAAGACGTGGCCTCCTGAGTACTTCGAGCTCGATGACCAGGCGCAAGAAGAGCTTTTGGAACAAGATAGCTGGCTAGAAGTGATCATGGCACAGCCACCTATACCGGTTGTCCAATATGTGGAAAGAAACGGCTTCAGATATCCACTGCCTTTGAAAAAGGCTCCTGCATCGCTCCGACGAAAGCAATCAGATTCGAGCCTAACTGGGTCTAGTGAGAAGAACAGGGAAAGCAAGAGCACGCCATATCGAGATACGCGTTATACTACGATGCTTGAAACCAAAGGAAGTTTCTTACGCGACTTCGACCACAAAACCCCTCAAGCTATCTTGGACATCTGCCACCGCCTACTCGCTAGAGACCAGATTATACCTCAAAATTCCTTTCCGCGATGACCTTTTTGGCAGACTTTGCTGGAAAATACGAGAAAGGAACGAAGCGATAATTATTCAAGACGTGACTCGTCTAATTGTCGCAGGTCCGGACGGGCTTGACCCGAGTCCGGAATATCAGCATAGTCCTCCCGCGTCTTCTCTTGCTATTTTACAATCATCCCTTGCCGTACCCACGAGACCGAATTCTTTCGCAAATGTCAAGTTGGCACCGCTCGCTCCGGTCTGATCCCAACGATGCGTAGCGGCTCCTACGGCGCACACCGCGATGGAGTACCATCTGCAAAAGGGCACGGTCAGTCGTCGAATCGATGGCAGTAGAGGGGTGTAGAGATTCTGCAGTACAGCATCTTCGGTCCATGCCATTTGTGGTCTCTCTCGTACACCAGAGCGGTTCGCTCTTCTGGTGAGAGAGACCCGAGTTCCTCGAACTCAAGAGGGTCACGTGCGACAAGAGCAGCGCGTTCGAAGAGCTCGGCATGCTCAGGCATTTTGGCCTTCTCGGCGAACGCGCGAGCTTCGGAAGCGGCTTGGGGTGGAATAACGCGCTGCAGCAGGGAAAGTGGTCAGTATCAGATTGCTTCTCCCGCGATACCGAGGTGAGTGGACATACTCTGAGCGGATTCGTCACGATATTGAGGGCGACAGACTGGCGACGTCCGGCGATCTCGGCCAAGTGCTCCCCCTGCTGGGTCGCGAGGCCGAAATTCTTGTCATCGCGAACGTGCTTCTCGTCGTGCGTGACCTCCTAGTTGTCCGATGATGCTTTGTCAGACATGGCGGCAGCGTGGCACTGAGATGTCTTGTGACAGACAAGCGTGACAAGCGTAACAAGCAATGAAAGAGCGGCCGATGAGGGGACCCCGTGGGCCGATCTGCTTCTATTGGAGCTATCTAACAGATGGTGAGTAATAATCTCCCAGTTCAGTCGGGAGCGTTCCAATAACAGATAGATCTCAGGGACTATGTAGATCTTCGAGTACCAGAACGACGATGGCATTACTTCGCTGGTGAGTGCTAGCCTCTGACGACTTACCATATTGGTACTGACTTTGTGCGATAGTCAAGCCGGTCATTGTACCAGAAGATTACCCCGAAGACAACGACACCAATGCTGTCGCCTTTTCCATCTTGAAACCAACCGATTCGAGAGCTAAGGTATTAATTGACGAAATCTTAGCGTGCAAGAACGCGGATGGTATCGTACAAGTATCAAGACTCCCGAGACTTTCATGATGTACTGGGCTCACAGACTATCAGGTTCACCTGGACCCAAACCGGCCAAGAATAGCCCCTGAAGTCAGTGCCAACATTCTCTCGCTCTTCTACAGCTATGGCCGAGGCCACGAAGTTCAAGAGTCTCTGAGCTACCTGCAGAAAGCAATGGCCTTGGAGGAGTACCAAGAGTCGCGATACTATTTCCTCCCAGAACCGCTGTTCTTCTACACCTGGCGCCTCCTATGCATCGCTTCAGGTTCAGCTCTCGAAACAATCGACAATCAGCGCTTGCCCAAGGAGCTGCATACGCTAAGAGATCATTTGATCAGACGTGTGAGTGCGCGTTTAGGTACTGCAAAGGACAATGCGCTGTGTCCTGCAGTACGTATTTTGATCTGTCACTCGCTGGGAATCAAGAACGACGTTGATGTCCAGGTTTTGCTCGACTTACAAGAGGACGATGGCAGCTTCGGGAAGGCCTGGTACGGCAGGTACGGCTCAAATGGGATCAGGATATCTCATCGAGCTTTCGCTGTCGTGGTTGCTATCGTGGCTCTACGGAGACTTAAACAGCACATGGTCGGGATGAAAACGGCAGTAGTGAATGGGGTTAATGGCACAACGGCTCACTGAATCTATATACAGCGGTAAAGACATTGGTCATCTCCTAAATCCTCCCGCTACGTTGATCGAGTTTTCGTTGGGGAGACTCTGTTGCGGACCGCAGGCGGACTCCGCCCCCTGCTGGGGTGTCCGCATGTTTCGCCCTTGAGATAAAGAATCAATCATCTATCTACCTCAATAATTTGTGTCCATCTTCTTCGTATCTCTACTCTATCCAGCGAAGGAACATATCTCTTGAGAGTTCTTCTGAGTACCCAGCATAGCTCGCCTCAACTTTCATATACGTCTTCGAGTCGCCAGCACCATATGACGAAGAAAGGATGTGTATCTTCCGAGGGTCACGCGAAGGGTGCTCGGAGAAAAACTTCCTCATACGCTCATTTTTGAGCGAAGGAAAGTTTTCGGCATTCTTGACAGGCGCGTAGAACGCTACTCGGGGGATATGGCCCGTTTCAGGAACGATTGTGACGCCAAAGGTTTGCATCGGGTGCGTAATATCGCTAATGATTTGAACATCTGCTTCAGAAAGAGGCGTTGATCCGGCCAAAGCGACGTATCTCGCAGCTCGTTCGGCAGTCAAGCCTCCCGGAAGCAAGAAGTAGACGTTCATACTCCGATTAGCGTAGTCAACCGCCGCAAAGTTCACGTGTTCGAGACCCGCAGCCTGGAGGTCGGGAACTCGGGCAGCCACGGGGGCAGGCAAGCCATGCGTACACAGGATCTCCTGGATGGGTTGCAGGCGACGGAAGTAGATCCAGTTCTTTGCTATTCCTCGGCTAGGGTCAAAGTCGCACCATTGCTCTGCGTCCTCCTGTGAACTCCATGACCTAACCATCTTCGCGAGTTCGTCGTCGATACCAATCCAACCGGCACTGGCTAAGATTGCTGTAGTATCGATCCGTTTGCCATGGAAAGCGAGGCGAAAATTGACCACATCCGCAGGTTTGCTCGTGCAGCGTAGCCAGACATATGAATCATCAAGGTACTCGTCGAAAGCTTCTAGGATCTGCTCTGTCACCTTACTTGAGTACGGCGCATCGAGCGAGTGGCAGAGCGTGGAGAGCTCGGACTGAAAGGTGGAGCGGTCGAATTTTTCGGCGCCGGCGGCCATATCGGGGCGTCCTGATGTTTCAGAAGATGTTGTAGAATAGATCACAACAGGTGAAACAACGTGTTTGCAGAGGTATCGAGAGGACTTGGTGCACGATTGAGAAGGTCAGGGTTCAAACGCACCCAGACCCAACCTACCTCTTTCTCAGACGCTTATCCTAGCATCTCAGCTACATATGCGGGGTTGAATCCTTCAGTTGGGTTTCGTTCAAGTTTCAAAAGCGAAAACCACGCCAAACCAATTCCTACTTGTGGTGCGTCGTTAGCAACTCGTCATCCTGCATACCCTTGCATGCCTTCATGTACTCTACCGGACGGAGTACCTTGCATCCGCTAAGCAAACTAATGTGGCCGGACAACTCCCGCTCGTTTAGGCGTAGTGTCCGTCAGCTCGTTACTGTAAGACCCAGATCCGCCGTCGAAATCGGGCTACACCCTACGTCCTTCTCCAAATAAGCAAACAAAGCTTGGCGAGTTAACGTAAGTTACTTAAAAGCTCTTATTATAATCTATTACTATATAGTACTACTTTATATAACTATTACTTTATTCTTTATATAAGTATAGTAAACTATTAGTAAGTAGCTTAACTTAGCTATTATATATAACTAAATTTATTAAGAGAACTTATTATAACTTTTAACTTTAATAGTATTTAGTACTAAAAGAAGTTAATAAAAGTTTCTAATAGTAGTATTATAGTATTTATAAGTATACTAAACTATATTAAAAGATTATAGTACTTAGTATAGTAGTTAATTTACTAGCTTAAAGTTAGTATAAACTAATAGTTATAGCTCTCTAAGTATTATTATAAATTATTACTATATTATTATAATAAAATTAGTTTTATAAGATTAACTAAAAATATAATCTAAGTATAAACTTTATTTTTATAAATTATAATATTTTACTATTTTACTATTCTCCTTTATTAAAATACTATCTTTATAAGTATTAATAGCTATTTATTTAAATCTTTATTAAAGTTCTTATTAAAATATTACTTAATAACTTATTTTTTATTAAATATCTTTATTACTTATCTTATAATATTTAATTTATTTAATAATATATTAATACTAAGCCTAGCGCTAAGAGGTACCTTTACTTTTAGGTTTAATATAAATATACTTTATATAATAGCTATACTAGTATATATAAGTTACTATAATTAAGTTTATATTAAAATTAGCAGAGCTTATAAGCTATATTTTAAGAAAAAAGATATCTATAATATATAGATAATATACGTATAGTATAACTATATTAATACTTATATATATTATTATTATTAATTTATAAATTATATACTAATACTTTATAGAAATACTTAAAAATTAAGGCTTCTTTGTTATAGGCTAAGCCTCTAAGGCCTTAGCTGGTTAGCCTCGGTGTCCTTTGGCTAAGCCCCTAAGCCCCTAAGGCCTTAGCTAGATAGCCTTAGTATCCTTTTTATTCTTCTCTAGTCTTACTACTAGATAGTACTACTTAAATACTCTCTTAGTACTTATAGTAGTTAAGAGCGCTATACTATAGTTATAATATCTTATAATATAAAGGCCTACCTAAACTTTAGTATAGGAACTATCTTTAAGAGCCTACTTAAGAGCCCTTATAGCTCTCTATTAAATTTACTTATTATTACCCTATACTTAAGCTATTAAAATAGCCCCTTATATTTAAATTTAATTATCTTATAATATATAAGTATTATACTTCTAATTCCTTATAGCCCTTTAGAGCTTAATCTAAACTTAGCCTATTACCTAGTAGAGAGCTTATTAAGTAAAGCCTTAGTTAACGTAGTGTACTAAGCCTTATAGATACTAAATTTCTAAGATTAAAAGTCTTAAGACGCGTAATTCCTTAAGCCTTAAGTAGCTTCTTAAGTTATCCTCTAAAGCTATTTAGTAGTAAGCTAACAGCTAGCTATTAGTAAGATAGGCTATTAATTAATACCTAAAAAGGCTTATACCTTAGGTTATTAAAAAGAATAAAGACATAGTTATAACTATAGTAGTCCTACGTAGTATAGCTTAAGTAGTAGTACCTAGTAAGATCCTACTACTATACTTATATAAATAATAATAGTAGTATTTTTAAGATCCTATTATTATACTAAATTTAAAAGAATAACTTAATTAGAGAATTAGTATTTAAGTACTTAGTATAAAAAGATATAATTTAGCCTTCTAGTATAAGAAGCTAATAATATACTTACTTATTAATATTATTAAGCTTCTTAGATTCTATATTTAAAATATCTTAGCTAGTAAATTTTAAAATAAAGCTTTTACTAGTACTTAGCTTTAGGCGAAGAAGTAAAACTATAGTAAGGAAAAAGTCTTAAAGGCTATAGCTAGTGTTAAAGAAATAATTTAATATCTATCTATAGTAAAGATAGTATTAATATTAATACTAAAATCTTTAATATAAAATTTTTTAGAAGAAAAAGTTATTAAAAACTTACTAGAAACCTAAACTTAGAAACTATTAGCTTCCTATAACTAAGCTAAAACTTAATTACTACTATAGTTAATAATATTACTAATAGCCTTTAATATAAAGAGATTAACTAAGGAATATTATAAGCGCTTCTTTAATCTTTAAAGATTTAATAGTATAAGGTTAAAGTACCTAAGTTAGCGTCTAGCTATTATAAGTAAATTTATTACTAATTAAGATAATTATTTAATATAGGAGTTAAGTTACTAATACGTCTATAGCCGCTTTAAAGGTAAGGCTTATACTATTATAACCCCTTTTATAAAGTCTAGCTAAAAGACTAGCTATAATATTAATTAGTTATAGACCTTTCTAGACTCTTATTTTAAGGACTATTATATAAAAATATAAGCTTATAATAAGATTATATATATAAAATAGAATAAACGTAAAGTTAAAAAATACCTCTATAACTTTAAAGAGTAATAATTATATATAGACCTTAGTAATAATAATATAATAAAGATAATACTATTTTAAAATAGCCTAAAGGATAAGATCTAATCTTAATTAATAAAAGTTTATATTAATTTATATACTACGCTCTAGGAGAGAGCTATTAAGATATTAGATAATATATTCTAATATAAAATCTATAATAAGCTAGTAGAAAGAACTAACTTTTATTTTAGTAATACTAGATTCTTATACTATATAAAGAAGTAAAGCTATTTATTATTAAATAATAAGATAGATAGTATTAAATATACTAATAAAAATAGCTTCTCTAATAAGGAGAGAGATTACTATAAAACTAAAAACTTTTATTTTAACTATAGTAAAAATAATTATTACTTTTAAAATTACTATAAGAAAGTAAGCTTAACTAAAAATAGCTTAAAAAAACTTAAAGATTAAAGAGTAATTTTAGCTAAAGTAGCTAAAATAAAGAATAGAAGTAAGTACTACTTTAATAAAATCTTAAATAGTAAAAAAGCTACTATTAAAAAAATATCTTTTAAAAATAATACTCTAAATAAGAGCTTTAATAAAGAGTTTTTAAAAAAAGAGTAACTCTTACTAAAAGTTATAAGTAAAAGTTAAAAATAAGTAAGTAAAAAATATAAAAAGATTAAAATTAATTTAGGAAAACTAATATATAAAGTAAAGTATTAGTTATAGATACTCTAGTTAATTTAAATTATTATACTTTAATAATAATTAACTCTAGTAGCTTTATTTTTACTATAATTAGCTTAATCTTTACTTAGAAAGCTTGCCTATAGTATATAAAGATAATACTCTAAAAAGTTATTAAAATTAAAAGAAGTAGCTAGATTAACTAAGTAACTTACTTTAAGTTTAATATTAATAAATACTAGAACTATAAATAAAGATATATAGCTAATTAGTACTTTAGATTTAATATTATACTTAAGAAACTATAAATAGATAAGTATAAAGTTATACTTATACCTTATAAGCTATCTATCTATATATACTTAACTAGATAAAAGATTTACCTCTAAGCTTATAATAAGAGGCTTAAATAAGATAGCTTAAAGCCTTAAGAAATTAGGGCTATAGTATATATATTATAAATATAATATTTAAAGGAGAAAGGATCTATAATCTAAGTCTTTATAGTATCTATAGTAGATATTAATAAGATACTAGTACTTAAAGCTAAGGTTAATTATAAAGCCCTACTACTTAAAGCTTATAAGAATTAAGTATAGATATTTAACTCTAAAACTATATCTAAATAAGCTTTATATTAGCTAAGTATTAACTATATAATTAAGATAGATAAGAATAAGAAAGATAAAGAAAAACTAGCTCTATAAAGACCTTTATATAATATAAGCTAAAGAGAACTTCTTATTCTTTATAAGTACTTTATATTACTACTAGATAAAAAGTAAATTTATATTAGTAGCTTACTTACTACTTTACTAGTATTATTTATTAAAAAACTAGATAAAGGCTTATATTTTTACGTAGATTACTAAGCTCTTAATACTATTATTTAAAAAAACTATTACTTTCTATTTCTAATTTAAAAGACGCTAAATAATATTATTAAAACTAAATACTTTATAAAGATTAATATATTTATTATCTTTTATAAGATTTGTATCTATAAGAGAGATAAGTAGAAGACTATATTCTATACTTAATTTAGTCTATATAAATAAATAGTTACCTTTTTTAGACTAGTAAACGTACTAAGTACTTTTTAGTATTATATTAACTAGATACTATAAGAATATATTAATAACTTCTACTTAGTATATTTAAATAATATACTAATCTATACTAATAGATCTCTTAAGTAGTACTATAAGAACGTAAATAAAATACTTAATACTATAAAAATAGCTAGCCTTCTACTAAATATTAGTAAGTATAAATTTAATATTACTTTTATAAAGTACCTAGGCTTTATTATTAAAGTAAGAAAGGGCCTTTATATAAACTCTAAGAAAGTTAAGGCTATTAAGGAATAAAAAATACCTTATATATAAAAGAGTATATGTAGTTTCCTTAAATTTATAAACTTTTATTAATACTTTATTAAAGACTATTTAGGCTTAGTTATACTTTTTATATTTTTAATAAGATTAAATACTCCTTTTTACTAAGGAAAAGATTAATAAAATACTTTTAATAAGCTAAAAGCTATCTTTATTACTAAGCTAGTACTAGCCTAGTTTAACTAAAATTATAAGACTATTTTAGAGATAGATTCCTTAGAATAATTAACTTTTAGAGTATTTTTATAGTATAGTAATAATAGGTTACTTTACTTAATTACTTACTTTTTAAAGAAGATAAATATTTATAAAACTAACTATAAGATATATAATAAAAAGTTACTTATTATAATTAACTACTTTAAAGAATAAGACGTAGAGCTCTACTTAGTTAAGAAGTTTATAGTTATTATAAACTATAAAAACCTTAAGTATTTTATAAAACTATATTAGTTAAATAATTACTAGATAAGGTAGTTTTTTATTTTAGAAAAATACTAGATAGCTATTACTTATTAACTTAGAAACTTAAATAAGAGAGCTAATATTCTCTCTTATTATAAATAGGATATACCTAAGGGTATAATAGATAAATAACTATAGTACTAATATATATAGTTATTAAAACCTATTACTATTAATAATTAGGATAACTCTAAGGATAAGGACCTAATACCTATTATAACTACTTAAATTAAGACCTTTAATACTTTTATTAATACTAAATAGAATCTAAAGGAGCTATTATTTAAGAAATAGTAAGTAACTATTTAAATAAAAGATAAAGTATACCTATAAGCCTAGTAGGCTATACTAAATAGTAAATAAAGATTCTTATTAGAAATAGGCTAGAAAGCCTCTATCTTAGAGTATTTAGTAAATACTAATATAAATCTTTAATATTAAAATTATTAATAAGTCTTAGATAATAAATCCCTATAAATAGGAATTATCTATACTATATATACTTTACTTACTTTAAGTTATTTAAGAAGGGACTCTACTTATAAAGTAGTTATATAAGATTTCTTTTAGCTAAATATATTAAATAATATCTATTAATATATTAGGAACTATAATATCTATAGATAAATAAAACTCTAGTAGAATAGCCTTTATAAACTATTAAAACTATTACTATTATTAGAATAGATCTAAAAAGAGATTTTAATAGATTTTATTATTAAACTACTTAAAAGTAAAGGCTATATAAACCTAATAGTTATTATAAATTATTTAAATAAGAATATAGTCTTTATTTTATTACTAAATATTAAGGTTACTATAGTAGTTAATACTTTTATTTAGTTTATAGTTACTTACTACTAGTTACTAGATACTATTATTTTAGATAGAGGAACTTAATTTATTAGTAAATTTTAAATAATACTTTATAAGCTCTATAGTATTAATTATAGATTATTAATAGTTTATTATTTATAAACTAATAGTTTAATAGAGAGGATAAATTCTACTATTAAAGCCTACCTACGTACGTATATTATATAGGATTAGAAAGACTAAGTAAAATATATTAGAATAGCTATAATAGCTATTAAAGTATAAGAAGTAGTAGTAATAAAGATAAGTCTTTTCTTCCTTTAATATAGATATTACGTAGACCTTCTATAGTCCTATCTAGCTATTAAAATAACTAAAACTTTATAGTTAAATAAGAAGAAAGTTCTAGTAATTATAAATAAATTTAATAAAGTATTTAATCTTACTTACGCGTTAATAGTAAATAATTAGTAAAAATAAAAAAAATAAGCTAATAAAAGATATAAAAAGGCTATATAACTATAGATAAGTAATAAAGTATAACTTATACTTAGAACGTATATAAAGACTACGCGTATAAGTAAAAAACTAGACTAGAAAAACTTAAAGTATATAGTTATTAAGCTTATTAAAACTTATACTATTAAGTTAAATATACTAGGTAGAACTAAGAGAGTCTTTAATATAGATAGGTTACGCCTTACTACTAGTAACCTACTACTAAGTTAACTATTAATAAACTACTAACTAAAGCCTATTATTATTAATAGAGAGCCTAAGTACTTTATTAAAAGAATTATAAATAAATATAAATATTATTATAAACGTAGATTTTAGTATTAGCTTCTAGTTAAATAAAAAGACTATAAAAGACCTACTTAAGAACTTACTTTAAAGTTTATAAATATAAAAGCCTTAGTAGTATAGTATAAAACTATACTAACTACTTAAGAGTATTTTTACTTTTCTACTCTCTTACTATTATATCTACCCTTAAAGCTATAGACGTTAAAGCTCTAACTAAATAAAAAATATAACTAAACTACTAACCTATCTACCTAAGTATTATAAAGCTATTATATAGAATAATTATTTAAAGGTAGATAATTTATATATATTTAGTTAAGTAATAGTCTTATAGTATAATACTATTATATAACTATATATATAAAGGTTATTTACCTTTTACCTTAGTATTTAAACCTAATTATTTTTTATTACTATTATTTTTTTTTTTACTTCTAAGGTATACTATATAAGAATACTTAAGTAAAAAACTAGTTAAAAGTAAGTTAACTTTTAAGTAATCTATTCTACTTATATACTAAAGTATTAATAGAATAGATTAACTTAGTTACTTTCTTACTTTTTTTAACCTACGTTTAAGCCTAGCTATATACTATTACTATTATATACTTTCTTTTTACTTTTTTTAAATAAGCCTAACTTTAATAAAAGGGTATTATTATAGGCTAAGCCTTTAAGGCCTTAGCTAGTTAGCTTTAGTATCCTTTAGCTAAGCCTTTAAGCCCCTAAAGCCTTAGCTAGATAGCCTTAGTATTCTTTTTATTTTTCTTTAGCCTTACTATTAGATAATACTACTTAGATACTCTCTTAGTACTTATAGTAGTTAAAAGTACTATACTATAGTTATAATACTTTATAATATAAAGGCCTACCTAGACCTTAGTATAGGGGCTATCCTTAAGAGCCTACCTAAGAGCCCTTATAGCTCTCTATTAAATTTACTTATTATTACCCTACACTTAAGCCATCAAGGCAGCCCCTTATATTCTTTATCTAAAAAAAAAAGTATTTTATAAAACTACTAAAGAAGCTTTATAATAGCTAAAATTTTTAGCTAAGCTTAAAAAAAGTATAGTTTATTAAACGCTTATAAGATTTTTAGTTTTAAAATAGCTTTATTTATTTTTTTTAATAATAGCGTACGCTAAAAGTAAAAAAGTATATTAATTAATTTTATATATATATTTTTATATTATTATAGGGTAAGCGTTATAAGGTTATTACTTTATAAAGTGTTATAGGTAGTAATAGCTTTACCTAGTAAAAGTAGCGTTATATTATACGCGTTAAAGCGCGTTGGTGGCGCGACACTTAATTAGTAATCCGTTAAATTCCATTAAAATCCATTATGCCGTAAAAACGGGCGCCCTACGTCCTTCTGAAATGGGCACACCATTATAGATCTACGCCACAGTTCATCAATTGACTTGTACATGTTTTCAAGTGTAACAATGGGGAAGCAGTTAGTAGATTTTGCACCCGGCTTCTTAGCTTACGCCGGAGGCGTCGAGGAAACTCATTTCTTTTACCGGGAGATATTCCAGGACCATGCCTACGATGTTGCTAAACTTCCCGAAAATGCCTTCATCATTGACGCGGGCGCGAATGTCGGCATGTTTACTCTCTACATGAAGAAGAAATATCCCTCCTCGACGATTCTAGCATTCGAGCCAGCCCCAGAGACCTTCGAGATGCTGAGCGAAAATGTCAAGCTCCACAAACTCAAAGGTGTCGAATTGCACGAGTGTGCATTGGGGGCGGAAGACACTACTCAGAAATTCACCTTCTATCCGACTGTTCCAGGAAATTCAACGCTCGTACCTGAGGAGAAAGAGATAGTGAGAGGGGTCTTCCGCGAACTGAGCCACGACTGGGCCGACTCAGCAGAGAGGATGTACTCTACCTTACAGGAGATACCTGTACGCGTTCGTCCTTTGTCACACTTTCTTAATGGGCGCAAAGATCTTAAGAACATCGATATGCTCAAGGTCGACGTCGAGGGTTTCGAGCTGGAGACTCTACGTGGTCTTGAGGAAGTCCACTGGGCTCTGGTTTCCAACGTGGTAGTAGAGATCTGCGATCTGCGCGAGGGACGACTGGATGCTTTAGAAAGTCTGTTGAGATCTAAAGGCTTCCGCCTAAGGACAGAAAGTCCGCCGTGGTCACCAAGCGAAGGGAAGATGTTTATGGTCATTGGTCACCGCGATGTAATTGCTGGTTAGATTCAACTAAAAAGTTTTTGAAAAGATCCCCTGGTATTGATAGCGACAGCTCAATGGTGTTCTATATGGCTTTCACGAACAAACATCATCTTGCAACAATCGGCCTAGCCACGCATATTCCAACTCCAAACAGCTACCGCAGAGATCAGTAACATGCCAACGGCTCATCTATCATGCAAAGCTCCGCCGCGCGAACGTTATCGTGAAACGGACTGCCGTTTACTGAGAGTCCTGGACGAAAGCCGGGTCGAATACGATAGACAAGCTGCCGAAGGGCGCAGGTTCAAAGCTCCAAGGCCCGTTACCGCCGTCGGCGAAGGTAATACTTCGTCCTCAACTGGCACTTCCGGCTCGTAAGACTGCGTGGACTCGGGGTCTTCCTCCTCGTCGATTTCCTCAGAGGTGGGATTGCAGACGATTTTGCCAATAATAAGTTCGTCGGAACCGAGGCTTGGGGGTTTGAATGGCTCATTGGATGAGGGATTCGCGACCTCTCCATCCGCATTTCCGTCCGGAAACCACTTCTCGCCAATACCGAAGCTGGTAGTCACGGTATCGCCACGCTTGACCTGGATCACCAGGCCGTCGCTGTTGAACACCGAACAGCGCTGTTCCTGGTTCGCAACATCCGCTGGAATTTCGAGAGTGACTTCCCTAATCTCCTCCGTGGATGCGATCGCCAGCTCCGATCAAACATCGGAATCGAGGGCCAATGGTTGGCCAAAAATACCGCTCACAAGTAGGACAGACAGCTGACCGGTGTATTGGCGCTTGGCTGGAGCCGCGAGCGCGCCGGTGGCGGCAAGGACGAAAATGAGTGAGTATTGCATTCTCAGTAGACTTGAGGTCGATCTCGTAAGGCTTCGTGGTTGTATCGTGTGATGAATGTGTCAAGATGGTAAAAAAGACAAGGAAAAGACAAAGGAAACAAGGTAAGGGTTGCTGATTATTTTTGGAGTGTTTTCTTTGCTCGTTGGTGGATGGTGACAAGAGAGGTCATCATTGCGGGCACCGACGGTAGTCTTTATATGGTAGGTGCTCGGTGCGATTCTCTCTATCAGGAGCTTGGAATGTCAGTCAGCATTGGCATTAGGGTCGCGGTGTTGCCAAGCGGCCAGCCTGCTCAAACGCTGTTACTCTGTTGCTGTTTTGACTGTCTCTAAGCATTGCAAAAAGGTAACGCAGAACCCTACCTAAACCCTACAAGACGCCGCACGGATAAATGTCCTTGGCCTCCCATAGCTATTTGTATTGTGCGATAGAAGTCTCGTCGATCCTTGCGAAGACCAATTGATCATGGCCGTGGTAGCGCCAATGCAAGAAGCAGCAAAGACGAGAAGCATGAATTCTCCGCTGTTCTGGAGGTAAAGGGCTGCCACATCACCTGGTTGGATTCCTTCTTCAATCAAGAATTGGGCGTATTGAAGAACTTCGTCGCGCATTTGATGAAATGTCCACATCCTCGTGTGAGTCCAGATGGCTCTTTCATGTGGGCGTCGAGTCGCTACTTCATCGAGCAAGTAGGATGGCGATAGCCTCTGCGCAGCCGCTATTTATCGCAGTGTTAGACGAGCATGATGCCACGGGTCGAGTGGATTAGCACTCACTACGCTGTTGGACATCGCGACGACCCCGCACCATCTTCATCATCCTTGCCAGCTCCTTGCCTAGCTGATAGTTGACGTCTAAATAGGCCCCAAACGCGATGCCGCCGGCAGTGGCTTCAGAGTCATGTCAGCTTTCGGTACGTAGACGACTGGAGTGGAAAGTTACTTACACATGGTCCCAAGTCGACCTTGAGAGCGAAGCTAACAGTAGCAATTTCAACCAGAGGACGCTTTTGTAGAAATAAAAGACGTGGGTGTGCAATTTGTAGTTGGATGTTGGCATTCGCTTCGCCGTGTGCGTGCAAGAACCGCTGTATCCAGGTCCAGCTGTTCACTGTGCATGTTGTACTTGAATTAGTCCTTCAAGCGTTATTTATCACGAATGGAGGCGAGCCAGGTAGTTCGCGCTGCGGAGAAAGGAAGCGGGAATTGACACACCGACTCTGTGAAAGCACCAGTGAAGAGGAAGTGAAGTAGGTCAGGCCCTGGTAGACCATGGCACGCGTGTACGATTTGCGCCGAAGTGTCACTTCTAGCTGTATTCCTGATATATTGCTGGCTAATTATGCTTTTGGACATCGGGGACCGATGAAAAGCCAGTCTAGTCGAGAAGATGGACCAACATATATCTATGGCATACATGCTTGCTACGCATCATCGATCCAAGCAACCTCGTTCACGGATATGGTAGATAACTTCCTCGCCTACCTCGTATGCCTAGACCTCGAGATACGTAGCTTTTTTTCTAGAGCTGTTAGGCTGTATACTTTCGGCGGCGTATTAGGATCTTCTTGCTATAAGCTGGTCCTATACCGTCGGCCGATACTAGGTTCGCGGGGCGGCCCTCGCCATCGAGCAGCTTCATTTCGTAGTTCAGCAGCAGATACGACAAGATAACCTTTATCTCGTTGTTGAGGAAGAAGCGGCCCGGGCATGCGTGGGGACCATGCCCGAAGGCGATCAGGTCATGCTGGCCAATGCCGGTCTTGATGAAGGTATACTTGCCGCCAACGCTGTTGTCGCCACGCAGCTTGAGGAAGCGGTTGCCGTCGAACTCTCCTGGGTTGCCCCAGCGCTCCGGGTCCATGGCCATGAAGTATGCAGGAACGGCGAAGTAGCAGCCCTTAGGTAGCACCGTGCCATCGTGCAGAGTGATATCCTGCATGACCTTACGCTCGAACGTCAGTAGGCCCAGCGGGTGGATGCGCTGCGACTCCTTCATGAAGCTGTCTAGCTTACGTAGCTTAGGCATGCTGGACTTGGTCAAGTAGCTCCCATTCTCGTGCAATTACACCTCCGTTATTTCGTCGCGGATAGGACCAATGTACTCCGGCCGCGCCAGCAGGTCGAAGATAATGTGCGTAGTCAGCATAGTGGTGTTGTGTATAGCCGCCGTCGACACCACCAGCTGCGTGTGCGCGTGGACCGTCAGGTCGTTCTTCTTCTCCGCAGGCACGCTGTTAATGTGCCATGTGGTCAAATTGCTAGGCGCCTTGGCCTCGGCGATGAGTCGCAGCCGCTCGGGCACGATGCTTGCCAGGATCTTCTCCATCTGGTCCAGCGAGCGCTTAATGCCTCGCACTTCTACTGGGCCAGCGGACGCAGCCAGGCCGGGTAGCGTGAGATGGCCTCAACCGCCCTGAAGGCGACGAAAGTGAAGTCAATGATGGACTGGAGGTAGTCAGGGTTGCGGTTGAGTTCAGGGCCGGCGAAGACGCGGCCAGAGACGAGAGCGACAGCGCGCGTGAGGACATTGCCGAGAGCAATCTCCCTCCAGTCTGGAGTGTTAGTGGCGATGTTAGTCAGCGAACGGAATCTCTCTCGAGTTTTGCGTATACGGCACTCTATCTGCCTGTAAGTGCACGTTTAACTTACCATCGCATTCGCCAAGGCTGCTGTTGAAGGCGTACTCGGTCTCCTCGGAGATCTCCTTCATCAGGCTGCCGATATTTCGCGTCAGGTCGTGCTTGACGCAGTGGAGCAGGTGAGCAGGGTCGTGCCCAATAGATGTTGGGGTCAAGCGCGTGTATTGTGTAAATAGCGGGTGCGTCAATTCGGCTCTGCAATCCCATGGCAGCCCAATCTTGGTTCCATAGATAGCGCGCTCTGCCCTTACATCCGTGTTCTTTGCCTCAAGGGAGACGAACTCCTCCGGGAGGTAGCATAGCTCGCTGATGAAGCGTTCAGGCAGGACCACGATCGTGCCGTGCCGCGCCTTCAGCTGCCAGAGCTGGCCGCGGTACTGTAGAAGATGGTCAGCCAAGGACTGATCATCATCTCAATCGATGCGTGTGCCAGCTTCCGACCTTCTCGCAGTTGATCGAAAGCGCATCTTGCAAACCACCGAGCTCGACCTGCCCTTTCTTGACTTGGGAGATGTCGACGAGCGGCACGTCAACAAGTATCAGGGGGGCGTGTTTGCGGGGCAGTGCGAGGAAGTACGCGACCACCAGCACCAGCGCGCTCACGAGGATGGCACTCAGCGTCTGGTGCTGCACCGCGTATGCGTGAAGTTGGTCCAGCATGATTGCTGTTGCTGAAGCGAGAATGATCGAGCATCAAACGAAGAGTTGGCGTCCCCGAAAACATACGAGGAGGGGCTTTTCGATGATTTTCATCCTAATCGTATATATCCTTGCTAAAAGCCATAAGCGCTAAAAGAAGTCCCAGAGAGCCAATTATCGCCGATAATTTCGCTTTATCCTATCTTCAAGGCCTTTCAGCACTAGCTTATCGTTGACTATTCCTGTATCCTTCTGAGCTCCCCTCGCTCTCGCTCGATTGAAATGTGCTTCGGGATTCTTCCCCCTTCCCCTTTTTCTGGCCGGAGAAGAGATATAATATGAGTATTGAGCAAGCAAGTTAAATGGAGGGTAAAAAGACATTCGATTAAACTTAAAGAAAGAAAATGAAGGGACACCAAGAATAAGAAGACCGGTTTGATAATGAATATCCACATGAACTCAAGAATCTGGAGGGAAGAGGAAATGGATTTTGCGGCTCAACATGAAATGAGTGACACGGAGAGGACAACGCCACAGATATAATCCAACCACCGGCATCCCGCCCGGACAGCTATACCTAAGGAGCCTCATACTACTACATCAGCAAGCCACCAGCGATGATGAATCACCTCCAGGTGCTTTCTCAGGGGGATCCCGAAACTGGAACCCCCCGCAGGGTCGCGTCGACTTGACGTTTTGCTTATCGCGTACTGCGTGGCTGCTCAGATGACGAGGGGCCCAGAACCGGGACCGCGAGTGTGAGACTGAGCGAAAGCATGAGCAGCCTGAGGCAGCAAGATTCGAGCTTGAGCGACCATGATTGAGTTTGAGTTGACCGTGAGCGAGCGTGAGTTGAGGCGGTGCAAACGTGAGCGTATTGAGCCGAGGTTGAGCCGAGTAAGATTTTGCTGAGTCAACGTGGCTGTATCGACGACCCGAGTTGGGACGTGGGTGCGGGCACTTTGTCCCCATTAATAGCCTCGCAAATGCCTTCATCACTTATACATCTCCCGAATCTCGGAGCTTGAAAGATGCAAGTCAAGTGACTGCTCACGCCGTTCACGGAACCTCTCATCTCTTCCCGACGCCGCGCCACCTCCATGGAAAAGGTTCTCAAGAAGAGGACTGGTCCATAGCTCTTACTTAGGCATGCTCCATCAATATCACAATAGTCTTCAAGCATCTCTCACGTCTATAATTACGTTGTCTTTAATCATTCGAGTCAGCAAGAACATCACGAAGCCATGCTTACCTCCGCTATTGACCCCGCATCAATAGAAAGGCTAGGGTCTCCGAACCAACATCTAACCTAGGCAAATCGTAGGTCAAATCCAGCAGCTCACACGCAGCCAGACAATCAGTATCTGCGTCCGTCGTTGATCGTTTCAAGTGAGATCAGATACTGCCTCAAGTTCTCTCTATCCGCTCAAGCTACAAATACACATCCCGTACCCGTCCGCAAGCTAAGCGATGGCACTCTTCCAGCCAGATGCGGCACAGTTCAACAACCTCAAAGGCACAACTAAGACGATTGTCATAACAGGAGGCTCATCAGGAATTGGTTTAGCGACAGCAACCCTTCTCTCCCAGCTCAATACACAGCACAATCTGGTCTTGATTGACTTGCAAGGCCCGCCTCCAAGCTTTAAGCACTCACAATCTAACCTCCTTGTCCACACATGCAACATCACCTCGTGGAAGGACCAGCGGGCTGGCTTCGAAGCTGCCTATACCAAGTTCGGACGCATCGATGCTGTATTCGTTAATGCGGGAATCGCTGAGTATCGGGACCAATTCTTTTTGGACGACCTAGATAGCGAGGGCAAGTTGAAAGAGCCAGACAGGCGGGTGTTGAACATAGACATGGACGCTGCAGCCGACACCACAAAGCTCGCAATTCACTACCTACGCAAGAACCCGGAGGGCGGCCAGATCGCCATGACAGCTTCCCTAGCCGGCTATCTGGCAAGCGCAGGAGCACCACTTTATTCGGCTGCAAAACATGGCATCGTCGGCTTGATGCGGGCCCTCAAGCAAGAGTGCGCAAAGGTCAACATTGCTGTCTCCGTAGTTGCTCCAGCCATTACGGTGACACCCATCATTGCGGGAGAGCAGCGTGGGGCCAATGCTTCTGCCGACCCTAGAGAGATTGCAAAAGGTATGGCTAGCCATGGCGTACCGCTCAACAAGCCCGAGTCCATCGCTTTAGCAGTCTGCTGGCTGTTCAATAAGGGACTAAAGGCGAATGGGGCAGGCATCTTCATCCAAGCAGATAAGTTCGTGGATTTAGAGAGGGGATTAGCGAAGTCAAGGGAGCAATGGATGAGCAAGGAGATGTTGGATCTATTCAGGAGTGGACGCGGTGCACCATTGTTCATGAGACTGGACAAGGAGAAGCCTGATCAGGCGAAGTGGACGGCGAAATGGAACGAATCGAAGTTGTGAGCAAGCATCAAATATTCAATACATGCATCAGTCAATTGATGAGCGTTTCTTTTTATGCTCTCAGCCTTTCTACTACCATATTGTTTAGCACACTGATCTTGATTGTTCGATCCATACCAGGTCGAGCGCCAAGATCACCGTTGCCGAGAAAGACATCTTCGACTGTTCACGTCGCAGCCTTAATTCATCTTCCTCACCTTGCAACCCCATAACAACACCTAGCGCCCGGACTCGGCGACTCTAGAAGAGTGTCAAGATACTCTGGACCATGAGTCTCTCGCTCACAATAGTGCATTCGTTACCCGGATGTCCTCGGCGCACCGGGTCTGCACCACAATCGCTGGTCAACAATGAGCATTTTCGCCAAACCTTGACCGCTCATAGCAAGAATTGGAACCGTACTGCTACAGTATATTGCTCGCATTCTTTAGGGAGCTCTTAGTTTCGACCGAAAGTTATCGCATGACTCTTCTCTTGACGACGTCGAATGTGCGAGTCGACCAAAGGCAAACCTTACCCCACAGACCAACTCTCGACAGCTTAGCGCCCCCCATACCCCAGATGGTTGAAGCTTCTCCATTCGCTGGACTCCCAGTAAATGGAGACGCCTGGACATGCGGAAGTTAGGAGCCAATCGAGCGAGGCTATAGCATGGTCTCCCATCAGCGCCGACGACGCGGTTCAAACGAGTCGCCTCCATATGCAGGCGTGCTGATCATGAGCTCCGAGCTCGTGGAAAGCTATAGTTCCGACAACGGGTGCCTCTGATAGGTAAAATGGCAGTCGTCTCCCGTTTGGTCTCTTTCTAGGGTTCGAGCTCTACGTCTTCTCCAACTTCCTCTCCCTTGGTTTCCTTCCATCATATTCTCTTCTTGCAAAAAGCCTCATTGAACCACTTCAGTCATGGCCTCCATACATGGCGTCCGAAGGCAGCGCATCAATACCTTCAATGTCTTGATTCTCTGCTTCGTTGGCCTTGGGTCCATGACTTATGGATACACAGCTTCCATCATAGGAACCACCTTGGGTCAGCCTTCCTTCATAGAGTACTTCGAACTCGATACAAAGAGCAACGGTACGGACTTGATTGCGACTACCAATGGACTCTTCCAAGCTGGAGGTGTCGTGGGTACGCTGCTACTTCCCATTGTGTCAGACAAATATGGACGCAAATGGGGCATTGCAATTGTAAGGATTTGTACAGTTCGAAGACTTCCTATTTATACTAACTTCATTCGAGAGTGCAATACTAGCCATCATCTCCGGCGCCGTCCTCGCAGGAAGTACCCACATTGCCGAATTCATAGCCTTTCGCTTCGTTGCAGGAGCCGCCGCCTTTATGATTCTAGCAGCTGTACCAATCTGGATGAATGAAGTCGTACCAGTGAAGATGCGCGCCGGTCTTGTTGATATCCACGCCGTCTTCTTGGTTGGGGGATACACTGTCCAAGGCTGGATCGGCTTCGGCTTTTTCTTCTGGACGAGCGGTGGACAGAATACGTGGAGGCCGCCGCTCGCATTGCAGTGCGCGTGGCCTCTGTTTCTGCTCTGCGGTCTCTACTGGATCCCGGAGTCCCCTCGATGGTTGATAATGCAGGATCGTATCGATGAAGCCAGAACGATTCTTGACCGTCTTCACAGTGATCCGTCGGATCCGGAGAACGAGTATGCAAGATCGGAATTCTACCAGATTCAGAAACAGATTGCTATTGATAGGACCCTTGAAACGTCCTGGATTGCGATGTTCCGCAAGCCTTCGTACAGGAAGCGAGCTCTACTTGCTATCGGCACTACGTTTTTCATCCAGTGTTCCGGAGTCTTGGTCATCAATAGTAGGTCTCATCCCTCCAGCCTTGCTCGACGTCTACTGACTGTGCGCAGATTATGGCCCGACTTTGTACAAGAACTTAGGGTTCTCACCAATTAAACAACTCTTGTATCCCGCAGCGTGGCTGACATTCGCTTGGGGTGCCAACGCAATGGCAATCCCGTTGGTCGATCACTTCCCGCGCAACAAGTACATCGCCGCTGGTATTCTAGGTTGCATGGTTACCCTGATCATTGAAGCTGCCCTGGTCGCGAACTTTGGCAGCTCACAGAACAAGCCCGCCCTGCTCGCCGCAGTCGCCATGTTCTTTATCTTCCAGATTCCATACAGTTTCTGCCTTGACGGGACTCAATTTGCCTACCTTGGCGAGCTCTTCCCCACGCATCTGCGCGCAAAGGGCGTCTCTCTTGGCGTAGCTACGATCTCTTTCACGAATATCATTTGGTTGCAAGCTGCGCCCACCGCCTTTATCACCATTGGCTGGAAGTTCTACCTTGTATTTATTATTCCAGGAACTATTGGAGGTATCATCATCTGGACGTGGTTCCCGGATACGAATGGGTTACCGCTCGAGGAAGTGGCAGCGCTGTTTGGAGACGAGGACGAAGTTGCGGTCTATCAAAGGGAGATCAACATTGAGGGCGGCGTGGTTACAGACATGCATACTGAGGCGAAGAGGGAACATCTGCATACAGAGGACCTGGGGACCGGGGATGTTGAGCAGAAGGCTTGAGAGAAGGTCGCGCCTCGATGGTAGCAGTGTAGAACGAGTGAAGGGCTTAGTGAGACTAGAAGAACTGTATCATAGCTCAGTGCAGAACAATTCTGGTGGTTTTCAACCCCTTGATGATGAATGACGTTCAGTAAGTCATCACTGTAGACACGTACCTAGGTACTTTGAGGGAGGGGGTATGGTCCACGTGACGTGATGCGGAGTGAGGAAGGCGCCTCCGAGCCTCACCAAAAGTCAGCAACCGCAACCATCGCGAACTTCAACTTCCAGCCCAACCCTGCGATTTCATCAACAACGCGATCGGCCCATCACTTTACCTACGATAATCGCACCTTTGAAACGCCACGATGGCGTCCGGCCGCGATGTGCGCGACATGCTCGGCCTGCCCATCGGCGCCGACGCCCCAAAAGCAGCGCTCCAGAAACGGCCGAAACCAGCGGGGCCCTCGAGACTACCCAAGGGCGTCGCGCGCGAAGTCGCTGCTCTATACGGCGAACGACCCCCTCCTGTCGCGGTGTATGAGGAAAAGAAGGCATACCGAGCGAAGAGAGCGAACACTGGCCCAGCGAAGAAATGGGTGCGCCAGTCGTTTGTGAACCAGGCGCGGCCCGATGGGCTTGTGTTGAAGCATTGGCGGAGGAAACGTGACCCGGAGGAAAAGATGATTGGCAATGGTGAGGGAGAGGACACTGCGATGGAGGATAGAGAGAACGAGGAGCCGTATGTGGAGTCGAGCGGGGAGTTCTTGAAGTACAACGTCGAGCCTGAGATGCCTGCCTTCACGGACGAGGAATACGAAGCGCATCTACGGAGCGACGACTGGAGTCGCGAAGAGACAGACTATCTGTTCCGGATGATCAAGGACTATTCATACCGATGGGCTGTGGTGTGGGACCGCTACGATTACAAGCCTGCGGAGAACTCGTCGCTTGCTGTGCAGGAATCTACTGCGAATGGGGAGGCAAGCCAGGCTCTAGCTGCCCTGCCTTTTGCACAGACGAGGGCGCGTACGGTAGAGGATCTGAAGGCGCGCTTCTACCACATCTCTGCGAAGCTGATGAAGCTGCACATCCCGGAGGTGCAGATGGACGCTGACCAGTACGCACGTTACGAGATGCTCACCAAGTTCGACCCAACGCTCGAAAGGAATCGCAAGACGCTCGCCGCAGCACTCATGAACCGCAATATGGATGAAGTCAAAGAGGAGGAGTTCTTGCTTGCAGAATTACAGCGCATCAACATGGCCGCCAACAGGCTCGACGCCGAACGTGAGGAGCTCCGCGCCCGTCTCGAAGCCCCGTTGCCTAATCACCAGAGCCAAGCTGGTCTTCAATCCTTCACTTCATCGCAAGCACTACAGGCCCTCTTCCAGCAACTCTTCCAACAAGACAGAAGCAAGAAGCGCTCATCTGGTGTAGGTCCCGGCCGACTCTCCCTCTCTGGGCACGACATCATCGGCACACCTACATCAGCTCAACAAGCACAAATGTCCGCCGCGAACAGGCGACAAAGCATGGCGCAACAAGTACCCCAGACACCCATCAAGAACCTCCCCCGGGAAGAAGAATTCCGATTCAACGTCTCTACTCACGATCGTCTTACCAGCGGCGTCTCCTTTGGCTCCGACAAGCTCCTCAAGATGCGCCAAGCGAAGTCAAATGTACAAACTCAGAAGATCGCTACAGCGCTTCAGGAACTGGGCATCCCAGATATCATCCCTATCCCAACAGCTCGCGTTGCGGACGTCTTTGAGGGGCTTATAGCAAAGGTCTCGAGACTACTCGACGTCCGTAAAGTTAGAGAGAAGGAGGAGGGCGAGTGCAGAGTTCTGGAAGCGATGAAGAAACGCCTAAATGGGGATACCGACGGGGCTAATGATGACGCCGACAAGAATGATGTGAAAGAAGAGAAGGATGAGATTGCTGACAGCCAGGAAGATGGCGATGCGGATGCAGACGGTGACGCAGAGAATGATGAAGACAATGATGAAGACAATGATGACGATGATGATGATGCGGATGCGGATGGGGATGAAGACGCAGATGGTGAGGCAGACGAAGACGCCGAAGGCGAGGAGGAAGATGACGATGATGAGGACGCAGAGGGAGAAGACGACTCCAGAGTACCGTCGGTCAGACAAGTAAGTGAGGCTGTTAGTACGCGAGCCATGTCCAGTGTGGGACACAAGAGGAGTGCCAGTGTGCTTTCCCAAGCAAGCAACAAGAGCTCGAAAAGGGCGAGGAGGTAGAGCACTCCTCCACCGCGTGATGGAGGACAGTGGATGGGTTTGCTTGGCGCGATAGCGATTAGCTTTGGGACTGTTAGCATGCATAGCGATGGCGTCTATATATTTCTGTACCTCTATTCAAGTCACAGACTGTGAGTCTTAAAACTTCACACTACGCCTTTATACTTTAAAGACTCACGGCTCTTCTACCATGAGCACGAGGCGTTGGAGCTGATCTCTCAAAATCATTCATCGATCTATTCATGTGCGCCGATTTTCTCGAAAAATGACCAGTATAATAAACATCTGCCGCTTCTAGACACCCGCTAGCGTCGGCTTCTAGAAGCTACTTAAACCCTCCTCTTTCTACTGCCTAATCTCTTCTTCACATTCCACTACGACTGTCCTTCCGATCAGAATCATACCAGCGGAGAAGGCATGATACTGATAATTTAGGCAACCGAATGTATGCATGCATTGAAGTTTACATCTCTCCGACTCATGCTATTTTTGTATTGGAATCTGGCACTGGTTCCTTTTATGAAGCCCTTGGGCTACAAATTTAGAAAATATATACTGCATATGCGATGCTGTGGATTTAAGACGTCTATATAAACCCTGCTCTTGTTGGAGTTGACGTCCTTTTCTTTACTCTACAGTACTTCATCGTGTCTGAAAATCTGTCGTATTCGTCGGTCATGGATAGAAAAAACCAACAACGAGAATACTTGCTTATAATCAACTTCCTGTCGGGAGTATGAGTCCTACCCTTTCTACACCTCTCATTCTTGATTCAAATTGACATACTTCAAGGGCCATGCCAACTGAAACACGTCGCACAAGGAGTGCATGTACCTTTCTAGAATTTGACATCTACAGGATTGCAGGATTCTTTGATGGGACGGTCACACCTCGCTCTGCATATGTTATACTTCCGACTACATCAGACTGTAAGCGAATATCAAATCACTTCTTAGACGTCCCCAGTCTCTGTTCTCACCACTCCGGTATCTGTAGATTAAAATTTGATACATCGACAAGGAATGGGAGTAAGATTGGATTCGAGAGACTTCGTGTATAACTAAGAAACTTGCATCTTTCGGCATACGCTACATCGCCATAAAAAATCAGGAATGATACTCGGGAATGAGCTTAACTAGTATCCGACACTAGAAGCATTTCAACATCTTTGACATGGAAACTCCTAAAGAGCAGGATATGCTGATCAAAATTTGTTCTTATACGGCTCTGTGTATCAATATCCTTAGAATCCCCGACGCAGTAATGGCATGAGATTGCGCAACAAACAGATTCAGAAGCGGCTGGGAACATAGCTTATGATATACCTCTACTCGTGTGCTGCAATTCAGAGACCTTTGATAATTCCTAAACTAAGGAATGTTGAGCTTTGTTTCATAATCTTCTCCTCTTTTCCGGACTGAAAGAACTCACTTGGGACTGGAACATGGCAGTAAAATCTACCAAGCGATCATGGCTTGTACAGACTAAGAACCAGTACGCCATCAAACTATATGCCAGTATCATCAGAACACTAGAACAGTCTTTAGAATGATGATTGCAAGTATTAAGATATTCGAAGAGGAGAATAATTGTGCTGATAGGGCTCCCTGGACATTGAAGAAGATAGGGCAAACACCTTACGTATTCCAGACTACATCATAGAATTTCTAAGTACTCTAGTTCGAAAACAGGAATCTGACAGAGCGATGTCTACTCAAAAAGATCTCGACCCTACCATCGATGTTCGACATTAAAACACCACAGCAAATGCGCAAATGAGTTTTTCAAAGAGTGGATCCTATTGAATATGTTCTGTGGGTCAAAATTTTGGAAGAAAAGCCAGATCTGTTCGATGTGTGAGCTGAATATCCAAAGTTCTCAAGCATAGAGACGATGAGTACTACAGATATCCTTGATTCGAAAGACTGTATATCCTTCTAGACATGTAGTACATTAGCTCTACTTAAAACAAGGCCTGCCGATATGGAATGTAATATCTTCGACATCGCTCACAGTATAAAGCAAGGGCGTCTTCGGTTGTCGCCAACTTCTTTTTACATAAGCCTTCTCGTGTAAAGATTAAAAACCGCCATCATGAGAGCGACATGTGTACAAAACAAGCGACTCCAACAATTTATGAAGATTATCAGAAATGTGGACACAAGATCACATGCAATCGTATGAGCATTGACGCAACTCTCCGCAAATGGAAGGCTTTTAGCCTCTGCCATCCAGATCGTGTAGACATCGTGAGATGTAGTGTAGAAAAGTCAACTCAGAATCTGTATGGATGCATGTGTGCTACAGCATACCATTATTCTACACAGGAGTTTGTTATCAGAACTATACGATAGTTGCTCAGGGTGAACATAACTTTTTACCATGTACTCGCGCAATAACTTTATCTTAGCAAGCGTATAATATATTCGAAACTGCTCCAGGGCACTGACATGCGTAGAACCCGCTACTTCAACTCTCAATACGAATATGAAAAAGTGTGTCACATTCTCAACCTTTTAAAAGCTTTCGATATCAATCGTCATGGTATTTGACTAGCAGCAAAATCTATATCCCAAAACGCTTGTAGCAAGTATATATGCAGTAAATGTACCCGTACACGAAGGACTAGAGCTGTAACCCAGTCAGACTATGAAAGCGTCAAAGCAATATATAGTGACTACCAAGACTCTACTATCAAAATAACAGGAGACCAGTTTGATGCGAATACTGTCGCTCTCGAAAAGAATCAAGTATTCGAAATGACACAGAAAGCGAAATATAGAGTCGGAGGGCCTCCTAGATCTTCTTAAACCCTTTTTTATATATAAATAGTTCCTTTCATGTAGAATCTAACGGAAACAACCTGTGTACGCTTTCACACGTGAGGAATATGGTAACCCGAAACCGAATGGATAAGGATGCATGTACTCAAGCTTTCGCACATTTATACTTGACTGACTGTAAGTCTTCTAGAAACGAGGGAATTACCCCCATATAAAATGTTTCGATTCATTGCCGTCGAGAAAGAGCGGCTGTAAAATTATACTCCGATAAAACCCTGCACGGACTGAGGGCATGAGTAATCGGCCAGCTTGATAGAATTAGAGATTATGCCATTGAACAAGTCGGGCATACCCTTGGTATATCTCCGATATATTACTAAAGAAAATCTTCGTGTTCTATTTAGAATTGAAAGGTGTGACTTCTCTTTATTTGAAGGATCAAAACTGTCGTAGCAGCCCATAATGTTCGGCTCCTCATACACCCGTAATTGTATCATACTGTGCTGGTACATCAAGCGTATTACTACTACCACATAAAGAAATAGAGAACTTCGAGCAGTCTAAATCATACTTTTGGCCAGAAGCAGTTATCAATCCGCCGGATGGAGTTAGAACTCAGACATCTGCAACTCATAAACTATCCTAGTAGAATTGTCCTGGAAGAAGGTAAATGTAACGTTCGTTATATTTCAATCGGAACAAATCTTACTAACTTAAAGGCCAAGCCTCGAGCACTCAGAGATCCTAAATCTATATCATTAGAAGCGGACGTACACTTCACGGACGCAAAAAGCGTCCGAGACCTACACCAATAAAATCCTATATATCGGAAACGCTGCTGCCTTCTAAATCATGAAACAACTCAGACATCAGAACCGTTCCTCTACAACGAGATGAAGTCCAAGACTCATTTCTAGACAAATCCGAAGCTCTGTCGAAAATTCAAGCGGCAATTGTCATGAAATCTTGTCATCAATAACAGGAGTCGAAGCTTGACATGCAGCCAAAACCTTTGCTTATTCAAACCGGTTTGCCTGAGGAGGAATGCGAGCACCAACTCACTAAAGTCTCAACCGCGCAGGCCCATGCATCCAGCGATCAAAACATTGCTGGCAATATAGGCATGAGAATCTCATCATGATATCCATTTGAGACATAAGTTTCACATCCTATACATGACTATTAACTATAAAAACCCCCTTGTCGTAGGATTAAAAAGGACTATCCGACACTACCATGTACCGCGTCTTAACTTCCAAAACAACAAACTAGCTCAGCAAAATACAGTTTGGTAGCTGAAATGTTAACATAATCGAGCTTTCATAATACAGTTGTTTACGTGTCCATGAAATCTGAGGCTCGTGCTACAACCAAATAAGAATCGTATCATAAAGCGACTCAACGACACCATAAGTCCTTCTAGCAAAAAAAAAAAACTACAAGGACAGCTTGATGATGAAGTCAATCCTATCTTTCAAAAACCGTCGAAGCAGTTGGTAATGTTGGACTTACTCCAAAACCTGAAAAGTATATGATGAATGCAAAGCCCACAATCATAACTGCTTCACGGAAGAATTATGTCTTGCACCCAGTCAAGTGTACTAGATCTACAATTAGCAATGAACAATGATGTTACAAACACATCGTGAATTAGAAATTATATATGCTTCTGGACATGAATTATCTCTTATAAAGTGCTCAAGGGCACAAGATTTGATATCGTATGGAGTGAAAATGCAGGATATGAACTGCCGCTAGTTTGTCCTCTTGCGGCTGAAGCCACTGATGCAAAAAGAAGTGCCTTCCCCCAACACTGTATGCGCTTGAACGACATGCTGCCAAGCAGTTGCGGACGCAATTGTGCGAACATCAACTCATCGTAGAAGAAGAGAAGAGAACTCAACATTCACACCTTGCTTCTAACCGCTCAGCCTAGGTCTACCACGCCCACGACCTCGGGAAGGACGACCCCGACCCCTAGTGGGGATACCGACATTCTTTCGCATTCCGTCCAACGAAGGTCGGCCAACTGGACGGCCTAGTCCTGCATTCGGGAAGAAGGTCGGAGACGGAGCCTTCGCTGGAATTTCATCCTCGCTAGAGTCTGACTCTGACATGTCGATATCCTTGGAGATCTTCTTGTTGACGCCTGAGAAAGCCGAGGCAGGCCCAGTGATTGTAGTCGTGGTAGAAGAGCCCGTAGCGCCATTTGTTTTCTTCGCAGAAACAATTTTGATCTTCTTACCATTCGTACCTGGACGCGTGAAGAGCGAGGTACTAGATTGTGACGGGCCGGCGCGCATGGTAGGAGGTGAGCTCTCGGGTTCAAGGGCACCGGCCTCGGCTTCGTCCTCAGCAGCAAGGTCGCCCAAGAAATTATTGAAGTCGTCATTCTCCGATTCCTCCTCCATTTCCGCGATCGCCATCTTGGCGCGGAGGTTCTCTGCTGCTTCTCGTTCAGCGGCCTTAGCTCGTGCCTTTGCCTCTTCCGCCTTCTTCTGAGCTTCGAGTGCTGCGGCGGCTGACTGCACAAGTAGCATGGCATCTTCGCCGTTGTCGTCTTCGTGAACGGCATCCTCGTCCGACATGTTGCCAGTGCTGTTTCGTGGAGGCCGTCCAGGGGGTCTGCTACCCGGCGGCCGAATTGTCGCCTTGGGTTTCTCAGGCATCGTCGTCCGTCGTTCCCGCATTTCCTGATTGCGTACCCGATTGCGCTCAATGTTCTTCTCACGTTGCGGGTTAACAAGACCGTCACGGAAGTCTGCCGGAAGTTCAGTTGGTAAATCCTCATCCTCGCCCTGGTTTTTCCTCGCCAACCATTCAGAGTTTCGCTTTTTCCGACCGCCATGGCTGGTGGCCCAGTTCTCCACCATGTCATCAGCTCCCAACTCCTCATCAGAGTCAAGCGTGAGCTCTTCGTACTTGCGTGACCTACGACCTGGCTTTCCCAGTTTGGCAGCGATGTTAGTCGCAGGATCAGGATTCCTCTTCCTCGTACTGTACGTCTCGTCTTCTTCTACGCGGACACGGAAAGAGCTGAGGGGCTTCTGCTTCTCGCCTCGTCTCGCTGTTGCTCTTGGGCGCGGAAGAATGTCTGACTCGAGGATCGATCCAGAGATGCCCACTGTTTGCGTTTCTTCTTCCTCTCGTTCACGGACTGGTTGTGGACGCTCTGGAGGTATCCTATTTTGAATCGAGACTAGGAACTCGGGATCCAAGGCGAGCTTGACGATCTTAGACTTGTTCCTCATCCTAGCAGCAACTAGGATGAAGCGATCCTCCCTCTTCGCCTCGTCCAGCAACTTCCTTTGAACCTCCTTCTGGTATTGTTTGCCGGAAAGGTTCTTTGGCGGTGCCGGTGTCGGAGGCTCATCTTGGTTCTTCTTCTTCTTTTTAGCTTTCTTGCTCGGGCGGCGAATGACTTCATCATCATCTTCCCGATTCCGCTTTCCCAGACGTGGCAAGTCGCCATCAATATCAGGGTCAGGATAATATGACCCGAACCCATCTCCTTGCATTTCGTCAACTGGGTACTGCATCGCAGTAGGGTGGCCATAGCCTTGGCTAGGAGAGGCATTCGGATCCACGAAGGGGCCACCAGTCAGGTTGGGATCTAGAGCAGAATCGCCGAAGCCATTGGTGGTGTCATCCACCGGAGAGTAGGTGATGCCATTTCGGACAACGTGATCATGGTTCTCGTCCATGTACCTATCGTCGAGCGAGGGGTCATCCATCTTGGCCCTTTCCGCAGCATCACGGCGACGCTCTAATGGCCCTCTATTCTGTCCATTCAAATCATCCTCTCGTAGCCAGTTTAGATTAGAGACGCTGAAGTCAACAAGACATTCTACCGAGCGCGGATCGGCAACCTTCTTGGTATCGTGGCCTAAGAGCGTGCCTTTAGGTTCGTAAGGATGCTGGCGCGGGTCGCGCCGACACGCCCCAGTGTTGCAGGTCCTCCTACAATGTGGGCACTTCCAGTTGTGGTTCTCCAGTACAGTAAGCGGCATCATATCGTGAGCTCGAAATAGAGTGCCGTAACAGTAGGCCAAGTCGCAATTTGAGCAGAAGGCCATCTTCCAATTCGGGTGCCTATGGAGGCAAAAGTGGCAGGACTTGTTTTTAGCAAGCCACGCCTTCGAACGCTTCTTGACCATCTTCCTGACAGTGCCATCATCATTGACATGAATTTCGTCATTATCGGAGTTCTCGTCTTCTGGCTCGGGGTTCTTTACATCCACGAAAGGTCGCGCCTTTAGCTGCTCCTGACAGACTTGAGCGAGGGTTTTCCGGCCCAGGTATCGTCGCTCCTCTTGGAGTGGCAGCGGTGTCTTCTCCGTCATGTGGCCGTCGATATCAATGATCTGTGCCCGCCACTCCTCGTATTTGAGCAGTAGATCTTTCCATTTCCACTGCTCACACCAGTTATAGCCAGATTGGCACGCGCAGCTTCTTCCCATGCAATAGCAATCCATGCATACATCGTAGGGTTCATCAATATCCTTGCTGAAAGCATTCTTGCATGCTTTGCAGGTCAGGAACCGATTGAAGATGTTGCAGCGACAGTAAGAGCAAGTGACACTACTGTCGAAAGGCTCGAACTGTGGGTGTTCTCGTGATTCAGGCGCAAACATCTCCGACAGCAGGATGTTCTTGTATAGATCGAACAAGCGCTTGAAATCTCGCTGCACCTGGCGGACTTTGACAGAACGCTGGATGGCTTCAGCACCCTCACCGCCTAGCTCGACCTGACGTCTGGCAGATTTGATGAGGGCTGAGTACTTGAGAAGCGTGTAGTAGATGATGGCCTTGTTCTTGTACTGCTCGTCACGGCATACCACACGTGAGTTTGGGAGGGCCTCAGACATGGCTAGTTCAAGAGTTTCGACTGTGGTACGATTCCAGGCAATCTTCATAGTTCGAGTACCGCGGTTCCAGACTTGATGAGGTGCCAGAGGTGGGATGAGAATGAAGTCTCCGGGTCGCTGCTCGACAACATACGTCTTGAAGGGTGCCTTCTTCCATGCAATCAGCTGCGCGAAGTGGTTCTCAACCTCGATGTCGTGACCTAAGATAGATAGCCAATACTCTGAGACAACCTCACGGTCCTTCGTCTCCGTCATGAACCAGAGGGAAGACCCAGGGTGTTCAGGCTTTCCGTCTTCACTGATGTTGCTGGACGCGTTGACCATGATGTTCTGCCCCAGCGAGCCGCACATCTCTCGATGCGAGGGAGTGTAGGTTCCTTCGTGGCCGATGTAGCACATGAGATTCTCGGCGCGCATCTCGGGCGGGAGGCTGCTCATGAGGTCGCCGGCGCGCGCAATGCCCCGGCCCTTGCGGCCACCCGGCTCATCCAGCGCACCAGGACCGCCAACCTCGCCGGTGCTCTCGTTCAGGTAGAAGAGGCCCGCCGGTATGTGCTCCATGAGCTTGTTCTGCCAGACGGGCGGACAGTCAATGTCCTTCAAGTACACGCGCTGGAGCTTCCTGTCCCGGTACTTCTCGGGGCCCTTGAAGAACTGGTCGGCCAGCTTGCCTAGATGGTTGAGGTAGTGCTTGACGGTAAGCGGGATGAACTCTTTGCTGGTCAGATTGCGCGCATTCTCCAGCTTGTCGCCGTGGTTGTCGCGCAGCCACGACGGCGTGAAGGTCCACGGGTCCAGCACCTCCTCGAAGCCGTCGATGACCAGCGGCTTGCCCCCGATGATGACATGCAGCAGCACGAGCTTCTCGAACTGGTCGATGCCATTCTGCGCGATCATCTCATACGATATTCGGTCGACATACTGGAAGTTGTCGGCGGTTTCGACGAAGGTGCGCACGTCAAAATCGGGCGGGATGGGCTCGAATGAGGCCCGGGGCCTCGCTGCGGGCATCGTCGCGGCCGGGATATCTCATGCACGGCGAGTTGAGCGGGAGGGGCCGAGCTTTGGGAGCTGGCGGCCACCTCTGCAGCGAGTCCCAGCACCAGGCGCAATGCGACTGTCGCCCTGCAAGTAACTTTGGTGGGTGGTGCAGCAGTGTCGGCGACGTTCCGGGCTGCACTGGCTGCGTCGCGGTGTGCGCAGGTCTCGGTGCAGCGGTGTAAAGCGGAGGTGACGCGACTGGGGCAGCTTTCGTTGCGGAGGAGGAGGTGGGTTCATGCAACCACGTGAATTGGCGAACGGGTGGCGCACGGGCCTTTTATATCTCTAGTACTGTCGGTTCGACCTTCATCCTTCATCCTGCATCTTCACTTCACTCGGCTCGGTGAGATGACGCGCGGACAGTTCGAGTCTAAATTATCACGTTGAGCTTCAATGCTCCTTGTCTAAGAATCCCTTTGCGGCAGTTCTCAATACCTAGTATCAGACTCTATATTGTCGCGTCGCAGCCTATTATTTGATGCGTGTTCTTCGGTTCAGGGCGCGTTGAGGAGAATTAAAGAAGGTTTCGGTACTCTATCATCAAGGACTATCGCAATTCCACACAACTTGCAATGGCTTCCCTCTGCCTCTCGCGAAGTGCTCGACAACTCTCCCATCGTCGCCTCCCACAGCAAACCCACAGCTCCCTCGCCCAATGCTGGGGAAGACAACACACCACCAGCATAGTTACCCCCACATTACATCGGCTGCGAATTGTCGACGTATCTGGGATTCGACGACCTCCATCAACTCGCCATGATCGGATGGGGCTAGCGACAGCAACGGCAACACAAGATGCATTGCCTCGACCTCTTCAAGATTATACACCACCTACTAGTGGCTTGCTATCCATCCTTCCAAAACCCATGGTCCCTTATGCTGAGCTGATCCGGCTTGACAAACCTACTGGAACCTACTATCTCTTCTTTCCGTGTCTCTTCAGCACTCTACTCGCAGCAACCATGGCGACGCCAATAGCTGCACCAACTGCTGTAGTCAGCACGACGGCGCTATTCTTTACCGGTGCTCTCGTCATGCGAGGAGCTGGATGTACCATCAATGATCTCTGGGACCGCAACCTGGACCCGCACGTAGAACGAACGCGACTACGTCCGATTGCGAGGAAAGCCATCAGCCCGCAGGCAGCTATAGTGTTCACGGGAGGCCAACTTCTTACAGGACTAGCGATCCTTCTGTCACTTCCCTTCGAGTGCTTCTGGTATGCCACACCATCGCTTTTATTTGTCGCAACCTATCCATTGGCGAAGCGAGTCACCAACTACCCTCAATTCGTGCTTGGACTCACCTTTTCCTGGGGCGCAATCATGGGCTTTCCAGCTTTGGGTGTCGACTTGTTGTCTAATCAAGCTGCTCTCACTGCTGCGGCTCTGCTATATACGAGCAACGTAGCTTGGACGGTTCTCTACGACATGATCTATGCCCACATGGACATCAAGGATGACGCCAAAGCCGGAATCAAGAGCATAGCGTTGAAGCACGACAAGGAAACTAAGGCCGTTCTTACGGGACTTAGTGTTGTCCAGATTGGCCTGTTAGCAGCAACAGGTGTGACTGCAGGCCTTGGACCAGTCTACTTCGCCGGATCCTGCGGAGGCGCGGCCCTCACGTTAGGCACTATGATCTGGAGAGTGAAGTTGAAAGATGTCAAGAATTGCTGGTGGTGGTTCAAGAATGGATGCTGGTTCACTGGGGGCGCTATCGGTCTTGGTCTTGCTGGTGAATATCTCTGCCAGTACCTAGGGCTATACGGCAAGCAGGCGGAGCCACAGAAAATACTCGTTGAGCAGTGAACCGTATCGACCTCAATAATCCTCAAATTATTCACGTCGGCGCATTGGGTTCCAGGTTTATCGAAGCGAAAACGCATGGTTCAAGCGGGCCAGGTTCGGTCGCGTGTATATTAATTGTACCTTGCCGCCCCCCTTGTAATCTTAACGACCTTCATCGTTCGACCAGATCTCTCGAAGTTCTTATTGCAATCAAATACTTCTCGCCTTATACTCGACCTTTTGCCAAGTCTCTTCCATTATGCCGCTTGTTGTTCCGGCATCAACGCCCAACAGCCGACGAACTCGAAACGGTGGCCGGCCCGGCTCATAACGCTCTATACTATGGCAGACATCATTCGTCCTACTGAAATACACACGAAACTTGATGTGGCTCTCTATGACTCTCATGCATTATCGAGATAACACGTCGGCGCTATTCGCACCAAACACATCATCACAGAGCCTCCTCGCCCAATTTGCCGCTATTGCCCCTTCCCAGGTGATGAATGAGTGGCTATTCCGTGCTGGAATTGTGGACATTTTCACCAGAGACAATGAAAACACTCTACCAGAGAAACAACAACCTTGTTTTCTGGTTCCTAGATTCTATCTACGACAGCGAATGAGCAAGGCATTCAAGACAACCACGCACACTCCAAGATGCCTCCCTGGAACCAAAGATACTTAAAGATCATCAACCCGTGTGATGTCCCAGTCTCCTTTCGCACTTCGTGTCGTCTCCAGGTGTCGTTCTTTTCATGTATATACTGCTTAATTACTCCTTACTATGATCTCGCTCCTTCTCCTCGTAGCTCTTATGCTACGAGCAGCGTTATGTTATCCCTACAATGTTTCGTCAGCAGCAGCATACGCACTCGTCGACAACTACTCCGGCTCATCGCTCCTTTCAAGTTTCAATTTCTTCACAGATCGCGATCCAACGAACGGCCATGTAAAGTACGTCGCATCTTTTCATTCAAAGACCAGCCAGAATGTTGGTTTCATCCATCTTGACCCAATCGTCTTCAAGGATACTTGATGTTGAATGTTGACGAAATAGATATCTAAGCCAAGCCGACGCGCAGAACCAAGGCTTAGTGAAAATCGACGGGACGAGTGTATATCTAGGCGTCGACCACACGAACAAAGCACCTGGCGGTCGCCCAAGTGTCCGTCTCCAGAGCAAGAAGACGTATAACCGCGGCCTGTTTATTCTTGATCTAGCGCATATGCCATCTTCTACTTGCGGTACGTCTACAATATATTCCTTGCGGTAGTATCTAAGGGTTCGATATAGTGAGACTGACAGGAGCTAGGTACTTGGCCATCATTCTGGACCTGGGGCGACTCTAAACTCTGGCCCATAAACGGCGAGATCGATATCATAGAAGGCGTACATACGAACAATGTAAACGCGATGTCTCTTCATACTGCTAACGGGTGCACGATCTCGGGCTCTTCGTCACTCGGGCGCGTCGTTACGAAGGTAATGAGTCTCCCTTCCTCGTCTTCTCCTCTTGTGCAAACAATGAATTTGGAGGGTGTGGATTTGGCTAACGTAGTGTTGTGTAGGACTGCTATGTCCAAGCCACCGGCCAGACAAGCAACGCCGGCTGCGGAATCGAAAGTTCATCGGGAACAAGTTTCGGCACGCCGTTTAATAGCGCTGGAGGCGGCGTGTACGCGATGGAGTGGACGAGTAGTGCGATAAGGATGTGGTATTGGCCGCGAGCTAGTGTACCCGCCGACCTCTCCTCTCCTTCACCTAACCCAGCGAATTGGGGCAATCCGCAGGTAACACTTCTCCTTCTCTCTTCCATGATTCATTCACCTTCCACATTCCAATCCTTCGTGGAGTAAAGTACTGATGAAATTGCAGGCGAACTTCGCAGGCGGGAGCTGCGACTACAACAATCACTTCATCGACCATAGGATCATCGTCGATACGACGTTCTGCGGGGACTGGGCCGGTGCTACGTGGGCGAGTAATCCGTCCTGCACGGCGTTGTCGAATAGTTGCACGGATTATGTGGCTAATAATCCAGCGGCGTTTGCGGAAAGCTATTGGAAGATCAATAGTCTGAAGGTTTTTAGGCAGTGAGGTGTAGAGTTGGATGGTGGAGATCTAAATAGAATTGAGGGAGTGCAATGTCATGGTTAATCACTCCAAGATTCTCGCCGGGAAATCTAAGTAGATTTCTAGACCACTTGTTGCGAGGGAAAGACAACTATACAAAGCATATCATTATTGTTCGGCTTCACAAGAACGTTTGTTGCTAGGTAAGCTGTTGTTTTCATGCCGATGACATACCTCTCCCTCTCACGCCATATCTACGCCTCATCCTTCTCCCCCACCCTAATCCCATCATCACAATCCCATCAACCCGGACTACCGTATTCAGTAAACGGTGTCCCCATACATATTAACTGCATGCAAAGCTAAGATCGACACTTGAATACTAGCCCCACATTGTGATGTCTCGGGCGAGTCGTTCCTACGATTTGGAATTCGCCCAGCCGTGACCGGTATCCCGATCAAGCTTTTGCTACCTTCCTGTCTTCGCTCAGCACCGCTTCTCTCGCCCGAGACATGCAGGGCGGAACGAAACGGAACGGAACGATAACGCACGCATCCCTGTTCATTAATGTCGAGTTCGAGTGGGGTTTGTGAGACATGCATAGGCTTGAGGATAAAGTGTCTTGGATCCTGCAGACGGAGGCCGAGAAGTCGTTGCGGCGCGGTGAGGTACGTGCAGAGTAGGACTTTGGGGTGGAGTCGGAGTCGGAGGCGGAGGTTGGCTTTTGCGTACGGCCTTATGCGACGAGGCTGCAGCTGGGACTACAAGTAAGGGAGCGAGGCTGGGGTATGTGTCGCTGGACTGTTCTCCTGATTGTTGGTTTGCAGGATGAGGGAGGCTGAAGGTGCTCGGCAAGGCTGGCTTTCACGTCTTTGCGATTCGCGTACAGCCTCGACATTGGGTTCATTGAGGCTGCTTGGTTGTATACATGCCGGGCTGGAAGCAAGCCTTGGAGTCGGGGGTAGATCCTGAGGCTACGGGTAGTCTAGCGAGGGCGATGCATTGCATTGCGCGAAGGATCTCAACGGAGCCTCCGACTGTTGAAGTTGCATCCAGATTATCAGTAAATCGCGATCTCGAAGTTCTCGCCTCGAGCTACTTCTTAACTTATACTGTGGGAAAATATCCGAACGCTTGCAAGCATGCAGAAAGTAGGCGAAGCCGATACTGAAAAGCGGATATTTGCGCTCCAGGACCGGAGACTATTGGAGAATCGTGTGCGAGATGCTCTCAATGTGGGCCAATTGTTGCACAAGGCGACATCGCAAAATCCCGCGAGGACTCAAGATTGGGGCCAGGAGCCAGGAGCAGGAACATGGTAGGGATTGGACCGCAACATGATCCACAATAGGAACTGAACGAAGGAAGCGAGAGATTTGATGTACAACAACAAGGCTGAAGGATGAATTGATGCATTAGAAGCGTTGACGCTAAGGAATACTAGGGCAGAAAGGCATTTACCGAGAGTGGACGGCTTGAACTGGACGAGGATTCGTAGATTGTTATGTTGCCAAAGAACTGCGCCGAATGCGTCTTCTAGATTGAGGAACCTATCGTCAAAAATTTGAAATCCGGCCGTTCCTGTCGGGGAGTCGAGCAGAACGGGTAGTGAAGAAACGATGCTTGGTGAGAAGAGCACAAGGGAAAACGAAGATGCAATATCTCGGAGACAGAGCTTTTGAAAAGATTGAAAGAGCGCCCTGAAAACTCGGAGAATTCGGCGGGTTCTGATCGCAACTGTCGCTGAAGAACGGCCACCCCTCAAAAGGAATTCCAAAAACTTGAATTGATTCTCAACAAAGTTAGTACACAAGAGCATCTCGGCCGAACCAAAAGAACGCCATAAACTGGCGCACTGGGACGGGACTTGCCCAACCCGAAGCTACACTACGCTTGCACGAGTAGTGCCAATTCTTCATCATGGGGCGTGTGGGCACAAATATCAAAATCAATCACAAAATTCCCACCGAAGACGTTTCATGTAGCCTTACAGATAGTGTTGCTGCTAGGCCATCCCTCCTCAAGAGCTTCGCTTCTTGTTCAGGTTAGGTCGATGGAGCACGATGCGGAAACCGCCAGGCGCTCTGGATCTTGGGGAGTTGGGCGAGGAACATTTGGCGACTCGGGAGAACGCACATGAAGCGGAAGGCTGAGGGGTAGCTCGAGGGGGAGAAGATAGTGGATATCGCTGTTGCGTGTAGTTCTGATAGTCGCAGATCACGTCTCGTATCATTGATGACTGAATGCTTAGTACGCTGCTATCAAGCTCCAGGGGTAGGAAAGCTTCGCTTTCTAAGACGTACTTAGATGTGCGTGCACGACGACTCGTGTTGCCATTCGTGTGTTTCTGCCATGGTGCAATTGGTAATGTTAACGTATGCCTAGGACGGTAGAGCCACGGTTCGCAAGGCCCGATCGATCCGTGTTTCTACTCGTGGAGCCTCAATGCAGCCCGAGAGTCATGTCACAATTGACCTGACAACCTGACTTTAGGAGTGTTGGAAGGCAAGTAGTCGCGAGACTTGACATATAGTACCAGACCCCAGACCACTCGGTGCCTCGTTACATGTAGACAAGACGCGTCGTTGTCGATATATCAAGGCTGGACGAGTGCGGAGATGGCGCTTGGCAATGCCGGTCGAGCCATCGATAAACGTGTGATGTCTACGAGACCTCGAATGACCATTGATTGTTAGTAATCTGAAAGACATCTCGCACACTCAATGTTTTGCACCGCGAGATGTTGTTCTCTGGTCTTGGACAGATGTGCACACTATAATGCCAACAACGCTAGAATGAGGATGCAACCTGGGTTTTCGTGGCACATACGATTGCCGCTTCGAATGGGAATATTGAAATAGGGGAAGATGGTCATATAAAAATGGGAGGGTCGCGGGAAGTTGAGGTAGCTGCAACTCAGGCTTCGCGTCAAATCCTTCAAGAGTGCTCTCGCATGCGATGTTGGGAAGCACAGACACTTGACGCAACAGGGACTCGAGCTGATAGAATGACCGGCCCCTAAGTCACAACAGTGGCCGAAAAGCATACTACTTGATCTAAGTGTTGATTCTCGAAGTGTTCATAGTCGCAGTGCTAGACCAAACATGAGAAAGGTGTTTGAATCTAGTGTTGTTACTCCCGCACCGAGACCAGCTTCAAGTTTGTTAGGAACCATGAAAGATAGCGACAACGGCCCGAATGCCCTAAATGATGGGGCGAATGAGCCGTACGAAGGCGCATTCCAGGATTGTGACTCCTTCTGCTCACTTCATCGGTAGGAGCGATACGAACCAAGAGATGATGTGTAACGACCCTACCTATAAGAAATTAGGGCTGGGCGAGGCAGAATTGCGATATAGTGGTGAAGTGGTTACCTAGGGGTGAGGTCGCTTCGTAGATATCCGAACCAGAGATGATCACGTGATAAGGATGTACAGCCACATCCCGAAGCGCACGTGCCATTGCATTGGGCTTGAACGCCTTGTAAGGTGCTTTCATCCCCACATCCTGATCCTTCGAAACTAACATCTCAGCTTTATAAGTTTTGTCGTGTCTGGCTTGGGCTTGGAGATGGGATAGCCGCTCCTGGAGGTCGTCGGATCTCCGCGACTGACGTCCCCATTCTCACCTTATCGATCCGGCCTTTGGAAAGGCTGATTCCTGGAACAACCCATTCACTGCAACTGCACTGCATCCCTTGCCAGGCATATTTCCCCACGTTGGTGTGACATTTCGGACACTCGAGGCGTCCATCTAGCTTGCCTTGTTCGAGCTCTGACCGCATCCAAGACAATGGATCCAAGAAATAGTGGGCACAAGTCTGAGACGGACGTACTGTGGGATCTATTGAGTTCTGGGCATCGTCGGGAGACTTTGACCCATGTGCAATGAGATACTGCGAAGTAGCCAGTGGTCGTCTGCAATTGCGTAAGTGGGACATTCGGAGTGAACGTGACATGCAACATAGGCCCACATACCTGCACTTGCGACACCTCAGCTCGTAATCGGCAGGCTTTTCGGTGACATGTAGGTCTTCGAACCGGATTTTCTCTGCCTCTGGGGCTTGACCGCAAGCTCGGCTCAGCTCAACCTCCCGCTGATAGATCCATCGTTGATAGGCTGGAGTATCTTCCACGTTCTCTGGAGTGTGCATCTGGCCATATAGTTCTAGTTGTTTCATGAAACCCTCGTTTGGCTCGCAGATGCTTCGGGCTTGGCGAATATAACTCAGGGCCGCTGAAGCGCTGATGCTGTGCTTTTGCATCAAATAAGCGATGACACATGTGGCCGATCGTGATTTTCCCATGGCACTAAAGGTAAAAACGTTGGCTATTGAAACGAGTGGCTGGATGTCTTCAGGGTGGCAAATGGGCGGTGTGTGAGGGGGCGGGACAAGTTTTCAGAAAGCGGAAGGTTAGGAGATGTGGAGAGACAGCATGACTAGGGACGCGTAAACAGAAGGAAAATGCCGTCAACCGCTATCGTCATGGCACAAGAGTCCTCGCGTTCGTGTTGAAGATGGCGAAGTTGCCAAGATCGGCAACTTTAAGAGACGATCAAGGGTGAAGGTGCATGCCCCAGCTGGGGATTTGCGTGTGACATACCAATGAACAAGAACACCCTGCCAGATATTAGTCGCTGAAACCCATAGCGTATAGAGATACTAACACCCCCGCCATCGAGTCCTTCTTGGATGAACTGATTAGTAGCTGGAAAATGTTCTAAGAGGTTCTCGTCTTCAACGTCGTCAACCTCGATCACCATGTGTTTGAAAGTGCTGAACAGCTGCGGGTCTGGTTGGAATCTAAGGACCGATAGCACATGAGTGATGCCAGCCTTCTGTAGTGCTTCGCGCCGTCGCAATGTGAAAATACTGTTATTATTCGTCAGCGCAGTGCTGGAAACGCCCATGGACGGCGGGCAAGCCTTTGCAACAGGCCGTGCATCAATCCGTAGAAGCGGGTGAGCGAGTGTCAAATGCGCAAGAAGAACACTGCTAAAGATGCCGAAGCGCTTCTCACCCGCTACACTGGTCGCAGACGTTGACGCTCGAATGCTCGGACAGCATTGAAGCGCTGCCTAGTATCGGATGGTAAGCGGGCGGTAACACATGCTTACCCGCCAATGTACAACCTCAGATCTCCCGGAACTTTATCAATAAGTGACATGACGGCGGGACCAGACGGGCGGCCGACAAATTTCGCAATAGACGTAGTTGGGAATCATCCGATAGGGAATTGATGGATCCAGTAGTTGCCGGGGTAAAGAAAGATTGTGTGGTCTGGGAATCGAAAATCGCCTCGGTACAGTGCGAAAACACGTAATGGCACCAAACCACAAAATGAACGCCTGGGACAGCGGGCGAAGGGAGTCCAATCTGAGGCTCCGCTGACGTCTAGGTCGGCGAGGTGAAATAGACGGTTGCCGTCTGAGACTTGTCTAAGTCTGACTTATTCGCTGCCGGTTTAGGCCTTAAACCGAGAGCTATGGTTGGTGTCCGTTCTGTGCGCCACACCCACCCTTAACAGCCCTACCAGCTTCCCACCACGAGCGCCCGCTTGCGGAGAAAACCCCGCCGAGCCTCGACGAGCACCGGCTGCAGCCTATAGGCTATACGACATGACATGTCCAAACTGAAACTTGGCTGTGGAGGAGATTGCTTTGCAGACATTATGCTTCTTGGGGAGAAATTTTGGTGGCTTGCTACCTTCTAGCACAGCGACAGCGGTAGCTCTTCGTTTCGGTAGGGCACGGTAATTGATGGCAGCCTATGCAATCTCTGCACCGGGAACTGGTTAGGGTCAACCCAGCACGCCTTTGCAGATATCAAAAAAGCGTTGCAGCTCGCCAATGCACCGCAAGGACGCGTGCCATCAGGGGAATGCTCGTTCAGCATTGAATCCAGACCGGGCACTTGGTTGGTTCTGTGGACGCTTGACTGGAGTCGTTCTGCATCGTGGCTGGATTCACCGTCGACACAACTTCACAACTGCATCAATGCACCCAACTCTCGGGCAATTGCAGACCTGAGGACATGCAGACGCTTCATTTTGAGAAACAGGTGGCGCGCGGGAAGTGATTAGCAACGCCACCACGCTGGCAAACGCGACGCTGTACACAACGCAGGAGGTAGTGTCGGGTATTAAGTTTTGTTCCCCTCCATCAGCTGCGTATGATCAACAGATCAACACCTCGGGACGGCGCCGGAGTCGGAAGGTACCTCTGCGGCGATTTACCCACGTCAGTCAGGCCTGGCAGATTGGTGGTTGATGATAGCAGGATGGGCAGCCAGTGCAGCCGATGAGCGGCACGATGGCCTGCCATAGGGCTGAGACAGCACGGCTCCTCTTGGATCCTGAGCAGTTGCACGCCAGTCTACCCGCGACCCGCGCGTCGAGTTAGCACTAGCACGCTGGCGTCCTGGTGCGGAGACATCCAGCAGGACGTGCAGGCGCTGCAGGAGTCTGGTCAGATTCCCGTTGCCTCAGGCAGCACATCTTCCTTTTTGCCTGCTCTCGATGCACCTCAGCATCCAGCGATTCGGCTCGTATTGTCCACCCTGCCGCTGGTGGTTGGCCCGAGTCTGACGTCGAGCAGGCGATCGTCCAGCCTGGTGCATTCATCAACGGTGCAGCATGGGTAGACGGCGGATGTGCGGGCGCAAGTTTAGATTGATTACATTGGCAGGGCTCCAGTTGGGCTGAGTAACAGCCCTGTCCACTCTGTCGGAGAGCGTCGCCTCGTCTTGAAACGTCCCGAATCGCTGATGCACGGGCAGAGTCGCGGTGGAAGGTCACAGCGGAGGACTGGGAGGGACTGGGAGGGACAGCACGAGCGGCGACAGCGCTGATTGTTGCTGAGATGCTCGGCAGGCCTTCTGGAAAGCGAGCACCGGCGAGATGGTTCACGTCGACGCTCGAGTAAGGGCTGCATACAGACCATCAAGAGCCACCGTACAGGGGTCTCCACCGTGCTACTCGATGGCCAATCGCCAGTCCCGGCTACAGCCAACGGGCCCATACGCTCTTGCTCGCACAGGGCAGAGCGGGAGCGTCGTGCTTTAGATGCTGTACGGGCCCCCGTGGGATAGTTCTCTCTCCCTCACCTCTGCTGCCACAGCGCCGTCTCTCTCGTTCTCTGCCCAACTGTCGCCCCCAGCCGCTCGATGAACGGGCGAGGACAGCGGCTACTTGTTTCTGCTTGAGGCCTGCCGGACCCCTTGTGCTCTCTTTGCGCGACCCGTGGACGCTCCCGCCGGTGCTGCTGCTGCTGCGAAGGCCGTTGGTATTACCATGAGCTGTGCACCCTCGACGACGACGACGACGACGACGACTACGACCGCAGGAATCATATGACCGCGCCGCGCCCGGCCTTGCCTCCAGACCTGCAGCTTGCGTAAAGGCGCGTGGCGGTACAGTGCAGTACGTCGTTGCTTCAGCTCGACCGTGCTGCTTCAGCCCAGTCCAGCCTTGCAGTTGGAAGGTCGACCGTGTAGGGCTGAAGACCGCTAAGGCTAGTCAAGCGCGCCTTCCCATTGCAGATACGGTAGCTCCTGCCTTGCCAACCACAGCGCGCCTGCCTGGCCTCAGAGCGCCGCACTTTATCTTGGAGCCCATTCTCGTCTGCGTCGCATCGCGGACTGCAACTCTGCTCCAAAGCGTGCCGGCCCAGTCCCTGCCCGAATCGGCATCGCCGTGGCTGTGTCCCGCTAGCGTTCGCTCCTGGAGTGGCCCTGAAAAACCAGGTCAAAGCGCTCCGCGTAGTCCATCCACTATTGCTTGCAGAGCCCTCGCCGCTCAATTAACGGGCACGCGTTCAGCTGCCCTGGCCCAGTAGTGGCGAGCCCCTGGCGCGCCGACATCATCAACTCCATGACTATGCCGCCGGCTAGCTCAACTCCGTCAATTCGGATATTTGACTCTCCCCATCGCCAGCATGCCATTGCCCTACCGCACCATCACCGCCCCTCCTACCCTTCACCCTCTGGCGCCATGGCAATCCCCAGGGCACGAGAAGAGGTGCCGCCTCCCTTGCCGCCTCCCAGATATATAGACCTCGACGGTCAAGATCCCGGCTGGCAGTGGGGTAACACCAACAACCCTAGCGACGCGGGCTTTGGCGGCAACAGGACGGTGAAGCCCGGCTCGAGCCTCCTCGGTGGATCTGCCAGTGCTCGGATGCATCCGCGGAACAGCTCGGTGGACATTGGCGACAGAGGACTGCCATTCCTAGGCAGGGAGCCTTCCAACTCCCGATCCCTGGACGACAGGAGCTCTCCCGACAGTGACGAGGACCACAGCGGCAAGACTCGGCCGACGCTCGCAAATCATAGGTAAGGATCCATCTCTCCTTCTGCTTTTTCAGCTCTTGCCTTTGGCCTCCCGTAGTACGCCGACCAATAATGCATGTCACCAGCAATGGTAGCACATACGTCGCCTTGCCATCGAGGACAAGGCCGGCTGCGCCTTGCGCGTGTGAGGGCTTACGGCAACACTACCGGAACATCACCAGATCTTTGTTTCGTTTCGATATTGTACGCGCAGCATGCGCAACATTGCCTCTCTGCTCTCCATGTTCCCATTGACTGACTGCGCACCATGAGCAACAACAGGTTCACCAGTGAGCGACAACTAGGACAGAAAGCCCTCGAACACTCCTCGCACGCGTACGACAAGCAGCTCCTCTCTAAGATCGGAGGCCCGAACACACCCACCCGAACGACCGCTCCTCCGTTACAGTCCACAAGTGCTCAGGAGTCCGCTGTCACCGCCCACACCTCGTTCAGCAAGCTTAATGGGCTGAAGCCATTGTCCGTGCCCGAGCGATTGCACCCGTCCATAGACTCTCCGATATCGACGTCAAGGTGGCCACAGTCGGGCGCGATCTCGCCGGGTTACTCAGGCTTTCGCAGCCCGGTCTTCGAGTCAGGGTCGGCTGATGCTCACCAGCGACGCTTTGGCAGCATCTCGACCTCGGGCACGTACGAGGACAGTGCATCATCGCAGCTGCACCGTGGCAGCTACGACCATAGCATATTTTCAGAATCAGAATTCGAGGAGAGTGGCATGCGTGACCTGAACATTAGCGACCGCAGCCCGGCAGGCTCAGACGAGTACCAAATGGGGAAAGCAGGGCTAAAACGACGCGCCTCGTCGCCTCCTTCGGAAGCAGCTCGCGAGGATCGACCAACGGCAGGTGGCGCTAACAACGACCTGTATCACCGCCGTTCAGCGCAAATGCTAGTCAGCCGCAACTCGCCTGTCTCTCGGTTTCAGCAGCTCAACCATGGGTCGCTTACTTCAGCCTCATCTTTAAGTCAACGCAGTGCATCCTTTGCCTCCTCGTACGGTTTCTCGACGGCGAGCAGCGCGACGAGTTACAGTGGGGACCAACGCCTCTCACCGAGTGCTCTGTCCCCATCGGCGGAAGCGGACTTGGGCCCCGTCTCGCCATATGCAGCTAGCAGTAGGCCACTTAATCCCAGCCCGCGCGCTGCTTCATTATCGGGACGTTTCTCAGAGAACGAACACGCTCAAATTCGCAAAATGTCTACGGACAGTGCGCTCCATAGTCGCCAAAATTCCATTGCCGGTCGACTACCCGGTGCGTACATCTGCGAATGCTGCCCTAAGAAACCCAAGAAGTTCGACAGCGAGGAGGAGCTAAGGTAAGCGTGGACTCAGTCCCCCACCGCCATTTCTCCAAGGTGTAAGAGCTGACTAGAGAACGCAGAATACACGAGCTAGAGAAACAGTACACCTGCCAATACTGTCCGAACCGTTTCAAAAACAAGAATGAAGCCGAACGACATCAGAATTCGCTCCATCTTCGGCGGCATTCGTGGTCTTGCGCTGCGCTTGCTGGTGTGCGTGCGGCGTTTCACCCCTCTCCAACCCACTCTGCAGCGGCCGACATATGCGGTTATTGCGGTGAGGAGTTCCCCAATCCCGCGAATTGGGACGCTCGGTCCGAGCACTTGAATCACGTGCACAAGTTTGGCGAATGCAACCAGGCCAAGAAGTTCTTCCGCGCCGATCACTTTCGCCAGCACTTGAAGCATAGCCATGCTGGAACGAGTGGGAAGTGGACCAACATGCTCGAAAACGCGTGTATGAAGGACGAACCGCCACCCAAGGATCGTATCGGCTCAATAAGCTCTATTGCAGGCTCTGCTTCCACCCCTCTAGCACCAAAACCAGGCGTTATTGACGAAGTTCACGATGAATCATGATCGACACCATTTCATTTCAAGACTGCAGCGTGGTCGCGAGGCAAGGCGCCGACATCCGCTAAGTTATCGCGCAGGCAAAAGCATAAACCGAGTCGCCCCATTGCAGGAGGCGGGAGGTTGGGCGTTTGGCGGCTTGGGCATTGAATCAGTTGAGCGTAGCATTCAAGCATCATTGGTGCACTTCGAGCATTTTCTCTAGATACGAAACCCCTTGTGTGAGCCACATTTGCCTCCACATTTTCCTTGGACCCTGCATCAGACCTGCTGGCCGCATTCACATCAACAAAACTTCTCATAATGTGCTCACCGATTTTCGTCTCGGTTCGGCAGAGCTTGGTTCTTCCTGCATCATTTTATTCTACAATCACGATCTGATGACGGCGTTATGTCCACGAGGAGACCTCTTCTGCGAGGCTCATCTGTTCAGGCTTGGTGCATTTTCGGTGCTTGCGAATGGCAGGAGTCCTTTCGAGACCAACCCCCTGGCGATCTTTTTGCTTTTCATCTCAGTGTGCTTGATTCGACAACGTCGTTCGCCATCATATCTCTCATCATATCTGTTCTATCCTATCAATATAAACGCATGATCCAAGATCCAGTGGCGCTCTAAGAACTGTTTACACTCGTCGGGAGGTGCATTGATTCGTCGAAGCATGTCACAAGCCAAAAGATGCTTCACAAGGGGCCGAGTTGAATGTGTCGCTGCGCTTCAAGAATGGGTCTCCTGATCGAGGTCTCCTTTCTAGAAGGTGCGCAGCTTGACACACCGCCTGAAAAGCTCCACCGTCTCATGATGCTCGTTAAAGTATTGTGATCCGGTCCAATTGAGACAACACTTGCCATTATTTGGCCCTTCGCCTCACAGTAGGCACAAGAGCACCAAGACATCGAAACAATAATGTACAATAATTACTACATTCGATGACCAGTGCAGTGCTCACGGCAACGTGATCAATCAACTTACTCAGCTTGAGCACCCTTTTCATCTACCCAGTCAGTATTCGGACGACGCACGAGCCTTTCCACTATATGCGATGGTATCTTGTGAAACAATCAGCAACGTCAGATCGAAATGAGATGCTCTTTAGGCACTCCGATCCGATCACGTTGACAGCTAATCTCCGCCCCTAGATATCCATTATCAATAGTAATTGTCAGAATTCGATCGCACTGACGACGAAGTATGACAGGCATGAATGATCCCCACGCGCATGCAGACGCGAGACGCGCACGCGCCTGTCAGCCAGAGAACCTTATCCGAAGATTCATACAGTCGCTACACCTCCGCTTACGGTTTTTCGCTGTGATGAGGTGGCCGGAGACCTTTCAAGGGAACGACATAGGTCTGCATCTCTATACTGGATTGGCTGATACTCTTTCCATCCTGGGTTGATGCACGGCAGCTATCTCTCTGGCGTTCAACAATGTCTCAGACTTCATCAGAATTTGCATATGTACCTCATTGCGAGCAGAGCAGCGTAACATGGGGGCCTAAAGCATGACAAGATTGGAAACTCGCAAGACGGACCCCTACGAATTTGATACTGGATCGAGCCAAGGCCGGTATGGGGAGTGAGACATGTCCAGTATTGTGCAACGAGATCTGAGAGCGTGCAGAGAACTAGCTGTGCGAATGCTGGGTCTAACCCTCTTCTCTTACGTTACATTACAGGCAGCCGCGCGCTAACAATGGAAAAGCTGGACCCCAACCTCTAATCGTGCGTTCCCAGCGCGAGAATCTGGACGCAGGGTCGGCCCCAAACGCGCAATACTCTGGTTCAACTCTATGACGGGAACTCTAGCCTAGCGCTTATGTCATACATATACATCCGCAACTTTACCTTACAGCCTTTATTCCCCACCTATATTGTATCGGAACCGGAAATTGTCGATTCTACAGTTCCGCTCTCCACCAGGCCGAAGCGACTCACCTCGGTACCATAATTGAGATTTTAGTCGAACGTGTCAAGCAATGTGTCATTGAGGAACTAGCTATAGTGAATCAAGATCTTTACTCCCTGCCCCGCATACCAAGTCTGACCGCCCTGAACATCGAGAATTACTGATCTTCAATTCAATGGCAAAGAAGTCCAAGTTTGGAACAAAAAGTGATTAGTCGAGGCTGGCTATCTTCGCGCCTCTCGACCATCATCAACGAGCAAGTTCGTAATGTTGGGAAGTTGGCGGCTCTCCTCACCCAAGTCTGTAGCGTCCGACACATGCCTGGACCACGTCCAGAAGTCCTCCCAGGATTCGATAAGACAAACAGCAAGCGAACCCAGAAGCCCACGCAAATAAGCACAAGATTAGGTACGGGACGGACGATCATGCTACTCACGCACATGACGTTGTAACAGTACATGCCTGCGCGCTCCGTCCAGCACTGCAACGGCAGTCGGAAATGATGACAGGCCAGGGTGTGCTACGGCTCGAGATACTGTACTTGTACAGTACGTGTTCGATCACCACTTTCCGCGCGTCCGTGTGCGTTCGTTGCGCTTGTTTCAACATTCCGCTTAGGAGGCCTCATCGCGAGCTCCGAACTGAAACATGTGCCGTCAACGTGCGTGAACGTGGACCCTGTCCTTCAAGGTTCTCACCCAAGGAAAAATTTCTTCTATCTTCGCCGATGGAAAATTTTACACCGAGGCTCTTTCCTTCACTTCTTCCTTGGAAATCTCGAATTCGGGGACCTGGCTTCGGCGGTCGGCCGCCACATGCACGCTTCTGCGCTACGCCTTGAGCGGCAAATGCAGGATGCGTTCCTCGACCATGTTCGCGGTCAGACACTTTTATCTGTGCCAAGGCTTCAACGTCCTCTGCGAAGGGCAGTAGGTGCGCTTGGCGCATGTAGGCACCCCTGTAGTGGGAAGTGAAGTCCTTTGCTTGTTCGCTAGCTTTCCCCGCGTGGCGCTATCTAGGGTTGGAAAAGATTGGCGGGTGAACGATGCTGATGCTTGTAGATCCATCGTGAGACGTCTTCCTTGGATGAGATATTGGTGGCGTTTATTGTCGTGTGATAGCTGTTTCAAGAGGCGTTGTCATGAGCACTGGGTAAAATTGTTAGGAATGGAAGTCTTTCGAGTGTGCGCAGAGCCTTAAGGTGATGAGGAGGAGTGACAATCGAACGATAGATTTTACGCGGCACAAGATGGGAAAGAGTCAGAACCCGGTGTTGTGTTCCGAAAATGGCATCTTCTCCAGATACTTCTGGCCTACGGCAACATCACACTGCATGGCTCGACGACACTTCACATCAACGACATCCACACCAATGGATCGACACCTTGACATTCCGTTGCGATGGTACCCTATCCTATAGATTCAGGACAAGGCTGCATATTGCTACCCACTCAGGGCTACCTCGACTCCTTCTGACTTCGTTTGTCGTTTATCAGAAACGACAGTGCATGTACAACTATCGTTAACGTCAACCCTTCGAGTTCATTTGGCCTTCCTGGACTGGACTGGACCAAACTACAAGCTTGACGATCGCAAAGCAAACATTGGACACGGTTGCCTCGCATTTCGAACTGGAAAAGGAGCTACCACTTCGACCGGAAGTCCCACATAATTACCATCGGCATTGAGATCGGGTGCCCGCTACGGATATAGCCGTTCTGTCGATGCTTGTTGCTCCTTCAACATCAACCGTCGGTATTACATTTTGCCACCAAGAAGAACTAGGTCTTCAAACATACTTGGAACGTGTCAATAAGATGGATGACAATTATTAGCAAAGTGTCTTCAAGGCCTTTATGCAGGTAATTCATGAGCCATCATTTGATGATGACATTCGGCATAGTCCATAGTAACAGCGGTGTTACAATTGCTACGGCATGTCGCAACTACGACAACTTGTCGGAATGGAAGGGCGTGCTTTGGTAGGGCTGAATGAAATTCTAGATACGCAGGTCATGCAGCCCGCATTGCTGATGGCGATGAAACGACACGTGTGGCCTGGAGGGTCCACTCTACCCTTGATCTGACCTCACCTGCAGAACAATCAAGAACTGTTTTCGAGGCTTCTGGGTGTCCCTCCAGATGCATTCAGACGTTGAAGGCATTTCGTGCGTTTTGTGGTGCGCCGCAATACATCATACTCGTCCTTCACATCCAATGTGAAAGCTCTTCCGAACGGACGGATCCAAAGCCCAGCAAGGTGTTGCACTGTACACTTCTCCTCACTGGGCGACTGCTGACCGTCTTCTTTGACGCTACATGGTTTTATTTGTGCGCCAAGACGGATTGGAATCCCCCTTCATGTATCATTCGGCAGGAGTTAGAGGCCGCACTTAGATATGCTTGATAGGAGAACATGTGTCTAGAAGCTAAAGATCGGTGAGAGGTTCGTTTACCCAGCGTCATGGCGTCGCGGTCTGCATTTGGTTGGTTGTGTATTCCCCTCATTGCGGTCGGATGACTGTTCGAGATGCAGCCATATGCAACTGACTCGAATGCCGGCCTGAACGATTCTCATTTTAGAAGCGGATAAAGAGCCAAGATGTGGATATCTCGAACAACAGTCTACTTGCAATCTGCAAGCATGGTGTCACAGTTGCTCTGGGCCTTTCCAACAGCCGATATCCGATGTGATTTCTGTCGATAGGGATTTACTGCTGCCACGACATTGGAATCTAAGTGGGTACTGTTGCTCTACCGTCTTACAGCGGCTTTTGGGAACGTTCCGAGTGGATCAGGATGAGGATGGCCCACAGTAAGTCGAGATGACTGCGATGCACGCTGCACTGTATCTGGAAAGGCTTTGAAGATAGGTGCTGGCGGGAAGTACAGGGCGTAGCGGTGCGTGACGCACTTCCCGCTCGACGAACACGACTAAGACGGCGCTTGAACCCTGAGGTGGAGACGGAGTCTCCACGTTTACATCTCGCTTGCTCAATGCGACGGGTGCGTCAGTTATACTCACCATGATGCAGAGAGCTTGGGAGCATTTCGAGAGGGGCAGCGGTAGCTTGCTGATTGCGCTTAATCAGACCTGGCTTGCCCCCTCAAGGAAGGAGAGCAGGATTACGCAAGAAATATCTATCTCATGGTAAAGATCATACTGCAATGGCATCAAAAGCGTGGGTGGCGTAGTCTCCGCCTGTGCTACTGGGCGATGTTCACTAGTAGCAATGTGCCGCGTGAAGCTCAGTTGCACCGAGTACACAAGTACTATCGCGTTGTACAGCATTTCCGGTGCTCGTGAATCTCCCAGGCGGTGAGGACGGCTTGACGCGCTGGCAGCTGAGGGGATTGCCAAGACCATCTCATTGATATCGGTCAACCTGTAGGTGTACTTGTTCTCCAATCGCTTCGTAGGTGCATCATCAGCATCAGCGGCATATCGACCGTGGGCGCGGGAACGGTTGGCGTTGCGTGATAGGTATCGGACTCTCACCCGCGAAGCGTATCTCGAAATGCTCGGCATCAGAGACTGCGTTGGCCGAATGAGACTGGTCGTTAATTTTATCATTCGGACGATCGCAGGCCCTGTCTGCGCATCATGAGCGAAAAGGTGGGCGCGCCTCAAGCTGACGGTGGAGCCCGCTGGTCGTGGCTTTACTTAGAAAAGGCAAAATGTCGACTTTCGCGCTTACTTCTTTCCCGAGTTTGCTTTTTCGTTTGAATTAAGATGATGTTTGCATGGCATCTGACGGGTGGCATCCTTCAACAACCTCATGATCTAGCAGTAGCGGAGATGTTGGGCAGTAACGGGCTTTGGTGTGGTCAGCAGTAGTGCCTCGATCGCGAAGGGCGCTTGGACTGATCTATCTCTGAAAGCAGGCAAATTCCCGTAATGCGCAGAGTATTATACCACATGGTGCGTCGATAAGCCTGGTGACCGGCCACTAATTGCTGACTGCATCATACATCTGTGAGCCAACTTTAAGGCTGGCGGCAGTAATCGGATCATCGGCTGGCCAATGCAGAAGCAACAGGCGAACACCATGCCAAGACATCGTTCCCCGCCCGATGATGGCTAATTGATTGAGCTCCAACTGGTAGGGTTGTGAGATGCAAGTCTTAGCCGATAACTACATGTCAGGGTGAGCGTGCCCCCTTCCTCGCACTCACAGGTCGCCGCTAGGTACTGATGGGAAGTTGGCCGGATTCTTTAATCGCGACATATTGCGCTTCGCAATTTCGGCATTCCGTAGCTTGTCGATGCGCATTTGGTGGAAATTCCTTTCCTCGTTCAGTATACGCCAGCAAGATCGATGGGCGGGGTGATGGTTGTGCCACAAAGCGGGCGTAACTTACTTGTTCAGAGAGTAGATACGTGGCCCATCTGTTTGTGACTCATCTTTGGATTTAGAGAGTTCCTTAATCTTTTGACAGGGTCAGTAAATTCCAGAGCTACACTCGTGAATGGAAGATTCACCTTGTCCTCCTTTTCCTTCTCGTCTTTAGTGTCTTCATCCTCTTCCTGCTTTTTAGTGTCCTTCTCTTTCTCCTTATTCTTCTCCTTTGTTTTCTCCTTTCTCTTCTCACGCTTACGTGCTTGCTTCTCGTCGTACTCCTTCTTTACCTTCTCAATCTCCTTGTCGAGCTCTTCCTTCTTCTTCCGAGCTGCCTCGGCCGCCACCTCTTCTGCATCCGGCTGACAGAATCCACGGTCTTTCAAGTGAGCAACGCATATGTAGAAGTAGTCCTGGAGCAATATGAGCTTGGGCAACAACGCCTGGCTCGCCTCATACCTTATTGTCAGGAGTGATCAAAACGCTGGTGGAGGGCTTGTAGCAGATCCAGCACGCTTTGGCAGAGGACTCTGCAACACGCCTATGGTGCCAAACATTCTGCAACGCAGCAGACATGATGATCTCGCAATAGACCGCCTCGAGATTGCTATTTTGAGCTGACGAGGTTACGGATTGCTTGTCCAGCGCTTGTAAGATGTGGTTAGGCGAGGCCGGAAGAAAGACTCTCCGGTTATGTGAGCTTCTTACGGGGTTTCCTCGGTCCACGACGCTTTGCTTGAAGACTTTGGAGCTTTAGATGATACAGACAAACGCAACTGTCGCTAGACGAAGTTCTCCATGTGGTATGAGGCGAGTTTGGGCTCTAATCGCGCATGATCAACGTTGCCGCGGGCGTCGTCGGATTAGGGTGCCCCCACTAGACTGGAACGAGCTAGACTCCGTGGGGCTCAAGCTGCAGAAAGGACCCAAGAAACCATCATTCACTACTGAACCACGACCCTCGTGACTCATTCGCATGTCATTCACTCTTCGCCCAATTGTGACGAGACAAAGTCTCTTGTATAGACGTACAAATACAACTTCAAGCTGCACACAGACCACCAAATTGTACCTCTTCCAGCCAAGCATTAAAATCTTCTGTATGACATCGACATCCCAGTAACTGAAGCGAGAACGACTGACGAGAAGCCATACAGCGACCAGTCCACATCTGAGGCACAATTCAGCAGGGACAGGCAAAATGGGGGAGGCTTCAGGAAAGCTACGATATATCGATGTTGGTCCGCATCGCCATCTTCAACCCCCTAACCAATTCTAACATCCATGAGATCGGCATAAACCTAGGCGACCCCGTATTCCGAGGTAATTATCACGGAACCCAGCGCCACGAGAACGACTTCGAAGACGTCCTCCAACGCGCCAAAGACGTCGGCTGCCAGAAATTCATGATTACGGGCTCCGACCTCAAGGAATCCCAGCACGCAGTCGACCTCGCAAAAGCACATCCAGGGGTATGTTTCGCAACCGTAGGCGTGCACCCCTGCTCAGCAAAACACTTCGACTCGCACCCCGGCGGCTCATCAAAACTCCTCCAGCAACTCGGTGATCTGGCAAAGAAGGCGAAAGCGTCAGGCGAAGCAGTAGCTTTTGGTGAAATCGGACTAGACTACGACCGGCTCTTCCTCACCGGGAAAGAACAGCAGTTGAAGTACTTCGAAGCGCAGCTCGAACTTGCCGTCGAAGTCCAGCTTCCGCTCTTCCTGCACTCCCGCGCAGCAAGCGAGGACTTCGAACGTCTCTTATCCGCAAAACTGCCCCAACTCCCCAAAGGCGGACTCGTGCATAGTTTCACAGGCACAGTGGAAGAAATGCAACGCCTTGTCGACTTAGGCTTAGACATTGGGGTGAACGGATGTTCTATGAAGACGGAAGAGAACATCGAAGTTGTGAAAGCGATACCACTTACGCATCTGCAGATCGAGACTGATGGGCCTTGGTGCGAGATGCGGCCCAGTCATGCTTCGGCACAGTATACGAAAGATGCCCCATCGCTGCCGAAGGCGGTGAAGAAGGAAAAGTGGAGTAAAGGCTGTATGGTGAAGGGCCGGAATGAACCGTGCAGTATTCCACATGTAGCGTGGGCCATTGCTAAGATCAAAGATGTCACAGTCGAGGAGGTATGCAAAGCGGCGTGGAGGAGTTCCGTGGAGATGTTTGGACTGGGAGAGACTGGCTAGGAGTAAGGAAGGGTTTGGGATATTGGGATGAAGTCAAAAGCGTATATAGCTGGATAGACGTTAAAAAAGCGGAAGTTCAAGGCTTTGCGTGCTGTAGCCACTGAAGATGATAGGAATCGATTCTTTGATATCCTGGTCTACACATGATCCCCAACACCTATGCCTTATGATCCAGGAAGTTCCCACCACCCCTCATCTCTATTGTAGGATAAAACCTAATCAGTCAACTCAGACTCTCTTGTGATTTCCTCTTTATCCTCCCTTCCCTTTCTTGCCAGCAAGTTCAGCGCACTACCCGCGAGCACGAATCCACACTGGTCCTCACTAAGCGTATGCTTGGTCTTAACCACATGCTCCTTTCCATCCTTCTTGATCACCAATGACACCTCTCCCTTGCCACCACTTCTCAGCACGTCCAACAGTCCCCGCGTAGCAACCTTATCGCAGGCGTCAAAGAGGTCGTAGTCGCTTTCGTTGACAAAAGTTAAAGGAACAATACCCTGCTTCTTCAAGTTCGTCTCGTGGATACGCGCGAAAGACTTAGCGAGGATGATGCGGCCACCGAGATACCTTGGCTGGAGAGCTGCGTGTTCTCTTGCCGAGCCTTCCCCATAGTTATGTTCAGCTACAATGAGCCATTCCTGGCCCTTTGCTTTCCATTTCTTGCCTAGCTCTGGGATGCCGGACTTCGTGCCGTCGACATCGTACGCAACGTTGACTTCGTCAGTCGCTGCGTTTACAGCCCCAATGAGCGTGTTCTCTGAGATGTTGGGTAGATGGCCTTTGTATTTGAGCCATGGACCGGCAGCGGAGATTGTGTCTGTCGTACATTGTCCTTTGACCTTGTATAAGACGCGAAGTGATGTCAATTCTGAATCTGGAAACGGAGCGAATGGTTCGAGGAGAGCTAGTCTAGTCGACTTGGGATCAACAATGACGTCTACTGAAGGATCCGGCACACCGGGTGTAGGAAGGAAGTCCGGATTGCCCTCTGCAAAACCAGTTGAAGGGAGGTCAGAACCTTTCGGTGGTGAGAATCTAAACGGGGTACCTGACGGTGTTGGTATTGAATCGGTAATAGGGTTGAATGTTGTTGAGCCGGAATAGGACATTGCAGTGATGAGTTCAGGAGAGGCGAGAAAGTTCATAGTGGCTCGGTTGCCGTCGTTCCGGCCTGGGAAATTGCGGTTGTACGATGTGAAAATAGCATTAGATTCGCCCTTCGCCGGACCGTCCGTTCGAGACCATTGCCCGATACATGGCCCACAGGCGTTGGCTAAGACCACGCCACCAGCAGCTGAAAACGTGGAGAGCGTCTCATCCCGGTCGAGAGTTGCTCGGATCTGTTCGCTACCGGGCGTGATAAAGAACTCTGCCTTTGGCTTCAAGCCAGCTGCTTCTGCCTGCTTCACGAGCGCTTCTGACCGAGTCATATCTTGGTACGAGCTGTTCGTGCAGCTGCCGATGAGTCCAGCGCCAAATGTCCTGGGCCAGTCTTGCTCTTCCACTACCGATTTAAACCTGGACAGAGGTGTTGAGAGATCGGGTGTGAACGGACCGTTGATGTGGGGCTCGAGGGAAGAAAGATTGATAGTAATGACCTTGTCGTACGCGGCTTCTGGATCGGCGCGAAGGAGATTCGTTGCCATCGGGGCAGATGCAACATTTTGGGCAGCTTGTGCGATCGGACCTCGGTGGGTCGCTTCGAGGTATGGAACGTGTGCTGGTGAGAATGGGAATAGGGACGTTGTTGCTCCAACTTCGGCTCCCATATTGCATATAGTGGCCATACCGGTGCAACTCAGCGATTGTACACCGGGGCCGAAGTACTCGATGACGAAGCCAGTACCACCCTGTGACGCCTGTTAAATTTGCATCTTTACAGCAGCATTCGATTGACTTACCCTGACCGTCAATTGGCCAGCCAGGTTCAAGATGACGTCCTTGGGTGAAGCCCAGCCGCTCAACTCGCCCTCGAGCCTGACACCCAGTATCTTCGGGGCCTTCAATTCCCACGGCGCATCCACAAGCGCATCCACAGCGTCCGCACCACCAACACCAATCGCAATAGCGCCCAGACCACCAGCATTCGGTGTATGACTGTCCGTTCCAAGCATCATCAGTCCAGGTGCCGAGTAGTTCTCCAAGACAGACTGGTGAATGATTCCAGCGCCAGGTGGCCAAAACTCAATGCCGTACTTTTTCGCCGCTGACTCCAGAAAGTCGAACACCTCCTTGTTTCCAGCTATCGAATTTGGTAGATCCGTATCCGCACCCTTCTCACCCACAATCATGTGGTCGCAATGGATACTCGCAGGCACAGCCGTGGAAGGGAGACCGCAGGACATGAACTGAAGCAAAGCCATCTGCGCCGAAGCATCCTGCATGGCAACTCTGTCCGGCTTGAGCTTGAGGTTGGCCTTTCCTCGTATGTCTTTGCCATTGTTCGTGTTCGACAGGAGAGATTCTTCGGGTCTTTCGAGATGTGAGTACAGGATCTTCTCGGCCAAAGTCAATTGTCGCGAAGATCCAAGCACCCGCCGCACTTCTTCTAGCCTGCCGACGAGCTTGTGGTATGGTGGTGTTCGGGAGGCAAGGTCGTTCTTGGATCGCGAGGGAACGGAGTGCGTTGTTGCCAGCCCTCTTGCAAGGCTCGACTGTGGCCATCGTGGAGATGTGCGCAGGCAGGGCTAGAAAGCGTCAGTACCTCAAGAGCGATAGAGATCTAAACAGCATCCTAGAAGTGTTCATTCCGTACTCACCCTGCCATTGGCGGCCCTTCCAAGCCTTAAAGCTTGCGCCCGCATTTTGACGGGTAGGAGGCAATGCGGTGCAATTGTGTCGGTCGCGTGTCTCCAGAAAAAGTTCGAGCGAGGTCGGGCCCGCCAAAAACATCCCACGCGACACTTGCCGAGCTCTGGGGATACCAAAAGCTCCAGCCAATCAGAAACACCGTATATCAGTAGAACGGAAGCAATAGCAAGACGTAACTTTGCATTGAAAGAGGCCCATCCGGCATCCCAAGAGCATAGTCCAACCCCGACTACCACGATACATCAATCAGACTCAACTAATGTCGGAAGAAAGCCGGCTCCCTTCCTCTTGCAACGAAAACCACTAAAAGCTCCCGGAGCGAGGGTACAGATAGCGTAATACGATTCCTAAAGTGCCATAAATAAGGTAATAAAACCCTATCTAAGTAGTATTTAATAGTTAAAGTGCTTCTATAGGGTAATGTAAATCTAGTATTTATACCCCTACTCCGGGCCCTCACAGCAATTACTGGAGAAAATGTGCAGATAGGTAAAATCAACAACAACGCTGTTCATCTCAACCTGGTTCGAACTGTCACCAAAAGTGTAGCAAAAAGGAAAGAATCAATGACCACACCAGTGCGGCGAATGATCGCTAGACTAGACTAGCTAGGCTGCTACTTTCCTAGCAATTTCGCAGCTTTCTTTGGTATAAATGCAAGAACCAAATGTTTGGATCGACCAGATATTTCGTTTCATGCCTTTGTGCATACCGCAACAAAAGCGGGGAAGTTGTCGAGCGAAGGAAGGCGCACAGGCAGGCACCTTCCTCCTTCACACAAGACCATGGAATTGGTCACTCGGTCGGAGCAAGAACGATGGGGAAGGACATCTCACTCCAGAGCAGCAGCTCGCTAAAGAATTTTGAAGCTAATTTAGATTTACGGCTATGAGCCCGGTAGTAAATCCTCCGCCTTAATCTTGTTTACATCCGAATGCAGAGTACAGATAGCTGTCCGAAGACGTGGAACTGATGCTGTCTTGTAAGCATAGAACCTTTCAGCCAACCTGGCCCATTCGAAAAGAAAATGATTACATGTTGCCAGCTCACCGCCATTGACCGTGAGATACCAGGTTGGGTAACCTACTATGGCAGGTATATAGCAACCATTGACGGACTTATAGGCCAGGCGGGGGAGGGACCGAGTTGAAGCCAGAAGCGGGAGGCGGTGGAGGCGGTGGGGGAGCTCCTCCTGGAGGTGGAGCAGGGTCCGATGGCGGTGGCGGAGGGGGTGGTGCGGCAACTGATGGGGTTCCTGGTACAGGCGATTGCTGGGCTGCTGCGGCACCATAGTACTGTGTCATCCAGGCCATGTAGCCTTCGTACCCCCCGTACTGAGCATATGGGTCTGCACCCGGGTTTGCTTGTTGCCACGCAGCCCACTGAGCGTAGTAGTCACCATAGCCCGAAGCGTCCGCCGCACCGCCAGTAGCTCCAACGGGGGATTGGACGGTCGGCTGTTGTGCAGCATAGCCACCATAGCTGTCGTGCCCGCCGTAGCCTCCGCCTCCTCCGTAACCATGACCAGAATCTTGACCTTGATCACGGCCGCGGCCTCGTCCACCACGGTCACCTCCATCGTAGCCACGCCCATTAGAGTAACCGTCACCGCCGTGTCGGTCACCATACCGTTGCTGTGGCGGACGCTCCTTGAACGCTGCATAGTTCTCTTTGACGCTACTAAGCAACTCTACACAGAGCTCCTTTGCGCGAGCAACGCCTTCGGGACGAGGTCCAGCGATGTGAAGGTACATCGGCTCATCACTTTCGGTACCTGAGTTGGGCTCCAAGAAACCGGAGCCGCGGCCTTTGATTTGGACCTTGCAGCTGGTCTCTTGCTGGACGAATTTGACGTTTGCTCCACCTTGACCGACAACTTGAGCGCGGAGGTTGAAGCCACTGATAGGCTCAAGGTCGACAGGTATCTTCTCTTCGGGCCATTTGCGCTGCGATTCGTCAGCATACTCCAAGTTTTGCTATGCAGATGGGTTAGCTTTACACGTCCGTACTCATCTCGCTCAACAGTCTCAGTTTCGCGACGACGGAATCTACGCTCGTCAACAAGGTTTGGCAAATCCTTGCCCATGAGATCATCGATCTTCTGAATAGCCTGCTCGAGTGCCTCTTTAGACGTTGCGGTAACGTGAAGATACAGCGGCGGATTCTACTCATGTCAGCCAAGCTATGTATTATGCAAAATGATGGCGTACCTGGACCGTGGCCATGCTCTTGTCAGGATAGTAGCTTCCTCGGGTGGTGACATCTTGGCTATGTATAAGCAGGTGTTCTAAACGTTATAAGTAGTAGGTGGTGTTGCGTACCGGCCCCAGTTTCTTCTTTAATCTAGATGTCACACAGGTAATGTCAGCATTTGCAAAATGGGTTGAGTGCAAAGTAGCTAGAAGTTTGAGTAAGCTTCAGCTCTCTACAATGCGAGAGACGTATGAACAGGGGTTCCTCAGCTCAGCGCCAGCATTACCACCACAGTGTGGTGGTACTGCATGACCTAGAGCAAGAGGATAGGGACCAGTCCTGAGACAATCAGTAGAACGACAAAAGTTATTTACCATCTTCTGTGTAGCTCCTTTGGTCAGTGTGTAGCGATTTCGCAGATCGTTAACCTCTATATCCTTGATGTAGTCACCGTCTTGCTGATAGATCTCGTCGGACACGCTGGCGCCCTTCTCGCCAGGAGACCTTGCAGAGGTTGGAGTAGAGACGCTGTTCTGCATGAGGGTTAGCCATAGTGGGTGATAAAAATGTTATATGAACCTACCGAGCGAATTGGTGGGACGTCTACATGCTGGATGCCTTTCCGAGCCTGAATCTGCGCATTGATTTTTGCGGCGGCGGCGGCGGCTGCGGCTGCTGCTGCACCCCCAGATGAGCCAGACCGCTGTGGTGTACGGGATCCCGGGCTATCGGTCTTGTCGCGGGCGACAGGGCTACGAGTGCGTCGAGAGTGTGAATCTGAATCTCTCGTGGAAGGCGAGCGCGAACGGCGATCGAAGCGGGAGCGGGCTGGAGGCGCACGATCAGGCTCGCCTCGGTCGAAGCGTGAGCGGGGTCGCGGTTCGTCAGACATCTCGCGCAGGTAGTTGTTGCGTTGGGAGGATCTGAGATCTAGGGCGTAGTTTTATAATGCATGTGGGAGCGGCTTGTGGGCAGAGTGAAGGCCGCCTCGTGCTTCAGAAGTCAATGCCAAGGCCGAGTGCACGGATCGCGCTTTCCTGCGTTCGCACTTGACCTTTTCGAGGCTTGCGAACATCGGCGCCCACCAGTCAGAGCTATTCTGCCGGATCGTTCAAGAAACCTCACGTCGTCGAATTTCTTCCACCTCCCCACGAGCGATTTCGTCGACGCCTCAATTGGTTTCGTAGGAGATCCCTCCTCGATCACCATGGCTTCCCGGCGGGCTATCCAAGCTCTGCCTTTGCGCCGCCTACTCCAGCCCCGGCAATGCGCGGGCACCACCTTTCAGCAACAAAGGCCGTCCAGCTCTTCGTCCACATCAGCATTAGCCTACAAAGCACTGCATCGCCGCATCGCACCTCTCCCGACCGATACTCCCTCGTGGTCCGCACAAGCTGCCGTGAGCAGCATCCTCTACGAATCCCCCGCGCCTTCTCAGGTCCCGCCCAAGCGACATATCCTGAATTGTTTGGTGCAGAATGAGCCCGGTGTACTCTCGCGAGTGTCTGGAATCCTGGCTGCTCGTGGCTTCAATATCGACAGCTTGGTCGTCTGCAATACCGAGGTCGATGATCTCTCGCGCATGACCATAGTGCTGCAGGGTCAAGACGGCGTGGTTGAGCAAGCCCGTCGCCAGCTTGAGGATTTGGTTCCGGTGTGGGCTGTGCTCGACTACACTCAGGCTCCACTTGTCCAGCGTGAATTGCTTCTCGCCAAGATCTCCATTCTCGGTCCAGAGTATTTTGAGGAGCTCCTCGCCCACCACCGTGAACTGGCTCACTACCCGGAAGGCATCGAAGACGCGGCGGAACTGACAGATGCAGAGCGAGAGTCTCTGGCTGAGGCGGCAGCTCGGGACTCGTTGAGGAGGGACTTCCATCCAAGCAACCTGGCCGTCAGTCAAGCTTTGAGGCACAAGCATGAGCATCTTCGAGCGATCACCTTCATGACCCACCAGTTTGGTGGAAAGGTGTTGGACATCAGCACAAACAATTGCATTGTGGAGGTCTCCGCAAAGTCGACCAGGGTTGAGTCTTTCCTGAAGCTTATTGCTCCTTTCGGCATCCTTGAATCAGCCCGAACTGGTCAGTTCCCATCCAGATCCCCATAAGACCTATGACCCTTGCTAACTGGATACAGGACTCATGGCGTTACCGCGTTCCCCGCTTCACGAACCGACGGAGGTAGAGGAGAAGGAGGCCCAGGACGTCGTCGACCAGAGCGCGCTTCCTCCTGGTTAATGGTTGGTCACCAGCTCCGCGGAGGGGTCATGTATGTTTTGGTATATGTGCAGGCGTTGATCTTTAATGTACATACCGGTCTGGGCGTTCCGTCACGGTCACATGGCTTGTTACCAAAACCCAGTCTCGATTACGCCAATAACTGAGCCAGAATCGCTGCAGTATAAGATTCGTCACAATGGCCAAATTCAAGTTCTCTAGATCTCTAGTCTTTCATGCATGAAGGCGAGATCATGGCTGCTTGAGAATCGTCGCTTGCGCTTGTTATCATTCGGCGCGGTTTCGAGCATGCATCATCGTGAACACGAGTGAGGATAGCCAATCAACATCTTTTCAACTATCATCGAGGCGACATCGGGCAGGAGAGTACGTGCTTCTATACCGCATCGGGCTCCATACATATACTGCATTACAAGCCCTGCAGCAGTTCAGCAATATGCCGTATTCCCCGACTTTGCTTCTTGCTCCTTCATGAAACCTCTGCTTCGGAACGATGCACGGCGGTCCGCCGCTAGCTGTCCTAATAGACCCTGTGGGTTTGAATGCTCCATGTTGCTTAGAAGCTTGCCTGCGGGCCCTTGAACTTTTTTTCCTCGCTCACTGTGGGTCAGGCAATACTTTTCGAACCATTCGGCAACCATTTTCAAGCTGCGGATCGAGAATGTTGGGCGTGTCCATGTGCTTCTCAATCATCGTTTCGACTCGCCATAAGCATGCAGACCCTAGTGCAAGGTAATCGCAACTTGACACAAAATGCTGCTGACCTCGTGCCAGTCTAAAGCAAAGACTACTCTGCAAATCCTTCCTCCATCGAAGACCATGCATACAATACGTACTACTGGTTACCAAGACTGCGGCTCTTTGCCGCCTGCTAGGGCTGGATGACGCCTCTCTTGTTGAATTTTATGTATGTGGAGGTGGTCCCAAAGCAGAACGTTGATGCTGCATGTGACATGGCAAAGCTCTGGATGGTGGATCTCGCGAACTGTGATTCGCCAATGGCAGGGAAAACTGCAACCGCATCTGCAATCGGCTTTCTTTCAGGGTCATATCGAGCGATGCCGCACATGAGCAGATTGTGGCGGGGGCTGGCAGCAGTTCGTGCAAAAAAAGTGAGCTGACTTGTGCTGAGAGAGCCTCGCGATGTGATAGAAATTTCCATAGTGCGGCTCTCCACGAAAGCCCTACGAGCATCGCGCGCCTCGAAACGGCCCAGACTATCTTGTTCAAGATCGCGAGGACGTGGGTTAGATGCTGGTGACCTGACCCAATTCAGCTGCAACCGCTGCCGAAACGCCTGATAGCTGGGATGCAGCTTCAAGGATGCACCCTTGCAGTCTCTCTGGGCCTCCCAATGTCGCTGCACCCGCGTATCAAGACTTTATATGTCCGATCGGACGGCTGCGCCTTCTGCAGTTCTTCCTGCTGCAGTCTGTCCACACCACAGGCGTCTGTCGCTGGTCCACTCCTTCGCTCGTCGCAAATACAATTCAATTGTGAGTTCTGCTGTTCGTTCGCCATATTGCGTCACTACCGTCAGAAGCCGAGCGCCCCTCGATGTGAAAGCGGGAACCTGCATGCCCTGTTTATGAGTGTCCTAGCCTTCTCCAGTCCCAGTGGTCGGCCGTCACTCCGTCTTCAGCTGAGGCGCATTCAAGTTTCTCAGGAATGCGACCTTGTCGCATCCAGTCCTGCCAATTCCACCTGGGTGGTCCGAGGTCGCCGTCATTTTTCAATCGCAGTGGTTCCCGGATCTGACAGCTTAACAGCAACAAACCTTGGAGGACGATCACCCGACGCTTGTGTAACGACGCACAAAGACTTCGCTTCTCACAACTCGCGATTGTTGACGCAACGTTCGGTATAGCATGAGTACGAAGATTTCCCCGCGCTTGGAAGGAGTCAACATTGACAGAAACAGAATACGGGGACACTCTGCGCCAGAGGTCTATTCCGGAATGGGGTCATTGTACGCAGCATGAATCACAGCTTGAAGATATTCTCCCACTGACTCATTCCTCGCGCCAGACAACATCGACTATGACTACCTGAAAGACCTCATCAAGCACCACACGAGCGAAGGCACCGGCAAAGCCGTATCGATCCCCGGCCAGGGCGAGACAACGGAGAAAGCGTTCGGCGACACCTTCTTTAAGATCCTCAGGGCGCAGCATGAGCGCATCAACCTCTTTATAAGGAGCAAGAGCGGGGAGATAGAGCGAAGGCTTGAATACATCCACAATCGGCTCATTCAGTTGCAGGGACAGCGTCGCGAGGGCCCGGATGGACGGCTAGCAGCCAGGGTAATCGAGAAATATGCGAAGATTGACGCAGATGTCACGAAGTGAGTAACTCAGGTTTTGAGGGAACGTCGCAACTACTGACGTCCAACACAGAGCTGGCGAGGAAATCAGATCGCTCTCACGATTTCGCATAGCCCAGCGGACCGGGTTTCACAAGATACTGAAGAAGTACAAGCGTTGGACACGAGACCGTGAGCTTGAGCATCGCTTCAAGGCAGAGGTCCTTAGCAGTCCCGACAGTTTCTTTCAGGCAGACCTTGGTACCCTGCTAGACCAATACATAGACGTGCTTGCTGCTCTCCGTGCGCCTTTGAACGATGAAAGCATACCAATTGGTGGAGCAAAGAATACCGCTTCGCGACTTGCTAAGACTATCGAAGCAGGCACCGAAGTCGACTTTGACGTGGCGCTGAACACAGTTCCTCTTGGATCCCAAGGCAACAGAGCAACTTATTGGATACATCCGGACCACATCGTAGAAGTCCAAGTTCTCCTTTTGCAGCACATGCGCCTACTGACTGGTTCAACTGCCAAGTCGACTCCTAGAGATACGCCAGCGTCAACACCAACCCGCCGCAAGTCTTCTGCCACTGCTTTCGACAAGTACTTCGGATGCGACGATGCCATCGGAGTGGTGGTTCTGGATGACATAAGCTCCTATGCGAGGAAGCAAAATGCCAGCACAATAGGTGCTATCGAAGAGAACACTGGCATGCTTCGCGCCAAAGCAGCTGGGAACGCGCGCTGGACCACGTCAGGAGATGCGGCGGCCGTAGTTGGTCTCGAATCGAATCTAGACGTGAGCAGCACTGAGAGCATTCGCACAGCGAAGCTAAAACGCAAGCATCTGGCATCACTCTTCGATCCGTCTTTACCTGTCGTTGATGAGGAGGTCAACGACAGCAACACTGCAGCACAGGCTAGTGCTACGAAGGTGAAGAGGTGGCTTACCGAACACCAGAATGTGAAACCCATAGCTGGCGTCTGTGCCAAACGCACTCGTTTCATAGGCCTCCACAACACTGTCTCCGGTGGAATTTGGGCTTCCCTTGACAGCGATATATTCATGAAGAGTTCTCTACTTGAAGACTCCAAGAGCAGCGAGTGGCTCTCTGAGGCCCGCAATGGCTCTGTTGGCTTTCCTCATGCTGTCTTGGAAGTTCGCCGCGAGGGCAGTCATTCTGCGACTTTGATTCATACGCTGGACCGTAGTCATCTTGTAAGTCTACCGTTAGTTCGCCGACATGGTCTTCTTGTACTAACGAACCTCAAGGTTGAACGCGTTCGAGGCTTCTCGTTAGAGACACATGCAGTTTGGACGTGCAGCAAGCCCGCAGCCATGGCCGCGCCAGTTTGGGTACGGTCCTCCTTCCTTCCTGCTACACGCCAGATATACTGACATGATCAGCTGCCACTGCTTGAGCAGGACATTCGAAAGTTACCTGCGCCTGTGAAAAGACAGCGCCGCAAAGGTGGTAGCGCTTTACTGGACAGTGTCTCTCACTCGCCTTCGCTTCAAACCTCTGGCTCGACGACTTCAGTAGTCACTGATGGGCAATCCAGTCCCAACGCTTCTAGGAACGGCGAAACATCGGCCACCTCGGTTGCCGAATTCATCGAGCCCCCTCCCTTACGTGCATTTCGAAAGAAGCGCAAACCTTACGCTGGTCGGCTACCGGCAATTGAGGCTGAAGAAGAGCCTCAACAACAAAGATACTGGAATGAATATGACAATCCGGAAGACGAAGATGAGGGCTATTACATTTACATCGACCCGAACGCGGAAGTGAAGTTTCCTGGTCAAGAACTGTTCGAAGGGTGGACACGAAAAGCGAGGCAACTCTTCAGGAAGCGCAGGACTGACGAAGAGTCACCCTTACTGTCCAGCCTTGAAGATGGATCGAGCGACGAGGAGACGGCAGATGAAGCTACCAATAGTACCGCTAACAAGAGCTACGGTACAACACGGAGCGAGGGCTACTTCAGCGGGCTCTTCCGTTCTCTACGCGACCCCTACCACGAGGCCAATCTCCGCCGACAGTCCGAGCTCGAACGCCAGTCTCTCTTGACCCAGATTCAGCTTCGACAGCATGAGCGAGAGATGACCAAGCTGCGACTCTACTCGCTCTGTCTTACGGCTGCGGTCGTGATTGATCTGATCCTCGGCACCTTAACGATGACGACCCGCAAAAGGGAGCGGGGCGTTGCGGACGTTGCCATTCTCTTAGGAACTATCTGCAGCTTATTGTTGCTGATTGCAGCGGTCTCCAGCATGCGCACAAGACGAGAAAAGCTGGGTTGGATACATCAAGGCACTGTTTTCTTGATTTCGATTACGGTTATCATTGTGGATATTGCACTCCTTTGTTGGGTGGTAAATTCTTGAAGTGGACATGGAAGCTATGCAAAAGCCTGGGAAGCTTGCATGCATCAGCTGGCAGGGGCTAGCATTCGGTTTTGGGTTAATATTTGGAGGCCACTGTAACCGTGGCGCTGACGGATTTCTCGGTTCTTGACCTTTATGCTCGGGCATGGCATATACGATTTCTTGCCAGTATCGACTATCATGCGTTGGCACGACCGCACGGGGGCGATGTTGATGATAAGATGGACAATATATAGCAACAATGATACAAAAACATGTGAAATTGAAGTAAAACGGTACAAGAGGTTCACGTAGTGGCTTGAACGCTTGCATATCAATTCAACACTGGACAATACGGAAGAGAAGGTGGGGGTCACATATCCATCGGCCGCGGATGCAGGCACCAATTGCCCCCGAAACGGAGCTTTGCGCTGAGCCGCGCCAAAAGCCAGCACCTGTCGTCATTCGCAACCCACAAGCTCAACCCACATCCACTGTTCCACCAACCATTGCCATTCCTGGTGCCGAACCGGCCGGAAAAACTTTTAATCACCTCTCCTCAGCTCACAATGCACCTGTAGCTCTTTTCAAGGTCAGTCGGGCGCGTTTGGGAATTGTCCGGCGCGGATGAACTCGATCTACCTCGAGCATTTTTAGCCGTCTACGGACGCGTTCAAACCTACTGCTGTCGCCAGACGAAGGGGACCAACTTTGATCAGGACATCGCTGTCCTGCACTTCTTCTTTGCACAATGGCCGCCCGGTCGCGAACGAGCCGCATTCTTCGAGGCCTGCTTTACACCACCGGCGCCGGTACCCTCGGTGGAGTAGCCCTCTACATTGCATACCGTCCCCGCGATATCCCTGGTACCGAAGCCGCGGCCGTTCCTCCACCAACGTATGGCGAGGGTGGTGTCTTCCGTCCGCCCAAGTTCCCAGCTGTCAAGTCGCGAGATGAGCAGATTGCAGATCTGAAGCGCAGCGCGGGTGTGATAACGAGCTCGGTTGCTGCGAAGGCGAAGGGCTGGTTGGGTGTCGGTGGAGGGGAAGGCCAAGAGGAGAAGAGAGAGGAGGAGCCGTATGATTTGCTGATTATTGGTGGTGGGGCGACGGGGAGTGGTATTGCGCTTGATGCTGTGACGAGAGGTTTGAAGGTCGCGCTGGTGGAGAGGGATGATTTTAGCAGTGGGACGAGTAGTAAGAGCACGAAGTTGGTTCATGGTGGTGTACGATACTTGGAAAAAGCTGTTTGGAATCTGGACTACAACCAGTAAGACCATGTTACCTTGATGGGAGGTATTGCAATCAGGGAGCTGATTGAGTGCAGATACGCTCTGGTCGTCGAGGCCCTCCGCGAACGCCGATACTTCTTGGATACCGCTCCCCATCTGTCCTCTTGGCTACCGATCATGATCCCCATCCAAAAATGGTGGCAGGCGCCGTATTTCTGGGCTGGCACAAAGTTCTATGACTTCCTCGCTGGATCGGAGAACATTGAGAGCTCTTACTTCTTGACAAAGAGCAAAGCTCTCGATGCGTTTCCCATGTTGAGGAAGCAGGGTCTGTTTGGAGCTTTGGTATATTACGATGGCGCGCACAACGACTCACGCATGAACGTTTCGCTCTCAATGACTGCAGCCTTGTACGGTGCAACTGTAGTCAATCACCTTGAGGTCACTTCTCTAGAAAAGGACGCAAATGGACGGCTCAACGGTGCGCGTGTCAAGGACTGCATTGACGAGCTCAATGGCAAGAAACCACAGGAGTTCCAGATCAAAGCAAGAGGAATTATCAATGCTACTGGACCCTTCACCGACTCGATTCGAAAACTAGACGATCAAAAGGTAGAAGAGATTGTAGCTCCAAGCTCTGGTGTCCATGTCATTCTCCCTGGCTACTACTCTCCTGCGAACATGGGCTTGATTGACCCCAACACTTCTGATGGCCGCGTTATCTTCTTCCTCCCATGGCAAGGTAATACGATTGCTGGTACCACAGATACTGCTTGTTCCGTCACTCGTGATCCTGTTGCTGGTGAAGATGAGATCGACTGGATTCTCAAAGAGATTCGTCGGTATCTGCAACCCGAGATCAATGTCCGCCGCGGTGATGTCTTAGCTGCATGGTCAGGTATTCGTCCTCTAGTTCGCGACCCGAAAGCTAGCAAGACAGAAGGCCTCGTTCGCAACCATCTCGTCACCATGTCCCAATCTGGCCTGCTCACTTGCTCTGGGGGGAAATGGACAACGTACCGCCAAATGGCCGAAGAAACTGTCGACGAAGCGATCAAAGAATTCAATCTCCAGCCCAAAGCCCTCACAGACGCTCCACGTATCTCCGGCACCTACGTTGAAGACGAGGCCCCACTAGACGGCACATGTCAAACGCACCGTGTCCGCTTAGTCGGCGCACACGGATACTCGAAAACCCTCTTCATCAACCTCATCCAACACTACGGCGTCGAGACTGAAGTCGCAAAATACCTCTGTCAAGCGTACGGCGACCGAGCATGGACAGTTGCCGCCCTCGCCTCGCCTACAGAACAGCGTTTCCCCGTCCGCGGTAAACGTATATCAACTCTCTACCCTTTCATCGACGGCGAGGTACGATACTGCGTTCGCCATGAGTACGCGCAAACAGCGACCGATATTATTGCCCGCCGCATGAGACTCGCGTTCCTGAATGCACAGGCTGCTCTCGAGGCGCTGCCGCTGGTTATCGACCTCATGGGCGAGGAATTAGGTTGGGATGGCAAGAGGAAAGAGAGGGAGTGGAAGGATAGTGTTAGATTTTTGGGCAGTATGGGATTGCCAAAGGGGAAACTGAAGTTGTCAAGGAAGGATGTGGAGAGTGGGAGGGTTGGAAAATATGAGGATGAGGAGTATTCGCTTTATGCTCGGCATGGTAAGTTTGCGCATTTCATTTAAGAACTGAGAAATACATTCTAACTGAGAAATAGATAAACCGGACGAGGTTCTAGAAACGGACTCGAAGTATCCCAAAGGCCACAACCCAATGGTTGGGACTGAGTCACCGGCGAACAAGTAAAAATTCTAAAACAGGGGATTGTGCTACATTGCATCTATCTATGATGGAAAAAATCGCGCATATCGATTTCTAGATACTATTCTTCCTAATTGTAAATTTCTTTTTTCGTGTACGTAGGTGTTCTTGAGTAGCATAGCATGTCCATGCAACTTCCAGAGATGCACACGTAATTGTATATACTGTTATTAGTCTTCGCTCGGAACCTGGAACCGGGTAAGGGTGTTTTTGACCACGTTGAGCTTATGTGGTGTGCTGACGAGCACTACGTAGAATTGCTGGGTAGCTTGGATCGAAACTAAACTCGAAAAGTCTGTATACCAATATCTAGAACGAGGCCTGGAAGATAATTAAGACACGGCGCACACCTGAGTTGATACAATGCTATAATATCTGACCATGTTGTCGTGATTATACACATGTTTACTGTTACCAGTCACTGCGAGCACCTCTTCCTCGCATTTACATGCCCCTCATTTTCAAGCTATTCTTCGAAATAAGACCAGCAGTCATACTACGCCCACTTTGACCAAGACCTTGTTGCTCGGGTCTTTGGTGCTAAAACGACAGTCTAACACCATCAACCTAAGATACAAACATGACCCTTCTAATATAGCAAGAGAACACTAGTGTTTTTAGGTATTATCTGATCCATCAGCCCACGTTCGATCTCCCTTGCTGCTGAAATCTACTCCTCGTGCTGGGGCTCAGACTAAGCTTACCCAGCGACTCTAGAACCATTCAAAACCTTAAGCTTGACTTCCTCTTCCAAAGTCATCGAAAGATATGCCATCCAAATATATATCCGATTTCATCCTTCTAAGCACTTCACAATTCGAAGAGGGCTATATAATCTTCGCAGTGAATTCAAGCTCAATCTTACTACAGCCCGAATTTCTCTAAGATTGAGAACACCCTGAGAAGTAGTGGGCCGTAGTGGTTGGTACGTCTATTCTTACTTCGCTCCCTTTCCGAAGTCATCCGTATCCTAATTCACCTCATCGACTGGTTCTAAGCGCTGGTGAAGATCAAGATCGTCGCGATATGGCGATGTTGAAACGGCCCCAGCATTCATGCATCTTCTTCCTAAGATATCTCAAAGAGGAATGTGGGCTCGTATCTCGAAACACGAGACGCAAGTGCGGGCCACCGGGCGATATCTTATGTCATACTTCCTCCCTTCCCCGGACTTACTAGAATAGCTAAGTTCTTATGTGCAGCAACTCAGGCCCATGACCCGACTGTTTGAACTTGCTGCATCTGGAAAGTAATAAGCTCGAATGACGTAGAGACGTAAAACGAACACACCAGAGCAGGAAGCACTTTGCGAAGAGAAGTAGCTACTTGGCCTCTTCCAAAGCTCGGAGTCTGGATTGTGAGGAATTGGAAGCTGAGATGAGCTTGTGTAACGCATGCACCCACGCTCTCGTGTTCCCAGGCGTCCGTCCGCAAAGAGCCTCATCAATTTACGTGCATATTGCATATTCGCCGTTCTTCCGCCGCTGCAGAGACTCGCCTAAAGTTCCCTTCCCCCATGGTAGCTCTGCGGGCTCTGCAATGGGGGAGCGCGCACGGTGTCACTGCATCAACTGCGATATTGCAGCGCTGATTGATTTGCTTATTGTAGCCATGGTTACTGTATATTGCAAAAGCGGGTTTGGCACAACCTGGAATGAGAGGATAGTGTCTGTTGAGGATTGAGGCATGAACTAAGCGACATAAAGCGGCGGGAGATGTTGCTCTTGCTGGTTTGGGATCGCGCGTGAGGTGATTGCGTGCAGAAGATGCATCAGCCGTGAGTGAGGTTGTGGAGATCTGGCAGGAACACGCGCACTAATCTCGATTTGGGCTTGGACTAAGGAACAACCTCCGATCGACCTTCGACCACTCAGCACTTCCCACGATGACTACAGCAAAAGAGAAAATGTTGGAGATCGTCGAACGTGATGAGGCGGGGAATATTGTCGCTAGCTACGTTGAGTCCAGGAGCGAAAAGAGAGAGAGCAGCTCTCGCGTTGATGTCATCGTAGGTTTCCACCACTCTTCCAAACACAGCGACTGTGGTAAATGAGGTTAACTTTCAGTCCAGCTTCCCAAAGAAACGAAGTCCTACTCCCAGCAGCTACTCGACGTCTTCCTTCCCGCAGGATATCCCTCAAGCGTAACTGAGGACTACATCCAGTGCGTCTCCACCCATCATATTGTTCAAAACGGTAATAGCATTATGAGTTACATTGGACTAATCGCTCTGTGACTCTCGAAGCTATCAGATCTATGCAAGTTCCTGTCCGGTCCGCGAACTCGTGATCGCCCACTGACTAGCAATATCCAGGACTCCCTTCAAGCTTTTTCAAGCTCAATTGCCGGCCTTATATCGTCCCGAGCAGTACTAGAAGGTAATCTCCATTCGTCCACTTCTTTTACAAGCAATACATACACCATATACACGCCTATTGCGCCAAGCTCTATATACAATATACATGAAGTCATAGCTCCCGTACCGTGGCTTTGGATTCGAGGTCACCTACTTGGGCCCAGACCGAAAAGAGAGTTAATCTATCAAGCATTGTTCTTCCCGCTCGCTTCGCCTTGAGATAACACGAGATCAGGTCACTGACAGATGTTCAGGTGTTGGTGTGGGCGATGCCTCCGCTTCTCCCACGGCAGCCTTGCTGCTTTCAGTGCTCCAGGAGTCTATGGGTAGGATAGTAACTATACTATTCGCCCATCGTCTGGGGACAGCACTAGAACCAGAATGCAAGATGTACCGATTCGCAGCAGACATCTTCAACGACACGTCTATGATCTTGGACTGTCTGTCTCCAGCCTTCCCCAAGGGCATCAGGGTTCTGGTGCTGTCTTTCTCGAGTGTCTTGCGATCACTCTGTGGAGTATGCGCTGGAAGCTCAAAGGCTAGCTTGTCGGCCCATTTCGCAAAGAAAGGGAACCTAGGGGAGCTGAACGCGGTAAGTGAAGCCTTGTATCTGAAGATTGCACCACCAGCGATAGGCACTTGACTCTACCAGTCGGACGCATTCCTGCTACGAGACCCACTGTGCGCTGCTATAGAGACACAAGCGAGGTGTTTCGATTGTCGATGACAAATTCGATGGTAGCGATATTGAGGCCCTTGCTGTTCATCTACTTACCACGTGCGCGATACACACTCGATAAGCATAACGCTGATCACATTCGCAGAAAGATTCAAGCCAAGAAACAGTCATATCACTGCTAGGCATGCTTGTAAGTTACGAACTCTGTCCTTAACCACTCTATTGGGATCGAGAGCGAATCGCATTTGCCCGGGCTCGACTCCGACCTCATACTCAGACGTTCACCCGTCAGGCTGATATTGTCGGCAGGCCGGAAGCGTGGTCGTCTCCTGGATATCCTCGCCTCTTGCGACGTGGACGACACTTATCTTCCTCCTAGGCGTGCACCTGACAACAAACTATTTCGCCGTTACGGCCGTCAGCATGCGATCGTTGAATCGTCAACGCGCCAATATCGTGCTGAGTCACATGCTCGCCTACGGAACCATCCTGCGGCCGGCCGACGTCTCGAGACTCGAACGGGTGTTCGAGCGAGACGGAATCCTGCGGTCGTTTGAAGGCAACTCTAGGGCAAAGGCCATCGGACATTGCAAGATCGGCATGACGTTGGAGAGCGTTCTTCGCCGCATGGGGCGAAGCCACTATCGGACCGGATCTCTGAATCTGCGCATCAAATTGTCCGAATTGCTGCGCATTTATGAAAACGAAGCTTATGTACTTTGGTTCGAGGAAGGAGAATACGGATCGCGATCTGAGGCTTGGATCGTCCTGAAGGAGGATGCGACTCCGACTGATCAGCTCAAGGCATGGTGTCAGGCGCTTTTACTTGCTCAACAAGCTCACACACGGAGAGCAAAAGCAGCGAAAGGTAAGCGAGAGCTTGAGAGGAGTGAGGATGCTAAGGATGCCGACGGATCGGCATCAGAGTCAGAAGGCCGACTACTTGCTGAGCTCAGATTGACGACTCAGGAAGTTAGGAAGCTGTTTGACGCGTATGTAGAAAGGCTTACAGATGTTGGATGGGATCTTGAGATCGCAGCCTTAGAGACGAGAGCTGGGACGCGGATGAAGATTGGAAGCCATCAACATTAAACGACCGATATGAGAGACCACAATACTAACTCCAACACGCACTATGATCTGACCATGTTAGAGTTGTTGTCATATTACTAGATGAGCAGAACTTCGGAGCGATTTTCATTGCGTTGCGAGCAATGGGCAACGCTTGTTTCACGTCTATTGCTATTAAGTGTCTGACTCTGTCGTTACGAATTGTGGCCGTGTGGTCAAGTGTTGCGCTCCCAAACATGGACACAGGTCGCGACAGCAGCGGTGAGTTTGTGAGATTGTCGGCGGAGTCAAGACCCACACGTCAGACTGTTGGAGAGTAAACGGCCACCTGTCGCCTGTTTCACCTATGTAGAGGCTACTTCACGAGGGTCAGACCGACCGAAGCCAGTATCCGACTATCGATAGCCGCGCCAGTACGCTGAGTCGAGATGCACGGCACAATTCGGCAATACGTGGAGATAGGATCTCGTGAGTCGCGTAGTATCGTTTTAGCTAGATAACGTCGGTACCTTAACGTGTCGCGTGAGTTAAGAAGTAGTCCTTGAGGAACTGTACCGAGAAGCACAGAGACACATCTCATCTCCGCAGTAAGCGCGCTGATAATTGTATAGGATTTTTGATGACATTGGGGATCAGCCAGGGGACGAGGATGATGCCTCCTGGATCGAAGTCAGTGACACGACCTGTGCGCGTGCGGTGAGGCAAGCAACTCAAGCCCAGGACTCTGGTTGCGGGAGCCTACTCCTATTCTAGGCATCGTATCTCCGACGGGAGAAGACTTCTCGAAGCAAATGTCACCCGCATGCGACAACGCGTGCAGCAAACATAATCGGGAAACCCATTTCGCCGTCCCGAGGGGAAAACTCTTCGGGCTGTACGACGTGGACCGTGTCTCGCGATGTGAAATGGTTATTATTGAGGTGGCGCGTGCAGAGAGCGAACGGACGCCAAGTTCCACTTCCGGTGGTGGTTGATCTGGGATGCACTGGAAGCACAGCTAGAAAGTGAACTGCCTTCGGCGGGTGAATCGACGCCGAGCTGTTCAAAACGAAGGGAAAGGACATGACGCAGCGACATCCAATCCGATGGTAACGACTGCAGTATTGGCGACAAAATTTTCGTTACTTTTCCGGCCACCTGTGGGGGGATAACATGCAGCTGGGCGCCGCTTAGAAGCGGTGGCTACACAGAGGCTTTCGCTATTTCCACCTACCACGAACGTTGAGTAGCCATGGCTTGCTGAGGCTCGGAAGGACTTCGAGACAGCAAGGAAATTGAGATCATTCGATGCTTGCTTGCTCAAGGTGTTGTCTACTCTGAAATAGCTCACTTGCGGATAACACTTAGAAGAGTAGGGAGTAGAGCGGTTGCTCTACACGGCGGTCGACCGAATCAGGCCATGTTCACAACAACCTAGTGCGATCGGCCAACCACAGATTGAAAATGTCACGCTATCTCTCGACAGACTTCGTCCGGCGATGCAAAAGAGCAAGTATTGGTGTTTGCAAAGCGTCGCATGCAAGCAGGCGGCGAGATACGACTGCATGGATCACGGCTAGGACGATCAGCACAAGCGCACCGTGGCTTTTCTAACTGCTTGAGGGAGGCTTCTAGAAGCCAGCGGCTGGAAGCTTAGCCTAGCTGTGGAAGGATGGCATGGCGCCGGCGATTTGGAGTAAAACGTCAGCAGCTCACGAACCCCTCTTTTCGCTCTTTTCGCGCGCACAAGACTCGCAGTAACGCTGAACACTCGGCTTCATTACTAAAGGCGTGCGCGAAGAGGGCAAGTGGCCGCGAAGAGTGGTCGCATTTGCCATCGCGCTGGCGCTGGTGGAATCTTCAGTGGATCTGCGCGTGGAGGTGTTGAGGAGGACCATGTTAATTACCGTATCATCCCATAGCGGCAGCGGGCGCTTGACGGTCTGATGTCTGAGGCCTGAGGTGGGCTTGGCGTCAAAGCAAAGGGGGAGTCACCCCAGCGGTAAGGCAGGGCCTCAAGGCAAAGGAGATGTGGCCGTGCACGGGTCGTGTCGCATCGCACGCTGCTTGAAGGACGATAGAAGCACCGCGGAATGTTCGTCGATTGGCATCAGGGCGGCGTTCAGGCGCTGGGCTGGAGCCGTTGTGGTGGAGAGCAGCGGGCCTATCACGCAGCGCGAAGCGTTGGCGTCACGCAATTGCAGAGGCCTTTCGCGGGGTTCTCGCATACACCCAAGCCGATTGTGTGCACAAGAGCAGACGATGGCATCATCAGTCTCGCGATGCTGGCCCTTTGTCCGCCATTGAGCTGTGGCATTCATACTGTCGCGCCCATGGCAGGCACAAAGAACGAGGTGCTGCTCGCCTCAAAGCGGCCGCCGTGTGGATAGCGATTTTGAGACCGGCTCTCGCTAGGCCGGTTTTGCCAGCTCGGACGTTTGCAGGCCGCCAGGCTCGTGACTCTGCTGCTCGGGAGAGTCAAGGCGTAATTTTCGAGCCGGGGGTCGGAGCGACCTGGCTCTGGTAATAGATGAGTAGAGACCTGGGCGACCCGTGCCGCCGTCTGGCCTCTGCGCGCTGATTCACCGCGGCTCCCAACAGCGCTGTTTCGAGCCTCGTTGGCGCTCGCTGGAGCCCCGAAAGCGTGCGCACAAGAGCAGCAAACCGTGAGAGAAGGGCAGCAAAACCCCACACGCTGGCGACGGTGTTGTCGAGACATGACGGCGCTGGGTGGCGATGGTGTGGTGCAGGCGCAGGGGCGTCACCCTAGAGTTTCAGCAGCCTTGGCATGCACGGTCGCGCCTTCTTTTGTTCGAAAGCTTCGATGGCCAGTGCGCAGCCAATGGGGCGGCGCGACCCCTGCCTGCATCTTTAAAGCGGCAGACAAGAGAGCCTTCTGCGCACCAGCACCCTTCTGGCGCACCAGCACCCTTCTGCGGCATCCTCCTCTGACATACCTAGCACGTCCTCATCGCACTCACCTCACCCCAACCCACAACAACCGCGCGCTGTGCTCCACTGTGGGACCTGGCTGTTGCTGACCATCCAACGAGCCGCCGAATCACGGGCCCTCGCTCCCTGTTGCTCCCTGTTGCTCCCATTCCTTGCGCTCTCAAAACTCGCTGAGCCGCACCCACAGCCCTCTGTCTTGGTCTTACTGCCCCGTCGTCACTGCCCTAACCCGCCCTCACGCATCGCCGCTGCCTGCAGCCTCCGTGTACATACAGCGCTCGCCCTGCCCTCTCCGTCTGCCTCTGCCTCTGCTGCCACCGGGCCTCCTGACGCCGACCTGCACTTGCAACCGCGCCTCTGCTGGTGTGCGACGCTGCGTAATCGCCTTCGATCGGCCTCGGGACGCTGCGTCGTCTTGTTGAACGGCAGTAGTCGCAGTTGTCGCTTGCTGCTGCTGTGCCCAATTCGAGGAGTCCTTTGCGAAGGAGCAAACTTCGACCGCCCTCGCGCGACAGCATCCGGCTGCCGACTGGCTACCGCCCACTATAACTCGCGTCCCTCAGAGCACTACTCATCGATGCTACCCTCGTCGGACCGATAGCACCACCGCCCGCCACGTTATCGCCCTCGGTGTCAGGTTCTCGTCGAACCTTGTGCCACGCCCTCTTTGTCAAGCTGGCGCTGCAAACCCGGCCGCAATTCTGTGCCTGTCCAGGATTTGACGAACAGAGCAAAAACAGCGCCCGACGGGTCTACAAAGAGTGGTGGAGAATCGTAATGAACTCGCGGAAGCTGGGGGGACACGCCTTATCAATACGGACGTCGTCCTCTGCCGCATCATCGCCAACCACTTCCTCGGCTGAGCCCGAGGACGAAGACACGCAGATGGCTATGGCCGAGTGCTCGCCGCCGCCGCAGCCGCTGACCGTCACGATACCCAAGAACATTCCTAACCCGTACTGCAATCGACGGCCGAATCTCTCGGAGATTCTCGCCAACACCGCACCGCCGCCATGGACGCTGTCGTCTTTCATGGCGTTCCTCTCGCAAAACCACTGTCTCGAGAACCTGGAGTTCACGATGGACGCTTCCAGATACAGGAAACACTATCTTAAGATGATCAATAGACATCCCGGCACTCCGCTGTCACCGCTCTCCGACGAGTGTGCCTACGTGTTGATGCTTTGGCGACGGTTAATAGACGCCTACATTCGAGAGTCAGGACCTCGCGAGGTGAGTAAATGCGTAAGATGCTTGACGTGCAACGAACTAACAGCGACAGGTCAACCTCCCTGCCGACGTCCGCGACACATTGCTCAATCTCTCCGACTCATACATGCCACCGCATCCATCATCACTGGACGAAGCAGTGTCGAAGATATACGAGCTAATGGAGGAGAGCGTACTGGTTTCGTTCCTGAATTCCGTCTGCCCGCAGAGCGCCTTCCCGACATCGAACTCGGAAAGCCACGACGCGAGTCTTACCCGTTCCCAGACTCGCAGCTACGACGAACGCACCATCTATCACACTCGCAGTCATCAGCCCCAACAGCCTGCTCATCAACGAGCATCAGCTCCCTCTTCTCTTACATCGAATTTCATGCATGGCCGGCCTTTCTCGCATTCACGCTTCAACTCTCAACCTGCTACGACTTCCTCTGCATCGTCACCTGCCACGCGTGTAACGTCTGGGTACACTAGCGGCAGCGATGCTCTCACTGATGATTCTGGCAGCGGGAGCCCAAGTGGCTTGAACGATCCGCTTACACCACCTGGTACGCCTCCCATGAGCGACATATCGATGGCGGATTTCCACCAAGCATACTATGAATCTGGCACACATAGTGGAACGCCAAGTCCAAGAGCAAGCCGAGGCGAGCACAATGGGCTGGCCAACGCTACCCGGGATAGCTGGAAACGAGTGAGCAGCAAATTGTGGCCCAAGAAGAGAAGCGGCGGTGCACTGCGAGAAGAAGAGCAGGGTGCCGTCGAAGGAGGCCTCTTTTAAGGTTCCCCGGTCGGACACCAGGCTGGGATGCCTCCCTAAAAGCATCGCATCGAATTTTACGACTCATCATAATCGGTTCAGTCCGACATGACACATCGAACTGGATCATAAGCAGACACGATTACGACAGTGCGACATCAGAGCGACTTTGCATATTTTGCATTTTTTGGCTGCATCATCCGGCGTCACTTCTTGTCACCTGTACATGCAAGGCGAATTGGCGCAGTTCTTTCGACTCCCCACATTGGGTGGCTTTTGTTGTTATTATCTTTAGACATCACGGCGTTTTGACCTTCAAAACCGCGGGGAGTTACATATCTGGATCGATATTTGGACGGGGTAAACATTGTTATATCCACCATCACTGGCACGGCAACGGGCTGGGCCTGGCGTTTTTTGGTTACTAGGGGACTTTCTTGCTTGGGGGCCATCCACCAGGATAGGTGGTGTTGCTTCCTTTCGTTGATACAATCACCATGGGGACACGGGAGGCTTTTGTTTCAAGTTTCTAATTCTAAGCAGCCCGAGATGGCGCATTGTTTCGTGCGGACGTGGCGGCTTGGAGATAGAAAGCTCAAGAGCTGACTCATGGACGGTGTTGAGCATGAAGAACGACTAAATGGCATTATTACCCTACTTCAAACCGCTTTTTCCTCTGCTTTCGGGACATATGTGGTCAGAAGATGGACCTTCTTCCTCGGTCCAGTATTCTTATTGTTTGTCAATACTACTTATAGGTACATAATTGTTAGTATTGGTCGCTATGACCATGGGTTCCCTCTCTTCCATCATGCCGGTTACTTGTCGTTGAAACGGTCTCCACTCTATCCGCTCGCAGTTTCGAGATCTCAAATCTGCCTGTTCGGAAGGTCCGACTTCCATTTAGCAACCGGTAGCGACACGGTCTTTGCATGCTGTGTTAGGCACCAAACCGCTATTTTTCTGAGCACGAGACCACGTATTGTAGGATCATCGGTGAGTTGGCTGTATAATTCAAAGTCGTTATACCAAGCCATCCTTCCTTCGAGAACATCTATCCACAACACGCGATCCTGTGTTGGAATGTAGTGTAGGACATGATTGGCGGTGTATGCTGTCCGATTCACCGCTTCTTTCCTGCCCGTACAGCTTGGACCAGTATATCGTGCTGCTTCCGGATATGCTCGCATCTTGCATCTCGCTTGACTCCCTTCAACGGGTACGTACCAACACTGCAACTAACTCCTCATCCCCGGATACTGGATCGTCAGCCTCAGCGTCTACACACAACTATCAGGTAAAGTTAGACTCTCGCTCGCTACCGGGAAACAGGGCGAAGCGTCCTTGTCCGGCCGCGCTGCGGGATACATACATAGGAGTCGATAGGCTGGGTTGGGTAATTACTACTTTTAGTACCAAGAAGGCAGATGGGAAGTGTTGGTGGCGTATCTGGGGTTGGTGGTGAGCCGCGCCGCAACATCGCATGGCGATACGAGGTTATCAGAGGGCTGAGTGTTGGATCACGGGAGAATAAGATGGGCAGGGAATGCGAGTCCGAGCGGAGTTGATTGCCGACGGCGGAGTCCACAGCATCAGCCTCGTTGTCTCTCCATAACTATTGACGTTCTGCGGAATTGTTAATTGCATGTCCGGATGTTGAGTTGATTATACATGCATGCATTTCATGTAAAGCGCTCAATTGTCCGTAAGGCTGAAATGTAGGCCTTTTCTTCCGGACGAGTGAGCGTCGCAATATGGCGGTTCATGCGGGTGATTTGGTTTCAGAGCCGCCAGTGTCAAACCTGGACAGAGCATCGACTGTTTGACGCGCTTGGACGATCTGCCTTTGGTAGTCTCGTGTGGAGAAGAGTTGTGGGCGGGCAGATTGGATGCTTGGAGTTTCACGAACGCGCGTCCGGCGTTTGTTCTTTCATCATTCTCACCTGAGATTGAAGGCGAGGGCCGTGAGGTTGAGTATCGGGCGTCGGGCAGGAACGTCTCGAGAATGTGAAGATTGCTATGCTTCTGTTCACCTGTACAGCATAGTACGTCCTTGATCGGACTAGATGTCTTTGACGCGTCTATCTGGAGAGCTCACGCTGAGGTTTAGGCGCGCTGTTGGTGGTTGATCCTTCTCGCGCGAGTGTACGTCTAGTAGTGGGCTCTCACACCATACCATTTCAGGTTTTCTGAGCAACTGTGGAGTATGTGGAGAATCGTGTTGGGCTGTGGTTGCTGCTTTACTGCAGCATCAGACTTCCATTACATGGCATACTCCAGGCTTGCTGCCAGGATCGAAAATTGGAGCTGGATATTTGCAAAAGATCACAATGTCCCCCACGTCTGTTCAAGGCCGAACACAACCAGTTCTACTTTTACCCGGTAGCAGCAGACGTTGGTCCCGGAATAAAGGTACGTCCAATTCGATGCTCGATTGATCTTTGTGATTGGCTGCCTGAGATCGGAGACTACCTCACGATAGCGGGCACGTGGAGTGGCTCAGATCCTCGATATTACCCTGTGTAACGCTGCTTTTCCCTCTTCGAGAAGCTCACTACCTGCCGTTCTGATCCGCCTTGCACAACGGCAAAGGCTGAGCACGTGTACTGGGATCGTGAGATCGCCGCCTTCTAGAAGCTTTTGCTGATGCCCGCCGTACGACCTCCTCGCTCGCGATGACGAGCACCGAACGCCGCCCTTCGTATCAGTCCAGCACACCACCACCAAGTACAGAAGTATGATAATTGCAGCACACGCTTCTGAATCCCGATCACACATATCTTAGTCCTACTCTAGTGCGGGCGCGCAGAGTAGGCGCGGAATTAGGAGTGGACTCCGTACGACGGCATCGCAGCTGTGTACCTCTTGAATTAACAATCAGGCCCCAAGCTTGGGGCCAAACGAGCCACGCGCATGCACATCGTCGTCGAATTACGCTCGCCCTGTCATGCAACGCATACCAGCCTAGCCGGATCTTCGTAAGCGGCCTGACAGCAAAAGCAGCAACGACTACATCATTCGCTTGTGTCCCCATTTTTTATGGGGACTGCGATAAATACGGCATCGTGGATCTCAGACTGCAGATGTGGAGATATGGTTGTCTGACTGTGGACTGTCTATCCTCGGAGTGTGGATGTTGAATTTCCCGATTGTTTTTGCCACGAGATAGATTGAGGGCATGCGGTCATCGATGCAAAGATGACAAGCGGAAGGTGGTGCCGTCGTGCAGCGCTGATCTGTGGGTCGAGAACGACGGTTGGAGCTTGAAGCGTGATGTTGCCCAGTGAAAGTCGTGAGCTGTCGGCTTCGCTTTCGCAAGGACGCTAGTAACTGATGTGTGGCTAGCCAGGTCTTTGAACAGGGTGTTTGTGCAACTGGGAACTAGTCTCCAGCCCGGATGGCAATTGTTCACGACTTGATGCAGGCCTTGTCGATTGTGAAGTAAGATGCGATCAATTTACCGGCTCTTCGCATCATCGCAATATCCGACTGCAATGTTACCAGGTAACGGTGTGGAGTTCAATATCGTTGTCCCGGTTTCGCTGGCCGGCGAATCCGTTCCTACTCATCGTGGGTAGCGAACGACACCGATCGTTCATATACAAGCGAATCCTAAGAAGGAAGGTGATGGTGTCTTCTCTCGCTGAGTTGAGGTCTCTACGATCTTCGAACTACCATGATGGGAGAAACAATCAATTATCGAGTGTGCAATTGGCTCAGTGATGGCAGGTGATGAGCAGAAGTCCTTCCGACTGGGCGACTCGAGATTGAAAAGCGCTCGGAAACGTACTCGCCCGTCAACTTGAGCACATGCCGATGCTGGTCCGTTGCCTCGGAAGCAAATTTGAGTCCTCTAGGGCTGGTGAACACTCCCTATCATGGGTAGGGATTGCATATAACCGGACGCGAGGACAACGTTTCCTGGGTCCGTCTGCCACTCATACCTGCCGCCTGGATACGAAATTCTGACAACTACCGGACTGCCACGACTGTCCCACGTTTCTGGAACATTGACACCGGCTTTAACAACCTCGTCAAGATGCTTAGCAAACGTGCTGTCGGCATTGCTACTCCGGGTGCGGTCAGCTGCAATATCCGCATGGTGTTGTGTAGATTGATGAGGTGCGAAGTAGATGAAGGATGACAGGATGGACGAGTGAGAGTGAGGGGACGGATATAACGCTGAGCTGCTAATGAATAGGAGTGGGATGCGTGGGGTTTAGGAGGATGAATGAACGTGGAAAGCACAGGGATGGTCGTATTTTTGGGAATCGATATACCACGCGTCTCTCCAGGAGATCACAATGTGGCTTACATTCGTACCAGGTAAAAGCAGCATGTTGACATCGGATAACGCGCTTCGGGACTTGGAGACGGAGTAGCGCTACCCTGGTAAAATATGATATTATCCTTGGAACCTGTGGATTGCTTTGGGAGAGTACTCCGCACATACCAGGGATCTCGGTCATTCCTGGAATTTGGAAACAGCCTCTGAGTCTACCTCGTACAATTGGAGCGCGCCAATACCCTGTATGAAGCTTTCGGCACGCGTATGGTGTTTGGGCACTTGTAACCAGGCGACGTGAAAAGGGTATATGTCTACGGATCATTTATCTTACAAGAACGTGTTTCCACCTATTGGACTTGCCCATTTGCCCTTCCTTGCTGCTTTCATTTCAGCAAAGAGCGCCGGATTGATACCTTTCTTCTTGCATTTCTTTAGCTCTGCTTCTGTAAGATTACTGACATCGTAATTGCTCGACTTCCAATCTTTAGGGTCTAAAGATCTCTGTGACTCTCTACTGGCGCTGGCATCTGAGGAGGGATACCCAACTAGTGATGGTCGACCGGACGATATCGTTCCAATAGAACCACTAGAGTTGGATCGATGAATTGAACTCTGTTCGACCGAGACCGTTCGCTCGATCTCAAGATGCTCGGGTTCAAGTAGTGGCTCGTGCAGCTTCTTGGCTTTCAACCTTCGTAGCAGTGAGGATCCTGCTGACTGACGGTTCGAGTTCGTCGTAGTTGACGACGTTCGTACAGATGAGGGTCTGTTTGAGCTGGATCCCGATGATTCCTCCGCTGTTGTTGATGGTACGGAACGAAAGCTACGCGGAGTTTCTGTATTGTCCTCTTCATCAGCTGCTGAGAAGTATACATTTGTCTCTTCGGTACTGGTGCTAGGTCGCTGCACTTCGGGTTCGGGTTCAGTATCTTCATCATCATAGGCTACTTCAGGCATGGTTGTCACGGATTCGATTGTTTCCAGTGAACTCCATCTTCTGAGACTTGGTGGAAGGCGTGAGTTGCTACGATGGGATCTTGGTCTCTTCTGAGATGCCTTTGGTGATCTCCTTTGCATGTTATAGTGAGCTAACGAGCTTGAACTGCCCGAGGGTTTGCTAAAAGGATGGGAGAAGTTTCGAGCGTGTTGACGTGCTGCCACTTGACTTTCCTCTGCCGTCTGTGAGTCTGCATCCCTCAATGAGCTTGGTGAGTATGGCTTGTATTGCAATGGCTCAGGAGCCTTCGTCGGAGCCAGCGGAGAGTCCGGCGACGGTGGAATTCGAAGCGGCTCTCTACGTTTGGGCGACCGGAACAAGTCGGGCTCTATCTGGTCTGGAATACGAACTGGCGGTGGTATCGGCCGTTGCTGCTGCTGCTGCTGTTGTTGGGTGGGCACTCGTGAGTCGGGTATGTGCAATATCTCTCCCGTTGAGTGTCTCTTTCGCCCCATCTCCTCTGTAACGCGTTTCATAACAGCTTCATCGTGCAAAGGCACTTGTGAGGTTCCCCTGCTTAATGACGTCCGATCATCGCATACTCGAAGCAACTTTGGCGACTTTGACCTACGCCTTGGCTGTTGCTGTTGCATAATCCGAACCAGGTCTTCTGCGTGTTGCAATGACTTTGAAATCAAGTCTGTGGCTCTTTGTTCGGGTGTGGTGGGTGTTTTTGGGGCTTCTTCTGGAGCCTTGGTGGCTGGCTGCTGTGGTGATGGAGGAGTCGTTAGATCTGTCGCTCTTCGCTCTAGAGTAGTTGATATATTTGGCGGTCCTTTCGGTGGCTCTTCGAAAGCCTTGAAAGTATATTGCTGCGGTGTTCGAGGAGACGTCTCTGGCGTTGCCCGTGAGGAAATTCGAAGTGGCTGGGGGATGAGTCTGTCAGGTCAGAGCCCGTCAGCAACGCGCACATTGGTCTTTACATGGCTCTGTATCTTCTGATATGGGTTCAAGATCTCCCACAGCGCTGAGTCTTTCAAAATGCTTTGCAACGCATACATTCCCCTAAATCATATAGACCAGTGCGCATATTTAGAATCGCATACGTACCTAAGTTCGGGTTCTGCTCGGACCCTGAAAGGACTCTTCAGAGGTGGTGTCGGCGGTGGCAGGTCAGGAAGCTTGAGAGATCTCGGAGGCGTAGCAGTGCCTAGGGACGCCGACCTGCTTCGATTTATTGGTGGAGGGGCAGCATCGTCGGAAGACACATCGTCGTCGTAGTCGTCCTCAATCCGCCAATCGCCCAGCATATCATCCAATGCAACCTGCAGCTTCAGTGCCTCTCGCGAGGCCCGACGGATCGGCGGTGGTATCGCATCGTCCAGTTCCATGTTGCGAATTCACTCAGGAACGATTTTCCAACGATCAACAACGGGCAGGGAAAGGAACAAGTCGAATGCACAACGGCCGTTAGAGACATGAGGTGTTGATCGCTTCGGCCCTGGATGACGAAGAGATAGAGTTCCCGATGCCGTCTCACTACTGCACTGTCTACTTGCTAGTGTAGCTCGTCGACTGACATCATGAGGAAGCCGACCCGATCGTTGGGAGGCATGGCATCCTGGTGAGAGCGGGAACTTGGAGCGATGAACCCTACCGGCGGGAACACCCAACCAGTACGACTCGGCATCTTGGACATAGCTGCAGTTAGTTGATGGCAGGTCTGCTCTTGCCAAGGTCTGTACGCGACCTCGAGTCAGCATACACCCTGCTTCCACCTTTCACACAGGCAACGAGAACGCGTCTCTCTACGTTCGACTTGGCACAATGGCAACTTGTTCGCTTGCAATTGAGGACCGTTGAGATCGGATGGGAAGCTGCAGGGCCGATCAATGAGGAAGGCTCTCCGCGGGGCTTGCATTCGTCCAATTTGACAGTGGCTTTAGCTGGCGAGCCGGCGTTCCTGGCCGAAGCTTGTGCCCAACGGCTTGATGACCTCACGTGCTGGAGCTGATTGAGTTTCGATCGAGTTTCTGTCAAACCAGCCAGCAGGGTGCGGAAGCAGCATGTCGACTCGGGCCACTAGAAGGCGTCTCAGCGCGCGTTTGTGATGGCGATTCAGGCTGTGGACGTTGACGTGGCTATTCAGTGGAAATTCGAGAGTCGAGTGATGGTTGGGTGGATTCCGGGCGCCGGCTAGTCCACATCGGGCCTAAGGCAGCCCGTTCCTGAAGTGAATGTCGGTGCCCCTTGCGTCGCCTTGTTGCACTTTCTCCTCCCGCCACCACCGCAACACGCAACACGCAACACGCAACACGCAACACGCAACACGATGCAGGCGGGCCAGCCTGTCCACACGTCTGCAACCTCAACAACCCCCGCCCGCGCACGATGAGCAACGACGCCGCGAAGCCGCTCTCGGACGACGAGGTGGTCGCCCTCGCCAAAGCTGCCATCGATCAGTCGCGCGAGGTCATCAAGCAGCGGGCCGTCGCCGACACGCCCCAAGCCCCGCGAGAGCTGCAACAGCAGCAGCAGCCGGGCATCACCATCGACCTCGGCCACAACAACATCGCCCGCCTGCCCGACGAGGTCATCGACGTCATCCGTGCTGAAATTGAGCGGTGCGTAGTCTGCAGCCCTGTGCGCCAGTCCTCGCCGTTCTCTTGAAGGGCTTGGCACCGTTGATATCCCCCACGCGCCTTCACCTGCACTGTGCACCACTGACTTGGCCAGGCTCGCCCTCTCGCACAATCTGCTGTCGACACTCCCGCTGCGTCTGATAGAATGCCGGCGCCTTCGCTACCTCAATGTGCGCTACAATGCCATGCGCGAGATCCCAGCCGCCGTACGTCCGACCCGCCCCCAATTGCACATTACAATGAGAGAGAATGCTGATGTGTGCGCAGATACTGGAGTTGACATCGCTTGAGATCCTCGATGTCAGCAAGAACAAGATCAAGGTCATTCCGGAGCGCATCGCGAACTTAACGTCGCTGAAAGTGCTGGCCATCTCGAAGAACAAAATCGAGGAGCTCCCCGTGTGCCTAGGCGACATCACTAGCCTCCAAGTCTTGAAGTTAGACAACAACCCGCTGCGCTTTCCCCCGCCAAACATCTGCACCATACCGGAGAACACACCCTCCCCAGCCAACGAAAATGAGAGGGACCAGTTCATCGCAAGTCGGGTGAAGAAGTTCATGAGGGAGCAGGCGTCCAAGGAGCGACAGCGTGCTGAGTTCGAGAAGCTCCGCATTGAGTCGTCTGGCGACGAGAGCTGGACTGAAAGCAACCCAGAAACGCCACGTCCCTCCAGACGCGCAAATGGCGGGAGATTTCCAGTCAAGCCCAGCATCAGCAACCTGGATGGTTTCGGCGAGGGCAAGCCCGATTCGCCTGGAATGCCTCCGCCTATTCCAACGAGGTCGCACTTTCGAGGCCAGTCGTCGCAGAACATGAACGGCATGATACGTCGCCCCCCTCTCTCGCCTCTCGTTCTGTCCAACGGCTCCAATGAGAGAAACCGAAGCCAGAGCGAAGGTGCTGACTCTGCGAGGCACCGACAGAAGCGTATGGGCATATACACGAAGCAGTCTGCCGAATTGAACCCGGTCGATGAGTTACGGAGGGCAAGCCACTTCCGGGGCTTCAGCCAAGGTTACGTTCAAGCTGGACCCGGCGCGGCCAATGGAATGTCAGGACCAGCTACTGCTGTCGGATATGGAGACACCGGGACCCTTCGCTCACTCGTCAACCGCCCACTATCTGATGTCCGCGAACACAAACGAGGCTCTCGAGCACCCGATGTCGTGGTTGAAGCAGCGAAGAACTTCCTTTATTCAATCTCTCAGCTCCACGACACCATCGCACATATGATGCGCTCGATGAAGAGGACTGGCAGGACAAAGGACGACCTTCGCCGTAAAGAGGACTTCTATCGACGCTTCTCTACGCTGTATCTGCACATCCGAGCACTTAATGAATTACTGGACCGATTCGACACGCTGGCCGAAGAGGACGAGGACGAGGCACAGAAGCTTTCGAAGGCAATTTATCAGTACACGTTGAAGTGCCTAGAGCTGAGCATGCTTATTACCTTGTCGATCGCAGAGAATCGGACCGAGATCACTCGCAACGCAGATCCACGCTTTCTTCGCACTTATCTATTTTTGCACCAGGGCAGCTTGGTGGAGATGAGAAACGCTTGCTCTGTCTTGGGAGCAGAGTTCAGGGAGGCCTCCCTGCCTTTGCGCCGACAGAACGGTGGTGATACTATGGCTACTGTGAGGGCTAGACCGTTGAAAGCTCGACGTTTCCAGGCTTCACCCCCACAGCGGAATGGCAACTATCAGATACCTCCGCCAGTCATCCTGCATAGCAACGAAAACAGCCGGACGAATACCCTGACGAGCATCAGTGCGGCCACACCGCGGTCAGGCGAGTCCTTCGCTACCCTGGCGTCGAACATGACTCGGACGAACACTCTGACGAGCAACTTCGACGAAGCAGACGAGGATGCCCAGTTTGATAGGATCTACTCTAAGTTACGATCGGCATGCGAGTCTTGTCGAACATATATTCCGCGCATCACAGGCTCTCTCAAGAATACTTTCGAAATACTCAGGAGAGAGCTTGGCTCCGAGGACCCGAAGATCAATGTTTTGGCCAGCCTGATCGAGAAGGCCAACGAGGTGGAGGAGAGAACATACGCTCTGGCCAAACGCTTATCACAGATGCAGCTCAAAGACACCTACATCCGTAGCCTACCAGACTTCTGGCAGCAATGCACGGGTTTCATCAGGGTATGTTTCATGCCCATGTTTCATATATTCTGTTTCAAAACAACACTCCAAACCCTACGCTTGGCTGACATGTTTTAGGCTTGGGGCGATCTGGCCACTGCTTCTACCAGCGAGGGACGACACTATGGGCTCCTTAGTCCCGAAGTGAAACAGCTTATGAAGCCGCTTCACAGAAACGTCAAGGAAGCCTCACTTGCGATTAGCGAGTCTCCGTGGTCGAACCTCACTTCTAGCAATCCGGTCATGGGTCCACCTTCAACTGTATCATCGTTCACGTCGCGTACACAACCGCCACGGTTCTTGAATAAGCCGAGCACGATGACAACAGGTGGTGGGACGTCTTTCCCAGGCCCCATCAATACCTCGATTACTAGCGTTGCTTCGGCGTTCTCGCAACAGAACTACTCGACTTCAAGCCTCGGATCTGGTTCTGGAGGATACGTTACGCCTGTTCCTGCAACGCCTTTGAGTGCTGCTCTTGGCGCTGCCGCCCAAGCCACCGTACCGAATACTCCGAATCTGCCTCCGGTTCAGCAGCCCAATAGCACGATCAATGTCTTTGAGCGAGCTGATCGACTGCTCAGCCAAACGAGCCGACGCGTCTGAAATATCTCCCTTTGATATTCCGATCCACGATCCAAAGCCTACGAACTTGCGTCGAATCCACTTTGGGAGGTCACGAAAAACTTTCCACCTCATATCTTGCTTCAAGGTACGTATTTGCTATGCACGCTCGTGAACATGCCTATGCCTGCCTCTACATACCTTGCTTCTCTCTTTCTTTCCTGTTTCCTATCTTTTCTGAAGATACGTGTACTTTATATTAGCGATGGCGTTGGATCTTTTGGTCTTTTATGTATACGATATGCTTGCATGGACGATATGGCGTTATGATTGAGGAATACTTTGCATTGGGAATGGCGTGGATACCACGGGCTGGGGTGGCTCGAGACCTCTTTCTTTTTCAGTGGAGTGGAGCAGAGCGTTGGAGTGGGTTGTGCAGGTGGATACCAAGCGTGGAGGGGGCTCATGGCGTCCTTGTTTTCAGCAGAGCGGAGCAGAGCAACGGAGGTGGATGTGGCGTGGATACTATGGCCTGAGGAGGCTCGCGACCTCCTTGTTTTACAGCAGAGCAGAGCACTGGAGGTGGTTGTGCAGGTGGATATGGAGCTCGAGCTTGAGTTGGGAGGCAGGTGTTATGAGAGAGGCATCATCAAGTGTGGCTTGTCTGGATCGGTCGTTCGCTCTGTCGTCGGACACTGAACAACCTGAAGACACTCAGCCTTCACAATGAATACTTTACATCACCTCAAGGTCTTAGCAACGTGGCTTCCATGTCCGTCAACAAAAAAGAAAGAATATGCCATTGCTTTCTGCTACTAGCGATACAATGTCCGAGGCATACAGGACGCATGCCAAACGCCACCCAATGACGCCGTACAAGTTTTGTTGCTGTGTACAAGGTATTCCAACACTCGCTCGCTCAATTGCCATCCCATATAGTCTGTCATGCAATCTGCCCGTCCCATTCAATCACCTCTTCAAGGCCTGACATGCGCACCAATAGCCCCACCCCTGAACCAAACATCCTGCCTCCACTGCCCAATCCTCACTCCCACGTCCGCATACGCACTCAACCTCAACGTACCCCCAAGCGCCTTTTTGATCGCATCAAAGCCCACAGACCCCAGGCTCCAATCCACCGGCAATCTAGGCGTTGTGGTCAAGCCAGGCGGAACTTTGATCGGTAATTGGTAATCGATCTTGCCGGCCGGATGGCCCTCGTAGAAAGAGGTCGCGTTGAGGTATGTGAGGTATAGCGTGGTGGTGCTGAAGGGGGAGAGGAGTTCGAAGATTGCGGTGCTGCTGATGAGGTGCATGGTTGCTGAGTGGATGAAGTGGGGTTTCGTGTCCTTATCTGGGTCTGATGGTTCGTCTCCTTCGTCATCGTCGGGCTTCTTCTTTCGTAGACTGGGTGTCGGGAAGGTGATAGGGATGAAGGAGAGAGCGCGGCCCAGGGCTGGTTGGGAGGGTATGGTTTTGTCGTGAGTTTGTAGAGTCAGCGTTGTGTTGTAGCCTGGGTATGTTAGGAGGCTCAATTGAGAAATTCAAAGCGTGAGGCTCACCGGAAATGTATTGCGAAAGGAACTCCTTGCCGACAGCGGTTCCGTTCTCGCCGCTGTTGGTTGAGGGGTCCCAAACAGCCGACACGACAATGTTTGAGTTGTTTCCGGGTTTCACATATACATCCTTAGCCGTAGCTTGGGCGAGGATGCTTCCGTTGACGAGTATGTTGATGTTGAAGTAGGGGACAGTGGCCGAGTAGTTGGTAGGGTTTGTGATGTTGACAAGAGCCTCGAGGGTAATCGATGTGGGAGATGTGTCGGTGATGGAGAGGTTGTACAGCTTGGGATACAGAGCGCTCATGCCCTTGCCTCCGTCGTCTCCATCGTGCTTACCCTTTCCGATAGCTGGACCATACAAGTTAGCGATCAAGCCAAAAGGTACGGTCCAGAACGGATGACGAACTAGGCGAACGAACGTTTGACTGGTACTTCTCCCTCGGCAGGGATCTCTGCTACAGCGAATTTGCCCACTGGTGTATCCACTCCAACACTAACGGCTGCCTTGACCTGGAGTATTACAGGCTTCGAGCCGAGCAGAAGCGCCTGAATAACGTCGGTGAATGTATCGTCGTCCAGGATATCAATAGGTGCGTTTTTTATGTCAGACTGCACGAGAAGGGATGCCTTCTCCTCTCCGTGAGCGTCGATCCTCGTCGAATTGGCGTGTTGCCACTTCTTCAGATTTAGCTTTCCGAATTTCGTGCCATGATAGTATATATCTGCATCCGCCTTGACGCCTTCAACGTCGAGGGGAAAGTTCATCTCATCAGGTAAATTGATGTCGACAACTATGACAGCGGAGATCTTTGGCGCAGCCTCAGGAGTGCCTGGGTCCGCAAACGGATCTGGCAGTCCAAAATGAACGTCTGCCAGCGAGAAATTCTTGATGAGATTCCCCATTTTCTTGCCGGCGAAGGGAACGCGCACTTGGATATCCTGGAGGAGGTCCCGGGCCCAATCAGGTGTCTCCGGATCCGGGAAGTTGCAGCAGTTGATGTAAAGATTAGCTGGTTCTCCGTGCATATAGTCGCCAAGAAGGGAGTCGAGGGGAGACTTTAGCGAGTTAGGGCAGGCTTTTGTAAGCGCATCTGGGAGTCTTTCGACGTTCCCCGTGACATTGACATGAATATCCGTCTTTGGCTCAACATGGATCTTTGGAGTCCCTGCAGTGCCAACCATAATCTGCTGGTCGGGCTGACATCCATCTACAAGCACGTCCACGGCAACTGCAGGTAAAGTAATGTCCACGGGGAATTCGTTGGTCACCACCACGGAAGCATCAGCCCCCATTCCCTTGCGTCCATGCTTGGCTTCTCGGAGGTTGAGCTTTTTGATGTCATACCCAGGGAGCGAAGGAAGTCTATCTCCTGTAGTCGCGGGACTATTAGCACAGTTCCCATCAGCTTCGCCTCATCCCCAACTGAGAGAACCTACCTTGGAATACCAGCGATTGCTCAATAGTTTGCTTCCCGATGTTGATCAGACCAGACTTGAGAGGAATGGTTGCTTTGCCTTTCAGTCTGATCTGGCCAAGGTTGCCGTCCATGTAGTCATTGGCGAGATCGCGGAGAGTCTCGAACGAGCCCGGCTCCACGTCGGACAGGAAGGAGATATGCGTAGTGTGGCCGTTCCTGATGTTGACCTTGATGCCGGGCACCGTGGCCGTGCCGAGCAATACGTTCCCGTACTCTGGCAGGTAGACATCGACGCTCGACGGCCCGCTCTCGGCCTCTCTTGCAACCCAGGTTCCAAACTTGCCAAATGCGCGCACGCTCTTCTTCTTGACTTTCGACGCATCCATGGTGAAGTCGCCCTCGACGTGTATCTTCACGCCCGTCTTCGTTAACGAGTCGAGCGACAGCTTCGTAGGCTGGAAGTCGGCTGCCTGCATGGCGTACTCCTCGATGCCCTCGGTCGCTAGAAACCCGAGCATAATCAATACGACAACGATGCAAAGAATGAACAGCGCTAGTATGCTCGGCCATCTCTTCTTCCAGAACGGCGTCTTCCCCGATGTTGACGAGCCGCTCAGCGACCGCAGCAACGATGTTGTCGCCGGCGTCCGCTCCGTCTCTTCTGCATCGTCGCTCCGGTCGTCTCTCGCCAGAAGCGGCGTCTCTTCTGTCGTTCTACTCGAGGGGTGCGAGCGAGCTGATCGCGAGGACCGAGCGGATTTCGCCGAGGCAGGACGCTCGCTGGGTGTCCTTGTTGACGCCCATGGTCCATCCGGCGTCTCCATGGCCGCTGAGGGTGTATGTACAGATGTGTGCGAAGGTGTCTAGGAAACCATGCGCGTCGGTTGGGAAAGCAGGTCCAGGTACGTGGAGGGTGTGAGGGTGCCGGTGGTGAAGCGTGCGTAACTTGGAAGTCGTCACCAGGCGGGCGGCGACTTGGAGGATGGGGCGCAGGCACGAGGCCCTGCACGGCGCGCTCGACACTAGACGAGAGCGGAGTCGATCGACGCGCCCGAACCCCAGAATCTGCTGTGACGCATGGCCGCCTGCAGCTCAGAAAAATATCAACAGAAGGGCGTGACTCCACCCACGCCTTGTCATGCCGCGTAGATAGATTGCCAATTGCTGCCGGCCAGCTTGTCCCATCCTTCAGCTCCAAGATGCCTCCCCTTCGCCCTTCCACTGCGGCTCTGCGAAGCTTGCTGCGCGCTCAGAATCGCTGCTACTCGTCCCCCGCGACGCCTCTCACATCGCCCTTCGCGCCCCGCCATCTGCTCTCTATCGCGGATCTCACGCCAGCTGAACTAACCACCCTAGTCCGCAATGCACAGCTGCACAAGACTGCAATCAAGTCAGGGGAGGTGTCCAATGCCTTGCGCTCGTCGTTGGCGGGGAAGACGGTGGCCATGAGCTTCAGCAAGCGCAGTACTCGCACCAGGATCTCCACAGAAGGCGCTGTAGTACAGCTGGGAGGCCATCCCATGTTCTTGGGCAAGGATGACATTCAACTAGGGGTATGCTCAAGTAACGCTTTCCAAAGAAGTTCTCTCACTGTTTGCTAGGTCAACGAATCCCTCTATGATACCTCCCTCGTCCTCTCCAGCATGACCTCCGCGATTGTAGCCCGTGTCGGTCCGCATTCTGATGTTGCAGGTCTAGCGCAGCACTCCTCAGTCCCGGTGATCAACGCGCTCTCAGACCTCTACCACCCTCTCCAGATCATCGCAGACTTCCTCACGATAGCTGAAGTGAACCCATTGACTGCAGGCCCATCACTCGGTCTCGAGGGATTGAAGATTGCATGGGTAGGAGATGCGAACAACGTGCTGTACGATTTAGCAATCGGTGCCATGAAGCTGGGTGTTGACATCTCCGTCGCAACGCCCGAGGGCTATTCGATCCCAGAAGAGATGCGTGGTGTCATTGACCAAGCAGCAGCTACGGCACCCAGGCCTGGCAAGCTGACAGAGACCAATGTTCCCGAGGAAGCTGTCAAGAACGCAGACATCTTAGTGACTGACACTTGGGTGTCTATGGGCCAAGAAGAGGAGACCGCCAAGCGGCTGCGGGCGTTCGAGGGCTTCCAGATCACCTCCGAGCTGGCAAAGCGTGGCGGAGCAAACGAGAACTGGGCTTTCATGCACTGCTTACCTCGACACCCTGAGGAGGTCAGTGATGAGGTCTTCTATGGTCCTAGGTCGGTCGTATTCAGGGAAGCTGAGAACAGGCTGTGGGCTGCCATTTGTGAGTTTATACATTTGATCAATTCCATACCTACGCTGACTATGTTCACAGCCGCTCTGGAAGCCTTCGTCGTTAACAAGGGCAAAATCGTGTAGAGAATTTCAATCTCGTCGCTTCTAGTAACATTAGCCGTTGGCTACCTGGGAAAGTGAGTTTTGGCGTTCAAAAGTGCTTGCTAGACCTATATACGCCCCGTGGGCGGACCATCAAGACTTTTCCCGACTACCATAACACCCATCGTTTCCTTTTCCGCCCATCATCTGCACTATGACTTGATCCGTCCATCCTTAACCATCTCCCTTATAACTTCAATCGAGCTCTCAACAGCCTTCTTACTCATGCCCTTTAACCTTGCCAACTCCTTCTCCACAGCCTCCTTATCCTCAGCCGCAACATTCGGAAGGCGGAACTCAAACATATATGTCATATTCAGGTCCTCCAGCTCGCCGCTGGGTCCATCGGATACGATGTTGCGGATATGTGTTCCGTCGTCCTGTCCAAAATCGACCTACGCAACCACAAATCAGCCGCATATCCTCACACACTTGTTCCATCCTAAAATATCGGGTGCGGATGCTTACCCACGCAGGCTCAAACCCAATCACCTTCTCCCGCGCCTCATCTCTCGGCCCCAACCCTTTCTTGAACTTGACAAATCTATCCACGACACCGTTTTCGTCGCTCAGGACTTCGCAGGACTCGATTACGGGGACGAATTCCTGCGCATAGCGGATCTTGCGCTGGAGGCCTTGCCATACCTGGGCGGTTGTGAGGACGGGGGTTGCGTTTGGAGGATTGATTTTGGAGGTGTATGCGATATTCAGGTTCACCATTTTGGGTGGTTGTTTGGCTGTACTTTAGGTCCTTGATGGAGAGGTATGGTGGACTAAACCTCGAAGCTTATGGTTGCTGGATGACGTTGGTGGGGGTTGACTGAGGGGCACTGTGAGATGCTCCATCGCTGACAGCCCAAGGCATCCTTTTATACAGCTTCCGCGCAGCCCTTTGTTCCACGAAGCTTGCACTACACCGGCCGTGTTGAAAATGGTCCGTCTAGCTCGAGGATGCACGAGTATCCGGTTCTCCACTATGTCCGATCGATCCTACATAGTTTCTAGCCTTGGCAAGATTAATCAGAATCTCGGGATGCGCATTCGCGAAGGACCGAGAGCGCGAGTCTCTATCCTCCCCAATGGTGAACCTCAATGATCACATAAGAGGGAAATGCTAGGCCCGTACGAGCTGTAGACGGCGGCAAACATGGAAAGACGGCGAAGGTTGCGGATTCACAGAGTTGGAAGCTTGGGTGTTCAATCTCGAGAAGAGCACCGAGAGCCAGAGAGAAGTTGGGGGGACCTCACCTAGCTCGACCAAGCACTCGAGCAAGTGCACTACTATGTCATGACGAGGAAAGCTCATGTGCTACAATATGGGCTCATTGCCAACGGAAGGATCAAAATTTGTTCCATTATGTACCTGGCAGAACTGCCGTATGTGCAGTATGAACCGCGGAAAAGCACATTCTGAAGCTATCCTGGTATCATAAACGCCACGCTGAGACCCATGCTACCGCCATCGAAAGAGACTGATGCCACCGTGACGCCCTTGATGGTTGACGCCCGTGCGAATGCTTCCTGATCGCCAATGTGCGATGTATATGTACATGTGTCCGTGTGTTGATTGGAACGTATCCAAGGAGGCGAGTGCAATTTTAAGTGAACCTTGGCATAACCATCAGGTTCACCTGGCCAAGCTTTGACGTCCTCAATTGAGATCGAGGGTCGTACCGTTCATGCTTGACCCCTCTACTCTCCGCCTGCAGCCCCACGTATGGAGAAGCCGCCTGCTGAACCGCGGATGCTGATGCCATTGTCCTGACTAGACGCCCCTCGAATGTTGAGGTCGTCATCGTCGCGCGTTATGCGACTGAACAGAGATGAGCGCTTGGGTGCAACTTCCGCGAAACTCTCCTGCGGCTCCGACCAATCGTCCTTCAGCCTGCCGTAGTTGGACTCCCTAGGCTTGTCGTCTCGGGAGATCCTGCTCATAATGGAAGGCTTTGAACCGGAGAGGGGTTTTCCGTCCTTTGTCATCCTATCGAAGATGGAACCTTTTCCTCCTGTGTTAGCAGACTCATCCTTAGCATCCGACCTCCTGTGGTGGCCCATACGCTCTTTATGATATGCAAAGGGCTCTGTGCCGGCTGCAACAGAGGGATCCTTCTTCCAACGATTGTTCTCGAGCTCGATAGCTGGCGATCGGCGCTTGTTGTAGCTTCGCTCGAAACTGGGACGTCGCCTCCGGGTAGCTTCGCGACTACGACTGCGATATCGCTGGCGAAGGTTTGCGCCATTATCTGCGAAACCAAGGCGCCCATCTTCAGAAGCTGCCGGAGAAGCGCTACGGCCGCGAAGACGTCCGAACCTCGGCTCGCGATCGCTAGCAGGCACGTATCTATCAACGTCCCTGGGCTCTCTAGAGGCTCTAGAGTCCCGTGCGCGTCCTCTATCAGTGTAGCGATGGTTCCTGCGAAGTGCGTATTCGTCTGAAGAAGAGCCATCGGGCATTGGGTCGTCGAAGCTGGTTTGGGGAGTCAGCTAGCGAAAGGTGTTACAGTTTACAGTTTCACATGCCTTCGGCGTCTGTCTCCTGAACCACCATCATTATCCTCCCCGTAGTCCAAAAAGATGGGTGTCGGCTCTTCGCGCTCTGGACGGCGCTCTCTGCCGCGCGGTCGCGTCTGAGAGTTCTTCTTGTAGTAGTCGCCTTGCTTGGAAGCATCCTTCTTTTTCCGGTCTCCGGTATTGCCCTCGCGCACTACCAAGTCGACGTGCGGCAACTTGGAGTAGGCTTTTGCTGGACGTTGCGTCTGGGCGGGGATTCCATCCGCCTGATCTTCATCCTGGCTGAAAGCTCTCAGAGCTAGAGCAGCGTCGTCGGCGGTAGAGTATTCGAAGTTGAAAGAGACGTTGTCGACCCATCGCACCCTGGCCGCGCGCACTATAGGACAATGCTCGTTGGCGTAGGCCTGAGGATCGTCCGGGCCCCAGTCTTTGATGCCTTCACCTTGCAGATTGACGAACTCTGGAACCGGTGAAACTGACTCCAGCGATTCGAAGTAGGCCGCTGGCATCTCCTGGTCGCCATCATTTGTCGCGTGGTCGACTGTGAGCTATACAGGTCCGGTCAGCGTTTAATCGCGTGAGCGTCAGCGTCGACGTACCGTTGGCGCATCTTGCACCGGTTGAACTGGTTCAGCATCGTCAAGCTCGTAGTCTATGTCCATCTCGTTAGCGTCCATGGTGACCACCGCGCAATTTCACGTGAACGAATGGGGGGGGAAGCGATCACTGGCGGGGTGGTGGAGATGAAAGCTCCCGCGCCTCGAGATTATATGGATTCGCGCGCTAGCACTCCCGCACGGACGCGTCGTGGCTTAGCACGCGTGGCTGAAATTCACGCTCTCTTCTACACAACCGGTTGGAAGTACAAAGAGGGAGGGGCGCGAATGACGAATTGTTGCATGGATAAAGCAGAATGGACGCGAGTAGATTTGCTGGTGCAAGGATTCACCAGCCACCAAGACCATCACAAACAGTTCTTTGTTTGTCTCTGTCCTTTCAATTCTCTCGAATGTTCAATACTAAGCTCTCGTTACAATCTAAACCTTTCAGTTCCCTCACCCGGCGAGGGGGGACAGATATCAAAGTGAGTTACTATCTAGCAGCATTTCAATCTTCAAACACTAGATAGGTCGGATCTTGTTTAAAAGACAGTAGCGTTTCAGCAATAGCAATACGATATCCGAACCCCAGTCTGGGTCACGCTTGGAAATCTAAGATTGCCCTTCCAGAGAGAACGTGCCAGTCTTTGTGATCAGATACTCCGCGACTGCAACATCCTTTCCAGATTCCTTGCCGTAACCAGACTGCTTTATACCGCCGAAAGGTGATTCGGCGGCAGAAGAGTTGCCTACAAACCATGTAAGCCTCAACTCGAATATGATCTCGGGAAGTCTCACCTGTGTTCAATCCGATCATGCCAGCCTCCAGGTTCTCGAAGAGCCTCCAGAAGCGATCGACGTTCTTCGTGAAGCAATATGACGCAAGCCCCATGCTAGTATCGTTCGCGGCGTTTACTGCCTCGTCCTCAGTCTCGAACTTGATGAAAGTGCAGATTGGCGCAAAAATCTCTTCCTTTGAGATATCCATCTCCGGTGTGATGCTAGTAATGACTGTGGGTTCAAAAAAGTAGCCACCGTTCTTCGAGATCTTGTTGCCGCCTTGGTGGATCTTGGCCCCCTTCTTCTTCGCATCTTCTACCAAAGCTAGAGCTTTCTCGATACCTCGTGGCGTTGTCACTGGCCCCATGGTCGTCTGCTTATCAGAGCCATGTCCCACAACAATCTTTTTGGTCTCTGCGTTCCACCTATCAAGGAACTTGTCGAATATGCCGGATTGAACAAATACGCGATTTGCTGTAATGCATGCCTGGCCTGCGTGCCGATACTTGAGGGCAAAGATCTGGTTCAGAGCCTGCCGTTTGCAATTACAATTAGCAAAGTCTACTCAGAAACACGCTTTAAAAGCGCTTCTGCAGATAGATCGAGGCCCCACTAGAGTGCTGCTTGAATGCGGTTGCGCTTCTATAGTCCGTGGCAATGTCCTTAGTCTGAACGTACCTGATCAATGTTGGCATCATCGAAGATGAGAACCGGGCAATTCCCACCCAGCTCCAGTGTGACCTTCTTGAGGTTGTCGGAGCAAATCTTTGCAACTAGCTTTCCTACTCTTGTCGAACCAGTGAATGAGACCTTTTTAATAAGGTCATGTCGGCAGAGAGCCTCACTGAGCTCGGGAGTCTTGTCAAGGTCGGTCGTCAACACATTCTAGGCGGAGGGAAAGTTAGCGAAGCTATTCATTGTGAAAGCATCGGCGCCGGCAAGCCTTCCCACACCAGAGTTCGAATTACACCGAGCCAGCCCTGGAGCAGAAGTACAGATGCTGTAGATGCATTACGCTGTAGAGCGCTTCGTCGACCAAACACGACTTAGGTGGGATCTCGTCCAAACGACTACAGCACTTCAAGAATCGCGATACCGTATCTGTACTCCCGTTCCGGGAACACACATAGAACGATGACTCGGCATCTTAGCTATACGTACCAAAGCACCGTCGGGGAAACCTGCTTGTTTCGCCAGATATGCTAACGCGAGGATCGTAATAGGAGTCTCAGGGCTCGGCTTAACGATCATGGTGCATCCAGCTGCTAGAGCCGCCCCAGCCTTCCTTAAGATCATTGCGATCGGAAAGTTCCACGGAACCAACGCAGCAGCGACACCAAGGGGCTGCTTGATGGTGAAGATCCTTCGATCTGGTAGAGCTGGTGTGAATACTGTGCCCTGAATACGCTCTGCTTCTCCCGCAAACCACCATGTGAATCCAGTACTATAGTCGATCTCGCCGTAGGCTTCAGCGCGAGGTTTGCCTGTTTCGTAGACCAGAATGGTTGCTATATCTTCCTTATTTTCCCTGATCAGTGAATCCCATTTGAAGAGCATTTGCGCTCGAGCTCGGGGGCTGATCTTCTTATACTTCTCAAATGCCTCATGTGAGTTCTTAACAGCTGCATCTACATCTGAAGCATCGTTGATCGGACATTCTGTCCAAGCCTTCCCGGTACCAGGATCTGGAGAAATGTCAACTCAACGCTTATTCATGTCTCTCAGATGACCTACCGAGCACCTCAAACGTCTTGCCGGACTTAGACTTTACCCATTTGCCGCCTACGAACGACTCGGTATGCAAGAGGTCTGAGTTGTTCAACTTTGATAGCCTACTTAGTGACGAGGTCGCAACTTGATCGATTGAGTACTTACCTTGAAAGGAACTTCATACTTCGCCGCTGACCCCATTTTGGCCTAGGTTCTGCGACTCTAGCAGTGATGGGTAGTAAATAGTTAATCGGTCGAGATGCTCAGAGTCTCGATGCCAAGGTAAGCACGATTCGAGTTCTCTACAGCTTGTCAACAGAGTTACAGTGATGGAAGGATGCAGTGCGTTATTGAAAACTCTCTGACAGGCAAGTGTCGTTGTCAACCATCGGAAGGCGCCATCGCTTCAAATGCTATTCTGACCCGCTACGACCATCGACCCCACCTTTGTTCAACATCCGAACCAGCTTATTAATTGGTGAGCGGAGCCGACCCCAAACAGACGATCCGAAGATTGTTGGACGACTGTGAACATTCTCGAATAGGGGCCTTATTCCCGCCGATGCCAGCCTTGGCGCGTTGACGTAGACGTCTGCCCCTCCTTCATCAATTGAGGGGTTGAAGCTATGGCATCCCGAGCTTCGGCACAACGAGAAGGGAATGCCGAATGATCAATTTGCTGACTCTGTTTGTTGCAATGGCGGGCAGAATACCGTTGATGTTCTCTCTTGATGATTGCGGCTTCCTCATCGCAGCTTCTTCAAATATTGACCCGCAAGAGCTTACGGCATTCCATCTGAAGTATCACACCACCAACCGATAGACGCAGTGAATCGTAGCCATGGGTCGACTCGACGGCAAGGTGGCTATTGTGACAGGTACTAGCGCGAATATTCTTCAATTGGAGAAGAACTGACATTACATCTAGGAGGTGGCTCTGGCTTCGGCGCCGGCATCTCAAAAGCCTTCGCAGATGAAGGAGCGAAAGTCCTCGTTTGCGACATAAACGAGACTGGCGGGGAGGCGACCGTTAAGCACAACCAATCCTCCCTTGCTTTCCACAAAATGGACGTCACCAAAGCTGCCGACTGGGAGTCAACGGTAAAAACAGCAATCGAGAAGTTCGGCAAAGCGGACGTTCTTGTTAACAATGCCGGAACAAGCTACAGGAACAAGCCTACAGTAACGGTCACAGAGGACGAGTTCCAGAAGACGTTTGATGTGAACGTAAAAGGCGTTTTCCTAGGATGCAATGCTTGGGTTCAGCAGGCTATTGACAAAAAGGAGGGAGGTGTAATCATCAACATCGCCAGTGTTGGAGCGACGAGACCGAGACCAGGACTCGTGTGGTACAACGCTTCAAAAGGAGCCATATGGAACGTAAGAATACCAAAAAGTAACCTAGTCCTGTGCTAAGAGCTGATAATTTTAAAGGCTACGAAAGGTCTAGCCGCGGAATACGGACCACACCAGATCCGTGTTGTTAGCATATGCCCACTGGTTACCGGGACTGGCTTGTTTTCTCACTTCACTGGAATGGATGATACGCCAGAGAACAGAGAGAAGTTCATTTTCAACGTACCAATGGGCCGCATTGGCGAGGTTGATGATGTTACTTCAGCCTGTGTTTTCATGGCGAGCTCAGATGCAAAGTTCATCACTGGGGTCAATCTTGAAGTTGACGGTGGCCGTTGTATCTGAAGATGTCACGTCGTCTGCATGAAGCCTCAGATTCCAAGTCCGGAGGAGAACTTCCACTATAAATTACTATGAAGGGATGGTTTCACCCAGGGCCTTGAAGCGCTCCTGCAAGAGCGATTCAGATTCATTGCGCTTGGGAATAGAGCGGAAATTCACGATCACGTTCCGAAACAAATGCACATTATATTTGAAATTAAACAGAGTTCGTTGGACTTCATAGGGTATCATCGATAATAATATCGTACAGTCGTCTCATCGTCCGGTATTAGAGGCACAATAAGCCATTCTCCATATTACATCCAGCCATCCGCCCCAAAGAGCTGCGCTCAGTAGTGACGAGCACGTCGTCCATCAGTGCCTTGCATTCGGCGGGTGCCGGCGGCCTACAACTCATATTAGTCTCGGCTTCTCCATCTTAGAGTGCATAACTAGCCTACCTTGACACCCGGACGGTGGGTGAGTGAGCCCTTGAGCTTCATGAGGGCTCCGGAGACCTTGTCACCCATGGTGGCATGTCGCTTGTGGTGGTGAACGCCAGTGGTGCCATGAGCGCCAGTGGTACCATGAGCGCCAGTCGTCTTGGTGGTTCGTGTGGTGGTTGTGGTAGTTGTAGTAGTTGCTGGTGCACGACGAGCAGCAGTGGATCTGGTCGTCCTGCTGGGGCCCAAAAGACGGGTCTTCAGGCTAGGTTTGTGAGTTGAGCGGGTGGTACGGGTAGTATGAGGAGCGCGAGTTGATCGGAGAGGCATCTTGTTTGGTGTTGTTGTTCTGAAGTGTAGATTTGTTGGAATTTGTGTTCAACTGGAGTAGAGTTAAATGCAGTTGGTGATGTAGGTTTGTGTTGTGATCTGGAATGCAAGACAGGAGGAGGCTCGTGGTATTCTTATAGATAATCTTGTCAATAAGTGAAAGCACTCTTACACGACCCTGAAAACAGGTTCACTCACACAATATCCCCAGAGTAGCTAGGATTAGCTGGTGTACGTCATGCAGGGCCTTTCACCAGCCGACCTTCACGCAGCCGACCCAATGATGGCTGTGGCGCGTGAGTCGTCTGCCAACCTCTCAGACGCTTTCGTCACTTTTTGGTGGCTTGTGCAATGTCCGGAACAATTGTTGGCTTGGAATGCAGGGTTTCAAAGGTTGCGAGCGACCGTTGGCGGTAGAGGCGTCTCGATGCGGGTTAGGGCAGCGGTTGGACCCTGAAATCGGAGAGCTGCCCAGCTGTGATGTCATTTCCAGCCTTACCAGAATGACCTCACACCCGTCCCCGCCGTATTTGAGATCGTGAGATTACGAGAACAAAGTGGCTCTGAGACCCGAGTAACCGGCTTCAGCATTGAGGAGGATTGGCCCAGGACGGTAGTCTCCGTTAACAGTTATTACACGTCTCAGAAGGCGTTGCTGCTTTTGCACTCTGAGTCAGTCAGGATAGAGGGGTGGTGGGGCCTTTGGTCTCGATCCCACCCTGGTTTTCGTCCAAGCTGTTTCAAGTGGTTCTTAGGTATCGTAGAGACTGAGCGACTTCTATCAAAAAGGTCTCCAATGTAATTCCCTTATCGCAAAAACTCAAGCTGCTCTTGGGATACGTCACACACAAGAACGCCTTACTACTTAAGATCCCCATGTCAAAGCCTAAGAAAAGCTGGACTTTTCTAGGTAACGGATTACTGCGAACTATACCTACAGAATGAATCTAGAGTGCAAAGTCCTTTGAAAGGCTATTAACATCGCGAGAATCGTCCGGTGGATCCTAGGTAGGCATGGTGTCGAGGTGATGTCACGAATAAATCTCGATCCTAATAAAATTGCAACGCGAGCTTTTAATCTGACAACAACACAATCTCAACCATTCGACGACTTCCAAATCAAGCTGAACTTTATCATCTTGCTAGCCTATATCTCTATACAGGTCTAAGTCTCCGACAGTCAACATGACTGACAAAGGCCAATTCGAGCAGGGTAAAGGCAGCTCAATCGTGTTCACATATTCCCTAGCTAACCGATTATCCAGGATTCCAAGTCCCCGTCCAAGATCAAGCGGTCCCAGGTTTAGAGTCCAAGCTCGATCCTCAACCCCTCTATGATCATGTTCCTACACCAGATGGAGGAAAGAAGTTGTACCAGGCGGCCGGCAAGCTCGAAGGCCGCAAGGCACTTATTACTGGTGGCGACTCTGGAATTGGCCGAGCGATAGCAATCCTTTACGCTATGGAGGGTGCTGACAGTCTCATCGCATACCTACCGCAAGAAGAGGAGGACGCTCAAAAAACGAAGAAGTTAGTCGAGGAGAAAGGCAGGAAATGCTACCTTCACCAGACTGACCTCACCGTACGAGAAAACTGCAAGAAGCTCATTGATGATGCTTTGAAGCAGCTGGGAGGCATTGACATTCTCGTGAACAACGCCGCATATCAGATGATGGTTGAGGATATCAAGGATCTGCCTGAGTAAGTGACACAATTTCCAGTCCCGAAGCAATTGGTCTGATCAGATGGCAGGGACCAATGGATTCACACATTCAACGTCAACATCCACCCACTATTCTATCTTTCCAAGTACGCCCTGCCGCACATGAAGAAGGGAAGCACCATCATCAACAACGCCTCCATCAACGCCTACATTGGCCGACCCGATCTTCTTGACTATACGTCAACCAAGGGTGCCGTGGTATCCTTCACTCGTGGCCTCTCAAACCAGTACGTATCGAAGGGTATTCGCGTCAATGCTGTCGCTCCCGGACCCGTCTGGACGCCACTGATCGCAGCTACCATGAACGAGGAAGCACAGAAGCAGTTCACAAGCCCAATAGGACGACCATCGCAACCCAGCGAGATTGCCACATGCTTCGTCTTCCTGGCAAGCACGGACAGCTCTTCGATCGCCGGACAGACCATCCACGCCAACGGCGGTGTTATCGTGAACGGCTAAGTGGGTAGTAGATGACAGAGACGAAGTTATGAGAGAACGGAATAGGACACGCAACAGGTGTTGTCGCCACCTCCTGTTAGAGATTAGCATGAGTGATTGATATCTGAAGATCGATTATCTACACAGTAATCCTAGTGTATTGTCAGTTAATGACCCATTGCTTCGACTTCTCGACCATCGCAGTTGTCTTTGAGAAGTGACCCCCATTGTTGAACTCTTATGGATCAAGACTTCCTCGTATCAGTCCCGACCGCTTCACTGTGTATGCGTGTACGTATGTTCAAAGATGGCCCTGTCGCAAAGGCGAATGCGACAACACGATATCGCTGTACGTGCGAACAACCGTTCGTCTCTGCAATTTTCTATTCTTTTGAAAGGAAATTGTTATTTGCTTCCAGTGCTTTTCAAAGTTAATGATGGCATGTGCTTTTTTTTACACTTTACGAGCTACATCACCCTCACTAGGTTATTAACAAGGTATCTAGTCCGCAAGACGATGCGTTTGTGGATTTCATTTGAAAAATTCGAAATAACGCGCTGGGCTATGAAAATCGCCAAAGTGTCTATCGAGTCGATAGAGCCTCTTAAAATAGTGTTAGAGAGCATCATGCGATATGAACAAGGGGTAATCGATATAGTGAGGTCTTCGCTAAACTTGCAGATTATGAACGTTGGAAAGGTAGCTAATGATGGGAGAATATCGCAGTGAGGGATGCTTTGACCTTTGATTTGAGCTACCTGTCTATATGATGTCCATCATATATGGAGGAGGTCGTCCTTCATCTTTGGGCCGGGAGGTTTCTTTTGAAATATGTCTATAATGTGACTTAACCTTAGCTTTCCTTGAATGAAAGTCAACAGACAACGTATGCATGGGAGTGGCAACCATGCATGGTCCGACATAGCTTGGCTGAAGCGGCGGAACAAGCTTGTAGTCCTTCTCCTTCTTGAAATTCCTGAGCATTCGATCTTGCACAGTTCTTGTTCAATCATCCGCTTGGAAATACGTCTCATGGTCCGATGACAGCTTGACTGCGAGCACGTTGGTCAACACAGTCACCATGCCCCTGTGCTTATTAGGCATGGGACTTTTCATGACCTTGCCCCAAGGTGTAGTACAGTCCGAAAAATCGTTCAAGACACCACATACTAATGGAAGTAATCTCATATCCATTTTCAAGTCTTCTGGGCCAATAGCATAGCTGCATTCGGTTTTACCCTGTAATTCGACGATAGCAAGTCCCACCTAGTAGTTGCACTAGAGTCGCTAAAACAAGTCGAATGCCCTTCGGATCCAAAGGGCTCGATTCAGGAGTTGGTTGAATGCCGAAGCAATTGCTCATAGCGCTTACAACACAGTTCAGTCGGTCGAAGTAGGACCCGTTTGGGAGGCATCTTGTTTCATGGTGGCTCAAGAATCTTTCTATCAGGTAACTGAGGCGTAGTAGATTGTAATATCCGTGTTGTCCTCCCATATTTGATACAAGGTTGGGGAACAGGCTTTGAGATTCTCGTAGTAATCCATCGTCCAACAGGGCACGTTGTTGGCGCGAAATTGGCGCAACTGCAGTGATCAGTCTTCCATAATCCCCTGCCCAAGGGTGGTTCCATGCTATATTCAACATGGCTTTATTTGTTGAAACCGTGACCATCGAAAAGAGGGTGAAAAGAAGTAGCCCTCCACTAGATTCGTATATGTCTAAGGATTGGGTCCAGTTCGCTATATCAGGTAGTACTCGATTTTCATATTGCGCTATCGAATTCAGGCTGTCGTTGACTGCTGATGTATGTTGTGTTGCCTTCATCGGTGGACTTTCGGAGAAGTATTCAGGTATAGGTTCATCGCAAAAGAACGGGGTGTTGGATTTCCGAGGCCTTTCTCGTGACGAATCCGGTATCCAAGATGGATATGTGTGGTTCTTGCAACTACCCAAAGAACCAAAGTACAATAGATGTAGAATGAGACCGTGGTTTAAGGATCTGGTCCCGATAGCGTAGGCGTGATGCTTGTAAATCTCTTCAAAGGAGCATCGTAATTTAACTGTAACTGCGACGACTGTGGAAGTAGCCCATACAATGCCGCGATGCGATCCCTCTTATCTGAACATTTAGACTTGTGAAGGTTCCATAGTAACGATTCGACATCAGAACTGTGCCGTCGTATTATCCAGAATACTTGAAGACCATACGGTTTGGTTGTAGACTCGAACACAGTCAGCCGTTGGCATGCAGAAAGAAATATGTGATATGGGATCGAGTGGCGACCACAAGACACAATGCCATGGCGAGCGAGGGCTGCTTCCTGAAGGATCTACAGATTTTGAGGAACGCATTTCTCAATACTAGTAGGACGAACACTAACCCAGCGTCTGTAGAACCAGTCACGCTCGAAAAACCTCTCGAGTTGGTCTATTCCATCATCTTCGTCGGCGAATACGCGTGACGGGTCGACTGGATCCGACTCCAGCTCTAGAAGTCGAAAGTAGGTAAATACTCTCGCAGCTTCGTTCTCGCCATCTACACCCAGCCAAAAGCAAACATTATGAGCCTGACGATAAATATCGCCCATTAGTGGTATCTGTTGAGACTTTTCGATGTCGTCTTGTTGATTAAGACATACCGCGTCCAGCTAGAAATACCCGGTCTTGTGGGCTTTTCGAAGATGTCGGAGTAAGTTCTGGACGTTCTCAGTGATCGGCAAGAATGTGTCATACGCCTGAGCATTCCGGCCCGTGTCTCGCAGTAGCAGTTGTTGGGTGAATATCGTTTCCCCCCACGCATATGACAGGGCAGTGTAATTTTGTTGATCGCCCACTTTCACAAGCTCTTCATTGCGTGCGATTTGAACTAGGTGTCCATGAAGCGGCTGTCTCTAGTCATCTGCGGGTTGTAGACATAGGACCCGGATTGTATCGGGCGATGGAAGGGCTGTGTATTGGTAAGGGTGGATCTCCTGCGAAGTCGTTCCCATACTTGACAGTTCAGTCTCAATATTGGACAATTGTTGCGCCTAGTTTCGAGCATCTATGGAATCGATGTCGTAAAAACCATTGTCAAGGATGTAGAATGATAGAGTAATGGTTGTGATCAGGCTGAAGGCTAAAGGTTGAAGCGGACTTGCCCCACGTGCTTACTTCGTACCAGCGCCCCTGGCCCATTTGAGGAACCCCCGAAAGAGGTACCCAGTGTCTATTACAAAGGCAAACGAAAGGACTTAATGCGAAGCGATTGCATTTTGAGATGTGACAAAGAAGGTAGATATGCATAATGACGTTGTGACAATAATCCCACAGACCCGCATATGAATATGAAATGAACCCGAGACTCAGACGCCGCTGCTGATGCGAATATAGAGTCCTCGCACATATCCAAGACCCTGCACGATCGAGCGTGCAGCCGTGATACGGCTACACCTCCCACTCTTTCTCATTCGCCCGCGGCATTGAGTAAAAGGCAAGCAACTGAGGCGTCATCATTTCATAGGCTCCATGAGCATTACTCTGGCTTCCCTATAGACCGGTCCATGTAATGCTGATCACGATGTCCATGCCCTTCGCCTCAGCGCCCTCCCACTTGAAGCTCCAGGTCCCGTCCTTCTCGTTGTTCCAGTAGGCGCCGACTGCACTGTGCATGCCTCGTCGACCGCCGGTGCTTGCTTCGGAGGGCGAGGTGAGATGTTGGATGATTGTGCTGTTGGCGATATACTTGTAGGCTGGGCCTTGGTCTCCTTGTTTGGTCTTCTCGATCAGTGATTGCAGGATGGTGTTCTATATCGCCCAAGTCAGCAAGAGCCAGGAAAGATCGAAAGCAGAACGGGCTAGGTGGTGTAGGTGAAGACGAAGGGGTTGGTCGCGTGAGGTGCGATATGAGGGTTTAGGGGGCCGCATACGATGATTTCTGAGTTCCAAGTCGCGACTGTGGTGTGGTCATATTTCTCCGCCGACCCGAGGGCTTTCTCGCAAGCCTATGAGATTTGAGTCAGCCCGTGGTCTATCCTGCGTGCGGCTCAGAGTATGTATTTACGCTGTTCGCAATGGCTTGGAGCTCGTTTGTTGGAAGAGGTGAAGGAGACTGGATGGCAACATTAGCGGATGGCGATCGAAGTTCAGGGCAAAGCCTTACAGCCATGGTGAGTGCGTAGTAGGAATATTCGTGTGTGATGGGAATGCGCAGCGATAGAGTTGTAGAATCGAAATGTTTGGAGGTGTTTACTGTGATTGTTTGGGCTGACGCCAGGTCCGCCTAACAGCGATCCCAAAAAGCGGGTCGGCGTCACGTGGAGCGCCGGCATTAGCTTCCCCATCAGCGATTGGCTTCGACCGATCAGAGGGAAGCATGCGGGAACGTGCTTGTCTATCGCGACCCGCTGTCAAGCTCTGCTTGCTTCTGCAGCTCACACGACGTCTTTAACCCTCCACAATCTCTACCAAGCTCCTATATCCTCTGTCAAGCTCTACATAGCTTTTCTCGACTTATCGCTACCCAATTGACACTCTCACGAGCATCTCGAACGGAACCTACAGCATCGCATCACATTCGCTGTTGGCGGGGTCGAGCTTCAACCGTCATGTCTACCCAACCTCTCCTCCAAACTGCCCCAGGTATGCACAACATTCGCTCCCTTGTCATAACATCAATTGACTGGCAATGTCGCAGGCAAGCGCATCGCCCTCCCCACCCGTGTCGAGCCCAAAGTTTTCTTCGCCAACGAGCGTACCTTCCTCTCATGGCTCAACTTCACCGTTATCCTCGGCGGCCTCGCTGTCGGGCTTCTCAACTTCGGCGACAAGGTCGGCCAAATCTCCGCGGGCCTGTTTACTTTCGTTGCAATGGCAGCCATGGTGTATGCGCTATTCACCTTCCACTGGAGAGCTAAGAGCATACGACAAAGAGGACAGGGCGGGTTCGATGATCGAGTGGGTCCGACAATATTGACGATTGCATTATTCTGCGCAGTCGTGGTCAACTTCGTCTTGAGGTTGACGGGCGCTGGGGGCAGCCATAAATGATAGACAACTTAGTTGGGCATGATATGAGGAAGCAATGAGAACATAATCGTACGATCTCAAATGTGGGGCTTGGGAAGCTTTCAAACGACGCAATTCACTGTGTATAGGAAAAGGATGATAAGATCTAGATACGATCACTCTCTTACTGAAGAAAAGAACGGTATTCGGATCTGCAATGGTATAGGCATGTTATTAATATGGTGTACGGTGCACGGTTAGTTGAGATTGGAGCCTTCACTATTACTCTCGCGTTCTTGCCCCTGTTCAGACGCTATAGTCATTTGCAGCCAATCTCCTTTACTCTTGCTCAACAGTGGTTCTCTCACTTACAAACATCCCTACTCACTATAAGAACTACCAATTCTCGACACCGTCTTTTCCTCCTCATACTTTCTATCCATGCTTGCTCCTCCATTTGCAGCCCTCCACTCTTGAGGATTCGAAGACGCTCTTTCGTACTGAGAGTTCTACGCAATGGCAGGAGAGGACAATACCCGAGAATTCTCCTTCTTGTAAGTCTGTGCCATAGCACGGGAGACTCAGGATTGACCGAGATCTCAGTGGAACAGATCTAGACCTCGTTCACTTCCAAGTCGGGCCCCAAAAGTGGGCTGTTCCAGTGCACAAGACCTTACTCCAGCAATGCGGCTTCGATTACACGACATTCCCGAAAATCACTCCATCTAAGATACCCCAATGGCACCTCAGCACTGTCAATCCGACTGTTTTCCGAGGCTTCCTGGATTGGCTATATCGCCAAAAACTTGTCTCCGATGAAACCATCAAGCAGTCCGTCTACCCTTCTGAATGGCAAAACGATAAGGAGAAAGAACCGCTCGGAGTCAGCCTTGCCTACGAGCTGGCGACTTTCGCTCATAGGTACGGCATCAAGCAGCTCAAGAACGATACGATGACCTTCATCTTTCGCTACTACAAAACCTCAAGTTCACTTCCAACGCTCGCACGTATTCGTCAAGTTTTCGATCATATGTCTGAGAGCGTCCCTCTAGCTCGATTCATCATCGATATACATTTCAATCTGGGCCACATCGACACATCGGACGTGTTAACAAGCATTGACGAGCTTCCAGTTGCCTTCCTCAAGGGCGTTTTTCACCGAAAATGCTTCGTTAACACTCCTCGAATGCGACAAGAAGCGAAAGTGAAGAGAGTCAAGCCGACTACCTCTGCGAATGCGAAAGCTTTATGGAAAGGATACTACTCACCACGTCCTTCCGCCGTACCTTCTAAGGATGGATGGGTCATGCAACTATGCGACTACCACGTCCACTCTGAAGACGAAAAGCCTTGTTGCACATGTGCAACCGACACGGAAAAGTCGACTATCAAGAACTAGCAAGCCCTTGCTTTTGAAAGCTACTTAGCGGCCAACCATCGACTAGAACACTATCAGACGGGATGGGCTGCACAATTTCCTTATCTACTTTTCTTTCCCATTGAATAGCATAATTCTGTACACGACATTTCAAATTTTCGAGCCACGAGGATTCTTTGATTTGCAAAACATTCTACAAAAGATCAAGAATCTATGAGCATCAGTATCCTAACCTTTCATTTCTGCTGCTTCTCATCATCAGATCTGCTTAAGCTATACAGCTCCAATAAAAGTTTTTGAATCCTGGAAAAATGGTAGATGAAAGTGATTCATAGTAGTTCAAATCTAGCTCTGAAAGTTGTTCGAAGACTTGTGAACTATGATGAGTTAGCTAATTCTCATGGTCTCGAACGGGGAGTTGTTGTGGCTGTGCTTTACGTTCGACTCGCTAGGTAACTATTGTGGCTATGTTTCAAGTGTGACGCCCACTCCAACAACTCCAACCTACTATGACCATCTCATGCTCTAGGTTCAGATCAAACCAAGTATGTTTACCATCTCTTGAGGTTAATTTCCAGGCTCCATACAAAGTTCAAGCAGTTCCGCCATTGTACGATATGCCTCTTCGAACAACGACACTTCGGAAACTATGGCAGAAGAGTTTGAATGCTGGGCCGCGTCACGATCCAAGAAGCTTACGACCTTGCGAGCGCTGCTCACGTATACGAATCCTGCTTCACGAAGATGCCGCTCAAGTAGGCGACGAACTTGTGCATCTTGGGACCCTGGACAGAGTACGAAATAGGCCAAGTTGTCCACTTTGCCAAGTCATTGCAAGAAAGCTTCCCGATGGTCAAGGAAACCTACAATGTATACTGAATCCACGGTATGAAGGCGAGGAAACGTTCGCTGTCCTATTGGGCGAAGGGGAAGAGTCCTCAACTGTCGCCTGGATTCGAATGGTTTGGCCTTCCACACTGCAGCAGACTTCCAAAGATGGACCTGAAGCACAAAACACTGTTACGCGGAATGTCGTTGGACTTCTCAAGTCTACAACAGTTATCAATCCAGCATCAGTACGGTCGTGGCTTCGAAAGTGCGAGGAGCACCACGGCCGTCAATGCAATGGGAAACCTCTCGGATCAAGCAATGAACCAATCGATGATATGGTCCTAATCGACGTAGTCAACAACAAACTGGTTGATGGGACCAATATCGAGAGATACGTTGCTCTGAGCTATGTTTGGGGTGGTTGGGGCGGTGCCAATGTTTTTCTGGGATCGACCCACTCGCATCACGTCGTCATGCGCACGGGAGAGTTTCCACTGGGAGCTTTCCAATTACAGGACAAACGACTACCCAAGACCATAAAGCAAGCTATGGATTTAACACGGTCTATTGGAGAGAAATATCTCTGGTGTGATGCGCTTTGTGTTACGCAAGAGGAAAGCGAGGCATCCAATCGAGTGAGAGTCCGGCAAATCAGCCAGATGGACAAGATATATAGTCGAGCTGTCTTTACGATTGTGGTACTTTCTGGCAAGCATGGTGATGAAATGATACCAGGCGTACAAAGAGGCTCGCGACAACCGATCGTAACAGTTTCCAGGCCAGACGTAGGACTCGCCTTTATTGCCCGCACACCCGATGTCGGACTCCTGGCTAAAGACACCGTTTATCAATCTCGAGCTTGGACGTTCCAGGAACAGCTCCTATCGAGGAGATGTCTTTTTATCACCGAGTCCCAAGTCTACTTCAATTGTACTGTTGGATGCTTTCGTGAGGACGAGGATGTCTTTAGTCGTCTCACCTCGACGTCGCTGCCTCCTCAACCTACCGTTTCAGCTTCGACTTTATGGCCCATGTTACAGAATTCTGACCCTGTACAACTCTATTACAAAATTGTTACCGATTACACCACCCGAAAGTTGACGAAGCATACGGACGTGCTAAATGCCTTCCAAGGTATCTCAAAGGTTCTCGAGAAGCATCACCGTACGGGATATTCACTCGGCATTCCTCTCCGCTATTTCAACCAAGCGCTTCTCTTCATCCCGTCGAGTAGAATTTGCAAGCGGAACTATTTACCGAGCTGGACTTGGGCCGCCTACACAGGTCAGGTATGTTTCGAATGGCCATTCTCAACATCTTCTCAAACACGAAGTGGCAAGATGCACGTACTCCAATCTCTTATTCAAAATTTTGCTTACGAGCATCTCGATGAATCTGAGCTCCAGAGTCATCTTACGAATCATTATATCCTATATACCTCGGAAGAATTCCTGCCACCATTCACTCATCTACGACAAGGACGCTATCTTTCCTATCTATTCATGCAGTACATCCTAATGCTCTTCTACGCACTGAAAGCGCGTCTTCGAGCACTGGCTCCCCATTTGCATGGATCCAACACTCTCGAATCATGGCAGGCTGAGTTTGCGGGTGATGGGTTTTCTAGATATTCCCGAATATTTGACAATGCACCTTTGACTCGTGGGCCTACTGCCTATGAATTGGCGGATTTCTACGCAAACTTTGCGTTTGCGGCACCATCAGTCCTCTCCACAGGCTATCCGAAAGCACAAACAAAGCTGTTAGAGAAATGGCCATTCAACAGCATAGCACAAGGCGCGGCCAGGGAAATCACAGGTCGCGACTCTTCTTCAACCGCTGATCATGAGAGTCTGCCATGGTGCAGCGACTGGGTGCCAACTCGAATCGAGTTGCAAGAGGACCTCGCGAAACCGAAATTGTTTGCAAAACATTTGAGCCTTTTTTTCTGGGCGCACACGATTGCATTTGACGCAAAGTGCATCCAGGGCGGTCAGCTTTATCGCAGCGGCTTTTCATCGTCGTCGCTTTACACAACAACCCGAGACGGTCGGATACAGTGCACAATTGAAACGCTCGCCTTCTCCGAACATGGCGGAATTACTCCTGGCATAGAGATCCAGCCAGCTTCAATAATGTACAATGTGGATGGGCAGCTGGAGTTCTTGGATGGAACAGCGCGTCACTTCTGTGGGATTGTGCTTGACAACGAAGAGGATTGTGTTTCGCGGATCGCCTATGAATCTTGCCGTCTTATTCTTCTTTCGAAGACTCTGATGGATGATGAAGAGTTGTGGCAGAATTGCATGGTCGTGGCGAAGTCGAGGTCGGATTCGCGCTTTTGGAGAAGGATCGCAATTGCGCGTCTGATACCGGGCATAAACTGGGTGACAGCGCCAACCGCCGAGTTTATGCATATTAGCCTTGTTTGAGAGCTAATCAATTGAAGGAGTAAAGTGTTGTTACCTAACACTGTGGAAACATCAAAGAACACTGAACAGTTCGCCGCTTACGACCGTATTCTTGATTCACGGCAACATCCATCCTATCTTGCATCCAACCTGAAGTTGTGCTTCCTCTCTCATTGACAGCTCATGATATCCATCGCATTTTATATCTTTCGTTCCAAGATATCTCCTTCATCATGAATTGAACAAGATCGAGCTTGGTCCACCAATCCGGCTCCTTCACTGTAACCAGTGGCACTCTTCTAGCTTAGGATTTATGTTTTCTCGCCTTTACCTAAGATGAGATTTAAAAACCTTGGACTTATCCTTCTGCTCCTACACTAGTTCTTCATACACCAAACTACACCATTCCCGCTCAAGATTCTACAACATTGAGAACTGTATCCTGAAGGCAGCAACGAGACAATCGCGAAAAATGCCCATCCAGAATGAGAGGGTAGCCACCAGCAATGGCAAGACAGACGCCCATATCAGAAAGCAGAATGCGTTCTCTTTCTTGTATGTCTCACAAGTCATCTGATAAAGACCTGCAACTGACAGTATTGATAGCACAATGGGCACAAAACTGATGTATTTTCAAGTGGGTGGTACTCTCAGCACTCCCGCGGAGCATTTTGCTGTGCACCAGGGGCTTCTTGATTACCATGGTTTCGTTATAAAAGGCGCTCCGAAGCATGATCTTCATGGAGATCTCGTCTATCACTTACCAAACCATGAGGCATGCACCTTTCGTGGCTTGATCGAATTACTCTATGACCGACATCTACCAACTGACGACCTCATCCGCGTTGTCAAGTATCCAGAGAATTGGGACTATGTCGAAGAATCCGATCTTGCCAAGGAAGAAGCACCCCTCGCCCTGAGTCTGGCTGTCGAAGTCTTCTATCTGGCTAGGCATTTTTCCATGCATAGCATTGCGAACAAGGCCATGACATTCATCTTCAATCATTACAAGCAACATCGGACCATTCCAAGCACAGCACGTATCAGGCAAATCTTTGAAAAGGAGCGATGTGGGAAGGAAGAGTTGTTCGTTGGCCTTGAAGATTTCATCATCGACCTCTGCTACAAAAGCGATACTACGGGTGATAGGGACAATTTAGAGTTACTCCCGCCTTATTTCCTAGCAGGGATCTACTTCAAGAACAGCGAGCTCAATTGGTTCAAAGCTGACAAGAATGTCGTTCCTCTCAAGTTGAGTTGGTATCATTGGGATTGCGGAGGGGTAACCGAACGTGGAGCCTGTGGATGCGAGGACATCATCGAGTGAACACTGCTTGCGACCTTTTTTGGGCCATAGGGGACTACCAATGTACTCGTTCGCGGTTGTTATCCTTCATCATCATTCTTTCTCCTATTTTATGAACCGAGTTTCTGGCTTGGAATGGAAAATGGACATTTTAGGGGTCGAACTAGCGGTGGCTAGCTGTTCATTGCGGCAGTAGGCGAGCGTTTGGTCACTAGATCTATTCTATAGGTTCAAGCTGGTACACACGTCAGCACAACCCATCAAAAGTCTATACCTAGGCCAAGGTATCTAGCTTTAGCCCAGGATTTCAATCTACCACTTATAATCTCCCACCCTCACATGTACAAACTCTCTCAACCTAAAAAGCAAATGCCATTTTAACCAACAGCTAATTCGAACCCCCTCTTCCTCCAACCCAGCAAAAAAGGAAAGAGTGACAGTCTAGTGTGAGGCGACTGTCACTGGACAATGAATAGATTGACCAAGCTACTCTCCCGAAGAGTTTCGCCGCTAGATGTGTACATATACTCGGAATCAATGACAGTGGATGATTGCGAGGATGTTTGGTGCGGAACATGGGTACGGAGGAGAGGAAGGTACTGTGCGGGGACTAGGGATGAAGGAAGGTGGACGTAGGTGCAGTGACGGAATGGGAAGGTAAGGTTGGCATGGGAAGGAACGGGGGTCGCGGAGAAGGGAGAAAGCACGAGTTGATATGAAGTTGAGGGGTCCTGCGATAGACGATTGTTATTGTAATTTATTTGCAGGGCTTGACCAGGAACTGCGGCAAACAGGTATACAACGAAGCATTCACTCCCTTTAGATGCGAGATGCCCATTCCATCCTACGGTTGTTTTGCCACACCAGCACCATTATCCTACTAACCTTTGAATGATCTCAATAACTGCCATTTCTTCGGAAGAGAGAATACGAACGTCAAGGCCGGAAGGATTAGTAGAATTAGTAGATGTACAAAGACGGATTTGAAGAGACCGTTAGAGCAGCCTATCATTTCAACAGTTTCTGCACTCGGCATCCTTGAGTGGAACGATCCTCTACCCTGGCAAAACAAACGTTGGTATTGTTACCTAGGTTTTGGCGTTTGTAAGTCCCCTATCGAACCTCTTGGTCTTTGCAATGAGGGCTTCTTCGGCGGCATCAACAGTAGCGGCCGCTTACACAGTCCCACTAGAGGAGCTGGATACCTCCAATCCAGCCACTTGTTCCATAGCATAACCGATACAGTGCTCGATGCCCAGTACAACATCAGGCCAGCAGGAATATCCTGGCAGAGGGGCCCTATCAACAGAGCGACGCCAAGCATAGTTTTCCGTATTACTCGAGACGACGGCGACGGACGGCCAATTTTTTCTGACGTGTTGCTCGAGAACCAGATATTTGTGAACATCAATCCCGAGGCAATGAAGGGTAGAACACCGGTGGGGTCTGGAACGAGGAGGTCGGGGAACCAGAGTATGCCCTCGGTTCCCAGGGCCTGCTCGTACCAAGGGCTCGAATGCAGATGCGCAGGGCCATCTGCTACATGCCCGGAAACGAGCACATCGGTCTCTCTCTTGGTGCCCAAGCCCACGGCTTTGAATGCCATCCCCAACAGTCCATCTTCACGGTCGCTCATGCGTCTTATGACCTCGGTCATGACGAAAAAGAGCGGAAGCTGCAGGAAGGTCCAGCTCAGCTGCCCGTACAGCGTGCAGTTCCACCTTGAGTCCAGTGCTCGCGTCTCGGCCACGACTGCCTTTCTGATGGCCTTGGTAGCTTCTTGAGGATTCGTGAAGCCGCCCTTCTTGGCCATTTCGTCGCGCTTCTGGAGGGCAATTGCGTACCGCAGGGGGTGCAGGGCAATGTATCGCGACACCAAGGAGCGCACCCGTGAGCCGATAGTCGTGACCAGAAGGCCGCGGACTATGAATGCGGAGATGGGTATCGCGGCATACCAAGGGACACCGAGGTGCAGGAACTGGAGCAGTTCGTGGGGGAGGATGAGGACGGTATCGAGCGCAGACTGGCGGGGTGGGGAGGCGTGGAACGCTCGTATTCGAGAGACGCTGGCGGTGTGATTCGGCTTGAGGACATGTCGGGGGATCAATTGATGGCCAGACTGCCGCAGCAGCCTCGACGCCGACATGTCGCAATAGTGTTGGAGCGATGCCGTGCAGACTTCTGGGGCGGCCTGCTGCAGGAGCCGTTAAGCTCCCGGAGCTTGGGCCCTGGTCCAGCGCGTCGGGTACGGGCGGTTGGTACGGCAGGAGGGCCCCAGGCACCATCGTCACTGTCGCTGTCGCTGTCGCTGTCGCTGTCGCTGTCACTGTCCCATCCCACCTGTCCACTTCGACTTTTCTTTCCGGCCATTGCCCATGTTCCTTTCGCAGCATTTTCACTTCGTCTCATGATACCCCGGCCAGGCGCAACTATGGGTGCATTTTTCATCTTCCTCTCGCTTCTCCTTGCCATGGCTCTCTCCGCCTTCTTCGTGTCTCCAGTCCTTCGCTTCTTCGGTGGCACGGTGGGACGATACCTCCGCCGATCCTCGCAAACGCGAAGGGCGCTTCTGCAGTCCAGAGCCGACAAAGAGCGAAGACAGCACGAGAACGAGCAACCAGCACAGACAACGAGGAGCGAAGATGACTGGGAGGAGGTCGAGGCGGCCGTGGTGGGGAGTGCCGTTAATGGCGGCAGGGCCGACGGCGATTGGAGTGGCATTGTGGGCTTCTTCCACCCTTTCTGGTAGGCGTGGAAACCTCCGCCCAACAGTATACAGATGGCTTACCAAGATGGATACAGCAATGCTGGTGGCGGCGGAGAACGAGTGCTCTGGGAGGCGATACAAGCAACCCAGAAACGCTGGCCAGAAGCCATCTGCGTAGTCTACACTGGCGACCACGACGTCGACAAAGCTGCCATCTTAAAGCGCGTCAAAGACCGCTTCAACATCAGCCTGTATTCCCCGACCGTCCACTTCCTCTACCTCACTACTCGCCGCTACGTCCTCAGCAGCACCTGGCCGCGCTTCACGTTGCTAGGCCAGTCCATTGGCTCATTGATCCTGGCCTATGACGCCTTCACCCTTCTCGTTCCCGATATATTCATCGATACAATGGGCTACGCGTTTGCCGTAGCCCTGGCATCGCTATTCTTCCCAGACGTGCCAACGGGCGCGTACGTTCACTATCCGACCATTTCTACCGATATGCTCAGTTCCCTCGACGTCGGAGGACAAGGAATAAACGCAGGAAAAGGAGAAGGATATCGTGGCTGGGCCAAGCGCCAATACTGGCAGCTCTTCGCCAAACTCTACAGCTTCATGGGTAGCACCATCGATATTGTAATGACCAATTCGACCTGGACGCAATCGCACATCAAATCACTATGGGGTCCATACCGCAACCGCCGTGACCATCTTACGCATCGTGACATAGGCGTTGTCTTTCCACCCGTGGCAGTGGAAGAATTAGAATCTGAGATTGAAGTCTCGGACACCAGCGAAAACAAGCGAGGACCATACATTCTGTACATCGCACAGTTCCGACCGGAGAAAAATCATACATTGATCTTAGAAGCTTTTTCGCAATTCATGCACGACAAGCCAACACTCCCCTCCTGGCCCAAGGAGAAGCCCAAGCTTGTCCTGATAGGCTCCGTTCGCGACGACGACGATAAGAAGCGCGTGTACGAATATCGGCTCCTGGCTAACGAGCTAGGAGTCAAAGATCATGTGGAGTTCGTATGCGACGCAAAGTGGCCGGAGATGCTGGGTTGGATGCGAAGATCTAGTGTCGGAGTGAACGGCATGTGGAACGAGCACTTCGGCATTGGTGTGGTCGAGTATCAAGCTGCAGGTCTGATTAGCGTGGTGAACAATAGTGGAGGACCGAAGTTAGATATTGTCGTCGACGTCGATGGGCAACCTACAGGTAAGCCACATGGTGTAACACTCACCCACGATCACCACGTTAACACAGCATCAGGTTTCCACGCATCGACAGCAGACGAGTACGCTAAGGGTTTTAACAAGGCACTCCGGCTGCCAACAGACGAAATGCTAGCAATGAGGAAGCGAGCAAGGAAGTCTGCTCAGCGCTTCACAGATCGTGGCTTTACGGAGAAGTGGATACAAAACATGGACAAGCTTGTGCAGTTACAGATCCAGAGGGCCAAATCGAGAAGATCATAGGGGATCGTCAAGAAGACCTTCTGGCTGGCTGATCTTGATCGCATTGGGTGGCGGCGTCCATAGAACCCGTCATTGGTAGCAGCGATGCATTGATAGCAATTCGATAATTGCATAATATCCTAATTTTCATCTTCAGTTCGAAATTTCGAGACAGGTAGAGCTACCGTGCTTGATATGCCATTCACACGCGCTGTGGTCATGCGAGCGAGAGCCCACCCAAACAATGATCAAGGAAGGAGGCGGCTTCAATTAGGCAATCCAGATTGGTACTTGCACCCGGCACAATCACGTTTGATTTGGATACCCCTAATCATGCAGTACTGGTTAATTGGCCTGGAACAAGTTCAAGGAAGGAAACCAAGTTCTATTGATGCTGAGGTCAGTTCTCAGCAGCCGCTATATACAATAGCAATCGAATTATCCAGGTCCGAATAGGTATTTGCGAGTATGTAGGTAGATATAGAGACGCGTCCGATCCGTTCCCGTGTTCAGCCAGTCTATCTTCTCACATGGTGGCCAAATGGTTTTGTTCAACTCTCCTCTCCAACCTGCCATCTCAAGACTTCTCCAACTCTCAACATTCTGCCCTCTCCTCGTACCGAATGTTCGGGTCGTTCGAGTCTGCTTACAAGAAAGCAGCAACAACACCAGCCAGAAGCGCTGCACCAGCGACTTCCATACGACCAGCCGCGCCTGTACTCTGAGCCGGGCTTCCTGTAGCAGTACCGCTCGTGAACGTACCATTTCCAGCGCCGCCGATCTGGGAGGGGCTAGCAACACCAGCAGATCCAGTTGGGATCGCGGTCGCAAGGGTCGTGGCGCCAGTGACGGTGCCAGAGGCGACGGAGACGGAGCCGGTGCCTGTGGACTTGGACGAGGATGCTGTTGCGGTGGTGTTGATTTCGGTGGCTGTTGCGGTGTGGACACGTTAGAAGACACGTCATTTGTGGGTTGGGTATGCGCAAGCTGTGGGTCCGAGAGTGGGTGCGGATGGTCATATAAAGAGGACAGTTTGGCAGCGTGATAGGGTTGGGAAGACGTACAGACTTTGACACCAGCCTTGTTGCAAGTGTCTGCGAACGCGCTTAGGGCGTCGTCAGTGGAATCGCCGCAGAACTTGGCGATCGTCGCCGATGCATCCTTCTCCTTGCAAACGGCCGAGATGTCGCCTGGCTTCTCATAGGTGCTGTTATTTTGTCAGTCTCTGTGTGTGTTGACGTTTCAGATCGCGACTGAGTCCGTGTTTCTAGGTCGTGGTAGACGTTTGTGTGCGATGGACACGTACTTCAAAGCACCCAAGAGGCACGCAGGAGGAATGGCAGCAACGAGCTGAGAAGCAGCAATGAAAGCAAAAGCGAAAATGGTCTTGGAGAACATTGTGTCGGTGGTCGAGAGTTGTTTCAAACGTGGATGTTTCGAAGAAAGAGGACGTGAAGGAAACAGTCGGAAGTGGAAGTGGATCGCGACGGAGGTATCAAAGGTTCACAATTAATGTCTAAGGAGTGACGGTGAAAGAATGTACAGGTAATGAGTGACTGAACGAGATCGTTCCAAGGTTTGTCGAGATGAATGATGAGTGGAGAGTTGAAGTTGCAGCCGTGAGGCGCCAAAGGGGCTCCATGCCAAGGCGGAGCTATTTTAGGGTCAAAACGCGCTAGTGCCCTAGTCAGGAACGTCCGTGAAACAAGCACGTGAAAGACAGCATCCTACGTGGCCCAATGCTAAACATCTCGCGCGACTGTTGAGAATTTGAGGAATGCATGTTCGAGGCTTGCAATCCATACAGCTGATGTTCAATAATTATACCATCTCCGCGTACTGACTTCCCTTAGATAGACTACTTCTACCCAAGGGCATACTTCTCATCCAAAATGCCATTTGATCTGACAGCTTCACAGTTCAGATCCAAGCACCCAAGCATCTTCCCCACTCAACGAGTGTAATATACAGGTAGGCGCAATGCGCAGCATCGTGCGACTCTGGGGATAATGCAAATAAACAAAACGCACAGAAAGGAGAGTGCAGTAAGCAAAACTGACCATCAGCGCTTCTTCTCATCGTCCACTCATTCCGGTATGGGCAGTCATTTGTAGGTGGGGATATTCAAAAGCAAAAGCAAAGTAAGCAATATGAGAGTGAGACCGACCCTTACAACCGTGCAGATGCAGATGGATGTCCAAGACCCAGCCGACCCAACCGATCATACGCCAAAAGCTCCGTCGCTGGTGCTATAATACATGTAGAAAAGTGAGAGAGTGTGTTGTACGAGAGAGGCGTGAGGTGTCATTATAGTAGTATGCCGCGAAAGAATTAGTGTGAGGTGAAGAATTATACGGGTGTTTGCGGGTGGCTGTTCGGGCCAAGCATAGAGGGAATGGGTTTTCGACGAGCTTTTGCCATCGGAATTCGTGGAACGCCTTGGATGACGCGTGGTTCTTTCATGAGTGTAGGATCCAACTTCGCCGGTACTATACACACATTAGAGCGCGACTTTCACAAGCTCGGATTTGGACTTACTTCGCAAGCTGATCGCTCGCCAATCCGCGGGCAGACGAGTGTTTGGAGGTGTGGCAGCAGCAGAGCGCCATAGGTGGTCTGTCGTGTCGGATAAGAAGTTGACCTTCTGCTTGTGGAAGAACGAAGTCTTCCCACGATTGCGCTTGGCGAGGATCACTTCGTCAAAGAGTCTAATGGAAGGGTCGTCAGCACGAGTGCTTTCGCGCTCGTGAATGAACTCGTTGAATCCTAACCGAAGGTTAGAGGACGTTGATCACAGTTGGACGGACCGACAGACCTTGAGTTTGTTGCAACATCCGCACGTACTGCACGTTCTCATGTGGCATGCTCTTTAGGAAATCATCCATCTTGAACCTGTAGATCATGCCCGCCTTCTTCTGATCTCCTGAAGCAGGCAGTAGATATCGGCGATAGGTGTACAGTAGGCTGGCGAAGCATCGCACGAAGGACGCGCGTACTTGATCCGGGCGGAAGGCGGCGGGGCACACAATGCAAATATTGGGCGCGCATCTGCCGTGCGCGAAGGTACTGCAGCCTGTGTGTTGTTAGACGTACGAAAATGATTTGACAGCAGGAGCCTTACCAGTGCAACGATATATGCCTTCATCAGATTTGTCGTTACAAACTGAACATGTCGCTTTCTCATCCCAAGACTTCCACTGGAGACAGTGGCCCTCCTGCCAACGTGTGGTTTCAGTATTGCGCACTGGTTGCATGGACAAACCAGGCATGATAGTTGATGCAGCCAGCGTAGACTGAGCATACACTGAAGGCGCATAAGAGGAGCCAGCACGGAGTTCTTGACTCAAGGAGGACGTGGACATGCTAGGAGCATGGCCTAAGAAAGGTTGACTAGGTCGTCTTACAGGCTGCATACGATCGAAACCGAACTGATAGATCCGTGTCAGTGGCGTTCCGTTGTACGAAAATGCGCGAGATGAACTAACTGAAGAGCTTCGACGGGACGAGGTCTCGAAGTGGGCGGAACGCTTCTCCCGGAGACTGGCCTGAAGCGCATAACCAGAGTCACTTCGAGATATTGGCGTACTCGGTAACGGAGGAAACACTTGAGATATCGGAGATAACCTCGGTGATGGAGGCGAATTTGATTCTGTTTTCATAGTCGACGCTGTTGATGGTCTATCATTGCCGCGGCTCTGAGCGCCCGACTGTAAGAATGCATTGAAGATCAATGGCCGAGAGTTTGGTGCACCAACAACAGTTCCGAAGGAAGTCGAGTTCAATCCAACGTAGGTAGCCAAATTGGAAGGGTGGGCGCGAGGTGTGAACACACCTGGGTTCTCCGAACAGAATGTATCGAAAGGATATGACTCAACCGCATATTGAGGTGGACCAACTGGCACTCCATACCGAGTATGATGTGGGGCTGAATGTTGAAGCAGAGAAGTAAGCTTCCGTCGCTGTTGACGGGGAAGCGAGACCGGGGTGTCGCCGTTGGTGCTGATTGTGTTGGAATCCAAATCGACGAGGACATAGTCATCCTCGGGGTAGTCGACTGGTTCGTACCTCCGTTCTATACCAACAATGTACGGACATGGCGCTTCGATAGTCTGGATGAGGCGGGAAGGTAGGACAGGGATGAATACTCCTGCCCACTTGAACGGGTACAACAGATTCACGATAGCAGCACTCGCTAGGTGCAGCATCGCCGTGTGCGAGGATAGGAGGATGATCCGAGACTCTTGCAATACGAATTCGAAGAGCGTGACGATGTTCGGGATCGAGAGGCATCTAAACAGGGCGTAAAGATCGATATTGCGAGAACCTGGGAGCTCGTTGACTGCCTCCTTACGTGCATAAAGTCGGAGGTCCCGCACGGTGATCTCCACTTGTGTGATGGATGTAATGGGGCTGAGCGCCTCAGCACATAGGTTGACGACGTAACGTTCGAGGGGCTGCCACAACCCTACGCGAGGCGAGGACGAGGGCACACGTAGTACGGTACCATCGGTCATGGGAACCATAACGGCTTTGAGCCACTCCTTCCAGAAGGGCGTAAGGGTAGCGTCTCTGCCCATGACACCATACGCACGAGGTATCCAAAGGCCTGTTGCACCATCGCTGGTCAGTCCTTCGATCCTGGAGGCAGCTCCGTGCCTGACCGGGCGCAGAAGGTCGGTCATGAGGCTGATCTTCTCTTCGACGGCGCTGATTTCTTCCTCCAGATCCTCACGTTCCGTCACCTCAACATCTTGTCCCATCTTGGACAGTTTGGCCAAATATTGTGAAAGTTTAGCCCGCTCAAGTGCAAGGCGCTCTCCTAGGCTGCTTGCCAATTCCCTCTCTTCTGGGTTCATATGATTCCTGCGCCATTCCTCACATTGACGCTCCAGTCCTTCGGCAGCAGTGGCATTGAGTGGCTGCCAGATGATCAAGCTGATGCCATACAGCTTGGAGCCGTCACCGTTGGTCATGGCAAATCCATGCCAAGAAGTCTTTGGGCGCTCGTCAGATGAAACAACGTTCACATCGTTTGGAAAAGCAAACATGGGGACGTAGTCCGGGAACGGGTTCCTCCGCTTCAGCTCCTCGACCATGGCTTTTGGTGGGTACCGGTCTAGAAGCACGGGTTCGTAGCGGCGCAACAGGGGGTGCATATTTGGGTCCGAATTAAAGGGCTGTGGTGTAGGGATAACCGAGTTGTAACCGGACATCCTCTTCGAGGTTCGAATAGAGGCTGGATCCTTGTCAGCAATCTGGCGATCCAAAAAGGAAATACAAGATGTGGAACCAGGTACACGTCCAGAATTAATTAACGCGTCCCTGGATCGCACACACGCACCTTGACGTGCCGTGGAGGGCTGACGCTTAAGACTGCTCATGGTGGACAAGCGCCTGCGGATGCTACCCACCCCAGATCTGAGGTTGCCCACTTCTTCATGCTGGACTCGTTGAGGCCGTGGTCGTGGCGGTCTTGTGGCATTTGTGGGGCGATTTTGCTGTGCGACACCAGCTGTAAACTGCAAATCCTCCAGAAAGGTATCCCTCTCAGATGCGAACTTGCGGAGAGCCACTTCGAAGTCTGCATCGCTGAGACCAGGCTCTCCTGGCTGCTGTATGCCTTTGATCGTTGCGCTGCTTCTGTTGCTGGCCGTGAGCTTGGAATCTGGGCCAATAATCGTGCTGATGGAGTTGCGATGATCAAAGCTTAGGCGCGCTGACTTTCGCTTTGTACCATCGCCATTGGACAATCCTTCCTGCGATTTCGGGCGTATTGAGTCTGTTTCTAGGGCTCGATCCTCCTCGATGGTCTCGTCCACGTCTACTGGCGGGGGTGACGACAGTGGGGACGACAGGCCGACTGGTTGCGCCCGTTCGTCGTAGACCTGCGAGGACTCGATGCCGCATATGAAGAAGTAGTCAGCGAGCGGCGCCGAGCTTGCGTCGGCGGACGAGATGGGAGCCATGGTGGATATCGCTAAAACATGAGATACTCGAGATGCTGGACGTTTAAGGAGCGGCAAGTGCGCAAGCACGAGGTTGTTGAGAGCGTGGATGCGGACCACTCGATCAAGTCATTTGGGATTGGACGCAGCCCTCCAACGGTGTTTGTGTGCGGTGTGCGAGGCGTTAGGCGTTATGCACAGAAGCTTAGAGATTGTGCGACGGTGACAGAGAATGCGAGCCGTATCGCGGTTGCACCAACGAGACCCAACTGATACTGGAACGAGCGTGTGCGGCCGGCGGCGTTGACGGGGTGTCACAGACGACGGGAGTCTGCAATTGAGATTGGGATCCTGGGTTTGCGTGAGAGAGAGCGAGGGAGTGAGTTCGGCGGAGACAGCGTGGAAGATGCTCTGGTCACAGGCATAAAACGGAACGCCCGCCCTCAGGTGCTAGTCCAGAATCCTGGGACACGTCGATGGCGCGCTGGAGACACACCCGCCCGTGGCCCTTATCGCGGATACTCTAGTGCTGCAGACGCTCCCGCTACGAATTGCTCAATTGGCCGCGTCGCCAACCCTGCGTGCGCTTCGGCGAAGAGCCGGACTCCCTCTGCTGCGAAAGCACAGCTGCTACAGTGCTAGCTACAGCCAGCTGCAAGGCACCGCAACGGGGCTGTAACGCGCAACCACAGGCGGCAGGGCGCTCTCAACCGCTGCGAAAGCGAAAGCACCTTTTCGGCATGGGCATGGGCATTGTATAATTCTTCAGGGCGAGGATACCCCCCCAGTTGCTGAGCACGGCCGGGCTCTCGTCCAGACCCTCTGACGCCTGCTTTCGGATTGCGCCTGCCCAATCCATGCCGCTCCTGCCCTGCGCCCCACACGAGCTATCCGAAAGCAGCAGCACGCCTGTCGCGCTGTTTACGCTCAGGGGAAACCCGCCAGCGCGCCCATTGGCCAGCCCGCGCCCGCCTCAACTCCAACACAATCGCTCAGATTGCAGCGATAATGGTGTGCATGCAATTTGTATATGTATAATGCCCATATGTGCTGTGCTCCAGACTGGGTCAGAGAACGCGGCAGAGAACAGGGCAGAAATAGGGGCAGCGAGCGCAGTGTGGTGTGGTGTGGTGTGGTGTGGTGTTGAGGCGTACTCGGCCAGTCGAGCAGCAGAACGCGACACGCGCAAGCTGTCAAATGTCAATCTGCTGTCGCGATAATGCTCCTGGCCGAATGAGTACGCACAAAGTCTCACACGCGACGCGCCTGCTGTGTCAAGGAGAATGCGCATCCATGCATTACCTCGTTGCATAATTGCTGTCTCCGGCCGTGGCAGCTTCGACGCACGGCACAACGCATGCTGGTAGGTGCAATACGGTTGTTGCGGCTGGCTGTTCTGAGTTTCTGATCTGAGGCTGATCCGCCTGGGGTACAGCTGCGATCCCAAAAGCAAAGGACATGAGAGATCGCTCTCGCGCGAAGTACGTAAACCCATTTTCTCCCATTACCCCATCCACTCTCCACGGTGTCTACATTCGTTGCACTAAACTGCCACGAGGTGAGGTCGGTGAGAAGCCTTCGACGGTGCCTCCACAGTGCAATTGCGCGCTTCGCAATCCCGCGTGGCCCACTCAGATGTTTGCGATTTGCTGTTCGGTGATGATATTGTCACAGCCGCCAGCAATGCTTGCGACCGTGGTACGGAGACGTCGTCTCGTCGACTTGATATCGGACCCGCAAGGCGAAAGTTACCGTCGCACTGGGCACACTGCACACTCGCGCGTAGAGACTCCTTCGCTAGTATCCCGATGGGTTTAGAAGCTACTGAAAGGGGGCTCGCGCACATGAGAAACCCTGTACATCCTGCCCGTGAAGCATCTTATTCTTAGACTCCGGTCTCAGCATATCATCACAGCCTCGTTCAAGTTCCAAATATTGAAGGTCTTCTTGCGACTCCAACAGACGACACGTTCCAGGAACCAGCGAGCTCACCCCTGACGATCAGGATCATCCTTGATCTCTTCCGGCTTACTGCATCACTCGCCTGCACGATTCAACACAAAGTTAATCTGGCTGATTGCGCAACTAATCTTCCGCAAACCAGAACCTCAGGACCTCAGAATCCACAATCACCACCCAAGACACATGAGTAGCCGTAAAGAGTCAGGCTTCATCGCCAATAATTGCGTGTGACGATCTTTCGGGTCAGTTTCAGATCCCTTGGGCCGTCGGGTTTGGTGCTTCTAGACGACCATGACATTGTTGCGAGATCCAGGAACGGATTGGCGGCCGCTAAAACACCAGAGGACGCAGCTACAGAACGCTTGGCCGGGAAAATATTTGGTAGTGCTGTCGAACGGGCCGAAGCCATCACCACGCATGACTGCAGCCTCAACGTCGACTCGTGAGCCAGCCGGTTGAAAGAGATCCGCGATCTCCAAGCGCACTCCGCCACTGTATGGCCAATTGGCCTAAAACTTGCCTAGTGTCAGGCGCTTTGCTCGTGTCTTCGTCTGCTTCATCGACGCCAGCCTGCTGCTCGAGTAAGAAAGCCACCTGGATGACATCTCGCGGGTTCAATATGGGCGCACTCAAAGGCGCGGTCCCAGGAGCGTCCAAATCCCAGTTGAGGGATGTCGATGCGAACGGTGGTTTCGGATTGACATCAACTGCCTGTTATTGCTTCATCAGCTCTGTTACAATCCATGACGGGGACGGTCCGTTGAGGAGCTCGATGGGTGTTTTTGGAATATCGGAGTAGCCTCCGCAACCTTAGTTGCAGGATCGAGATCGGCCATGATCGCCCGGAAGAACACAAACAGAATGACAATAACGGCGATTCTTGGAAGCCGGGGGTACGAGCTGCAGGTGCACCGGAAGTGTTTTGAATAGATGAAAGACACGCGACGCGACGCAGGCCAAGATCAAACAAATCAGAAGCAGTGTGGGACGACTCACCTCAAAGGACACGGCGCTTTCTCCCATGTTCTCTAGTTGTGCCTCCAGGAGGTACCGAGACAGCCCCCCCTTTTCACTCATCTCTCCAGTCTTCGTTCTTACACTCAATAATTGTTGTGCGACGAATTGATATAGCTTCCTGAATGTTCGCACACGGCCACTGGCAGCTTTGCCCTCTCCTGCCAGTGTGGTCTCTGTGTAGGTAACAGTAACTGCTAGAACGTGATTGCCCTCCTCCTTGAGCTCGAATCTCAGAATCTTCTGTAGCGACTCGCCTGGTCCAGGGGACGCTGCTTCGTCCTCACCCTTCGCTCCAGCAAGCTCAAGCGGCGCACCTGAAGGTGTCGAAGGAGTCTGCATGTCACCCTGTATCCTAACGGCGCTGACTGTGCGCGTACTATCGGAAATATCAAGCTCATTGTTCGCACAAAGCGTGCAGGAAAACGTCTCTCCGACGTACGCGCTACCGAACGCCTCCGGAAGGTTCAAAACGGAGCTCATGATAAACTTGTCGTCAGTCTTCTCCGATGGATACGCAAGGGAGGCCTTGGGAGAGATTCCGAGTTCGTGCGAGTTCGGGAGGGGATATTGATGAGCTAGAGAGGGCCGCGATAGACTAGAAGTAGATGTCAGCGCTTTCAATCGGAGTATCCAAATCAATACATCGTACCGTAACACCTTCAGGCTCACCGTATGCGGCGTCTTTAGCCCCTCTACGGCCATGATGAGACACGTTCAGAGCGAGTCCGTATGGTAACTCAGACTCGCAGTCAGTCGTACATGTTAGCAAGTAGGAAGACGTGACATCAAAGTTCAATGGCACAGACCAGCAGATTGAATTCAGAACGCCCAGTCGAAGTTGAGATGAGGCTGGGAAGGTGCAGCGGGGCACCTAAACTTCTCGACCCCAAGCTCGAGTGTCAACGCCTCGCTAAACCCCGCTATGGGTCCCTGCCAAGCCTGTCATATCAAAAACGCCTTCATTCCCCATGCTTCAAGAATCCCTACTGTTCGTATCGAGTTTCCCCGCCTTTGCCATTCTTCCCGTCCTTCCTCATAACGCACAATGTCTATCACGCCTCCCGCATCAATACGCTCTTCCGCTTCCCCGCGGCCCTCGACGCCCCTCGAGGCGCCCCTACCATCCCATATCCCACTCGCGCGTTGCGCAAATCTAGTAATCATCCCGAATACCCCTAAAGGTTGCATCTCCCGCGAAACTATGGCTTCGATCCCTACAATTACCCACCCGTTCATACCGCCATTTATTGTGCACAGTAATAGCTGACAGGGAATCGACAGGCCGCGGCGTCTTCACGAGCGCCTTTATCTCCAAAGGATCGGTGATAGATGTCTGTCCCGTGCTGCTCCTGGGTCTAGAGGAGAACGTGAAACATATCGGGCATACGAGCCTTTATCACTATACCTAGTAAGTCGACTGTGACAAGCGGGTTGTGCCGTCCCCTGTGCTCTGGAGCGCCCCCTATATCCCGTGGATCCTACTGAAAACGGATGGTACAGTAATTGGCCCACTATCGGTGAAAATGGGAACAAGAAGGTTGCGCAAGCAGTCGTCTTCGGTCTCGGCTCAATGTTCAATCATTCCACGCAAAATCAGAATGTGGGCTGGGAACGCGACACCGAACGAGGAATCATCACGTATAAAGCCCTTCGAAACATCGAGGATGGAGAGGAGCTTTGTGAGTAGCATCGAAGGGTAAGTATCGCTAATTGAGGATGCTGACTAGGAGTAGGTATATCTTATGGATCACACTTAACCTTCAGAGACGCAGACGCTCCCAAGTATGAAGCGAGAGAAGACGATGAAGTAGACCAGCTCTATCAGATACAGATTGAATAAACGCTACAAGTAGATATAGGTACAGTGAATCGAAACAGCAAGGCAAACGTGATTCAGACAGCCACCATGATATCCACCATGGAGACCAGCCCATCCCAAAGAGACCCGAAAGAGACGAAGAGACGATGTCTGCCAAACACTACCACTATCACATTAGGCCAAATCGAATCTGGTAAAGACAGACTGTTCGTTCACTTTGTGTGTTCATCGCCGCTCTCGCTGCCGCTCTTCTCGCCAGATCCACTGTCTTCCGCGTCGTTTCTTAGCTCATAGGCGAGATCGAAGCATTCCTCGAGCAGTTGCATGACGCTACCCTGACCATCCGGTATGTCGTCGCCGATCATGAATTTGCCGTCTACTCGCATGTTGTCGATGGAGTTCAGCTTCATACTGTACGGATACAGTTCCCTTGGAGAAGAGACGCCGCCGTTTTTCTTGACCTCGTGCAGGCACTTCTTCAGGGTCACGAGCTGATTGTATATCGGCAACAGGGCTTCTGATACCGGTTCGGATGATATGAGTAGGTGGTAGATCGTCGCGTAGCTCTTCCGTAACAGGTAGAGCATCGTTCTCTGCTCGTAGATCTCAGCTGGCCTGCCAAGCGCGTCGTAAAAGTTGCCGTCTTCCCCCCTGGACTCGTCGATGCGATCGAGCTTTCGCTGGAAAGCAAAGAGATCTGTTTCCCGCATAGACCAAGCATGTGTCAAGCTCAGCTTCTCCAACTTGTTCCGGATCTCAAGCAACTTGTCGTATGTGTCTTTGAAACCTACTGCGATATTACCGCGTCTGGAACGAGCATTAGCATGCTACAAAGAAGGTCCAAGCAAAGCAACTTACTTTCTCATCATTGTTGCATACCAGACAAAGCATCTCTGCAAAAGTGTTTCGATAAGCTTCTTCGCCTCTGGCGCTGGCTCAGGGTGCTTGGTCGCTAGGATCAGCTTCTCCGTCATCTCGGCAATCTTCTCCTCCTTGCTCCCGGTGCTCACGTATGCATGGATGCCATACTCGCGCAGCTCCTGTTCCAGCTCCTTCAGTTGCTGGAGATAGTCCTCCACCTCCGCGTCAGGAAACTTCGTGCGCACATTGCAGCCAGACAAAGTCCGTAGCACGGACACCAACTTGTCATACTTGGGTATGAGTTCGGGCGTTAGGTGTGATAGTGTCAGTTCCAGCTCCGCCAGTGTCTTCTCGCAGACCGCAATACGTGCATCAAGTAGGGTCAGAAGATGAGGGCTGTAAGAGTCTTGTCCCCGCTCGATATATCGCCTGCAATCTGAGAGACGTTGTCCTATCGACTCAAGATCTTTCGGTGAATAAAAGGTGGCTTCTTTCAGGTGATCGAGTAGTCGCTACGAACTATTAGCAGGTTCTTTGCTGGGAATTGAACACGTCGTTCTTACCTTGGTTGTTGATATGAATGAATACCTGATCATGCGGGGTCAGCCTCGACTCGGTTACCGAAGAAGAATAACATACACTGCGGGAGCTTCATGGTTCTTCCCTATCGTCATGTAGGCAAGTGATATCAACTGAAAGCAATCATCCAAAACCGTGTCCACTGTTCGCAGATGCATCAGTAAGCGCTGTTCGCCCTGCGTCGCCAGGACTTCATCATCAACATACCTCGGTTCTGCTCCAAGCGTTTCGTCGTCCGTATCTCATTGAGAACAACGACCTGCTCAACAACTTTCTGGTACAAGTCTACGACATCCTGACTCTTGACATAGGTCGAGCGGTCTCCCTTCATAAGTTCGAGGTCCGTCCGTAGCTGAAGCAGCTTGTCGAGTATTGGCTGCTCCTTCGGGTCCAGCGGGATGCGTGGTGCTGGCGAGTCCGTCATTTTTGGCACCAGGTCTTGAAAGCGAAAAAACGAAGTGTTTATGTGCAGGTCGTGCGGGCAGTTTCCTGGTCAAGGGGAGTGATGGGCGTCAGCATGTATTTAACGTACGACTCTGCGAAGTCGACCGTTTGGGCAAGCGGCAATGGTGGGGTGAAGGCAAGATTTGCCCCGCGCCTTCCATCGTCACGTGAGCCTGCGTCGGTGCTCGCTTAGCTTCGCCGACCGCCCACTGAACATTGTCGTTCGCAAATCCGACTCCAATTCAACACCTCGACCGGCATATCACCACTTCTCGACGACTCCCACGAACGTCACTCACAATGTCTACCTCCGAGCTCGCAACCTCCTACGCCGCTCTCATCCTCGCCGATGACGGTGTTGATATCACTGTATGGAAGCCAGGGAAACAGTCGAACGAGCGGAAGTGCTAATTGTTCCAGGCCGACAAGCTCACCTCTCTCATCGGCGCCGCAAAAGTCGAAGGTGTCGAGCCGATATGGGCATCTCTCTTCGCCAAGGTGCGCAACTCCCACACAACTGGGCTATAGATTGGTATCTGATATATTTGGATAGGCTCTTGAGGGCAAGGACGTCAAGGACCTTCTGCTGAACGTCGGCTCGGGCGGCGGTGCTGCTGCCGCACCTGCCGCCGGTGGCGCCGCCGCCGGTGGTGAGGCCGCCGCAGAGGAGAAGGCGGAGGAGAAGGAAGAGGGTACGACAACCCCATCAGTCCAAGCAATTGTTAGAAGGGAACTAACAGCTCTACAGAGAAGGAGGAGTCAGACGAGGACATGGGCTTCGGTCTGTTCGACTAAGCTACTTCCTTCGCCGTTTCCTTATTCGATTTTGCACATGACGGGTTTCATAAAACGGATCAGTCGTCGGTTTCCATGCATACTTTCACCACCCAGGTGCACGACCGGTTACGACCTTCTGTGACGCCAATTTGGGATGTACCACCGGAGATACAATGGGGGCGTCATGCGATATGTGGTTGATAGCAGGCTCTGAATGGAACACTTGAAAAGTGCATACCTGGTGTTATGTGGGATCAACGTGAATCTTGTGCCACTGCTACGCGCGACCACAGGCCATGGTAGCTACACATGACATTGGCCTCGTCAGAGATGGTATGACAGAGCCATCCATTCTGGGGGGGTCATGAAGGATATTCGACGGATTTCAAAGTCATTCCTGCCGTGGCCATGAAGATTACTCGGGTCTGTTTCCTTGCTTTTGTGGGAAGGTCCACCTCATATCTGCCGCCCTTTCGCCTCCAGCTAAGCCATGTTCATATTCACTACATCCTTGCCACCACTACCCGGCAACTTAACATCAACTTCGTGTCCAGCAAGGGTCTTCTTAGGAGAAGCGAACCACTTCTATCCCCTTAGACTCCTTCCAAGCTGTTCTCAAATATCTTTTTTATCAAGTACAATATCTTTGATAGCTTTGTTGTCCGAAAAGCTGAGTACTCTTCCTTGTCATATCTTACACGCATATCTATACACAACCGAAGCTGAGATAGCAGCTACAGCGGTGTCGTCGCTTGATCGACTTCCAGTCTAGCACCACCAGTGCTTTCGTCACCTGGAGCTCCTGATTAGCCCGCTTCCACTCTTTTATATGACACGTTTGTTCATAGTACTTGTGAGAAGGCAAAGACAAAGCTTGAGCAGCACAACAGCATAGTACTTGTAAAGATTTCCAAAATCCTTTCACTCCGGGAACACAAATGCATGTCGCTGGGTAAGTTAACGGTCGAGCTATCATAATAGCGAGCATAATAGCGAGCGCCCCCTAGCATGAGTATATGCCTTAGCTCTGAGCATTCAACATCAGTGCAGTTTAATCGTGTCGTTCATAATGTGCTCCGTCGCGATCTCCCCGTCCATGATTCCATGTACACAGCGCTAACGAGTCGGAAGCGGCCTTGTGAGCCTAGCCGAAGGAGTCAGAGGGACTCGAGAACAAGCCACGATGCATATTATGTGTCCAACCTGCGCTTCTACAGGAGCGTGTCCAGTGTAGCCATGATTTGAGACGACCAGATAACGTTTCTCACCCAATCGAATCAGATGCTCATAGCCGTATGATTCTGTATGCGATGTCTCACTGTCTATATGCTTGACTTCGACTGTAGTGAACCGGTCTTGAAAATCTGCCGCTGAACCTACCCGATGTTTTCGGGAGATGTGTCTTTCACTTCGTGCCTTCCACGCAAGGTAACGTTCCTCGTCTTCATCGTCGACCCGTTCGTTTCTGATTTTGTTCCAGTCCATGACCTAATGGTGGAGGCGCACATAATTAGCAAGATGTTTCAGAGGCAAGTATACCCCGGCCATGCGTACCATTGTTCTCCAAGCAGCATCTTCGACCGATTTTGTTCCTCGTGTTGAAGAATTGTAAAACGCGGCAAAGCTTTGCCGCCATCGCGTCTACGCCCTAAAAGGGCTCAGCATGTCGAGACCGCCCACAAACGCGATCCACGATTGCAACTTCTTCCTCGTACGACATTGTTCTTGGGTCTAGATTGAAGAGGGTTCGGATGCCTATTTCGTATGCCATCCTACTCAGCTCTTGTACATCTACCAGGACCTCAATGCTGCCTGGAAGTGCGGAACTAGCCAAGCTACGACTTCCTTTGCACTCTTGTATATGCTCCTTATCCTTTGAACTTGGCTAGGCTTTTCCGGTTCGTCTTTCTGGTTGATACAGAGCGCATCAACCCATACAAGACCCAGGTCGTCCGCCCGGATTTGGCGTAGTGCACTTGCCAGGTTGTTGGTAATATGCACCACTATGGCCACCAACCACAGTCGTGGAAGCCTGGTCTGGATCTCCCCAAAAATAGGACAGAGCCGTATATTCGAGATCATGGTCCAGTGAATGGTAGTAAAGACTGCAGGTCAATGTCGCATTGAAGGTCTCCGAGGAAGTTGTGTTCTCAACGGGATGAACTTGTAACAGCCTGATTTGATTTCTCGTGCTATCGAGAGCTTTGTACATACTGGAACAATAGAGACGAGGTATGGCTTGGTTTGGGGGTTGCTTTCCCATGCCCTTAGAACATTCCGTATGCTTTCTAGCTCGCCAGGACGATTCGTGGAGAGGTTGCGATGAAGGCTGTGAACAAGCGCATTGCGACTTCGGAGAGCAGTAGATATCGCAACTATTTGTTATCTCAGCTGGAACGGGTGCCCTTCTCCAATCAGCTGAAGACCGGCAAGCCATGCCTTGGAGGATCTACCCAGCCTTGCGATACAGTACGATAGCGGTCAGCTGAACTAAGTCCGAATGGCAAAAAATGGAACACGAGCAGACCGGCTCGAGGCGACCTCCAATATCTATGATCATTATAGCCCCTCGAATATCTAGAAGTCATTCGAGCGGATATATCATATGTTTCTCATGATCCAGGGAACTATCGCGCCAGAAGTCAGCCTCAGCGCGTAGGGGCGCAAATCTAAACAAGAATTGACTAGGATTGTATTGAAGATGAGGGCGAAGAGAAGGAGAACATTTGGTCACTCTCATTGTGGCAAACAGGCGGCGCTATCGCCGGATTGCCTGCAGCGTTGTTCTCTTCCATCAACGAGAGATGTAGAACGGAGGTCTGGGAAAGAGCTCGCTTGCTTGTTTGGCACGTGGCGCGAAGCTAATCTCCCGCGCCTCAACGCTCGTCCACCGCAACTTCCTCAACACCTTCACTCGAAGACTTGACAATATCTGACGTAGCCGCTGACGATCCTACGCACGCATTTGGTGCCGATGGTTGTGTCCCTGTCGGGCCTGAGGAGTGCCACAATTTTGGGCACCAACGATCTGGTGTCTGGCTGATGTACGACGTCTACGACCGTAACTTGGAAGAAGGTAGATGGATTCGGCATCTGACATGGCGCGTCTCAAACGTTCTCACTCGGAGTCATTCCTTCAAAGGTTCCCTTAACAATACGCAACAAAGGGTTTCGCTGTCCTTGATTTCAGGAGTAGGTATGACAAGATGTCAACCAATATAGCCCAATAGAGGAGGTTCCAAAGTATTCTTCGATGAGTGTCATTAACCACAGTTATTCTCCCAAGAACAATTCGCCGTTCGTTTCTGAAGGGCTCGTGGTTGCCGTCGAGAATTGATACCACCAGAAGCCCTTGCTGCGCCCGCCAAGGGGAAGTTTGCTCAACCACGTTTCCAACACCAAGTGCCTATCTCACCAGGCCTTTCGAAGACTCAGGAGGGGCAAATGAAAAGTCTGACCAACCACACCTTCCAATTTGAGTAGATTGGATGTGTCGTTCGTGACGTCGAGGTGCGGCTTCCCACGAGGTCGGGCAACGTGACAAAGGATAGAAGTCGAGAACAAGCTCACGCAGGACGGGAACTTATCTGAGTGCCGACTCCACAATTGCCGAGATCAATATGTGGTCGAGCTTCGGTGAGCTTGTGCTCAATCAACATTTCTTATACTCTCGGCGCGTATTGGTCGGCGACTATCCCCCCTGGATAAAAGATATATTGCGCACGGTTGCCACTGTCTGAGAAAGACATCTTTGACGAACCCCTGGAACCTCAGACTCATCAAACAGTGCGGGGTGCGTTTACCCGTGCATTTGCGTAGATGATGTTCAGCATCTCGGCATTGCGGATCCTGGACGATTGGTCAACGTCAACTACCTGTTTTGGTATGTTAGTAACGACAATGGTAGCCTGAAGGACATATCATCACGACGCGCACCGTACTGCCTGTCTTTGAGCATCACTTTCGTCAACGAGCACATTCATCGACGTTCACTTAGATTTCCAAGATGAAGGCGTTCGCGAACGCCCTTGCGCTTGCCGCAGTCACCTCTTACACCTATGCTGCCCTCCGATTTGGATGTGGAACCGTAACCATCCAACGTCTCGATCCCGTCGTCGAGCCTGGAAATACTCCTTCAGCACATCTGCATCAGGTAGTAGGCGGAAATGCCTTCAACGCGTCCATGAATGGCGATATTGGCAACCAAGGCACCTGCACGACTTGCACATTCTCTGAGGACTTGTAAGCACACTAGAACCCTGCATGCTGATCTTCAAGCTCACATTTTCTAGCTCTAATTACTGGACTGCCGTGCTGTTCTTCAAGCACTCAAATGGCTCGTACAAGCGTGTCAAGATCATGGAGAACGATGCCCTGCCGGCTGGCATCAACGGCGGCATGACCATCTATTATACGCAGCAGGATTTCAACTCGAACGGAAACAAGTTCATCAGAACTTTCCCTCCAGTAAGTTATGTCCCGCTGAGTCTAGAATGACATTAAATCCATATACCTCGACTACACATGGCTAACGCTTCACGATAGGGGTTCCGCATGACTGTCGGAAGCCCAACCCAGGGTGCTGATGGCCTCGTCAAGCACAAGGGTCTCCGCTTCACCTGCCTTGACACCAAGTCTACTCGATTCCCAGAGATCGATGACTTCCCCAAGAAGCCTTGCAAGGGCGGTATCATGACCGAGCACCACTTCCCAGCGTGAGTCCTCTCCCGCTCTTACCCACTGTCTATACGTCGTTTCGGGATGGTCTGCTGATGCAACAAACAGATGCTGGGACGGCGTCAACCTCGACTCCCCGGACCACCAGTCGCACATGTACGACACCCAGCCCACCGGGTTTGCTGCCGGCGCTGCATGCCCATCTACCCACCCAATCCGCATGCCACAGCTCGCATACGAGACTCTCTGGGACACCGCCGAGTTCGCCAGCATGTGGCCCGCTGACGGCACGAACCCCTTCGTCTTCTCTTACGGAGACCAGGAGGGTCACGCTTATGGTAAGCTGTCACCCTTACGTCCACAAAACAGATTGGTGCCATTAGCTAATGCCATATAGGCACCCACGCCGACTACATGTTCGGCTGGAAAGGCGATGCTCTCCAGAAAGCCATGAACTCCTCGTGCATGTTCCAGGCTTGCGAGAACGGCAAGCCGCTCAAGTCCCAGACTGTTGCTCAGATGAACGCTTGCTCCGCCAAGAGCACCGTCAAGGAGAACATCGATGGATGTAAGTCTAAGCCCACCCCTAATCTACGACTCGAGGAGAAAACATGCTAATGCTTTACCCTAGGGCTTTCAGCACTCCCGGGAAAGCCCATGAGCCAGATGATGGAGCGCCGGATGCAGATGTTGGAGAACTAAGCGCAGAACGAGAGTGATGACTACTATTCTGATAATCGGGCTTAAGCTGCGGTGCTGAGCATTTACAAATTGTAACTAAAGATACACTCGTTTGAGGTGGTTCTTAGATTGAATGTAGCGTGTGTTGATCGTTGCCTGTGCTCTTTGTGTCTCTCTTATCCGTGATGTAGAGTAGTTGCTCGGTTGGGATTTGTGTCCATCGAGAGAGCTTGAAGTTTGGCATCGCCAGGCACGTGGAACGCTGGGGAGCGCGCCTTCGGATGGGCGAATAGAATGACGTCCGAGCGATAGAAAAAGCCAAAGAGCGTTGGGATGCACCTGCACACTAAGTATTGATGAATCAGGCACGGTTCAGGAGTAGAATGCATTTTTCAAGAGACGGCCATGTTGTCGTGGACGCCCTGAGCCCATATGCTAGCCTGGATATGGAACGCCGAATATCAATTAACAAAACCGCCATATTTTTGCTGTTAAGGGATATCACGCTTTCATCTGCACCTCGTAAGGTAGGAATACGAAGGGCAAGTTCAGTTGTCTAGCCAGTCCAAGAACTCAGGTGTGAAGTAGCTGACGACGATGGTTGCTCCTGCCCTCAAGATACCCTGTGTAGCCTCTTCTGCCATGGCTTTCAGGTCGAAAACACCTGCTTTCGCTGCCGCGTGAATCATTGCGTACTCGCCAGACACCTGATATGCTGCTACCGGCATGTCCTTCCCGATCTCCTTTGCGTCACTGATGATGTCGAGATACTGGCTCGCAGGCTTCACCATGATGATATCTGCGCCTTCGGCGATGTCACGGTGGATGGCTCGGCGTGCGAGACCTCGGCCGCCAGGCGGTAGCTGGTAGCATCTCCTGTCGCCGAATGAAGGGCATGAGCCTGCTGCATCTCGGAAGGGGCCGTATAAGCATCCAGAAAACTTGGCGGAGTATGACATCAGCACGACCTGGTGTGCAATTCCGGCCTCGATCAGCTTGAGCTTGATTGCTCGAACGCGGCCATCGTTCATGTCGGAGGGCGCAACGCAGTGCGCGCCGGCCTCGGCGTATGCCATTGCTACATCGCTGATTCGCTCGACCGAGAGCTGGTTGTTCAAGCTACCATCATCGCGCAGGATACCACAGTGGCCGTGTGAGGTGTATTCGCAGAGGCAGACGTCGGCTACGATGAAGAGGTCGGGGAAGGAGCGGCGAAGGAGACGGATGGCCTTGATTACAGGCCCTTTCGGGTCGTCGGCGTTCGTACCCAGAGCATCTTTTGCACCCGGCGCAATTGGTACACCGAACAGAATTACTGACTTCAGGCCCTTCTCGACGAGCGGTGTGAGGTAGGGGACGACTCGATTCAGGCCGCGGCGGTGCTGGTTGGGAAGGGATGGAATGAGCGTCTCTTCATCAGGCTGGTCGGATATGAAGAGCGGGTAGATCAGCATCGACTGTTCCCGCTGTCAGTTTCTGGGTACTCGGAGCAGAGTGGCGCATTCCGAACCTTTGTCAATTGCCTCTCCGCCTGCCACGACCTTGCCAGAGGGTGGCTGTATCCTCCGTGCAGCTGGCTCTTGATGTCGCCGGTTAGGCTCACGCTCGTCGCCGCGGTGCTGGCGTAGGATCGGGCCCGGGAGACTTGGGAGCGCAGCTCATCTTTCTCAGAATTGCGGTATGCAATGTCTGAAACGAGTGAAGAGAACGACATGACGGCGGATGGGAGGACTGGGAGGGATGGGAGGGATGGGAGGGATTGAGGGGGGTCCGTAGAGCGGAAGGGAGGACGAGAGGAGACGTTCAAGGGCGCAGGCAAAAGTCAGGTCCGGAGCTGACTTTTTAACGATGTTGTGAGGGTGAGCCCGCTGCAGATCTCGAAGTGGCGGCTGTAAGTCGGGTCGGCAGCCGAGGGATCCAGAATGTCTCGCTCCGAAGCCTGTAGAGAGGGGCCGATGTTTCAGAGCCTGAGGAATTGGCGGTGCAAGAATTGGCGGTGCGGAGAGGGATTACACAGTCCAAATTCAGGACAGATTGCTCATACAATCGCTCGGCAGGACACCAAAAAGCACAACAGTTCCGAGTCTCCCCCGCTGAAGACGACGTGAATAAGCGGGAGCGTTCATTGGGCACCCCTGGTCCGGCGCACCCCATGCAGCCTAGTGCCCCCCATGTCGTTCTCCGCGGGGCGTCCCTGCAACACCACGATGTTGTCTATCACGATGGTGCTCAATTCCGTGATCTCCGCCACCTGTCCCTCAATGCGAATCGTGTGCGGAGTGAACTGAACCCAGAATGGCGCTCTTCCGATTCGTTGTCGCACGCCGTCTTGGACTAAGGTCCCGTTCTGATGGCTGACATCAGGAAACGAATCAAGCCACACCCGTTAGCAAGAAGGGTTCCTTGGATCTGGCTATGGTTTTGCAATGGATGCACAAATCATCTCTCCGTACCGTTTTCCGACCACAGCAATGAGGAGATGTACTAGACCCTAGCGTTTTGGCAGCGAGCAAGCCCGCTCAAACGCTTGCCGCAGCTGCCACAACTTCCGGCCTCGACCTCTTCGCAAGCCTCAATGAGCGAGCATGACTGTGGGGAACAGCTTCATGTACTCTGCGCCGCTTCGGTGGGATGTTGCTTTGGTTGAACGAATAAACGATAACGATAAGGTAGGTCAGTGTTGTTGTTCTTTCCCAGTGCGTCCAAATCTTATTTCTGCCTTCACCTCACCTGAATGCGCGTGTTTTTGGTTCTACCTTCACCTGAGCGCGCTTCCTAGGCAACTGAGAATCAAGAGCCCGCGCAGCCTCTTTTCTTTTTTTGTCTTCCAGGTCCTCACAACCTCAGCTACTGATCACTAGCCACCACCCAGCGAACAGAAGTCTTCTCTATTCCCAATATTCCCCTTCCGCTTCGCCACGATGCTTTCTTCGTTCCCGACCAGAATCTTCAGATCTAACACCTCCCAGAACCTGCGTCCTTCTCACCCTCTCATACTAGAACCACCCATCAACAACCACACCCACGCTGCTTCTGTCGCCGCCCTAGCAACTGTCATCGAGAAGAAGTCGAGCACACAAGTCACCGAACACAGCCAAGATGAGATCACTGCTCTACCAGCCACTGCCGATGCGCCAAAGGTCGAGCCCAAGCGCCGCAAATTCAACCTCTTTCGTCGCTCACCAGCCGAAGTCAAGGAGAAGAAGCCTAGATCATCGCTTGCCGGCTTGAAGAAGGCTATGGTTGCTCCACTCAAGATCCTGAAACTGGCCAACAGGAAGAAGAAACCAGCCGCCAAACGGACCAGGCCTATCATCAGCGCCCCAATGAACTTTAGGCACGAACTGTCGGGTGGTGGCGGCCCGAAGAGGAACAACCGTGGCTCGTTGATCAACCCGAACCGCACGAGTACGATTCACGTCCTCGATGACCGCGGCCATGAAGTACTGGACACGACCAATGAAACTGAATGGGAGGACGTTGTCTAGTCGCGGTACCGCGTGGGGCATTGTAAGTTCTCAGTACAGTGCTCAACAGGATCAAACTAACACTCGCCAAGAAGAGGTTGGAGAGAAGAGGAGTCAAGTTCACTACTTCCTGTATTCGTATTTGCATTATTGATCCAGAAGCGCTCCAATGAAGCTACGATGGCTACGACAGGCACGAGATTAGGATTTGAAGTGGCTTCAAGGAGTAACAGGGGTCTGTCTTCACATGGTCTTGGAAAGGCATGCCAGGATGTCTTCAACCCATTCATCAATTTCATGTTCATTATTCCATCATACACTGAGGCCCTTCTCGAGGTATCGTGCAAAACCTAAATCATCTACATAATACATATAAAGGTGTACAAGCGAAGGGTATAAACGAAGCGAAGAAGTAAGTATGAACAAGAAGAGAAGTCGCTAACAACGCAGATCACCAATCATTGCCATATTTCAAACAGCCTTCCCTACAACACCAGCGTCCTCCTCAGAACTCCCTCGATGCGAAGCGCTCTCCACACTGATCGTGTGCTCGACGCGAATATCGTTCTCCCCATGCGGCGTCGGGGTCGGAATCATGCTCTGTCTCCCCCCTTTCGGGATACTCTTTAGCACGACGTCAGTCCCCTTTCGGTGGTGCGGCTCCTCAACGTACACCAACCCCGTTTCTTCGAGCGAGTCCGCGGAGGTCAAACCACGGGGACTTGTAGGCGAAGAGGGGCTCTTGAACCATTTGGCGAAGTTCCTGGATGCGCGAGAGCTGCCGAGGGTGGTACCACTATATGCTGGTGATGGGAGCGGTGTGCTGATCTTCATGTCCTTGAGTTCTCCCGCATCGGTGTTGTATCCATCATCTGTCTTGCCAGATCGATCGCTTCGACCAGACTTGCGTGTTCCGGACTCGAGGTCGGCAGCCAAGTCGAAGGGGCGAGAGGCGCGGGAGCGGGACCGAGATGATGATGGTGAGATCTTAGAGAGAGCGCGGCGGTAGGATGAAGTGAGTTTCGGGAAGAGGAGGAGGGCGATTACTTTTACAGAGGGGGCGCAGGCGACGACGATTGCGAGGTGGTTTTCGAGGACGGACCAGATCATTGTGTTGGCGAACCACCCTAGAAATCATATGATCAGCGAGAGTGTCTAACATGAGGTTCGCCGAATCAAAGATGGGGAAGTAGGGCTGAGATGGGTTGTCGATCTCGGAGATATTTTGACAGCTGCCAGCCAACGCGCCTCCGTGGAATGGTTGCTTGCCAAGTTTCAGGCCCAACATTGCTGATGGACACCTCACGAAGATCTGCATGGAGTAAAGGTTACGAAGAGACGCGTCAACTTACATGAGAAGTCGTTCATAACGTTGAACTTATGCACTGACCAAACGCGTACAGCACTCACCGCCAACACGAATCCTCCAAGCGCAAACAAGCAGTTTAAGCCGATCTTCTGGGTTCGGCGGAGCTGGAGGTTTGAGGTGAAGACAACGGGCATGACGTAGAGCACGATATCGGTCATGAGCATAATGCCTGAGTTAATGTAGAAGAAGATGTCCATCCTCGCACACCAGCCAGGCACATCCGAGTCCCACGTCTTCCGCATAGGTCGGCATTGGAATATATTGGCGAGGATCGAGGAAGAGCCGAAGCCGAAGGCCACAAAGTGCATGACTGCGTGTCTCATTAGTTGCTTGCCTTCATGATGGCGAGTGCACGTGGATCTTACTGTAGATGGACCACTTGTGGTACTTATTATCGCGAGTAATTTCCGAGTAGAAGAGGAGCAGAGCATGCTTGACGGCCCAGTTGCAGCCAAAGTAGAAGACGTTCGAAGTGACGACGAGCTTGACGAGTGTGACCATGTCCGAGTCTGAGACGTCTTCCTTGTGGAGTCCGAGGCCATATTTGGTTCCGACGATCTGAAAGATGGAAAAGAGGCAAGCGGCAATCTAGGCTGGTTAATACGAGTGTAGCTAACACAAGTTGCATGGACGTACAGCAGCTACTGAAATCAAAACTGCAAGCTCGTTAGTCATGCTGAGAGCTTCATATGGAGTGGGTCCGGGACAACTCACCATCATGCCAACTCCATGTGCCAACAAGGAAGACTCTTCGCCCAACCCTCGAGCAGATAGCTGCCAAAGTAAGGGCCATAAGGAAGGCATTGAGCCAGATGATCACGAGTTGTTCACCACCCATGTCTGCGAAATGACAACAAAAAGCTACGAATTCAGTAAAGAAGTCGTGCGCTGAGCCGTTGGTCTAACAACCAACTGTTGCCCAGAACGGAAGAGAAGGCTAAGAATAAGGTAAGGAGACGCTCTCTATGACAAGAAGGAGATGTAGGATAAGAGATGTTGGAATTTTCAATACTCAGAATCCATCGCTCTCACCATGCGGCCTCAATCTGACTATAAACCAACTCCTCCTGCTCACGCCCAGCGCACCATGTGTGGAGGGCAATGAACCATCCAGCGCAGAGGAGCCCACAAAAAATCGCACGACGAAGTAAGCATGCAGGCCAGGCCATATTTTCGTTCAACTGCCGCGCACATGCTCTCGGCTTACAGTCACACAAAGCATGCGCGGTGTATATTTGGGCCCTTGGAGAGCGACAAGCGCCGACGAAACATCTGCACGTTATGAGCCAATCGTTGGCGCCACGAAACATGCAAGAGATGTCAGCCAGTCGGTCAGATGCATCCCTGCAACGTCTTGTGCTACGAGGCATACTCACGACCGCCGATCGCGAAAGTGAGATGCTGTCACACTGGATGGAGAGCCGTTGGGCAAGTTTCGTAGAATATGCTGTATCGCGACTAGGGTAGAACGAGCAACCACGAGCTCAAAGAAACCATCAATTAGTGTGCGCGACAGCACCGCCGAAGGCTGGAGCTGGAGCTTTTGGAGCATCATCATTATGTATATGAGTGGCCGAATGGAAGCTTGATGAAGACCACCACAACAACACAAGGGCATCGTTCAGCCACGCAGCCACACCCGTCCAACACCAACACAGATGTGTCACGTCCCGTTCCTCCCTCCCGTCTCCACAATCCCCTGATTGCCAAAATAATTCAAAGGATTACGCCCGCAATATATCCCCATCCTCCACCCATCACAACGCTCGTCCCCTCGTTCAACGTGGCTGCTGATCACGATAGTATCGTCTTATCTTCTGCCGCGTAGGGCTGGCGCCGTGTCCACGCGCCTAACCTCCTTCTATGCCCTCAATTTATCCTAAATAGAACTAAGCGAATGGCACCTGTTCGCAGGATCGCTACCCCGGCCCCTCGCTGCCCAAACTGGCGTGTCAGCCCATCGTTCTCGGACCAAGCCTCCAATTGAGGGGAGACGATCTGGAGGGGTACAAAGATCCATACAGCTAAAATAAACTGCTCCAATGCTGTCATTGCTAGGATGCTTCGTCAGAAGGCTCTCTTCTAGGCTCATATTGCTCGCTGATCACTGTGATCCTTCAGGAACCCGCAGCCACAACCGACACTATGGCGTGTATAAGGATGGCGGGGAGCGATATACATTGGTTCTTGGATCCTTGACAGCTCCACTCTAGGCATAGCGAGCGTTCCGCACGTCCTCTCCTCGCTTGAAGTAACGCCTTTCGCTGATCCTAAACATAGAAAATCAATGGACATTGACCCTCATTCGAGCAAACGTGGGGTATATCCTTCTTGAAACGGTCTCCTGAATGGCTGGCCTGACAAAATTGTTTCCTGCACGAGGTGTTTATGCCTTGTTTCCACGTTTCACAGGTTTCTTGATATACTCGTTGACCCTGGACGGCACAAGGGGACACGATGATCGTGCCTCGTGGCCATAGGTGGCCGCATTTGGCCCGTGGTAGCTGTGTAACGGAAAACGAACGCGACAGAAGGGGGTTCGAAGCGGCTTCGTCCTCAAAATAGCCCTCAGCCCTATCAGTAGTATGGTAGCAGCATCATGGTGATGTGCAAAGCTCGTATGTGTGCTATATCGAGGCTTTTCAAATGTTGGTGTTTTTGTGCCACCATGGTGCAGATGTCCGTTTCCTGCAATCTGATCACATTTTTTCAGCTTGACAGCCTTGTGACGTGTCGACTCAAGAGTTCTGGAGCCTTTTGGTCATGTAATCGTCTGCGAGTCCTCCAGAAGCCATCGACGATGGAAGTGAGAGATCGTCAGAGCAGTATCAGTGGTGAGCGTGATGGGAGCATGAAACCCTTGGAAAGGGATCATCGGGGTTTATTGCTTGCAAGATCAACGACATCTCACAACGCTCGGAGACTGCGCAATGATATTGAAGCTCAAACCAGTCAACCGCACGGTGGATTACAACGAGCGGTGAACCCAAAGTGGGCATGCATCAGCGGTAACCGCTCGGCTAACTAAATCCGGGAATTGCGGAGCCAAATACCGGAGTAAATACACGTTGTAGAAAGCCTGACTACGGCACAGCTGGACAGGAGATACCACTTATAACGGGGCGTAAGTATTACGGCGATTGTCGTGATTTCGAAGCAGACGCAATTTAAATTGTCGAGACCCTTTTGCCCTCGTTAGCGATGTCTGATGCTGCAGCTACCCCACTTTGGAGCGGACCAGGCCTTATTCAGGTCTTCTTCACGCAGACAGACACATCAGTCTCAGAGGAGACGATCCTGAAATGGTTGGACGAGGAACATATTCCTGCGCTGATGGCTACTGGTGTAGCCAAGTCGGGATGGCGACACAAGGCAGCAGATTCAGCGTATAGCAAGCCGCACATGCTTCTATACAAGGTTCCAGACTTGTCTTCTGTGCTATCAGGGAAGTTGGAGACTGTTCCAAGGACAAGCGACTTGTTCCCGGATGGAAAGCCCATTGACGATTTCGTCACGGTTGAATCCAAAGTCTTCACCTTCGTGCAGTTGTACGAACCAACAAAGCAACCTGAAGGTAAGGCGAAGGCCATCGACCGATGAGATCAATCTCATTCAATCCTCACGATCAGGTGCTGAACGCTGCAGATGCGGGTAATACGATAATCATGGCCGCAATGGAGCCATCTCCAGGAGGGGAGGCAGACCTCGAGGCCTGGTACCGAGACGAGCACAACGAGCAGATGTCGAAGGAACCAGGGTACAAGCGAACAGCCAGGTTCAGCCTGCTGGCCCAGAACAGGACAGATGGGAAAGAGTCAGAACGCATCTCTTTTTTAGCAATTCATGAGTTCGGCGAAGGGCACAAGATTGGCAAGGACGTCAAGCCATTGGATCCGATGACTGAATGGACGAAGAGATGCATGTCGAATGCAAAGGCAATTGACGCAGCGATATACAATAAGCAGAAGGTCTTCGGGGCAGCTGCCGAAAGCTAGATTTGTTCGTGGGAAATTCTTACAGGGCATTGGCTTACACTTTGGCTTGTCATTACTCCGTTTGACAAATTAGGCGTTCACAATCAATGTGAATTGCGAAAGACGGAAAGGCTGATGGTGAATGAAAAAATCTTGAACAATGCCTATATCTGGCCCAGTTTCACGTGCTCGCGCCAACTCTGCGCTTTCGGTTAGCTTGCTCAGCCGTAGCCGTCCGACCAGTGACGTCGACATGAGAGCTCAATGATAAAGCATGCCTCAGCTTCGGAAGCTTCGCACTCCACCAATTCATTGACTGAATGCTAGCAGTCTCATCAATTGACAACTTATCGTCGCAAAGATTGACAAAATGACCGAATCATTAGCCGCCTTCAGGAACCAGCGAAGTCAAGAGCTTCGCAAGCTTGCAGAGGAGCATTTGCAGCATGAGTGAGTAACAACGACTACTGAACCATCAAGAGCGCGCACATTGACGTCTCATAGCCTGACTCAGTCGGACCGCGATATTATCAGATCTGCAGCGCAAAAGGTCGGAACTTATGCCTCGGTAGGCACCGGGCTCGGTCTGGCGTTTGGCATCTACACTGCCTTCAGGTTGCGCAGAATGCGTCTTGCCTACTTCAATGCTTTCAGAGCTACGGAGAAGCCGGTAGAAGTGAGATTTGCGGATGGCCGTACCGGTGAGCATGCTGTCCTTAAGGATGTTCCAGAGGTTCAGGTACTGACTTTCAAACTCTACAGAGGCCGTCCCTGATATCACCCCGCAACTTGCACCCTCACGATGGGGCGACTTCGCTACATACTTCTTCTTCAGTGTTGGAGGGCTTTTCATCGGTGGTGAGAGTGGCTTCTTGCTAGGCACGGCGTCAGCTTCAAGATCCATCACCAAGGACCCCGAAACACAGAAGAGAATAGAAAAAGCCTTCAACAATTATCGTATCGATGCGATGAAGATTGAGATACAGAAGATGGAAGGCAAGAGCAAGATTGCGCAGATCTTCAGCTAGGCCTATGATTCGGGGGCACAATCTTGTCGAAGGATGTTTTGCGAGCAGCCGGAAGCTTCGGATGCAGATTTGATCAGAAGTGTGACGGCGATGGTACATAGTTGGATTGGCCTTGTACATACTGGCGGCCGGGCTGCGTGGGGCAAAGGTTTCGTTCTTGGCCAGGCCACAACCCTAAACTTTCGATACTCGCCATGCCGTCCAAGAAAACGCGGACAGTTTCTCAGCAGCCAACGATCTGCCTGATGTGCTTGTGGCCGAAAAGCTTGTTCCTGGATATGTGGGGCGGCCCGCTACGCTTGACGTCAATCTTCAACCCATAAGGACATTCGAGAAACAGTCCTACAAGGCGCGCCGTCTTCCATTGCACCAAGCGATCTATTCCTCCGCTTCACTTCAATCATTATACTTACTTTTGGTTATAATCCTTATTGCACTTTTCGAGCATTGAAGCCTTCCGCTCGTTGCGTTCTCGCAAACGGATTGATATTCAGGAGCAGCACCAGTCACATCATTGCGCTCTCTGTGAATTAATATCAGCCATTTGAACGACCCCAGTCTACATCTCGCATCTTTTCTCGTGGTGTAGTTGGTGCTTGGGTAGGACTCGAGCAAGACTGAAACCGTTGTTGGCCCACCCTCGGCACCAAATTTCCAAGCTTGCATGAGAAAGGGGACGTCTTCACCATGGGGAGGTACACAATGACTTGGAACATATTATGGCTGACTGGTCTAGCTGTGGCCCAAGAATCTTCACAAGAGATTATCACACTAACAGGATCGGCACGTGTGACGACTGGCGCGGACGCGACTCCAACACTCTCATTGTCCGATTTTTCTGCGAGCACAATCGGAACTGGAACGATGGCAGGGATATCTGGAAGTAGCATGGCTCCAAATGCTACTGCACCGATGTCTTCATCAACAACGGAGAATTCAGTGATCGTCATTGGTGGACCAACGACGACGATGAGCGGGAACATGACTGCGAGCAGCACGACGACTTCAGCACGGCCATCAAACACACAGCCTTGCAACAACTATGCCGAGTTTTGTTCCCGAAAATATTCAAACATCACTGAAGTATGCGCACACAATTCACCTTTCACAAGAAAGAACAATGCAGGAAGCAACCAAGCCTATGATGTTACCCAGCAACTAAACGACGGCATTCGCATGCTCCAAGGCCAAACCCACTCCGTAAACGGCACGCTCCATTACTGCCATACCTCGTGCGACCTTATCGACGCCGGTACTGTTGAAGACTATATGCGCGATGTCGCGACGTGGGTCGAAGCTCATCCGTTTGATGTTATAACCATCATCATTGGGAATGGAGACTATGAATCCAAAGACTCTGCCGGCAACCCCTTAGTCACGTCTGCGAACTATGTCGAGCCGATCACGAACGCAGGCTTGATGCCCTACAGTACGAAACCCTGGGGTACAAAGTACCTGTGTCGTTGACTACACGAGATCTGCCCTCGGGATTTCTCGACTAGATTGTATCATGACACAAGGCAACTTTGTATCCGCCTCTACCTTCTAGAACTCCACGCTGACTCTGTACTCTCGCCTTTAGTCTACCAGCCTCCGAAAACCGCCATGACGGTCGATGACTGGCCCACTCTGGGTGAACTCATCATCCGAGGCAAAAGAGTCATTTTCTTCATAGATTACAATTTCGACACTAACACCGTGCCTTGGATGCTCTGGGAATTCTACAATATATGGGAAACACCCTTCTCGCCCACCGACAACTCATTTCCCTGTGAACTGGGAAGACCGGCGGGCATAAGTGAGGACAAGATGAAGAGTATGATGTATATGGCGAACCACAATCTTAACGTCGAGGTCAGTATTGCAGGGTTCAGTCTACTGATCCCCAACACGGTGGACTTGAACGTCACGAATGGGTTGAATGGTACAGGAAGCCTGGGATTGATGACGAATACATGTACCAGTAAGTCGCTTCCTTCACTCAGAATAAAAAATGCTAGAGGACTGACTTTTGCTCTAGCAAACTGGGACCGCCCGCCAAATTTCTTACTCGTTGATTATTACAACAACGGCCCTTTCAATGGCTCTGTTTTCAAAGTTGCCGCCCAAGCGAATAACGTCACATATAACCGGGAGTGCTGCGGGAAGGCAAGATCGCTTGCGACCATACTTGTACGGCCTTCCACGACATACTTGGGTCTAGTCGTTGCTGTCGCTGCGCTTCTGTTGATGTGAGCAAAGCCGGGGCCGCGAGCTATAATCGCCTGAGACTACTATGGGTGGTGGCCAAGAGACTCCATGAGCTGGCCAGCCTTGCAGTATGAGTCTTCTCAGACATCGGTCTCTTGCTGTTCTTCCGCCTGTGTTTAATCTTTATATTTTGTTTCTACTTGGTGTGGTATCATTTGCATTGAAGCTAGCATCTGGTGCATGGCGTTCTGGAATAGAGTTGCTAGCAGGAACCAAAATGCTGCTTTTAGGCTTATCGACTAGATCACTTCCATTGTCGAAACTATCCCAGTATCCTTCTCGTTACATGAAATGCATCGTCACCCAAGGTCTACCGGAAGAAGACCACACGATCGAGTCTACCGTCATATATTTCACGCTAGGCTGAGCGAGGGTAAGATGTCAAGTCAACAAGCGACAGACGTTTTGCCTACCTAAGCCACACTGAAAGCGGACACATGGTTTGATATTAGCCATCCTTTAGTTTGCCCTAGTCTGATGATTGGAGGGATCTGCTGTATCTGAGCGACAAGGCTGAGAAGTAGGCAGCCTTCAAAGTGGAGTAATGTACGCAGTTCTCTTATGATTCCGTATTCACACTATTATCCCCTTCATGTCTTCAAGCTTTAGGGGCTCGTATGGGTCACCGGCGTCACGACAACCAATCAACGCATAGGCGAAGGACCTACTTCGATACAAAAGGGGGAAGAGATCTAAATTTTGTGTGGTGCTAGACTCTCTTACGTGCTACGATCTCAACAAGATGGGTTGTACGAGTTAGGTGGCGAGGCGTATATTCACGGGATTATGCAAGGAGAAGCACTGGGCGGTACGGTGAAGAGTTTTAGAACAGTGACTATTGTACAGCTTCCTACCAATCCGCAAGCTGCAGTATAAGCTATTGCAGTCTGGAATTAAGTGGCCAGTTGTACTGCCCTTAAAATTATGTGTTTCCTGAACCGAAACTCAATATTTACACACACCTATGAACGAGCTAGCAGGCCGAATATCTCTTATCTAAGATCCGTAATTGCAACTCTTCCGAAGGCAGTGCACTAGAGGAATCAATGCGGGAAACGGGAAATTTGTCATCAATCGATGTTTCTAATGAGCTTGGATTGTTCTCATTGACAGACGTACTGAGGTCCTCCAAAGCAGGCCATCATATTGGAGACCTCACGTGCGAGTGGAATACAGCCTAACCCATTTGTGTCTCATCTTCGCCGGATTTGGTACTTTATCCAATTTTATGGGCCAGTCGTATCCTCTGAAATATCCGATCTAGCTTAAGAAGGATGATGTGTCTGATGTTCTTGAGTAGTCTTGGAAAGACATACGCACAAAGCGAACATAGGGAGAGTAATTAGGAAGAGATGGAAGCTAGGAAGGCAAGTACGGCACCAACACAGAACAAGTTTTCACTTCTGCCTTTAGAACGAAAGTCTTGCAAGAGAGTACGTATGTACGTATAAGTTCATTCTAGACTACAGATAGATAAGCTAAGGTATAGGCTTCGGTAATACGGGCGGCTGTGTTGGTGGCATATGAGTCAAGACTTCGAGATGTAGATGACTGAATGAAACACTGTAAGCACCAGAGATTGGGGATCCCCCCTGTTGAACGAAACCATGCCAGAGTCACTTAATCTTCGCGAGAATGAGCATGTATCGACCTCAACATCTCGGGCCATAATGTCTTCCACTCTTCGATGAATCGGGACAGCTGCTACTTCGATTAGCCATGCTATAACTGCGCACATACTGAATGGTCCCTACCTCGTCATCGAACCTGTGATAAATGAGTGTGTAACCGTAACTACCGAAATGACATGCGAATGGCACATGATCGAGTTTGGGTAGCAGCATGAGGTAGCCACCTCCGCTATCTCTTCCCTCGTACCACCGGCTTTTGCAACGAATTCGCTCATCCCAGCTGCGCCTTCATTATCACAGCAAACAGTCACCTCTCCGAGGGCTGGTAATGCTTGTTTCAATCCCAGTAACTGCTCATAAAAGCCCGTATCGTAAACGCAATCATCGACGAGCATGATACTCTCAATATTTGGTGGCAGATTACTGAGGTCTCCTAGGCGCCCGGATTCCATTTTTGGGTACTTGAGGCTCTCAAACCTGTGGAGGGATCCGGTGCCCAGATATTTGTCTGGATCAGCCAGGAACATGCCGTCTTCATCTGTCACGTCACCTAGATCACCATCATAGGTACAGCCGTCGAGATCGATGTCCAGGTACTGGAGAAATCTGGCTTGAGATTCTAAAGCGAGTCGTATCTCCTCTGGTGTGGCGTGATTGTCGAATTGATCAAGCCCATCCACCTCGTAAATAAAGCTCCGTAGACACCGAAAGGACTTCATGAAGATCTGCAGCTGCATCGCCGACATGAAACAGTTGTGAAGTTCAAGATTAGTCACATTGGAACTCGCAGGTGGAGGACAGAAGATCTCAGGATAAGTAAGTGCACCCTCCCAAACCTGCCAACAGGTAGCTGCGAACGTTTGTAGAGTCGGCAGCGCGATTATTATAGAGATTTGAGCGACATTAAAAAGGCCATCTGTAGGGAAATAGGTGACCAACTCGAGATTCCTAATGGGAGGGGACTTTCGAGGAAGGGCAGCGTTTTTCAAATCTTCAGTCACCTTCTGTAATGCCGTTGAGGTGATCGGTTCGTGGACCTCGGTTGACGCAATGATGACGGTTGTGAGGTTTGATAGATGCGAGATCAGAAGTACCATCAAGCAGAAGAATTGGTTGTCTTCGCATTTCGATTGCCAACCAAAGACCTCAAAGTCTTCGGCATCCATGAAAGGCATGACTTCCGATAATGTCGCCGCACCTGTATCGAGATCGATCTCAAGAACAGCGGCTGCTAGCTTTGGGTTCCTTATGCAGGTTCTTGTGAACTGTACAAGTCTGACCATGCAGTCGCGCTTGTATGCTTCGTCAAGGGCACCGTTGTTCGGGAAGTGGAAGTGTCGGAACAATATTGGCCGAGCAAAGCTCCGCAGGACTCTCGAGCAAAGGCAGATGTCATACAGCGCCTTCCGATCGCATCTGACGTCAAGTTGCGAGAGGATATGGCCGAGCATCTCAGCTGGCATATCCAGCAGGCCTGGCGAAGGCATTATGGGCTGTTGTCGGCGGATCAGGGACCTGACATATGCAGCAAGGAATCTCATCGCAAGGAAATGGTCATGTAGGAATTCAGGATGGTGTTCGTGAGGTCAGAGAAAACCTTGGAAGTAAACATGGATGAGGAAGTTGCGATGGTCAACACGCGCTAGCCTAAAACGACCAAAAAGTGGGCTCATGATGGTTCATCGCTCCTGCTCTTTATGAAGTATTCTCGAGTAGGACAAGTGTGATTTCCTCGGAGATTTCAATAAGAGAGGTTGCCCAGTGTTGGGAGTTTGAGAAGGCATCGACCCTTGAAGCCATTGGATCGTATGCTGATGAGAACAATACTTCGTAAGGAAGGAGACAATTTCGCCGGCCCCTACTGTATCATCTCGTTGGACCATGCCAACGTGATCCCGCTCTGCTCGCTTGTAAGAGTCCTTAGTATGCCTGAGGGTGCCCGAGTGCCCGCTGAGAGTGACTCTCGATACTCGACATCGACAACAGGTGCCTGAAAATAGCAGACGCGACATTTTCTCCAGCAGAGCAGGCCACGATTGGCGCCGAAAAGTTACTGGGTTGCTAGACTACTTCCTATTGTCAGTGAAGCCAGCTGCGGGACGTCATGCTGTCTCCGAGCAGTCCCAAGGCGGCTTGTCGGCACCTACTAAACGATTGGCGATTCAACTAGTGAAACAGCTGCTATGGATTATGGCTCTGAGTTCTCAAATATATGATGGTGCGCGAGCGATCATCTCGGGACTTCACCCTCCACTTCGGGAGTATCTTGGTAATAGCCCTCCATACCAACGTCCGAGTCAAATACGATGAGTAGCCCGACCAGCTCAAGATCGTCTTTCTGGAGAAATCTTCTCTGTGGTGCTTCTTGCTAGACTCGCAGGATTGCTTCGATTGAGATTTCTGCTTGCACAGATGCGTAGTGTTTGCCAAGACCTGCCCAAGACCTGCCCCGTTAGTGAGCTGTAGGTAATCGACTAGTCGATGGCTTGCGTGTTCGTCAGTAAGAAGTAGATTGTCTTAGGTTGCGTTGTACTTTTACCCCGCTTGATCAAAGCCTTGATTCGCCTTGCCTTCTCAACACCATTGACTGACCTCCTCAAAACAGAGCCTCATCATCCACCCAATCATCAAGCTATAGCCGTCAAATAGCGGCATAATAGGCCGGTCGTTGAACATATAAGACTACGGTAGGCTATAGGCAGCTCGCAGGTTAAAGTCTGCTTGTGTCGAATACTGAAATGTAGAGCGTCCCTTCCATTCTTCCGCATATAGCAATGGCTGCCTATTGGGAACAACGAAGAGAAAAATGGCTTGCGAGCAGACTCAACACAGTACTGTCTTGTCGGCATGGAGCACAAGTGAATATTGCGAATCGCACAGATTCCCCAAACCGACATAGCAAGTAAGGTATGTTGAGGGGTGCTACTTGCTGACGATGGTAACACGAGATCTTGGTGGCGCTGGGTGAATCAGGTACTCGGGATTGATATTGATATTGACAGACTATACTGACTTTGCAAGGCCTGCAGTCAAACGCCATTTGGTCGCAACTCTATTCCGAGATAAACAACAGCGTATGAATGGATATCCCGGATGCTATTGTTGAAGCGTTGTTTCTGTCGCACATCGTGTTCGACGTTGGCCGAAGACTGGGTAAACCTTGTATTAACTCTGGTCCGTGTTTGTGTCAATACCGGTGAAGTTCGAAACATCTGGTACTGCAACACGACTTTGGTGCCGCCCTGTCGAAGCAAATCACCCGAGGCGAGTCGAAGGGCGAAGAAAGCGAAACCAACAAGCCTCGTACTCAACGCGACGTCATGAAATAAGGTTCGGTGGAGCATAGCGTCAGAGCTTGCGCATAGGCGGATCGGCTCCGACTCGCTGCCTTATTTTCTGGAGAACTCCGCAGTATGCCTTGGGCATCAAGCGCAAAGTTTGGACATATAGCAGACCCACTCGTGATTAATGGCCATCTTCGTAAACCTCGGCGGAAGAGGAGTCCGATCGGGTCAGGCTCATAAGGTTCGAGTCCATATCGTGAAGTTCGGTTTAGATTTCTAACGGTGAGTATGTTCTGCATACAAGCGACATTTAACAGCCAACCATTGAGTATTACGTGTGAGAGCCGTTGGCGGATACGCTTGGCCTTCGAAACTTAGTGTTGGTCTGGAGCTAGGTTCCAGAGTTGGTGGTGTGGAAATAACTCCCGCTATCTCGCAACGAGGTTCACGGAAAGTTGTGTGAAGGAGAATTTTGCTGCGCATATCTGTTCCTAATTTAGTTGAGGTCAATGCGAGATGGGGACAGGATTGAGCACTATGATGAGAGAAGTTTTATCATTTTTCTCTAACAGTTTCCGACCTTAAGGCAATACCTTTCTTTCATCCAACTGCTCCATGGACCTGCAAACCCACGAGTTCAACGTTGACAGCTTCCCCCCTTTTGTAAGCCCTCTGGAGGGAAAAGTTGGTTGAATTGTACTCTTGATTGAAGTTGAGCCGAGGCTGAAGCCCACACTCAATCCAGAAAATTATATATCTTACATGCATATCCTACAGTCCGCTTGTGCGTATGAAGAGTCTATCGATAGTGTTACATTTCGGTTGGGCGATGATCTAGCGGAAACGAGCGGTCGGGGAAGCGGAAGATCTGCAAACGGCAGTCCAACCCTGGCATATTCAGTCGAGGAGAGACAATCCGAGCCGCGAGGCTTCCCGACGACGATCTACTTGGATTTTGGCTTTCTCTTGCCAATGTCCCAGCCCCAACCCCTTAAAGTCTTTACAACCTTGGGAGTGACAGCCACAGTGGCCGGTATCCGGACGAAAATGAACGCTTTGTGAATGGCATACGCTAGAGCAAGCTGGGTCCAGAGTGCTGTTCAGAAAGTTAGCAGCTTGTCAGAATAATCGACGGACGCGCGCCTCACATGCTCCAGAGCCCTTGTTTGCTGCCTCTGCTGCGTCCACTTCGCTCAGCGCCAGCTCACCCTCTCTAGCAGTAGCTTCGGCCAAGCTTTCACCGCTGACTGCTTCAGATCCCATCGACTTCCTGAAGTCGGGGTATACAATTCGAATGACGTCTGACACCGCTTCAATAACGACATGTTCGTAATGCGCTATCCGCTCCGTTCCCAGCCCTCGAACTGCCAGAAAGCAGAAGGGGAAGTCCAGCGCAGTGAGGAGAGCGTACACGCCCACTGCAGACCATCCGTACTCCCGCGAGAGCTTCTTCATACGCTGTGAAAGAGATGGCGCCGGCTCTGGACTGCCCAGATGCTGCGTGGGGTTCGGTTGCTGAGGCGGCGAAGGCTTGTCGCTTTTCCAGCGGAGCGACCGGTTGGGTCGAGCGAAGCGGGAGGGCCGAGCTGTACTACATCGTTGGAAGGTGCTCTTTGTGATCGCTCTGGAAGACAACGGCGCTGATGTGAAGAATTTGCGCACGGCGGGAGCTGTTCGGGGCGATGCCGCGCGCTGGGAAAGCATCCCTCGGAAGAGCAGCTGCTCCGACCAAAGGCGGGTTGCGCCCATGATCACGCGATGCTTGGAGCTGCACGGGGCGAATAGGAGAGGCCGGAGGTGGAAAAAAGGGCGAGGAGCGTGTCGTGCGTGGCCGCGGCAGGTTGTTTCAAGCAGCCAGCAATTGGGAAGCTGATGGAGAGGTGACGCTCCTCAGAATTTCGAGCATCGGCCCGATATTCTCCCGGCTCCCGATGCCACATTGGGCCCAGCGAACATGGGCATTCCATTATTCGTCCCGGTACTGTGCCCAGGTCTACAGTACGGTGACGAGGGCCGCATGGAAGGTCGCTGGCGACATCAGTGTGCCGGCAGCGTGTCTCCCTGCCCTTTCCGTGACCTCGTGCAGACTTCTAGAAGGCCGAATAGCAGACGCAGCAATACCTAACCGAGCGGGCTGCGGCAACTGAGTCGCGTTCCTGAAACTGCAGCAGCGACAACAGCAGGCGCTGGGCCTTTGTCGTCTCCGTGCTCGCAAGTGCTCGACGTTCAGCTACTCAGTGTGCAGGGCGGTTGCTCGTTGCAGCGCCTTTTCGTAATTATCGACCTCTGCTATAATCTCGCGGTTCGAGCGGCCACTCTGAAACAGGGTCGACCTGGACATCGATACCTGCATTGTCCTGGACGCTGCGCTGCACACGTCCCCAGGCTGACAGTCGTTCCATGCATGGAGGTGGAAGGGTGCTTGACGTCCTCCGGTATTGGCTCCGCTATGCTGTTCCTGTATGGCATCGCAGGTCCGGGACAGGGTATGCTTCACACGTGGCCGCGTTGCTGCATCCCTGCCGGGGCATCAACCATATGTTGGCCAAGAGATCCGCAGAAAAGTCTCGAAGACCGCTTCAACCGCCTCGAGACGTACCGGGGGCGGGTGCTAAACATGTCAGACCGCAGGATTCCAAAAAGACTTGCCGCGTGGTATGCGGTGAGCCTTCATTCACCTTACTTTGTCAATAAACCCCAAGCCAGATACCGGGGAACGAGTTTGGCACCGAGTGTCAGAGATGCATGTTGCTCACAGCATGGTAGTCCTTGACAAGCTCTCTGAGCGCGGCGCGGCTGGGATGGATCTGCCAGTCGCGCAGAATTGACCTGACGATCAATTGCCGTTGAGGCTTTGGACAACGTTCGACGGTGAATGTTATACAGCGGGGCTGGCTTGCGTACGCCGCCGCCCGTCTGCCTATGCGAACTGCTAGTAGTGTACCGAATTGGAGTGCGGAACCTGAGCCGCAAGACGAGACGCTGCTCGCTCTCCTCGTCACAGCCCTGAGTCCTCCTCTCTCGCAGTGTCCCGTCCGTGTCAAGGCCAGACGAGCAGCCGCGCGAGTAATGGTGCCCTGGAGGGTGAGCGTTTGATGTCGTGCGGACGCATCCGGGCTGCAGCACACACAGACTGATTAGCCTAATTCGACGTGACAAGGATGCAGCCTTTGAGCGCTTCTGGGATGATGAATTCCATGTATGGCCCCGTCGTGCTCGAGCTGTGTGTTTGCTAGCGCACGAGGATGGGCGCGCAGGCGCCAATTACCGGCGCCACTGCGAATGCCGACTAGCACTCCTCAACTTCACGACGTCGTCCTGTCGCGCCGCTGCTCGTGCTCGTGCTCGTGCTCGTGCCTAGCCCTGTTCGCCATCGACTGTCAGGCGGCCGGCGCTGTCTCTCGTTCATTTCGGGCTCCGCCGCGCCGTTCCAGCTCCGTTGGGGCCCAGCGAAGGTTTACTGCTTTTCAAACAAAGTTTTCGGCTTCCCAGCCCTGCAACGGCACCAGTCGCAAGCTCTGAGCTACTGGTATCGAGCTGCTGACGAGTGACAGCGAGCCTTATTCGGACCCTAGGCTTATAGTCGCTCTTTTCGGCCGGTTGAGCCCCTTGATTGGGTCGTTGTCGTGGCCGTCGTCCTCCTCTGCGCTGACCACACTGGAGCGCTCCAGCGTTCCATCACTTGCAGACAGGGCTCCTTCTCGACCCAAACGGCATCGTGCATACCCACCTGGCTCGGCTGACTCTGGAAATTTTGCTCTCCCCTGTGCAAGCTCGGCGCCCTCGCAGCCCTCGTCCGCCACTGCCCATCCGTCGAACGGCTGGTCTTGTGCAGCGTGGGTGTCGCAGCCGTCCTTCGCTTCACACCTTGACAGCTCCCAATACGGTAGACGCCCGGAGCCTACTGTTTGAGAGTCTAGCTAAGCACCTGGCCCTATGCTGCTGCATGACTTGTAGTTCAGGATCTGCCTGTCCTTCCACGTGGGTTGATCTCATCTTTGTCGATGATTATTTATATACTTTCGATATATAACTGCTAGCTCGCACGACTCCCTCACCATTCCTGCCTACTTTCAGCATCCAGTCGCACCTTCCTTTGCCCCAATTGACTTCCTTCAAGAATTGTGTTGTTGTTATCTGCTCCTTCCCGTCTCGTCTAGCCTCCCCCGCAAGCAATCAATATAATCTTTATCTAGACCCTGATCATCAACATGGGTGGTAACGGTGAATATATAGCAGGCTTTGGCCAGGTCACCATCCAACAAGCCCTCGACATTGCGCGCAACAGCGAAGGCGGCGTCGACCCACGCATCAACCAGTACCTCGAAAGGCAGATAACAGCATTGTGGTCGAAACTGAACGCGCAACCGACGACCTACATCTTCACTAAAGACGAAGGAGCCCTGTTCAATTATTACCGACAACGCTTCCAAGGCTCCAAGATTGCGCAAGACGCAGTCGCCCGGTTCTGGAACCACTATCACGGGAGTTGATCAATTCTGTCCGGATTTTCGGGCTGCCTATAGCTTTCCTAGGGTGCGCACCGCTGAAGTTGAGGTCTCTATCTCTTTATGGTCTGCTGACGGTACTTAAGGCACTCATCCTTTGTTCTATTCTTTGCATCCTTCAAGCCACTGCTATGTTCATGGCGGGCGTTGGCAGCACGATACCTTCCGACGGCGTTACGAGCTCTTCGCAATCGGGTCAAAGCTGGGTCAGGTTTTCGACGGGTCGGAGCAAAACGGCGTTCTTTCAAGAAAGGATGATTTCTCCTTCAGTTGCCAGACTCCGCGATGATGAGCCCGCCTCAGTGCGGCTGGGCGGACGCTGGAAAAAATCTGGTCAGCTCTCAAAAGTCGACATTGGCATTGTGCCCTTCGTAATTCTTATCCTAATACTAATAACGCTTCCACAATCGGTACTAGCCTCCTTTGCCACGCCGAATTCACATCTGCGAACGTATGGGCCTGCTTTGAGTGGTCGTGCGCCGAACCAAACAACGCCCTTGCTGAAGTGTTTACAAGTGTCGCCTCCAGTGTTGAACCCTGCTACCCATAGTCAGACCCAAACATTGATGGTTCATACATTCGGATATTCTTACGGCATACCCTTCGTTGGCAATTATTCGCCACCAGCTCTCGAATTCAATCGTGTCACCTTCAACTTCACCGTTACTTCTGCTGGTCGCCAATACGATAGGTTGGCGCTGATGTTCTTCAACGACACTGAGATTTTTCGAACCTCGACCGCGGAGCCGACGCAGAATGGAATTATCTGGACGTACACCAAAGATATGAGCAATTACCTAGCTCTGTTCAAGCAACCGCAGAAAATCATTTTTGATCTCGGAAACTTGGTCGACGACACGTATACGGGCTCATGGAATACAACTTTGACCGCTACCTTCTTCACGGCCGAGGACTCGGTCGACGCAGCTGACGTTATCGTCCCCATCTCAAGTAGACAATCAGCAGCCAATGCCCCCAGTGGCTTTGTCATTCCGGATACCAAAGCCGTCAATTCCTTGACCTTGCCTCAGAACGCCAAGAAGGCAGTCTTTTCCATTTCAGCTTGTGGGCAGGCGGCGGAGGAATTTTGGTGGAGCAATGTGCTTTCTTCCGATACTAAGGTCTTTGGAAACGACACTACGCTGTACGGATACTCGCCATTTAGAGAAGTTCAGTTATACATCGACGGTACCTTAGCTGGTGTGGCCTGGCCTTTTCCAGTTATCTTTACGGGCGGTATCGTACCTGGATTTTGGCGTCCGGTCGTAGGAATTGATGCTTTCGATCTGCGAGAAGACGAGATCGACATTTCTGCCTTCCTACCCTTGCTCAGCGACGGACAGGAGCACGCTTTCGAGATTCGGGTCGCTGGCATAGATGATGATGGCAAAGGTAACGGGAACTTGATAGACACGGTCGGTTCGAATTGGGTAGTCACAGGAAAGATCTTTCTATGGCTTGACAGTGAGGGCGTCGTCACCAAGGGGTCTGGGCCTGTTATTACCGCACCAAGTCCTTCACTGAAGGTGGCGTCGCATGTCCAAAAGCGTGCAAATGGTACAGTCAACGTTCTGGACTATTCGGTAGAAGTGACGAGGAACTTTCTCGTCACGGCTACTCTGGAAACGTCTGCGGGTTCTCACAATGTGACTTGGCAGCAAAATCTCAAATATTCCAACGACGGACACTTCAGTAATGGTGGAAATGATCAAATCAACGACCAAAGCACGACTGGCTCTGACATATCCTCAAACAACTACTCAAAGAATTACGACTATCCACTTTGGGTCTACTCTACCTACAACGTTTTATCTGGGGGCAATTTCACGATTGACGGAAAGTTGGCGCGCGGCAAGAAGGTGCGCAGGGTTGGCGATCTAGCCTTCGCCTCCGAGCTGAAGTCGTTCGACTTCAGTCACTCTCCAGGGTATGGCGCCTCCTTCACCGGAACGTCGTCCGATAATTGGCAGAACGGAACTGCAAGCTATTTGGGAGTCCTATCCCTGAAGCGGTCATTCGGGTAAGCATCATGTTCCAAAACCGCCTCTTGCCTTTTACCTCGAATTTAAACTAACAGAGCCTGCATCAGATCAGGAACTACTGAACAATCCTATTCTCTAACCGGGATCGGGGATGCCGTGACGACTGTGCAAGGTGACAACTACGTTCAGCAGGGTCAAGGAGGCGATATTTTGTACCGTCGCCATGTGCTTGCAGCGAATGACACGATCGTTCTTGACGAAGAAAGCATTGTAGGTAGCCAAGTCTCCCAAAAGAGTTATTCGATGCAGAGCGCGGGTAAGCAACAGTTTGCGAACAATGGCATCCGGGCCATGCTCGGACGAGGTCCCCCCTGATTATAGCCAAAGCGGCAACACTTAATTTGTCAGAAGACTGTTTGAGTCTTCAATCAGTCTCACTCTTTGAAATTTCTTTTACGTATCTTTGAGTTCACGGTGTACCTCTCCTCTTTTCCTGTTGGTCTTGAGCATCATCTCATCTGAGTTGCGGCCCCATGTTCCGGTGCCACAGTGGTACGTATTATATGCCTGCCGTTATAGGTTTGGTACGAGTTGGAGTCGTTCATTCAGTGATGCGCGCCGCACCTTCGCCGTTCAGCCGCGCAAAGTCGCATTTTAGTTCCTAGATCGTCAAATTTTCACTTCTGTCGGAAGAACTACTATGAGAACACGATACTGTCCCTACTGTCTGGCACTGGTAAGACTCCGTACTAAGGTTCGCAACCCACTCACTGCAGCCAGCCACGCAAAGGTTTTGTCTTAGAGCGCCCAATGGTGACCCTTCTATACAACTTACACCCCACCCTCACCGGCATAGGATATCTTCTCCAGCTTGCCGCTATCGAGCTGCTCATGCGTTCTCACACCATGTATCAATTGTAAGGCAAGTGCAATCATGACCAAAGTTTGAATAATAACGTGCTGATGAGGCAGTAAGATTGTCGAGCCACTCGCCACTCATACCCGAATGGTTTCTCGAGCGCTCCTCCCCTGTTACGAGCCCTGCACGATTCCAGATTGAACATCACCTGCAGGAAGCGTCATGCAAATCACAAAACGTCCCTCCTCGTGACATGTCTTAATTATCATCCCTGTACCCTTACTGAAGCGATCCCTCCAGGTTCAGGTCCCAAACAACTGTTGGCTTTATGCCCCAATACCTGCGATTTAACTTACACTAACGTGCATCGCTTGATTTCCCATAATTACGTGCGCCCGCCTAGTACATGATACATGGAAGGCCTTCCAGCTGTTACTCCCACGTTCATACTTGGTGACGACCTGGACGACTTACAACAGTACTGTTTCTCTGCCGCACCTTGGGATTTCTAGTAGCGTGATAATACGAACCTTGGAGCTTGATTTAAGTGGCTCTCACGCCCCATACAATTGTAATTTGCAGCAACCGCTGGTGCAGGGTTCACCATGCTCGAACAGGCTGCAGGACTGTGGCAACAGGTACTGATTCGACACAGGTTTTCTTTTTTCGTTCACCGGTCCTGACTTGTTATCAATTCATAGTGGGTCCGGGGAAGGAGCCGATAGGTCGGTTGCATGGGCTATTTGATGTTTTCAGACGCAGGCCGCCTGCAGATGCACTTACCTTTCTATTCTTCCTCTATAGAGCCCTCGATGACAGTCCACGAAGTTCCATCAAGATGAAGCAACAATCCATGACTCGTGAACCATCAGCTATAAGGCTGAGCGCCATAATGCGTACATGGATGGCACTGGCACAAGTCGATCAACAGTGAACAGTTTTGTCACGAGCATGCACCTTCAAATAGCTAACACAAATCCTTGGGAGCAACTGGCATTGGTGGCTTTTCCCTGCTCATCAACTGCTCATTTTAGGGTTAGTTTAGGTTTCATAATTTCGATATCTCCAAACTGCAATTTGTGCGACTCTTTACGTAAAGATGAACAGCCATGAAGATGACTTCGTGCCCTATACTCTCGAGTGTGAGAATGGACATTGCGAGACGTCATGATTTGTTCCTCATCCCTCGCAGATCTTCTAGAGGACCTCCTTTATGCCTGTTTCAGGCTTGCCAATTGCGAATAGTGCTCCTGCGAATGCGTATTGTTTGAGGAACTACCACTGATAACAGCGTGCGCCTTGAAGCAGTACTGGACCGAATTCAAAGACATGCAGGTGTCGAAGTTGGCTCAAGCTTGGGGCAGGACTCTGTCGAAAACCCCTGTTGGTGGCGCTTGCACGCACCGATCACAAGGAGCATCACGCCTCCACTCACATTCCTTTCGGAGACGGCGCATCAATACAAACAACCAACAGTGTTGAGTAGAGACAAGCCCTCACCGTGTGGCTGCATGACAGCTGCTGTGTAACATTCTCCTCCGGTTGATCTTCGTTTACAAGGTTTCTTTAGACATTTGGCACGCAGAAACTTCAAGCCAATTCGCCTGGCGTTGACGCTGCCAAACAATTCGCTCCTCTTGCAGACCTTTCCTGACTAGGAGCGACCGTCCTGCACTTTCCGCCAGTGAAACGTCGCTTTTCATCCATTCGTGCGACGTTTGATGACCGTTGAACGACGATCGTTGAACTATTACTCTGTGCATGCAGCGAAGCGGCAGCACATGCGCGTAAAGCATACATGAGGCGGGAACTGAAGATGGGGTGACCTTGTGAAGCTCGTGAAGCGGGGCAAATCGACATGGTGTGGTGAACAGGGTGGGCGGAGTGATATTCGAGTGGTCAGGGAACACACTGACGGGAAGTGGGACGGGGCGCTCGGCGCGCCCGCAGAAAGTGGAAGAACTGGGATATGTGAAGCCATCAAGGCACGTAACTGACTCAGTGCGATGCAGCTTGGGTGGGTTGACTTTCGTCGAACGGTATATACGCTGTAGTAAGTCTATTTTTGAACTTATGGATCGGCTTCCGCAAAACGACCGCCTTCGAGTCACCCGGAATCAAGATGGTATCTTGAGCCACCTTTGAAGGATTAACAACACTCTCTAGTGAGCCCGCTACGCCGACCATTGATGATGGCAGATCCTGAAACTGCTCAGAGATTACACTGAGCAGAGACCTTAGACCATCTACATACCGAAAGGATGAAATTCGAGCTGCACATTATTTCGTAAGAGGGCGTGAACGATTATTTGGTCGATTCGCCAATTGCTCATGTCCTGGAGTCGCAACGCAAATGAGCTCAAGCACCGTCATTCTCTTTTTTATCACCGTATTATGCTGATGATGCAAACGCTTTGGAGCAATAATATGATCTCGAATATTCATAGTCGCACCTAAAGCATAGTCAGTGGGGGACACACCACGGGACCAGCCCAAAGCAACGATGGTGGTACATTCAGGACGTGAAACTGGGCCATCTGCTTCCATAGCGCCCCCTCTCATGTCATTGCTTCCTTACTCTTAAATGAGAGCACAAGATTGCTGAAAGCATCTCTAGACTGGAATGGGACCCGTCCTTCTGCAAGAGTGAGGCTTAATGCACGCTTGCAACCGCTCCGCATGAATAGTGCCAGCGCACTTGATCTGGAACCTCGGCTCAAAATGCGAGCAAGAGTAGGCTTCCCTGTAGGGCTGTACACTCCAAAATTTACATATTCGACGATAATGGCCTTTAGGTAAACATACATATCAGCTGCGATGAGCTGACGTCGCTTGGAAATGGCCACCGTTGGTAGCGAGAATTAAAGTTCTGTTTATCGATAGCCTCCACGCGCGCGGGACGCCGTGTGCCCATCGCTGTGCAACGCGAGCCTGAAGACAAAGCCAGCTGCTGATCAACATCCGGGAACTAACAAGTCATCGAATACTACCTTCAACACTCGTCATGATTTGAAGCCACGAGACTTGTATAAGACCGGAGTTGAACGACAGTCCGGATCGATGCGGCTCTTCGACGTCGATGAATTCCCCGTGGTGTGCCGGGCGATTGGTGGTGGAGCAGCTGCTGAACCGGGGAAAAAAGCCCGGATGACGAGAGGCGAATCCGAAAGGATTGGATGTCGTGTGCCTCTTTTCGCCCCTTCCAACAGCCACCATTGTGACGCCATGGCCGAAATTCGTATAGTCGCGACTGACTCACTCACCTTCCTCTCCAGCCTCTCCACTCGTTCGCCCCATGTCTCCATCCTCGCTCACCAACAGGTTTCGACTGTCCTTCCCTAGGCCGTTCAATGAAGCGCCATGAGCTTGCCCCATCATCCATATAAGGAACTCGAAGACCATGATAACAAGGACTCATCTCATGAAGAGGTCGAGCCTCAGTCCGGAGTTCCCGTTAAATCCGGAGCGAAAGCGGGCCATGACACCCTAAACGTTACATTTGCTGGAGACATTCGGGCGCCCTCACCAGACCCCTCTTTGATATCTATAGATGATTCCAACAACATTCGGCTAGGCAGAAACCCGGACTACTTGCCTGTTCCTGATGGACGGACACGATCGCCAGCCCCGCCGCGAACCTGGAAGGGAAAAGTACGGCTGTCGTGGACTAGGAATAAAGGACTTGTGCTTGTCTTAATCGCGCAAGTTTTTGGTACATTGATGAATGTTACTACAAGGATGCTCGAAGTTGAAGGCAACAATGGTAGGTCTCACAGCCCTACTGCGAAATAGAAACTCGGAGATCCTGGACTGACTTTGACACGCAACAGGAAAGGGCCTTCATCCATTTCAGGTAAAGCAGTCGATCAAGACGTCAAATTTCAAGGTGCTGATTCATCGGTAGATTCTATTTGCTCGCATGGGAATCACTGTTCTCTGCTCATCCTTTTACATGTGGTACAAGAAGACTGAACACTTCCCTTTCGGGTTAAAGGAAGTCAGACCATTACTTGTAGCCCGAGGGCTATTTGGCTTCTTCGGCGTCTTTGGGATGTACTGTATGTTGAATCTTGTCTACTATAGTGAAACTTGCTCTATACTAACTATATGAATGTAGACTCCCTCCTGTATCTACCACTTGCCGATGCCACCGTTATCACCTTCCTCGCTCCATCGCTAGCATGTTGGGCTTGCTCCTACTTCATCAAAGAGCCTTTCACGAAGATGGAGCAGATCGCTGCTTACGTATCCTTGTTTGGGGTTGTTCTCATCGCACGCCCGGTATCACTCTTTGCATCGATGTCAAATACCGATCCCGTTCCTCTTGCTAGTGGGGATGGTGATGTCGACTTCACGCCCACCTTTACGAACACAACATTCTCTGCTGGTCCGCATCTCGCCAACGACTATGACAATGTAACGCCCACACAGCGTGCTGGCGCAGTAGGAGTTGCAATGCTTGGAGTCATTGGAGCTGCAGGCGCTTATACCACAATTAGATGGATTGGGAGGAGGGCACATCCTTTGATCAGCGTGAATTACTTCGCGACATGGTGCACAATTGTCAGTATTGTTATGATGTTTGCATTGCCTGGCGTCGGTTTTTTACTCCCTGCGAATTTGAAGGAATGGTGCATGCTCATGTTCTTGGGGATCTGTGGTTTCGTAATGGTAAGTACTGAATACCTCACTGGTTGTCCCACGGACTAACTGGAGTTTTTAGCAATTTTTGCTCGCTGCAGGCTTGCAGTATGAAAAATCGTCGAGAGCTACCAATATGGTCTACACGCAAATGCTCTTCGCCCTCGCATTTGACAAACTCGTTTGGGGTACAACACCCGGCGCGCTGTCTATTATCGGATCATCGCTGATTTTAGGCTCTGCCATCTATGTCGCGATGCATAAAGAGAGCCCCAAAAAGGAAGAAGCAGGAAGAGGAAGAGGAAGGAGGGACGAAGAGCAAGGGCTGATGTCGCCTGATCTGCTTGCACAGGACGAGGACGAGGACGGAGCTGTGATCCAGATGAGGACCATGAGTCGTTGAAAGGCAATAGATTTTGGGCATTGTAGGTGTTCGTTAGCATTTAGCCCTCATGTAGCATCCTCCTACCCGGTCAACATTCTATGGGGTTCATTGCGGTTCATGCCTGTACGCAATTCCTCGCATCTCAGGAGGCATTGGAACGGACATAGAGGATAGTAGTAGGTTAGTCTGAAATTATCAGAGGCAATTAAGTCAGCCGGTATACATCCGCTGTTATTAAGGACGTTTCGAGGTTACTTAGATCGTCGCTTTCGATACAGTTACATCTCGTCCTCCTATCGAAAAGCATATCGAGCGGGTATCAAATCAGATCGAATACATGCAGATTTAACACCAAGGAAGAGAATCTAACCTGGTTTGCATCTGCACATGTTCTTTTTAGATAAGAACTCAGATTGTTGGCACTTGCTCAGAGTGACAGCCCTGGATATTTGTTCGTCCGAATCAGCCTTAGTGTCAAAGTCGGTGCCTAAACCCCTCCATGGCTCGTTTTCTTCCCTCGCCCGCGAGCTTTCTCAGCTCCAACGCGCACCAATGACCCAACTACTCGACCTACCTATCGAATTGATCGAGGGGGTTTTTTCTTATTTCCAAAACAGGTCGGACACCGGTACGAATGATCTACTTCAACTATGTCGAACCTGTAGAGTTCTGCGCACCATTGCTCAGCCACTCCTTTATGTCGATGTCCGGTTGATCAATAAGGGCTTCATCAATCACGACGAGGCGAACACTTCTCTAGAGTTGATAGCACGGCAATTCTCTCGTACTCTTGAATCACGTCTTGACCTTGCCGGAAAAGTGCGTAGCCTATCCTTGCCGGCAGTTGGCGGCGTAAAGGTGGACGATCTTATCAACACTTTACACAATCTCCAAGTACTCTACCTTGGTCTCCTTGAACTCACTCCGAAATACCCACCAAAGTTCTTGACGCTTTCGAACCGCGTTTCCGTCAATAAGCTTTATGTTGAGAGCGCTTCGCACGTCAATCTGGCCAATTTCGGCCCGCTTCTGGTCCAACCTTCGCTAGAGAGAGGCACTTTCCATTCAACAGTAGCTTCCTATGGGAACGCCTTCGGGAAGCCTCTCAGTCTGTCACATGGATCGGTGTTGCTTTCAGAACTGATTCTCGAGGATTGCTTCATGCGAGAACGCTGCCTTTGCGAATTTCTGAAGGCGTGCAAAAGTCTCAAGTCCTTCCGATTCCGTGCTGCCAACTGCCTCAATCTACGATTCCAGGGGTACCATGTCGGGGAGACATTTCTCGTAACGCCAGTGCAAATCTTGGAGGCTTTGGAAATACACAGAACCACACTGGAGAGTTTGTCTCTCAATTTTGATACTTGTGGCGCTGGCTTCGATGACGAGAACTTCCGGTACCCAGGTTTTTCCAGCTTTAGAAGACTTTCGAAGCTGTGCATCGAGTCGCACCGGCTGGAACGCTTCGAGCACCTATCGCCCGCACTGGAGACCGTACGCTTGACACACGCCGTTCGAGCGCGTATGTTACACCTATTCAAGCAGGACCCGGCAGATATACAGCAGCGCTTTTGCCCTAATATCCAATCTGTCATACTCACGGTCTATGACATGGAAACTCACAGTGCAAGTTATGCACAATTTATCGGCGGGGGTTATGAGAAAGCATCTAGCGAAGACTTTCATGAGATCAGGAGTTCGAAATTGAAATTCGACTTTGTGATTACAGATAGATCTGCGTCTGAACTTGACGAATATCATTACGGAGCCTTCAGTAAGCTCGAGGATGAATGAAAGTGGTTGACTAGATTTGTGAGTTTCGTCATATTTCAGCTCTCTAAGATTCATCTAGGAGTTACACAATACTGGCCAGGAAAAGAGAAAACTGGTCAATTTTTCTAGACTGAAGACACGCGCGTCGAAGGCCTGTGGTGATTGTTCGGAGATCTATAGATTTCGCGGATCGATCGGGACCGATGACTGAGACTTAGAAAGTCTCCACGCGAGCTACCTCCGATTCACCACCACACCAGTGAGGGCAGACCCACTACCCCGCCAAGCTCACGGAACACATGCGACTATACCCTGTCGGGCCAGACATTTGTCCAATGGCGTTGCCATAAAGCTGCGTAAGCAACCAAAAGTCTCCTTTTGGCTCGACGACTCAGTCCTGTAGCAAGGAATTGCTTGCATCCGTCTATCTATATCGGCATCGTTTCAAGTTCAACGGAGCCAAGTCCGTATATTAGACGCACATGCAGAGGGGCGCGATGCGGGAGCGATGGTCTACGTCTTGGGACCCTGGTTTTTCACCAATCAATTGACTTCACGATGATTATACTTCTGGTACCGCATGCATTTCCCCTCTCCGACCATTCCGGTAGTCGTCCAATTCGACGTTGCGATAAGCCAGGGACCTTACAATCACCAGCAATGACGTGGTCCTGTACAGGGGAGCTCCGGCAGGAGTCCTATTATATCCCAGCATCAACCCTTCATAACTGTCAATTTTTCCACCGGCCTGTCAACCATTTGTCCATCTTCTAAAGCAACGGAATACTTCACCATGCCAGGTCTCCACAGTACGAACGGCGTCGAAACTCACAATGGCCACAACAGCCTCAAGACTACCAATCGTCCCGATGAGTGGAAAATTGAGCAGGGCCTGTCGGGGGCTGTCCTTCCCGTCCTCGATATGACTGGTACCGAGACGAAAGCCTTACCCCCTCAGGTCTTCGGAGACTTGACCAAAGACAAAGAAGCCATCAAGGCTGTGGGCGATCGCAACCAATTGTTCACTCGTGAGCGAAAAGGATGGATCGGGTCTGTCATTTGCCGCATATCAACAACGTCAGCCATCGCTAACAATCATCACCTAGCTTTGTGGAATGGGAGAACTATCCCGAGAAGAAAGCTGCCGCCCACAAGATCCTTACCGCTCAAACATTCCCTCCGAATCCAGAATTCCAACTCGGTCCGATCCCAGCTACCAACCCTGTACTCCCCGGAACACACTGGAAGATGTGGCATCACGCTGTTGGTGGAGAGCTGACACAGATCCCAGAAGACTCTTGGGACATTGTCCTTGAAGAAAAGCACCCTGACATGCTCCATTTGCTACAGTTCCCTTACAATGGCGAGCCACCTAAGCGCCTGGTGACCGACAAAGTCATCACGCCTAACCCATTGCACTTTGTGCGGAATCACGGTGGCATCCCGATCATCGACAAGGAAGACTACAGCTTCACCTTGGATGGACTCGTCAAAACTCCTCGCACTTTCACGTTGGACGACCTCATGGACGAGGCCAAATTCCCACGTGTCGAGAAGCTAGTCACCATGCAGTGTTCCGGTACGCGACGCATTGAACAAATCTTGCTGTACCCTGGCCAAGGTGATGAGGTACCCCAGGCCCCTTGGGCGGAAGGTGCCATTGGGACTGCGCACTACGTCGGCGTGAGTCTCAAGAAGGTCATCAAAGCCTGTGGTGGCCTCATTGATGGCGGCGAGCATCTCGAGTTTTATGGAGCAGATACCTATTTCAAGGACGACAAGGTCATGAATTACTTGGTCAGTGTGCCTTGGTCTAAGGTTAAGGCGAATGAGGTACTGCTTTGTTGGGAAATGAACGGTCAACAATTACCGAAAATCCATGGGTATCCACTCCGTGTTGTCGTTCTTGGTAAGGAGTCCGAAGATACGGGATGCTTGTAAGACCTATACTGACCATCGACCAACTTGTCAGGTTACATCGGTGCCAGGAGCGTCAAGTGGCTGTACAGAATCAAAGCCATCAAGAATCCCTCCAGAGCCCCCGTGCAGAGCCAAGAGTACCTCTACTTCCCCCAGCAAGTCGGCAAGCACAACCTCAAAATGACAGACGGCATCCAGATCCAAGAGATGCCCGTCAGCTCCGCCATTATGTCGCCTTGGACGAAGCAAGTCATCATCCACAACGGCAAGATCCGCTGCAAAGGCTGGGCGTACTCGGGCGGCGGCAGATGGCCAGAGCGCGTCGAGCTCTCCATGGACGGCGGCTTCAACTGGTACACCGTCCCGCTCCAGAACCTCTCCGAGAAGCGCAAGTGGTGCTGGCGTACTTGGCAGTACGAATTGCCCTGCGACGTGGAGGGCTGGGTGGAGATTGTCGTCCGATGCTGGGATAATTCGCTTAATACCCAGCCTCCAGATGTGCGCACTGCTTGGAACTGGGGGTTGCATGTTACCAGTTCTTGCCATCGCATTTCGGTGTACAGCGTCAACAAGACTCGTTCAGCTACGAAAGCTCGTCTCGATCAGTTCGAGAAGAAGGGCATTCCTTTCGGGCCGATTACGGTTCCGCTCGCGTTTCCGTCGCAGACTTGGGAGGAGTATGAGACATTCTGGGCGAAGAATGACCCACGTGATGCAAGGGAGTAGTGGAAGCAATATGCTTTTGTTCTATGAGGTCTTGTTTACCTTAGAAATTACATTATGCTTGCGATCCCTCTCCTCCAATTCTTTCGATCATCGATAAATGCCTCATAGACTATTGAATCATTCCACATTAGCGACAGTGACCTAAAAACCGTAAACCGAAGTCCCTACTGTTCATCGGTCTATGTTTCCTGCGCTAAGGATATATCAACATACGGCACATGGTCTAGATATCCTAATGGCGTCCGTGGGAGGATGGAACAGTAATCCGAACTACCGGAGAGGCACGCTTATGAAAAGGCAATTCGAATAGTCTGAACTTGTGGGCGTCGTGTGTTTGTAATTCGTACTGTTTTTAGCTCAGACCACCAAGTTTGACGGACGGTTCAGTCGGTCAGTCGATGTAGTGATAGAAGTTGTTGCTTGGGAAGGAGTGAAGAAAGATATGCAATCCTGAGGGGATCCCATCATGCTAGAAACCCTAACGCAGTTTCACCTGGCGATAATTTGCGATGTCGGTGGGCGAACACTGTTCTTAGAGCTGATCTGGTTACTCTGTTCGCGTACCACTAATACATCGAAGGAAATCGTGCAGTAGCTTTCAATTACTGACGCTACCTTTGCCAATCACTCGCAATTGTATATACGGCATGGAAAGGCAGCCCGATTTTCTGGTTGTTTCATCTGCCTGCATTGGAAAAGAGAGGCTTGCAAACCCCAAGTCATGCCACGCTTCTCATCTGTCTAGCATGTTGTAATTTCGCCCATTCTCGAGTTCGTTGCGCCGAAACTGCTTTGTCCATCTCCTACTGCACGATTTCGATCTCTTCTTCAACCCGTTCCGTCCTTCTTGTCGTCCTCGAAGACGTAGTCCTCCCTGGAAAGCGGCTTGTCCCTGTCCGGACCTACGAGCCTGGCAATGACGTGAAGAAGGAATTGCTTCGGATATATGTTTGCAATTTCCGGAGATGCCATATCAGTTGCCGCCAACTTCTTATGGAAACAGAAGGAGTCAACTAACAACCGGATATGGAGGTCGTTCTCGGGCAAGTTCGCATAAGCGTAGACGATACACTTTGGGAAGTCAGAACATCTCTCCAAAAACCGGAAGCCTAAATCGAAGAGTGCTCTCTTGAGGCCTGGAACAAGTAGCATATCGGCGAGCGCATAGGCACGATGGAAGTCCATCATCTCGGACCTGTTGCCTTTCACCTCTTCGGGGTCTGGGTCTTCGTCGTTCCACTCCTCCGTAATAAAGCGGCCTGGGAGCTTTCCTGTGTACATCCAGTTGACGAAGACGTTGAAGGGCCCTGTACGCACATGCTCAAGATTCACGCTTCTATCTTGAGCCTCCGCCCACGCTCCGGAGAGAGCCCCTCGAAAGTAACCGGAATGGTGCGTTAGCAGAGCCTTATGGAGGTTGTACTGCTTGCGGTTCGCTCCGACATAGACGGTGATTATATCTTGACTCGCTGCTGCACTATGATTACTGTCAGTTAGCACAAAGGAAGCGAGTGATGAGCATGTTTTGCTGACCTAACGAGCGGGGGAGCCTTTGCTTTGCCTTTGCTAACCATTGTGGTGGTGGATCTTGCGACCTGGTTGTTGTGTGTTTGTTGGTGTTAGAGGACAGGCTGAGGAGAGTTTTGTGATCTCGGCTTAAAAGCTTATCAATTCACCTTTCACTCACCTCTCACCCTGCCTTTGGACCCTGTCAATCGCCCCGATAACGCACCTCATTGAGTCGAGAACGATTGTCCCATATCATTCACTATGACATTTTCAAATGAACTCAGCCATTCTAGTCTCAAGGAGTAAAGCCCTTGCAGATCTTGTGGATTCGTTATGCATTTTCATCCTAGGACCAACATGTCACTAATCTCAAGATTGCTTCAGATCCCGCTTGAGTATCGCGTGTCACCGTTGCCAATATGAGTGCACCATGAGTCCTCGTTGGATGCTTGAAAGTCGTGGTGCCTCAAACCAGAGTGACCATAGACGGGGAACGCTAGTCCGCTAATGTGGGCTCCTCAAACTCTCGTCCTCGTCCACTTTTCGCTCAGGAAAGTAGTCCTCCCTCTTCATCGGCTTGTGTTTGTCGGTTTCGATGAGCCTAAGCATTCCCCTCGCAAGAAAATCATACGGGTAGCGACAGCCGTGCTCTCCTCCTCCTCCGAGATTCTCGCGAGAAGTTGCTGCCAGTTCAGTGCTTGGCCTGAGAACACAGTACGAATCGACTAAGAGTTGTAGGAACGGGTCGGTAGCGGGTAAATTCTCGAATGCGAAGATAGCCACTTTGACTCGAGGAGGCTGTAAGACGGAATACCATTTGTATTCAATGTCGAATAGCGCATCCTTTAGAGAAGGGACGATAAGCATGTCGGCGAGGATATAGGCGCGAAGTCGTCCAATCGCAAAGCTACAACCAGGAAACTCTTCCGGATCATGGGGAGCGAACTCGCCACTGCGGGGTGAGGTAGGAAGCTGGCCGGCATAGATCCAGTTGACGAAGATGTTGAAAGCGCCGGTGTGCACATCTTCCAGGTGGATAGTCCCCTCTTTGGCCTCCACCCAGTCTCCGGATAGGGCTCCTCGGAAGTAGCCTGAATCTAACGCATTGGGCATGGTTAGCTGGACTATCGCTTGAATGAAGGGACGAGTAAAGTAATGAGGTGGTAAAGGTCGAATCGAGATGATGGTAAACAGCGCCGTGTGGACTCACGGTGAACAAGAAGGGCCTTGTGGAGGGTGTATGCTTTCTTTTCAGGCCCAACGATGACAATGACAGTACCCTCGGTTGCTGCCGCGCTTCGTTGGTGTCAGTCTATCCTGGAAAAATCTAGAAGGAGGAGACTGGCTAACCTAGCAGAGGGCGGTGACGGGCGGTTAGATTTGACTTTCTCCATGGTTGTCATGAAATTGGAAGTGGCCATAGTACGGGAGAACTAGGCGGTTCGTTGTGGGGTTGAAATTGGGGTTGGGGTCGAGAAGAAGGACCGATGGGGCTTTTGATCTGGTCGTACCGTCTTACTTGCCTCTCTCACCATGCTAACCATTCACTCTGTTATCAGCTGATGATCACCGCGAAAGCCTCGATAAGCCTTCACGCCCAAAGTCTAGGGCTCGTCAATTCAAACATGCAAAGCGTTGATACTTAGCATTTCAAGGTAACAACCTGATATAAGGCGTCCTTGTCATATCTTACACAAACAGACCTACGCAGCTAGTCCATATCTAGCATTCTCCCTTTATCGTACATGTGCGCACCTTTGAGCATCCGTAAACTTCTTCTTTTCGTGTCTCAGAAACCCCAGAACTTAGTAACCCTCATCTTCACCCCCTCCCAACTATTCAACTTCGGCCTCACATCCAAATAGAAATTTAGCTCCTTTCCCGGGACACTCTCATTCTTCCCCGAATAAAAGTCAATCACATATTCAACCTGCGTCCCGCACCGATCCACAACCCAATCATGCCTATCAAACGGAGGCTGATACCCGATCAACGTATTCCACCTCGCCCTGGGCGTCAAACTCGTACTCAAGCCGGAGAACGAAGTAAGTCTCGGACCGCCACAGCCTTCTGCCCCTCGCCCCTTCTCCCACTTCTTGATCTCCATCCACGCGCGTTCGTTGACGGCGTTGTGGATGGGCACAATGGTCTTCATGTCTGCTTCGCGGGCGGAGTAGTTCTTGCGCTTCATGGCTTCGAAGAACATTTGCTCGGACGGGTAGATCCAGTTGCCGCTCTTCTCATCTCTGCCGGTTTCGCGCTCGTTGTTTGCCGGGCGGGCGGGTTGCTGGGAGGGTATGGGGTCGGTGGCCGCGCGTGGAATTGTGGATATTTCTCGCTGTGTGCCGAGGCCTAGTGAGGATAGTATTGAGGGCCTAGAGGATGTGGATTGGTTGAGTTGGGAGGAGTCGCAGGATGTTTGGATTGGGGCTTCTGCGGGTGCGGGCGTAGGCGGAGGTGCTACGCTGGGAGGGTGTGGATTCGGCGGTGGTTGGTTCTGTGAGCGTGCTTGCTTGAGCCATGCTTCTCTCGCCTTGTGGTCTACGGGACAGGCTGCCGCCGGGTCTTCCGTGGCCGCCATCGTGAGGAATTGGGTGGACGATGCGGAGAGCTCGGCGATGCGATCGATGATGGATGGGCGCTCGAAAAGTTGAGCTAGGGTCGGACTTGATGAGCGGTCATTGGTTGGAGAGCAAGCAGGGTTCAGTTCACCGCTTTGGAGGGGTATATCTCGAATTGACTCTCGACACTCCTTTCCCATAGTGCATGGAATTGAGCAGTCAATTCTCGGACTCGAAGCTCAGTATTGGTCGTGCTGACTGACTTCTGCGGTTCTTGAACCTTGCTTAGCCTTTGAGCTCAACCACCACATTGTTCCTGAAAAGACCCTGCATAAACAACGATTTTGCCTAACCCACAAACACCCCCTCTCTTTCACCCCTCCAACCACCACAATGGCCGACTCGCAGATATACCTCGCTTCGACCACCGCCCCCGTAAACATTGCCGTAATCAAGTACTGGGGAAAACGCGACCCCAAGTTCAACCTCCCAACAAACTCGTCCCTCTCCGTTACCCTCGCGCAATCCGACCTCCGCACGCACACAACAGCATCCTGCTCCGCCAGCTACAAGACGTCCGACTCGCTCCTTCTCAACGGCCAAGACCAAGATGTCTCCGGAGCTCGAACACAAGCCTGCTTCCGCGAACTACGTTCCCTGCGCCAGAAACTCGAAGACAGCGACTCCTCGGTCCCGAAAATCAGCACCCTGCCGTTGAAAATTGTGAGCGAGAATAACTTCCCCACAGCAGCCGGTCTCGCCTCCTCAGCCGCCGGCTTCGCAGCCCTCGTCCGTGCAATCGCGAACTTGTACGAGTTGAAAGAGGACCCAACGGATCTGTCACGCATCGCACGTCAAGGGTCAGGCTCAGCATGCCGTTCCCTCTTCGGCGGGTACGTAGGCTGGCAGAAAGGCGAACAGCAAGACGGAAGCGATTCCTTCGCATACCAAGTCGCCCCCGCCTCACACTGGCCGCAGATGCGCGCCCTCATCCTCGTCGTCTCCGCCGCGAAGAAAGGCGTCTCGAGCACAACGGGGATGCAGACCACCGTCGCTACATCCTCCCTCTTCCCATCTCGCGCGAACGAGACGGTGCCCAGGAGGATGAAGGAGATGGAGAAAGCGGTGCAGGAGAAGGATTTCGAGACTTTCGGAAAGGTGACGATGATGGATAGCAATTCCTTCCATGCGACGTGTCTGGATACGTACCCGCCGATCTTTTACCTCAACGATGTGTCGCGCGCGGCGATCAAGGTTGTTGAGAGTATAAACGCTGCGGCAGGGAAGATCATTGCGGCGTATACGTTCGACGCTGGACCGAACGCTGTTATTTACTATCTGGAGGAGAACGAGAAGGAGGTTGCTGGGCTGTTTAAAGCTGCTATTGGAGAGAAAGATGGGTGGGGTGTCGAGCGAGGGCAGAAGCTGGATGCGAATAGCGCTGCGTACGAGAGCGTGGCAAAGGAGGCGCAGGTTGCTGTTGATCTATTGAAGGAGGGCGTGAGCAGGGTGATCTTGACCGGTGTGGGAGAGGGCCCGATCAAGACGGAGGAGCATTTGATTGACGCAAAGGGCGAGCCGGTGAAGAAGGCATGATTCATCGAAGCAAGAGAGAGATGCAAGATGAAGTAAAAGTAGATACCCGTTTCATGCACAAGAGGTCTAAGTCGAGTAAATTGGCATTGGAAAGTCGATGTTGCTTGATAGCAAATAATTACCTAGCTGCCTGTGAAGCAGCGGATCCAAACGCCAATGCAACACCTGGTATACAAAGCTTGACAAAGATGCAATGTCGACTGTACAGAACAGTATAGATGCCTCCCAACTGGAAAGAGAATGTAGCCCCACCTAGTCGATAACGACGGCCAAGATGATGATGACCAGCACGATTGCCAAGATCAACAGTAGAATGCACGCCTTGCTTCGCGCGCTCTTCTGGTAGCGGTTCGCCTTCGTGAGTTCGACGTGCGCGCCTCGCGATGCATCGTAGGTGGTTTCCACATGCTCGCCGATGATATCCAACTGATCGCCCTGTTCCCGCACCATTACAGCGACATCTCTGAACAGCTCGTTCAGCTCTCCTACAGACTGTTCGATATTTCTAATCTCAGACTCGCGCTCGATAATCATCTGTTCCTGGAAGTCGACTTCATCCTGCGATGCCAGTCGTAGCTGTTCTTGCTCCTGCTGCTGCAGCCCCCCAAACTCAGACCGTTCCTGTGTCGGCGAGCGCTGGTCCTCGAGCGCAGCGCGGGCAGCTGATGCGGAAGCCTTCTCCTTCTCGATAGCGGTGCGTTGTAGTGTCTGGAACTCCTGGAGCGAGGCCTGGTATTCTTGCGCTAGGCGCTTTTGCGTGTACTTCTGCGACGGCTGCTTGCATGTTAGCTCTCAACTCCCCACCTACTCCACCGGCCAAACTATGTACGCACCCCAACATCAGGCCAGTTTGTAATCCTCTTCAGGCCCTCCCCAATCTGCTTAAAGCTCTCGGCCGTGTCGCTGGTCAGGTTCTTGATGCGCTCCCGCCCCCGCTCCGTCTCCTTCTTCGTCCCCAGCTTGCTCAACTCGTTGGAGAGCTGCGAGCATTGCGAAGTCAGGGAGAAGATCTTGTCGGAGATCTCCTGCGAGAACTCGCGGAACTCGGGGTCGTCGGCGTACTGCGGGTCGTCGTCGCGCCGCCAGGTGGTCGGTTGCGATTCGAGGGCGCTGGAGCGCTGAAACGACATGGCGATAAGGTGCTGGGGCTATGGAGAGCGTGCGCGGTCGAGTCTAAAGGTGCATGAAGTGGTGGAGAGATTCGTGGATCGTGGAAGGCGTGGGAGTCGAAGGCAACCGCGACGGTGGATGGAGTTGATACCTGGAAGTCTCACGACGGCGGACGGCGGTGCATGCGGGCAATGACGAACGAAAGCCCGTGCGTGGCGCTAACCCGCAGTGCTGTTTTGTTTGAGAGCTTTGCGGAGCAACGAGGCGAGCGTCGCATTCACGCGCGACGGCCAATTCTTGAGTTTCTTCACTTTCGTGCGGCTCCAAAGCTCCTTCCCTCTTTCTTGGACGGTCATGAACTGACAACATTCTTTTGTGCCCCTCTCACAACAACCACAACACGCGACCGCAACCATGCCGCCCCCAGCAACACGTCCCTACCGGGACTTCTTGATGCCCTCGCTCCACCGGCGATTTGTAAAGGCGATATCTTGGTCTACGCTACTATGCTACATCATCTCGGTGTGGATGGGACAGTGGACTCACTGTATGCATCCGCGACGCACACTCTCCATGCAGCGCTTACAATGTATAGGGATATGGTCCTGGTTCCCCATAGGCCCTGTCGGCATACGCACGGCGTTCCTGTGCATATCGGTCCTCCTCCTCCTCATACCTCGCACCGCACAATACCACGCCGGAGAGCGCAACACCACCAGCCCCGGCGAAACAGCCTGGAAGTACACGTTCAGGAAGGCCACCTTCGTTACGCTCGCGGCGTACATGTGCTCGGCATGGCTCTACTGCGAGATATACATTGCGTCAAGACCTTACAAGAATAGACTTGGTTTCACAGACCCGGGGAAGCTGCACGAGCGTATTAGGCTCAATGAGCGACCGCTTTTCTTGCGCTTCCTGTTCCTTAGCGTGGCCGTTATACAGAGCGGTTACCATTTGTGGAAGGACTACGACCGGATACAGCTCGGAGCCGTCAAGCCCAAACAGGACAAGAGGGAGGGTGCGCCAGCTTCGAGCGTAAAGGACCCCAAGAGCGAGCTCTTTAACCAGAAGAGACTGACAACGTCCGTCTTTGGCAGCCTCAACACTGCGCTCGTAGCGTTTGTCGCCGGATTCTTCGTCTACTATGGCGGCTTACGATACCTTCTATGGGAGTGGCACGCTCGGATCGCCCGGTTTTACTTCACGTTCGGCAAATCCGCGAAACCCACGGGCGTGTCTCCCTTCGTAGAGCTCCTAGCCATGTTTGCCTCCGAGGGCCCGCTGCTGGCATTCCTCTGGAGCTTCGTGAACGCCGCATTCGACCTATACATGGCGCAAGAACCGCTCAAGGCAGGCCAACCGCTCACGAGCGACTCGAAAGATCCAAATGGAAGCCTCCTGAACGGCATGAAGTCTAAGAAGGAGCAGGTCAAGAACGTCGCTTTCTGGGAGCTTGCTCTCATAACGGACCGCTTCGAAGACCGCCGGAAAACTATTTATGGAGAGTTGGACCGTAAGAAGGGCCCAACCTACAAGCAGGTCCTCGAACTCTGCGTCGCCGAAGTCAACGCCATCACCAGTCGCATCGACGCGGTCAACCCCAACTATAAACCAGAAGCAAAAGATGGCAAGCCGGCGCCACCACCGAGGATTGAGCTAGTGCCTAGGATATCGCAACCGCTGAAGGACGGAAAGATAGCGGGTCCAGGACGGCCACCCACTTCTACACTCGAGATGATCGGACAGACAGCCACGCAATTAGCGAAGCCCCTTAGCTCACCTCAGAACGCCCAGAACTCCAATGCCCGGAAAATGATCCAGGCCGGACAGGGCAAGCTCATCGAAGGCGCCCACCAAGCCGAAAGCCAGTGGGAGGTCTACAAGCACCAATTCGCTTCATCACCTATCGGATGGCCACTGCGACAGTCGCTTCGCCGCAAAGCCAATACCGTCATCAACGGTGCACCATACTCAAGGCAGAGCATCGTCATCAATGCAGTCACTACGCTCACGAACCTAGCAGTTTCATCGCTCAAGGAGGACGAGTACGGTCAATTCCAAAAGGGTGTTCCAAACATCGTCAAGGCGTTCACGGAAGCAATCAAGAAGATCGAGACGTACATGACGGGTCTGGAAGTACATTGGACGGATGTGGATACCCTCGCTCTACCCGAAGCCGACAGGAAGAAGGTGCCGGAGGTCGATGAGGTTGTTGCCGTATTGAGAGCTGGGCTTGAGAAGGTCCTGGGTGGCTTCAACGAGTATCTCGTACCGCTGGGGATGAGCAGGTTGGATATTCAGGAGGCGAAGAAGTTGATTTCAAGGCCGAGTGCGAGTCCGGCGCTATAGTATGCCCGGCTTCATAGGCTTAGACTGAAGTGAGCGAGAAAGATGAATGTCAAACGCGTCCGAAGGGGGATTTTGATGAATACTTTCACATACCGTACCCTCTGTAACATAGCTTGGAGTTAGAAGCGCGATGGAAATGATACCACCAAAAATGCAGGATATTTCGACATCACATCTCACCAATGATAAGCGAATATGTCATTCTCTCTATATACACCTGAAGCTCCCAAGATCTCCAAACTTATCCATATTTACCCACCCATATAAAGGCGCAAAAAACACCGCCGCAATGCACAAATGTCAACGCTTACAGGGTATACAACCACACCATGCCCCTCTCTTTCGGCTCGTCAACATCTACCAAGCGTCCCCCCACCCTTCTTCCTCCTCCTCATTCGACTTCGACTCCAACACTGTCGGTACCTCCTTCTTCGCCGGCGGCACAACTACTTTCTTGATACTCGTCCCACCCGTCGCGCTCCGGCCGCCTAAGATCGGTTTCCCGGTCTTTGCCGTGTTGCCTTTACTCAGACCTTTCGGTAACGGGTTCTTGCCAGGTTTCTTTGCGGCGCTTTGGGCGGCTAGCCAGCCTGCGAAGTCGGGTTCGCCGTTGTCGTCGAATTTGGAAGTTGTAGTTGTAGTTGCAGTTGTGGATGATGGGTTGGGTATTGGTTCTGCCCAAGGGTCAAAGTCATCTTCATGTTCTTGCTTAGTAGCTGTATTCGAGGTTTCGCCGAAGCCGCCCCAGTCCTCGGCGAAATCTTCGCCGTTGTCGTTCCAGTCGTCTACCGGATCTGGGGAGTTGATTGTTGGGATGGATGTGCTGCTCTTTGTGAGCGTCATGCCGGGTTTTGTACTCTTGTCAACCAGCGGAGGTTTTGAAGTAGACGGTATTGGAGGCGGAACGGAGGATGGTCGCTGGGTTGTCGAACCGTTCGTACTTGCAGTGATCTCCCCACTCGCAGCAGCGAGCTTGTTCGTGAATGATGAAATTGCCCATCCTGCCCACGATGAGCCTCCATCTTGTGGAGTACTCATACGTGGAGCTGCTGCACCGCCGGCTGTCAAGCCCGGAGATGGAAGAACAGTGTCTGGGAGAGTTGTTGAGTATTTGCGTATCCGGGTAAGATAGATGTCCATAGTTTTCATTGCTTGATCTCGAATCGTCTTCTCTTTATCAACCAGCGATGGACAGATCACTGGGAGAAGCTTCGCGGCGCAGTCGTCCTCAGAGAAGAGATCAGAGGTTGCGGCTAAAGCCATGAGCGCAGCGTTTCGGGCGTGGAGGAAAGGATCTCGAAGAGAGCGTGCGAAGGCTGCTGAGAGCACCTTTGCTCGATTGTTGGCTCCAAGATTGCGCGCAATCTTTCCCAAACAGATCGTTGTATTCGTACGAATGCCCGGCTGTTCATCGTTTGCTGTCTTCGCTAGATACCGTAAGAGTTCGCCGTTTACTGTTCGATCCGACAGTTTGGGTACGACTGTCAAGACTGCCTTGACAGTCTGTTCCCGCACTACTGGCGCAACATCCGTGAAACCAGTGACCTGCGTGTGTTAACAAGGCTAAGAGCCGTAAGGTTTTTTTCCCCCCCACTTGACGTACCATTTGAGGGAAGATCTTGTCGTTGACGATCTTCTGCGTCAGATGATCGATCATGAGGGGCAAGTTGTCTAGCAAGCAGACACGGATGGCACGGTCTGGATTTGAAAACAAGCGGACGACAACTGGAGTAATCTGAGTCTCATACTCCTCGTCGGACAATTTCTTCCCTATTTGCATGACGGTGCCGAAGACCTTTGCGCCGCCACCGCCAAACTCGACTGACTTGAGTAGTTCAGGTAGCACCTTCATCTTGAAGAAGTCAGCTGGGAAATCATCTGCGACCTCGTCTAATTTGCTACCATCTCGTCAGCCTTGCCTCTGAGCGCCTGTAATGCGATGAATACCTCAAGAGTTCGTCCCTTTCAGCCTCCTCTTTCAGACCGAGTGATTCAATGTCTTCTGTGACCTGGATCAAGGGTGTCTGGAAGAAGCCTCCTAACCGTCGTCCTTGGTCAAGAAATTGGCCGACACTCATACGAGACTTAGGGTTGGGGTTCAGAAGCCTCTTGTATGCCTGATGCATGCTCGGAGGGATGCTCTTCATTTGGCTAAGTTGGTCGCTGCCATTGTAGTTGCCATTGAAGCATTCGAATATCAAAGTGCCAAAGTTGTACGCGTCTATAGCGTGTGTTGGATTCTGCTTGATAATCTCCCATCCACCCTTGGAAACCTCTGGGGGCATGTATCGATGTGAATCTGGGATAAGGCTGCCGTACGTCGGGAGGACGGCGTCATCCTCCTTCATAGAGCTCAGGGCTTCGAAGCCTCCGAGTTTCCACTCCCCACTCTCGCCAAAGAATATCGAGGCCGGCCGTATGCAAGCATGCACCGAGGTGGCGTCGTTGTTGACGAACTTGAGAGTCTTGGCAACATTGTGCAGTCCCCATTTTACCGTCTCCTCAGTCAGACTCTTCCTCTTAACATGCCAGCTCAGGGGGCTTAATCGCTCGGTCGCAATGTAGATGTAGGATTCTGTCTGGTCTTCCTTAGCCCAAATAATACCAGTGCCTACTTGTACACCCTACTTCTACTGTGTCTAGCACTTTCACAACACCCGGGTGTCTCAATGTTCGAAGTTTCCGGAGAGCGTTGCGCGCGAGGGGTAGTCGCGACTTGTTCGCGCTGACGTCAAAAGAAAAGATGCTGCATTTCGATCCATCTTCCTAGCAAACACATGTTAGCTTCAGCATGTATGAGAGGAGCACGCGTCTCACTCGCTTCGTCCCGTTGTGCAATGTCCAGATCGAATCGTCAATGTCCACACGGTCGCCAAAACTGTACCCAAAAGCAGGCCCCTTCGAGATCGCCGAGGCCACGGCAGACTTGAGGAAGTCCATGTGCGCAGCTGCTCCCCGCGGATGAACACGGGCCACAGGATCAAGTGCTCCTTTGGAAGTTGTTTAGGACAGATGCTCTCGTCTTGGCCTGGGCCTATCTTAGGGCGGCGGGGCTAAGCGAGCGCTATCAGCACGTGAGCAGGCGTTGTGCGCGACCTCAGGCACGCCTTCCTTCTGCGTCCAGTGCAAACGAGCAGGTACACACAGACAAGAGAACGCGACTGCGCGCGATTCTTTCACTCCCAGTCTCCTCTCACTGAATGGATATGAATGAGCCATCAGACTTTTCACGTCTTTTTTCCTTATTCCTTTCTGGTATCGCTTCGAGCCATGCAATATGACAGACCCCTTGGGGGAGAGGCCTTCACGGACTGAGGGTTCAGCTCGCCCCTCCAAAAAGCTGAAGCCTAGCTCGGTAGCAAAGGTAAGACACACGTTCCCTTGTTGATAATGCTTGACCTATCAATCTCCACGATGAATACTGGTAAAAGGGCATATCGCATTCAGCCCTGGTATGGTCGCTTGCTCAATGGTCTCTTGGGACTTCGAATCGTCCCGTGTACGGACCCTTTTGAGCTAAGAAGCGATGTTCCTTTCCGACCACCTCTCAGCGCAAAAGGTCAAGAAGTCTATGGACGCACCACATAATGGAGCTGTAGCTCATTTCTACACCGCGAGCTACCGCCAATGGCAGTGGTGTACATTCTCCGATTGGGTATAAATACCTGTATCGGCCAATTACGCGGACCCAGACGACCCGAGATTGAGCAACCTCCAGGGCGCGAACTGTTGACCAAAATAAAAACTGAAAAGATCTGATTCGGAGACATCAAATCGGAAACATATTTCTATCATTTGCTCAGAACTATACTGACGGAATACTCAATCTAGGTACATGGCAAGCCGTCTCGAGACACGAGCGCTGGGCAACATAACCCATATTTGCGTTCACGTCAAGGCCGCGATGATTCTGATGTTGGCTTGCAGACTTCACCTCCTCAGCAGGAACCTACCGGTTTCTGGAAAGGATTTCCAATCACTGCACCAAAGACAACCTCATCCAAAGCCTTCGGTAGCCCGGTCCCAGAATCTGACGCGGGAACTAAGGATGCAAAGGAGAGTGGACTCAACCGCAAAGCGCGGACTCCGCCGCCGATATCACCTCCGTCTTTAAAACGCTGGCGATCGGGCGATGTTTCCAACAGTAGCTACGATGATGACCAAGGCTTACACCATTCCGCGGCAAGCAGATCTAAGAACACATTGTTGCAACGTCATAGAGACTCAACATTGTCTTCCGCAGATAGACGCGTAGGTCATGGTCTGTTGCAGCCAGAGCATGGACTAGGGTTGTCTAGTTCCCGTTTAGGCCACGGTATCGGTCAGGAGGACGATTCAAATTCAGTTGCTGGCTCCTCTGCCTCGAGTGCCCGGAGCTCGAAATGCTCCATTTGCCTTAAGAGCTCCGAAAAGCAGTATGATAGACTGAAAAAATGTTCCTTGTGTCACCGGCTGTATCACGAAGCTTGCCGAAGACCTTCCTTAATTGAGGGTACAGATCCGTAAGTCTCTACCACGAAACTTTTGATCACTCATTGGCTAATGTCTCGGGCCTTCTAAGGGAACTGTGGATTTGCTTCAAATGTGAACCCAGGAGAAAGCCGGCTCAAAGACCTCCGCTGGGACCTAGCAATCGACCCAGCCAAGCCCTGAATCGATCAGATGCGCGAAAAAAATTCTCTTATGGGGATCCTGCGATTCCTAGCCCTCTTGTGGTGAAAGAGGGCCGATCTTCTTTACCTCCCGATGAGAAATCTCGATCACTACAGTCTCTAGATGCGTTGTTCACAAGGGTCGAAGCGAACTCTTTGCGCGAAGCGATGAGCGAGGAATATCCCATCAGGCCACCATTGAAGGTGACGATTCCTTACGAGAACTCCAACGATCAGCAAATCACGAAGGGATCCTCTCATCTTGTACATCGCAGCAACTCGAGGTTAGACGTACTAGACAAGCACGATGTAAATTCGTCAATACCTACACAAGCAACGTACGATAGTGCATCTAAGAAATCCAAAGGAAGAAGCAATGCCCTAGCTAGGGATGCGTCTACTTCTGATCAATTGGACGAAGATGGGTTAGACAAGTTGATTTTCGATGTGTCTGCTTCTGCAACAGCAATGAGGGAACACGAAGTGTCCGGTGCTTCTACTGTACAGTCACGGCAGAACCTTATATCATATACAATAGTACAAGGTCCAGACCGCGTGCCCACGGGTCGCTCACCTGCATCACTGTCGCGTAATATAAGCGTGGACCAGCGGCCTTCACCAATAGGCGACCAATCAGGTACCACTACAGGGCGGTGGTGTTCAAGCTGTCAAAAGACCCGCATTTGGGCACGTCAGGGGGAGAAGGTCATCTGGTATGCTGTCCTGTCTGTCTTTCCGAGACTGTTAATATAGGGCTAACTGCTATAGTCGAGGCTGCAAAAGCCGCAGAGCATCTATTCAGAACGATGAGACCGTGACTACGATACCCGAAACGCCACAGTCAATGCCTGTGTCTCCTGTACAATCAAACAGCAGACCTGGCACTGCAAGTTCACAAAATCCCAGTGCCACAACTCCGTCAGCAATCTTCTTCAAAGCAGCTGTGCTCGGCTCGAAAGCGAAGATTAGGTCAAAAGAATTGCCCGCTACAGCAGTCCGGACCTCCTTGAACAGATCGTTGTCTCCAGCAAATAAACAACTACCACCAATTGGGGAGGAATATGTAGCGCAAGGACAAGAACAACTTGCGCAAGTACTAGGAGGTGACCGTCCACCGATTCTACTCGATTTCGATGGCGATACTTCTGTGGCAGACGCTTATTGCCCCTCAGCAGCAGATACCGTCGGAGATGAACAACCGGCACAAGGATCCCAGGACAGCCTGTTTGATGGCACACCGCCAGATTACGCTGATGTTGGCAGCCCCCCACAAGACACTCTAGACCCAGAACCTGAAGCCAAACTCGGCCTTGCCAACAGCCCAGGTGCTGATGCTACCATGTCACGAAGAAAGAGCGCTCCGAACTTTCGAAGAACATCCCAGAGACGGCCTTTGACATTAAGCAGCCGAATAGGCAAGAGCAAGCGAGCTTTTAGTTGTAGAGAGCTGTTTGCTCTGGCACTGCTCGCCAGCGATGGCGTGCCTCAAAGCAGTAAACAAGTAAAAGCGTGGATATCCGAAACCTTTCCAGAGCGCTATCGAATGGAAGACACTGGATGGCAAAACAGCATCAGTGCAATTCCATACAATCCAGACTTTAAAGATGACCTGCGCAAACAACGAAGAACTTCACATAAGGCGTACCACTGGGACTTTGCGACCTCGGAGATCCGGAACGAATGGGCAGCAAGATTTCCAGAATTCGACTCCCAGAGACATATTCTATCAGCACAGCCGCCAGCCAAAGCTACTCCATCAGCGTCCTCTGCTGTGGCCTCTCCTCAACAAGTTAAAGTAAAGAAACGTGGAAGTGCATGGCCTGGAGCGCGATCGACCACAGGCGATACTCCAAACGTCCGCAAAGAAAGTAACTCTGATAGGCCCGCCTTAGCTACTAGCCCTGGCGAGGATCGACCTTCCACATCGGACGCCGAATCACAACCCAACCCCAAACCAAGGGATGACTTGCAGCTTGTACAACAATCATTAAGTCGTTTACAGGGTCTGGTGCAGCAAGAGTCATCTTTTGACGAACTTCGACAGGCCACACATTTCCTCATGGACTGCATAGAGGCAGCCGAGCGAAAGACTTCTCAGCAGGAACGTTTAGCAAGCCCGGACGAGATCTTCATGCCTTTCGAGTCCAAACGTCCTCTTCAGATGAAACCAGGCTCCGGTGTCAGGTACAATTCAAGATTTCTCCTTGCGTATCCGGAGTATATCATGCCTTCGATCGACTTCATGACACAAGCCCAGATCGAGGAGAAGAAGGAGGAGATCCAGAAACGGCCATCAAGAAAGGCGACATTCGGCAAGAGACTGGCCTTTGCGAGGAGCCAGCGGGATAACGTCCACGACGGAATGTCTGGCTCCTTTCAGGCCCGGTACGCCGCTCTAAAGGCTGAAGAAAGCAGGCAAAAGAATGTGGATCAGGACCAAGATCATAATCAAGATGTGCGCGAGGCGGATGATGTCCAAGACGAATTACGGAAAGCTTTCAACATACCCAAAGATCCCGTTCCGGCTCTTCGAGAAGGCAAGCTCATCTTCCGCAGCCGATCTGCCGCGGCAAATGATAGATCTCAACCTACCAGTGCACAGCAGGAGGCGAGGGCGCTTCAGGAAGGAGATGATATGCTGATCGATACGACGTACAACAATGGCGAAAGCTCAGCTGTGAACAACAACCGCGGAGCGTCTTCACGCCGACCTATAGTGGCCGAAACTATATCTCGTCTTGACACTTGGAACCGAGATACGAGTGATGATCAAGAACGACTCGACAGAGAGCTAGCTCTCCAGCTTCAGAGAGAAGGGGTCGATACGCTGGTCGATACGACGTATAACAATGGCGAAAGCTCAGCTAAGAGTGACAAGCACGGATCTTCTTCACGCTCTAGGTCCGTCTCGCAAAAGAAGTGCATGAGTAAAGTTGACGCGGATCAGGTACTCATGACCAATCTACGCGCAGACTGGGCAGGTGAAGCGTCTGTGTTCGAGGATCTAAAGCCGAATGCTGAGCGCATCGCCTCGGTGTTACCCGAGTCAACAACTTTGATGCGATACTATGCTCTTCTGCTCGCAAAAGGAGACTATGTTTGTACACTCACGATACTCAAGGATCGGAGGGTCCAGGAGTCATTCAAAAACTTCTATCAAGTGTGTGAATCCATAACACTAGAACCACATTGTAATCTGGCAACCAACCTGGTCCTTCGCGATGAGGTGGCACGCATATTTGAGGACTGCTGTCCTGCAGGTTTCCAACGCCTTTCCGACCACCACCTTTTCAAGAAGTGACGGGAACTCGACCTTGGGAGGGGGACAAGGGAAAATCATCTTTCGTCAACAGGGCACGGATTTTTAGGTATCGGCCCTTCTATAACATAACATTATACCATTTCCTTATTCTTCTTGCAATTCGCTTTCTCCGGTCCTGCACTGCATGTCGTTGGCCTTGTATAATAGTGTACGCATAGTCGGCGCTTCAGGAAAAGACCACCGGTCAGTATTCTCTAAGCAACGGGAGGTCTCCTGCAATAACAAAATGGATTAATATCTTAGTATCCTAAACACTCTAAAAACCAAATCTCAATGCTTCAATGAATACCCCTCTAAACCCACCTGTAGCAGACATATATCAAACTAGCCATCTGAACTAGCGCCAGCGCCAGAATACACCACGTCTCCCTTCTTTCGACTCGGCAGACCATCATTAACCCTGAACCTCCTCCTCAGGCGCTTTACCTCGTCCATCAACTCCTCATTCGCCTTCTCACTAGTTGCGAGTCTTTCTTCAAGGTCTTTCATCTGCTCCTCTGCGCCTACGCTGAGTTCGTCAACGATCTTGACGACGCGGAGAAGACGCAGAATGACGATTAGGGAGGCGACTTCTTCAGTTACGCCTTGGAGTGCGAGCTCGAATATGACTTGGCGGGGGTGATAAGTTAGCGGATGATAGGTGTGTGGACGGAGGCCAGACAGAATCCAAGTAGTTGAGAGTTTGATGACACAGTTAGAGATTACTTACAGGATGCGAGGATTATTGTGGCGTCGAAGATGTGGAATTTGGAGTGGAAGTACCTGGGCTAGTGTGAGAAAAACTTGTTCAGAAGTTGGTAGTTTTATCTCAAGGCGAGTTCAAAGCACTAACAAATCTCTAAGGGCATGACAAACATGTCTGGCGAAGCGCTCCCAAGGAGCAAAGACCGAGGGATGCTGAGCTAGGAATTCGAACAGCCAAAAGTCTTGACTGACAGCAACGGATGCACGGGCGGTCAACCCAAAGAAGAGTCACAACTTACTCTCTACCAAAGGCCCATACAGATGCTAGCAACTCAATAACAAAAATACACGAGAAAGCTAGACTAACGTATGCAAGCGCTTCTAGTGCTTTGCTAGATGCCGGGGTGTGGTTTTGGCAAGTCAAAAGATTGATGATGATGTCTGGAAGAGTCGTATTCAGTCAACAGAAGCCATGGCAATGCATAACATGGTCATACCTGCAAATAAACATGCTACGTCCAACGAGACTAGCACAAGGATTGAGTAGTGGAAGGTCTTGGAGTTGAAGAAGCGATACAGTTGCTTCCGTGTAGTGTCTGAGTAAGAGTTGGCTTCTACAACATCATCTGATTCTATTCGAGATGGCCGGAGCAGCGGCGACGAAGACATTTGACTGTGACGGACGCGCTGAAGGATGAACGTGGACGTTGTAAGACTGATAAGCACGGGACCTGGCTTGGTCAAGATGATGGAGAGGAAAGAAGTGATATTTGAGTAGAGCAAACAACAACTCGATCCCGTGTCTATTAGTGGGTGTTCTTTCCGAGTCTAACTGCGAAAATGGAGTGCGGCTGTGGGCGGGAACTATCGTTCGCAGTGAATGGATGGCTTACTCAGCCACAATGGCCCGTGCTTCGAGGCTCAACGGGCTTGGCCGAGCTTGAGCTTCCTTCGTCATATTTCACGGTCACCTCGCGCCTGCTACCACGAAGGTGCCATTCCTTTTCCACCAACTCTTCTACCCGGGCCAGCTTGTCAACTTGCGCCATCCTTTGGAGACTTTCTGCAGCTGCTGAGCGCAACGATATTGCTGATTCAAGTTTCTCATTTCCTCAAAATATAATTTATAGATTCGACAGCCTCGTAAGTATGCGCGCCTAATCAGAGCTTCCTTCACCCTGCTAAGACCACCCACAGAGTCGCCACATACACAGTCACTACGATGGCCGATACAGAAGACATTGTGAAGCATGAGGAAGAAGACGTGCAGCTCGACGTCGCCGAGGAAGAGCAGGGAGGTGACGAGGTACGAGCGCTATTTGCAGTCGCAAGGCTGTGACACGACACCACAAGAGCGAGGACTGAACAATAACATAGGAAGAGATAAACGCCATGAAGAGGCGCGTGCAGGAGATGGAGGAGGAAGCTGCCAAACTCCGTCAAATGCAAGCCACCCTCGACCGCGAACACCACGACCTACGCGAGAGCAAGGAAGACGTCGACGCGCGCAGCGTGTTTGTTGGTAATGTCGACTACGGCGCATCACCTGAAGAGATTCAAGCACATTTTCAGAGCTGTGGTTCCATTAATAGGGTAACCATACTGCTGGACAAGTTTACGGGTCATCCGAAGGGGTCAGTATTCCCTTTCCAAGAGGCGGATTTTCCTTGAAGATTCATCATATCTCTCAGCCTCATCTCTGCAGTCATGTCTTAGTCACACCATTCCTGTCAAGAGTCAGCAGCTGGGGTTGGGTCATTCATTTGAGTCTTCAAGATCTTCGCTACCTGGCAAGAGTTTGGCAAAAAGATTGGGACGCTAATGAGCGTATGCAGGTACGCTTACGTCGAGTTCACGGAGCCACATCTCGTCAACCAAGCACTCGTGCTGAACGACAGCCTATTCCGCGGCAGGAACCTGAAGGTACGCATCAGCCTGATACAGTCCTACCCCATGTACTCTGTTTTAACGGCCAACAGGTTGTTCCAAAGCGCACGAATCTCCCAGGATTGACGCGCGGAGGTCGTGGTGGCCGAGGCGGACGCGGTGGCGGCGGCGGCGGCGGCGGTGGTGGTGGTGGTGGCTATGGTGGTCGCGGCTCACCGTACGGCGGTCGTGGAGGCGGCTACGGGCCCCCTCGGGGTGGAGCCTACCGCGGGGGATACAGACCTCGCGGACAAGGCTACCGGCCGTATTGACCATGCTCCGGATATTCTCGAGGACGGCCGCTCCTCTGGCGTCTGGGTGATCAGCTGGGCTACGGTTTCCATCATCGTTTGACTTCGATCGCCATCAGTTTACGGTGCAATAGTTAGTGTACTATACGGGGCCAGGGACTGCGAAAAGGGACACGGTAGCCTTGGGCATGGCTACCTTTTCTTTCCTATGCGTTTACTTTCTTTGTTAGTCTGGATAAGATGGGGTTCTTCTAATTCTTCTACTGGGTCAGGGACTCCGAGCATTGGGTAAACCACATTCGCCGTTACAGACACAAGATATCATTTGTTTGTACTGCACGATTGCAGGCACCATAAATTCAGATTTTGAGTGAATCCGGTTTTTCGTAAGCATTGCAACGCAGAGCGCTGCAGATCGTCAACGCCCAAATGGGCAGGTATCTATCCCGAAAAGTAGTATGCTACCTCATCACCCTCGGCCCTGCCGATGCAGAAGATGACTTGCCAAAGCCGAAGCATTGACTCGCTGCCTTAAAACGCTGGGGGTAGCCATGAGCACCTCGTTCGCCAAACCGGTACCAGAAAGACATAAGCAGAGAAATTCAAAAAAATGTGGCCGCCCAACCGATGCCTCCTCGCAGGTTCTCCCGTGCCCACATCCTTCCGGTCCAGAAGTGTATCACATCGACCCTCCTGCTAATCACCTAGGGCGCTGGGTTGTCCTTGACGATACTCTTCACCTTCTTCTCGTACGCCTGCCTGTCCTTCTTGAAGAGGTTGAACGCGTCGGCCTGCGCAGGCGACTCTGGGTTCGGCTCGTCGAGCAATGACTGGATGCCGAGGAGGATCTCTTTGATGGTGATGGCGGGCTTCCAGCCTTCTTCTTCGTTGAGGATGGAGAGACAGACGGTGCCGGAGGGGTAGACGTTCGGGTGGAAGAGGGGCGGCGTGAATTTGCACTTGGGAGGCTTGGTGGGGTACTCTACAGCCGCGCTGTTAGCTCCGTTGATCGAGGGAGTGAGAGGCGGTTGATAATGCGAGCCTGGCCAGAATAATATTGAAGGGGAGGTAGAGTACCGTCAGGAAATGTCACTTCGAGCTTGAAGAGTCCGCCTTCCCAGATCGTCTTCTCCTTGCCTGGGACACCACATTCCCACTTCTTGAGGTCCATGTTGCCGGCATTGTTGCGGAGCGGCTTTGCGAAGAAGCCGAAAGGGTGGTCACGTCGCCATTGTTTCCTTCCTTCGGGTTAGTATGCCTAAGTACCATACGCAAGGCTTGTGGCACCTCACCTCTCTTCGCCGAGTCGGTTCATGCATAGTGTATTAGACATGTTGGGTGAGGCTGCTGTCGCGCGGAACGCTCGAACTTGGCAGGCAGGAGGTTGTCAACGACTGTCTGTTGGTGGCAGAAGGAGCGAGCGAGGTTGCGGTCGCAAGAGCGTGGCGACCAAATGTTTACAAGCTGCAGCAAGTGAAGGTGAACGGTAGTAAAGGCGGCAGCTCAGTTGAGACGTCGGACATCCCCGCACGTGACTGTCACTTTTCGCGCGCTAACGGAGCATCCTGGTCGCACAAGGGCTGGGCCAGAGGCAGTCGCGAACCGGCGCTAGGGCTGCCCCACCCTACGTGTGCCAATGCCGAGGCTTGCATAACAGGTTACGGCATCGTGCATACACATGAACTTGCCCTTCCTGTTCCTGAACTTCATTGTTGACCTTAAGCATACTGTAACTCTCAATAGACCACGAACATGGCAGATCCACCGCCCGTGAAGAAAGAAGAAGAGGCAGTCAAGGAAGAGGCGCAAGCGAACCCCGCCATAGCTTCAGACCCAGATGAAGACGACCTCTCAGACCTGGATGGTATGTCTCGGACAGATCTCGCACCTCTTACATCTACCGCGATACTAACACTATTCAAAAGATGTTCTCGACGAATTCCAAGCCACCAAGCTCGACTCCAAGCCTGCGCCTGCTCAAGATGCTTCTTCAACAGCACCATCAACATCCGGCCCTGGCCGACCGCTTCAAGATCCGGCCGACCTCCTCATGGAAGACGAAGACGCGTTCGCACAGAAACTGCAGGAAGAAATGGAAAGTCTTCTTGGCCAAAAAGACTTTAAAAAGCAGTTCGATGATATCATGAAGGAGATGGGTACTGCTGTTAACCCTCTCGACCCACCTTCCGCTTCCAACGAGGCCCCCGCTGCAAGCTCAAGTGCCACAACCTCTGGTAACTCTGCCGCGAAAGCGGACGCCTCATTCCAGGAGACGATTAAAAAGACAATGGAGCGTATGCAGGAAAGCGGAGACCAGGCATCTGCTGCCGCGGCTACTGCTGGTGAGGAGGACATCCTGGCGCAGCTGTTGAAGGAGATGGAGACTGGGAATTTCGGAGGTGAGGGCAACGACGAAGACTACTCAAAGATCTTGATGGGCATGATGGAGCAATTAACGAACAAGGAGATCCTGTATGAGCCTATGAAAGAGCTCAATGACAAGTTTCCGGCTTGGATGGACAGCAACAGGGAGAAGGTTGACAAAGACGACCTCAAGCGCTATGAAGAGCAGCATTCGCTCGTAAAAGAGATCACAGCGAGATTTGAGAGGAAAGGGTACAGCGATTCAAACGCACAGGATCGAGAGTATATTGTTGAGAGGATGCAGAAGGTATGTCATTGCTGTGTGAATGCACTTTGACTATCCAGGACTAACCATCTTCTAGATGCAAGCTGCTGGTTCCCCTCCCCCCGATCTTGTTGGAGATATGAGCGCTGCGCAAGAAGCTTTGAGCGAGATGGACCAGGGTTGTCCTACTCAGTGAAGCTATTACGTGGTTCTGTACAGTGCTGGTCCAACCTTAGTTCTACATATACCCCAATCCAATGTTTGAATGACAACATCAAGAGCGCCGCTTGACCTGTGGATAACAGGAACTATGCACCAACGACACGCGCGAGAAGTATTGAAAAGACAGGATTTCGGGGCTCTTTAGGTCGTGTCCATCACATCGACATCCTCTATGTCGGCCATCGCGCACTCATCCACTTGTTGGCCACCAGATGTACTCGTGCACTCCATGAATATCGAGTCGTAATCGTCGTCATCGCTTCCATAGTGCTGTGATGCCGTCTCTCGCTGGCTATCTTCCTGCTCTATTAAAGCGATGAGATCCTGGAGATCCCGCTCCTCTTGCTGCAGCACGTAATCGGCTTCCGAGAGTCCTTGTTGTGATTCTGACGCGTCGATATGTTGTTGCGATGATGTCATCTCGTTGTAAAGTTCCTCGTCGACGTATTCGTCGCCCATCTGCTGTGCTTGTCGCGCCTTCGCAGCTTCCCACTTTTTCTGTTCGGACACGAAGTCAAGGCGCTGGATCTACAGACAATAAGCAATCCATCTACATCACAAGATTGAGGTAACGCGTACCTGATCCCCACGTGCCTCCCACTTCTTGTCATCCCTATCCTGCTGCACCCGCTTGAAGAACATGTCGCGTCTCCTCCTCGTAACCTGATCGCGATTCTGCATCACCGGATTCGGCTTGAACGCGCGCTGCGGCACTGGCTTCTTTTCTTCCTGCGACTGTGCGCCCATCCTGAAGCTGAATTGGGGGAGAGCATTCACGTGGCGGTCTGACAATGGCGACAATGGTGAGGGTCGGGATGGCGTAAAGCTCGGCTGCTGGTACTGTGGGTATGTAGCGAGCATCATCTTCGATGTGGGGGTCTTCGGAGGTGTGTATGGCAGATTTGGGAAGGGCATAGAGATGTGTGGGTTGTTGATGATGGGAAGTGGAGTTCGACGGGAAAGCGCGACGCGGTTATGGATGGAAGTCGCGCTAACGCGAGGCACGTGTTTATGCATGAGTAAGCGGGGCTGGGAAAATCGACATTCGCGATGAGGTTCCATCGAAAACAAGCAAGCTTGGAAGCCCATACACACGCTCTTTCGAGACTTCTTCCCGCACTCTATTGTAGATTTCATGGGGGACTGATGCAATTTGAGCTGCATGACGAGCTCGAGGAAGCGCCCGCTGTTGACGCATCAGTGATAATTTGGGCCTCATCACGTACCAACACCCGACGCACTGGAGTCCATTTCCTTGCGCCACTCTCACAGCGATCCTCGCGATGAGAGCCAAGTAATCGTAGTCCTGGTCGGTGGAAGTGCGATCCGGATGAGCCGCTTCCGCTGAGGTTTGTATATCAATTACTACGTCCGCTTTATATTAATTTCTCGATCTCCAATATGGATGCTCTGGGGATATATTGCATCGCAATCCATGTGCCGCGTTGCCAGTACACTACCTGCCGAACGTTCATACTCCCATCTTATCGTCAGAGCGTATAAGATTCTTTCTTTCCGCATCTCTTAATATTCATTTTGTGCGTGTGATTGATTCAAGCTCCTCAAGATGCATTCTATAACCCTCATTCTATCACTCCTTTCGAGTCAGGCCTGCGCACACACATTCATCTGGGGCGTATTTGTGAATGGCGTCGACCAAGGTCTGTTCAAAGGCATCCGCATCCCTGCTTACAATGGCGCACCTGGAGGTGGAGGGTACAACAACTCGCCAGTCAAGAACCTGACTTCGATCGATCTGCGCTGCAACGTTATGGGAGATATCCAAGCACCAGACACTATTAAGGTTGCTCCCGGTGACAACCTGACATTTGATTGGCACCATGACTATCGTAACGGAAGCGACGATATCATCGCTGAGTCGCACCATGGCCCGAGCCTGGTGTATATCTCGCCGGATCCACCTACTGAGAATTCTTTTGTCAAGATCTGGCACGAGGGCTTGTACGAAGAGAGTACATTTCCCAACCCCGGAAAGTGGTCCACGACCTCCGATCTTCGCCTTAACGGCGGGCACATGAATGTTCGCATTCCTGCCAGTTTGAAAGCAGGACACTATCTCATCCGTGCCGAAATGATCGCTCTTCATGAGGGCGAAGTGTCATACCTCAAGAACCCCGTTCGCGGTGCCCAGTTCTATCCCGATTGCGTCCAAATTGAGGTCACTGGTGATGGAGATGTTGCGTTACCTGAGGGCGTCTCCTTCCCAGGGGCGTATGACTACGATACGCCAGGTGTTGTTTACAATGTATGTACACCTGATCCTCTAGCTGGTACCACGGCTTGCTAACCATGATATAGGTGTATTGCTCCACAGAAACTCAGACCAAGCTCCCCACCACCGCCTGCACAACCACCTACCCAATCCCAGGTCCAACTGTTTGGTCCGGTGCTTGGGCTGAGACGACTGCTGTCGAGCTTGGGGAGGTCGAAGCACCGACGAGGGCTACACCCTGGTCTACCTGGATCAAGACGAGCGTGGTCACCAGTGCGACCTATTCGACGACGAAGGCACTTACGGTTGTCGGCACGAGCACGTACAAAGCGAGTTGGAGTAGTACTTATCAGACTCCAGCACCCGCTATGAAGAGGTGGTAAGAAAATGGTTAGATTAGGCCTACTTACCTGACCCGCTGTCTGCCTGCTCAAGCTGTTGGGGCCAAGTATGCGGAATAGATTGAGTTCCATCCATGTACTGTCCGATAACTGCTCGTTAAACACTTTTTTCTTACCTCGTCCCACACGTGGTCGTCCTATCCTACGCCGATAGAAGATGCTATACCGGTACGCAAGGCTAAAAGTAGCCATATACTTTCCTTCAGGATGATCCTCACGCGGAAATGCGAGATATGGTGACAATGAAATAGGGGAATAAAGAAAAGAAAAGAAAAGAAAAACATCCGGCAATACCCTTTCCGACTAAAGATCCAGCACAACCCCTGCTTGCCCAGATAGCTCTTCAGAGAGAGGTGTGACATATGGTAACCCGAGATAGGAGATTAAAGTAGAGGAAAGAAACAGGAACACCAGCAAAGCCCCTTCCGACCAGACATCCACCTTACCCCCTACTTACTCGAATGATACTCCGAAATGAAGCGCGAGAAACCGTGATATGGATGAGGCAGGAAGAAGAAGAACTTACCGGCAACACTCCCTCCGACGGAGATCCGCCACACCTCTTTCTTACCGGCCACCGTTTCCATGATAAAGGCGGTTTAGAATCCATCGTAATAGCTTCCATCGTAGTAGCTCTCCTCGTAATAGTCCTCATCGTGGGTGTCCTGGCAGGAACACTTACTGATATCCTCGTCTGGTCCATGCTCGTGGTAGTCGCCTAGGTTCAACTCGTAGTCGACCTCCATATTTCCTTCGATCATCGCGTGTCGCAGATGTGCGTGGCGATGGATGACTCCCATACAGAACTCGAGTGGCAAGTCTTCCCTCTCGAACATCTGTTGATTATCGTTGTCGGTGATATTGTTGAGGAAGTTGACGCAGAACCGGTCAACGAAGAGCCTGCAGAGCGGTGAAGTGCTCGAGAGTGAGCGAAACGCCAGTTCGATGCATTTGGGAATTGGAGTTGGTCGCCAGAAGGTGTCAGCTTCTTCGTCTTGGTAGGCTTTGAGGTCCACGAAGAAGTAGTCGACAATATGCTGGCGAAGAGCAGGGACATCGTACTTATCGGCAAAGATGTAGAGCTCTGTCAAGTGGACACGGTGTTCTTCGAACTCTCGGTCGGCGCTATACAAGTCGTCGATTGTCTGGCGCCCATACGCCCAGTCCAGAAACGTGATCCAGACAGCGGGTCGGACATCGTCCAGCGTGATTGCGTTCAAATTGGCATCTTGGCGACCCTTGAGTCGCTTGGTGAAGTATGATGAGACGCCGCAGATCACATCAAGGTGGCTCGTGAAGCTTCGCTCCTGCTCGCGAACCGTGACGGTGAGCATCGTGTTTGAGATTGCGCTTGAAGTGGTCAGCTACTGCTCAGTGTAACAGATGGCAGTGGGGGACTTACTCGAAAGACTGGACGTGATTGGCCATGGTGGTGGCCTGGAGCGCGATCGGGGTCGATTTTAGGAGGACTGAAAATGTAGAGGAAAGTGTGACTGTTCGCTGGGGAGCGGCCGAGTACTTAAATGTTCCCATCCTCCTCGATCGCGCTTAGCGTCGTTGCACGAGAGCAGCGCACGGGCGAGCACGGGCACCACTTCTTCGCCTTCTCATTCGCGTTCACGCAAACCTCGGGGATGAGGCGGTCAATGGAGATGCTAGTAGGATTACATTACACTGATGTCAGGGCCTCAACCTATCTTAGCCGCTGGGAAACATCTTTGAACCAAGCAAGGCCTGAGCAACCCGGACGCTTGGGACTTCACTAAACCACGCCAACTTCCCTTTCCACTTTCCATTTGGATATCGTTTCCGTGAGCTCCAGCCACGACGGGGCTTATTCCGGCTTCCTACCCCACACCACCTTGTAACGCCAGTGTGCGCTGACAGGGTCAGTGCTCATTTCCTTCTCCAGACCAGCCTTAATATCGGAAACTCGTGCCTTTGGGAGCGTCAATATTTCTTGTGGGAAAGCTAAATGGCAGTTAGCACAGAGATCATTATCGTAGAGGCACCCTTACTTGTTGCGACACTCAAGATCGATTGCGCTGTCAGAAGTCCAGACTTCTTACCAATTGCCTCGAGAGGTTTATCATCTCTTGTGCCATAGTTTGCCTCGATCGACGTCTCCTCCACATCAATAAGACCTAGTCCTTCAAAGCAGTTCTTCACATGCTCGACACGATCCAAGGAGGATCCAACTGCGCTGATTAGGTCGGCGAGACAGATGGTGAAATCTTTCCATACGGGTCCATCCCCATCTGCTGTCCAATTCTGAAGATCAACTATCTGAATCCAACCACCAGGTTTCACTAATGAAATCAAGTTTCGGACGGCCGATTGAGTAGCTTTTTCGTCGCCCGAGACGGCAATAGAGAGTCTCTGGTGGACGAGATCGAATTTTTCATTCCACTGCTCGGGCCATGGCTTGTTGACATCTTGGACATGGTAGGTCGTGTTTCCAGGTGGGTCCGTGGGAAAGTAGGATTCCTCAATATCCGTTCCAATAAAGGCGTGTTGGCTTGCTATGTTAGGAGGGAGCGAAGATTGGAGATCTCGGATCCAAAGGCCTGTATAGAATCAGCACCTTCCGCATAAGAATGACTAGACAGGGGTATATTCTGACCATCTGCAGTACAGCTGTCAAGGATTTGGAGAGGGGCTTTGTAGAGGTCAATGGGAGCCAAGACCAGCCGTCCATTCATGGCATCCCGAATCACTCGGTGCTGGAATGCCAAGCGCGTGGTCTCGCTCTCATTGTGTAGGATGTAATCGTTCTCTGGAGGGTCGCTCGCCATCTCGTCGGTATGCAAGGACTCTGAGAGGCCAAATGTTTTATAGTTTGGGATTGTAGTGGTTGTGGTAGTTGGGAGCTGACAGATGCTTACCCTGGTGTCAGACTGCGCCGCAATTACCATGTTCAGCAGCTCCTCGAATGTCTTGGCAACTGCCAGATAAAAAAAAAACAAGAACAGTATCTCAGAAGGAGGTACACAGCAGTGAACAGTTAGGTACTGAACCCAAGCAAGAATTGAAAATCAGACACGCCGTAAAGCTCCAGCAAACGTTCTCAAAGTTATGTGGACGATGTGAACCACTTCACACTTCCGCTAGCAACAACAGACAGGCCCATCGTCATTGCTCTCCTGCGTTATAGCGAAGACCACCTCATTCTCCAAGCCGTATAGCAGCCGAGCATCGTGTATCCAGTTATACAAGCAGCCACCGCAGCCACTCAACGCGCCGAACGGGTTTATCTCGATCAACTGCACCATACTTGCATCTTGGAGTGAGACATCGAACGTAAAGCCATGTTTGTAAAGATCGGCAAGCGTTTGGATGTCTAGCGTGTCGGCAGCGAAATGGAGGATGGCGGTCAATATGTCTTGTGCCTCGCAGTAAACTCTTTCCGCAAGTTGTTCGTCGGTCATATTCCAGTCCCGTCGAGTATAGAATGGCTTTGACCAGCGGTACTGCGATATTGCTGCAATCTTGAAGTCTTTTATAAAGCTGTTTTTCGGCGTTTTGGGACCTCGTGCGGCTGGGGGTGGAACAAAAACGCGGAACTCATAGCCTGGGTCCATGTTTTTGTTCCAGGGATTTAGCACCATGTTGACCTTGACTTCGCGGCCGGCCTGGGTTGCTTCGTCTACCTCCTGTGATGGTAAGCAACATGTATGTAGACTTTTGAAGACTGGTACCAAAGCAGGGCAGCGTTCTATGGGTACTAGGGTGAGGTTTTGAAGTGCTTTGAGTGCACCGCCCCGGATCGAATAATTCAACCTACCCGATGTAGAGAACCATACGCTCGCATGCTACTGCATAGCTTCTTGATGACCTCTTGCAAACTTCTGACAGATCCTCGCACCAATGGACTGTCCTTAGGACTGTTTTGATCGAGGCGAATAAACCACTCTTTCTTCCCATCGAAGCACTTCTCAAGCTCCCTTCCAGATTTGCATGACAACCACGCTTCAGCCACATCGTCAAGCAGCTCATCGCTTATATTGCTAGTATTGACCCAACTAGAGTGGCAGAGCATCAGGTCTTCCAAGAGAAATGTGGGTATCTGGATTATGTGGTAGTCCTGCAAATTCTGGCTCTCTGCAAGCAACAGCAAATACAATGTGTAAGCGTAGGGACCCAATGGCGGGCTCGCGTGTTGGAATATGTTCGTGTTCGGAATGAGAGGTTCGATTTCGTGTAGCCCGTGAAAGCAAGTGTTGAACGCTTGTTTGTATTCGGCATCGTGAGCAGATTCTGCGGCGTGCGTGGCCTCGATATCGTTGGCGACGAGCTCGTACGGGACTATGCGAATTTGCATCTTTTACTGGCGATGGACGACGAACGTTCAAATTGGGTGAGCTCGTGAGATGTGAGTGAGTATTCTTTTTGGGTTCTTGTTTGCGCGCGCCTGTACCGAGAAACTGCCGAAAAGTCTTTGTTTGGAAGATCCTTTGTTTGGAAGATCCTTTGTTTGGAAGATCCTTTGTTTTTGAAGATCCTTATTCACTCGTTGGGAGTCATAGTGGCGCGATTTTCGTTTTTCGTCTATTTCCAAGGTTGAGAACCAGACCGTCGATTCGTCGTCTTCTATTTAATTACGAGAGTAGTAACGCGATTATACGAGAACGCCGTAATAAGAATATAGAGTAAGACCGTTGTAGTAATAGATTATACTATGAGCTTATAGTGTGGGGAGCTGTAAAAGAACAATCGAAGATCCTTATTGAGTCGTAGAGGCATGAGGCGTGAACCATTCCATGAGCCCCTCGCTACCACAAGATCATGAAATGAGTCACGGGCTTCTTTCTTGGCAGTCGAGCATAGGGTGCTGAGTACATGCCACGCATTTTGCAGCTGGAACGACTGGACTTGAAAGAGATGACTCTTACAATGTCCACGGTACCAATCTCACTGGTTCCCGTGACCGAAGCTGACTCGTACATCCAGATCTGGGCCATGTTGTTGGAGCAGAGGCGTTGATAGAGCGCGCTACAATGTTAGATGTCGCGCTCAGTGCTTTCACGTGTACGGAGAGGTACCCGTAGCGAGTCTGGAGCGGATCCGACGATGCGCATTGCGTCGAACTGCTTAAGTGACCGCACTACTGCATCAAGTATACATTTGAAGCACGTTCCTTTCTAGATGTCGTTAAAGCAGGCAGTGAGCACGGAAGGCTTCCAATCAAGTGCTCCCCGGATAACAATCCCCAGGTCCTCCACGTTCGCCAGACCTTCCAATTTTCGCTGCCTCGGCAAACTTGCCGCGATTCAAGAAATCAACCCGTCGGCTTACCAGTAAGAGACTAGCCGAGCGGCCAATTTCCGTGCAAGAACCTCAACACCTCGAAAATCGTCATCAACGTTTTCCCTCTGCAAGCAAGGATACGTTCCATTTGCCGTTCTCTCGGCTGGGAATAATGAGCGATCCTTCCCGCATATAGTTTGACGCCGCATCGGGGGTCCTCTTCGCCAACGACAACTCGAAGGAACTGAGCGATGTGGGTCATCATGATGGGTCCTCTGCGAGGCTATCTTCGCGACTCGGGGTATGGGGTCTGGGGTTGAAAATGGGGCAGACCGAAGCTGGAAGTCTTGATAAGATCCGGCTGGCTCAATGGCACACCCGAGGTCATGTCCTTGGGATGATGTATAAAGAGGGATCGCCGCCCACGGCTAAAGTTTTGAACAACGGAGTCAGTGTTACCAACTAGCTCAACTCCTTCGTCGTTCACGTTTCACACATCTCGTTGTACTCGACTGAAGTAATAGAAGGATTTTCGACCTGAGGAAGACTGTACCTTCAAGCGAGCTAATGGCTCGCAAGTATCTTGGAGGGTCAGGCGAGCGCCTGACCGTGTGGATTAGTATCGCAGCATCCACTGTGTTGATCTTCTACGGCTACGATCAAGGTCAGTAGATACGGACAATTTTAAGGCTATGATTGACCGTTAAACAGGTGTATTCGGCAATGTCATCATATCTGAGGACTTCCTACAGACTTTTGGTCACCCATCAGCGAACATGAAGGGCGTGATGACTAGTATCTACAACATCGGTTGCTTCATTGGTGCTATGTCGACCATATGGACTGGAGACATCCTCGGACGCCCTCGACAGATCATTCTTGGTTCAACGATCATCGCAATCGGTGCTGTAATCCAGGCCGCCAGTTACGGTGTAGCGCAAATGATGGTAGGACGGATTGTGGCTGGTCTCGGAACTGGCATGAATACAGCAACAGCTGGAGTCTGGCAAGCAGAGACGAGTAAAATGAGGAGCAGGGGAAAACTTGTCATCATCCAGATGGCGAACTGCATTACCGGCTTCTCAATATCCAACTGGCTCACTCTCGCGTTCTCATTCGCACCCAAAGATGTGGCATGGCGCTTTCCTTTGGCCTTCCAGATCTTTTTTACCTTCTGCATCTACGCTTTGTGTCCCTTCCTTCCGGACTCCCCACGTCTCCTCATCCGAAAAGGTAGATACGACGAAGCGTATGAAGTCCTTGCAGCGCTCGAGGGCCATGGAGCAACACCTGAGTCGCCATCTGTACATGCCCAGTTCAACATCATTAAGGATATTCTGGACCGCGAGCACGTGAACACGTATACCTGGTGGGAGCTTCTGACCGGCAAAGGCCCTTCGGGTGTCTTGCGAAGGATGATTCTGGGAGCTTGGATGCAGGCCATGAACCAGATCTCTGGTATCAACGTATGTCATCCAGAAAATGTAATTGCTCTACCTATGAAGCTAACACCTCTCTATAGGTAACCTCCTATTACATGTCGTACATCTTTATCAACGCGCTCGGCATTTCAGAGCTTCTATCGCGTATTTTGGCCGCGGCTGGCTCGGTCGACTACCTCGTTTTTGCCTGCCTGGCTTACTTTGTCATCGAGCGATATGGACGACGCAGGGTTATGATGGTATCTGCTGCAGCTTGCTCGTTCTGCTGGATTATGATATCTATTGCACTAGGAGTAACGGAACACGGTGGCGACTCTTACAAGCTCGGTATCGTTGCAGTATCGTTCTTCTTCGTCTTCTTCGCTAGCTTCGGAATGGGCGTACTGGGGGTGCCGTGGCTCTACCCGACAGAGATCAATGCGCTAGAAATGCGAACGAAGGGTGCATCACTAGGTGAGTGGCCTTCAATTGAAAGCTCCTGTAGATTCGGTGACTAACCTCGCGCAGCAATGGCGACAAATTGGATCTGCAATTATGCAGTCGTTCAAGTCACCCTCCCAGGAATCGACAACCTCGGCTACAAATTCTGGATCATCTGGGCCGTCATCTGCTTTGCGTTCATTCCTATTACCTACCTCTTCTACCCGGAGACTGCGAACCGTACGCTTGAGGACATCGATCGATTCTTTGAGACGAAACCGGGCATTTTTGTGTTCCGCAACAAAGTTGCTGTGCAGCTTCAGAGGCCTATTGAGTACATCGAGGCTGATGAGCGGGTTGCCAGAGCGGAAGAAGAAGCGAAGGTCGATGGGAGCGTCAAGAGCCATTACATTGAGACGAAGGAGGCTGTTTAATGGACACAAATCCCCCCATATGTTAAATTGCGGCCAGGAACAGCGGGTCAGAGCAAGACGGGATGAAAATATGCACATCTTTAGAATTCCCAACCTAGCATAGTCGAACCAAGTAATTCGTACAGACCTGATTACTTGCTGGACACAAAGACCTACATGGTAAGACAGATGCTTAGACCTGTTGTGACCATCCCCTCATGTGTCGCAAACTTCGCTCTCTTACTGTTTGATAGCGATCTCCAGACCATTGAAGTCATTTGCGAGAATGAACTTGCAGCTTGAGGTATCACGACGACATTGTCTCTCTTAGGCTGCACAGTCTCGCCCGACTTATCGATCCACATTAATGACTTGATTGGAAAATCTTTCAAGATTTTCATTTCCTGCATCAGGTGCAGCCGGGGGAAAGGGAAGTTACTTATCTACGGCAAGGCCTACCCAGGTAGGTACGCCAACTTATGGCCACGTGTATCTTGCGTTTATATTGGTAGCTACGACTCTGTTCGAGTGCCGCAGGCAAGCAACGCAACCCGAAAACATCCTAACCCACGCCCATACACTTTCAACATTAGCCCTCAACAAAATTAACATCGACTCCCGAAAGTTCATTACACCGCCAACACTTTCAAGACGCGCCTCAGATCTTATTCGCATGGATGCTACGTCACCTTTGAAGCGGCCGGCAAGCGCCTTTGAGTACTTAAGTAGGACCAAGCTAGCCCGTGTCGCGTAAGTCCTTCTGGAAAGGGAGTCTCAAATTTGATTTGACACTGAATGCAGCGAGACAGCATCAAACTTGGTCAGTTGCAAGGTGGGATGGGAGGAAAAGAAGACCTTCAACATTCGTAAGGGTGTTCTAACCCAAGCTTCACGTGGCTTCGAACATGCTCTCACTGGTGGCTTCGATGAGGGTAAACCGAATCATGTCGATCTGCCGTATGAAAACGTGGAAACGTTTGATTCGTTTGTGAAGTGGCTCTACACAACCAAGCTGGGCTTATATCTTTCTTATACCCGTGTTCTAAAGGGGATGAGAAGGCATAGGCAAAGCTTGACCAGCACAACAGCTTAAGCTCTCTTTCTCAACCATCAGAGCGACAGTACAGTACTGTTCTCATCGAAACCCATATGTCTACTAGGTATCTCGTACGGTACTCAACTCTAAAGGGGATGAAGTGAAAAAGAGATACGGTATTGAATTGGACGCATATACTATCGTAGTCATTATGCCCTTATCGACTTAGTGAGGCCAAGCAAGAGACCGGTGAAGGACCTCCTCATCTATGGCTGTGATTCCAAGGCTATCGCAAGCACCCTTTGCTGCTACCCTGCCACTATCTACCGTGCGCGTTCCAATATCGAGCTCTTCGCTAGCTGCTTCAGCAAGATTTTCGTCCTTGTCAAGTACTATCAAGGCACGAGATGTAGCCGAATATCGTCGTCGAGGCTGTAATGTAGTAGGGGCCTGGGGCGTGATATTGGCTGTTAGCCACAATGTCTTGCTAGTCTTGCAGTGCGTGAAGTAGGGCTCGAAGCGGGTTACAAGATCCTGCTTCCCTATTGCGTAGTACCTCGATAGCGAGTCCTCCGCGTCCTTATAGCTGGTAGAGCCAATATCGCCCTTATGACGTTGAACGGCGCAAATGTGAAGGTCACTTTTCGATTACCCGAGGAGGCAACGGAGAAGTGCAATTATATGACGTCGTAGCCGTATTGAGGCCTTTTTTTGCGTGATATTGGAGGGCTGCCTTCCATAGTTTGAGGCTTGATGTCGTAGACCGTCGAGCTTCCCCTTGGAAGACTATGTGTGAGCTATCGTACTTGGAGGTGCGTTAAAGAGCCAGGCTTGTACACTAATATAGACGAGTACTCGCGCCAGACCGTTGTGACAGTCTGAGAAGCTTTCGCCTTCGACACGGTAGAGTCGTCCGAGGTCCTTGAGCTGCTGGCTCTTAGGCTCTCGCGCCTCTACCCTCGGCTCAATACCGTGTGCCGAAGGTGGTGTCATCATCGAATTGCACCAAAAGATTCGTGTGGGGTGATACCGGGTGCATGCCAAGCCCTTTTCCAGTCATTTCGCAAATGGTAGGAGCGGTCTGCTGTATTTCTACAACCTAAACGAAGATTCCACGGCTTGGGAATATTGCTTCGCTCATCATACCACCAAAATTCGGGAGCGCTCACAGCCTTAGAAGTCCGCTGCAGGTCTTTATACTGTCCCCAGTGACCGCGGGCGTGCCACGCATTTGCCTTCACCCTCTCTAGCTTCCTAACGGTCGCTCTATTCAGCCTCGTCTACTATTCTCATCCTGAGAAGGCATAGGCAAAGCTTGACCAGCACAACAGCTTAAGCTCTCTTTCTCATCCTGAAAGATGACGGGCAATCAACAACGCCAGATTCCGTTCAGCGATGTGCAGGAGCATGTTAGTGCAGATGACTGCGAGGCACAACGGCAGCGAGCACGAGAGGCAATGCCACCCGTCCACGGAATGGTCCTTCTGCAAGACTTTGAATTCTGGGCTCATAAGGTCCTCAGCGAAGTGGCTTGGGCTTACTACCGCAGCGCGGCAGATCAAGAGAGATGTGAGGAACCTAACACTGATCGCCCAAACCTGTTCTGTGATCAATAAAGTTCTGGGATAAGGATATCTACAGCTAACAGGAAGATAGCCTACGATGGAAGCATGGAGGCCTTGCGCCGCTACTTCTTCCGGCCTCGTATGCTTCGCGACATGTCCAACGGCTCGACGAAGACATCTTTCCTGGGAATTACTAGCGAACTGCCCATATACATCGCGCCAGCGGCTATGGCTAAGCTTGGTCACCCGCTAGGAGAAGTGAATCTAACCAAAGCAGCTGGGGATTACGGCATAGTCCAGTCTGTAAGTTGTCTCGTCAAGTTCTAGTCTCGGCCGAGTCGGTAATTGTTGTAGATATCTGCAAACACGAGTTGCAGCCTCGAGGAGATTTTCGACGCTAAGAAGGAGTCCCAGGCCCTTCTCTATCAGGTCTGTTCTCGCCCAGCCATGCTAGAGCTGCGTCTTAAGTAAAATTCACAGATCTACATCGATAGAGTCCGCAGCGTATCTGCGGAGATCCTCCAAAAAGTTGAACGTCTTGGTGTCAGGGCTATAATATTCACAGTTGACGTCGGCTGGGGGTCAAAGAGGACGTTGGAGGCTCGCACCAACGGAACAATTCCCAAATCTTCCCTTGGGGCTTTTATGGCCATGGGAGGACTCCAGGATCGCAATTTGTCCTGGGATGATATAGCATGGATCCGCGTTAGTGCCCTTTGAATTCCTATCCTCCTTTTCTTAGGCCAGGATCTTGGACTTCGTGCTGATTTCGGCAGCGCCACACAAAGCTCCCGATCATCGTCAAAGGTGTGCAGAGTATTGAAGATGTTGATTTATGCGTCAAACACGGCGCTGAAGGAGTTATGATTGTAAGTTTCACCGATCCACACAGAAACTTGAGTTTTGACACCCATCGACTCACCTTTCTTTCTCCAAGTCAAACCACGGAGGTCGTCAAGTGGACTACGCTCCTGCGCCCATTGATATCCTCTACGAAATAAGAACGTTTCGACCTGATCTATTCGGCAAGATCGATATCATGATCGATGGCGGCGTTCGATCAGGAGCCGATGTCGTAAAGTTGTTGGCATTGGGTGCCAAGGCTGTGGGTTTCGGTCGAACTTTTCTGTACGCGAACGGAACGCACGGAGAAGAAGGCGTTAGACGAGTGATCGAAAGTGAGCTACATATTTTCTTTATTCCTTCCATGTTGTCAAAAGTTGACACTATGTGTGGCTAATATCTATCCAGTTCTCCGCGAAGAGATTGTCAATACTATGCGGAACATTGGTGCTGCCACAATCAGCGATCTGAAGCCTGAAATGGTAGGTCCTGCAGGACCATGGGTGGGTGCTAATCGGCCCTCATATGCGACCATGGATTGGAAGCTATAAGACAGACGAGATAGAGGGCCATGGCACGGGAAGGTAGATTTTTAGTTTAAAGAAAAAATGTTTTATTCGGTAGGACAGGCCGGCTATGTTTACTGTCAAACTATTGCAAGTAGCAACGCGTATTTGCCACCACCTACACAACGATTGAGAAAGGTTTTGGCAATGAGCCTGGCAGTGACTCTGGGATTCACTGCTCCGCAGACTCTGATCTTGTGCCCAGGATGAGGTCCGCAGCCCTCGCAGCGACAGCGTAGATCGTTGACACCAGATGACCAGTGACTTGCAGGGGAATGACCGAGGCATCGACGACCCGTACATTTTCCGTCCCATACACCCTTAGGTTCTCATCCACTACGCCACCTAACTCACGGGACATCATCGCCGCAGTACCTAGCACATGACAATTGGGGACCGCTGCAATGCCAGTTAGCCGTGACAGGACTGCCGAAGCACCTGGCTCAGACGCCTCATGCTACTAGAACGAAAGAACTTACTGGCACTCTTGACAAAAGATTTCCATTGCTCATCTGTGGCGTCTGTCGGTATCTGATCGGCTTTGGGGTCGATTCTGCCCGTTACTTGCTTCGCAGCTGGATCAGTCGCCAAAAATTTCTCCGTCAATCGACATAGAGCGATGAAGGACTGCTCATCGTAATCGATTTGGAAGAACCTCGGGTCAATGTCGACCTTGTAAGTCCCATTGGCAGTCTTAGAATGGAGGTGAACGCTTCCTCTGGAGAACGGAAGTAGAGACCAGTACTCGGAAGCAATCGCCTTAGATGGAGTCATGGTAATCTCTCCAATGGCCACCTTTTTTTTGAATATCAGGTCGTGTTGAAGGCGAAATATTGACTCAATTGCATCTGGGCCCACGTGGTTGCTAGTGGCTGCAACGGTTTCAGCCCAAGTCCGCAAGTTCGCTTCGGTGGCACTAGTTTATGATAAGTTAGCCCCTTGAACACCGTTTGAGAAAATGAAAGGTGATGTTGAACGCTTGTTTGGAGTGCTAATCGGTTCGTGGGAAGCATACGCCGCAATGTCTTCGGTCTTATCTCCAAAGACGTCCTTGGCCGTGACAAACGCCGCATAAGGGGTGAAAACACCTGGCGTCGCGGTTTTCGGACAGTATGATAAGGTTAAGTCTGGCTGGTCTTGAAAATTCTCTCCCACTCCAGGGAGTTCGACTCTCGCTTTGATGCCCAGCTTGGTCAGAAGAGACGGGTTTCCAACTCCCGACGCCTCGAGAATAGTCGGTGTTACCAATGCCCCCGCTGCTACGATGACCTCGCCGGATTCATTGAGCATGATACTTTGAATGTCCCCGTCTTCGTCCAAATATCTGACACCATTGGCTGCCTGCTTCTCGAGCATGCTCGATCCAAAGTAAGTGGAGTGCAGTGCCTCGCATAAGTTTAAGGTTCGGTCGATCGGAAATGGGGTAGTAAAATGCCGTGGCAGCACTGGCTCGAAGACCCGATTCTCTATCGACCATCATTGGCCGAACAGTATAGCCTTCAACCTTTCCACCGTTTGCGTCCTGGCAGACGGAGACTCCCAAGATTTCCCATGTCGCCGCGAGAGTAGGCGACAAGTTTCCTGTCAGCAGTTGGCTGGGATAACCAACGGCAATTTCACCGCTTCTGCCATGGTATTCCGGGTTGACACCGGCGCCGGCCTCAGCTTGCTCGGGAGTTGGGTCAACAAAGCGCTCGATGCCTTTGTAAAAGGGCCACAAGGTATCCCAATTCCATCCTTTGGCACCAAGTCGTTCCCAACCGTCAACCTCTGGCACAGCTGTACGAATGTACATCATACCGTTGATCATGCTACTGCCTCCAACGATCTTTCCAGCGGTAAACTCAACGCTGCGATCGTTAAGTCGGCTTTGAGGGGTCGATTCATACGACCAGTCGATCGGCGAGTTCGCATTTTCATCGCGGTTTAATGGGTCTGTAACATTCGGGTTGTTCCGATCATCTGAGCCTGGCTCAATCAGCACCACTCGTGTATTTGGGTTGGCCGATAGTCGATTGGCAACCAGAAGTCCAGAGGTGCAGCTCCGATGATAATATAATCGGCCGGCATTCTTTGAAATTTTGCTGAGGCTGTGATGACGATGATACAGAGTTGGAGGAAACTTGGCAAAGACTTGTCCGTATACGAGGCTTGGGGTCCGTGCATTCTGCTACGTGAAGCTACTGTAAATAAGAAGAATATTAAAGTTAGATTAACTAGTTAAACTAGAGTCTCTTTATTAAACTAAATTAAAAAGGCTTAACTATAGTCTTTTTTAATAGTATTAATATTATTCTATAATAATAAAGAATAAACTAAATAGCTATTTATAATTATAGTTTATTAAGTAAGTTTTAATTAACTTATATAAATTACTTTAAATTTTTATTTTATACTATTAGTTTATAAGTATTTATTTTTTATTTACTTTTTAATAATTATTTATCTTATAATTTTATAATTTATTAAATATTATAAATATTATTTATATTAATAGTATTAATACTAGCGTTAATAAGTAGCTATTATAAAAGCTTTTTTTTATTATAATTAATTAATAAAAGCTATAAGTTATAAAAAAAAATGCTACAATTCGATCCTTACCAGCGTATAGGTACAAACTTAAAATACTATTTAGTGTTAAGATATTATATATTTATAATATATTAGGAATATTATTTTCTTATAAGAGAGATTATATCTTCGTACTATGTTGTTGTTGTTGTTGTTGTTATATCTAATCTAGACATAAAGCTGGAATAGGGGATACTCCGTTTACAACTAATAATGCATGTTAGGAAGCTGGGAATCGCACCATGTGCTCCGGGCCACAACTATGATGATTAAGCTGCCTGACATTAGCTGCTGGGCTCTTAGACACCTTTACCTTGCAGGCAAAATGGGCGCTTGTGCCCCCTCCTTTGCAGATCATTTGGGCATACTCCTATCTGCCACGCTTCAGTCCCTACACACGACTTCTCATCGACACCATGTGCCAAAAGGACCTTCCGTGCGTCAACGAAGAATGTGCGAAGGAACGCAAGGCTAAAATTCAAGCGAATATGCCGGCGCAGTTTTTCATTGATGCATACTTCAGGCATACGGCATTGACACAACACATTCTCAGCGGAAAGATCAAATCAGCATATCAGCTGGTCGTCTGCGACTATCATGAGCATGCTAAGCAGAAATAACGAGACAAATGCACCCGGAGAGTTGATACAGTCAAGGGCTGAGAATTAGGCAAGTTGGAAGTTTTCATTTGGTCTACGTTTCCGGGATAGCTATTTCCTGCGGTCAGAAGCGGCACGGTTGAGGATGTGGGTGTCGGAACTTCGGCTTACACACGTGTTACTTGTCAATACATCCTTGGTAGGATGAATTCTCGTCTTGACAGCGATAATCACTCCAAAGCGTTTGCAGACAAGTCTTGGAGGTGAGTACCTAAGAAACCCTGCGCCAACTCTTCACTTGAAAATTTCTCCTGCGTCCTACCTAAAAGACCACACGATCTCGAACAGACGCTGAAAATGGAGGCCACACCCGCAGAAGGTCACACAGGTGACGTTACAGATAACATAAACAACCCGTAAGTGGACCAAAAGCTAAGAGAGACTGCGTTCGGCGCTATCTGAAGGAAAGTCTCCACTTTGCACTGGCTGCTAACCCACCGTCGGCGTCGCCGTTCTCCCGTGCCTGACCCTTATAGTTGAGCAATGCTACACTTAGACGAAGCTGAGTATTAGGGAGAGACTAAACGTATAGTAGTTGTAATATAAAAGGCGTAGCGCCTCTACACGCCTAGTATTATAACGTTTATATAGCATAATCATCGTTAAGATACGCCAGCAGGCGAATGTAGATAGAACTTGAAGTGAAAACGGTAGGTCTCTACGAGTCTTATTTACAAGTATGAGGTGGTTGGCGCAGATACTTGCCACGCTAATCAGCTGGGCCAGCTACAATAGGATCGTTGATGAAATCGGGTAGAATCTACGTGTTCAATCAATCAATCGTCAAGACTAGTAGCCTTTTAATATACCAAGTAATCGCGGCGCGCGTTCCAGGAGTATGTTTAAGCTATCTTTAATCCTGCATGTTAAGCTATGGATCTTGCTGGCTCGAAGTGAAAGCTAGCCCTATATCTTGTTCCCAGAACTAATGCATCATCAGCAATGACGCTCTTATTTTACCCAGTATCCGCAGAGATACAGGGCTTTCGGTCTTTGTTCCCTTCGATGAAGTAGGCAAGTATTAAGTCTGGGTCTTGACGTGGTGTGCGCACAGTGCCTGCTCGCCGAAGTCGACTTTGGTGGAAGGAGAGCTGTGCCGTGTATATAGGGATTAGTGGTTGCTGTAGAAGATACTGCGTGCATTGCATTCGCAATGTATTTCTTCAAGAGTACAATATACAGTGAATGGCGCAGGGCCCTCCAGGGATCCAGGATGGTCGTGCGACAGTGTAGGTAGCTATCTAGATACAGAAGGTGGTGTAGCACAGGATGGTATAAGCTCTTGATCTAAACTACTGTTCATACATGTCTATTCCTCTCCCTCTCCCCTGTGTGCCTCCTCTGTTTCCTTGCAAGTTTCAATATGAAATGATGACCACGGTGAATAGATGTAGACTGGATGAAGGTTTTGACAATGGTCAAAATTATTCGATGTCGCCTGCCCAGAGCAGTCTTATTTGTGACTTCATACCTGTCATTATTTTACGGCACGACATGAACTCTATTATGCTGCGATGTCTCAACTGTTTTCTTTTTGGAAATGGACCTGGTACTTGAAGGTCAGCTCTCTCGTGTGTCTTGGCCCCAATGTTACGTGTTCGGACGTCTCTTAGCGAACGTATACACATGATAGCATAGATAGCGTTTACCTTGAGAAGGATATCCTAACTTTCCTAGCCAGTCATTGATCAGGATACCACGCACTAGTGGGCGTCAGCGATATAACAACTTGTGGACAAGACGTCTTACGCGCGACTTCTTCCGCTTGGGCCTAGGAGAGGAGCTGGATACCAAAGCGCTGCTTCCATGTACTTCCGCTTGAAGAGCCGGGTTCTCCTTCAGTTCCTTCTTGGCCCTGTATTCGGCGATATACGAATCGAATGATCGCCTATCTTCCATTGTAAACTCGTTCAATTCCTTGCCCTGTTTTTTTGGAGCGGTAGCACCGGACATTGTCGCTGAACACGAAAGCTCGATGAAGAAATCGATGAAGAAAGGATCGTACGTCTGGTGTCTACACAGAACCAGCCTTTTGTAAAAGAAAGTGACATCATCTTCTACTGCATGTTCTTGCTGATGTGTTTGCTTGTGATTCGTCATCTCATTAGGTCTATGCAGTACACTCTTCTTTGCCTTATGGCTTGCAGGTCGGCCAGTAATGTCGCTTGTCTGTCGAGCACCGTGCATAACTGCTGAGCCGTGCGCATGAAACTTCCGACGTAGTTGAACTTCAAACTTTGTCGTCATATTCCATCTCGGACATCTTATAATGGATCTATGTTCCCTGCCAAAAGAAGACGAAGCGTCGAATGTTCGAGATCGGGGCGTGTCAGAATTCTTAAGCTTCTGCATGAGCTCCCAACTGCGAATCCAGTGCTATATTGAATGGAATCCGCAACTGCAAGCTTTATGCCCAATTATTGAGGCGAAGGCGCGACCAGGAGACGTAAGCGATCATCCAACTGTTCACTGGTGTTGCGCGCTTCGCTGAGAGAGTTGCACTGGATTCGTCGTTGCACTAGGTTCGTCGTTGTACTAGGTTCGTCGTTGTACTAGATTCGACGTTTCGAGCGTCTCGATAGCCTCGTAGAATTGATTAGAAGAGATTGCAAAGACTTCAGTGGATTGTTACCTACAGCTCTTACGTGCTGAAGTGCGGCCTCCTTGTTGATACTCTGGCACACTACTGATCGGGATTCGAAGTCGTACATGTGCGAATACCTAGATTTCGAGCCACTGAACAGTCAGTGACGGTGGCTGCGAACTCGGGCCATCATCTATACAGCACAGCATTCGTGTATGCTCGCGTTGCATCGAGGACTCGCTCCTCGCGGCCAAGGATATCGCTACATGCAAGCCGGCTTGCAGGAGGTTTCGTAAGTATTGACACTCGGCTCCTGCGAGCGAAATGAACTGATTCTTAGAGTATGTTGCAGCCCTGAATAGATCTTGAGCTTTCGAAAGGATGGTAGTGGTACAATCTCGCGGAATGTCACAGCCCTTGGAAGTCTCAGCTAATGTCTAGCGTACCACATTCCTGTACCCCCTCGGCACCTGGAAGCCGCCTCAGCAAACTGACCGATCGACTGTTTCGGTTTCTGCAACCACAGTACAGCTATTGTCTCTCAGGCTCTGAGCGCTGAATCAGTTTGGTCGCAGTGTATCTGACTCCCCGCGGAGACGAACCTTCCCCTTCAAAGGTCACTCGGCTCAGCCATACATTACAACTCCTAGCTCGTCCGATTGAAATGCAGTCCTGATGAACCCCCTCCTTCTCCTTCTCCGCCCCCGCCCCCGCCTCCGCCTCCGCCTCCGCGTCCCCTCCTCCTCCTTCCCCCTCCTCTCTCCCCACCACCATCACCCTTTCTGCGTTCCCACTAGCTCATACCTTGGTCGTCACGGCTCTTTTATTCTCACATTTACTGGTCTTGCCTCTTACTTGAACCTCTCGGATCCAGACCAACCCCTGGCGACCTGGACAAAGGCAGCCGTTCTCCCAAGACGACTGGACGTGCGAAAATACTCTACGAACGCTTGTCGCTATAATTTGAAAGTATATTGAGATCATCGACACTTCACATAGCAGTTGAGGAAGGCTCACTACACTTCATTCACAGTAACGGCTGTCGCCACAAGCCAGTATGCCAACCTCAGCCTCCATCCTCGATTTCGACGTAGAGAGAGAGATACAAGACATATTGAAGCTGTGTGGAACCAACATGGCCAGTATATCTGTTCGGTACATGCAGAGGGAGACAAACGCTGTACAGATGGAACATGGGCTTAGGACACTGAGAAGAATGGAAGAAGCTGGACAGCTGGAGTACACCATAACGTCGAATGGTGATCAAGTGTTCCATATCGCCTCCATCACCAAGATCCTTGTTGCGGTTGCGGTATTCATTGCTGTCGAAGCGAGGGCGAAAGACAGAGTGCCCAACAACCCGTACGCCAAGTTCCGCAATATTCAGAACGAGCCGCTTACAAAACTGTACAATCGACATAGCACTACCAAAATAGGTGGCCTACCTGGCGATCCCACGATGTATAATCTCATAGTACATCACAAGGGTTTGGCTAGCTCGAACCATCGTCTCCTCGCACCCGATGGCACACCGATCATGACCTTAGCCGAGTTACGGGAAGATCTCATCCGTCCTATCGCGCGAGATGCCGCGTACATAGATGTAAAAGAGCCCTGGACAAGGTACAGCAACACAAACTACGCTATTATCGCAATGACCATTGAGGCGTTGTGGGGTCGTGGCTTGGACTCCTTTATGTATGAGACTTTGTTTGCGCATCTCGGCATGAAGTCTACCTCAATCGGATTCTCAACAGACAGAGGTGCTGGCAGCCATCCATGGGTCGTGGATTCTGAAGACAATCTTCATCAGATACCAGAGCTCAGATACAAAGCTGATGGTGCCGAGGCCGGAGCTCTCGGTGCGTACAGCACCACTCAAGATATCGATATCTTCTTCAAGTTCCTACTGGACACTTTCCATGGCACCGAAATTATACCTGGGTTTGACCTTGATGTTCTTGGCAAAATACTTCAAATGACAAACAAGCAATCTGGCATGGTGCGTTTCACCCCATTGGGGCTGTACACGACGCTGGACTCCTCGGTGATTGGGTCGCAGTCAAGCAACATGCTACAGTTTCCCGACGATGTCTTTTCCACGTATCCTGTCTTGCCAGGATCTTCGGGGGAAGAAATGCCGACATTTCACATGGTCGGGTCAGCAATTGGTTGTAACTGTGCTACTGCGTTCTACCCCAGCCAAAACAAATCCAATCACGCGATCGTGGTCTTGACGGACACGTCTGGTCCAGTCGACTCATCTGATCACATACTACGGCTCTTACTCCGAAGGATGGCCGGATTACAGTACTCTCATCACATTTCCCATTCTCTTTGGCGACCGAAGAGCGTAAGAGACATGGTCGAGCAGGCAAAAAGTGGGGCAATGCAGAAGTGGAAAGAGGACACCCAGAAAGACATGGAATTGCTTGAAAAGGCTCCCAAGATCCACAAGAATATAACCGGGGTTTTTAAAGGAGATGGGTTCAGTCAACGGCTCCATATTTCTACAACGACTGACGGCAAGGCTTGCATCAACGTGAGCGGCTCTTCTACGCCTTACAAGTCCAAGACTTTTGGCCTCATATGGATCGACCAGAATTCAGTGAAGGTTTGCATCCCACCGCATCTATCTATAGATTGTTTAGGGAATGGCGACTGGTCCGATCTGACTTTCGCGGTGAAGAGCGAGGGATTCCTTGTTACGAAGCTGACGCGAAAGACCGAATCAGGAGAAGATCACTACTTGAGGTTCTCCTAGGTTCCAATATCGAGGTTTAGCACGAGTGTCTGTCAATTCCTACGAAACCGGGTCTTGACCCGCCCCATACAAGTAGCGTCTCCGCGCCGAACTCTTGGTAATCATCGCGTCCCAACTGTACCACGAACCTCCATATGGTCAGCCTTTGTGAGCAGCAAAACTTCTAAACTTTTAGCTTTGCCTGTCTTTCTGGATAATGTACTTACTTTGACCTCATTTTCAATATATACATATTGCTAAAGAATCCAAGAGGGCTCAAATTCATCCGTTTTGGCTTATAAAAACAACAACGATTGCGGAATACCTTTCTCTCAGTTAGTAACTGTCCTCCTCTCACAACTGCGGGGTTGAGGTATGGCAACTAGAGCCAGAACACTTACGCCGCAATAGCTCCAAAGTTCGTGACGCGTACAGTGTTCGCGAACAAGACATTCAGAAGCGACACAAAAAATATGAGAAGAATAACCATAGTAAGCCGGACGGCTCTGCTTGATACTAAGGTCAGCGTTAACACTGGCAGCAGCTGTATCAGGCAAAGACACGCCGCAACTACTCCGAACTCTGTGTTTCTGAGTTTCTTCTCCGAATACTTCGAAAAATGTCTGTTTTCTCCCTGGTGTTTCTGTTGCGCCTTGTCAGTTATACATTGACTTGAACGGAGACGAAGGAGGGATATGGATTTCTCACTTCCTGAAACACACGGCTCAGACGTTCATGCTTCCCAACAAATCTGTGAAACCAGCCTCTCGTACCGGTGGCTACAGAGAAAAGATGTGACGACGTTTCCCCGTTTGTCCAGCGTGGGCTAAGTGTGGTGGCGACAGTAGAGCATGGGGCAAAGTTTTTCAGGCTTTGCACCGTGTGTCGAGCAGGGGACTCGGCCTCTTTGATCATAGCTAAAATTGAGATAGCGTCGCCTGCATAAAATTAGCGCCCATATGAGAACCTTAGATTGGTCTTGATACCATAAGCTTTGATGGTCTTCTCTAGATCGGTGAGAAGGGTCGCCGACGACTTTTCAGGCGGTGTGCATGTTTCTCCCGTTACCAGGCCGCGCTCGTATTTGACAACGTCGTTGACATCCTGCTCCAAATCTGACAAGCGCTGCTGGATTGCGAGAAGGTTAATTAACTGAAGTCTTTCGTAACGGCCAGCAATCCAAAGATCCCGGTCCAAGGTCATGAAACCTGCAATGTTGTTGAACTCGGCGACTTGGTCCATCATCGCCGTGGTAGCATAAATTACTTTGCGAAGGGTTGTCGTGTTGTATTTAATAGAAGTTGTACTGCGCACCTCAACATGGGTAGTAGTGCTCGTCAAAACCGACCGCTTAGTTCAAATTGTGAAACCTATGGTTGTTGTAGCACGCGCGCGCTAGAGGCATGGATTGAGCCCAGGGTCAGCACCCCGACTGGCATTTAGCGTCACAATGCGCATCTGGCTACGCTCTTAGCGCTTTACGGAATTTAACGTTTGCCTGCCCGCCTGTAGGATGCCTATATTCATGATACGAGGCCATAAAAGACGGGGCCTGCCTTCTTAAATATAGGGCCGTTGCAGCCACAGCGTCTCCGACTCCGTGTTCAAAATAACCTCGGCATCTACTGATAAAAGCCACCGCATCTTCGAGCGCCTTGTCGCCCTGGAAGTCTTCTCGCTTTTGGGTGGCGCGCCATGCCACCAACGATCGTCATGTCCAGCGCAGTAATAAGCATGTCTGAGTTTATTGGTGAAGTGGAAAGGACAAAATCCCTGCACAGACAAGACTAACGATGTGTTCTTGACGCAAGCTGGAATGGTTATCTCCCCACGACCCCTCTCCGGCCTTGTAGCCGCTCTGCTATGCATTGACTCTCAAGACGCCGGCAGGTGTCCAGCAGTATCTAGCAGTGTCTCTGTCGCATCGTTTTGCAGAATACAATGTTGTAGGTTGATTGATATCGGCCGACAAAGAGTCAAGGTGAGTAAATCGCTGTCAAAAATCCGCTGTTGTGGGAAGGTGAATTGTGGACATAGCATGCTCTGGAACAAGAATTCGCTACTGTACTCTGCCTTGTATCTTTGTATTTGCCAGTCTATAATTTAGTACGATGACAGCAATTACTATTATAGTTATGCCGCAAGCGACTTTCTGTGTTACTTCAACGACCCTCAGGTTGGCGTGTTCAATCCAGGTGAAATATCGTATTCAGCTGTTTTGGAGTCGTCGACACGAGAGGGAATATGTATCGCATACCATATGCAAAGGGTGATAAAATGCGAGTAGGTGCTTGCAAAGGCAAGATCAAATAGATCAACCGGGCGTTATACTGGAAAGAGTAGAGCATAGGAGCAGCACTTCGAAGTCGACAATCCAAATTGTTATATCAGTCGCATCATCTGTCCAGATATTTGTATTCCAAGCATTAAAACGCAAAGCTACAGTCGATCCCAAACCCCGAAACTGCTGACTTGGACGCACCCATTGCTGGAGGCAGAAGCTGCCGTATATGGAGGCCTCCAAGCCAACTTAATGGCATTTATGAGGAAAGCTAAACAAAAACGGACAGCTCGACCCGCGCGTCATGATCACGGTCAAATCAGCGGACGACAAGATCGAACAGGTCCCGAAGGAGCTTCTCATGCATGAATCGAAGTACTTCAGGGCTGCTCTTACGAGGGAGTTCCGCGAGGCCCAAGAGAAGGAGATCTGCTTGACATATGTAGATTCGAAGGTCTTCGCTATGTTCCTCATATAGCTGAACACGGCGACTATTGAAGGAGTCGAGACATTCGGCAAGACTCGCATTCCGGATGCGCTCTTGGATGAGTGGCATACGGTCATGCTTAACCTTTCAAAGTCTACGCTTTCGCCAATGGAAATGAGCTGTGATCGAAGCTACCTGAGAACTACTAGAGATTGAGAAGAGCCCTCCTCTCCCACTCGCGACCCTCATCGCGGAGGCCTACTCCAAGCTTCCCCAATCGTCGCCATTCATCCGTTTGCTCGTTGACTTCATGTTCAGGGAGGACTACTTCACCCAGGAGGAGGCGAAAGATATCGACAGACTTGATCCGGAAGTCTATGATTACAACTTGCTTCCAAAGGAGTTCTTTATGAATGCTTATCTTCGCCATACATACGTTTGTTGTGGACTCAAGCCGGGGAAGGGACGCGGCAAATACCAACTTCATCTCTGTAACTCCTGAGCTAGACGAGAAAGTCTCAAATGCTGAGGACAATCTCAATTCAGAAGACGAATGATGGGATAGCTCACTTATTTAAGCTCGGAAGTAGGTAATGACGATGAGAAAACATCAAAGTAACGTGAGCATCTACTGCCAGGTCTGCAACTGAGTGTTGTTCAACAGACTGGCCTGGGCCGCGTGGAGATCAGTCAATCCGGGAACAATTTAGTTAAGTTCAGATCCAATGAAACAGAACCCAAAGCTTCATTTTATGTGTAGCGGTTTGCTGTCTATTATTTCTCTGTGTTCGATAACGAAGCATACCTACGTTATTGAAAGTGTGCTTGTTTCTCGCAAGCGAGGGATTATGTAGAAATGAAGAGCTAAGACAGCAAATAAATTGTCATATGGTGGCTTCTGCTCTCACGCTTCACCAATGTTAGCAGATGGCTGTAGTTCGGCTTTGTAGTACGACGTCACTTTCACCACCTTCTGCAGGTGATTCTCAAATTGCTGATTTAAGTAGGTACGTGAGCCTTGTGAAAGTGAAGGTAGGATTGCCCGTCGCGCCTGCCGCCTCGGTAAGAATTGCCCAGGCAACCGCAGCACAGCGTTCACTTCGAAGCTTTGCTCATTATATCCTCCCTTCTGCCCAGGCTCAAGCTTCCAAACCTAACTCCACCCCGCCTCCAAGTGTGAAAGCCCAGCCCCGCGAACGTGTGCGACATGGCGCCCGAGCAAGCCACCGCGATCGATATCGACAATCTGCCAATTGCGTAAGTATCACCTTGAAGCGGATTGGCTGACAGTAAGCTGACGAGTTTAAAGCAACGCTGCATCTGAGGTGGTTGCAATTCGCGTGGGAGACGAAAAGACGTACTACCTCCACAAAGCTCTCCTCACCGGGGTCTCTCGATACTTCCGAGCCGCTTTCGAGAAGAACTTCCGTGAGGCTGCCGAAAAGACGATCAATTTGCCTCATGTAGATACGAGAACATTCGATATCTTTTCTGAGTGGCTCTATACCTCGGAACTTCATCTGCCCGTCATCAAGCCAAATAATCTGTCGGGGAACCCGATGGAATACGACGGGAACCGACATAAAGAGCACTTACTTCGGACGAGGGGCATGCTATCGCTCTACATTCTTGGAGACGAGCACGAGATAGCAGCACTTCGGCGAGTTGTCATCGACGCAATGTTCAGCGACTTGATGGATCCGGACAGTTTGCTACCTAGTAACAATGATCTGATCACAGCATACTCTAGGCTCCCTCGCTCTTCACCAATGTTGCAGCTCATTGTTCATGCTTATTGTCTATGGTATACCTCAGATGCCCTGGATGACGTTGCCGAACCTCCGATAGAATTCATTCGGGACTGCTTCAAGCGCTACGTCACCATGTCCTCGAAAATCAGGACAGGTGCGATCGAGGCTTGTTACACCCTTGACCGATGCGACTACCATGAGCATGCTACTCCGGAGGAGCGTAGAGTATGTAACAAGGGGGGTGGAGGAAAGAAGGGAAAGGCTTGACGTGGTCAAGAAGGAGAAGCTGGGGTAAGGAGATTTAGCGGCAGCAGAATGATTGGAGCATGCTTGAGGGATGTATGATCATTCCCGGTCTGATCAATGGAAACATTCTTGGGATGGGGACACAGTCTACAGCTCTTGTTAGGGTCGTGGCACGAAATGATGGTAGATCGATTTTACCATCTCAATGCCGTGTGCCATGGACCAATCAAAGCTGCTCGCCGTAAATATGATTCAACGTGGACATATTGAGAGATTCCGCGATTGCTTAGTGATCTTGCGTTGACCTACTTGAGCCTAGATCAGCGTGTGATAAGTTGATGGACTTCCTCTTACCTTGACCCCGGCATACTATCTGTATCTGCCACAGTGTATCATCATGAACGGATTTAGAGAGGGTGTGAAACACCAATACCAGATTCGAGCGGACAAGAGTGGTGAAGACGAAGACCGCCGGCCGACATTGTACGACGGAGTAGTCATGTGTAGATAGCTACACGATGTATCAGTGACTCTATCATTGTGGAGGATATCAGTATTGATAGAATGATCAGGATAAAGTTGTGACCGACAGTGTTGTAGTTCCGCTATTGAGTCCATCCACCGTGGAGCAATGAAATAGAAAAGACAGCACTGTTATTGAGGCTGGACCTCTAGCGACCATCGCTGTTGCTGGTGGCAGTGTCTTCCACGTGAACAAAGCTCTTCTGACGAAAGTATCTCGATACTTCGCAGCCGCTTTAGACGGAGGCTTCAAAGGGACACAAACCCAAAGCATCAAGCTACAGCACGTAGACGAGACAACATTCCAGATCTTTGTCGACTGGCTGCATACCGGACGCCTTAACATGGCTTCAGCAGTGTCTGCTAGACCTGTACGTATTCGGCGACGCGCATGAAGTTCCACGACTTCGGCGCATGACGATCGACGCGATCTTCGACAATCTTACGGTTGCTGGGAGCAGGGTCAGCCTTGACTTCATCAAGGATGCATACACAAAGTTGCCGGTTTCCTCGCCACTAATCAAATTGTTCGTCAACTGGCACATCAAGCGTGCATGCGACTCTGCTTATCCACGCATGAAGGTCTATGACTCCATGCCCCTGGGCTTGTTTTCGCGTCACCAGTCGATGAAAGAGCGGTTCTCATGGCATCCTTTTAAGCTGTACACTTGCGACTATCACGAGCATGCGAGCGAGCAGGAGCGGAAAGAGTGTAAGCAAAACCCGAAGAGGATCGCGGATCAGAAACGCATTCTAGCGAAGAAGTAGGAAAGCCGAATAATCGTTTCTGTGGTTGGCTAGTTGCGATAGCTAGCACTCACAAGTTTTAGGAAGTACAAACCGCTCCAGATCATGATGTGCTTTGGGGAATGGGGAATGGAGACTCCTGGGAGCTAGCAGCGTTCCGCGAGATTGAAACTGAGACCAGATTTTAATTAACGTCAACTATATCCCATGCAAAGAGTCTCAGGTCATTATAATGCTGTGAGTGAGATCCGAGCAAGCTTTCAACTCATCGATGTCGAGATGAGGGCTGCGCCAAGAGATCGGAACTCCCGGAACTGCTACACATCGTATGACGATCAACGTCCTTCGTTATACACCCAAATCAAACATATCTCACTCTCTGAATCTCGATCGAATCCGTTACTGTGCCATCCTTCACTTGCCAGGCTAAGTATGTTGGCACCAACCAGCTCGTGGCGCCAGCTCATCCCAGCCTCGTCAATTTCCTGATCTGTGCCCAAGCTTCACTTCCGCAATCCCAGCCACCTGCGTTCAAAGCTTGATTCTCTCACTTGTGCGACTTCCTGCCTTCAACTTAGTCTTATTTACATTCCTCGAGCGTCCCTGCACCTGCTGTACCACGATTGACTGCGTCTGCCCGCCGCCATGCACGTACCCGACATCCTTGCTCTTCCATCCGCGATACTGCTCCTGCTTTGCGCCGTGCCCGTACAAGCCGAACAACAATGGCCACATAACCTGCCGAGACACAAGCGATATTTTCCGGAGGAAGAGGCACATCTGAGAAGGAATGTGGAGGTGCTGGAGAAGCTGCAGAGAGAGAAGCCGATAGGCGTGAAGAAGATGAGCGTGGACGAGGGCGAAATGTTCATGCTGGATAGCTGGATATTCCCCTCGGATCTGAGGAAGAGATCGACTAGTGGAGGGGCTGAGGGATATGCAAACGGGACATTGCAGGCTTTCTCGCCATTGCGACCACATACTGAGGACGAGGAGAGCTTTATAGGGCGAATCCTAGCAAGAGCTGCGCTGCTGGGACGAGACTTCCAATGCCCAGAAGGAACAGAAGCTTGCACGTCAATCGGTGCGCCGAACAGCTGCTGCGGCACAGGGGACACCTGCATAAACATCCAAGACACGGGCTATGGAAATGTGGGATGCTGTCCTCCTGGCCAATCTTGCTCGGGAACAATATCCTGCGATGAGGCAAATGGTTATTCGTCGTGTCCGGATAGCCCAAATAAAGGCTGCTGTTTACCAGGCTTCACCTGTCAAGATGTCGGGTGTGTATTCGCAGGTACATCGACAACCACGGTCGAGCCTTCGTCCGCGCCTCCTCCGAGCTCAACGTCCACGGTCGTGATCGTAGTCCCGACTTCAGTCTCTTCCTCGCAGCCTCCTCCAAGCTCGAGCGCAGCACCTTCTAGCTCGCGAACCTACACATGCCCAGCAGGACAGTTCTCATGCCCCGCCTCTCAAGGAGGCGGCTGCTGCCAGAGTGGGTATCAATGCACAACAGGAGCTGAATGCATCGGCTCGCAATCAACCACTTCGGCGTCGAACACAGCTACTGGGACACTTTCAGCACCTGTAAGGCCGACAAGCGATACACCATCGAGCGCGCCTGCGTCTCAAACCTCGGACACATCTACAGACTCGATCTGTCCGACCGGCTTTTACGTATGTAGCGCTTACTACCCATCTGGATGCTGCAGGGTTGGCCGCGATTGTAAGACCACAGGCTCATGTGCACCCACACAGAGCACTGCAGTTGTAGTCAGCAATGGCGTCACGATTGTCGCGCCTACCGGAGCCTCATTCCAGACTACTGCGGCTGGCCAAGGGGGAAGCTGTCCGAACGGGTGGTACAGCTGTGCTGCAAATCTAGGCGGGAACTGCTGCTTGAATGGCTACTCATGTGGCGAGCAATGCACGGCGACCGTGAACGGCAATACGCAGGTCGCTGGAAAGGTCGCCCCTAGTCAGGCTTCCTTCATTTCGCGTACAGCGATATGGTCATATATCTCGGGAGCGATAGCCATTGGGCTTGCTATGCTTATTCTCTGATTTAGCGGCAATTTCTTTCTATTTTAATTCACGATCATATGTAGCGATGTCCATATCCATTCTTATATCCTCCACTTCACTAGCTCCACCTCTCCATACTCAGATTCTATCGCTCCTATACTTCACATCAAGATCCCTCTCGCGCGTCCAAATATTCATCCCCAATTTATTCCCTCTCTGAATTGGTAACCCAGCATGCAGCGTCCTCCTGTCACCCATACCACCCTTAAGGTTTTTCCAGAACACAGCATTCCTCGGTATGGGTCTGAATGTCACGCCATCCTCCCAACTCGCATCGCAATTGACGTACTGACACCAGCGCTCATCATGCGGCGCATCCAGAAGCGGAAACTGCGTGCCTCCACCAGCAATGTCATCTGCAGTGACATACACGAAAAAGGACGACAGCCTGTTCCCTCCAAATTCGGCGGTTGTTTGCGAAGAAGATGTGAACCAGTCCGTGTGCGGTTTGTATTCTTGAGCAAGCGCGTACTGCACCGCTTGCAGCGGCTCTAGTCTCTCCCTCCGCACATCGTACCCCTGGAACTGCAGTGCGCGGTCCTCAATACACTTCACAATTTCGTCGCTCTCCAGACTCGTACTCTGACTCGTCCTGGTATGCGCGAGGCCTTGCTGGCCGGTCCCATCGGCGATTTGAGAGTATGAAAAGCGGCCTGATGAGAGCTTTTGGAGATGCGCGGCTTCGTGTTCGGTGATGAAGGAGGGGATGTAGATTACGAGGGGGTCTTCGGAGAAGATCTGGACGTTGTAGAGGTGGTGCGGGCAGGTGTAGTTTTGTTTTGTGGAGGCGGTGGCGAGGAGGATGAGGAGAGATGTTGGGAGGAGGTAGGGTGTTAACATTTTTGAAAGCAGAGCGACGACCTCAATTGTCGATTTCGAAATAAAGTGTAAGTTTGGGATATTCTGGAGCTTGGGAATCGAAATCGGGGTGCTAATAATTTATTTAGAGGTCGAGAGGGGATCTACACGCGGGGTTATGCCTCAGGATGTGATGCAACGGTGTCCGTTTCATGTCTGTAACGGTTCGGTTCGAAACGTGCAGATGTGCCTGATCTCCGACAAGGATATTAGCTCTTACCTCCGGCATCATCTAAGATCTTAAATGATTCTGGATGCCCTTGTAAGATTCATTCTCCGAAGCTCTACATTCGCTCTTTGTGCGGTTGTTGACGAAGTTCGCGTTCACAATGCGCACTTTACTCAACATCGCAATTCTCTGCGCGTTCGTAAATTTCGGACTTGCTTCTTCGACCCAAAGCGCGTCGCGAAAACACTTTGACCAGCTACTTTCGCTAAAAAGATCGTTCTTAGTAGCTTTCTCATCTTCCACCTTCGACGCATCAGACTCGGCTGGATTTCAGACCATATTCTCTCAAACCGCGGGAAGCGTAGAGACACCCTTCGTATCGATTGACTGCGAGGAAGAGACGGACTTGTGCAGGCAATATGATGTCAATGCATATCCAGCAGTACGGTTATTCCATCCATCTGAAGATGAGGAGAGTGAGGAAATTGTTGTCGAAAGATACCGCGGACGAAGGACCAAGGATGCGTCTGTAGTCCTTGAAACCTAGTATAGTTGGGGACAACGCTGACAATTAGACATAGTTTGAAGTCGTTCATAATAAAGTGGGAGTACCGGGCCTTAGCAAAGATCGAAAAGAACCAAATATCGGAGTTCAAGGAACTCGACGACTATATCATGATCGCATACCTTCCGCCTGATCAAGATTACCCGCTTGAGTTATACCGGAGTGTCGCATCGAAGTACAGCCGTACTCTCATCTTCGGGTATTCCACAGATCCAGAGATCGCAGCTACAGAGAAAGATGTCGGAGTACCAGGCATCAAATGCTACAGAAACACAGACGGCGCGCACCAATGGATGAACGGCCCCTACTCGGAATCCAACATCGAGCAATTCATCGAAACGTGTACGCAGCCCCCTCTTATCGGACAGTTTACGGAGCGCAATATGGAAGAATACATGCAGCGCGGAAAACTCTCCGTCTACATCTTTGTTACAAACGACGACGATGCGACGAGAGTACGCAAAGAACTTACACCGCTCGCTACGAAGTTCCAACAAATTGCCAAAGTTGGAGTTGCCGATGCGATCGAGTACGGGCCGATGGCGAAGAACTTCGGACTGTTGGACGATGTGTTCCCGGCTCTTGTGGTTCATGCACCTCATAATGATCATGTCTTCTTGTACAAGCAAGGCAGGCGGATTCTGGCTTCGGTCTTTGAGGACATGGTGACGACTATCTTGAACGCACGAGCGGTTAATGGACAGGTGTTTGGCGAGGAGGCACCTGTGATGAACGAGAGGGATAAATCATCGAAGACTGGAAACCATGACGAGCTTTGAGAGCTTCCTGATGTACCGACTGGATTACAGATATCACGCCCCATGGCCAATCGCCGTTACGATACGTGCAACATAATGAACGTCGCGAACTGTCCTTCGGAATGCAAGCTTAAACATTGTCCACCTGTTCTTGCGGAAGGCTTTCAAACAGTCATTCTCGCGTCAATCGTAGAACCGGGAAGATGGCCGGGTTCATCTTCTACAGCTCCACCCGATTCAGATGTTCTGGAAGGTTCTCCAAGATGCCGCACTATGCCGAAAGTCTCGGAAGGCGTGGGCAAAGAAATTTCCAAGTAAAACAAGCCTAGCACCCGCTAAGACATAGAGATGGTTTGAGGATTACACGTAGAAATGTGCATAACGATAACCTCTCGTCGCCACATGGTGCTCAGCTTCGTGGACATCTTAGTCGTCAAAGACTAGCCACACTTCAGACCTCCTATCAACGACCAGAACGCTTCGACTACATCAGGACTCCAGGTCTAGTCCGGGTCAGTAAACAAGGAGGTGGCTGTTTGCGTCCAGGCTAGGACACTCTATTTGTTATTAGCACAAGAAAACACATGGACCAGCTTTCAATCGACGATGGGGACTCGCGGGGTCGGGGTACAGATATTGCAGTTTGTAACCTATATTGCTCAAGCAGGAGTGAGGTCTACTATCTAGACGAGTAGCCGCGAGATCAAATGGAGCTCATCGATCCTGCTTCAGGCTGCTTCCCATCTGATCCGCCCGTGGATGAACCTGGGGATGAATTTAGAGTACAAACCCCCTGAGGTGTTCAGCAAACCTCTTGTACGGATGGTCGCAAGGGCCGATTGGCTCATCAGCTTCATACCCTGAGCCAGGAATTGGATCTGACGAAGGCCTTCTCAAGGTTCAGCGCAATCTAACTTGACGCGGTGCTGGCACCCGGGCCGAAGAAAATCTCTTCGATGAGCAAGAAACTTACTAGCTAATCATTGCGATAGCAGAAAATTGTGTGCGAGACGTATTTTCATAATATGGAGAGCCTCAATTAGCGGTAGAGAAATGAAACAGAGTATGAGCCTTATAATTGGTATCGGATGTGCTTCTAGAGTGAATGACGTTGTTTCGTGACATGGGGTTGGATTGTGAAAGCAGTGATTGTACCGAAGTAGGTCTGTGGTCTCCCAGGTTGTAGAGAGGAGAGGAACTTCGAAAGTGAAAGTCGACAATGAGGCGGTGCTCTAGGATTTGCCCTGAATATTTTAATTTATAAGTAGGTCCCCGCCTTATTCTGCTCGTAGCTCACTCCTGACCCTGCATTCTTACCACCTCCAACCGAAATGGCACTAAGCACCTCTCTCAACGAACGACCCACAAACCGAAGCCATATTGCGATCATTTCAAACCGACCTAGTATATCTGATGCTGCGTCAAACTTTGCTGGAATAACGTTCTCGGACGTTACCTCTGCGATGGTTACGATAACGGTGGCCGACGGCGAGGCGTTCTGCATCCACGAAGGCGTGCTCAAACGCATATCTAAGTACTTTAGGGCGGCCTTTGAACAAGACTTTCTTGAAGCAAAGGAGAGGATGATCAAGCTGCCGCATGTCAGCGCTGATACGTTCCGTAGATTCATGGTCTGGGTGTACACATCGAAGATTGAAGTCGGACAAGATCAATCCCCAGGGCATGCCACTCAGAAATGGAAGGGTCTCGGTTTCGAACAGCATGAACGAGTGGTCAATCAACTCCTTCAACTATACATTCTAGGAGATGCGCACGAAGGCCCCGCACTTCGTCGTGCTACTTTTGACCTTCTTTATACAATTTTCACGGAGATTAGCACATACTTATCGGATTTAAGTATCATTGCTATAGCCTATAAGAACTTCTCACGCAAGTCGCCTTTGCTACGGTTCTTCGTGGACTCAATAGCGAAGTTTGAATGGTTCGAGGCAAAGGATTTGACGGATACGGGCATAGCTGATGACATCCAAGAGACCTTGCCGGCCGAATTCCTCGTCGACATGTACATACGCCACGCCCATGTCGCAATTCTTATACGAAAAGGGTTAAGAGAGCCAAACTACGGACTTGATAGGTGCGACTACCACGAGCACGCGAACTAGGCTGAGCGAAAGGAGTGCAAGAAGATCAAACGAGGGTAGCGCAGCGGAACCGGATCTGGACTGGAAGAACCAGATGGAAGCTGTCGTTTGTGGATGACACCAACACTTGCTATTGCTGAAACACTCCTGCCACCATAATCAGTCTTCAGTATTTTCATAGGTAGATATTTAACATTGTCATGGATGTGAAGGAATTCAGTTGCCACAATGCCCATTGTTGAAGCTCGTGTGACCTGAGCAGGCAGCAATCTGAATAACTCCGCCTTATCGCGCACACTCAGCACAGGTGGAAGCTGAAGAGATAAGAGGTGTGAGCAACGCATCTCCAACCACCACTCGAAAGTCCGTGGACAAGAAAGTGGGTGTCGTTCGACGCAGTTTTGAGGCTGTGAATTCCCAATCTCAATCTCGAGATACCGAAGCGAACTATATGTGGCTTGACACAGCCACTCCGGGCTACATGAACACTTCGCGATACGAGCCGACCGTCGCTTACCCCTCACACTCTCCGCAGCCTTATCAGACCGCGGAGGCAGCTAATGAATACACTATTCATCATAGCGTGGGATGTTCGAGTGGTACGAGGCTGTACAACTCGTTTAGATCTAGACATGGCCGAATAGGACGGGCAACGCAAGCGCCGTCGGCATAACGAGACAGAGATAGAGACCGCCCAAACGCCCTTCGTGTAGCCGTCGCTCAGCTGGACATTGGAGAGCTCTTGTGATTTTCTTGCCTCCTGCTTTATCTTTGCGCTCAGCCGCAGGTGGCGCTCAGAGAGGTTTGGGTTCGATGGCAGCCTTGTTGTACACGGTGTGCAGATAGGCTAGATGCGACAACCCAAGTCTTTGCATTAGTGAGTTGGAGGGTGGCCAGCAGAAGTATTTATCTGCATCGATGCCTGGTATCTGTAGCTTCTCCAGTTTCCGTGTTGTTGTTGATCAAGATGAATTGCTCACTGTCCTCTATCAGTAACCATACAAGTGGATTCGACTTTGGTGAGATATATGATGTGTACCAGCACCTCAACCAAACATGCTCTGCTGAAAGCGATATCTTCTTTACTGGATCCCGGATGTTGACCCTAGCTACCTGCGTGTTGATCACACAGACCAGTTACTCCATATGGACAGGATGGACTCCCTACTCTATCAGTGACATATGGGCCCGCATTGTCACCTGGAAGCTTCCACTCGCTCAACTTGTCGCCCAGTTTCCTCGTCCGCCGCTAGGTTTTGCTGTCGAAACTTTGACGATGATCCACTTGCTTGGTGACCCTATTGACTCTGTAACGAGCATGTTGGTGACGTTCAAGAAGTGTGATGCGAGAGTTAAAGAGGCGAAGAAAGCATGTTCTGATGTTGAGATCGAGCCTCAACACCCGGAATATGATCGGACGTGGAAGGCTTTAGCCATCATTATGGTGTCCTATGATGAGTGCGGAAAACCAGAGAATGGGGATGCTGTTTGCAGCGATTTGTAAGTACTGTCACGAAAGTACCGAACGCAGCTAATGAACGACTGCAGCAAGAAGATGAAGCATGGATCACGCTTTGACGAATATCAAGACGTCTTGGAGGAAACAGCGTTTGCACTAGCATCCGACCGGTCCACGAAAAGTCTGCCAATAGCCTTCGCCGAAACCTTCTTCATTGGCGGTTGGATCATAGCACTGCTCAAAGCAGCAGCTTCTGAACCAAACCCAACTAACTGGGTCAATGTCGAGGCTCAATCAGTGGCTATCTCTGCGATGTATCTTTGGGTCACTTCTGCGGTGCTCTTTGGCGCTATCATTGGAGTGTCACAGACAGAAGAATCCATTCCTCGGATCTTGCAGCGCTACGAAGTCGATATGCCCGACGTCAAGGAAGAAGGTAATGAAGTATTGGATAACATTGGGCGAAGGCCGTCGGCCTCTTATCGCGAAGAGATCGGGTGGTGCGATAAAGCGACAAACCGAGCGGAGCATGGAGGAGCGTACTCTTGGAGACCCGAAAAGTGGAAAACGGCCTCCAGAGGAGTCGATAACAGTTCTTCTGTTCTGCTGTTGTTCAGCTTGGTCGCAATAGTCGCCGTCGGCTGCAGCTTCGTCACTGCTGCTGTGCTGTCGTCTCAAGTTCCCCCAAAAGGGATTTCCTGCCGCCATGTCATGGAGTTCATGATGTGAGAATGACCATCTCTTTCATTGCTGCAAAGCTAACATTGTTTAGGTTCTTTTTCTGGCTTCTCAGTTTCGCTTTGGAATGCGTGGTCGAAAGATGGATGCAGAAGATTTTCTGGGTCGTCTTCTGGAAGGATATGTTTTTCGCGCTGAGCACCATCATCCTCGTCCTGGTCACACAGTGGGGCATCATGAATTCCTGCGCCTGCTGGTCGATGTGGGGTCTGCGAGGGCTACACCTCCCCCAGCTTCCCGAAGTCGAGCCCGAGCTGATGTATTATATCCGACATGTTGCGCCTTGGATAACGTTTATGGCGATTCTCTTCCAGTTGGTGTTCTCTGCTGCGGTAGCTTGGAAGTACTGGGACGCTGTTCGGGTTTTCATCCAGCGAGACGATGGCATGCCAAATCTCGGATGGAAGAAGAAGAGAACACAGGTTGAACAGGACGTAGAATCAAAGAATGGGTCTCGATGAATTGATTGAGATAAGCAAGTCCAAAATCCATCTTTCGACGCGAGGTAGGCGTGGTAGGCGCGCTCCATAACTAGCCATTTTTGTCAGTCATTCCTTCCAGATGCAGCAGGTCGGTTAACAGAACCTTGGAAGGGGACCTTCCAAAGACCACCTACCAACAACATCTCCAAGAGCCCACATGCCCTACTTGACGACGCAACTAGCTATTCCAGGTACCTACAGCCTGATTTCCTATCCCCGTTACTCATCAAGCTAACTGCCCTTAATAGACACAACACCCACAGAACTTTTTTGGGCGATCTTCTACGATGGACTTATTACAAAACCGATACCGAAACCTGCCTTATGTTCCTCTCGCGCGACCTGGCTCCCGCCGAGACTGCCCTAACTGCCATCTACAACAAAAACGTTTTGGAATTCCCGAACTTCAAGCCTCTCAAAAAGTGAAGCTTCCTACTCAAAATCATTTCGGTTACGCCGAATTCACAATCAATGGAATCACTTGGCGTCGCTTCGAGATCGAGAAGGTGGAAGCTGTTGAGCATCCGGCGTGGCTTTGGATGGTTCTGCGCGAGCATTCGCCAGTGAGAAGAGTGGGGGGAGTAGGATACACGGTGGCTGAACATGCATCAGGGAAGGAGTTATATGTGGGGAGAGATGTACTATTCGGGGAGGGCAGAGTATAATCTTTGCCTGAGTAGGGAGGGCTACACCATTGCTAGACTACCGTATGTGACGAGTTGGATGAATGTGTTCAACTATACCGTCCAGGTTTCTTGATTGTTGGAATGACTCTGTACGATTCAGTTTGCAAAACAAGTGAATGGTAGTACTAACAAACAGATTGTCAAAGAGGCAATCACATACCTCTGGGAGTATATATGCACACTTACCTACGGCTCCCCAGAAAAATGGAGACGCAGACCCGTGTTGACACTGCCATTCCTAGACCAGCCTTTGAACGATGTCGGACAACGAAGACAAAATCTACTGGGCTGTATTTCACGACAAGCTCCTCGACCTAGACGGCAAGACCTCCAGCGATCTCATCTTCCTTTCCAAGACCTTTGTCCATGCCGATGTCGCTCGAAATGCTCTTTCTAACCTTCATCATAAGCAGCACCCCTACTTCCGCATGATGGCCAGGAACATAGACAGGGAGAATTTTGGTTACGCCAAGTTTTACATAGAGGAGAGGTTTTGGCATCAGTTCGTAATTGAGCAGGTAAGGAAGGTGCAGGTGGATGACGATGCCTTTGCCGTAAGGAGTAAGAGCGTGAAGATGGGTACAAACGGATTGGAAGAAGTAGAAGAGGATACCGGAGCAGGGTGCAAGTATTCATGTGGGAACGCTGAGTACAGTACTGGACCAGCTCCTAAGAACTAGAGATAGGTTCGAATGATCATGGCGGCCATCTGAGATGTTCCTGACTTTTGGTGCGGTGACTCATGCCAGGTGTTCATATCCCATTGAAGGATACCAAGTGATGAGACCCTGAAGTGGATATTCTGTTTCCGTGCAACCACGACTTCAGTGAGTGAATCTCGGTGTCATTGTCGAGGCGCGAATGAGTGCTTCGCGTCAGATCTTAGCTCGGATTTTAGCCCAGAAAGCGGAGTTGAGCTCGGACCATGTAGAAATCTTGGCATCGAACTTTTATCGACCGCATTATTGCACCCCGAATTACACGAACAACACGAGCTTTCACCGGGCTACTGCCGCCTTGGGATCCCTCAGTCAAAGGAACGCAAGAGCATGGCACCGCTGTCATTCTCGCCGGACGCATCCATCTCCTCCCACACTCTGTCCGCGGGCTCTGTCCAGCCGCCGCCAATGGACATCAGCTCCTCCGCCAATTTACTCGCGACCCTGCTACACACGCCCCACACCTTCTTACAGCCTACCACACAATTGAGATCGACCTTTCTCTCAGCAGCGAAACAACTCATCGACCCAGTAGCGTCCGGTGTAAGCGAAGCGCAATCGCAACGGCAACAGAATTTACGTCGGAAAAGAAAAATCGGCCATGGATATGAGAGCGATGTCAGGGTTTTACACTTGAAGAAGGTCTACTTGGAGGGCTTTGGGGTCAACCAGGTCTTTGAACAAACTAGGAAAATTGTGGACGCTGCAACAGAGGAGATCGAAATCTCGTTACTGCAAGTAGAGGACGGTCAAGTAGCCGTGAAAAGAGATTTGGGTTCCGAAGACGATGAGCTAGAAGAAGACGACGAGCACTCAAGTGAGTCCAGTCTTGGCGAGGAGGGTGTGGACTGGGAGCTCGAAGGTGAGGATATCTCGGAGGACGAAAAGGCTTTGGATGGGGAAAGCGAGCTAGAGAACGGAGATTTGGGCGAAGAAGACGACGATCTCAAGGAAAGCCTAGATCTTGAGGATGATGAGGACTTTGGCGATGGTCCGGTCGAGGAGTACCGGCCGGATCCAAATGGACTCAACGACCCTTTCTTCTCAATCGACAACTTCAACAAGGTCTCAGAGTTCCTAGAACAGCAGGACTTGAGAGGAGAACCCGCCGAGGAGGATGACGAAGAGGTCAATTGGGAGGCCGATCCATTTGCTATAGCAACAACGGATGGCAAACAAGGTGCAGTTGCCGACCAATCCGAAGATGGGTCTGAGGAGGGTGGCCCGACATTCGGTAACGCGGACCTGAATGCGCCCGACGGAGACAGTGAGGACGACGAGCCTCTCGAAGACGGTGACATGGAAGGCCTTACAACGAATGCCAACAACGTGATGTATAGTGATTTCTTTGCGGCACCGGCGAAGAAAGTTGGCAAGAACAAGAAGAAAAAAGGACGGCCGAATCCGCACAATTTTCCATCAGCTGCAGACCCTCAAGACAACAGGTCGGAAAAAGATGAGGAGGACATTGAGCGAACTATGTCCGCAGTACACCGCGATCTTTTCGAGGATGATGATGAAGCCGACGAGACGGACGGCAATCTCACCGATCTGGACCCATCAGACCCAAAATCTCGACGGTCAACCCACGAACGGAAACAAGCCAAATTAGCTGAAGAGATTCGCAAACTGGAAGCGGCCAACGTTGCCAAGCGTCCCTGGCAAATCTCGGGCGAAGTAAGCATTTTCCTATGCATACTTCAGAACTATATGTCGTGCTAACTGTTACTTCACCTATTAGGCTCGAGCCGCTGATCGTCCAATGAATTCGCTTCTTGAAGAAGACCTCGACTTTGAGCGAGCGGGTAAACCTGTGCCCATCATCACAGCGGAAATTAGTGAAGTACGTACAACCGAAGCACAAAGCCAGTATTCCTCGTCAAGATCAGACTGAACGATACCCGCGTGGCACTTGACACAGCTAGAAGGTGCTCAGGTATCAAGTCATCGAACTCGAAAGAGCTGGCTTTGTGACCACTCCCCTTACGTTGAATAACTATGCTAATTTTCACTTAGGACATCGAAGCCCTTATTAAACGTAGAATACTCACTGGCGAATTCGATGAAGTGAGGAGGCGACGACCAGACGATCTTGCAACAGGTCCGAAAGTACGAAGAGGCCAATTTGAATTAGACGACACAAAGTCTGGCAAAGGCCTGGCCGAAATATACGAGGAAGAGCACCTCAAGCGTACAGACGCGAACTATGTGGATGCTCGAGACGCAAAGACGAAAAAGGAGCACGAGGAGATCGAAGCGCTATGGAAGAGTGTTAGCAGGAAACTCGACTCCCTGAGCTCATGGCACTACAAGCCTAAGCCTGCAGCACCCAATCTCGAAATTCGTGTCGATGCACCCGCCATCGAGATGGAAGATGCTCGGCCTACTGCGGGTGGCGACGTTGCTGGCGAAAGCATGCTTGCGCCACAAGAGCTCTACAAACCTGGGGATGAGAAGGCCAAGACCGAGATCGTGACGAAGGGCGGTATGCCAGTCGCACGTGAAGAGATGACGCGCGAACAAAAGCGAAGAAGACGCAACAGGGAGAAGGAGAGGATCAAGAAAGCCAACCTGAACGAGCCGCCGAAGAAAGACGGAGAACCAAAGGGCAAGAAGAGCGAAGACAAGAAGCAGCTCCTAGGTGAGTTGAGGAAGGGTGATGTGCAGGTCATCGGGAAGAAGGGCCAATTGACTGACGTCGAAGGGAAACAGGTGAATGGCAAAGTGAGATCGGGTGCCGGGAGCTTCAAGCTGTGAGCCGGCACTTTTGGTACTTCAAGTCAGCCATGCTTTTGTTGATGACTAACCACGTCCAACTTTTACGGAGGTATGCATATATAGCATTGGCATTTGGCATGGAGTTCTAGCATTCAATCAATAGGCATGATGAGATTCTTCAATTCTCTAGCCTTCCAGACTTTCAAAGCTCTCAAGACCATTCGTAAACGCTCCTCAAATTCCTCTCCCTTCAATTGTCGATACCTCACAGCATTAGTATGATACACCTCAAACTTACCTGCCTCGGTCTTCGTCCTTCTTGGTCAATAGCGCATTGCGGAAGCCATCACTATATCGGTCAGCTTTCATCGTAGCGACTAGTCAGCGGAAAGCCCGATAAAGCGTCAAGGTCAACTCCACTCTCCATTCACTTGAGATGCGCACTATCAACCGTCAAGGAGTAGGGGATACTAGAGCTCACTAGACAACTAAGCGAGCTCTGAAGAAGTGTGCTGATGGCCGACGTGTCATTGTCATGTGGCATCACCATCGCTTTTAGGTGAAAACCCTAGAGCGGGGAAGTTGCCAGACTTATCATCGGTGGTGTGGATGCGGCTCTGCGTAAGGGTTGATGATTGGCGCGTTATATGTGGATCGTCAACAAGCTAGTAACAGAGCCGCATTCCCCTCTCCAAATGAGCAAGCAAAGCTTGGCGAGTCAACGTGAGTTCCTAGAGCGGGGAAGTTGCTAGACATATCATTGGTGGTGTGGGATGCGGCTCTGCGCAAGGCTGGGGATTGGCTCGTTATATGTGAATCTCAACAAGTTAGTAACAGAGCCGCATTTCCCCCTCCATCGTACTTGAAATGGTCAATCTTTTCCACCTTGAGGCCAATAATGATCCTTGAAACTGCTGCAGGTCGGCGTGGCTCTGCAGATGATCGAATCCTAAGGTCACTGACAAACACATCCTCTTTTCCTCGTCCACTATTATTGTTCGCTCTTTCAAGCTCTTCGCATCTTCAAACAAGCCTTCCGCGGCTGCACATGCTCTATACAGGTTTAGATTATAGGCGGAATCATATCTCGACTGCACCACTCATGTTTCCTTTCCAACACAATCTTCGCTAGCTCTCTTATGTCGCCTGAAGCTGTCCTAGCTCTGGTCTTTGGTCTCTTAACCCTCGTCGCCACGGTAGCAGGGCTACAATACAGGACGTCACTTCTATACTTCCTTTGGAGAGCCTTCCGTTCCAACCGGCATCAAGTAGGAAAATGATACAATATCGCTCTTTACTAGCTAACATCTTCTTAGGGCTTTCTGATGATGAGGAAGGCAGCAGGGTGCCGTATGAAATTGAGCTCCAGCCTGTTGGGTTGGTGGTTCCATTGTACTTGGACCACACATCATCTTTCGAGAGCTTCGAAACAGATAGAAGAGATGCAGAGGACGCCAGTCAATTAGCATTCTCCGAAGTGTGATTTGACCGACGGGACGAGGCTGATCTCTTCTTTCTACCATCTGAACTTTCACGGCGAAACCATCTTGATATTAGTACGAAAGGCATATGGTAGTATGAATAGGGCATAGCGCAGGGATCAACAATATGATTTCTAGGACTAGAGTGGAGACCAAATCTCAAATCTGCGTTCTTGGAATTGTATGGACGAAGACGCAAGGCTGAGGTCTCGAAACGCAATGAAGCTAGTGCGAATTGAGCCCTAGCGTGCGCTAGCGCTGTACGCAGGTGAACCGTAGGCGCCTCAGAAGTTCGCGACGTTTCTACTGCGCCGCTCCAGGGTTCTAGGCACCATCACCATGGTTGAGATATTTATTCCGTCCGCAGTTGTTACGCTCAACAGCCTCAACATCTTCAACAAGATCCCGGACACCTTACATCACTTCCTTCCATATATCGCTAGCATGTTCCTCCAATAGCTAATTTCGAAAAGTTATCTTCACTGACCACGACCTTATATCTTGTTTGAACAACATTCGGCCAGCCTTACTTTCCGAATCATCCCACAACAACAACCTTCCAATCGCCAGAAAGATGGGCGGTCGCAACAAAGTTGAAGGAAGGATATACTCCTTTCGAAGCAAACAAGAATGTGCTGATCTGGGCCTACCGTTCCCAAATGTCTCTAAAATTGTAGCATGCCATATGGTGCTCGTCCTTGACTGGGTCCCGCAACAGCGAGGCTATGTCGAAGTCATGACGGTGGGACACTCCCGCTCGATCTCCAGAAGTATTGTGCTAACAGCATTGTATCAGATCACTTCTTCACCTCGCTCTGATGGCGAATATCTCCCCATCTCTCAAACGCCGAAGGAGTCTTATCCCATCCAACTTCGCTTGCACAATGGCCCCGAGACGATCCACTGGAACATGCGATGCATCAATCTCACCGTATTGCGAAAACTCTCGTATCTTAAGATCGATTCGCGCTACCATATCCCTTTATCTGCGCTGAGAGAGGAAGAAGATCATTTTGGCTGCCAGCTCATGCTATGTCTGACACATGAAGGTGGGATACGGCATCTTCGTTCTTTCTTGAGAAGTGGTAACAGATCCCGACAACATCGGCCTGCATCGGGCGGAAAGGCGCAAGTATCTGAGTTTCAGTCGATCTCAGGCGCCAGTGCAGTCAGCAATGATTGTGACGGGCGATTAGGCGAGGAAGACGAATAGGACTCTTGCCAGTCCTCGGTGAGCTGTCACTGTAGGTGCTAGTAAATGTCCCCTCTCGGCATACTGGATTTACATATTGGGGCACTTTAACAATTCTTATTCTCTGTACGAAAATATGCGTTCACACAACAAGCTTCGAAGAAGTTTTGAGGGTCGCTGCTTTCCGTCTTACTATAAAACAATTGATACCACCATGCAAAGTCGTTGTCTTCGGTAATTAAGACGAAATTTCAGCTGGAATGTTTCATCATTCTCGAACGCTCCTACGAAGGAAATCGAAAAAGGTTATATCTTGTCGTGGTTAGTTAGAGCTATGCTGTCAGGATGGGTCTGATAACCCTGTCAGATGCCATTATGCCGCATCCAGATTAACCCCGTGAAACTCCGTGCGAAATGCCTTACACCACACCGGTCAACTGTCAGACCATGCAGGCTATGTATGCAGCACGCGGCTGGTGGCTGGTGGCGTTCCGTTCTGGCCAGTCAAAAGGTTGCGATCGGCGTCCGCGCGCAAGTTGGAAGGTAAGTTTGCGTACTGCGGCCCTCAAACATGAACATCTCCCATCATCCATACAATTTCTGCGCGATATTACGAATTCCAAGTCAACCGTCTGCTTCTCCAAAACCTTCCTTCTCCAACGTGGCTAAATCTTTCCAGTAGATCTTGGGATTCCATTATCTGCTCCAGATTGGCGCCTGCTTAATTAGGACTTGAAACCACGAATTCCTAGCTACATCAAGGAGAATCTAAACACAGGCTAGAAGACAAATGTATGCTCCAGTTTACCTGACATATATCAACAGCATCAACGTAGCGTTTGAAGATTGTTGTATCAAACAGTCAAACGTTGCAATTTCGGACAGATCTATCACCAACTTTTTTTTCGAGCTATCCAACATAGGTTGCGTTTAACATTACTCCATCATTGGGATCAAAATCTACTGAAGCCAACTTCTTGCTCAAAAGAACCGTTGCGGACCGTCCCGTTGAACAAGATATCACTGACCTGCGAGTGAATAGATATACAATGAGCAAGAGCGGGCTATGAGTAAGCTTGAGATCGTCCCTTTTCTCCAAACTCGACGCTATACCAATACTAATGTGCTCTCCAACAGTTGCGGCGACGGCATCGCGAGCATTGAACAAGTACGGTCTCGTCGGGTGGCTGTGTCTTATCTTAAGATCGACATACCTCTTACTAAATGTAGCCAATCCCGTATGACGGCAACAGTATCGTGAACATTGGGCAGGCACAAGTATCCTTAGGTGGCTGTATTTTAGCTTGAGATCGTCATACTTTCTACCAAAGGTAGACGCCACCCCGACTTCCCTTTCAGTACTCTAAGACTTACAGCAACGGAATCGTGAGCATCTGGCAGGCTCCGTTCCGTCTCCCACCATACTTACAGAACCGCCTCAAGAATGACGGGATTACAACGTCCCGCTTCCATAATCTAAACTATGTAATATGCCCGTCTAAACGACCTATCGGACCTAGTGGTCAACCTTAGCTCCTGGTTTTTGGTTCGCTTTCTAAACATGATCGTTGCTTATACACGGAGAAAGTGGGCAGTGTCGCTACTCTATCCTTCATTCTTACAAACAATCTCATCGCTGTTAGAAGCGGCATATGACGCGAGAACGCTTCAAGTAGTAAGTCTCGCAACAGCTTTCTTTCGAGTACGTGAGTACTATAGAAAGTCTAGTTCGCGTCGGAGGATGTGGAGCAGGGTAGCAAGACCCTCCTCACACAAGACACACACCCAGGCCGGCAGGTAAGCGGAGAATTAGATCTGAGGTATGTACTCTGACATGAATGGTGAATAGAGGGTGTCAGGGCCTAGGTAGCGGCGTACGACCTTACCTGTAATGCTCTGCGCCTACAGAATAAGTTCTGCAGTATGATGGTCACACCGATTGACTGATGCGACATCTACATGGCTTTCTGCAACTTCGCTAATAGTCAGGGGGGCCATGCACAGCGAAATTCTCCGCGTCCTTCATTCGCTCGCGCTAACCGTCTCATTGGATTTGCCCATCCATTAAACTTGCACGGCTGGTCCTTATTGGTCCACCTTACCACGAAGAGATACTGAGGCCTGGAGTTGCACGTAACATTGACAGACGCTAGGGTAATCTTCTCTCATTGCTGTAGTACCAAACGTTCGTAAGAGGGCTCTGGGATTGATGACGGGCCAGAGAGCATTGATAGCGCACCCGAACGAAGCATACTGCTCGTGTCTAGTCGCTGACACCGGCAGTGAACCATTCCTATCTTCCCCCTATAGTGTGCACCAAGAGAGTTCCTTGCTAATGCAAGGCAGACAAATCTTTCAGAACGGTATAATTTGTCTGGTTCCAAGTGTTTGACCTCCGAGCGATCAGAAGTCAGTGAGGTGAGGTTGGAAGTAAAACAACGCTAAGCTGGAGTGTCGACAAGGTCCACCACCCATCTTCGCGCATTGCGCTTTCTGTCGCTTTCTTCTGACTTCACTTCATCTGTTACTCGATTCGATCCCCAAATGCTGTTGAACGCGGCTTTGCGCGCGTGCTGCTGTGGAGTTGGTCTCATCGGTTACTTCTTCATCACTAAGTCGGCAAGCCTCAATGTCGGCCCAAGCAGTCCTAGCTCTGGTGTTCGGTATCGTCATGCTCCTTCTCACCGTTGCCGGCTTCCACTCGTCAGATTCATATTTCGCTCGCGCGGTTCAATACTTCATCCCGAACGCTGTTCAACGTGAGTCGCCCGACGGCATGTTTGCACTGACATCTGACACACTGAAGGTGATCACGACGACGAATCAGCGAATGATTTTGAAATTCTGCCACAACAATTGTCGGTGTCCACGCATCCTAGCTCTTCGATTTCGGTTTCTTCTACCGATCCGGACATGACTGCGGAAATCACGCCGGCTGCCGAACATCACGACCAGTCGCCAGATCTTCCATCCAGGTTATGAACGAGTCTTAGATCATGGGTATCAGTTTTCTTAGATCATGGATGGCATGGAAAGTTTTTGTAGTTTTCTACCATTGGGCTGTCGTAGGATCATGTTTTGCTCGACAAGACCCACGGGCCGGGTTTCTGGAAATATGGAAAGACGAACCTTTCGTATTGTAGTTTTTGAGTCGAGTTCGATATTGGGTACAGATAGAATTTGAAACTCTTACGAACAAGGGCTTAAGAGATAGCATCAATATGATAGAAAATGAAGGGGTGATATGCTTATTACGATCGTGTGGGTATATTCGTCGCGAGCTCCTGCCTTCGGATATCGAAAATGTTTGTGTAGCTCGCAAAAATTAAGCTCGATGTGACTTCGCGAAGATCGAGCAGCAGCAACTTCGAGATGACAGCGCAGGTCCGGTGCTCCAATGCGGGTTGGATCGATCGCGAAGGCAAGGCTCGTTTCGCTCTCCGTAGCGCACAGCCCGCTCCGAAGTAAATCGCGATATTTCGCGCTGTGACCTCACCGCTGTTACCTCAACCTCGATAGCCCTCAGAGTCACCTCAAACTTGATAGGGACCGCCGCAATCGACCAAATCTATTCATTGCACACTCTTCCAGGGGTTCGTCCAGCCATTGATACCGTGCGCGACGCGCAGAAGCGCGGAAGGGTACCCCGTCCATATCCACGCCGAGGTCTACCATGGGCTTCACAACCGGCTTCGTACGTCTCCGGAGCGGCCCATTAACTTCCATTTTCCCACTAAAATTTCTATTTAGCTTGGGGGCGTGACCCTCACATCCGCAATTCTCTACCTCACAGTCGGCCTTCACACACAGAATCGTCTCCAACAAGCCGCCCTCCTGCGCCAGCAACGACAAGTTCTCACTTCCGTCATCGAACCTCCGCCGCCGACACCGGAGCCAGTTGCGAGAGAAGCCCCGGTGGGATTGGCAGAGATGGCGAAGGACAGGTGGAATAGGGCTGTCGAGAATAGTTTGAGGAGCTTCTACGAGAAGGATTGGCGGAGGGCGAGGGAAGAGGCAGAAGATCGGGTGGGCGCATTTGTTGAGAGGATCAGGGAGTCGAAATAGACGGGATACGGATAAAGAGAGACGCGAGGGATAGCGCGGGGAGAGATTGTATTCGCGATCTAATGATAAAATCATCTTCGCGTGAAAACAGACACGGCGCATTCGACGAGGACCATTCGCATGTTAAAGATGAATCCATCTTCACGTGATGATAGAGACAGCGGAGGCGATGAGGTTGTGGGCGGGGATGCGACCTGGAACTTGCGCCGATTTTGTTTCAAACATCCTGATGGACTCAGGACGGGCAAATCTGAGCTCTGTAAATGTACCACTGGAAGGCTAAGTCAGGCTTTCACCTTCACCAACGTCATCTGCTTGTCACTTTTCTCGCGTAGTTTCTTCCTATTGTTCTTGCAATTCCTATTATTGTTGCCTATTGATAGAGCTCACCTGGTCGACATGAATAGCGCACGGACTCCGCATCTTGGCATCATAAAACACAGCTGTAGGCCGCAAACTTTGTCTTTAAATTGGAAATCAGTCGCAATCTTTTTCGAAGCATGTAGTACGAACATCCGCCATGGCGCCTCCTCACGGCAAGGTCCTGAACCTTCTGGACGACCGCTATCTCGACCTCCAGGATGTAGTCGGCAACGTCGAACCGCTTCCGGCTCTCGTCCCGCACTCAGACTACAAGCAAAACATCTTAGTGTATAAGACAGACTCCGCGCACGAAATTTTCCTGGGCCTAGCTCAAGACTTCACTGAGCGTCACGCGCAGCATTTTGGGAAGGAGCTATGGACGTGGCTCGTCCAGTGGGAAGTCGCCTCGACTCCAACAACTGATATTGGACCGGCGCAGAAGAAGCAGCGCATCGAGGAGCCAGCTGCACCCTCAGTAGCAGTGCCAACTCAAGCACCACCACCAGTACCTAGACCGCCGGTAATCATAGTCAGCAACCGCTTGCTCGATCCCGAATTGGTAGAAGAGGAAGACCTCCTTCGCATTGTAATCGACATCGTGCAAGCTCACTCCTCGTTGGTTCCGAACTTCATCGAGTTTTTATATCGCTGGATCGACTACTACGAAGAGGATGGCTGGGCGCTCCAATGCGCAATACAGAGCGAGATTCCTAGTCTTTGGGACTTCGAATATCACCCAATTGAGGTGCCCTTCGTGGCCGAGCACCGCATGCATGAGCGCTTTCCCGAGCGGAAAGCTGATCGTTCGCACAACCATGAAAAACACAAGCTCAAACCTAACATTGCGGAGTTGGAAGAACTGGCTGAGCTGAGTGAACGTATGACGTATAAGGAGAAGAGATACGGGATACAACCGCCGAAATTGATTGGGGAAGAGGAGAAGCTGCGGCCACTAGTCAATATTCCAAGGGATCCGAACAAGAGAACTGCATACTTCGCAGCGTGTTTCAGGGCTCGCCAACGCGCTCTGAAACTCCTCCTCGAGCAAAAGCTCACTATGCACCAGATCAACAACTATGTCAAGATGCAGAAGGAACATCCAAGAGAGACGCCGGAGAAGGTCAACATTCGAGGAATGGCCAATTATTTCCACGACAAGGCCTACGCCAAAAAGATGTCTGACATGAATCAGAGGCACAGCGGTATCAGAAAGAAGTGGAAGGAGATGCTCATCAGCCGTCGCCTTGCCATCGAGGCGCGACGAGCAGCCCGGGATGCTACCAACAGATCTCTTGATCCGGGAGATGGCGAGCACATTGCTGTGCCTCCGCCTTTGATCCCTGCAACACCGATGGCGAGACGAGCACCAGCCAAGCTCACTCCTCCTACAGCTCTTCCTACAGTCTGGGACAAGGAGACCTGGTATGAATATTGGGAGGGTCTCCATGAAGTTCGAAGTCTTGCACAAATTCGAATACCGATGCACTTATTGAACCGGATGGAGAGCGACGTGGCGAAGGACATCAAACATCTCAGAGAGGAGATTGAGGAGCAGGAATTGAGACAAGCAGAAGAGGAGGACGAGGACGCGCAAGATGACGATGGCCATGAGGAAAGCATGGACGATGACGAAGAGCAGGAAAGCGATCAGCAATACTTGGAGGCAGTTGAGGCTGAGCATGTTGCGATTGCAGGGCCACCACGAAGACCGCTCACGCCGATCCAGGGAAACGGAGAGACGCTTGAAAGGATGGAGACAGCTGTCCAGAACATGACCCCTGCCCAAGCTATGGCTATCGGATCATATCTTGCGACTAGAGGTCAACTTCCACCAAGTAATGCGCCGCCCCTGAGCTTGAGGCCTCAACCTCCAATGCCTGGACTTGCGGCAGCCACCGGGCCAAGCACACTGCTGCCTCATCCAACATTCTCTCCAGCTCCCACAAATCAGGCACCCCCAGGCACAGTACCGACCCTCATATTCCCGGTTCAAGCTCCACATCACCTCAATCAACTGCCTGGACCGCTGCAGCACCCAAACCCACCAAATCAACCGAATCCACCAGGCCCAAGCATTGTAATTATGCCACCCACGCCGACTCTCCCTCCGCCCGGCATCAACAGACGTCCACCATCTCCAATCAAGACTAACGAGCTTTCCTCCCTCCTCCGAATCGTCCACGAGGGTTCGCAGGCTCCTGCTATATCCCAACCGGACGGCACTCCAGTCTTGATCTACTATCCGAAGATCGTAGGCGGAGAAGGTGACGCAGTCATGCTTGGTATAATCAAGCCCGGCTCCCCGGACATCTCGCTTTCTCACGCCGTTCTCCTAAAGACTAGCATCTGGACCGTCCTACTTCGACGTGTACAGGCTAGAGCTTGGAGTGTGCTTGAGTCGTATGTATGCCCCCAGAACATTCCTGATGGCAAGGCATTATCTGGGAAGACTTCTCATGAGCATGTCTACGAGAAGCTGTCCCAGGTATATGCTTTCATGAGCAGCTGCGTGAACAGAGAGCAAGATCTTACTAAGCGGTGGAAAGTCACCAAGGGACCGGTAACGGAGAGCGAGAGAGGTGCTGTGTGGGAGGGATATGGTGTCCAGTTGGACAAGGGGCTAAGTATGAGTAGGGAGGAGAGGCGTGGTGCGATTAGAGTGAGTGGACTTGAGACGGACCTTGCAGAAAGAAAACGAAAAGAGGATGTGGAAATGATGGATGATGATGAGGATGAGTTTGAGAGCGAGGAGGATGAGGGAATGAGTGATGAGGATCAGGATACCTAGTAGACCGAGGCTCTGTTCAGAGCTCTGAGTGAAGGAAAAGAACCGGAGTACTACAAGTTACATCCATGCCACTCGCTGTACTCAACTAATGCTATCGTCTAGGAGGTCTTGTCGGTCGCAGATGGCACCGAGTCTAGGCATAGGCCCGTAGTTTTTAGTCCTCGCTTGCTTGCAGACCAAATGAAACAAACAGTCTTGTAAAATATGTAGACGGATTCGCACGATGGTCTAGTATAAATAACAAAGACAGGAGGATTTGGGTTAACGTGACGGTCTTCTGGCGATGTAGATTGACTATTACGGTCATGTCTTTGTGGCAACACTTATTGAGGAAGCAAAACCGAATATCGACTCGATAAAGAGCTATAGTTTAAAATGTTGGAGTGTGGAAAAAGCGGTGATCGGGGCGTTCTCAAACGAAAATTCCAACAAGGCTGTAAACATGAGGTCTTTATAGCAAATGGGTGTACTCAGAGCTCAAGGAGAGGAGAGCTTCAGAAGTACGTACGAGTAGGAAAAGGCCAAGTTTGACGAGCACAACGCAAGCTCTCAATCTTGCCCATTACAGCGACGCTTCAGAAGGACAGTTGATGAGCCTGTATAAAGCTAGCTGGCCTTATAATTCTCGAAACGTCGCAAGAAAAGATACTTCAGCCTGACCTTGAGGCAGCTCAAGTGCGCTAAGTTAGTATGTTGATCTATATCTGTTTCCGGTGGCATAGTTCTGGCCCCAAAAAGCTTACCTCCAGATTGGCTACTGCAAGCGGTATGCATGGGTGCCACATCATAACTTATTCGTTGATCTACGACTTCTACCAACCACACAAACAAAGCAGCGATGGCTTGCTTGGTGAGGGGTAGACACGGGTAAATACGAGATGATGGCGTTTCTAGAGCTGTTCACAATGCATTGGTCCTTGTTTGAACAGTATATCAGCCTTGAGCCCCAACCTGCGGCCGCTCTTGTGTAATTCTAGCCTCGCGAGAACGACACAGTCTTCTCAATTCGTAACGATGAAGTTTTCAGCATTTTTTGCGGTTGCGGCTCTCATCAACGTCGTCAGGTCCCAGGACCTTTCCCAACTACCACAATGCGGTGTATGCTTCCCTCACCCAGCCTCGTTATCGCTGACATCCACTGACTGTGCTCTATCTAGCAAACATGCATCAACAACGTATTGAACCTTGCACAAGGCTCATTCGGCTGCACGGCCGGAGATTTTGTTTGTTACTGCACGGACGAAAATTTCGGCTACGGCATAAGAGACTGCGCCAATGAAGCCTGCTCTTCGCAATCGGACGCCGCCTCTGTGATAGCTTGGGCAACTGCGTTCTGTGAGCAAGCTCTCTCCTCCACAGCTAGTGCCGAATCTCAGTCTGCGACGTCCGCAATTCGAACTTCTGCGGCTGTGGCGAGTGTGACTTCAGAATCCCCGACAACGGTTCCGTCGTTCACGTCGACATCTGGGTCTACCACAGCATCTCGGCTAGGACCCTCAACTTCATCATCTTTTGCGGCCTCAGCTTCCCCTCCAACCGTATCGTCCTCCTCGTCATCATCGAAATCGCTATCCGCCGGCGCGGCAGCCGGCATTGCCGTTGGTGTCACACTTGTTGTTGTACTTACAGTCATCGGCGCTTTCATACTTTGGCGACGCAAGAAGAAGGCCGCGACGGCCCCCACGCATCCAGGGAGCATACATCCGGGCGGTACGGACAAAGAAGTAGTGACGACAGCGAACGAGTCGGGAAATACTTCAGCGCAATACCATGAGATGGATGCACATGATGCGCGAATGAGACATGAGCTTGAAGGGAGGAAACCAAATTACGATCATCTGGAAAAGAGTGAGCTTGCAGGTATAGAGAGATTCGAAATGCCGAGGTGATGGTAGTGAAGTTGCTACTGTAGCCCTCCAGCTGTTGCAATCCAGGGTTCGTAGATATGAGAAACTAAGAACGGGTACTTCCTAGCTGGGTCTACTCATCACAGTACGTCGGAGCTACGACTACCAACTGAATTTAACTCGACTTTTCTAGTCATTATTTAGGAAGGTTTCAGTCAAAGTCTTCTGGCGATCTTGTAGCTCCATTGTGGCCAGCTTAATGGCGCACCAATGAGATCACCGACCCACGATGCAAGACTGACAAAGCGTGGTATGAACAGCACCTAGCTTTTCTGCTGTCTCAAGGTAACAACAAGAATTACGCGGATACCTCAGAGAAGGCTGGCAATGGAGCACGTTGACCATCTGCTTCCAGAATAAGAGAGTTGACAGAGGTTGAGAGGGGGAGCAGTACCGGTAACTCCAGATGTGCTCAGGCATCAAGTTCACCAGTCAGCACATTCCTCAGCAAGAATCTAGCCTTGTCTACTGCCCTCCAAGGTGAGCCGCTTGAGTGCGGGCACTGCCCCTTACCCCGTTTCGAAAGGAACATGTGCATGCCTGAGGCAACTCCGCCCGCTTCACTTTTTCGGTATGCTTCGATGTCATTTGCGAACGCACACACCTGTGCAGACGCGGGCAGATTCTATGGTACCATCAACGATGCACGCTTTCTGCGTACATAATTCAGCCCGGGAGCGCCCGGAAACCTCGAGCGCTAGGCAACCGTTCAAAACTTGCTCTGCTTCTCCTGTTTCTTCTTCACGTCTTCTCCACATCTTTGAAAGCTTCCGGTCATGGATAGCCCTTATACAGCTGCGCCCATCGATTACAAACGCCAGGAATTCCGGCTGATTCAGCTGGAACCGAGCGAAGATGCGTCTGTCATCAAATGCAGCTTGCGGTCCCACAAGGTCGAAGATCACCCACCTTACATAGCGCTTTCCTACGTTTGGGGACCTGACCAGCACTGCGATGAAATCGAACTCAACGGAATTTGAAAACCGGTTCGCGCGAATCTGTACTCGTTCCTGCGCAAAATGCAACTCCGAGGTCACTATGAGCCGCTTTGGATCGATGCGATTTGCATCAACCAATCCAAAGTGCACGAGCTGAATCACCAGGTACGAATGACGCGAGAGATATACAGCAATGCTGAATCGGTTATGATCTGGCTTGGTGCAGCAGATGATACCAGCGACGTAGCGATGCGGAGGTTGACGATGCCGAAGCCCTTCGAGAGTGACGAACCAAAATTTTCCAATATGTGGAACCCACAATAAGGACAAGCTGTATTATCACTATGCGAGAGAAGATATTGGCGAAGAATGTGGATTATACAAGAGGTTATGCTTGCCAAGGAGGCAGTCATCCATTGTGGCTCACACAACGTAGCCTGGCCCAAATTCGTACAAATGTTTAAAGACCTACAAGAGTTGAAAACCGGGGACGAGAGATGCATACGCCCTGTGTGCAATCGATACTGGATAGCCCAGCAATGACTATTGTCAAAATGAAAGAGGAATGGGCCAGCACTTCCCCACCTTTGAGTTCGTTGCTACGGACAGCGACGAGGCAGTTATGAGCTTTTTGGATCGCCGCCATTTGCACATCAGTCAACCGATCTAGCGTCAGGGACCTCAAGGATCTGAGGTCAGCATCTCGATCAATCAGGGCAATTGATGGTCGCACATCAAGTTTCCTGAACTCTCACAGCCTGTTTCAGAATCAAACGCCGTGTTCGTTAGTCTCAAATCTAATTCCAAAGCGTCAAATGATGCTTCGGTATCTTTACCACGAAGAGTTAGAGCGCCTGAAATCGTCGGGCGGACTCTTCGGGTCGGCTATTTTCTCTGCGCCCGCAGAAAGAAGGGGTGTTGAAAGCCGATGGCGTCTCGGAATTGTGATCGGGTTGGTTCGGATGTGATGAGTTCGGAGTGCGTTTGACACGGGCGCGGGCGTAGATGAGCATCAGGGGGTGGCTAAAGTGGACTGTGCTGGGCATGTCAGCCCTAAATGTGGAATGTGAGATGAACATCGTGATTGAGCTATTCTTCCTCCTTCGCGTGACAGTGAAAGAGTTGAATGGTTAGTTGTCAGGTTGTGAGAGGATCAAAACTTGGCTCTTCGTCTTTGATGCAATGGAGCGCAGAGCTTGATTTTTGCGAGCTACACAAACATTTTCGTCTCCATGAGACGGTTGACTGAAGGGATGGATCCGATGGCATCAAGACTTGGTCAGCAAAAGTCATATGGTCTCGTATGTACCTGAAGCTTATCATAATGACTCCGAGTTATCAGTGAAGCAGGCTGAGACTTGCGGGATGTTCCTCTTTGCTTGCTTGTCTTTGATCTTGAGCATTTTGAGAGGATGTAAACAAGTCCGGTATATGTTGAAATAGACTTGAAAAACTCATAACTTAGAAGACAAGAGCTGTCGATCGATTAGCTGCATGGTAGTGAACAGCACCTGGGTTTCTACCCTGCAACAGTAGAAAATGCATGACCGGGATTAATGGCCCATATGTCAAGCCATTTTAATTAGTCACATCTTATTTCTAGATTGTGGCCATGAGATTTAGTCGCGATAACCTTGATATCCAATTCTACGAGCTCTGTATAATCGTTTAACTCAGTATGTTCCGGCGTATATTGACGTCGCTTCAGAGCTGGCACAGAGAATGGTGCATCATACATCTACATCTGAGTCTTCTGTATACCTCTAATACTTCTGTCATAACGTGTAAGCTTCGACTTTCTTGTAAGCGCGACTAGTTAGGATCTTATAACATTGGAAAGTCCGGTTTAGTCGGTGTTGAGACAACCTACATTGCAGCGAGGTTGAGTAAGACATGTCACCATTAGGATCCTGAATCTTCCCGAAACGGGGGTCTGGATAGCGTATCATCATTGCTAAAAGTACTATAATTAAGTGAAAGAGATCCTACCTAAGTAGTGTTGAGTGAGGAAACGCTCTTATAAGGTAATACAACTATAGTAACTGTACCCTTACTCCAGAGTCCGCTAGAGAGATACATCCACCTTCCAGGCGTATTTCACAGACGAGTATCACATATTTGATTTGCCGGGCAAACTAGAGGGTCTCTTCCATGTTTCAAATGACCCACTGTCCGGCAGGGCTTCCAGCTCAGTTCTTCTCGTGCGAAGATTTGATTGCAGCTCGTGCCTTTGGCAACAAGAGCTTGGCTCGGTACAAGCCGTAGCACGGAGGAGATGAGACTGGATATCGCACGTTCAACAAAGGAATTGCCTGCCCAAGTGATCCGGCGCTGCAATATTAGCTTCTTTGTATGACCTTCCCAATTCGTTCAATGTGCAAGCAAATAATACCAACACCACTTCCTTGTTTAATCCAGATGTCATTCCCTGCAACAAAGCACACAGTAGAGACAATGACGACTTTCAAGCGGCTTCACCGTTATTGGATGGGAAGTGCCAACCGTAAGGGGTGAATTTACCTTTAGTGTTGGGTTAACAGTCGGAAGGAACATCAAGAGACAAGAGCCACTAGCGGTTAGATAAAGGATCTATAGTTATAACGAAGGATCAGAAGATGAAATTGAGGATTTCATGTACACCTGTCTACTATTACGTAGCCGCCCATGACTGATGCAATACGGATCTGTCAATCTAGCGCAGTTCAATCAAGGGGAGTGTTTAAAGTTGCACTGTACTTTTAACGCTGAAGTTCGCATTATGGCACAGTGAGCTTCATCGCAGCGGAAAGGATAATGAATATCCATCTCATCATCTTATCTGCCGGCACCAATGGCACATGTGGCCAATGCGTTGGCAAACGTCGTTAGTTGGGTTAGTGGGTCGGAAAGTCAACTTGAACCTTGAACTAGGTACTAATCTAAAGGTTCATGTCTCTCGTAAGATATGTGAAAGATTGACAGCTGGTCGAAACAAACCCGACCACAATCTCACGAATGTCAGATGTGAACAAGCCACAGACGCAAGTGTGCGAACACACACAGCTACGCACAGACCTTTTCATTGTCAGCACCTCCATCAGTATTGCATCAAATGCGCAATAATTTCGATATACAGGATTTATCATGACTGCGAACGACGAACGGTGTTCTGCCAGCTTTTGCGTAGACAAAGTCTTTAACTCGATCGAGTACAACAAGACCAACATGTTCTAGGCCTGAATATAAATGAACCCCGTCAACAGTAGGCAGGTATGATTGATATTCGTTGACGCTTTAAACATCGATCCCTAGAGAAGCAATTTGGTATGTTGAAGTGAAATTATCGTACAAAGAAGGCAACATATAACATGCCGCAAGCCACAAATGGTTTTGCTTGGTGTCACTGTTCATTAGACTTTCCAGTTCGCTTGCGATATACGAAGTCCGAAATGCTTAACCTGAGAATTTGCTCAGTTTTTGCTTTTCATGCACTATAGATATATTTCGGGCTCCAAGAGATTGGTTGACTTCGGATCCCCTGACAATGATCGTTGGCGGATCGTCAGTGCAGCGCTCGAGCTCAGGCACGCATTTATCACGGCCTCCCCGAATGTCTTCATAACACCTCGAGTCAGCTTCCAAGCATCGAGAACTATTGAGACAGAAGCTTGGCTTTGCTGTATCTAATTCAGGAAAACTTTGAGACCTGACTACCTTTCCGCATCAGGTTAATGGACTCACCTAAACCACACTCGAGTCATCTCAAACCAGAATTCGTCACATTTGGTGACCCGGAGAAACCCGAGAGAAGTGCTGACATCGTTCCCCAGCCTGATATACATGTAGAAATAGAATAGCTTCGTACACAAGGCACTGCGGACTTGTCTCCCCAGTCATACATGATCATGCGTTAAGTGAAAGAGAATAGAAGGGATCAACAAGGCTCATAATGCTGACCAGCACAAACTCATCATCTTCCTGGTCAGCTCTCGGTGGCGATGCGTCTGTGCTGGCCCCTTATACTTTCGTCCGCACCCGCGGATGAGTGAGATCTTCGGGTCAATTTCGTCTCAAAGTCGTGTTTTTCTTTCGCTATTCATATACTCTGGACAAACGCTGGTATTGGCCATTACTTGATCCAAACATGGGCGAGAATCTCCAGCTCAGCAAACCCTTGAGACCGCTGGCCGTTCTAGGGGTATACTTGCATTCAAATCGACGGAATCTAGAAGTATCGGCGCAGCCATCGATAAGCCGAGCATCAATATCGTGGTTCGAAGATCTCGAGGATGTTCGCCGGTATCCTCCACAAGATACGGGAGCATCAGCTTGGATCTTCCTTTTCGGCGCCAGCTTGGTCGATGCAATATGTTGGAGTCAAACCCGCTGCTTTGGGGTATTTCGAGAGTATTACTTCACACATCCACCTTTTCAGGGAAACAGCGTGATAGCGGTGGTTGGAATGCTTTCAGATGTACGTACTACGACAGTATCTACCCTACGGCACGCATGTTGACGCGACCTTCTAGGGCTGTCTGCAAGTCTTGACCCCCTTCCTACTCCATTATCTCAATAGCAGGTTGAGGCATTGCAAGAAGTCTATGATTCTTGGACTGCTCCTCTGCATTCTCGCATCTCTTGGTGCTGCATTCTCTGCAAAGGTCAGTCGTCCTTTCCTTCCTTTCTTCCCGCTAATATACCTAATGAAAATCAGACATGGCAACTTCTCGCAACCCAAGGTGTCCTGTATGGCATAGGCGGGGGGTGTCTCACTGCAGGCACCTACGTCTTCATGGCTGAGTGGTTCGATAAACGTCAAACCTTTGCCTACGGCATGGTGTACGTTTAGCTGCCTCTTTTTTGATATTCTGTTTCACTCACAGGTCTTACAGAATGTCATCTTCCGGGATCTTTGGCTCCTTCCTTCCAATAGTATACATCAAAGCTCTCGAGTCCTACGGTCAGAAAATTACACTCATCGCCCACGGCATTGTGGTTCTAATCCTCGGCTGTATTGCGCTGAGTTGTATCCGTTATCGAATTACACCAACAAAGACGACCCCAAAGACATCCCACAATACGACCAATACATCCAATGTAAACAACAGATACTCGTTCATCCGAAGAACTTCTTTTTATTTGTTGGGTCTTGCGGTCCTTATCCAAGCTATCGTTGTAAGCCCGCCAGCGACGTATCTTCCTTCTTTTGCGACGGATTTGGGGTACAGTGCGATGGAAGGCGCTCTCGCTATGGGTATGTTCAGTCTGGCGACAGCAGTGGGACAGATTGGGGGTGGAATCATCACGTACGGACCACACCAACCCCACCCATACGTCTTCGACTAACAAGTTGTCGTTAGCGACCTTCGACGCTCCTTTGACCTAACCACCCTCTTAAGCACCACTCTCTCCGCTCTTGCAGCTTTGCTACTCTGGCCAGAAGCCAAGACTATTGTCGCCATCATAATATTCGGTTCCTTATACGGTCTCGTGTCAGGCAGTTTTAGCCCTCAGAGGCCACGTTTCGCGGCCGCTGTCATCATGGGAGATGCATTCACACGCCCTCCTCCTTCGACCTCGGGTTCCAGCGATCCCTCTCACGGAACTCCGTCGATGGATCCTCCGCCCTCTCGAACAGATGAAGACAAGGAGAAGATTCTGCTTGTCATGGGCATTTATACGGCAACCCGAGGTGTAGGACAGGTCATTGGAGGTTTCATCGGGACGGCGCTTGTAAATGACAATGCGAAGGTGGATGAGGGAGCCTATGGACTGAAGAAATGGACACCCCTCATCATCTTCGTCGGTGGTGGTATGGTTCTTGCTTGCGCGGCTGGAGTCGCTAACAGCGTTCTGGTCAGTGTGCGTAAGAGGCGGATTGTGAACGAGATCAGGTGAAATGCCCAGTGATCCAAACTGCTGTGTTCGTGATTATGGCTGGAGAAGAAAAGATTGTGGGTGGTAGAAGGTATTTGCTTTATGAATAGTCGATGTCTTCGGCGGTTCCTGACAAGATTTCCTTTTGTTGGCGTAGAAAGGTTTAAAACATGTGCACTTTGCACTTAGATAGGGTTGAGCAATCAGGATACTCCTAACTTACATACAACTAGTTTCTATCATCATATTGCGATGGTAGTTACAGACTATGACCTTTAGAGCCCTTATAAGCTCACGTTTGATGATGTTTTCAAGATCCACGGGTGGCTGAGGACAACCTCCAGACTCGTCCTCTTACCAGAATCCAAATGCAGTGATTATATCATTGAGTCAGTCTGTTCGAGCCTTTGATACCCACATTTGTACTGACGCCTCCCATAAAAGCGACGGCTTCCTCTGACACAAAGTCAGGATCGACAGCTTGCCCTTTCGATACCCAGAGATCTTCTTCTTCGAAGGAGGCTGTGCCGACGAGAGAGTCGTATGTGAGAGCGCCTAAGCTCCACTGATCGATAGATCGATAGCTTTCGTGTATGACTTGAAGTCTCAATCCGTGTTCAGCATCATTAGCGCGACTTTGAGGTTGAGGTAGTCTAGCGCTCCCATCATACTCAACTGAAAGCCAGACACCGAATGCACACTGCACCCGAAGTCCGCTAACTTGATCTCGCCTACATGAGAACCGGAGGTCATGAAAGGAGCACGTGAAAGGTGATACCTTTGAAATTGAAAGACGAAATAGAGGAGCTTTAGATGCGAAGAGTGTATAAGAAGATGACGTTTTCAACGATAGGATTTAACACTAGAAGTCTCAATTCCCTTCAAGCTATACAAAGATTACAACTCAGGTGTGTCCGCATAACAAGCAGCCATGAAACTCTCCGGGTACCTCTCGCCACCTACATCAGCACTTTCACAGAGCTCGCGAATCTTCTTCTCCTCTTGCTCCGTCAATTTGACTCCCAGGCTACCAACGTTCTCCTTCAGCCTGTCCAACTTGGTGGTACCCGGGATGGGGAAGACGTCAAGGCCTTGTGCCATCAGCCAGGCTAGGACAAGCTGAGATGCTGTGACGCCTTTCTCTTTGGCCATGGATATCAGCTCATCCACAAGCTTTAGATTCTTCGGGAAGTTCTCAGCAGAGAAGCGGGGCGCGTAGGTGCGGAAATCGCCTTCTTCGAAATCGGACGGTGAGCGCAGAGTGCCTGTAAACATGCCTCGCCCAAGAGGCGAGTAAGCGACGACAGCAACACCGAGTTCTCGGCAGGTCTTGAGGAGGTTGACCTGCTTGCTCTCAATCTCAAGCGCGAACGGCGAGTATTCGATTTGCACGGCTGTGATTGGATGCACCTTGTGTGCGCGACGTAGACTTGCACTGCTGCATTCCGACAGGCCAAGGTACTTGATCTTGCCCGCTTCTTTCATCTCAACCATCGCCTGGACAGTCTTCTCAACTGGTGTCTTCCCGTCGAGACGGTGGCAGTAGTAAAGATCTACCGAAGGCAGACCAAGTCTTTTCAAGCTCTTCTCAATAGCCTGCTTCGCATACTCGGGACTTGAATCGATCTTCGCCCCTGCTGCAAACTTCGTAGCAAGGAAGATGTCGTTCCTCTTGTCTGGATTGGCTTTGAACCATTTGCCAATGAGGTCTTCATTGTCGCCGTAGATATCGGCCGAGTCCCAGAAGCGCTCGCCCATGGCATAGGCCTCGTCGAGTAAAGCTAGGCGCTCAGAGTCGGGCTTTGGTTGGCCGTAGAAAGCAGAGAGGCCCATAAGGCCGAAGCCTAGTCGATTTACTTCGGGCCCATTCTTGCCCAGCGGCGCTGTTGGAAGAGACATGATGTTGGTTATGTTTGAGATGGACGGATGTTGAATGGGAGGGTATCAATTCGACAAATGGAGGTTGTTTAATCGACTATGATAGTGCGGAAAAAGAAGAGTAAAGGCTCCGAATTTATACTTCGCATAGTAGACTTTACAACATATCGTAGACTCTGTAGGCCCGATGTCATTGCCTCCGTGGACCGTTTCGTCCGATCCTTGTATCCATGACGTCCGTAGGGTGCCCGTCTCTACCGGCGTTAAGGCTCTATGTCCATACCATTAGTCCCGGTGGCATCGTACGATTTCCATTATCTCCCACATTGCTGTCCCTAAACGTTAGTTATCCTAACAGTCTTCCTGTTCGGAGAACATTAGTGAGCTTGACTTGGTGGAATTCCGGCGAGGCTGAGGCAGTTTTGGGGTTGCTGACATATCACGTGGCATGTCCCACGTGCAAGCCTTATCTTATCGGCGAGCCGAGGGGCTATCATCCACAACTTCCTTCCCAAGCCGGCGTCATTTGTAATCAACCACTGAAGCCCACAACATTGTACGCGCAATTCGCGTGTTAGACAAGTTTTGAAGGCTTTCGATCTACACACTAACACTTGTCGCAATAACACAGCACCAGCTTCGTACCGCCTGAGCAATATGGCGCAGGTACAGAACCTCCAGCCTCTCAACATCAAACCAGTGAAACAAGAGGGCGATAATCTACCAGACAATACACCGATTCACTTGCCACTCCATGATGGCAAAATCCACCTCCTCCTCTGTGCCACAGGCTCGGTTGCCACGATCAAGATCCCAAATATTGTGCAAGCGCTCTCCAAGTACGCGAACCTGTCCATCCGCCTAATATTTACCGCCTCTGCGACGAACTTCCTACAAGGGCAGAGCAAGGAGCAACCTTCGTTACAGGACATTGAGGCCCTACCCAATGTCGACGGCATATACTTTGACGAAGATGAGTGGAGAGATCCGTGGGTGCGCGGGAATAAGATATTGCATATCGAGTTGAGACGGTGGGCGGACTTGATGGTGGTTGCGCCGCTAAGTGCAGATACGCTGGCGAAGATTACACAGGGGTGGAGTGATAACCTGCTCCTCTCTGTCATAAGAGCCTGGGACACAGCTGGCGAACTTGACCCTGTCCGGGACATACCAGGTTTAGATAAGCCTAGGGAAGAGGGGAGCAGGGAGGCAGATGTTAAGAGGGTGAAGAGGATACTGGTGGCACCCAGCATGAATACAGCGATGTGGAAACAGCCTATCACGAAGAAGCAGATTATAGTTTTGGAAGATGAATGGGGTGTCAAGAGTGGCGGCTGGTTCGAAGTGCTATTGCCAATGGAGAAGGAGCTTGCTTGTGGGGATGTCGGAGGTGGAGCGATGAAGGACTGGAAAGATATCGTGGCGATTGTCGAAGACAGATTGGGACTGCGTAAGGATTGAACGGGCTCGAGGAATATCACCATCGCCATCCAACACGAGGAGATATCGATACCCTTATTCCCAGGCCAGGAAGCTGAGCAATATGCTGGTCGCTTGTCCGAGATAGTCGGGGGCTTTACGGTCCGCTGGCACGCGACTCCGAATCCAAAGCCAGAATCTCGCTTCAGTATATTGGTGTCACACCTCAACACCACGCCTCTTTCCTTACTCATCCATCGCTAAGAGGGGCTAAGAGGTATGCAGAAGCATGTCAAGCGCGTCTCTAACCCGATCTTACGCCTTGGCCAGCATGGTATCTTCGCATGCAATTTCTCCACCAATACGCATCTTACTCTTGTCACCGCCGCATCTGAAGTGCGGTTCGCTTTAGAGCGACATCGCCTCTCGGGTCCGTGAGCAGCTGCATCAAACTACAGATTAGGAAGTCTGTACACTATAGCCGCTCGCAGGCCGATGTACAGGCTTTGTGGAAGCAGAATAGCGACAGACCCCAGAACAGCCAACAATGTGTGTGCTCTTCGGACCGATCGAGCTGTCTGACACGGACTACTAGAGGCGGTGTACCAAAGCCACAGACCTTTGAAAGGTAGACGATAATCGTAGATATAGACTCTGTGTATTCTTATACAGTAGAGACACGTAGTATATACAGATTGGTCGCCGAACAATCCAATGCAATTCGTGTTGGGTATCCTATACTTCCAATGCTATGCGATGCTGAACGCCAAAAATCGACCGTAGTACTCTCTATATAAAAAAACGCCAGATGCAGATGCACGCTAAACAAAATTCCTAAGTTCCTCTCCCTTCGTCGTCAGTTTCTATCCTTACAACAAGGCGACGGTAGCAGCAACAACAAGACCCATGAGCGCACTCCCTCCAAGTCGTGAAGCAGCGCCAGGAGTGTTCGTCGCACTCGGCGCCGGTGCGGTCGGGCTACCAGTAACCTCAGGCGGATTCGTGTTCGCCGTGCCATTAGGCGTCGGCAGCTGATCATCACTCAGCTGTCCAGGGCCGAAAGGCTTATACCCTCCCGAGATACTCGACTTGTGACCCGTAGATCCCTTAACACACTTCTTATCATCCAAGCTCGCGTCCCAAGCCGCCTTCCATGCCGCAGTCGGGTCAGCGTACGTCTTTGCCGTGTAGAAGATCTTGCAGTCCGCGGCTTCGTAAATGTATTGGAGGGGAACACCATTGGTGTCGCCTTTGCGAACTTGGTCCTGCGTCTGGATACGCGTTGACGACGTACCAGCGCGAATCAGGACTTGCGAGACAGCAGCCAAGTCGGCGACTTTCGTGTCCTTGAAGACGTCACCCAGGCCAGCGAGCTCAGTAGCATTCACGATTTCCGTAGCGTACGTGGTGATGTAGTTCAATGGGATGACTTCACCACCTTTAGAGCCCGTGACGGTTTGCATGGGTTTGTTTGTTGGGCGACCACCGACGACGACGGCTTTGATGCCGGCGATGTTCTTGAGTTCTTCGTGGAAGGAGGAGCAGGAGCTGCCGCAGAGGCCATCAGCGAACATGATGATGTTGGAGGCGTTGAAGACGGCGGTTAGGTTGGAGGTATCGGTGAATTGGAAGCTCGGAGGTCGGATGGAGACGTCATTGGCGTTAGAGTACTAGCAATTGTATTAGCACATATAAGGAAGAAAGTGGAATGGGGGTGCACGAGGAGAATACTTACGTTATACCTCATGAGCGCGGTATAGTTGTCGCCGTTGAACTCCTGAGGACCATTGAAGTCGTCCCAGTCTTTGAAGTTCTCGCCTTTAGCATTAACAAAATCCCAGTAGGCCCAGAAGCGGAACTCGTTTTCGAAGTCGGTTTTCTCGCCTACAGCCGCGTCAAAGGCGTTCACCTTCGTGTCATTATCCCGAGCCTGGCTGACGACGTCACCGATCTTGATGAACTGCTCCTCAGCACGATATCTCTGAGCCGAGAATGGAACTTCTCCTGGGAACAGCTGCATGAAAGCATCGAGGAGAAGATGCACGGAACCGCCGCCGTTCTCACGCAAGTCGATGATGAGCTTCTGTTTCTTCTCGTCCTGGCACTTCTTCAAGAAGTCGCGGATGATGGTCTGAAAACGGTTGTCGGAGATGGCATCTGGCGCAAAGGTAATGATCTTGAGAATAGCGACATCGTCGTAGCCGTTACCGCTCAAGAAGTAGCCTGCGAGGGAACCGTCACTTGCCTCAATAACGGGCTTGGGGTAGTTGGAAGTGTCGATAGATTGCCGCTTTTCGATGGGTGTAGTGTAGGTTGGGGGGATATACGCGTGATTGTGTAGATGACCAAGCTTGAGATCGTTGTCATCTTTGTTGAAAGAGTTGAAGGTGCTGTTGCAGAACTCGTCGAAGAAAGTTTCTCCATTCTTGACCCCCGACCAAGACACATCAGTGACAGCATAATTATCGTATTCGGCCTCGGATCCGTTGGCGAAGGTAAACTTTGTCGAGTCGCTATCGTACCGAGCTTGGAACTGGAAGTTGGAGATTGAGCCGGTGTCGCCTTTGTAAAACATGGAATTCAGCTGACCGTCTCCGTCAATGTACTGTTGGAGGGATGCTTGCTTCTGGAGGTACTCATACGCATCCTCGCCATTGATCTTGGTGATTGCTGAGACTTTGGAACTGTTGCCCTTTGCCTGAAGCACCACGGCATCGTCCTTGTCGTAGATCTTAGGAAGCGAAGTGCCGTCATCGGAGAGCGAAACAATGTCTGGGATCCTCCAAAACCGGAAGACGTTCAGAATGTCTGGCTCGTAGTTCCAGTGGAAATTTCCGCTCTTGATGACGATATCCTGGATTTGTGTTTGTACATCGTATTCTGAACTAGCATTGGTAAGACCAGCCTTGATGCTATCGAGTGTAGCCTCTACGTCAAGCTTGCCGAACTCCCATTCTGGTGGTGTGTTCTTCAGATATCCGATTTCTGACTGCCATTGCCAGACAACTTTGAGCTCGTCGATGAGCTTCGAATCACCGTCGATATCAACGGGCACAGTCTTCAAGCAGGCAATGGCGGACGCAGCCGGGACCTCAGAGACCTCTGGCTTCGACACTATTGATGAGACGACGAGGCACGGCTGCTTTGTGCTCGTTGGTGTTTGAGTCCTGGTGGACGTGGGTTTCGATGATGAGTCTTGAGCAGCAACAACGGCCGCCGATGCGAGAAGGAGAGTAGGGAAAAGCATCGTGAGGATGTTGCCTACAGGATTTGAAGGATGCTGAGAAGGAAATGAGCGCTCATCCAGGAACGGATACAATTATGATGCAGCTGAACAAGAGAAGAAACGAGATCTGCCAGGCTAAAACCGTCTGTTCAGGTCGCAAAGACTGAAACTTGTGAGATAAAGATTATCGTGAAGAGAACACCTCTGCTTTTTAATGACCAACAACAGGGAGGCAAAGCTATAGCTACCTGGTCTCGGAATTCGACCGTGCCATCGGACACCAGCCTCACTCACACCCAAGCTCATCCTCTCAGCTCCCACTTCTGCTTGCTATTGGTCGAAAGGCTACACCACCGAATCAACTTCCCGTTTACGGTCTAGGAAGGATGAGGCTCAGGCACGGGATGCACCAATTCAACCGCGCAGATGTAAATTTGGCATGCTGTGGTGCTGAGCCTCCGCGCGAGAGATGGGTGGGTTTTAAGGCCAGCAACGCGTTAGGGATCGCCTGCACGAGCGCCTGTCAGGGTTTAGAGGATGCCCTTCCGGCCCCCTAGGTTCTCCGCTTTCATGACTTGACTTGAGATTCAATGAACTGTCGGATTCTGCATACCGCACGGCAGGTATATCCTGTCCGTCAGTCGGAAGAAGTTTTAAGTAGAATGCGATCAGGTTGGAGGTGTGTCATGTTCGTATCGACTCGATCCGCGTGTCTCTCCGCGCCATTCCTTGCCGCGCAGCGGTGAGGAAGTCTTCGGTTGAGATGCATCCTGCGCATGAATGCGTTCTGAGGTCTCAGGCAACAGATGCGGGACGGAGATGCTGTTGTCAGTCATTGGTCGCGATGAAACAGAAGGTTGTCAAGTTCGAGATTGCACGGCTCAATGCTTCGATGTCCTGCGCTATGCCGCCTTTGGCTAGAACGATGGATGGCCTAGTCGGAACCGCGTGAGGCTGTGCTTTTCCTCCTGCTTTTCCTCTTATGCCGCAGCAACCATTGAGCGTGAACTTAGGTCAGACTTTCGTAGAGCCAAGAATTCTAGTCTGTATAAGCAGAATGGGTTGTATTGTTTTGCTGACATGACTGTTTCAGGGCGTAATTGAGCACGAAATAGGAAAGGGTCGGTCATTTCATCTGGGGCGTGGCACGTTACGCCCGCCCTCGCCCTACGATGATGAGCTTAATTCCACTTCGAAGGGGTCTCATTGCTGGCCTACATTGTTACGTATCGCGATTGCTATACGAAGGTATTGTTTTCACTTTCTACACCTACAGTTGGATGATTATACAGTCCACAATTACGCAGGCCGAAGAGCCCAGCGATTTACGATGAAACCCCTTCGTTGACTCATCCGGGGCAAGTATCCCGGAGCGAGCGACAGCATGCGTGAGGATCCCGAGCGGTCACACACGATTAAAAACAGCTGCGATTCGAAACTCCGAATAGGTAGAAAAGATAGTCAGCCGAGAGACTTTGCCGTAGTACTCTTACCCGGAAGCTAGGGACCGTCGGACATCTCTCAGAAGGGACGAAAGATCAACTTGTTCGAAAAGGCATCCTCACGGGCCTCAAAATGTCACAAAGAACGATTGTCGATTCGAAGTTGGCTAACATCTCGCCGGCTGATACCCGTATGCAGTTTCGAATGTTGTCCGCGGTTATGGCCCCAATATGCCGCATCTGGGACCTTGTCATGAAGCGCATGCCCAACCTCTTACGCCAGCTTTCCAACGACGCAATGCGGAGCTGAGAAATTGAGGATGCGTCGTGACAGTTAGAACAAGAGACCTAGGAGTTGGGGGAACGGCGAAAATGCTTCCACGCGGTCATCGCCTGTCTAAGACTGATTTTCGAACTTGGTAACAGCAAAATTGTACGAGATGAAATACCGCCTCTGCTTGGGGCAAGACGCTATTCTCTAAAGACCTGCGTAAATACATGTTGTCCCATGTATGCTGCCAAGGACTGCTCCAATTCTTGGAGAATTGTAGGGAGCTCGATATACTCCCTGTCTTGTCCTTGCTCCACTGACAGTCTCTTCAACTCACACCAGTTCTTATCCTAGAGATTCGGAAATTCAGCAAGCGCGACCAGCTTTTGATTCTTTTGATTGATCTCTTCTTATATATCGATCCCCTCCGCGTCTTTCTCGTCAACGCGGCCATTACACGCTTAGCAAAGTATGCTATCTGGCACAAAATTACCCACACACTCCAGACCAACTCTCACTCAAATCCAAGACATGGCCCCATAATCTGATTTTATTCCTAAGGTCGAAAGCCGCGCGAGCTTCCGGCGACGCTCCTGGGTCTCCTAGACGTCCGCACACTTAGCAAAGTATACCACCCAGAAAGTCGCAATCGCGAGGTTCTGGGCACCAGCAATCATACAGGTTCAAGAAGTTGCGTCGAAATCTCAAATTCCCTGTGTGACGGGGAGGCTTGAGGAACACCGTGGTTGACAGGTGTCAGGTGCAACTTACCCAGCGACTTTTGATCACCACCTCGAATCCTGCCAACAACCAACCACCTTCATTCTGACTGAACATAACTCTGCATATGAGTATTGTGAAATGAGCATATGGGTTTATCGAGGGCAAATGACGAAAATTCAATTAGGTCGTAGTCATCTATTTTTCCAAAGTTATAGTTGATTAACTAGAATTGAAAAACGCAGAACTGCATGCAACATCGGCTACAATTAGAGAGTCCACAAGACGTGAACATGGAAGCGCAAGTATAGAGCATGCGAACTTACCAATATATTTACAGGTTCTACACCTACTTTGCACATCTGTTGTTCGGTTCCTCCACGTTCCTTCCTCTTCCCTCGTCGACATTCAGTATCCTTCCACAGCACAGATGGCGCTATACACTAACTCTCCCACATCCGGGTTCGCGCACCCTTGAGCCGCCGCATAGCTCTCGCCCCCACAATCTATAGCGTTGAAAAGAGAACACGTAATATTTGGTTGGTTGACTTTGAAAGACGCAGCGCCTCTAGAAGCGAAATTGAAGCACTCGTTGTTTCTCCATCCAAAGCCTGTCGCCAGATATCAACATAGACTCTTCTTCCTGTTGATCCTCAATTGCAGGAATGCTGTTGAGAAATATGAGAATACGCCTTACCAGGATCGTCTGTGAGCTCATAATGGTAGCCCAAACAAAACGTCGTTGTGTCGCCTTCGCAGGGACAATTGCTGACTGTGAGATCGTATACCACGTCTCTCTTCTGGTTTCCCAGACTAGTTATGTAGCTCGGATAGTTTGTTGGCGCCGTGGAGTCCGTGTCGCGCAGTTGTAATGTTGATGGCTGTGGAAGGCCGAGGGTAAGAGATGGTAGGAGCGCAATGAGCGCTGTGGGTAGTGAGTAGATCATCATCGCGAGCGCTCTATCGTGAGTATGAAAAGTTTCTCAACGCAGTAAAGTTTTGCGAAGTTGGCATCCGTCACTTTTTATCTGAACTTCCAGAAAGCATGCAGGAAGAGGTGCATCTATTTCATCTCTCTAGCTTCTCGGTACCCGGCCTCAAAAAACTCATGTCGAGTAATTTTGGAGAGCAATCAGATTAAAAGATGACTGTTTCGTGCGACTATTGACTTGGTTGATTGTTCGAAGGATGTAGTTTGGCAATTTGTGGTCAAGCTTGAGGCGCAGCATGTCTTTCGGCCCCGGCTACCCAAGCACCTCGTATACAAGCTCGGGCACCAACTTGGAAAGGAAAGTAATAGAGCAGCTTCCAATGGAGGAACATGATCTTTGCTGGTTGTTGGCCGAATGTTCCGAGGTGGGACCTTCGCGAGTGGATGCGATCTGGTAGAATCAAAATTCCTCAATGCTACGTGCTACATGCTTGTGATTAGTGAAATGAATTCCATATCGCCTTGTACGGCAGCCCTCCTAATCTTTCCCCTCTCTTAGCCTGGCCGCAGAACAACATCTCCTAAAAGCACGACAACCCTCTTGAAGAACCTTCTCCACTCCAAAGGATCTCCGCTAGCTTTTACAAACCTAACCTCACTGACCCTCTCACCTCCAATGACCACCTTCTCAACTACCACATGCCCGTTCAGCCCCTGTCTTCTTCCATCGGCCATCTTGACTCTGATGCTGGCTTCGCCATCGCACTCCCATTGCTGGAGTTGCTCTTCGGCTGTGGTATTCTGAGGGACGGGGACGCCTAGTCGATGGAGCGACTCGGTGATGAGAGGGATAAGAAGAGTTAGCGAGAGTGGAGAGAGGAATCTCGCGAGCGAGTAAGAGGGCAACACGTCATTGAATTGCCTTGCTGCTTGGGTGAGCGTCAATGGTACGCTTGGTGTTTGTGAGAACTGAGTCAAGCTCGGGTCTTGGCTCAAGAGACCCTGTGTCGAGTGTGGGAATTGGCTAAGATAGGGTGTAGCTTGAATCGGCTGTGTGCTGTATGCCTGTCGTTGGTGATGTGATGTGGGTTGTGAAGCCGATATACCGTCGTAATTCCCTAATCGCGGTGGACGTTCCCAATCGAACGGCGTCTCTGCGACTGGGGTTTCGGGTTGAGTCGAGGAGAGCATAGTAATGTTCGCGATTGCGTCCGCGGTAGCATTCCCATTCGCAGCGCTTGATCTACGAGGTGAAGTATCGATATCCATCATGTCGGCGTCTTGAGTGTTTGGTCCGCGCTGTGAAGCTGTCGGGTCTTGAGAAAAGTCTATACGCAGCTGGGAGAGCATCTGTGTTGCTAGTCCGATCGGGTTGGCATTCTTGCCATTACTTCCCAAGTATGGATTTGGTCTCGTGAACCACGGATGTGTCCTGATCTCATCGAGGGTGAACCTGGAGTTTGGGTCCAGCTTGAGCATGCCTCTGAGCAAGCTCGTAATCTCTGGTGGTAGTCGCTGCCACAGCTCGTCCGTCGTCCGTCCATCAGTGTCAACGTACTCTTTGAACTCCTCGGAGCGCATCGTAGGCTCATCCCAAGGGGTGTTGCCCACAAGCAGCACGAACAAGACAACCCCGCAGCTCCAGATATCGCACACATTTGCCGCGTATCCCTGGTCCAGTAGATCGCTCCTTTTACTTCTCCTCCCTGCTACTATCTCGGGAGCGATGTATGGTGGCGAACCACAGACAGTGTTGCAGAGGCGCAGCTTCCCATCTTTCTTGAAAAGAGCAGCGAGCCCGAAATCCGCGAGCTTTAGATCGCCCTCCCCAGATAGGAGGACGTTCTCAGGCTTGATGTCTCGATGCGCAACGCCTTTTGAGTGCATAAAGCCAATAGCACTGATTAGTTGTGTGAAGTAAAAGTGCGCGATATCGGTGCCAACACCTTCATCGGCCTCGATTTTGTCGAAGAGATCACCACCATCGGCGAGCTCCATAGCGATCCAGGTCCAGATGGGGTCCTCGCCTGAGCCTAGGCAATGGATGATGTTCTGATGCTTGCCGAGGTACTTGTGCAGGGTGACTTCCATCATCAGCTGCTTTGGTGAGAGTCGACCCTGCTGGAAAGCATGCGCTTTATTGATGAATTTGATGGCTATTATGGGGTTGGAAGCGTTGATTGGACATGCCTTGCGGATCGAGGCATATGCGCCTTGTCCTATGGTCTTGCTGACAAGTCGAAATGGGAGGTTGGATGGCAGCGGAGCTGCTTGGCTCTGTTTCCGTTGTTAGTCCTTCCAAAATACTGAGGACATTATCCAGCCCTCGCCAAAGCACGTGTTTTCGTGAAGCGAATATTGGATATGGAGGCAGACTCACCCCCGGCGGTGCAGGCGCCATTCTTCCACAACCCCACTATCGACGACCTTGGGTTGTATAGATGTGATACGGAGAGTTCGGTTGCCTGCCAACAGCTGTTTGGCCAAGTATTTGTGCGTGTTGCTGCCTGTTGGCCGGTTGTCGTCGGAATAGAGTTGCGCGGAGTCTGCAAAACAACGCGTCTTTGGCTCGGCAACGCGCCAATCGATAAGCTCGTAATCACATGACTGACCCAAACTACTTCCGTCCCGACCTGCATCAGCTAGACGAACTTTACTTCAGCATCTCGCTTTTCTTCGGTCGTAACTCCATCGTCCGTTATTCGTTGCGCGTAGAATAGAAGAGCAAATATGGCTATTCTTTTCCAGATATCGAACGATGGACACAGCAGAAAGCTAAAAACTATGCGATCATCGGATAGCTATCTCTCATTCGATGGTACATACATCGGCGCATGTCCAAGATGCAGTACACGAATAGTCAGAACCTTTCCAGCATCATCCTGCTATACCTTCCGGCGGACCGATACCAAGCCGGGAACGCCAACGACTGTCAGGCACAGGATACCCAGCGCATCGGAACGACACTCTCCACAACGCCTTTCCATGACTCTTGTCTTTGTTTCTAAAAGCGAAGACATACGCTCGAAAGGCCCGGGCCTGTGGATCACCCAGGAACCCGTCCCGTGCTTTGGAAACAGCCGTTGACAAGACGGAAACGCCAACACCCCACAGTGAAGTTTGATGATTTTATCGCCCACGAGCTGTTCATCGCTTTTATACCACCGATGGCTGTGCAAGGATTCTGTGTTGGTAAAACGGCGGGTGCCGGCGTGTCGGGATCAACATACGACTCTAGGACGATACTTTGAGGCGGAGCAAAGTTTCCAGGTAGATACTCAGCGGGCTACTGCACACAGCTCGTAGCTGCATCTACTCGACCAAACCTGGACTCCAGGGACTACATCGCATATATTACTTATTCGAGGATCGTGGGAAAGTATATGCCACGCGGGGAACTTTGTCCCGATGCGAGATACCATCAGACCTTGGTTCACTAACACGTAGCTCCTGCGACCGTCAAAGCCAAATACACAATGCCTCGGCAGGGACTGCATGATCGGCTGAAGCCACGCTTGCTGCCTTTCGAGCGTGTTGCTGCCCCAAATCAGTAAAGTCGAGTCAAAAGTCAAAAGCCAGGTACCTCCCCGCCAGAATTCATACAAGGGGTACCTCTGGCGATCCCCTGAATCGCGCACAACCGAGAAAAGCAAGACACGGCTAGACCTCTTGATTCATAAACTCTTGCCTGGCAATCAGAAATCCTTCTCCCAAAGCATACCAAGATCATCCCCTCCGGGTCCATTGCAGCGTAACCCAAACTCAGCTACCCCCTCTTCTCTTCACCGTTGTAAGGCCGCCGAAAGGACATCGGACACGCTCAGAGCGGAGCTCGGCTCTGAGTAAGTTTTCGGCAATTCGGGTACTAAACCTAATTTCTTCCAACGGACATTCCACGAGCTTGTGTCCGAAAGATGTCGGTGAATGGGAGGTTTTCGGCGCAGTTCAGATACTCGACGAAGAACCCAAGCTACTCAAAAACACCACCTCACCCACTCACGTAAGTATACCTGTTCTCCCAGGAGGTTGGCGACTCAAGCACGCACACGTGCCACTCTACGCGTACACACCATCCATGCGGTCATCTCCGGCACCTCTCACAGAGCGCGGTTCAGCGTCCGCCACCGGGTTGACAGGAGCTTGTCTCGCATCCATGCATCAATTGAGCAAAAGAATTGCGATGCGCGAGGCGAGGCTCCGAGGTGTTACCGCAGCGGCGCCGATGGGGAGGACGTGGCGATGTATATCAATCAAGAATCTCCGCTACTTCCAGGCTTGGCGGGAGATGGGTCAGGGAGTGATGTTCATAGGGAGGCTGGGATAGGCGATGCGGGAGTATTTGTAGAGCCGCGTGGTTGCGCGTTAATCGCGACGTTCGCGGTGATGTTGCAGGTTCGTCTGTGGTACTGTGAGATGGGCCGGTCGTTCTGTCCTTCTGGGGCATCCAGGCATTGGTGGACGCATGTTAGATTAATGTGCTGGAAGGGGGGTGAGCGAGAGTAAAAGTGATTGGTATATCTCGAGGACTACATCCTCATGTATTAAATACAAGTAAACGCTACCCATGCTTCCTATCCAAGAGATGAAGTATGGCCAAATTGCCAACCGAAAGTTCTGCCTCAATGTCACCCAACCCCTACATCTTCACTCGGTTTGCGTATACAAAACGACGTTCTATATCCCAAAGGATTCCCAAATCTGGGATGTCCAACGACACTGCTGCCCGACTCGACCCTTGTCCAAGAGGTGGTTGCGGGAGTAAAGGTGGTGCGAGATCAAGGTAGAGATAGTTGTCGAAAAAGCGAGAAGTTGAAAACTTGATAAAAGCCGCCCAATGCTAAGTGTGTTTTGCCGTCCTGAACGCCAAAGTCTATTTGTGGTATGGTGGTAAGCACGTAGTATAAGTACGCACGGTCATTTCGGAAGGTGATAATGCATTGTGCCTGTCCCGCCTGAACGTGAAGGAAAAGTCTGTAGTTGATAGAGCCGCCGATCTCGCCTTCCTGCGGGTTTCTTCTTAGTGACCATGTCACTGGAGAGCGTTCCGAGGTCTAGATCGGCGTGGTGGTGGTTGGGAGATTCTCCAATGTCATCCGGAGGACATGAAACGATTGTCATGAGCGAGAGGCGCCTCCAGCAGTTGCCGCATACGAACTGGCAGCGGCAGCATCAAGGCCTCGTAGCTGCGCGGCATACTTCGGATGTTTGATGAACTTGGGTACGGAGTCCTGAAAGTACGTTAATACTAGTGCAACGCCAGAATAAACAACGAGCACTTACGCTAGACATGAGCTTGAAGATCGAGTTTTGAGCCTTCTCGAAAAGCAGAGCAACCTCAACTAAACTCTGCATCATAGCAGCATCATCGCCCACCGCACGAGTCATCCGGGTAGCCAGCTGTGTGCGGAGTGCGTGATCAATGTTGAGCTCATTGGGAGATCCAGGGGCAAGGAACGCGTTGTAGAGACCATAGGCAGCAGCTAGTGTCTCGCGGATCGTCTCAATTTTGTGCTCCCCAGTTGTGTTGATAGCAGCCTTGTACTGGTTGTTGAACTCTTGCACCTCCAGGTAGAAAGATAGGTTCTCTTCGCACATAGTCTCCTTGAGAAACTCGCGATAGAGAAGTCGCCATGACGGGTTGCGGATGATTACGTTGGTGCGGTTGCTGTTCGAATCGCGAGCTGCACCATCACGGACTTTGGCATTGGCGTCAGAAGCCAGCGTAGCTTCATCTGGAAGAGTCCATCCGGCAACCTGCTCGCCGTGTGGCGTCACGTAGTACTGTGACTGTTTGGATGGGATGAACTTTGTCTCGTTGCCGTGCGTCCTGGCCTCCACTGGAGCAATGAGCCGGAGGTCCACGAATAGCTGGCCAAGCTCGAGGCCCTCGCGACGATCGACCATTGTACAACAGTCCATAAGCCAATCAACTGTCGACTTGCCCGTGAACACGTACTCGTATGGCCGTGCAGAACTGGGTTTGTGCTTTATCATGCGCACCCCGACATTGCAGTTGGAGAACTCGTGGATCGAGTCAGAGTCCGAGGATACTTCGTTCGCACTGATTCCAGTGAAACGGCGGAAGAGGATCTCGATAGTCTGCTCATCGTGGTGCAGCTTGTCGGTCTCTGTGTCTCTTTCGAGGATGATTAGTTGGTGCGGGTTGCGTTGGGTGTCGATCACAGCCTTCACGTGGGCTGACTGGATGCCGTTGCGGCTGCAGAAGCGCTCTAGGATGTGGATCCCCTTGGGCGTCATTTGCCATACAGAGCTCTTACTCTGGAAGTCAAGCTTGCCTTCTACTGATTCGATGAACTTAGCCTCGAAGAATTTCTGGCAAACTGAGCGGGCCATCTCCTTGGCCATAGAGAAGGTGGTTGTTGTGGTAGTGGTGACCACGCGGGACGAGTCTTTCGGATCCGGCATGCGGTTCGACTGCGAGAACTTGAGAGACCCCAGGTTTGTTATGGCCTCGTCCGAGGTAAAGGTGAAATCGATCATTCGAAACCGCACGCGGTGTGGGGTCAGCGGTAGCGACACCATGAGCGTCGAGAACAGATCTTTGAAATCCTGGCCACGCGGGTTAGCAAGATGCCTGTAACACTGCAGCCTCGATGCCATGACAGTGCGAAAGTGCCCACAGCAGACTGATGTGTGGTGTCATATATGCTGTTGCTGGCCAGACCGGGCAGGTGCACCTGTGAATCGGGCAGTGACGCTGTGGAGCAGCCAGTTACCAGAACACTAAATCCACCGCACTTACCCTCGTGAAAGGACGCTCATCGTCCGTCATGCGGAGAAGGCGGCTGGATGTTTGATGCATCTTTTTGTCGGCAGCTCGCGGTGCTGCGGAGGCGGTCGAGACGGACTTCTGCCGTGATTGGGCCAGGTTGGCGTCTGAGGCGTCGTCGTCGGCGGGGACGGTGCGAATTGACGCTGCAGATGCGTTCGATCTGAGCGGGGTGGTGGAGCGTATCGAGGAGGTGTCGTTCGTGGGAGGCTCGCGGCTCACGGAGCGGATGCTGGGGTCGATGGACGACTCTCGCGTGCGAAGCTCTTCGCTTTTGCGATCGGATCGGCCGCGTGAGGAGATCGAGGACCCACGCGGAGCGCCGGTGGAGAGGAAGGGCGAGTCGGCGGGGCTCGTGAGCTGTATCGAGACGCTGCTGCCTCTTATGTGGGCTGGGGGAGCCCCGTTGGCGACCTCGCGGCTGCTCTTCCGCAGCAGAGGGAAGCGCGACGCCAGGGACGAGCGTCTCCGGTCGGCTGGCTGTCGCTTCCCGTCACCAGCTCGCCGTTGCGGGTGCAGTTGGGAATGGAACGCAGGCACGGGGCGGTCAGAGGTGCGCTGGCTCACCACGACGGCGCCCTTGGACGGCCGCTGGGGGTGTCGGAGGCTGTTGGGGACGTCGAGGGCTGGCGGTGCAGACGGTGCAGACTCAGAGGCCACAATGGCGGCGTGCGCGGCTGTCGACGAGGTCAGTGTGAGAGGCAGGTAGGGAATCGTGTACGGCATCTGGCCGACAGAGGCAGGAGGCTCGCGAAGAAGAGGTCTGCGACCTGACGAAGGGAGCGAGCGAGCGAGTGGGTACGGGCTAGCAAGGGTGCTCCATCGACAGTCAGAATGGCCCGTGGCCGCTGGGCGAAAGCAACCAGTGACTTTTTCTGCCGCCCCAGCAGCAGCAGCAGCAGCAGCAGCAGACCAGACGGCACCGCACGCCTAACACAGCTTAGACAGCGCCGGCGAGGGCTAAAACGAGCCTGGCGATGACAAAGGCACTAGCAGGCCCTGGCTGCCCATCTCTGCGCGCACATGGATGGCCACGCCTCCAAGGGAATAAGATGCTTGGCCATGGCGGAAGGGCGCCCACCTCGTGGTATCCCTGCAGATCGAGCTCGTTGCATCAAGCCCGGGCCTGCGTGTCAAGAGCACCGCGAGCACGCCTGTACGCCTGTGAGACCTGCAACACTCGCCGCCCGGCTCCCGAGGCGTGCTGTCATTGGGCGGCCGCTGGCGAAAAGCATCGTCGCTGAGCGAGAGGCGCGTTCGCGAGAGGCGGTTCGGCGATGCTGTGCCTGGGGCGAGTGCAATATAGGGCCCCGTGGTGGTGGACCTTCACCGTGTTCAGCAACCTCAGGGTCTATCTGACGCCTAATCTGGCATGCAGAGGTGCGCAGTCTGTGCGAAAATGGCACCATTGTTCCCAGACCACTCGTTTGTGAGAGGCCGAAATGGCGACTAGCATATCGCGATGTGTCTATCTATGCAGGCGAGTCGCTGCTTCTGCCGCCGATTTTGCCCCATGCAAAATCCGTACGCGGTGTGGTAGTCGTCTCCCACGAGCGCGTTCAGTTGCTCGAACTCAGCGCGAGTAGTGCCGTCGACCTCCGATGGGTACATTGCACGGTATACCGCTCTCTAGCTCTCACTCAGACAGCTAACTGGTCTCTCTCGCGGGTGCAGCTCCGCGCGCCCTCACGTTGGGCGAGCCCGCTACGGCGGTCCCCTGTGCGAGACAACGGCGCTGAAAGGCTCAGGATGAGGGGAAGCGGCGGGCATTTCTTTGTGCCAGCATCGGTGTCTCCTGCAGCTCTCTGCACGCAATGTCTGCAGCCAGCCAAAAGAGACCTGCTGTGCATTTGTCGGACAGGCACTTCACGCTCCGTTATCCAGGACGTTGTAGCCAGACGTGTTTCTCTTCGCATGACGCAGACAGGTGTCCTCCATGCAGCCGTATCTCAACACAGCAGCACCGATCTGAACTGAGGGTGACGCGCGTTACGACACGTCTGAGAAAAGCAGCTGGGAAAAGCAAAGCGTCGTCTCTCAGGCTCCCAGACATCAGCGCGTAAGTGTTCAGTAACCGGGTTTGACGACTGCAGCACCGTTTGCTCAACTCTGGACGACCCCGTTTTCGTGAAACGCCTGGTGGCGACATGGCTGTGTCCAAGAGGACAACGCTTGCCAATCGCTACACAGCGCAGCCCTCCTCGCCGTGGGATGCACAGCGGAGTTGTCCAACCAGCCCTGACACCGACTGCGGAAAATTGTCCAGCGACGCCCATGAGAGGCGCGGAGAGTTGGTGCTAGCTTGTGGCCCAACATGTGCTCTCACAGGCAACGTGCGGCCCACGTTGCACCCTTGCTTCGGCCGCTCGTTGCCGTCGGCAAGGAAAGACAGTTCAGCCTGCAAGAGGAAGCATCTTGGGGACACCGATCCACAGATGAGGTGTTCGCGAAGGCGAGCCCCTACGTGGCCTGTAGGAGGTGAGGCAGAAACACGCCGTATCCAGCAGCGGATGCGGCCGCAGCGCTGCGAGATGAGAACGGAGCTGCAAACGAGCCTGCGATCAGCGGGAAATGAACGCGCAGGCTGATCAGTTCCTAAAGGCGCGGGTCGTGGTGTTTCTTCTGAGATGAGGAGAGACGCGATGGATATGCCGCTCCACGTGTGCGACACGCTGCCCCACCGACACGTTGCTGTGCGCTGCGAGACATATCTCGCCCAGCAAGCCCAAACCTTGCTGTGTGGCCGCCACCTGGACATGCACCCGGCCTGCTGGACCCCTTCGGCACGCCGTCTCCCATCGTCCCCGCTTTCAGCATGGTACTCTTGGCACTCTTCGCGCAACCCGACGGGCAGCACCGCCAGGGATGGCCCGCGAATGGCAGAGCGCGGAGTGTTTCAGAGCGGCCGCCACGGGCTTCAGCATCTGAGAGCCTGTCGCTCGCCCTCTTGCAAGCTGGCAACGCAGCGTGGACACTGCCGGCACGCACTCTTCGTCCACGGCTGCCAACCTGTGCGGTGGAAATTGCAGAGAAATCTCCGACAGCCGGCACGTGCGAAGGCTGGAGAAAAAGGAACTGTCCCCCACGTTTCAGATCTGCGAGCGAGTACGTAAAGGGGATCCCCGAGACAGTTCCGCTCCTCTCGCCGACCAGGGTGTGCTTTTTCCGCCGGCTGCCTCTGTCGGTGAGGGCGGGATCTTTGAGCCCTCCTTTTCTGCTTCTCGCATTGCGCACTTTTGCTAGCGGAAACCGCCTCCGCCTCACAGCGCTGTCAATCAGCGCTCGGTCAAGTCGGCAAGAAGCGAGTGCCAGGACTGTTGCCAAATCCGAGATACCCGCCGGCGCACGGCAGTATTTGCGCTACTGACCAGGCGAAGCGCAGCGCTCGACGGTGACACTGATAATGCGTCCGCCTACCCAGCGCTCGCAGGGAGTACCATCGACTACTGCTCTTCCTCTCCTGTGTACCCCTCGTGCCGGCGTGGAATGCGATTTCGGCCGCCGTTTCAGCAGCCCTGGTTGCTAGTTACCGCTACGAAGTGCCGCTTCTGCACGCATCAGGCCATGTGGTAGTTTGCAATATGCCAGCGGACTCAAGACTCCTTGCACCTGGAGGCCATCTTTCCCTCTGTCGGCCTCTGTTGAGAACGCAGGATGGGAGATCTTCTACCGAGACGGCAAAAACTCGCTATCCGCGTGCCGAGTCATGGCAGATTTTCGTTAAGAAAATCGCGTGGAGCCAGGATGCTCAACACGTGGCAGCCGAAATCCCTCTTCCGCTTGTTAGGTGCGCGTCGCGGGCCGCTGGCGTGAACTCCTGTCCTCGAATTCGAGTTCGTACGACGCGGGCCGATCTCAACAATTGCATTCCCAGATGCCTTCGAACATGCTCTGGACTCTTGCCGACGTGGGACGTTTGAAGCTTTTGCTCCCTGCACGCTACATGTAGGGATAGCGCCGCCTTTATCCGAAGGATTGATGGATCGATACCGTGTCCCATTTACTTGGTCTGAAACTCGGCCTCGCGAACGATTGCTTTCATTTGGACCGTGTTTCAAGAGCGCTAGGTCCCAGCAGGGCCTTGTCATGTGCGGCAAGCTGTCAAGGTTCTTCAAATTTCAATATCTTTGCTGGCCTTTTCTTCAATATTGCCTCCTGTTAACACCCTGAGGCCAGGCGAACAGAGCGATATGGTGGGGCAGTGATAGCGCATGTCGCTCGAGTCAGAAATGTCGGTGTGAGACAATTTCCAGCCTTCTAGGTATCGACGAATTGAAAGCAGATGTTCATGGACTTTTCCAGGAACCCTGGCTCAAACATGATTCGGTCGAGGTCGCGAAAGAGGTCTCTGGCGAAGCCTTACTTGTCGAACTGAGTCGTGGATCGGCCGTATCGTGCCACCGCACCCCGAGACCGTTGGACGAATGCAAGCTCGTTACTGTACTGGGTAATTCTTGGAGAGGCGGTCATCGTCGTCCTGTTCCCGTCCGACGCTCCGCGGCGAAGCATGGCGGCAGGATCGGGTGATGGAGCAGCAATGTAAGACGCAGCATCCCTGCTCCAGGAAGGCAGGCTTAGCGTATCTAGACGCAGTAAGAACTTCCGCCAAATTCCTACTTGTAAATTGCAGACTCAAGCCAAGTTCAAGCTAAATACATAGCTCGCATTAGCCTTCGGATGCTGATCTGTAGTGTAGGTATGGGAGGTTCCTCGTGGCTGACGGTCTAGGACTTGGTCGACCTGCACGGTGTGCTTTGCTATGCCTTGGTGAAGAAGCCAATCGCAGTAGTCTGAAGCTTAGGGACGTAGACCGAAGTCGTGCTTATTTTATTGTTTCGCCTGGTTCAAAACTAGGATAGGCTCAATCCTTTCTCTTTTCGTGTCATGTTTTCTCCTCGTCTCATTTTACGCCTTGAAGTATTTCCGCACCCCACGGTGGCAGGCGTCGCATCAGAAGTCGGATACATGCCGAGATGAGAGCCAATACCTCCGCAGCACATACAGTCCTGATAGGTATGAAAAGAGAAACGATCGATGTTGTGGCAGTTCTTATACCTTTCTGGCGAATCAACTTCACAAAGGAGTCACCCGCTCGGAACGAGAGCTTGAGATGGCAAGCGAGTTGGAGGAGCCTTCCGGCTCAGCCTGTCGCACAATGCAGGGCAGTGCTCAGCCGGAAGTAAGGAAGACTGAGTCAAAGGGTTTATTTGTAGTTGGCTTAACGATGGGGCTGCGCTTGCTGTCGTCGAGGAAGGCAGGCGTGATCCTGTACTTGAGGCAAGAGCGAAGGCTACCGTTTTTAGTATCAGCGGAATCACAACGCTGCGTCCTCCTCGAAGGTCAAACAGCTAACATTAGGTCCGTTGAACGTTCAGGTTTCAATCAATGACCGACTACTCCGTACAACCTATTCCTCCAAGCTTGATGCGAGACTACACTCTGCTGTCACGCCCGGTCCCGCCGCGACTTTCCTCCCTCTGAATGCAACTACATTGCTCTTCTTTCAGACTGCTCTTGAGTCCACGTCGCGGAGCGACACATCCGGCCAAATATTGACTGCTCTCCTGCCGCAATCTCGATTCGACCTTGCTATTCGTGCCTCATCACTTGGTGACGGTACAGTATTAGGCGTTGCCTCCGAAAGCCCCTCGAAGCATGCCGCATTCATGCCGAGACACCCACCGGTCGCAGTGTGATCCGCGAAGCTATACCACCATGCGTCGACCCTTGCAGCTGCATCGAGATCTTCACGAAGACTGTCGCGGTGATTCACCCACCCATATCCACCGATCGAGACAATACGAAATTTGAGGACGCTCGAGAGGGTGGAACATAACGCCGAAAGAGGATTTGTTCACCTGCAAATTATATATCGCTATTGGGCGGCTAGGGAGTTGAAACCCATGAGAAAGCCCCACCAGCTCATTGACTACGTTCCAACAGACACTTGTGCAAGGCAGAAATCAGCAGTAGACTGTCCATAAGTCTGTCATTAACCAAACAGACTATGCAGGGGCAAGATTGAATTCGCAGACCACCGCCCTCGGCGCACACTTCATATCTTAATCCGGCCACTGCGGCGATGACGCTACTACGTACCCATACATATAGTTGCCTAATGTAGCAGCACTCATCTTCCTCGCGCTCTACAATTCCAAATACCTAATGAGCCGAAAAGGGAACTCGCCAAGCATCGACCAACCAACGCCCCGTACTCCGTACACCCCGATCCTATCAAAACTGCAAATCCTTCCCTTTTCAGTTCCATCTCCCAATCGGTATAGCCGGTAAAGCTCGCAGGATTCCGTGGGGCGGTTCGAGAGATTCGGCGCCTTCCCTATGGAGGGTCTGGTCGAGCACGTGAAGCATTCGGGATTATAAATGCATATCTCTGCTCCATACGTGGTGGGTAGCGAGGATCAGTTGAGTACAAGTCAATAAACGGTGCTTGCTGACCGCGCGCACTGGTGTTGGTACGAGGGTAAATCAGACTCAAGGCTGAGGCTCGAGCTTGAGGGAGGGAGGGATGAGTAAGCGCACTCAAGGTTGGGTTGCTCACATTTCGCTTGTCGATCGCGAAGATATATGAGGGAAGTAGTTCAGAGGTGAATTTGTCGCCTGTGAGCATAGCGCTATCAATAGGCGCGAGTTGAAAATGCCGCAGTCCAGGGAAAAAACGTTGGCGGCATACACGTCTCACACGTAGATAAGCCAAGAAACTCGAGAGGAGAGGATTAGTAGAGCCATCGGTTTGTACTCCCAAAGAACAGAGTATCGCTGCCCTTCAAGTACCTCACCCAAAGTACATCAACCATTCCCATAGCAAGAAAGACCGGAAGACCTTGATATACAGTAACGTCCCATTGTGGTCGAAATTAAAGCACTCTTGTTGCTTGCAAATCATCCCAAACGCCAACAAATCATGAAATGATTCCCATACCTGAATGATCCTCAACTTTTAAATGCAAATACCGCAAATCGTGTCGTCGTGAGTTTGAAAGCAGGCTCATAGCGTCATCATTCCACGAAATCGTAAACTCACCTCATATCGTCTCAAAGAAGCTCATGCTGCTCAGTTGAAGACCTATGGATGACTGAAGCTTATGTTAGCACAAGATGTCAATAACAGCAGATCGTTAGTGTTACTTACATTCCCACCGGCTCGGCAGAGCTCTCGCGGGAAGAAATCCAGTCAATGTGATGGGCTTGCTCATAGCTGTAACTGTGAACTGCCATGTGAACATCGTAGTCGTTGTAGTTATATCCGTCGTGAGTGTATCCGTAGATGTCACCATACATAGGATTTATGCCGAGATGGCTATTTCCGTTTTGAGGACCGGCAACAGTAGTATAGCGGTAATCGATCGACATGCGATTCCATTGAGGGCGAGACTCCCAACCATTTCGTCCTTGTGTTCGAGGCATAGGTCCCGCGATCGGTGGCGGAAGGCGCGCCATGTAGTTGCGCAGCACTTTGATTGAGTGTGATTGGATTTTCACGGGAGGCCAACACCAAGTCTGACACTTGTCGAGTCGAGACCAATTTGGCTTCCGATTGATCTCAATGTATGACTTCTCGCGAAGGTTCGGTGACCGCGGCTCTAGAACCATAACCGGCGTACCCTCATGTCCGTATTGCAGAGTAGGCGTGATGGCCAGACAGTTCTGGCGGGCGCGAGCCTGTTGCGGAGAGCGGGGCTCTTGAAAGATGATGTTTTCGGCCATGGACTTGACGCGAAGGAAGCGGAAGTGAGGATATTGGTTCTCGAGAACAACGACGGGCGCACCTAGAGTTGCTGACCCACGTGGGTTTGGCATGAGGACAATGGTACCCGGTCGTACTTGACTCAGATCGCGAGCAATGGGCTTGTAGATGAAGCGATTCTGCTGACCTTCAAGAAATTCTACCTTCCAGCGAAGCTTGACCCACTCGCTCTCAGCGATGGTGACATCGTGGCTCCAGTGTCGCAGCAAGTGCTTTTCAATCCTGAAGCGCTGCTCGAGGTTGATCCATGTCTCGTGATGCATACGTTGTGAGCCAACGCGTAACCGCAATATGTTAAGACCCTCTTCTTGAGATGAAGTTCCAACCCGCAAGCACATCCCCAACTCCGCAATAGCATGTGGTGGCTGACGTGTCATGGAGTAGAAATGAACATATCTGTCATCTATATCGACGACCAACACTGGATGCCTATAGAACCCTTCATTCTTCTTCTGGATGTGAACGATGGACCACTGCGGGATGCTTCTACCGTCGGGAAGGTAGTACACCTTGAAGGGTATTGGGGCGATTGGAGGATGCCAGATGCGAGGCAGGTATTGATGTGTCGAGAGAACATTGTGTCTGTACTCTGATGGTAGCATCGAGGTGTACGGAGGCGCCAGGGGGGAGCTTGTTGGGGCTTCGCCATACTGTGCATACTCTTCCATCTGAGAATAGGTAGGAGTGATTGGAGTCAAGGCTTTCTTTGGGTTAGCAAATTGCTTTCAACCGCCATAGGTTCAGCTTACAGTAGTCTTGTTCGTAGGCATGAATGGGCGATGAGGATGGAGGCGACGGAGTTGGATACAAATTATACCTAGAAACCCACATTAGCAAGCGTGCGGTGTCGTTCAATGTGTTGTGGAACGCACATCATGAATACGTTGCAAATCCACACAGCACAAACAGCTGGTCCCAAATCCTTCAAGAATGATCATCCGTTCGCGAAAGCACCAGGTGGAGCGTGGCCAAGGTCCGAGTACGGGATAGAAAGTGTTGCGCTAGTCGAAGTGGTAAAAGTAACAAGAGACGAAGAAGGAAGGCCGCGTGAAATCGAATACTCTCGACGCTGTCTGAATGTCCAGTGTTGAAGCTTCTCGTAAAAGCTTGATTTATGCACGCCCACCACGTGGCTTATCGATATCGGCTCGACGCGCTCTGGTGAAAAGAAAGCGGTGTTGATGCTTTGCTGGGGTCATTTGACAACGAGCGCGATTGGAAACCTGTGCATTTAATACATAGACACCAAAGTTCGTGGGAAATCCGCACATAAACGTGAAGTCATCGTGATGCTCTGCTCGTGGCAGCCCCTTGTGGCTGGTGATCGTGGTCTCGTGACGGCATCGTTCACAGCGGGTAGCTTAGCGTGGGGTCCCGCCTCGTAATACCGCGAAGGTCAAAAGACCGCCGATGAATGAACGTAGTGCTGCTCATAGCTGTCCGCCGCTGACCGCGAGCGCAGCTCCCTGTACAAGATCGCGCCGTGCAGATTCAAAGATGTCGCCACTCTAACGACTCGCAGGACCGAACAAAACTGCTCTACCCATAAGCATTGAAACCATCTCTCATGCGACGACCGGAGGTATATAAAGAAGGACGAGGAGGAAAGGGACGAGAAAGGGCAAGGAAATCGTCAGATCCAGGAGCAAGATGCAGCACCGCCATGCCCATGGAATGTATATCTGTCCAGGACGCCGATCGTGAACTGCATTTCGCGCGACCGCTCTGCTACCTCTAAAGTCTTGTTCCCATCTGTTCGATCTGTTATCCTATGCTGTCGTCGCGTTCGCGTCTGCCCCATATTAAGGTTGGAAATCGGAATAGTCGTAAAATTACACGGGCCATGATTAAGGTTTACTAGCGCGACAACTCATGCTGCGCCTCTGAGCCCACCGCATATAAGATCGTGCTGCTTCTCCTGCTTGGATGGCCTAAATTGTACGTGGAAAGGTAGGGTCGCGCAGGTTCGTGGCCGCTTCTCATCCCGACTTGACGCGTGCACCTCGCGAAATTGCCGTCGACCGCTCCACTCGTCCAGGGTCTTCCTTCTGCCTTTCCATTTCGATTTGCATCGCGATATCATTCTTTTGTGTTTCAAGTGTATCTCGAATGTCTCTCTATACCATTCCATGCGCTCGTTTTCTAAGTTAGGCGCGAAGAATCTTCGTAGGTGTGCTCGACGTAACTCTCGATCGCAACGTTAGGCCCGGACGACAACGTGTTTGCTATTCAACGAGCAAAGCAGCCTTGTGCGACGAATCCAATGTCCAGCTCGAATCCTTTCCATCGGTACTGTGATCGCTCACGGCTCGGCATTGAGACGACTGGGACCTGTAGGAGAGGATACGCCGAGAGCCTGTAAGCTTCGAGGGATCGCAAGAGGCAGGAACCGACAGGAGTACTATGGCAAACGTGCATCAGTATCCGGTAAGCTGCGATTATCCACAAAAGAGAGGAGAAGCGGGCATGTTGGATTGGCCCTTACCATTCTGCCGATTCGCGAAGATCTCCACTGGACGGTGCCACCTAGAGCCAGCAATGACCATCACCACGAATGGTCATCCTCAAGACATGCGCTTCGACGGGATCGAAAGAAGCCCCAGAAATGGAATCTGATGACTTTCCGATGGAAGACAGTGTGGTGCTGCTTGATGATCGCGCTTCGTCTTTTCGTCCTGGAGTCTGTTCGATGGGCACGAGACGAGCGAGCTGTATTGAGAATGCTGCATCAATTGTGTAGTAAGTGGTTTTCGAAGCGGTTCTTCTTATATTAGAAGGAGACTCGATGGTAAGTCCGATATACCGGTGCGCGTTCCCAGTTGTCTAGAGCATCGTTCAGAGAGAGGCTTTCTAGTCGGCGCTAGATCGTGGGAATAGTAAGGAAGAGGACGCGGCGCCACTGAGAGTGAAGACACCTGGGAAAAGCACGGCATAACATTGTCGCCCGAAATCAAAGGACATGGCAACAATTAAGAGTATGGAAGGAACAAGAGATGGCCGCGAAGCTGCAGGGTCCAAGCAGCAGCTTGAGTCGCGGCTGCCTCTCACCACAACACCTTATACACGCATACAAACTGGCAAGAACCAGGGATCACCAGCAAGATTCAGCGCAAATCGCGAAGTCACGGAGAACAAGTCACGAAGCAGAAGACATATAAATGTTTTGGAGGGTTGTATTCATTACTAGCTAAAGCAGACAGGATCCGATGCGATGCGGAACCATGCCGTTGAAGACTCCAAAAGCCCACCCAGGGTATCATAAAGCAGCAAATTCCGAACTCCAAAATCCATGCTAGAGTATCACAGAGCGTTAATTCCAAAACTCCAAACCGATGCAATAGTCGTAGTAAAATCCAAAAGCGGAATAACCCCGAACCGAGATCCGATGCGATGCGAAACGTTGCTGAGAACCAGAAAGAGGAGGTTGTGCCCACTGGATGTTCCAACCCCCCACCTTTCGGTTAGGAAGCTGCACTGTCCAGTAGGGAATAGCGCAAAAGGCAAGAGATGTTTGTGTTGTGAAGAAGTAGAAGCTCGAGCTCGATAGCGCCTGGTATGCCAGGCCGCGTCGAGAGTCGTCGAGTTGTAAGAAGAAGTATTTGTAGTGCCAGAGTCCTTCAAATTACTAAGAGCCATCGGCACCTGGCTTTCTCGTAAAGAGTTAACATGCGATTCGATCGGCTGTAGAGATATTGGTGGTTGGTGGGTATTGTGCCAGCGTTAGAGGCTAGGCTTGATTGGCGAGAGAAGAGCAGGATCCGCTTGGTAGAGAGCATGAGTTGTTAGAGAGGAGTGGATGTGGTGAAGAGTTAGAAGGTAGGAATGCTAGGAACTGGATCCGCCTTTGTGAAGAGTTGGCGTGGTAACGGTAATGCCAGAGACCTTCAGGCTGAAGCCATCGGTGGCTGGTCTTGTGAAGAAACAGTTGGAGGTGGTATTGCGCCGTTCAGACCAGAAGACTGTGCAGGCTATTGATGAGCAGCAGTGCCTTCCAGCCCGAGATGAAGGCGACGCTTTTACAGATCGACTCGTTTTGTCGACCTTGACGATGGCCGTCAAGGCGCAGTCGTCGAAGTTATGGGTGGGCAGCATAATAGGCATCCCAAGCCGCCTGGCAGATCTCCTGAGGAGTGAACCCCGTAATCTCGGAGTTCCAGCCCATACCCAGTAGCGTGTAGACGGCTTCTTGGTCAAGCGTGATACTCCTCCTGGCGCCCATCCACTCCCACAAGCAGCTTGCCTCAATCTCGTACATCTGATCCAGTTGCCAGTTGATGTACGTGGCTTTGCCAAAGGTGTCCGAGCCAGACACACGCCTGAGCGGTTGAGTGCAACCGTCTTCGACGAGAAGATGTTCCGCTCTGTACTGGGCCTTCTTGGCCGATATGCCATACCCTCCCACGGATGTACCGATGCGGATTAGAACCAGCTCCACGCCGTTCTCGACTTTAGTCTTCAGAACGACGCAGGGGTGTTCGTAAGCTTGCTGGTTGTTGGCCTGGGCAAGCTGGGAATTGATTCTGGACCCAGTACAGTGATGAGCTGCTGGGAGGAAGTAGATTTTGCCCACCTCCGGCGACACGCATTGAGGTTTCGCCGGAACCTGAGCAGGAGTAGGAGTAGGAGTAGGAGTAGGAGTAGAACCTGTGCGTCGCCAGTTGTTAGACGCAAGAGCCCTTGATTGCACCGACTGGCGCTGGCCACAAGGGAAGATGCCAGTAGCCGTGTTGAGGGAGAAACAGCCCATTTGGACCGGGGCGAGAGTGGTAGTAGACATCCTGTCGCATAGATACGATAAGAATGTGAAGAAGAATGAGTTGGAGCTGTTAAGCTGCAAAAGAGATGGATAGTACTGGATAGATGGCCTGTTGATGGGCAGAAGCTCTGATGTTGGCCGATGTAAAGTGGAGGATGTGAGGCATGGAGAAAGCGAGCAGGAGGAAGACTTAAGTGTACATTGGGGGGCACCAGATCAACCTGCGCACTAAAGGACGTCACAGACTCATTCGCACAGTACCAAAGTTGAGAGGCGAGGATCAAAATGCGGAAACACGTTCAGTGTAACTACAACCGAACCGTCTGTGCTTTTGAGGCGCCAGAACTATTTCGAATCGCCACGATTTGGTGGGCTTCAAACGGAACAAGCAACTTCCGCGGAAGTCGAGACCGAACAGCGAGAGGAATCGTCAATTGATGCTACGCTATCGTCCGGAGTTGGAAGTTGCCCCTGATTGTAAACACCCAAAGAGTGCAGGCCGCGCAGGAATGGCTCTTAGACCTTCCCACCCCTGATCGTAAACATTCCAGCAAGTTCAAGAAGACCTAGGCAGCAGTAGTGTAAAGGGTGGAACGACAGGATCATAAAGACGTGGGATTTTTTTTGGCCCCTGACTGTCAACAATGGACGCAACAATCACAAACTCCGCCTCGCCCTCCATGTTTCTTGCCCGGACAGATTCATAACCCGCTGCACCCAGAAAGACCATGAGCTCGTCCGACGGCATCCACACTAGGCTGTCTAAGGACTCGCTATGGACGCGGAAAGAGCTACGATGGAGCGCTGGGACGAAGGCCACCTGCCGATTTGGACTCTGACGACACGCATGGAAATCGCAGCCGGAGTCAGCACACGCGAGTGGCGGCGGTACTGAGGCAGGTGACTGTATGACTCCCACCTTCTGTTGAGGCTGCGCTAGATGATGCCGAGTTCGGGTACATTAATTCTGTGACGCGATTGAACAAATCGCCCGGGTCGACATGCCACATGGCGGGAAAGGTATTCGCGCACCCTTAGCTCCCTGTTTCAAACAGGACTCTAGGCGCTTTGCAGGAGCATCAATGTGAACGATCAGGGTGACCATACACCGCGAGCCCAAGAGCCGTGATTTCGAGTAGTATGAGGGAAGGTGCTGAGACGTGGTGCGATTTGTTATCGCCCAACGGCCTGGCGGCTCTGGTCACGAAGCGTAGAAAGAGCTTAGATGCATGGGCCGTCATCATGCACACAGCACGAGAAACAAGCAAAGGAAAGCAGTCAGAATAGCTCGATGGCAGGTGACGGCGTCCAGGTGCTATGCTCTCTGCTAGATTTGGATAAGGAGCTGAAGGCACGTATCAGCAATCTCTACACAAAAACCAAGAAGGAGTAGAAGGCATGGAAAAGGACTAAGATATTGATGACCCTCGAAGCTCCCCTGAAGGTATGATCTAGACCTTTGATCCCAAGATGTCCCACCCGTAGTCACTAGGTGAAAGTGAAGAGCTCAATGTACACTCTAATGGCTTCGATTTACATACGCACTTGCTGAACTGCCTCGTTGATCGTCTGATGTAGGTGGTACGAACTTGACCTGTTCTATTGTGGGGACTAACTCATACTACTCTAGGTTGCGGTCAAGCCGTTCGCGAACAAGGCTCTCACCCAGCTTGCCCACGAGAATGTGTTCGTGACGGGCACATATTTCCAACTCAGTCGGTTCGGCATTGTACGGGCAGTCCGCGGCAGCTCTGCAGCTTGGAGAACCGTCAACACGCCACTATGGCTTCCACCTCTTCCGCCTGATTACTGGGCTGGTATGTTGTATTTCCACGTTCCGAATGTGAAACGCTTGGAAAGGCCTAGGTCGTCGAATGTTGGTGTGCACGTCGAGCGTAAGGATCCGGCCGATTATGGCTCTCACTGTCCTAGGCGCCTCCCATAGGCCATGCATGGTTGAGTACGCGCTGCCATACTGGTCGACTGGCGGTGGAATGTGCATGTTGCTTGAAAGTGCGGGAGTGAACAGTGCGATTGATGATAAGCGTCTGGGTGTCCAGTGGACGGAAGTTGGGACAAGGCTCTTTGGGAGAAGCGCTTCCACGTCCGCAAACGATATCGCCGGGTTGTACTTGAACATTTCTCGAATCTCCGGCCATACTGTTGGATCCTAGTCTGTGGCGAGGTCGCCTCGATCATAGAGCAGCGTCTTTGAGGGCCTTCAAGATGCCACGGGTCTCTTTCCTTCTCTTGTCCGACCTCTGATTCTTGTTCACCATTTTTTAACGATGCGGTATGAGAGCCGTGGCATCTGAGTTTTAGCAACTTGTACTGCCTTGTGGGCACCATTTGCTAAAGGTTTACTTATCCCGCGTCTCATGCACTTGTCACCCCGGTGTGAGCTTGCTGTTCTGGTCTTGCCTACCGCCGAGTAAGGTCGTCTCGGGTTGTGTGGCTTCATGGTATCGACCTTCGTGAGCCAACGCTTGTTGGAGGACAAAAGCCGAAGTGAGCGAGCTGGAGACAGGCGAGTCGGGCTGAGTTTCCAGGCTGTAGTGAGACGGACGATCGAGTGAGCTTGAAGAGAGGGTGAGACCGAAGTTGGGATCGTACTGAGAGCTTATAAGGTGAGGATCTGTAAAAGGACAATCGAGACTGAAGTTGGAGCGCAGTGTCGGGTGGAATAGAGCTGCAGTGAACGCAAAGGGGGGAGAATTGACAGTACTAAGGCAAGGTAAGGCACCTCGTGCTCGAAAGATTGGCGGGTGGGTTGGCAGGTGCGAGGGCCTGGCCAGCGTCTCGTCGTTGCAGGAAGGCGCGTCCGTCCATCAAGGCACCTGCAACATCCAGTTTACTCCATCCCGAAACAACAACTTCTTCCTCTTCCCCTTCTCGTCCTCGTACTCGTACGTAGTTTTCATTTGCGACTCACTTCTTTAACCGCATAGCACCTCCTTGTGCTCCTAGCACCAGGCGCATCCCGAGGTCTCCAGTCAGGGTCGGCAGCGGATGGACAGTCGCGACGTGGGCCGAAGCAGCGGCTTTCAGGAAAAGAGAAACGCCAGTTACCAGGTTCAGGGAAGTAGCATGGCACAAGTCGACACCATCGCAGTTCTCGTGAAAAAGATCCAAGCCCAGAAGACTAGCAACGAAGACAATTGTGCAGCTGTAGATTTTTCTCGCACCTACACTGAAGGAGGATGGAAGCGAGTTCGACCGCTTTGACGACGACCAAGCTGGGCTTGAGTTCGAGACGCAGGATCAGGTCATCACCCTTGCGAGACACTTCCAAGAGGAAGCGGAGCAGTGTCACGCATCTTCTGCTCTATTCAACTACGCTATACAACGCTTTAAGAACCTCGAATTCGTTATCATCGATGATGAAGACGAGGATATTCGTATCATAAGACTCAACGATTGGATTGCTGATATCTGGACACCAACAACCCTCGCCGTTCAGGTACTATCAGCGATCTCGGCTTCCAGCATATCTTTGCATACGTTTTCCATGCCGGCGCTATTCGATGAACACTGTGACGAGGGAATCCCACTCGAACGCCTGCAGAACCTTCACGAGACAGCCAATGTGAGGTCCATTAAACACTTCTGCATCCGCCTTAGATGCGAAATCATGCCTAAGAATCAAATGCAAAGATACTATCAACGATTTAACAGTCGTCTAGAAGGGTCATCTTCGTCCGAGTATGCGAGTGCCCTTTATGGCCCAGCAGTCGGGAAGCTGCTTGGTAGGGGCGAGGCACTGGAACGCCTGATCGTCGTTAGCCAGGCGGATCTCATCCCGCCGGGACGGCCCCTGAACGTTCGATTATTGAGAGATGGCATGGTCCTCTCAGCCCTAAAGGAGCTCGCCTTAGAGAGTCCTAGTGTTGCAGGGGATGATTTGGACATACTCATGGGGACAGCGACCGGCCTGCGTACTGTCTACTTGGTCGGCATGAGCTTTCAGGATCAAGTTGGCGGTCGGAATGTGTGGCCTTCTGAGCCAACCTAGTACACATAGCTACGTTGCAAGTTGAATGCGGACTACGATATATGTACCTTGAAGCCGCGGGCATTGACTTGAGCAGCATCTTAGTCATCATCTCCCTCGAAGTCTTCTTTCGCCTGCTGTGCGATTCGGTCATCAACCAACACACTAAGAGCTAGCATGGCCATTCCCTTAGCAGACTGTAGTGCTGCTCTATGTGCATCATCAGTCCCTGCAGCAGCGGCAAAAGCTGGATTGTGCCCAGCTACACCGGGCTCTGTTGGTATGACAAACGCGCCGTGAAAGCTAGGTACAATGTGCGAGACATTTCCCATATCTGTTGAGGCATTCATATCTTTCTCTTGCTCGACTTGAATAGAAACACCTATTGCGTTCATGTCCCGTGCGTACGTCTCGCAGAGCTTGCGGTTGGCGCGGAGATTGAGATATGTGGGCGACCTACATATCATCAGCTTATCGGTCTCTCTTCATCTACTCTCTGAGGACTTACACGATGTACTGAATCTTACACCCAGTGGCCACTGCTGCAGCCTCCAAACAACTCTTCACCCTATCGAGTAATTTGTCCACCCTTGCTTTCGTCGGACTCCTTACATTCCAGTTCATCCTTGTATACTCTGTAATGACATTCGGCACCGTCCCTCCCGCCTCAATCACTCCATGAACTCGTTCATCCGGCTCCATCTGCTGCCTCAATAAAGCAACATTAGTATAAGCCGCGACTGCAGCATCGAGCGCGTTGACACCGTTCCAGGGCTCTCCCGCGGCATGAGCTGGTTTGCCTCGAAATTCTGTGCGAAACTTGTGGCTGGCGATGAGCTTGAAGCCCGCCAACCCGTCGTATATACCTGGCTTCTTGAACACCTGGTGAGATGAGACAGGATGCGCCATTATCGCTGCTGCGATTTCGTCTTTGAAAGCTCCAGCGTCAATTAATTTTGCTTTCCCGCCTCCACCTTCTTCAGCCGGAGTGCCCAAAATCCTGACCCGCCCTTTGATCCCGTGAGCCTTGATAGCTTCTGCGACGGCAAGGAACGTCGCGATGCTGGACGTTGCGATTAGGTTGTGCCCGCATGCATGACCGATCTCAGGCAAGGCATCATACTCTGCGCATACGATGACCAGGCGGCCTCCAGAGCCGTATTCGGCCTCGAAACTTGTTGGTAGGTTGTATGTACTCCTCTTGACCTGGAAACCACGTGCTTCCAGGAACGCTGTGATGGTGTCGTGGGCGTAGTACTCTTTGTACGCGGTTTCGGGGTGAGAGTGTACCTTTTTATTGATGTCGTGAAGCTCGGTGCTGGAAGTGTCAATTGTTGAGATTACAGTTGATCGAACAGCATCGGGCATGACAGATGAGCTGATGTCGACACTATCGATTCTGGTCGCTTTAGAAGTGCCACCATCAAGCGAGAGCTCCTTGGCCCCATTTGAGGTGTCAGGAATGGTCATTTTGGAAGAAAGCGTTGATTTGAAGCTGAGAGCAAATGTATTGCAGAAGACACAGCAGACAGCGGCCTACGGTCGAGCTTAAGGATCGTCCCAACTCTTTGAGGTCGCTATACACATGGCATACATCCTTCTGAGCGGCAAATCTTCAATTCGCATGACACATCGACGATTTTCCGATTGCCGCTGATCTTCTCGAGATGGATGAAGGGGATGGTGATTACCAACGGTGCCGTCCTAGGTGCGCATGTCGGAGCGGCTAGCGCTTCGATGTAGCCGCTCGCGTCGGCAATCTTTATCGGTCCCTCTTCCACCTCTCACCACACCTGCGGTATATCGACAGGCACTGTGATCCATTGCAATGGCATCCTTTACCATTCCAATCTGTCCTCCATAATATTGTTATGTCTCCAGGAGCTGAAACTTCTCCCACTTCGCAGCCGGAAACTGTGGAGCTGACAGGCCGTTATGGGAAGCGATCGCGGCGTGGATGTTGGACGTGCCGAAGTCCACAGGTCAAGAAGCGTTGCGATGAGCAGCGTCCAGTATGCGGCAGATGTAGTCGTCTCAACATACTTTGCGACTACTCGGCGCGTTTGACAAAGGCAGAGCGCCGTAAGGCTGAACGGTCATCCCAGCCGACAGCATCGCATGGAAACCCTCCTGACCTCTCGTTGTCCATTGTAACAGTCTCTGCTCCCAGAACAGGTGCCTGCTCTCTGGAATTATCCGATGAAGACCATGAAGCTATCCGGTACTTTCGCACAGCATTTGCGAAGTCTCACCATACCAAAAACCCGGACTACTCCCTCATCTCAATCATGTTCACACTCGCACAAGAAGAGCCTATGATCATGCATATGGTACTGTCTCTTGGGATGCAGGAGATGGATATCCGTCGACATAGTCAAACGCTCAGTCGCAGGCGAGACCCGTTGCAACATTACGCAGCTGCACTCAGCTTGCTGGCGGATGCCGTTGCGCCAGACAACGGGTCCCAGGATCTGGACGTCATATATACTGCTCTATGGCTTATGCTCCTATACGAACAGCAATTCGGCGATTCAGAATGCAAAGCCTATACCAAGCATTTGGAAGGTACTTCTTCGTTGCTGCAGCATCGTAGTCAACAGCTGTGTCTGCCTCCTAGTCCCAGCTCAATGCCTATGGCACAAACGCCAGTCCTCTCTCGCCACTTGGACCCACAACGAAACTTGCACGGTTCAGTCTACTCAGCTCGAATTCTTGTTTGGATAGCCTTGCTGGATGCAGCGGCAGCATCTTCAGGTGTAGGTGGACATGTGAACGCTGCTTTGTTTCGCAAGTTAGTAGGCAACAACACCCAGTCCACGACAAGATCGACATCACCTGTAGAGGCTTTCAGTCGCTTTCATAGGTTCTCCAATCCTTTGTACCGGATGCAGTGGGGTGACAAGTACCCTCAGGCTGAGCTGCTGGACGATGTAGAAAACCGCAACATCTACGCTCTTCTTGGTCAATGTTCTCAACTACGGTATATGGTAGCGCAATTGGCCGTGCTCTATCAGAAAGATTCTGCTGCAGCTACGCAAAAGGCCCCTGATGTAGATTCTGCTATCGAGCAGGTTGGCTATTTGTTCACAGAACTCATGGAAGTTGCCATCGAGCTTTCCCCACACACAGACAACAGCCATCGTTTAGTCGCCAACATTCGCGCAATTGTACCCATGTACTACGCTGTTCTGCTGGATTTCATGCGCTTGACGAATACCAATGAGCCGCTGGGTGACCGGCAGCGGCTTGCTTTACGCGAAATCATGAACCTGGCATATCAAAGCTACAAGCATGATGGAGATGCCGCCATGACACGCGTTGCATGGCCTCTCTTCATAGCCGCGCTCGAAACAGATGATCTGCTTCATCGCGATTGGATAGTCGAAAGGTTTGCGGCAATCAGCAATTATGGGAAAAACTTCGAACGCGCGCATCGCTTCTTGCTCGGAACAATTCCGCTGCAACAACAGCTTGGAAGGCGAATCGATCTACGAGAGCAATTGGCGAGCACGGAGCACTTCGTTCTATGATGAGACTGCGGTTCGGGGAACAGTCGCCGAGAGCCGCTCCGATGGCGGCAACTTCGTCGGCTATCTTTCCGGGGCGTTGGACTATCGGGCCAAGATGCAGGGGACCCCATCGTGGGCGGCTATGATAACATATCTGTGAGAACATGTTGGTCTCGAGTCAAGTCCTGCCACTGTATCGTTGAGCTTTGGATACATATTGACTCTTCGAGGCCGTATTCGAACAGTATTTTGCTTCGACTTCGATTCACGCACTCTCGCCATGTCACTCACAAAGCAGACATCTTCCATCTCAGGCCGTAAAGAGAAGGACCAAGTCCTCCAAGAGTTAGGAGATGTAACAATCGTAGGTCAAGTGTTGAGTCCAGAAGAAGACCGGCGCATCTTGCGACAAATTGACATGAAGTCAGTCTTGTGTTGCGTTACACTTATCGAAAGCTAACTGGCCCAGGTTGCTCCCAGTCATGGCTATATCATACCTCTTCCAGTTCCTCGATAAAGCAGCTCTTGGATATACAGCTATCATGACCTTACGAACTGATCTCGATATATCAGGGTCAGAGTACTCGTGGGCTAGCGGCATCTATTACATTGGATATCTTGGGGCTGCCTACCCTGTTGGATGGCTCTTCGTACGACTTCCTGTCGCAAAAGTCATCTTTGGGTCAATGTGCGTCACGCCAATGATCACTAACACTCACCGCTAACTTGTCTGCAGACTCATCTGGGGTGTGATATTAATGCTCACATCAGTATGCGTTAATACTGGTGGACTACTTGCAAACCGTTTCTTCCTCGGTACAGCCGAGAGTGCCGTTGGCCCAGGTCTCACCCTCATCGTGGCGATGTGGTACAAACGTTCAGAGCAACCCTTACGACACGGGGCTTGGTTCATGGGCAACGTAGTCGCAGGTATCTTCGGCGGTGTTGTCGCCTATGGAGTAGGACACGTCGAAAGTATCGCGCCTTGGAAGGTATAAAGTGCTTTTGACATCGAGATATGCTTATCGCTAATGACGTCTAGGCTGTTTTCCTCGTTTTCGGCGCACTCACAATTGTCTGGTCGGTCGCTGTGTTCTTCTTCCTCCCCGATACTCCGATGAGTGCACCCTTCCTCAAGCCTGAAGATCGGTTTAAAGCAATACTGCGTGTGCAAGAGAACATGACAGGTATCAAAAACAACACTTGGAAGCGAAGCCAGTCCATCGAAGCGCTTCTAGACATCAAACTTTGGCTTCTCTTCATTATTCAACTTGCACAGCAGATCGCCAATGGTGGTGTTCAGGGTGTAAGGTACCTTTCTGTTTGTGGGTTATTACCAAGCAACTTGTTAACGAGTCACAGTTCGGCTCCATCGTAATCAAAGGCTTCGGCTTCAGCACTCTAAACACCCTACTCGTTCAAATGATCGGCCAAGTCTTTCAGCTTGTGTTCGTTCTTATCTGCACCGCCGGGAGCACATTTCTTTCTAACACGCGTACGTTTTTCATGGCCTGGAACTTGGGCTGTGCGATCGTAGGAGCAGCTATGATCCGTCAGATCAACAATGAAAACATCTGGGCAAGGTTCATGGGGTATTGTCTCAATATCGCATACTCTGCGAACTTCCCTATGATCCTTGCTATGGTCAGCGGGAATGTGGGCGGGTTCACCAAAAAGTCAACTGCGAATGCCATGGTAGGGGACTTTCGTATCTCTACCACATCCAATCTTACACATTTGTCTCTGATTCGTACTGTTTCGCTGATCTCATTCAGATATTCATAGCCTACTGCGCAGGCAACATAATTGGTCCGCATCTCTTTTTCGACGACGAGGCTCCTTCCTATCCTTCTGGCTTCTTATCTATGATGGTGTGCTATGGTTTCGCTTTCGTGGCCTGCTTCGCTCTTCGCTTCTACCTTGTCTGGGAGAACAGAAGGAGGGACCGCACTAGCAGTAGAGAGGTTCTTTCAGAAGAGGAAGAAGTCAACGTCAATCTTGCAGACATGACGGATAAAGAGATGGTGAGGTTCAGGTATGTGTATTGAAAGAGCGACTGCTAGTGGGAGAGGTCTGGAATGGGTTCGTCGACAGCGATGCGAAGTTTGATGTAGCATTGCGAGAATCTAGATTGATGCTTGCATGGTCGTATGTAAGGGCAGATTTGAGGTCTGTAATGGAGCAAGAATGTAGTGAGCTCATTAGCATGTTTGGAACACTAGATTTGCAGCGAACGCGAATCATTGGAACCTGCAGTTTCCCGTACGATAGTGTTCCTCCTTCTACACACACATCCTTCGGGATCAAAAATCCATTAAAAACTACCCGTGGACGAAATCATGCACAGCCCAAGTATTTTAAAAACTGGCATTCTTCGAGCTCACATTTGTAGCAGAACATAAAACCCGCTTGCAAACCTCTACCATGGAAGTCTGCGGATGAGGAACTAGAGTACGCTAAAGGAATGCTGGGAAAATTGCTCGCGCAACAAGGGAATTGTTCGCACTCGATGCAAAATTGCCAGAAAATGCTAGTTTGGAACTTCATGCAATCAGAATATCTTGTATCTTGTTACAAGACAATGATGCTTGACCACAACCTCTATCCAAAACTCCGAAAAACCCTACCTATATACACACATGGCCACCCTTCACCCTTTCCCATCACTCTTCCCATCGCTCTTCCCATCTCCATCTCCTTTATCATTACCCCTCTCAGCCAACCCTTCGGCCCCCTTTCCCCAAGCCCCAGCCCTCTTCCCCCACTTCACCGTGCCCCAAACATGTTCCAAGCCAAACTTGGGCGGCGGCTCAGGACTCGTGCGGAACGGACTCGCGCCATCTTTGAACATTTGTTCCCTCCAGTCTTCATCTACGACTTGCTCGTTGACGAGTTGGACGTCGTTACCTAAAGGTTTGAGTTGTGCTGTGTTGGGTGGAAGCTGAGGGGAAAGGGGATTGGAGGTTGTGGGGCCAAAGGTTGGAGGGGTGGTGGATGAGCGTTCCCAGTGTCTACTTTCTTGGGGTAGGGGACGCCACCATGATGTGTCTGAAGCTGAGGAGGAGGAGGTGCGAGTCCACCATCGTGCGGAGCACATTTCCCATAATCTGCTCTGCGCTCGTTTGACTGCGAAGCGTTCGTCTTCGCCTGTTAAACCGCCTACATTTGAGAAATCCGGAGCCGCGGACCCGTCGCTGAGTTTGCGTTCGTCTGTGTAGCTCGTCCCTGGTTTGCGGTATCGGTTTGGCGGGTCATCTTCGAGAGCGTCTACTGGCAGAGAGGGCGAGTACGCGCTGACATTTGGCCGAAAGGGTGATGTAAGGTCTTGGTGGATCTCTGAGTACGTCTCCGAATATATCGCGTCGCTATTCGAACCCTCTTCACCTTCTCCAGCCGAAGTTTTCTTTGAGACAGGTGGCTCTGGGAATAAAATGTCATCCGGACCCGCGGTTGCTGTGACTAGCAAGCGGCAGCGAGCTTCATACAAGGCGTCTAGCAGTGTAATGAGACGCCTCGCTTCGTTCTTTTGCAGAAATGATAAGATTGGGACATCGGTCAGGACGAAGGTATGATACGTCGAAGCCAAAGTAATGTAGTCTGCCGGTCCCAAGGTCGCACCACAAAGTTCGGCAAAGGTGAAGAGCGCCGTGCCATCATGTTGGCGCGGGATTGGAATCTTGCGACCGTAGACGATGAGGGTAGCGGATGTCCAAGGTATCGGATGCGGCGAAGAGGTCGCTGTACTGATAGCTTCTGCCAGTTCTGTCGGGTTGGGAGACGGCTTGACGAAGTAGAATTTCGGTATCGAGGACGTTGAGTCAGGTGTGGCTGCGAGTGCTTCCTGAAGGGTGAGAGTCGACGAGGGGGTCGCGAAGGGCAGAATGAGGTCAGTCTCCGATGTTGTTGAATCCATCTCTTCCGATGCCGCCGTCCTCACAGCTTCTCTGTCCCCGGAGAGTCTTCGATAATCCTTCTTTCCCTCCATCTCCCAAACCTCACACCTCGCCCTAAGCACCTCAAGGAAAACCCCAAACTCGCCCAACTGGCCAGGCCCATCATCCCTCCTTCCTGCCACCCCACCGCTTCCCAACCCCAAATTCCAACCCAACCGACTCAACCTCGAAACAGGTCTATCAAACTCCATCCCCGCCGCCTTCGCCAGCTCTTCCGGCATCCGATTACTCGTCGCAATCAGCACGCCGCCCAACTGAAAAAAACTGGTCATCAAATGACTCAGAATCTTACTAGCCACGCGATCCGGAAGTTGGAACTCATCCAAAAACAAAATCGGACTTTTCTCGACTAGATCCTTCGCGAGCCAGAGGAGACTGTACTCCTCGCTCCTCACCGATCGCGAAGTCCGGAGCGTCTCGAGCTGGGAGATGGTATGTAGCATGAACGTGCTGAAATGGTAGCGTCTCTTCTTACGGTTGGGGAGACAGTCGGCGAAGAGGTCGATGAGCATACTCTTCCCGGTCCCGACGTCGCCATGAAGCATGAGACCTTTGGGGGACTGGAGTTGCATGGCTGCTTCGTAGCTCGTTAGGACTCGAGTAAGGGCTAAACTATCTCTTTGCTCTTTTCTTTGGAGCAAGTTCCTCCAGAGACCGCGGGTCCCTCCGCTAGCAACGCGTTTCTCTCTCCTCCATTCCGAGGTCGGCAAGTCCTGATTAGGAGGGCCATGTTGATGTGTGCCTACAGCGCGGCTTATTTGCTGCAGTCTTTGGCTGTATTCGACACTCGGTTCATAGTCTATGAGTCTTTCGTACAGCTTCTGTAGATGTAATGCTGGGTTATAGTCAGTTGCACTGGGCTTGGCATGTCAGGTATCGAAGACGTCACCAAAACGATGCTGTGCTGGATCAGGTTTGATCTTTTGAGTTGCGATGAGGCTGCGGTAGAGCACCAGCGGATTGGTTATGGTGAGATGCTGCGAGCCATTGGGCATTATTGATCTAACAATGTGTGTCAAGGAAGAGTGCTGGTCATAAATGGTGAATGTACCGAGGTGAATGTCTCGCATCGCGCTAAGATGGGTTAAGACTAGCGGCTCATAACTCGCGAAGAAACCAGAAGATACTCATGAATCAGACATCAAATGGGCAGACAAGTATGGAATGGCGGGACAAGATTGATCATTGCATTTTTAATTCGGCCTTTCGCCAAGCCCGTGGATATCATGACTAGTCGGCGCTAAGCCGTCCCACCAAAACGCCATTTTGCTATGCTCGTCGCCTTTCCCCATGCATCGATCTACGAATCCTCGACAATGGTGGTGTGTAGACCCTTGGGGTCCTTGACGTTGACGGCCTGGACATACGAGTACAGCTTCTCCTTGGCGCCCTCCTCGTCGTTACGCTTGCGGGAGATGCGAACACGGAGACGGAAGGGAACGCCTTTGATGCCGGATTCCCAGACCTTCTTGTTGAGCTGGGGGTCCAGGCGGACGTCCTTGGTGCCCTGGGGTATCCATTAGCGCGGGTGATCGAGCTTGTATGGCGTGATATGAAAGGGTAAGAGTTGAGAGTAGCTGGGAGGTGCACATACCATAGCCTTCTCAGCAAAAGCGCGGATCTCCTTGATAGCCCTTGGCGCCCTCTTCTTGAAGCTCACGCCATGAACCTGTTGCAACCGTCGTATTAGCCATATGTTCTATTCAGTCTTCCGCCCGATGCCCACTACAATCATTTCAGCACCCAACGCATCAACACCGCTGGGGTGTGGACACATCAACAGATACACAGTGAAGTGCTCCGTGTAGCAGAAGTTTTATCCAATGCTAGGGTGTGAAGATGATTGTAGACAGACCATCACTGGACTTCACAAAACCGAACAGGCAGAACATACTCTCTTGTGGAGGTGGATCGTGTATTCGCGGGCGACAACGTCAGCGATGGCGCTGCGACCGGCGGGTTTCTTTCCAGCAGCTTTGGGGCCCATTGCTATAACACGCAGCATGTCAGCAGAGTTCTCGGAGGCGCGCGATGATATGGGGTTTGCGCCTTGAGTAGCGAACGGGAGAGTGAGACAAGTTGTGAAACAGAGAGGGGTGATATGGTGCATGCAGAATGAGAGGGATCTTACTGAATGATTTCCTCGAGAGGGATGGCTTGTCGATGAGGTTCGAGAGGTTGCTGCTGAGGTTGGCCAGTTTTGGCGCGTCGAAGTTCTGTGGGCGAATTTCGGCTATGGCTTGGCGGAGAAGGCGCGGGCCATCATCCTTAGTAAGCGAGCTTTGCCTGCACTCAAAGCGATCATCAGTGACGGCCGATAGCCTTGAGGACCGAGTTAATTTTGATGATATAGTTTTGAATTGTTTCAATAGGGTATCTGCTTCTTTACACATGCTATGAATAGGAATGTCGACAACTTTGCTCCAAAAGCACCCGCAATGCTGTATGCTCGTAGCACAAGTCGAACCCAATGATGCTCCATCGCTGATGATGCTTTTCGCTTCTTTTGGTACCCTTAACGCCTCAAAAATAATGCTGTTGTTCTGGAAAAATGTGCTGTCACCGATGTCCAGGAAGCTCAAATTCATGCTTATCTCCTTCGCCCTCGCCCTCATCCTCCTCTTCCTCATCTATGCTCTCATCACTGCTACTGCTCTCCTCGCTCTCCTCATCGTCGTTCTCTTCGCGGCTCAGGGCCCGATGGAGCCTGCCTCCATCTTCGCCCCAGAACTGGAGACCGTCCGGATCCTCATCTCCCTCTCTGTTCAAGTCCAACCTCGGTATCTGATCCAAACTCGCGGGATTCAAGTAGTTTCTCAGCGGCGCCATACTCCTCGAGAACCGCTCAAGAACATACTGAGGCAGCGAAGGAGCGTGGACAATAGATCCGTCGGTCGCCTGAGCTTCTCTTCTGTCGTCCCCCAGGTCGATGATTGGGACGTCCTCGGTGCTCACTTCGCCTGATGTGTCCAGGTACTGACTGAACACCCTACTAACACGTTCCAGCAATTCGTACGGATCTGGCATCTGTGGCATCTGAGGAAGGTTGGGCATCCGCGGTAGGTCGCGTAGTTGAACGGGAAACTGTGGCATGCCTGGAAATTGTACCGGGAATTGAGGGAAGGTGGCGGGGAACTGGACAGGGAATTGTGGCATCTGTGGCATATCCGGGAAACGTGGCATGTTCGGCAGCTGAGGGAACTGAGGGAACTGAAAGGGCAGAGATCCAGGTAGCCAGGTCTCTTCAGGTTGGTCGGGTTGAAAGTAGTATCTAGGAGATCTCAGCGGCTGACTCGACGGAGAGACCGCAGCTACACTTGCCGGACTGGACGGGGACGGAGGTCTCAGGCTCGCTTCTGGCGCTTGTAGCATGGCATTCGCAGCCTGCTCACTCTCCGGCCCATTCAAGATGCGTAGCTCGTTCGTGTTGTAAGAATCACAGGTGCCGCACTTGTTCCCGAGCCAGTGGTACTTAACCGAAGACTTTGCGGAGCAGTCGTTGCATTGGATGACGGCTCTGGTCTGTTCGAACTGATCCGGCATCGGCTGGCTCTCTATCGCTTGCGTCAGCTTGCGCCATTGGAGTTCCATATTGACGGCACTCTTCTTGCACACGGGGCACTTGTATGCTGTCTCCATGTACAGGTTGTAGCAGCCTTTGTGGAGGTAGTGGCCGCAAGGTAACGATACGACGGCGCTCGCGGAGTCAAAGAGGTAATCGCCGCAGATGGGACAATCACAGTCGGTCGCGCGCTCGAGGCACTTGTGCGTTGTCGCATGTGCGATCGAAATGCAGACATTGCACTTCTTGCAGTGGATGTAGTCCTTCCCGAGCCCAGCGCCCCTCCTGCATATGCCGCAGTCGATGCAGTGATAGATCTTCTTGCTGCTATTGTCGTCCCACAGCTTGCAGATGTCGCAGTAGTAGCAGGCTGCCTGGGTGCCGCACTCGACGCAGAACTCGCCGGCTTTCTGAGGCGTGCCGCACGCCATGCAGAGCATGTTCTGGGTCCTCTGCCGGTCAAGATTGTGGTCTTCTACGGCGTCGTGGCAGTGCCGACACGTGTGCCAGCGGCGGCAGTAGTGGCACTGGACCTTGACGTTCCGCTTGTAGTGCTGGCACCCCAGCGTCGTGCCGTCCTCGTCCGTCTCAAAATCTTCATCCTCCCCATTCTCGTCCGTCTTCGGCTGGTTCGATCTGGCCCGATACGTCGGCAGCTCGTCCCCAGGTCGCAGGTTGAACGGGTTCTCAGGATCGACTTCCGAGGCCGTGGACACGGGGCTAGAAAGATGCGCCTCTGAGAATACCGACTGGCCAGACGTGGGGGTAAACGGTCGGTCGTTCGAGATGAAGCTGCTCGGGCTCGTGGGCCGCAGGAAGTGGTACCGCTCCGTCATCAGGCCGTGCATCATGCGCGCCTTCTCCTCGTCCGCAATCTTCATGTCCCGGATCTCGTGGATGCGCACGCGCAGATGGCGCATCCCGTCGTCGGCCGGCAAGCTCTCCGCCATGGCTCTCGCATCCTGTCCCGCCGCCCGTGAAGTCGCGCTCTGTGTGGTGTCGGAGGCGGCAGAGAGGGCGGACGGACTGAGCTCGAGGCGTTGGAATTGGGTTTCCAGCGCGGGTGTAGGGTTCGACGACATGCCTGGGTCGGCGCGAATGGCGATGGGGTTGCTGCGTGCGGTTGGCTCGGCCGTTGATAAGCTTAACGGAGCGTCATGCAAGTTGCCGTCAGCCTGCTCTCCGCCATCAGCGACAGCAGACTGCGCGCGACGAATGAAGTGCGCCGAGCTGCTGGGGGCCTCTGTCGGTGCGACAGGGAGGACGGCGTCCGTCTGGGGAACATCCTCGTCGCGTGCGGCTGTGGTGTGCCCACCGTCATCGAGCACGGCGGTGGTTGGCGTTGCGAGAGGAGAGGTTGCAGTTGCGGTTGCGGTTGCGTTTGCATGTGAAAGCCGGCGCGCATCCACGGGCGGGACAGGCTGCGCTCCAGAGAATCGCCGCGCTTGACGGACGACGGGGTCGATGATCAATGAGGATAGGAGGGTGCTCATAAGGGCATCTGCGAGCCAGCCTCGGGGAGCGAGCAACCAGCAGAGGGAGAAAAGGGCCTCGTGTGTGGAAGTCGTCTCGTGCGGCGGCGGCCTGGGTGGTACTTGGTTTTGTCCTGGCTGCACATGCTCACCTGCCCGACAGAGCGCCACCATTTAGCCTCCATAGAGCGTCCACGGGCCTTCACGTCTTCACGACTGCCGGGTGGAGCGTCACCCAGAGCCGGACGGCGTGACTTTACCGGCGAGTCAGTGAGTGATAACGAGTTTTGCTGCGCGCGATAGTTTGACTGTACTGTGTTGCAGAAGATTTGGCAGCATGCCCGCAAGCATTGCCATAAGCGGCTGACATGTGCGCATCCATGGTACGCCCCAACCATGCATATGTATTCAACTTTCCTTGTCGTCTTCTATAGGTGAGGAGATTGCATCACTCAAGGGTATGAGAAAACGTGTTTATGTTCATGGTCGATTCGTTCGATTACTCCCCAAATCAACGTCCGCCTTTTCGCCTGTATGCTTCGTCTCCAAGCTATAATTACACAAGATGCCATAGTGCTTTGCGGCGTGCTTTTAATCTTAAACATCTGCATATCGGGTCCCCAGTAGGACAAACGAGTGCTTTTAATCCGGCCGAAGCCACACATCATGAACCCCGATCAAACTCCCTATCCCCTGACTGATGCAAAGAGATCCCTTCACGAAGGGGTGTGGAAAAAGAAGGGTATTGGCCAGTCCGATGAATGCTATACCCTTTTCCCTAACATAACTGCCGAGAAGGACCAGACGCTAACCGTGGTATCAAGTAAACAAGGAAAAGGAAATAAAACTGAGCATTGGTATCATAGCCGTGTCGTCCGTGACATGTCGCTGTAAATGAAAGAAAATGGACACTAAAAATGCTCTACAGAGCTATATGTCGAATAAAAACAATGGGTCAGATCGAATCCTTGATCGATGCAACGCCCGTGATGCTATCCAAAGTAAAAGGCCGGGCATTTGGCGTCGGTCTGCTGTGATCCAACATGCCAGAATGCAGCAATGAAGCGTATGCCTGATATCTATCGTTCTTTAATGTTGTTGGAAGAAGAGAAGTGAAAGTTCAAGAATTCGAATCTATCTTTCGAGTTCGTTCGAGTGAGGGCGTCCTGGGTGGTGTTGTCAATCGAAGGTGACGACGTCTTGACCGCTTGGGGAGCTTCCCGAGGCTCCAGAAGAAGGGAGCGGCGGTAATAGCTCTGAACGTTGGCTTGATCGCTACCACGAACGCGCTGGATCTGCGCTTCCATCCAGTCCTGCATCTCTGGCACCGCGGCTAGGCGGTAGGGGACCTGGAAGGACTGAAGTTGACCAATGATTTTCGCTGTCTTCATGTGCTTGTCGAAATTGATAACGGATACGCCATCCTGCCCAGCTTCTCCAGGCAATTGGCGCGTGGTACCATTACCAACGTCCACAAAGGTAAGGTCAGTGAGGTAGATGCCGACAAAGGGAATGCAAGGGGCAACATGGTTGTGCAAACGCTGACGCAAAACAGCATAGTTTCGCCCAACATCGGTGATTGTCTTTAGCTCCTCAAGGCGTGCTTTTGTCTTGGTCGACACTAGTTCCCAAGTCCTCTTCAGTCGCAGTACCATGGATGAATTGAGGGAGCAGATGATCGCCATAAGTGAGTCGTAGTTGTTGAGCTCGAGGCATTTGATCGAGATCTTGACCCATTGCTTGATGATGACCGCTCTCTTCTTCGCATCCTCGAGCTGGAGGATAGTATCGGCGACGAGGTTAGCGAGATCGGTTGAGAGTGTGGACATGGCGCGAACGTTGACTGCTTTTGAAGCTGTCTTTTTCGTCCACTCCGATGCAAGAAGTTCCTCCGGTTGAATGGCGCAGAAGAGCTTAGACTCGATGAGGGTGAACTGTCTCGCAAGCTCAAGAGGGTCAAAATCAAGAATGCTGCATTGTGGCTTGCCCTCCTTGCTGTTCCTGAGCGCGTTCAACTGGCTCTTTGTGACATTGGGGCTCGGAACATTGCTATCGGCCGGTGTGTATACCGTGTTCGACACGCCGGTCTTGCCAAGCGATGATAGCAAACGTGGAACAAGAGCTCCAGCGCGGACTTCAGTGACCTTGGATGTGAGTTCGGCGAGTCGCTTTCCAGCGGCGGGTAAGGCTGTCCGCAGCTTGCCAGTTGCAAAAGTGAGTATAATGCCGAGGGCTGCGTTGTCGCTTTCTGATAACCAGTGACTCTCTAACCAGCCCTTGAAGACGTTGTAGACTCGTAATCGGACCGGCACTCCTACTGCTTGGCTGTCGCCGACGTAATCGAAGCGATCGATAAGACATTGAGCGAACTCGACCGGCATAGTGAAAAGCCGGAAGGTCAGGTAAAATGCTGTGACAAACATGGCATCTGGGGTCGACTCGTGCGTTGTTAGTTGCTCCACTAGAGCAGGCAGAGAGCCGCCTGAGATCTGACCGTCCTTGTTGTAAACAAGTTCGTGGGCATAAGTAGTCTCCAGCAAGTGCTCCTCAACAGCAGTCATGTCTTCGCTTGCCATGGACCGAAGCTCGGAGGCGCTACCAAAACTGCTCACAAGTGTCTGGGAGCTCTGTACCTTGGCGGGCGAGTGGTCCGGGGTGGTAGCCCGTGTCGAAGCTTGTGAGATAACGCTTCCCGTGTCACCTCGCATGCTGTAGCGATAGGTACTGCTCGAGTCTGCGACAGACGCATTGACACTATCTGCGCGGGAGGACTTCGCAAAGAAACGCTGCGTAGCGCTCGCTGGACTTTGCGAATAATCTGAAGGGCTAGGTTGCGATAGATGATGTGTCGGTATCTGGTTGAGTGGTGGTAGGGAGGACCGAGATGACCTGAAGGAAACAGCTGTTGGGCTTTCCACAATGGCTGGCTGACTTGGTTGCAAGCTAGCTCTATTGTTGTCCATAGGTGAGGGAAGGGGGACCTCCGGCAGTGGCTTGGACTCAGAGATGACAAGAGGCGGCGGTAGCTGTCTAGCTTCCGCTGGAGGCGCCGGGAGGGGTTTCTCGGTCTCGACGATGGGTTCTGGCTGTTTCAGCTGTTCATCTTCTTCTTCTTGTTGTGCGTTTTGGGCGATGTTCTCGAAGATGGTGTCTGACAGACCAAGACCAACATGTTCGAACTCGAAGTCGCCTATCCTTTCGATCACGAACCGGGCCTTGGTGACGCAGTCTCCAGCAGAGCGAACGCAGCTTGTGGCTGCAGCAACGAGTTGTTTCCCTGAGTCAAGCATGACCACATCGTCACCGTAGCCATTCTCGGAGCCGCTGAACATGTCTTTGGTCGCCTGAACGAGTTCGGTTAGTCGTGCATACATGGTGTCCCTGGCTTGCTCCAGCTGTTCGGATCTTCGAGAGTCGCGTTCCCATACTTCTTCGACGACGGTGAGGAGTTGGCGGCATGCGATGACTGATTGCTGAGTTGTCTGTGTGAGTTCTTCAGTTGAGCGTGATTGCAAATGCAACCCGATGAACGAGCCGATGAAACCTAGGAAAGAGTCGTGTGCAGCGTTCAGCCGCTCCGAGGCCAGATTCTGTTTTCGCGGGCCTTGCGACTTTCCAGTGTACGACAGGCGATGCGTAACAGACAGTCGCTTTGACTGCCCTTGAGGCTGTGGAGGTAGCAAAGGTGATTGGAGCGAGTCTGATTCTGAAGGTATCGAGAAAGCGACGGACAGGCGGTGGATGTTACGTGGGGGCTGAGGCTTTGCGCTGTCCAATTCATCGTGCATCGTAGTTGCGCTCTCTTGTGATACCGAGGCCGCATAGTCATTCGTTGACACGCTGTCTTCGTGGTTCTGATTCGACGTTGCCAAAGGTTGCACAGAGGGATCGGCGGAGTCAGATGGTGGGGTTAGTGGTCTATTATTGACCACCTCGTCAAGGTCAAATGAGAGCGACACCGCGTCCTGTGCCCAAATATCCAGGAAACGAACTGCCCTCGTTACCAGCTTGAATGACTTGAGCACGAGCTCATCCAGTTGCTCAAAGACCGGTAGGGGAGAATCTTCTTGCAGTATTTCCTGCAGTTTCTTGGCCGTCTTTACGAGCGAAGAAAGGTCACCCAACAACCCCTTGCGCATTCTTCGCAGACCGACATGCGCGATGATAAGGGCAGAATCTCTCGTCAAGCACTGCGTTCGCTCCTAGAGATGTGTCAGAGATCGCGACCCCTGCATTTGGAGATCAACTTACCAGGAAGAATCTCACGCCCGCGATCATGCCCCTTACATAATCCTGCTTGGTGAACACCAGAAGGTCGCCATTTTCGCCGTCCCGCACCAGATCCCATAGATGCGTCAGAGCAGTGAGGAGACTGCGAATTGTTGGATGATCATAAGGCTCGCAGTAGTTCGTAGGGAGCCACCCCCGCGCTCCAGACGCTAACAGCGTTCCGTCAGCCCAGCCGTTGGGGTGGACTGAATGCACCAGAATGACATCGCCTTGGTTGATGGGAACGGTGATTGAAGACTCGTCGGTCGACGACGAGACTGTCGAGCTGGGATGGAAATGGTAGAAGGCGCGCAAGTAGTTGTGAAAGACCGGCTGGGCGAGAGGCTGCTCTGGAAGACCTTCTCTTGATGTTCGCGGCGTTAAGGGAGGAGATATTTGGGACTGGGACTGCGATCTGACTGATGGTGCGGTTCTTGACGAGGACTGTCGCGTGTGTGTCAAGCCTCTTATTTGCGACTTCTTGGGTGACTTCTGGATGTTCAATGGTGCTACGAATGCGCTTGCATGCTTGTCCACCTCTTCCTGCTCCAGCATAAAATCAGACATGGTGAATTGAAGGAGGAACCTGAAGACGACTGTCGAGTGGGCGATAGGGTCGACGAGACGCTAATCACACGCAACGCAGGCGCGCCACACAGTCATGGAGTTGGTCAATTGCTTCGTGCGCGCAGTCGAACACCTGGTTCCAAACTATAGCGAGGCCGGTGCTCGCTATGTCGACTATTGGAGAGTACCCGACGTCGCTGGGCTCAAGGCTTATCGATATTTGGCTCTGTTTTGGTGTTAGTGTTCGCTTGTGTACATGTTATTGTGATGAGTCTGGTAAGGAATGGTCCCGCAAGATCGGGGCGTGCGAAGAATGCCAGACGTCAACCACGGAAGGAGCCTTACCCGTGAAGGTTTCCTCACGTCTGTCAACTGCGTGATGATGCAGTGTCTCGGAGAGCAATTGGTCGCGGAACGAGCCGCGGGAAGGTGAAGCAGGCCAGCGTGCGGTCGGCTAGCAGTCGTCTAGGGCCAGAAAGTTACTTCTTCTGGAACCCTGGCTGGTGTCGCAGAATCACGAATTGGAAGACGGTGGTGCTGCGCGGTTGAAACAGGAACGTGAGTCGGGCGGCGCCGTTCGTGTGGCCTCTAACGGTACCGGTTTCTGTTACGCAGGAAGGAGTGTGCGCGAGCTCGGGGCTGCGAACGACAGCAAGGCCGGTGCCAGGTCTCTTCTTGTCGAGGGTGTCGTGTAGACAAATACTAAGGAGGGGCTGCCTCGATTGAAGCGCTGCTGGTAAGGAGTGCCTGCCCGCAAACGAGGGAGCGGAAGGGACTGCGCTGCACGCAAGGATCGCGCCTGCCCCCGGGGGTCGAAGCGAGGAAGGGAAGGCAGTCGCGAACGAGCAGTTCACGATGCACGAGGCCTCTCAGCAAACGACGGGCAACCGTAGAGGACGAGGACGTCGACAACGACAACGACAACGCAAACGCAAACGCAAACGCAAACGCAAACGCAAACGCACGCAGAGGATGCAGAGCGTGATGCCCGGCCGCGTTCGATATTATCAACGACAACGGCGAGAGGATTCGACGGCCCGCGCATCTCTTTGGGAAAGGCCACAACGGAGACGTCGGCGTCCTCTATCGCTCGACCAGGGCCATCCAGCGTTGGTGGAGCAGCGCGCCGGCATCGCAAAGGCCACCCCATGGCCTCTCGTGAAGAGAGCGCCACCCTATTCGCGCGATGCCCGGTTGAGCGAGCTCTGGGAGCGGAGGGGGAACGCGCCCATGCTCGCGAATCCTCTCCCCTGCCCGCGCCGTTTTGCCCTTGCCGGTCATTAAACGTTGAACATCGTGATCCTATTCTTCCAGCCAACGCCAGGCCGCGCTCCCCAGCCGCTGCTGCTGCGACGCATTGCCAGCTGGTGTTGAGTATTGAGGACAGACTGCCGGGCTCGAGCTGTCAATTCACCACACGACTACTCCGCACAGCGAACTACAAGCAGTCAGACAGCAGAGGCGGCTGCATGCATGGGGCCCGCTCGCACACCAGACGCGAACTAAAAGCGTGCTGGGCTGCAGCGAGGCTGCGGGTGGGACCTCCCCAGTCCTGCACTGGCCCCCGTCACTGTGCGAGAGACTCGAGGACTCGAGGCCTCGAGGCCTCGAAGCAGCAAAGATCGTCTCATGCTTCCCCCACGGGCCTGCATTAATACGTGACTTCCCGACCCCATTGCGATAGGAAGGCAAGAGCATGAGCGGACCACAGTCGCAAACATCTCCATTGATGTGACACGTCTGCCACTCTCTGGGTGAGCAAGGACTCGTATAGCCTGGAGCAGTGAAGAAAAGCAGAACGAGCTCTGAGAGCGGTGGTATGCGCCGCCGTCATTCGAACTTCTTAGAAGCCCATTAAGCCTTCACCCGCCTCGCCTCGCCTCGCCTCGCCTGCCGTCTGCCAGGGCGAGCTAATTGCGCCTGCGGTGCCTATTGGTTGAACTGAAGAAAATTCAGAGGAGAAAAGGTCCGACGGAAAGCCAAACAGCTCCTTCAATTTCTGGCGCGGCCGGGCAACGTTGCGGCTCAGGCCAGCACGATAAAGGTTGGGAAAACAAATTCCTTCGGCTCTTGACCTTATGTTTCATGGCGACCCAACAACCGCGTCATCCTCCAGCTCAGGACCCGCCCCAGCGTCCGCCCCGGGTCTTCTCCATTGCAAGACCCACCCCTCTCAGACTTTGTGGTGGTGTCGCAATCCTCTAGTCCGCGCTACCGAGCTGTGGGCAGCAGCATTGTGCCCCTGCAGCAGCTCGAGGTCGGCTAGCACAGTCTTTTGTGCTGTCATAAGGCCCTTTCAATGCACGGTGTTCAACCTTCTTCATCCAACACAGTGCTACCACCTGCTTCTATCAGCAAGAGTAGATAAACGCGGGGTGGCAGATCGCCCAAAGCGACGAGTGACCGACGTGCTATAGCCAGGAGGTCTCAATATCACACTGCCGCCTTAATGTGGCTACGTTGTCCCACTCAACAGCCTGCGATAGGAGGGCAGTATTGCTCGTCACACTTGATATGCACCATGCACTATTGTCCTCATAGTCTGGAGACGAAAGCCCGTGGTGCAGCAGACGAGCAAAAGGAATCTGGGCGAGAGGCCAACTAAATGGAACCGAACTCGATTGACGACGGCACGCGGATCGGAAATTATCGACTTGGATGTGTTTGGAAATTCATTTACACTCTCACCCATAACATGCTAATGTATTTTTTTCTAGCAAGGCGGGAATCACTGAAACGTCGAGATTCATCATGGCTACACAGCATTTAGCGGCTTCTGTCAAGTATGATGTTGTGCGACCTCGGGACGGACGACAGCAGGTGGTTTCACGGCGCAATGCACCATTTCTGCACCCGCCCGTGTCCGGATGTAAGCGTCGCTCGATACTGTACTGTCTCCAGCCGTCTATTCCAACACAGTGGGCATTGGTGTGATTTGAGCAAATTCGCCTACAGCGTCACCTCACTCGTTGTTCAGATTACCAACAATTACCAACATCCATCAGCTTCCACACCAAAAATCTCCGAATCCCACGCTCTTTCACGCGATCAAGCTGCACGGTGCTCTTGAGGCGGTGTCCTCGGGCTAATCTCGAGCAGCGCCGTGCGGGCTTGCCAGACGTGCCCGAAATTGCCTGGCTTCACCTCACGGCGCTCTCCCAAGGCGAAATTGACGACTCCGCGCGATATCAATTGGCTATGTGCTCTTGTCGTCCCCGTTAGCCACAAAAACATGGTGTCGAGCTGAGGTCTTCTACGCCTAAACCTTTCATCTATAATGAACGATCTGGACAGCAATCGGCACATACCTACAGGAGAGATTCTCGGCTGGTATGTATCGTTGGTGACTTCGACCCCCCAGCGTTGACCTGATACGGGTTAAGGGCGCATCCCTGAACGTCTTGAGAGACGATTCACTATCAGAGTAGGCTAATTTATCTCGGTTCAGCGAGGCTGATCTTAGATACTCTGATTCTGTTCCCGTGTGTAACGTCCGGGGAGTTGAAACATTCCCCGCACCCGATGCAGGTATTCATCTCAGCCTCCCTCTTCTCGCTACACTGGAACCGAAATCGCATTTTGAGGAGGCCATGCTGCAGCTAAGTTACATCTACCGTACGATAAGGACTTCCCACAAGAATTAGTTCTAATATGGGCGTAAAAACGTTCAGCTGTCGGCCCTAGCCTGCTTTTCTGAATGTCCGTCGCTGCACTATTATATTAGTTAGCTGCACCTAGTGCTCCCTCGGGACCTCCCTCTAGGTCGCTGAATTTCCTAAATCAGAGGAAATGGTCTTCTAGCAGTCCAACGACCAATGTTTCTTGCAATTGCATCGCATGTTGTTGAAGTTTCCAGCTCATTGTCGATCATTTTGCCTGAAATAGCAGGGTCTGTCGCCAGAAGAGGCAATGCCCCTGTCGAAACCACCCCAAGTGCGGGATCTTGACGACGCTTAGCCATGTTGGGTGCCGATTTGCTCAGGGGTCGCCTTTGCTCACCAGCTTTCCTTCCATCGACATGAAGATCATTGAGCTTGCGTTCGCTTCCATCATTTGCGCTGAGATCGCATAATGAGTGTTTTTCTTCCTCGGCATCAACACTGGCCGTAGTATTTCCGGTCACTGCTCTCTGTTCCGACACCATGGCTCTGCCGTGTGGGGTGCGAGAGCCGGCCTTCGCGCCGGTATACGCTTTGACGCTTCCATCCTCCCTGCAACTATCAGATGAAAAAAATTGCCAGAAGCTAGCTCTAGTATCCGAATCCTGAGCAAGAGCTGTTTGGTACTCGAGCCAATCCTCAACCTCACTCTTGCACCTCTCCGGGTTTGCCATTGAGACACTATTGTTACCACTCCCTGGATCCGACCATAGACACTGCTGTAGCGCGGCAGCACAGTACCACAGTATCTCTACGCAGGCTATGTTATATAACAATATGGGGTTAAGCCCTGGATGATCGCTCTGGACGCGCAACAGATTACTGTCGATCAGGGCCTGCATACAGAATCCCGAGGAAATGTTAGCCACTGCGACTATGCCCTTTAGACATGCGATTGTCGCGTGAGAGCTGGATAGAGCCAAGATATTTGCGGAGTCTCGGTCTCGCACTCGGTAGTTCCAACATATGCAACACTTAAACCTCCGTCTCGGTGGTCTGTCAAGTGGACCTATTTGAATAAGGGCTCAGTAGCTTGACTTCACGTCAAGATAACAGGCGGGACGGAGCTTTCCAGCATTGTCTGTACTGCGAACCGGCAAATTCCATCGCCGCAGATCTCTTTTGCCCCAAGTCGCCGTCGACATCACATCATCTACTCCTGGAACCTGCTCTCGAACCCCACCATCATTCCATCTTCGGCTGCTGACTCCAGAAGTTCACGGTACGCAGGACATCCTTTGTCGGAACTTTTTGTCGTCAGTGCGTTGCCTGACGTTCCGCGAGCTCGGGCGTTGGGCTTCCTACCAACCTCATTCTCAAACACTCGTTCTTCGGGGAAGTGAGCTTGTCACACCCGCATGACGCCAGGACGCAAACGAGCGCATCCCTCGTTCTACCATGTCCGAATTCGGTCCGACACGTTATGCCTTCGTGAATCGAGGATCTCGCCAACTAGTTGTGGCCCAACTTCAGCTCTCTAAGCGCACAATCAATGTGGTAAAGGCTCTTCAAGATCAAATATGGTTGGTCTTCATCGATACAGTTGACTCGCCGTGTCTGAGTCAAGGTTGTCTTTTGGCCCTCAACGTCTCTGACTTAAGAATCTCCCCACAAAACACGATTTCAGTAGCAATCGATAAGACCACCACGCGCTACTTGGCTTCTTTCTCCTTCGTCGGTGCTCTTGACTCGAATTGTCTTCAACCCCGTACCGCCCCACACAGCACGGCCCAACGCCAGGGCGTACACACCGACTCCTGACAGAAAAGGGCTACCACGACCGCGAGCGACTGAGTCGGAACCGCGACGTGGGATACGGATCTTCCCGATGACACGAAGGGATGCTGACGCGATACGCGTCGTCTCGCAGCTACAATCGATGCGCCCAGCGCGCCACGATAACCTCGCAAGGCTATCATAGATTTGACAGCTGAAAGAGAAGCCGTCGGCTTCACAATAACTAAAAGAACCCACTGAACGGCCTCATGAGCAGAATGGCATCCTGTCAGCGGTTTTAGTGCGATCGGCAACACCTGGTACCTTGAGGCACAACGTCTTCCTAAGAAGGAACATCACAAACAACGCAGCATTAGAAGAGAGGTCTCGGCCTAGGATCGTCAACGACAAGGACCAAAAGGTGACACCACGCGAGCTATCGATACAAAATGAGGCTAACCATGTTCAATAACTTGCTGTTGACCGATCGCCGAACTATTTCGACAGCGTCACAATTTTCTACACCAAGCTCTTCTCCCACGTTTTCGAAACAATAACGGCTTCGAACGTTGCACAACGCGTTTCTCTTAATGAATGACTATTTTACCTACATTTGCAATCTGTCTGCATATGTTCGCCTTGAGAACGATGTCACTCTTCATGCGCATGACAACGCCCAGCTATCTCGAAACATATTGCTCTGCATGTGCCAAGCGCAATCCCTCTGCACCCTTCTAAAGGTTTCCGCTAGTCTGCTCTCGAGTTATCCTGCATCCTCTTTACTATTCCTTTTCTCGTCTCAATAGTTGTCTTCGTTCGTTCTCACCTCGATTATTACGTCTAAAGCGGCCAGTCATGCAACACAAACCGTGATTGTGACGAGCTGAGAACGGGACGAATATTGTCCCGTCCTACCTGATTCACTGTTGACCACTAGCGGCAGTCATTGCCGACCATCAATGTCTACATCGTCTCGCGAATCATGCAATGAACCCGAAGGGAGGGATAAGAAATAGCTCGGCATCCACATTCGGACACGCGATCACTGTGGCTCACGTGCCCTAGTCGCGACGCTATCGATGCTGATTTTTCCTGAATGCAACTTGGCTGCCGACAGAGCACTGAATGCGTATGTCGCATATGTGACGCAGCATCTGATTTGCAGACGCTGCTGAGCATGTGACCTTTGTCCCGGAGACGACTATCATGCGACCACGAATGTGATCCAGCTTACAGAAGCTAGTGTCCTACTTCACTTAGGCCTTGGTAGAGCTCATCCAATAGAAGAAGTATATCAAGTTCTTACGCACTCTTAGTGCAGCTAGAACACGAAGAGCCAATCAAGATAACAAAGCCAGCGCTTCGCAGCTCCAAAATCACTCTACCAGTGGAGTGGAATGCATTCAGCTTCAGCGCGACACCTCTTGTACTGGCAAGCACCGTCTTTGGCAATTTCAAGTTGCTGCTTCAATGCTTATGTCGCCCCAATTACGCTACAGTTCATGTGATTGGAACTATCGTCTGAATCTCGATCAGCGCTCTCACATGCTCTACACATGACTTGACAACGACTGAGACGAATGTTGAGGGGAAAAAAAGCAACGCATCACACGTCCACTTCCGTCGACGTGCAACCTCAAGTCCAACGACCTTCATACCCCGCTCGCCGCATTGAGCGCCTATTTACACCATATATACCATTTTGCATTCTCGAAACCTAAATCTGTCAATGTCTACACTAACCTTGATCACCTACTTTTCATTACCTATCCATAGCAATCTCCGTCGCAACTCTTCGTACCTTGCATGCCTAATCTGCACCTTAGAACGTCAAACCCTGCAGGTACCGTTTCATCCTTCCCAATCCGCGCCCCTCACACTATACTACCTCTATTATTGGTGGGAAAACACGACACCAAACCCAACAGCAGGGTAAGTTCGCCTCACACATCTCCCCTACTGCGGCTTCAGGTTATGTACACGAACGCCGCGAACTGTCCTGGATACTTTCGCTTCGCGGCAGGCGTGGTTTAGGATCTATTTCGGGGGCGAATTGTTACTTTGATGGGAAGGAAGAGATGAAGACGTTGAAGGCTGTTATGAGCACCCTTGGTCGATATACTGTTTGTGGCGTGCAGAATGATGGATAGGTGTCGAGGTTGCTACATGCAAATGGCATCGCTACCAAACTATCTGTCACTTACGGGCTGGCGGTTTGGAATCTCATGACACCTCGACTCAGTAGCGCTCGCCAGCGCGAGTAGAGACCATCAGGCCTTGCTGATCAAGACATCATGGGGGCTGGCAAAAGCAAAGAACCTATAAGGTGGCTGTCTGCAAGTGTCACCGTTTTCGGGAGGCCGTGCAGATGACAGCTCCGAACACGTTGTTGACGCGTTACGGATGAGGCGTGCTATCTACCTGCTTTTTGTGTTTATTGTTGCTGCAAAAAAAGTACTCATTTGGGATTTGACGTTGCTTCTTCCAGGCGACTACATAGCAAAGCTCGACTTGCACCTCGGAACCGAGTCCTGATTCAGCGGGCTGGCCATTACATGGATTTTGAGATCACATTGCTCATGGACAAGAATCACTCAAGAGTCAGACACGCCCGTATCGACATCTCGTGGACGACTATTCGCATAGTCCCGGCGTGCAAGGCCGTTCCTGGAAAAGCAATACGCGTTTTGAATCATGTTGCGGGGTAAGTAGCGAAACTGACACGATTACCGTCTGGGATACTCCTTGACAGATAGTCATGGTAGTCTTTCCTACCGCCACTAGGTTACCCTTCTCGGCGAATACCACTCTTTCAACGACACGCGACGTTCATGGAACAATGTAGCCATGGATGGAGTTGTGAGCCCGGTCGGTCATTTATCGTTAAGATCAAGAAATATACGGAACGTCTGAAACAAAAGCATCACTTTGCCGAGCAAAGTTGGACGAGCATTTGATATCATTCTGATGACGCGTCTAAGCCAATTCTCTTCCTCTTCTCTCGGGTGTTGACCCACGTTCGTGTTTTCGTCGTGGTCATGCCCACTCCACGTGAAGTTTCGATATGCTCTAGCAATATTCAAGGACTAACCCTGCGCCACCTATAAAGCGTTCGTCTAATGTCTCCGCGTGGGCTCCGAGGCGAGTCAAACCTGCGCCTCGCTGCCTGCGGAGGAACGCGTTGCTGCTTTTGCAAGCCACTGTTACACAGCATGCTCACTCACCCGTACTTGCGCCTCTCGGGCACCTGCATCTGCCTCAGGCGCCGCAAGCGTTGTGTGGCTGTGACAGCTTCCTGGAAACTAGGTTCCCCCTTGTCTGCGAACTCGGGGGTAAAGTCTGCTTTCAATTTGAATTGCAGTGGAGATGGGATCCTGGCCGGTGTCGGTCCGATGTGATGTAAGAGGTGAGTTGCAGGTATGTGATATATGTGTGATAGGATTCGAACACTGTTCTCGTGTAATGCTTGGTGGGCGAGCTGAATGCCAGACCCGGAGAACGCGTCTTCGTCCCATGTCGTGGTTCTACCGGTCCTGGTTGATTGCAAGAGCGCTGTCTGCCACCTCTTGCTATCGATAGAGGGATCAAGCCATCTCCATCTCGTCGTCGTCGGCTGTCCCAGAGAACCCGTTCTCCATCTCGTCCCTGTCTCTGTCTTTGCGTTGCTGTTCTCTCGAGGCGGCAATCTTCCTGTACATGTATTAGCCCAAGCTGCTCACGAACCTGCCAACATAGGTTGTGTAGGACTGATAACTCACCTGAGGCCATCTATGACACCCCCAACGAATGCTCGTCCTTCCCCAATCTCCATAGCGCCAATGCCATTCATCTTGACCCCTCCATCTGCATCCAGTTTCTCCACAATCTTCCTCAGCTTCGCCATCCTAACCTCCCTCAAGCCTCTCAACAGCTTTCGCATGGTGTCCGGATCCTCGAAGTCATCCGACGCAGCTTCGAGCAGCATCTCTCCCAGTTCTAGCCAATGGTAGGGCAACGCGTCCGCCGCAGCGTCGGCTGTAGAGCTCGACAGAAAGGGTGGAGAGAAGGCAAGGGCGTTGTTCGAAGGCGCGGAGGGCAGCCGAGGCGGCGGCGAGAACACATCATCATGCTCGGTCTCGTAGTCTAGGATTGCTTCGAGGGAGTGCTGGGACAGCCAGGGTGGAGGGACCATGTTGGCGCGTCGCTGGCGCTTGAGGAGGAGTGCCAGCCAGAGCGGCAATGGGGTTCGATGAGGAGGGTTTAGGGGTCGCAGATTCCCCTTGATACTATGTCAGCCATGCCTTGGATCGCACGTGTGCGCAGTTGTAATTGGAACACTGCTATGGTGGGGCGTTGGAGGGGTATAAACATACACCTAGCAAGTCGAGGCCTTCAAGTCTCTGCCGCGGTATAACAGTGACTAGCTCCATCTCGCACAAGAAAGCTATCTCAGGGGGCGTGAGCCCCGGCGGGAGCGGCAAAGCCATAACGTGAGCGTAAGAGCCTCCGAACAAGATGCTGTCAAGAGTTTGTTAAACGTGTTGGAGCGCGTCCGCGTCCGGTGCAATTTTAGCCGAGCGCTTGCCCTGTGCTTCGCGAGAGCTTCTGTGTCCTCTACGCTTCAACACCACCACCAGTACCTTGAGCGACGCGCAGTTGAGAGGGCTTAGAAGACGCAGAGGCAGAAGAATGCCATCGCTGCTGCAGATCTGGGCTCTGCCCATGGCGGTGATAGCAATCGCGAATGTTGCGTACACGTGGTTACGGCTCGTTAACCTGACTGTACCGGACCCCTATTTGGTGAGTAAACCAATGCCACAGGGGTTAAAGGAAGAGCATGGCTAAGATGTCTTTAGGATGAAGTCTTCCATGTACCCCAAGCCCAACGTTACTGCAACGGCGACTACACTTGGGATCCCAAAATCACCACACCACCTGGCCTATACGCCATCTCATTGCTTTTCAAACCAATCATTGGCAATTGCGACACTTCTTCTCTCAGAGCGCTCAATGCTGGAGCAATATGCTTGATTTGCGTGCTCGCATACGATATACGACGAAATCTTCGTATCCGAGGTCGGGGTGCCTCACGTGCGTCCAAAGAGGAAGCAGCGACTAAGGGATGGACAGCCATCCTTGACGCGCACACGGCCCTGAACACCAGCCTCTTCCCTCCTCTGTTCTTCTTTTCTGGGCTATACTATACAGATGTCGTCTCGACTCTGCTGGTTCTCTTCTCATACAACACGTTCTTGAAGCGAGGAACAAGCGGACTACAGGTCTGGCAAGGTATTGCTCATGTTCTAATTGGAATATCCGCGCTTTCCATGCGACAGACCAACATCTGTTGGGTTGCTATCTTTCCAGCAGGCCTCGCACTTGTCGATGCCCTCAAAACTGCTTCAACGAAACCAGCAAGCGACGCCAAGCCAGATGCAGTCAACGCCCTGAAGCGAAGCTGGACCGACGGATATGCTTACGATCCTCCTGCTTCAACTGCGAGTCTCCAAGATTACGCTGTGTTTGTCTTATCCACAGCGATTGCCGCCCTTAGGAGCCCAATCCTCGCAGCCAGGGTCATTACTCCTCACATCCTACTATTGGGACTCTTCGCTGGCTTCGTAGCCTGGAATGGTGGTGTTGTTCTTGGAGACAAATCGAATCACGTTGCCACTGTGCACACACCACAAATGCTCTACATTTGGCCGTACATCAATTTTTTCTCGTTACCCCTGACACTGTCAGTGGTACTAGGACCTATCGTTCGTCGACTTCCGAAAAGTCAGACGAGGACTCTTGTCGAAAGCCGTCTCATTGGTCAATACCGTGTCTCTGCTCCGAGCTTCATTACAGCTGTTCTTTTTCTCACACTAGGCACGACTGCAGTCCACTTCAACACGATCGTCCACCCGTTTACCCTAGCAGACAATCGCCATTATGTCTTCTATGTCTTCCGCATATTACAACGGCATCCAGCTATCAAGTTCCTCGCTGTTCCGGTCTACTACATATGCGCGTGGGCCGCGATCCAGACCGTTGGACTTGGTTCTAGACGCACCTTAGAGGACGGCCAAAGAGCGGACGACCGCAAGCCAGCAAAGAATGAGGCGATGGGTCAGCCCTGTCAATCGAGCTTCATCCTGATCTGGTTGGCAACTACAGCCCTGTCTGTGATCTCAGCGCCACTTGTCGAGCCGCGATATTTCATCATACCGTGGATCATGTGGAGACTCCATGTGCCAAGCATTGCTACCGCCTCACATTCTAGGAGTGGGGAAGCTGGCAAGACACTGTATGACATACGTCTAATTCTAGAAACGGTGTGGCTTCTCGCCATAAATATCATCACCGGATATACCTTCCTGTATCGTGAGTTTACTTGGCTAAACGAACCGATGAGAGTACAGAGGTTTTTGTGGTGAGGCGAGTCGATCACGTGCCAGCCAATGAGAGGCGCTGTAGGCCCGACCGCCTTACATATCTTAACAGATCGTGGCCAAGAGAATAATGAGGCGATGCTAATGCAGGACGTGGTCGATTGTCGTCCAACAGCTGTTCAGGGCGGCCTCTAAACTACAAAGGGGTGGAGTAGTCAGTATGCATGCGAGAAGTGGCTGCCTAAATCCAAATCCGCCTGCAGGACAAGGGCCACGGCCGCTGCACCGAAGAATACGAAGAGCCACAATCAACTTCCAGAAAGAATCTCGGTGCGAAGGTCATATTTGTGCTTCAAAACCCTTCGAGTCGCAAAAGAAGTGCAGAAGATGTGGTCTTTGATGGCAGATACTCGGCGTTTAGCCAAGCTTCCTTCCCGAAAATGGAAATAAGCGTTCTAACAAAGCCACTTCTCCCATGGCGGCCTCCGGGCCTCATGAAGGACTGATTCTGCCCCAGCAGTATCACTGGTATCGCTTAAATACCGCGCGAACATCGGGCTGATTTACCAGCCTTGATCGTAGCGCCCGTCCAATCAAAGACTGCGGGACTCGATTCGACGCCGGGTTCTTGCCCGGCGTCCTTCTCTGATCGAGACTGAGGAAGGGCACATCGACCTTTGGGCTCAGGATGGGGCTCGAAAGGCAAGAAGGCAGAGGGCGTAGGGCACACGGCCACGAATACAGAAAAAAAGACTACTTTCCTTCGCTCAAAGCAACTGTATCTACCCTTCAATTTGCTGTTCACCTGCCACGGAGCCCGCACCGTCATTCTTCTACTCTGTTACCGGTGAGAATTCCAGACGATACTTGCCACTAAGGCTACTCGCCTCGCTTCAGCCTCAAACTTTCACCAGTATTCCAGAGGGGATGGAGCACTATGGACACGAAGCTTTCTACGAGCATGCCAACAGCAGTTCCTCTTTACTAGGCGGCAACCTCCAGGACCAATCGAACCAGGCGTACAGCGATGATTGGTCAACCAGTCCAGGCGAAGACTGTCCTCCACAATCAGCTGCCCCGCCCCCTCCTCACTCTGATCCAGATGGAGCCCTTGACGCATTTCCTCTCGCTGAGCCTGGATCCCTAATCACAATCAATCCGTTGACGCTCCAGAATCTGAACCCGGTCCCATTATACTCAACAAGTGTGAACCTGAAGCATTTGGAAAATTTGGATTCTTTGGTGAGCTGCCATCCCACTTCTTGCGCAGCTCAGCCCTACCGAGACGTCGCAATGAGTAAATCACAAGAGCTCCAGTGTCCTTCTTTCCGACCTCGTAGTCGAAGGCGTTCTATTGCTGACTTCTTATGCAGGTTGATGATCAATCAAGGACGCACGATTCAAGTTACTACACGTCGACTCAAGGTGACAATCCACACTATTCGACTGCGCCGACCGACTTCTTTCCACAACACACCTACTTAAACCCAGTATCATACGGGTCGCCCTTCTACCCGAACTCACACATGACACAAAGCATTTCGGCTCCATCTCAAAATGACCCACAACTCTCTCCTGACATTGAACAACACAGGGTATCAATGGAGAAGAGGATATCCCAGGACTCCATGTCATCTGTGGCCAGCAAGCGTACCCGTGACGTGTTAGAATCAAGTGGTCACGATGATTACACTCAGCGAACAAGCAAGGCACCCAGGTTGGACGATGGTCGTATACAATCCGAATCTTTGCATCCAGATCAGTATATGGATCCCCGTCCGATGTACCGTTCGCGCAGTGACATCAATCACCAGTTGAGAAGACACCCGAGTCAAGTCTCCCATATGCAGACTAGGAACATCAGGCTTTCCAACAAGCAAAAGAGCTTCATCCGGCAATGGTACGAAGATTTCGCAAACGGTCAGGCCAGTTCCTCCTATCTTGCTTCCGAACAAGTCAATGCATTAGCAACTCTTTTGAGGGTTCCTGTGCAACCCGTCATGGACTACATAAACAAGAAGTACATCAATCCCTCGAACTACCTACCAGCCAACAGCGACTTTGCGCCTACCTCTGGACGGGCACATGATCCGAAACGTAGACCTCCGTTCCAACCTGATTACTCACTTACTGAAGCAAATCAACACCTTCATTCGACCACATTGAGCTTGGTTGAAAGGTATGTGCAAGCCTGCCAGCGGCGCCGAGCTCAAAATGATGGTCGAAGGAGCGTCAACGATGGCCCATTCAGATGTACGTTCGGTTGTGGCTACCGTACAAAGCGTGCGTTTGACTGGAGACGTCATGAAGAAACTCATGAGCCCCAAGAGTTGTGGTTATGTCTTGTCTGCTCCCAGAAGGGTGAGCAGAATCCGTTCTTGGTGAATCGGAAGGATAAGTTCCTCAAACACGCCAAGGATGCTCACAAGGATGGTTGGGAGCCTGAGGTCGTCCTTGAGATGTCGAGAGTTGATTTTAGGGGAACGTTTGATCCGCAATGCCCCAATTGCCCAACAACTAGTGATACTTGGGATGACCGATGTAGACATATTCTGGGCCATTACGAAGACGAGGCCAATGACAGCTCTCGTAAGCTAGATGGACGTGCCAAACCTGGAAGTCGGTTCGACAGCGCGTCAAACGAAGACCGCAGCGATCCCGCTGAAGGGGATAGCTCGAGTGACTCTTCAGATGACGACGATAATCATCCTGCTTTCCACAAGGGACCAAACAAGAGAGATCGAACAGGTGGCTCTGGAGGCGGCTCCGGAAACTTAGGAGGCAACTCGAGCGGCAGCGGAGGCGACCCCGGCAGTTACAGTGGGCCGACGGGGCAGCAAGACTCTTATGGATCTTACCCCCAATCTGGATATCAAGGATGGCAACAGTCGTATCGATCTAATGGGAAATTCAATCTTTCTACCTCGACTTATCGTCTTTCCACACCAAACTCGCAATTTTCTAGCGTCCCTATTCTGGCCTCTCTAGGACATGGCTCCCACGGCTCCGTTGACGTCGTGCAAGAGTACAGAACAGGCCAGCTATTTGCACGTAAGCACAAGGCCTTTGCCAGGGAAATCAAGCTTCTGAAAGGATTGGTGCATCCCCACATTGTCCGATTTGTCACTTCGTATTCTCAACATGCCTCGCTGCATCTCATCATGATTCCGGTCGCTGACATTAACCTCCAAACTTATATGGCAGGGCCACATACTCTCGTGTTCGACCTTAACCGTACACATGCATGGATTGGTTGTCTATCCTCGGCGCTCGCATACATTCATTCGCAGCGCATCAGACATGCAGATGTCAAACCAGCTAATATACTGCTTCGGGGACAGGACCTTTTTATTTCTGACTTCGGCATATCGCGCTTGGTATCCGAACCTGATTCTACATCCTCAAGCAATTGCCCCTCAACGCCTCTCTATTCACCATTGGAGATCAGTGAGCAACGCGTGCATGGTCGAAAAGCGGATGTGTTCTCACTTGGATGCGTCGTCCTCGAACTACTATCACGAGTCCAAGGCAAGACTATTCAGGATTTGCATCAGCATCTTGGACTAGCGAAGCGTGATCATTCAGCATCAAGGGACAAGCTTGCGTACTACAAGACCCAGAGTAAAATAACATCTTGGATCTCAACGATGCAACGACAAGCGACGACGACCACACGATGCCTCTGGCAGATGTGTGAGCGCATGGTCCAGAATCGAATGGAGCTTCGTCCATCTGCAGCCTCGCTTCTCCAAGAAGTCGGTCGTATTCTGCAGGAAGGCGACGTACCCGAATGTCACGAATGCGCCCTTGTGTCGTCATGGTCAAAAGAGATGAATCCGGTCCAACATGATGCATTCATCAGTTTGCCAGCTGGTCCATCCCCCGTCACAACGAATCCACTCGAAATAGGGTGCCTTAATAAAGGCCCACAGCCCATCCTACTGCCGCCTGCTACTCCAAGCGACCAAAAAGCGATGAGGCCCAAAGACGAATTGCGCAAAGACTCCTGTAGTATCCCACCAAGACGAACATTACCAACCCAGTCATGCTCTTGCACCGTCAAGAAGAAGCGATCCTCGAACCGCGTTGGACTCTTCAATATCCTCTTGGAGTATGAGCGTGCATCTTGCAACGCATATCAAGTCGATGCGTCAGCTCTCCGCAGCTATAAGGAAACATCGCTGTCTCCACCAGCTTACGATGACGCCGCATTCATACCGGTCGCAACATGGCCAAGTCAGCATCATGTAGCTAGTGAAGCTAGATATGCGGCTCAAGAGGTGGGAATAACTCGACGTAATGGCCAAGTCCCGCTAATTCGTCCTTGCAGGGAGTCGTCGGAAAAGTCGGAACACAAACTAGCCACGAGACCAGACAATGTCGACCACCAAGAGTCCGTGCACAGCCGTTGTGTCACCGGTGTGGCACAGGATTCGTGGCGGCCCGCTTGGATACATGCCGCAAGTGTCTTCACATTCGCTGTCTTAGGTGCACGGAGCCCCCGAATACCCGAGGTTCTTGGGAGGAACCCAAGGCAGAAAGCGTGTTCACGGCAATCGGAAGTCATCTGCAGCCTCCGGCATACTCGGTGCACGATGATTCGTTGAACGCACAGAGCATCCTTGCTGGTGTGTCAACTCATGACCCACTTGTAGAAGTTCACAAGGAGACAATCGTGTTGGAACTTGTCATTGCTGATAGTTCTCATCTTGGCAACGATCCTGTGGAAACATTTATACAGAGCCGTCCATCCACTTTTGATCGCATCCACTCGTCGATAGGAAGCTCCAACCTTAGCCTTCTATCCCATGAAGCTTCGATCACATCAAACATCACTCAATTACAGCCGCTACCACCAACAAGATATTCCTTATCACCAACATCAAGAACATTGTCCTCACCTACAGTACCTCAGCCTAAGAGGTCTACAACCACTCAGCAGCCTTGCTCAATTAAGGACAGGGCTCCAACCCATCTTCCACCCCGTCTGAATCGTCGCAAGAAAGACCGCCAGTTCATCTCAGGTCGCAGCAAGCAGACCGTCCACCTCAAGAAACACCGGGCGATGACAGACCACAACGACTACACTACTAAGCTTAACTCTCAGGAGTTGACCTCGAAGCTCGAACGCGTTCAAAGATCCGACTCCAGCTCTGATCATGGAGTCGATTTCTCTCGAGGCCCCAGAATTTCAAGATCCAGAACCGCCTCCTCTGACCCTTCAGACATCATGTCTCGTCTCCCACGTTTCCGCAAAGCGGATACTACCTCTACTATGGACAGCACGAATAGCATCTCCAGGCTCGAGGTTGTCAGAACCATCCCGAGCTCAGTCATGTCTCGCGAAAGTGCAGAGGTGGAACCAGGAGAGTTCTCGAAGCCGACCAATATGTTTAAGAGAAGGAGGGAGAGTAGTGGAGGTGAGAAAGGGAGGAAGGAGTTTCAGTACTATGGGCGGCATGCTAATTCCTGGCTTTTCAATGATTTCTCAGTCACGGATACTGTTAAGAAAGGGTGGAAGGCGTTGTCTGGGAAGGAAGAGGATGGGACGGAGGAGTAAGGAAGATACCATGGGCGGTCTCCTTTCCGATGTTGGTGCCAGACAATATTCTTCTGTTGGGGTATGGCGTTCTGGATTTAACGAAGTGTGGGTTGTCTTCGACGTTGGGACACTCGTTCGAAAGCGCTCTCGGCCCGTTTCTACTGAATCTGTTGCTTTCCTTGTACAATCACGTTCACGTTCGCTTCTTGTATTCATCGATCAATGCATCCAGCTTTCTCATCAAAACTTTTTCCATTTTCTTTCCATACCAGCTGCAGCCATCATCCTCATCACCATTGCAAGATCCTTCCGTCTTCTCGCATTTAACTGTAAGACTTCCATGCACTTCTCTGAAGGACTGCGGGGAATGATTGGTACTCAACCCTTGTATATGAATCCTCCGCTGCTGCGCCTCTTTCGTCCCGCGCAGCCACCCGGGAACCTTATGCATGCATGTCTCGAAGTACCCCTCACCAATGCCTTCGCTGCCTGATAAGTACTCCACATGTTCACTATACATTTAGATCCTCGACGTCTTTGACACTGATGTTGAGACGGAGCAACTTATCGCCTTACCGTCAATTTGGTCGTTGAGTTTCGAAGCATCAAGACATTGTTGCTAGACAATCGTTTCATTGCGATTGGTTCGTATCATTGGACCACGATGTTCGACCTCTCCTCAGAACGACTCCTAGAAAATGAAGAGCGCTTTGCACCTCGCAACGGGCATCGCTTCGTCGAAATCTGGGAATGCGGCGACGCTAGACCGCCCATCTACCGCTCCGGTGACTTAAAAGAGAAGGAGATCGCAAGCTGGATTCACGAAGAGAGAAGCGCGAATGGGCCAATACAGTCCGGTTTACGGGTCTTGTTGTGTCCGAAACCAGCTGGGAAGCCTTCGAGTGGGAAATTGCCGTTCTCGCAGGAGACCTTCAGGCAATTGTCGCAAGCGTGGCGGATACCGAGTACGTTCTTGAGGGCGATTGCGCAGAAGCTATCTGTTGTTACGCGGTGCTCTGTTGCGCCTGTTTGTTCTGTGGGTATGGAGAGGAGTGCAGCGTCGTTGCCAAATTCACCGCGGAGTCCAAGGCATCGAGTTGCGACGTTTTCGTCGCTTCCAGCGTCGCCGGTTAAGGAGCGCGTTGAGGAGGAAGGGATATTGGACGATCGAAAGAGTAGTATATCCGACTCTGCGACGTGTCTGTTGGTTAGAGGTGATGTGGATTGGACGTGGGACTACACAATGCTGCTCATTCACGATCCGGCGGCGCACATGACCTATGCGATAGTGGTTGGTCTGACGGCCATTGAGATTGATCTCATCCAGTCGTACCTCTCTTCGCCAGCAATTACCGGTTCGTCACTATCGACTCATCCAATCTTGCTTCCGGTTCTTCTACTCGATCTAGCAACTGACGAGACTGCTTCCTTACTCAAAATACGGATCAAGCTCTTGAGCCAGATCCAGCAACAAACTGGCATGGATCGGTTCAACTCATTGCGAAGCGCGAACGTGAGTGGCAGAACAAGCATCGGTGGAAGAGAGAAAGAAAGGCATGAACTGGATCTTGATGCTGTAATGCTACGCTTGACCTGCCTGAGCGACTGGGTTGCAGCGCAAAGAGGCTTCGTCTCAATCCAGCAACGGGTCGTCGGCGTCATTGAAGAAATGCTTTGCAGCGTACCTCAAAGCCCAGGAACATCACCAGCTGCATATGTCAAGACCCAATTCACTGAACGACTTTCTTTCATCTCGCAATCCCTCTACGCCGCCGAGCAGAAATGCCAGTACCTCGAACGGTCCATCTCCGCCCAAGTTCAGACTATCTACTCCCTCATCGGCCAGAAAGATAACCGCTTGAACATCGCACTGCAAGCGCGTCTTGTCAGATAGCTTCTGATTCTAGGCGCATAGCTATACTTACTCGTCGCGACAGTACGGATATGCGTATCATCGCCGCGGTCACCTTGATCTTCCTTCCAGGTACATTTGTAGCAACAATGTTCTCGACAGGACTTTTTGATTGGGGATATGGACCGCCAACACCAGGCTCAGATGACAGTGACGGTGGCGGGGGAGGTCTGATTTCGCGCTACTTGTGGGTTTACTTCATGCTCACTGGCGTTCTTACATTCGTCGTCCTCGTTGCTTGGGTATTGTTTTCTTGGGTCCAGAATCGGAAGATGATGAGGCAATTCGGCATCGATCTGGAGCAGGGGGTTGGTTTGGAAGGTGAGGGGCTGGAGAGGAAGGATTCGGATACTACTATAATGAGTGGTAAGAGGAGAATGGTGAGTAGGGGAAGTTGGGCGTCGAGAGAGTTTGAGAGGTGGAAAGAGGAGGCGAGGGGGAGTCTGAGGTGGTGGAGAGGAGGGAAGAGGGAGGAAGGTGAGAGGTTGGAGAAGGTCGAGGAGGGGAAATGTGCTTAGCGACCGACGTATCGCGCGCATCGAATTTGAGAGTACTCATGCATAGATCCTGGAGCTCAAACCAATTTTTGAACGTTATGATGCTCCCATTACTCGAGCAGGATAGCTTCAGACATCCACCAACTACCTCCAGGGTCAAAGATGGATAGGAAGAACGAAAGCACTTACAAAGTTTATGTTCAGGTGTCCTTTCTCCTGACAGTGCTGTTCATAAAGACACCCAGGCCCACGTCGAATTCATTTTCCTATTCCCTTTGTTTACCTTACATTCATGATGGCGTCTTGGGCTTTTGAATGACTATAGTTTGAGATTCGAGCTGCAAGTCAACATCTAAGATTGACATGAGTTTATATACTCATAAGCCAGCTTAAGAGACGTTGTCACTCAGTCAATACTGTACGTGAACGTCATTGGGGATCTCAGGGGTGTATGGAAACACACATAAATATCGGCGCCTTTGTTTTTCTTAATATATGCCAGGCATGGTAGATTACATAGGCACACACTCGCATAATTTTTGATGTACTGAGATGCTAAACATACTTTTCCCATTAAATTTTCGAACACTAGTGTCTAGAGCTGTAAATATGTGGTACAAGAGGATAGAGTTAGAAATCAGGCTTGGGGTTCAAGAAGCTCTCATGGCGGTTTCTCGCATGGCTCGTGGAAGACTTGACTTCCATATTTCGAAAAAGAGTTCGAATGATGCCACATAACGCTAGTACTCGCGAAAGTTTAAAGCCTAGCTGTCATGCTTGTTGCCGTGTCTTGTTTTCGAATACGATATCGAGTGCTACTTCCTCATATTTCAATGCCACTAAAGCTGTACATAATACCTAATCAGACGAGTTTCAAGTAGCGGAGAGCAGAACGGTAATAGTAGAGAAAACAAGGGGAACATGAGCTCTTGTTTCGAAGGCTTTGAATAGACTCTAACAGCTTTCTTCCATATTCAACGAGGACTAGACTTCTCCACAAGTCAAAGCATACAATCTTCTAGAAGTCAGAGTTAGACACTTAGATATGCAAAGCCCATATAGGTTCCCCGTTCAGGACATTCTTATGATACATTTGAATGTTCTTTGAGATCGAGACATGTGAGGGTTACGACCTGGTTTTAGTAAATCTAAATATTGAACATGTCGACGGCTCTTCGGTTATTTTGGTACTACTTGTTCGTTCCTGAAGTAGGTGGAGAAAGAGAAACAAATCGGTGATAAGGAAGAGGTGAGGCTTTTATAGTACGAACGTCTTAAGCGCACGCAAATCGCACTTTCGACCCACAAATTTCTTCAAAGTCATTCGAGATGAATGATTTTGATCAAGGAGTTGATAGAGGCGCCTTTCTGGAGTTCGCAAACACATACAAAGAGTAGTCATTGATTTTTGAGCTCGCATCCTGCGTTCGAAGAACACTTAGATACTTCAAGCTTCAAACATGCCGCATTGATGTCGTCCCTTTTGATTGGAAAGAGAGCAACATATGTCGGGACTGGAGATCACTTTTAAACTGAGATACTGTCTTCGCGGTAGTGTGAAGAAGAGGAGCGGAGCTGGCAAGGATTCGAGGGTTCATATACTACTCAGTGACAAGTGTGTTTTCGTGGCGACCAAGTGTGGGACGGTTCAGTTCGCGACGATATCGTGTATTCGAGTGTCCCCAGAAACTCTCCATCACATGTTAACCAAAAAACTCGATTTTTGATGCATCTGCACGGCGGTACCTTGTTTTGAAGATGTGCCCAGTTTGAAATGATGCCTCTGACATGTAGAAGAAAGATTTCGCTTCTAGTAAAAATGATACTAGACATCGGTCTGAACGGCGGACCTTTTTAGTCCGAATGTAAACCTTAGAGGAGTGTACACGAGAAGAAGAAGGTGAGGCATTGCAAAGGTTTGTTGGTACTAGCACCAGAGAACTGGTATTCATACTGTTGGTGGTCTCCAGATTCGAGTCCCTCAATCAATGCATCTCATGTACTCTAGAGATAATGTAAACATGTCGGGAGAAGAGTGCTCTCTTTAGACCTATTCTGTAACATCTGTGATGTGTACCGTAAGTTTTTATCATGTCGCGCTACTTGCAGTCCTTTTGAACATGATATTGTAGAGTAGTTACTCTTTAGATCTGATATTCAAGTACGCGAATAACGAACATGTACCAGTCTTCTGAGCGGTTTTGATACCCGAGTGGCAATACGGTGTGGTGTAAAGGAAGAGGGTAGAAAAAGGTAGAGAAGCTTATATATCTAAGTAAAGAACTCATAGAAGACAGAATGATCTAAGCTCATGATACTAGGAGTATACCGATTTCAGTCGTTAAGGAATTTTCAGTAGCTTTTATATGTATAGAACACGCATTCTTAGCCTTTCGAAGAACTGCAGCCGCTCATCCACTTTAAGCCTCGTTTTTTGGCCCAAACATTTCAGTTTCTAGGTTTTTCGATAGGTCTAGACATGTGTGCTTGTGCTAGATTTTTAATATGTTAAAATAAGGCTCTCTAGTACGAACATAAGGAGGTCTTCGCGATGATTGTAGGTTTATATAACCACCAGCGCTACTCCGATAGAAATAACAAAATTATCTATTTATTTTAAAAATTTAGCATGGAACGAACGAACGATACATGATCCCTTTGATTTTGAGGGCTATACACAGCATCCAACAAAATTGGTTTTAGAACCAAATCAGGAAGTCAACTTGTATAGATCCCAAGAACCTTCTTCAAACCTAAAGACAGATTTTGAGGTGTGTAGTGGAAAGACAAGAAGACGGGTAGCGTAAGGATTTATGTGGACGCCGTCTAAGGCCGCAGGTGGGTTCAGGGACAACGTGATTGGACACATGATAGTCGGTGAAGATCCAAGGGACCGTTTGCAAGTGTCATCTGCCGACTGCCAGGCAAAAGTATCCTGGAGAGAGAGTATACACTTCAGGAGCACCTCCGTATCGCTTCAAGCGACTACCACACCACTATGATAGGCATAGTAGTGGATTACCTTAAGTGAACAGCAAGGAATGACCGTAATGAAATCACAAGTAAAATTAGCAAAGTGAGAGATTCATCATAATATCATGTATTACAACAACGACCGTAAGGTTCAGTGGCCTCGTTACGGCCGTCTAGATTCTAGATTCTAGTGTACCAGCGTGTCGCATGAACACGTCTCTAAGTGCTATGCCATGGCCCTCGATCAATACAATGGAGGGGTATCAACGCCGGACCCTATGCTTGTATGTTAAAACGCCAACCAAATTGCAAAGTTTTGATCCGCCAGATATTCGAAAACGCCGACATCCGGGGGATGTGATGACGATGAGATAATCGCTGGAAACGCAGAAGAAAGCGACGAGAGAGGAGGGCGAGGGGCATATACAGGCGGGATGGAGGTGGGTCGAAATGCTCGAGCGTGTCTAATCGATTGGAGGACAACAGATGGGAGATAATTATATCGTGGCTCCGGTCGTAATAGCGTTGGCTTCCCGCAGGATTTTGGAGTCTTCCTTGAGTCTCATCATCTCCCTCTGCTCCGCAAAGACTTTCCTGGACATCTCGAGCACCATCTCAAATCCCTCTCGTCCCTTTGTCGCGTTCTGCTGGAACCTCTCAATTGTGAACTGCTCAATGCTGTTCTTGATCTTCTGCCAGCCGCCACAGAATGCGGTAATCTCCGCTCGCTGAGTGAACAGAGTCTTGTTGGACGGAGACTTGGTGGATGGCTGGTATACGCAGGTTTCGCGGACGGAGAGCAGGTCGTTCCAGGTGATGTTCATGGAGCACATTGTGACTTTCTGGGACGCGAGGTCGACGTAAGATGTCTCATAGACGAGCGATGTGTCTTGACCGCCCAGAATCGAGTTCACCCACTTGGGTGCTGATTGTTTGCATGATATCAGTCGTTCTGTGCGAAGCTACATTATATGTTAGCTGATGCATCGTGATGACAATTATTGCACGCGTAACTCACAATGCCGGTGTCGGGATCGATTTTTCGCGAGAGCGTGTCGACCGCGATGACGTGCTGGCACTTCTCGTTCCAGGCCCCATACTTCCTCCAGTTACTCGTCGACACCTCCTCCCACGAGTAGTCGAACTCGGTGCTCTGCTGGAAGATCTTCATCGTGTGTGGATCAAAACTTTGGTGGGCGTGGCGCTGGAGGGCGCGATAAGGAGAGACACGCGACCAGACCGCGCTACTTTTGTGACAGGGCCCACTGACAGTGGGGTGAAGGACTCCGGCAGGTGTAATGCAGCTTTCGCGTGCAGTGGGATGGATCGTAGATGGGTGCTGTCGTCGACAGAAGGTTGAGGAAAAGGCTTTCGGCGAGAGACTCTCGGCAAAGAAAATCCAGTGCAAGGACCATGGGGTGGCTCAACGGCGCGATGTCGGGGAACCGGTAACAGTCGGAAAATTCTAGCAGTGTGTCGCTAAGCGTGAGTCAAGCAGCAAAGGATTGACTGACGGACGGACGATAACAATTCTTTTGGAGGGAGTGTGCGCGCGAACGAAGTCCACACGAGGGATACTATATGATAGAGAATGTGTAGTCTTTTTCCGAGGCGTTGACGCTTGTTGGGAGCCGTAGCCGCTTTATCCTCGCCCGAAGCAGACGCAGCCAAGAGCAAGATTTGCGGCATCCAGACTTGCGCTCATCACTCGCTTCGGCCTCGAATCCCACGTCCCTTCGCCCACACAGGCCCCGACATCCAACCAACGAGGTTTCATTGCTGGAATTTCTTGCAGATCTTGCGCTCCAGCCCTGCCCAGCGTTCGCAGTGCTGGCCAACCGGACGCGGGCTGACGGGAATAGCACGTCATACGGGCAACATCGGAATCCACCGCAACGTCAGTGTGGACAGCCGCTGTGCGGCCACTGGTCCGCCATCGTCATGCAGGGCATCGCGGAAGATGGGAAACGCTCGGCTGCTTAGATCGTGGGGAAGTGCGGACTGTGTCGTGCGAGCAGCCTTGTCTCTTGTTTAGCATCCGCGAAGCCGTCCGTCTGCCTCTCATTTGCATTGTAGTAGCAGACATTTCAGGCCTGACATCTATCACAATACCTTTACGCAGATAGGTGAACCTATGTTCAGCATACGCTCCCTGTCTTCGACTGCTATGGATCTGAATCTTCCGAAGATGGGGTACGGCTATCAAAGTGGATTACCGTCTGGGAGCACTTCAACCTCTAAAGACCGCATGAGAAGGATCTTGTTCCAAAGATTACAGCGCTTCAGCAATCCTAATACGATATCTGATAACCCACTCTAGGAGTCACAAAATGGTTGAGATTACTTTACGAGTGAGCAGAAACACGCCCACTTTCAGATCATCTAGAGCCAAGATAAAGCAGGATATGTACAGTTGTGCTTCGTTCTTCCTATTATTACAGGTCCACCTAATCATACAGAACCAACGCGGCCAAATCCTACAGCCCAACAAGAGATATACATATAGTACAGTCGTTAGTCTTGGGATATGTTTTCATATCAACCAGAGAGGGGTATATAACGAAGGTTGCAGAGTAGAGAAATCGAGAACGCCTATGTTGCTGTCGAAGCCCAAATCATCAATAGTCGTCCTCATCCAGTCGAGCAACGCCAGCTGTGCCCAAAGCGCATTCCACGGCCTCGCTCCGGTCCCAGAAGTACTCGCGCATCCACGAAGTGACCATATCCATGGCCGTGAGGGCGGAACTACTGCTCCAGATTTTGTCGTTGCGCGTCCAACGGGCGTCTCGCCAGTTTGTATCTGGATATCGCTGTCGGAGTGACTGCAGAAGCGATGGTGGACCTGTTGCTCGCTTCTCATGGAGGAGGCCGGTCTGTGCTAAGGAGAGGATGCCAGAGGCGATGCTCATCACTGCTATCAGCTCTGGATCCGATGTCTGTGCTTCCAAGAATGTCGATGCTGCGACTGGAAGTTCGTCCGAGGCGAATGATCCTGGTATAATGAGGACATCAAATTGTGGCGCGTTCTCGAACGAGTTCTGCCTAGACGTTAGTATTTGCATACCTGAATGAGAAAAACGAAGGGGCAATTGAGGGAATCTCGGAACCTTTTGATCCATGCCAGCCTCCAATACAGGCTAAGGAAGCCAGATCCAGGAAGGAAACGGCTCACTTCAGTACAGTCCGTCGACTGGCAGAGTTCGTCCTTTCCCTCGGTGGTAGGTAGTGAATGGTGGCGATTTGAGCATCTAGCTCACCGTGACCGGGATGCGAGCGCCTGAAGTCACAGGGAACGATCCCTCTCCGTTCTCATTGACGTATCGTACATCAATCTCGTCGACCGCCTCGTCAAGAGCGTCCTCAGAGCCGTTCATACCGCTCATTCGGTTCCGACTGATCATCGCAATGGTGTCGATAGCAGCAAGATCAAGTAGCTGGACCGGTCGTTGACCCAGTACTAGCACGCCGATTCTCAACGATGACTTTGATGGTGGAGAGTAGCGGATATTCAAATCTTCTTCGGAAGTGTCGAGCGTTGTGCAGAAGTAGAAGAGGTCCGCTTGTGACGGAAGATGCGTGTATGACCTTGGAGGTGAAGGCATTGACGAGATATGGAAACAACAATAGAGATCTATGCTACTTTGAGATGAATAAAAGAAAGAAAAATCTTCTTGGAAAAAGTTCGCTTTGGGTAGGGTGAGGTGCCTCAGTACCTCGGGGCCTGAGGACAGAATATATATACACTACATGGAAAGGGCGTCGGGGACAATTGCCTACGGACGCACCGAACTGTATAGAGTACGTTTGGCCCCTACGCGTCATGACGCCAAATGAATCACACGCTGACTTGGGTCTACGATATGCACCCTGTGCTATACGAGACGTTTCGCGGATGGCAGCCACACGGCTCAGGTCCATTGAGGCTGACAATAGGCCGGATGTGATCGCTTAGAAGTGGCAGGGAGTGGTGAAAGCCCGAAGCGGGTGCCCCGAGCATCATCTTTGTGTCTACCTGAAGCCTTCCTGCCGCTACAATTGGTTTCTAGAAGATTTAGTGCTCAATATGCAATGAACATAGTATCTTCTCGCTCTGCATTTCGTCCGGGCTCATATCGAAAGCAATGTTGGTGAAGCAAGCGTTGCGTAACTCGGCGCCTAGAGTACGCGGTCCGGCTGTCATGGCTGTTGGAGGCTGCCAGGCAACACAATTCTTGCGCCCTTGGTTGGGATAATGTTTGACGGGAGGGCGGGAGCGTATGCGCGACCCGAAATGAAGGATCCAGAAGCGTGGGATAGAACGCTTGGAGCGTCCAAGTGACACGCATCAGATTAGATGGAGGCTGTGTAGAGCTTCAGAAGCGGTGTTCCTAAGGAAGAAGTCGGAGGAAGAGACGACCAGCTTCCGCTTTGAGAAGCGCATTGCGCGCCTTACGGGCCAGGCAGTAATTTTGACAGTCATCTGCCACCGGAAGATGAGATTTCGGAACACTTGTACTCTGGAGGAGATGAATAGTGGTGATCTAGTGAGTGAGTCAAGGCAGGTGGATTAGAAATGAGTTTTGGCGGCGGAGAGCTTCCGGTTCCTCCCATCCGCACATGACCCCAGAAGTAGGGGTACAGAGACTGTAGTTGGATTGCCCTGTGGGAGCGCCTCGTCTATTAAACACTACTTAGGCGCAACCTCGTTTGAATGATAATCGTAATGCGATATCTATCCTCCGGTTCTGGGACCTCTCCACAAAGGCAAGAACACTCTGGAGTCTGTGCAGGTACGATTCAGGTACATCACGCAAACAACAGGATGAAGACTGTCAAAGTGACAAAGGAACTTTGAGGCAAGAAGCATTGCGTTCAATAGCAGCAGGAGGAATGCATAGCACACATCCAGTGTTCACGCATTGTGCAACCGTCTTTGAAGTAGTTGTGATTTGTAGTTTATTGCAAGTCCTTCGTCTCCCTTGTAGGTATCCTATATCCGCAACACTGGGTCTAATGCTGTTGCCCAACAGCTATGAAAAAGAACCAATCGCGATTCGAGGACGCGAACTGTCGCTCGCTCAAGAGAACCCGATATGCCATGAAAGTACCAATAACTCCAGATGTTGTGCAGTCGGTCCCGGAGCATGGCTATACCTCCTGCGCGACACCGTCAGCCTCGCCAGACTTCACGGCCTTGCCGGTCTTCTTGATCTTCTCGAGGACGGTGGAGTAGTCGAGCGAGTCTTCGGCGACGATCTCGGCGGTTTGGGTTTCGAGCGAGACGTTGTACGACTTTACGCCTGCGAGCTGTGTTGGTAATGCGACTGAGCAAATGGGGCGGAGAGTGGATAGACTCACCATCGAGCTTCTTGAGGACGCGCTCAACAGCGCCGGAGCAGCCGCCGCAGCTCATGGCGACGTTGAACTTGTAGTTGTGTTCGGCCATTGCGTTTCGTGTGTATTGAGTAGGTGGAGTTCAAGAGGTTGCAGGTGGGCTGGCGGGGCAGATGAGGATATTAAAGTTCGCGAGCTTAAAGGTACTGTGCAGAGTGACAGGAGGCGAGACCGTAGGGTGGGCACCGGCAACCTTTTATGCTGAAGCGGACAGACGCACGGAAGCGGAGAGGGGTTGCGCGAGTTTCGCGATGGTGTTGCAATACCCTAGATTACAATAGATTGCCGCTGTGTTCGCTGACATATAGCTAATCGAGCAGCACATGGCAGCAGGCACGTGAGACCGGCGCTGCTTCACCATGGAGCCCAGAGGCCACATCGCTGCATGCAATTCTGTGGGATAGGCTTCGTGGCGCGAAACTTGCTCATTGAATGCGGCTCAACTCCCGTACAAGGTCCCAAAACAGATCGTGTCTTGGTAGCTGGCTCCGCTTTCAGGTGGGGCCACGGAAGGTCGTGGCTGCTGCACCACAGGCCAAATCTGCCATGTGAGTACAGGGCGGCAGAATGCTAAGTGTGGACATAGGCTTAGGATGCGAGTGGAAGAACGTGAAAATTGTGGTGTAGTGAATAGCTGCAGCTGTCCCCGTGCACTACCAAGGCGTGGCTGCTTGCTCTTGCTCGCGTGTTTCCGATCCCTGTAACAACGTCACACCCAAGACTTGCGCCCCGCGATGCTTGCACGTCGTGAACTCCAGCAGTAAACAATACTGTCTGGCTCACAAACATGGCCTCGTACGAACCCCCACCTACACGTCTGCGCTCAACTGACATGGGCAGTAACATCCTCTACCTCCCGTTCCGGCGATCGCACTCTGTGCAGCTCAGCGACGCCATCAAGCAGTATATCTCGTCCAAGTATGACCAGCATCCAGACATGTTCACCAAGGACCTGGAGGCGATCGAGAAGCTACGATCGACCGCGATACACGCTCAGGACCCACACCCAAGCAATATTCCCAAACTGCAACAGTATGCGGCACAACTCGTTTGGCTGAGCGGGAAGTTCCCCATCGACATTGGAGTCGACTTCCCGTGGTATCCTGCGTTGGGATACAACACCACTCGCCCGATATCGCGGAACAACCTCAAGTTCGAGCTGGCAAATATTGTCTTCAACATCGCCGCCATGTACTCTCAGCTGGCCATGTCATCGAACCGAAGCACGCCGGACGGACTGAAGGTCGCCGCGAACAACTTCTGCCTAGCTGCAGGTGTCATAGCTTACCTGCGCGATAACGTGGTTCCTGAGCTGCGCACGACACCCCCCGAAGACATGGACACGATGACGCTGGAAAGCCTGGAGAAGTTATTACTGGCACAAGGGCAAGAATGCTTCTGGCAGAAAGCAGTCAAGGACGGGATGAAGGATGCTACAATCGCGAAGCTGGCTGCTCGGGTGTCAGACCTATACAACGAAGCCGGAGACGCGGGGAGGCAATCAGATTCTGTGAGCAGCGAGTGGATACATCACATGGCAGCCAAACACCACCACTTCGCCGCAGCTGCCCAATTCAGAGCGGCTTGTGACAGCTTAGAGAAACGCAAGTACGGCGAGGAGGTTGCAAGACTACGTGACAGCCTGACGTGCGTCAATGAAGCTCTGAAAGAGCAGCGTTACGTCAATAAAGTTGTGTTGGCCGATCTGAATGGGCTGAAAAATCGAGTGTCGGAGGATCTGAAACGGGCAGAGAAAGACAACGACATGATCTACCTCATACCCGTGCCTCCGAAGTCAGAACTGAAGATCCTCGACCGAGCGAATATGGTCGTCTCCCGATGTCCCAAGGAACTATCCAACTCGAATGAGTTGCTCGGGGAACATTCGGACTTAGGTGCACCCCTGTTCTCTAAACTGGTTCCATACTCTGTTCACATGGCTGCTAGTATCTACGTGGACCGCAGGGATCGTCTGGTCAATAGCACGATCGTCGAAGAGCTGGAGAGGCTCACGGCAGAGATACATGACGTGCTCAGGAGCTTGAATCTTCCAGGATCGTTACAAGCCCTCGAAAAGCCACTCGGTATCCCGCCGGGTCTGATGGCCCACGCCGAAGAGATACGCCAGCAGGATGGAATCAATCGGCTCCATCGATCCATGGAAGACACCAAGAAGCTCAAGAAGAGTGATCAAGCAATCTACCAAGAGGGGTGCGACACGCTGAAGTCAGAAGCTGCCGAAGACGAAGCCGCGCGACGCAGATACGGAACGGAAAGATGGTCCAGACCACCCGCTGAAAAGGCTGCACCAAAGTTGTATGCACAGATAGCGGAAATCGACGGCTACTTCAAAGCCGCGGCAAATAGCGACAACGTCGTCAAGAACAAATTAAAAGAGAATGAATACAATATTCGACTACTGAACGGCCCGGATCACGACCTCGAGAACTTTGTCCCCAGCGGCCGGAGACCAGCGATTACAGGCGATGTTGAGAGAGAAGCTGGCAAGCTTCGAGGAAGCTTTAACGAGGTCAGCCGACTAGAAAGTAGGAGAAGAAGAAAGATCGAGACGCTACGGACCAAAGCTAAACAGGACGATATAAGTACGTGCCACATGTTTGCATACTCATGAGTACGAGTAAAAGCTCACAGCCACATAGATCCCGAGTTGCTGCGGGAAGCCGCTCGCTTGGAGCGGGAGTACCCTATGCAGAGCATTGAGGCTGTACAGTTCGAGGGGCTCTTCGATAAGCGACTCCAGATGTACGATGTTGACCAAGACATGGTTAAGGACGAGGCGCAGGAGCAGCAGGAGGCTATCAAGCGACTACAGGATGCAAATGCTGCGTTCCTTAATGCGCGCCGTGGTGACCAATCGACGAAACAGCGCGAACAAGCTTTGCAAAGCCTCGAGAATGCTTACTTCAAGTACAAGGAGATAATATCCAACCTTGACGTTGGAAGGAAGTTCTACAACGATCTCGCCAAGATCGTTAGCAGATTTCGAGATGAGTGCAGAAGTTACGCGCATCAACGAAAGCTAGAGGCATCTCAAATAGAGAGGTACATCCTGGGATTGTTCGGATTCAAGATCTTCGATAATAACCACTCAGTAGTGATCTAGCAACGTCGATGAGCTCGCTTAACCTACACCAAGCCAATTCCAACTCCTTACAACAACAGCGACAAGCTGAAACGCAGAACCCACAGTATGGCATCGATGCCCATGCTGAAGACCCTTTAACGGCGCCGACGCCAACACGAGCCAGTGTAGGACCTCAGGTCGGGATGTGGACACCTGAGGCGGGAATTAGGTTTGCTGGCACTGGAGGCCCGCCGAGTGGAGCCCATCCCCGACCTGTCAATGGGCCTCCGCAGGATGGTCGCTGGGATCCAACAAGAGGGTTGAACTTTGGATGATTTGACATCAAGTGGCGTGGGGTAGTAGCACATATCCCTAGAGGACAGTAAACATAGTTTATTGCGCAGATATTGCGAGACCATATCATAAAGCTGTCCAACGGAAGGCTGAATTGTAGACTTTGTTGTACAGAGCCGGCCCAATAGCAAGCTTTACCAACTTGGGGTAGGACACGGTTCGCCTTACATGTGCTGTTTGACGGTGAAATATCCATAGCGGGTCTTGACGGCGAAGAGACGGCGAGGACAATCGCATCAGATCATGGATGCTATTATTATCCATTTCCCTAGCACAGTGATGCAATGCAGCCGTTAGAAAACATCCGATCGAGTAGCTCGATGGAGAGTGGGTTTACGTGGGTCGTGGGAAACTGCCTTGTGAGCGTCTCTTGCACAGCCTCCCTACGATTGAACCCAAATCCGCCTCGTCCGACCCATCCAACACCAGAAGTGATATCACGACTGAACGTCAAACACGCGGCGTTCACTGGCTACTCGCCTCAAATTTGCGACAGCATAGTTTTGGAATTAAGCACTTTACCATGCCTGGGTGACTTGAGGTTGACAGCTCGTTGACAAGTGTCATTTGAGCATCGGACACGGCCTCACCTGAGGACGGCGAGCATCCTGCGACCGCTATGATTGTGATGGGGCCTTCGAGCGCCTATTGTCGCCTTGTGAGCCAACCGCTTAAATGCTTGACTATGTATCCCCAATATGGTCGGTTTAGAGGCCTCTATAAGGTCGGGGCTGAGCAGCAGGACGTGTATTGAAGCATTCTTCGTCTGGGACTGGAGGACATGGTCCGCTCGCTCGAACAGCGCGAAATTGGAGGACAAACATCCTCAACTGATCGTCGACGTTTCCTAACGGACTTGCAAATTGCCTCAGATTGGGAATAAGGTAGCATCGCGAGGGCAGGAGCCTTTCACGCAGACGCGCCTTCCTACCTTCGCTCGAGCATCGATCGCGCCTACTCGCCTCGGCTCTCCGTTTCAGCGTCTGGCAATTCTGAAACAAGACCATCAAACCGCAAGTCTTTCTCGTTCCTGCGTGTGGGCAATTGCTGCCGGTCCCGTGAAAGCGTTCACTGGCGGGCACCAGGTTCGTGGAGTGGGGTCTTTATTTAGCAACGCCTAAGCTCCTAACGGACGTCACCGCCTCAATCCTCACTGCTGCGCCCGCCTGTCTCCTCAGACCGCCCGTGAGCTCACCAGCCTCAAGCACCAGGAACCTACTTCGCTGCTCTCACCCGACTGCTTCTGACCACTCATTCTGCCTGAATCCTCGGTGGGAAGCCACGGCCGTGCCCCCCATATCCGCCGCTTCCTCCAGGCGATCTTGGTCCAAGCTCGTCCCTCCTCTTTACGCACACTCCAAGGATAGCAACACGCGCGACTCGACACAATGGATACCCAGCAGCGTGGACGGTCTCCCTCTGGAGGCCAGCGCGCTCCTATAAGACACTCGCCGTCCCCGTCCCCTCATGCGCCCTACCGTAACAACATTGGCCTCGGGCTCGATCAGTCGCTGTCAGCTCCAGACCCCTACGCCGCCAACTTCAGCAACACTGCCGTCACCAGCGGAGTCGGCTTCGATACCTCGTCGCAGTACCTCACCACCACCCAGTCGCAGCAGTTCTCGCAGCCTGCTGTCGCCGACCAGAGCTTCCTCCAGGCCCAGCAGAACATCGCTCGCTCCTCGCCGAGCCCGCACTTTGCGCCCCAAGGCAACAACCTCACCCCCGACAACCTCGACATCAGCCAGCCCACGAGTGCCGACTTCAGCAACTTCTTCCAGAACAACAACCTCAGCCAGGATCAGGCGATTGACCCCTCGTTCCTGAACAGCACCCTCGACCCCCAGCTGTTGGACTCCCAGTCGCAGAACCAGTCGGTGAACCCCTCCGATCTTATGAACCAGATGGCGACCACACAGGCGCATTCACCCACCCCTCCCCACCTCCTCCAGCCCGGCATGAACAACCAGAGCCCCTCTCCGCATGCTTCACCGAATCTCAACCAGGGCGCATTCCATTCACCCTCACACTCGCGCCATGCGTCATTGGACCCCAGCGCCGCATACGGACAGCAGGGCAACGAGTGGGGTGGCATGCAGTTCCGTGGACATCGAAGAGCACCTTCAGAGACCTATTCCGACGTATCTTCCGCTCACGCGTCGCCGTATCTAGGGAATCACGACAGCTTCGACCACGACAACCCCTCACCCCTCCTCCATGCGCAGCAAGACCCTGCCCTTTTCCAGGATCCGGTCATGCAGTTCGGACAGTTCAATCTCAATGACACACATAGCCCGGCACACAGCCCTCACATCTCGCCGCGACTGATGCCACAACAGCAGCCACTCCCTCAATTTGGCAGCGGCAACTTTGGAATCTCCAACAATCAATTCGATCAGCAAGGCATGAATGTCTACCAGGGACAAGAGCCTTTCCCGACTATCAACCAAGGCATAGATGTGGGTCAAGCCGATACGATGTCTCCCCCAGAGATCAACATCGACTTTGCTCCACCATCACGACAAGCAAGCTTTGAGCCAGCCAAGCCCGGTCATCAAGGAGATGCTCTGAGCCCTCCAGATCGATGTAAGCGAAATTAAATGTTCACTTTATCTCCTCTCTAACAATTGCCAGCCCGCAGCCGTAACAGGATACGCGCCAAGTCCGATCCGTACGCCAGCGCCAGCTCTCGTGCTTCGACACCTGGCTCAGACGTGCATCGATCGCTTTCTCCAAGTGATGCGAAGTCTCGTTCTCCTTCACCATCAGCCAAGTCTTCTCGCCGATCCTCTACTTCAAGTGTTCCCCACCGTGACTACATCCTCGATCTAGCAGACCCTTCCAGACCCGCGAATACGACTGGCGATGGCAACGCGAAGCGCACTCAGAAGCATCCTGCCACTTTCCAGTGCACACTATGCCCTAAGCGCTTCACACGTGCCTATAACCTGCGATCACATTTAAGGACGCACACAGACGAGCGTCCTTTCGTGTGCAGTGTTTGCGGCAAAGCCTTTGCACGACAACACGATCGCAAGCGCCACGAAGGCCTTCATTCAGGAGAGAAGAAGTTTGTCTGCCGTGGTGTACTAAAGGATTCGAGCAACTGGGGATGTGGACGACGATTCGCTCGCGCCGATGCTTTAGGACGTCACTTCCGCTCTGAGGCTGGTCGCGTTTGCATTCGACCTCTGCTCGAAGAAGAGCGACAAGAAAAGGGCGATTGGCATGGCCAGGAACAACACATGGATAACGGCAACGGCATTTTCCAGAATCCGATGGGCCAACCACAATTCGGCATGATGCCTCAACCACAACCAGGCTACGAGGGCTTTCCTCCGGCGTCTGGTGGGTTGGAGCCAGTCATACAATCTCAATACGGTCTTCCAGCAGCTATTCTCGCACAGTACCCGGCATTAGCTGGTATTCAGTGGGACCAGCTACCACCTGGGCCCCCAGAGGAAATCGAGGGAGACATTAGCGGTCGAAGCAGCTTCGACGCTAGCAGTGGAGGTGAGCTCTTTGACGATGATGACGGAGGCTACTACCCGGCGCAGAATGTGTCTGGGGGTTGGGCGAGTGATTACGAGGCTAACGCTCGGTAAAGGCTTCTAGGTTTCCTTTAGTTTTCTTCGCGTCTTCATTTTCTTCACTCTACGTCCGATTGCGATATTCGAATTTCTTCTTCACTTGCGCGTTTACGATACGAGTCGAACGGCCATTTGCACGCTTTCTCTCATTTTCTGGATACCACTTCACTGTCCTTGCAGTTACATGCATGGGTCATATTCATGTTTACGATTCTTAACTTCCAACAATGAGATACCTGGGTCAAAGGACTAAGGGGTTACGGCTTGGGGAATTGTTTTTGGGATATGTGATTTGGAGTCACGGCATGCGAATCGCTTTCATAGACGGGTAGAGTACAGCCATGTGCTCGATATCAATAACAACACTGTAAAGATTACAATGCTCTTCTGCTTCAAGCGATCAAATCGTGTTTTCATCCTCCAGTTAATCACTATCAAATATTCCCAGGTACATCTTGCACCAGCACGCTGCCTACCTTCCTACCACACCAGTTTCGCCATATGTCAATCTCCGCATCCATCTCAAGGCGCTCATTCAATGCCCACCAGACTGGAACGATCGGAGGCGCCGAACGCATCAGCGCAAACCTAATAGAGCCTTGCGGCTCCTATTCTCATGCCGAACACAAAACTCAATTCAATAAGCGCGCCCGAGGCTTTCATGCTTAAGCGCTCGCCTCTCGCGCGAGTCTCATGGGGCGGACGCTTGCGATCGGAGTCCGATAATTATGGCGCTCAGTGAGCATCACATCACCTCGGTCACTCGGCAGGGGAACTTCCATGGACGGACCAAGGCGAAATGTGAGGTTTGAGGGAGGGATTTGGCTCGCCTATTTGGCCGCTTCTGATTAGGTTGCATGGCGCATGGCCGCCTTGTAGGGCGTTGTTTTGAGGGTGAGGTAACGTGGACTGTGCTACTGACCCTCTCGAGAGGGAGAAAACGAGGCGAATACTGGATGTGGGATGTGGAGGTGGCACAGTCCTTCCTCGTCAAACGGTCTCGCGCATGAAGTACTTTCGCGCAATACTACCCTTCCAAACTGTCAAGTTAATGGTAACCTCCGTAGTCTAGCAATTTGACGTGGTGAGGTAGTCTGGCCATCTGTCCCTTGCAATGCCGCACCATCCCTACTCTCACCCAACTCTTCGTCCCGTATCAGCGTCTGAAAACGATCAAGCCTTGAGGTTGAGTCCAGCATAGGTTTTGATCAGCGCTACGGGTATCTGAAACAAGCCAATCCCATCTCAGACCATCCGATCAGATTCTTCGTTCGAGAAGCTTACGTGTGGCGCAGGTATGTCGGTAGTGTGCCTTTTAGAGATCTCACGACATCCTGGTACCTGACCTTCTAGAAGGATGGAGCTATTGGTTGGGCGAAAGAGCAGTCATGGAAAGTGAGATCGGAGCATCATTTGCCCCGTTAGAGAGTGAGCTATGGATATTGTGGCGAGTGGGGAAGTGAGAATTATACTTCATTAGGAAATAGTAAGCATTCGATTATTGATAGTGAAGAAGAGCGATGCCGTCAGATGTAATGGTTAGTCGCCATTTTTCGAGGTAGTCAGAATGGAAGCTCATGGTTCCTGAACGTAAGAGTGGAACTTAGTTTCTCCGAGCTATTTGTACGAGGGCGGGTAAGGCTGATATTGTTGGATGAGGTGAGAGTATAGGTGTGGCGGTGCGCTATATTTGCGCCTCACTTAATGATGAGATGAGATACTTATCGCCACAGTGCATCTGATCAAGACCGAGACAAAGCTTGGTGCTATCGTAGTGAACAGCGAAGAAGCTGTATCTAGATACTTGTAATTTTTTCAAGGCAAGGTATGCCGGATAGAAGGAACGATGTGAAGCTGACGTGTTTCAAGTCACTTCGCTCTGCTTCTAGCATCGACTCTCTTAGTGCAGCCTCCCTGAATACGTCCTTCAACCTAGAGGATCTGTCTCGTTAGGGTCAATTGAGATGATTTCATAGTGACTCCCACTCGTATAGATCTTAGGTAGCAGTATCTTCTACGTTGGTCCATGCACCGTAGCCGTCCTATGTGTCCAAAATCCTCGTTCGATCACAACGGTGAATGCGATGTTGCTCTGATAGTTGAGATATTGATTTTGGTCTTAAGTTCCAAGCGCGTGGTAAAGGACTTTGATGGGTTGGTAGAGTCGTCTTTCCTTTGAAGAGACAATGATGTTGGAAATTGACCCAAATCGAACGTCTCTTAAGGCGAGCTCGTGACTTGTCATCAAGGAATTGCCAAATAGCTTCTGAGCCATCCGTTGGCGGTATTGGCGACTATATAGTTAACCGTCACCAAGGCAGGCTCTCTGGTCCTCGGTACTCCCCCCTGACACCACCAACCTTCTCATCCCGCTCTTCATCCAATTCACTATATCCTTGCCCATGCTCCCATCTCTTCTTCACCCTCCCAACAGCGAACTTTCCCACGCCCCATACGGTCCCGGCAACGATCGTCCCCGCGATACCTGTGGGTGCCAAGACGAACCCAGCACCAGAAACTACCGTTCCGAGCGCTCCGGCACTGACAGTAGCGATGAGGGAGCCAATGGCGACATATTTTGCATAACGGACGATGCGCCAGAATATGAAGATCAAGGAGGAGCGAAGAACGCGGAGAGCGGCACGCGTACGACGCGAAGAGACGGATCCTGGCCCAGCGCTTTTGGGATCGTAAAGATAGCGGATATTCTGTTTCGTGGTTGCGAGGGCGCTTCGTGAGTGCGCGTCTATTGCAACTTCCTCGTTGTTGGTAGGAGTGGGGGCCATTTCTTCAATATTAGTTGGCGATGTTGTCGATTAGGGCGGACGGGATGTTGGTCTAAAGAAAATTGACGATAGAGTCGAATGACGTCATGTCTTGTTCTAGTGGGAATTTCCCGCTTGGATTCGAGATGTCAAAGAGCATTTACTTACAACCTATCATCACGTAGTGCAACACCTTTATATATGTTGCCTCATCTTCGTTCTAGAATACGAAACGTCGTTCCTCAATCGCAGTCAACAGTGTCTGAGGAACGGCTAAGGAGGTATACTAGCAATCTGTTGTAGATGGCCTCAAACGTCTGCTTTGAACACCTCAAGAGTAAGAACATACTGTGTAACAAGCTAAAGAGGTTAGATTGATCCAATGAATGTATATTGCGTCAATCAACTAACATCTACGTCCGCTCGTACGTCCAAATATTCTTATTCTCCCCGTTCCTTCCGATCTGGTATGTGTAATCGACCTCATGGACGATTCCAAGGATGATCAATCAACTGGAATCAACCAACAGCCAAGGGGAATCAATCATGGGCTGGGATTCGGCAGGCGATGTCATCGAGAGCCAAGTATACGGCATCCAGAAGAATCCGCCGTCGCCCGAGGTCGTGCCCCAAGAGTTCTGAACCTTGAAGCATCCACGCCCGCCATTCTGGTCATCTTTATTATCATCCCAGCCGATAGCTAGAACAGCGTGCCCGCCTTCACATTCACTTGCGCTATTCGGAGTTGCAGTGGTATAGGAGTCCTGATCAATCGAGTTCTGAAAGCCCTTATATTCGCGGAAACCAAAGTTGACCGGGTAACCACCCCTGGATGCATTGCTTCCAGCATTCAGCACCCATGCTCTCGTGTGGTCGAGCACAGTGGAAAGTCATATGCATCTGGGCTGCACTAAAAGGGAGACTGTTGGGTGCAAGGGAAGGAAGTGCGCCGGGTGGGAAGTATTCTTCGTTGGTGCTGGGATCCTTGACCAACTTGGCGCTGAGGGTCTTCTCCTCATCTGAAAGCGCCGCCCAAGCAGCATCATCGTCGGTCACGTAGACCTATAGCCAGGCTTCCTAGTCCAACTTGACAAAATCGTCGGACTCACGGAGTGCACCAAGGTTAGCCATGATCCGAATGACTTCGCGGATATCACTACCGCTGTCATTGTTCAGGACCTTGGTTGGAGGGTTGGTGGAGAGGCTGGCGAAATGCTTTGCTCGTCCCAGTGTAGTCGCCGTGATATCGGAGTCTGGAATCTGCGCGGTGTAGTATAGGAACAGGCGGGATGGTTTGTATGATGGATCCTTGCTTTGGCGTTGCAGTCCATAGCGATAGGCAGCAGCGACTGCATTGGTGACACAGCTACCGACTTGGCCTTGGTCGTAGATGTAGTGTTTGTAGGATAAGAACACGCCCAGGATGGTGTTGTCAAAGACGTTGAACGTGGCGGGCAGAGGAGCATTTCCTCCTAGGTGCAACTTATCCGTGTCAACCACATGGTCATCGTCGTCCTTTGAATCTGGGACGTGGCCGAGACCTGAACCCTTGTCGTTTGTCGTTGGAGGCATAGTGATAATTGAAAAGTGGGTGGATGACAGCTGAAGTAGTAGGCAGGAGCTCTGTTAGATGGGGAGATCTGCAGATTTGCCTTGACATGAAATGGGCTCTGCGGTCTCGTTAAAGCTTCTCATCGGCCATCAGCTCAGACGTGAGGTCTGAAGGAGGCTTGCTGAAAGCATAGCGCTCGAGATCCAGACCTAAGTGCCTGCCTTCAGCTAGATGTGATCCAAGCCAAGGCGTAGCCATATGTAGAAGACCTTGATGAACGCAGCTCAGTTCAACAGTGTGCTACACAATTCCATGAGAAGCCTTGTGTCGGATATGTTTCCCCCATAGCAGTAGTCCCACCAGTTTCAAGTACAAGCGGGTATTAAGCGATGTGGCGCGGCCTAGAGTGTTATTCAGCTGACGTGAACGACTTGGTATAGCCAGCTGATAAACGCAGCATTGTGGCTCTCATCTCGAAGTATTGATGTGACAACGCTACCAAACGTTGCAGCATTGCTGAACCCTGTGCGCTTTCATGAGCGCTAATGCTAATGATGGTTCATTAACGGCGAAGGCCGATATTGCCTGAGGTGGGAGGCAGCTGAAGAATGCACGACATACGTAGAGGCTTCAACTTGGTGATGCCATTGATCTGCTTGTTTACAAAAGTGGCGAGCTGACTATTATGCTTACCCCACCCTGAGTGGATTTGCGTATCAGGAGATCCTTAACTAAAGTGATTAGGCGGGTCTGGACGCAGCCGCAATAAGCCTAGACTCTAACGAGTCGCTAAGCCTGTAGCCTCTTTATACACTGTGGTAGATGCTGTAAGTAGGCGTTTCGCATGCATGTTCTGTATATCTCTATGAGGGTGTAATACCTCTCTTAGACTCATAAACCTCTTCTCTAGGATATATAACATTATTATCATACTAACAAAGCGTTTAGCAAGGGTATGACTTTGTTGATTACTTCCAGCGTGTAACACAGTAGTGGCGAGCTGCGAGGTACTCTCAACAACCTTTCTAAAATTCTACACGCTTCCTGAGACCAGGTTTATGGAGGATCAACAAAGTTTTGGTCTCATAGGCTACTATAGTAACCTAATGAACTACGGTGAACGGCGTTGATCAATGACGCTAGACGAATAAGGTGATCCTGCTTTACGTAGCTGATTGTTTTCCTTCCAATTCCATGCAGTCTTCTAGCTTCACAACGTCCCGACAAGCTTATCTATTCAAATACGAATCCACCCACCCTATTTGAAACTCTACGCTATCAACAGGGAGGTAGATTTAGAAAACTGCCTATGCAAAAAGAAGAGCGAGCGGAGGGGGTCCCATGGGATTCACATGCTTAAGAGGTTGTTGAATATTATGATAACAGTAATTCGTAACCTAAAGTAAAAGCAAGTGGATCGACTGCTTCTGATGCTTGACCTCCATGATATCTGCAGGAACTATGCTCTTAATCACGTATAAAGTGGAAGACTTTGGTACGTAGAACGGAGCGGAGAATCGCAGAATAACTGATTACTGCGAAAGCAGCCCGCCCTGATCAATTAAACCTGGTATTTAGGGCCCTACCATCCAGTCAATTGATCTACACGTGTTTTTTTCCGACAGTATGCCCTTGCCCATGATTTTTGGAACCCGTAGAAGACACAACTTGCCCTGCTGCATTCTTCCTCCCATACTGAGCAATTCTATGTAACTCCAATATTCCAGCTTCAGACATGCCGTCTCCATAATCGTTGCAATTGGAAAAGTTATCATCACCCACAATCTTGGCAGAGATTTTGTAGGTCGAGGCATTCGATGTACTCTTATCCGCCGTATTACCCCAGCCGCGGTTGGATGTGTTGTAGTTGCGATGTCCAGTTGTGTCAGCGTTGAGGTTGACAGATCCCTGCGTAGTTATGTATTAGTGATGAATCGGTAATACCACCCATTGCTCCAAAGCATACCTTGCCCCCATCGGTTTGGTCCGATTTCGTGGCAGATTGCCCTTTGATTCCATGCTCCGATGACATCTCTGTGCAAATGGCTCTCGAGATTTCGAGATTTTGGTAGCTGATGAAGAGCTGTAGAAGTTTGCGCTTGGATTGCAAGGACCCGAGAACGTCGGGAAGATCCCGAGCTACTCGAAGCGCTGTCCACCGAATGCCTAGAAGTCCAGTCGACTGTGAAGAAGCAACCAGAACCCGCGCAGCTTGAGCAATTTTGGAAAGGTCGAGCAACAATGATAAGACGGCTCCGGGTAATACCTCTTGCTTAGAGTAATGTCGTCCGCTGATCTTTTCCACGATCTGTAACAATAGGCTGAGCTCGCTTTCTTGCTCTTTCCATCCGAGTTGATCTTGTTGTAGGTCTTTATATAGACCTCGGAGGACCAGAAGTGTTGAGTTTCCGTATGCAATAAGCTGGGACACGCTGGCCACGGCCCCTACAATCTCCATGTTGTCTATCGGCAGAACACGGGTAGTTAGAGACTGCCGAGATACTTTGAAGATAAGATGGACAAATGTTGTGAGCTCAGCCTTTCATAGAGCGCCCTGTCTACCATGCCATTGGCAGATAAACCAATAAGATCTTCAGACTGTAGTCTGCCTTGCGAAGTAATGCTGACGTGGATGAATGCAGACGCAATCCAGCGTACAGGTTTTTGAAGGACGTGTCGTGGAACGTTTGTATTTGCTGAGTAAGTTACACCGGATTACGAAGTGGTCTAATGAACGCCAGACCGGTGAAGAAGGCACGGGCCACGTCGAGACTTGGAAAACGTTGATCATACTGTGAGCCTCGAGTAAATACAACATGCAGAAGATCTTCCCTATAATTGGTCTGATACTGCATTTATGATTATTTGCATCATTGTACGCACATTAGGACATGCTAGCCGGCAAGAGGCACCGGTTTGGAAGAACTTTATCTTGGGTCGAAGCTTCCTGGAATGGAAATTACCTGCGTTCACTGCATCTCTACTCATTACCATGCGGCGGAAGTTTCTGTCCTTAAACGCCTGAGATTGCAAGCAAATCTGCCATTCTATCACTAGAACAGTTAGCTCTGTGCCTCTGGAGATCAGGAGTATGTACTTGGGTACCGTCATCGTGCTCCCAATCATTCAAGTCATCGCTCCATTAACTCATTGTTTCCTCATACACAACGTGTTTAAGCCTTGGACATTAGTTGCCCTGCACAATTGCTGACTGCCTACTGAAACGCCCGTTCCCAAGGCGTCTGATTTCCGACTCAGAAACCGGGTAGAAAGCACTTGAGCTCAGTTCATAAACTTGGATACCACGTTATAAAGCTTATGCGAGCCTGATGTGACGAACCCAGGTTTGACTATAACTGAGATACGACCTTGACTATATCGGACCAAGGCTCACCACAAGGGGGAAGTCCATTGCGCTGCGCCAAGAGCTACTCTCCACGACGGGTAAGATAGATTCCATAGTAATTCTGCCCGCGAAATACACTGAACGGGACATAATCCACGGTTTTCCAAGAGAAGTCGGCAACTCAAAGGCTATCAAAAAATCATGCCGCTCGACAGTTTGAGGTGCTAGCCCGGGACTGAACGCCGCAGTCGGTCCCTCGGGCGGACCTCGGGCCTCGCGTCCCGCTCTCTCATCTCGAGAATGTTTATGTAGCTTGCAAAAATTAAGATCCTCCCCAACCCCAGCGCGAAACGAACGTGGTGCCAGTGGTAAGGGGCGTCAAATGACTTGTTCTTCTTCTACCGTGAACCTTAATGCAGCCCTGACAGGGGACGAGTCATCTAACATATCGAATAACAAGAAGTCATCAGAGAACGCAACTATATTGATCGCACCAACGGTACACGTGCGACAAGGCTGTTCAGGAAGTCCAATTCAGCAACCCGAAATCTCAGGAGAAGCATCGTTATCTGGTTTCGCATCACAACCTATCGGCCCTCTGGATCAATCAAAGTTGGACCGGCGTGCGTCTGCAACACTACCAAGGCCTTTCGCTTCAACGCTTTCGATGTTACCCGGGTCACATTCGATTGCGCAAAATCCCGGAAATCAGATGTCTATTAGTGACTGTCTTGGCTTGGTATTGCTCGGTTTTGTGATTGCGTACATTATCGTTAAGGTCCTTGATCGCTGATAGGACGATGAGGTTCAAGATGAGGTGTAAGGGGGACTACTCTAACAGCTCGTAAGCTCCAATACATGGTGTTCCAAGGTGTGCACTAACACGTTCTCAGCATTGCATGCCCTCCCGTTCATCCTCCATTCGCGCCTGAATCATTGATCATGGAACTGCCGTGTAAGAAGAAGCACACTTACATGTGGCAATGCTGCTCTTGCGGGAACCTTTCTATTCCCGCTACAACAGCTGCAAGCATCACAAGGTGAAGCCCGCAATTCGCGGTCTAATACAGTATGACCTCGAAGCCTCGGACTGACCAAAGACAGAAGAAGGCCAGCTTGCTGGTCATCGAGTGGCTTCTGGATGAAGGCGCGACCCGAATGATCGCAACCGTCGCCGCAGCTGCAGAATTCGCTCGGGCCGACAGTGGAAAACGCTGCGATGAAGGAGTATGGAACCAAACAGATAACGCCGACTTTAGCTACGAAGTTCTAATCATCTTTGCACGGCAGCTCCTCAACCTTGCTACCAGCTTAGATGGGTTGTCGGTACTCGTTAATATCCTCAGATGATGTTCGGCTTACTGCGAGCCAGCACGCAGTTTATGCATCCAACCTAGCCCGGTCTTTTCGAGTGCGAAGACTGCTGCGGCATTGGAGACGCGCTGTGATTGGCTTCTAAGGGAGCGCTGGTATTCACCATTCCGCAGCCCTAGTCAGTTCCGAAGTACTGCCCATCCTACATCAATTGATGTTGATTGAAATAAGTCACCGCGGACTGTGTCACAGCGATGTTGGTCGATTAGGACGAAAGTCGAGGGCGTGAAAAATTTTCAGTCAGCAACCCGTCGTGTATACCTTGAACCCTACATCGGGGTACAGGAGGTTCTTGGATCTGTAGGAGTCACCGCTCTTTCTGGGGTGGGAGGTACACGCTATGGTAGTTTTTGCTGTATTGATATTCCTCGCCACAGGAAGAAGCCTAGATCCAATTATAGGGCCTTCATAAGAGTCGTACACTCCTGTCACCGGCACAAGCTAATATGAAGATTCAAGTCGCTAGGCTAGTCAAGCTTTTCCCGTTTCATCGAGCGCCCCGGTCCGCACCGCTCCCTTCCGTAAATTAAGGACACTAAACGCTGTTCGAACCTACGTGATTCGTTCATAGGCCTGTATGCGTGAACCAGATTGTCTCATAAAGGGCACTGACTGCATCGCGAGGAAAGTGTCGCGTATTACACCTTACGCGCAGTGGGGTGTTCATCAGCAAGGACCGTATATCGACACTGTTCAGGAAAATTAACTTGTCAATTAGGATAATAAGATCAAGCGGAAGTTAGAACTCTAAGGACGATCCATGGGGTTAGTCTCGCTAAGAAATACTTACATCTTGAATCGAAGAAATCTCAACACACCATCACTTTTCAGCTTCAGCAATAGGTTTTGACTTGACTCAGTACCAAGTGTCTTTGGAAACGGGCTTTCTTCCTACCAAGACCCCTCTTGATCGTCTTTCCAGCGTCAAACACGCACCGTGGGAGAATATCTTTGACCAACTACCGTCTCTAATTTCAGCATCGCAAGTCAGAGCTAGTATCATTGCTCTACCAGTCTTAAATTGTGATGAGTTAGCAACCGTGGAGGAGTATCGTCGAGCCTATGCCATCCTTAGTCTTTTGACCAATGCATACATCTGGAATGGACCATCGCCCTCGGATGTGAGTCGTGACTGGTTTCCCTCTGTCGCTTTTCCATTGATATATCTAATTTGCAAACAGTACCTCCCTCCTTGTATTGTCGTCCCTTTACTCGAGGTTGCCAATGTCTTACATACGAAGCCACTGGTTACCTACGCAGCCATTGTCCTCTGGAATTTTCGGATACGATTTCATACGCCATCGACACGTTCGGCTATGGATCTGTGACCTCACCCAGACAACGTGGAAGCACTTGGCACGTTCACCGGTTCCGAAGATGAGTCGTGGTTTGTCGCAATTATGGTGGCTATCGAAACCCAAGGAGGAAAGTGTATCGCGCTACTGCTCAAGATCATCTCAGCCAAGGAATTGAAAGACGATGAATCCCTGTTTGATTACTTAGAGAAGCTTCATCAGAGACTTCAACAGATACAGAAGACGTTGCTACGGCTTTACGAAAGATGCTCGCCCGACGTGTTATACCACCGAATAAGACCTTACCACGCAGGATTCGGGGGAACCTCAAACAAAGAGCTACCGAAAAGAGTCCGATATGTCAAAGACTTTTCAGAGCTGGGAAGTACACCATGTCGTCAGTTTATCGGGGGTAGCGGCGCGCAAAGCACACTCCTTCAGTGTTTCGACATCATACTAGGCGTACAACATGTTGGTCTACTATCCGATACTGCAGGGACAATAACTAGATCACTAGTTGGAAAAGGCTTACCTTCCGATAGCAACGGTGATATCGGGTTTCAATCCAGAATGCGCGAGTATATGCCTGGACCTCATAAGCAGTTCCTGAAGAAGCTTTCTGAGTACCCGAGTGTTCGCGGGTACCTTCAAACCCGACCAGCGAATCCTTCTTCCACAGCAGCTTTCAGTCGTACCATTGCATCGGTCTGTGCATCTAGGTCCGCTCACATCCAGATCGCAACGAGATATATCATCATCCCAGCTCGCTCAGAGGAACGTGCAAAAGTACAGCGAAATGGGATATCCAATGCTCAAGAAAAGGCTGGTTATGGCCAAGAGACAATCATGGGTACTGGAGGCACTTCGACTCTTCCTCTTCTTAGACGAATGCGGGATGAGACCAGTGGTGTAGGCACTCGCTGAAGTATAGTCAGATAGTCGAACGCTCTGAAGACCCATGCTCCTGAATCGTGCTAAATAATAAAAACAATCTTGACTGTATTGATAAACTCACACTAGATGATTCCTCTCATTATATTTATGCTCAGGAATCAGTCAATGGACACTACTTGAATAGGGCGTGATCACAGTACCCAGTGAACATTGAGATGCTCTAACTTGTCGCCGACTCTTCTAACGACCTTGGTGGGTCGATTATGTCAGTATCGTAGAAAATAATGAAGCCTTTTCCCAGAACACCTAGGAAGAGGTCAATGAGATACAAGAAAAAGGAATGATGTGGTAGAAATCTGCTCAGGTTGTGGAGGAGCACGGTCACCTGAGTTCGCGCCAATCTGGCCACGCGAAGCTGCCCCACTTCGACTCCACGTTAGCTTTCACCTCAACCGCTAACAACAGCAATCATCACGGCTCAACCATGCCTCCAGGAACTTTCCTATAACAACTATAACCCCCCGACAACTGCTATCTAATTCTGCCATTACGGCTGCGAGCAATTGACACCCGGTCAACCCTGCAACCCGCGCAATGGCCGCACCAGCACCCCCGCTATCCTCTCTCTACACCCTCTCCTTCCTCCTCGCGCTCCTCACGACGCTTGCCGTAATCGCTTCTCTGCGTCTCCTCGCCATCCTCCCGTCAAATACCCAGACAAAACCGCTAAAATCAAGATGGCGACCCACAAGAGTTATGATCGTGCTTGGGAGCGGCGGCCACACACACGAGATGTTCTACCTCCTGCGCGACCTCGACACGCGGAAATACACGCACCGCACCTACGTCGTCAGTTCTGGGGACGCCTTCTCTGCCTCGCGAGCCGCCGAGTTTGAGAAAGAGCTCGAGAGGAGGGGAAAAGAAGACAATCTGCGACAGCAAGATGTAGAGATACCACAGATAGTCATAGGCGCGAAGAGAGACGTAGCTGGAATCGAGAGATCAAACGACGAGGAGAAGAGGAGAGCTTGTACAGGACCCGAGAACTACGACATCGCGACCGTCCCCCGAGCCCGCCGCATCCACCAATCCATCCTCACAACACCCTTCACATCCCTCCTCACCCTGCTATCCTGCTTCAAGCCTCTCCTCACGGCGCAGGCCATCCACCCCGATCGCCCCCCACAAGACGTCTACGAAGCCTCCGCCCGCGACCTCCCAGACCTCATCATCACGAATGGACCCGCCACTGCCGTGATTGTCATTCTGGCGTCTCTCGCGTTGAAGTTCTTCGATATCAGGGGCGCGAATAGCAGGGGGAAGTGCAAGGCTATCTACACGGAGAGCTTCGCGCGGGTCAAGACGCTGAGTTTGAGTGGGAAGATTTTGCTCAGGCTTGTGGATCGGTTTGTTGTGCAATGGGAGGAGTTGGAGGGGAAGGGAGGGAAGGCTGAGTTTTGGGGGATATTGGTGTAGGGGAGGGAAGAACGAGAATTTACCCGGGGGGGCAATGGACCACTTCAGTGCGAATGCATAGCACAGGCGTTCAGTAACTCTGTTCATTCAAGCTAGATACCCAACAATCCAAGGCCCAGAACGGCCATGCTTATTCTCCAACGTACAAATGCAAAGATGAGTCTAAAATATATACATATGCTACAATGCTCTCCGCCTACCTATCGTCACATTTCCACCTCATCTAACTTGTTCTTCTTTTTCTATTTCTCTTCTCCCAACTTGTGCGTCTTCTTAATAACTTGCGGCCCTGGAAATATGATCACTGGAGTATCGAGCTGTGGCCCCAGCTTCTTCTTATGCTTCGTCCTAGGCTTCGTCCTGGGCTTCGTCGATGGTTCCGGCTTCATATTACTCAAGTCCTTCCCATGGCTCATCATTGCCATCCCAATCGCCTTCAAAACCTCTTCACTGATTTGCGGAACTTCATGCGCCTCCAATCTTTTCTTGCCCTGCTGTGCAAGCTCCCATCGCAGTTGGAGCGGCGTCTTGATCGTCGGTATCTCATTCGCTTTCTTCTCGCGCCACTCCGCTTTGCTCAACTCGACGTCCGTCTCAGAGCGCTCGGCGTTCTCCTTTTCGCGCCGTTCCTCGATCAATTCTTTGTACTTGTCCCTCCACAAACCTTGGATCAGTGGCCTCTTTGTATAAGGATCGCGCACCTCATCGATAACCCCGTCCGGAAAAGGAGCAAAGAGAAGATTTGGCGCGTAGGTCTCGTCCGCGACCATGGACGAATTTGTGTCTGCATTATATGGCCAGGGGTCGCCTTGCGCCTTTGGGCGAGGAGGCTTTAGTGCTTGATGGGTTCCCTCTTGATCGACTTCTTGGGGCTGGACTGGAGCAGTCTCTTCGGCACGCTCCGTAGCACGACTGAAAGGAAAGACCCCCTTCACCCTCGACCAAGCTTTGCCGGCATTCGATTTCGCTTTGCGTAATATAGTCATTCTGTCTCCACTACTGGCAGTTTTGTCATCAGCCTCCACTCGCTTTCGCTTGCGCTCTTCTTCTTTCTCGTCGATGACTTTTTCTCTTTCCCATGGCCACTCAATGATTTCATTTGTGCCGGCAATGTAGCGCGCATAGATGGGTTCATTGGTCTCTGGATACACTTGGTGCTCTTCTGGAATCGAAAGCCTCCAGATCGGTGGCTCCTCCCAGGGGTCGATGCCGCGTGTGTGTTTGCGCAGTTCGATGGCTTCGACGATGACATCTTTTTCGACTTCAACAGGCGGTGCATCCCAGTCTGTATTAGGCTCTTGGCGCTTTTGGGTGATGACGAGGCGCACGTCGTCTATGGGCACTGGGAGGGGAGTCTCGTGTCGTACCTTGGGTTCTTCGCCTTTGGGAGTGAGCATGGCGGCGCCATCTATCCAGACCTGTGCACATATTAGCGTCTTTACGAGCATGTGACATACCTTGCACTTACCATATTGGTGTCTTTGATTGTGAGAGTGTTATTCGCCTTATTGACCTTGTCTACGGTACCGATCTTGTACATTGATCGGCCTCTTATCACAACAACACGGTCTCCTTCCTCGATCGCGAGGACACTATCCTTGTACGCATGCTCCGGCAGCTCAGGACCGCCGCTGGCCGCTTGCCCGTCAAGCACCCCATATTTCTCGGCGTCCTCGCCGTAGGCTCGCTTTGGTCGTAAGGGGCCGAGCTTCCAGTCTTCGATCAGCTTCTGTTTGGCTTCCCTGGCAGGCAGCACTTTGAAGTTTTGCTTCCAGTGCAGCGACTGGACAATGTAGTCTTTGTTGGCTTTTCGCTGCTTGACGAATTCCGCTCTGTGTGCTCTGTCGGCTTTTGCCCACTGGATGGCATTTTGGACGCGACGGATTTCGCGCAGGTTCCGCGCCGCCCTCGCAGACTTCACCATTTTGAATCGTGGCCTCACTGGTGTCGCAGCCTCTAACAAAGGCACGCGAGTGATGCAGGTCCAGTTTGTGGGCGCTATCGATGGATGCGGTGGATGCGGAGGACCGACATAGGGTGGGCGAAGACAAAGGAGCGACGTAGGACAATGGACGACAGGCCAATTCCGGCGACGAGCTAGAAAACCGACTCTCCAGCGCGAGCTCCGCTTCAGCTCCTCCTCTTACTTTTGATTGAGACGGCGTTGATGCTGCCGAGGAGCGTGAGTGCATCGCGAGGTCGCCCAGCCAAAAGTTTCATCGCCCGCGCTCCGCCGCTGACCGCCTGGCGCGCTGCATCCCTGCACCCGACCCGCCAATTCTGCCGATAAGTTTACGCACCTCCGCGCCAGCAGAGCACCGTAAACACCCCATACGCACCGAGACAGTCGCACCGCTGTGACCATGCCGCGACTGCTGAAGCGCTATCTGCGCTGCCACTACTGCAACCAGCAGGTCAAGAACACGCAGACGGGCATACCGCGCACGTGGGATTGTCTCCACTGCGGCGCGACGAACTGGCTGGACAAGGTGCGTGGCAGCAGGCCGGCGTAAGGATACCACTGCTAATGGCATTTGCAGCGCGGCCAGATTACAGATCCCCCCGTTCACGTATCACAACCGGATGTTCGCTTCGCCCGCCCGCGTGTCCCGTCTCCCGGCCTTGACCATGAGCAAGAGTTCCAGTTCTGCCGGGACTGTCAGAAGAACCAGACGTTCGTGACCCAGTACATGGCCGATTACCTCCCCGAAGAGAACGACCCGGACTACCGCGTGAAGCTCGCAGCTGAACCAGAAGTGCGCGCCGAGCTCGAGGCCCGCTACCCTACCACGTGCGAGACCTGCATTGGCCCCGCGCAGGAGGCCGTCCGAAGGAGCACGAACAGAGCACGAGGAGACAGATGGAGGCAGATCCTGGCACAGTCCGAGAAGAACAAGGACCTCCTCACCCGCCGCCGACCTGGCTGGAGGCTGCAAATGGTCCGCGCCGCGAGATGGATATACATTAGCGGCCTGGTAGTGGGGCTCCTCTGGCACAGCGCTGCTCTCCTAGCTATACCAGACAGGACAGTAGTCGCGGACCCGCTGCTCGACTGGAGCGCTTGTTTGACAGAAGCCGCGACGCTTCGTCAGGTGGACCAGACCTGCTTCAATGCGCCGACAGCTCTGTGGTGGGTCTGGCTGGCGCTCTGGTTCGATGCCGTGACGCTTTGGTGGAACCCGCGGATCGAGCCATGGATGTTCAGCTTAAGAGGGAAGCTGCGCGGTCTCCCTCTACTCTGGCTCGTCAGGCTGGTGGTTCTTGGACTGCGAGTAGCTGCCTACAAATACATCACAGAGGTACCCCAGAGTCACGATGAGTCGCACTTCTACACCATCCACTCCGCATCCATTGTGGGTCTCATACTCGTAAGGAATCCCTCCGCAACAACAATTGCCACAGTTCACTAATTTGAATAGGCCACCCTCGCCAGCTACAAAGCTGTCTACCTCGTCCATAAGTCCGACACGTTCATGGAACCTCTCGCACCCTACCTTCCCCAGCTACCTGCCCGATTGTCCCCAGCCGGTACACCATTCAAAACTGCAGTTCCAAAAGCTACAACCTTCGATACCATGGCTCAAGCCTTCACAGACTCCTTCAATGAACCTGCAACACCCGACAGAGGGCGTTTTGATGACACGATATCAACACCTACAACCACTACCACGCAAACCTCTCGAGATAGCGAGCTAGATGACGGCCCAGGTTACATTTCCTACTACGAGCGCATGAACCCACCCACTCCTCCACCGGCACAGGAAATGGACTGGACGCCCACCCCCAGGCGCGCGTTCGCACATGTTTTACCCAAGTACGACCCAATACCTGATAGATCCGCATCGCCTCCGCAACCACCGCCAGTCAAGCACGAACCATACTCCCATTCCATATTTTCGCAGAAAGACCCGAATCCCTTCCGTCACCGCGTCCCTGCTGCACCAGTGCGTGTCAACCCGTACTACATAAACCCGTGGAAAGCTGGCATCTGGCAACCTGTGAAGCCTGATCCATCAACTCAGGCTGTCGAGGAAGCGCTGGCGAAGGGCAGAGCGGTAGATCAGGCTCAAATTCAAGAGCTGCGAGAAAGAGGCGTGCCGACGCAAGTGAAGAAGGAAGCGGCACTTTTCAAGAAACCGCAGTTCAAGTACGATTACCAGGGTTATGGCGCGGCACCACAGAGTACAGGCTTGGAGGATAAGTTTGGGGATATGTTCAGATGAGAACGTCCCTTTGGAGCAACGGATAGGAGATGTCGATGTCATGGCTGGGTTTGAATGTTAGCATCAGTATGGCGAGGGGACGCTGAGCTTTTGGACGGGATTCTGGAGGCTGAGGGTCTTCAGGTGTGGTTTTCTTTCCTTATGTTTTGAAACGGGAAACGGTCATGAGGACTAGGAAAAGGGTGCATTGGGCGGTATGCTTGTCAAGCAGCATGGACGGAGTTTTTGGTTTGTTGGTTTCTCGGCGTTCTGGGAAGATACCCTCCTTTCTTTTCCTTTCCTCAGTATGTCAAGTTTGGGTACGAAGCGAAGGTGAAGGAAATGATTATACCTGTTTATGTATCGATGTGTTGTTGTACTACTTTGAAGCGCTTCAGCACCTACAATGCAATCAGCGGGTGAGAACTACGCCTCTCCATATCTGAGGTTGATCTAGTAGAATGTGGCAGGTCACATTATTAGTGAAGTCATCCTAGGATGCCTTTCGATTTCTCCGGGAAAATGATTCGATTTTAGTGTTCCTGGCGGGGGCAAGGCGAAGGTCTTTGGTGCTTGAAGGAGATCAGATTCTCTAGCTAACCCACTCCAAGCCAATCATGAATTTTTCATGCCGGGTCGAGGTACAGTAGTGAATATCCCAACCGATGTAGACTCCGTAGGCCTGCCATATTTGCTCCACCTCATGCAAGTTCTCCATCCATCGCTTCGATCGATTTTGTTCCGTCCGCTCGGGGGATCCGCTTATGACCTGGGCTTCTCCTTCTTCTCCTTCCACAGCGCACTGAGCCCGACACCGGAAACCTTGACGACCTTGAAACGCACACCCTAGATCGGTCAGTATCGTCTAACGAGGGTTATGCACGGGCACTTACGGGAATATCACCCTTGGCCTTGCCCTTACGACCGAAACCAGCGAGGAGGACCTCGTCGTTCTCATCGACGAAGTTGAGGCAACCGTCATTGGGGACGAAAGCAGTGACCTTCTTGCCGTTCTTGATCAACTGAACCCTGACGCACTTTCGGATGGCCGAGTTTGGCTGTTTGGCCCTATCCAGAATGTTAGGTACTGAACCGTCTGCTTTTTTTTAAGTCCCCACTTACTCAACACCGACTTTCTCGAGAACAATGCCCTTGGCGTGGGAAGAGCCACCAAACGGCGAGGACTTGTATGCTGTGCCCAAAAGACGCTTCTTGTAGTGGAGATCGGCCCACTGCTGCTCGCGGCGGTGGTTGCGCAGCTTGCGCGCGGCTTTGAGTCCTCTCGGCTTTCTGTTCACGTATTAGAGCCGTGCAGTTTTCGATTTTCGCGGCATTGCTCACCCTTTACCCATGATTGCGGTGTTGTCGTTTGAAGGAACGGGTGCTGGAGTTGGAAGTAGAGTTGGGAGTGCGAAATCGAGTGCGTCTCGCTTGAGCTGCGCTAGCCGAGACCGGGTATGGCGTCTTGGCAGCCTTATCGGACCTCCCGCCGCATTATCGCCTTGCTTCCAGGTACGGTACGCACTCAAACATGAGGTAAACCAGTGCTTGAATTCGCAATGTCTACGAACAAGATCACTAAGACGGCATCGAATCGTCTTCCGGCACCTGCCCTCTTCGTCGGTCCCCCATCTCGCAATGCCTCCAACACCTCCCTTCTCCCACCTGCTGCAGACGGGAAGCCGACGAGAGCGCCACTGCAGCGGCAGCGCTCTCTCCTCGGACAGGATGGAAAGCGGCCGCCTCCACCTACTTCGCACTACGATGGCGAGCACCTCAGCCTCACGTCTTCCAACCCTTCGGCACCGTTCATCCGCCGGCAAAAGCAACAGAACCAGACGGTAGACCAGGAGGCTTCTTCGCGCGCAGAGGCAATATGGGCAGAGATGCAAAATACGTTGGAGGAGGTGGAGCTGAGCGCTATCAAAGGACCTGGCATGACCGTCTTTGGATCCGAACACTCGCGCGCGCTAGACGAACTGCGAAGGGCGCAGATAGATCTCGCGAAAGCATGGGCGCGCTCTGAAGCCGAAGAAGAGGGTCAAGGCTTGGAAGAGCGCAAGTCTGCTCGAGGGACTGATGCAACGGACATGCTCGCAACCGATCGTGGCGAGAAGCTTGAGCGCGTGCAATCAGCCGGCAGCAGCACTGGGATTGGAAACACATTCGAGAGGAGCAAGTTGGAGGAAGAGACCGAGAAAGATATTGAGCTGAGCCGGAAGAGGAGGGAGGCCAACGATCGTTACTTTGAGAAAGTGAACAAAGGTGTGCTGGAAGTCGTGATGAAGCTCGAGGAGGTCGCAACGGCAATGAAGGGTGTAGAGATGGAGAGCAAGGAGATCTGGCATGATGGAGACAGTGTGGATACTGCAAGCATCACGACTGCACAGAGTGCGACCTGAAGATGAGGGCCAAGTTGTCAAGAGTATAAAGATGTTTGACGACCAACACTCTTTCCCCGTAAGTGTACAGAGAAACGATACAGCGGCACTACCCTCTATCGCGACCGCACAAAGATCGGATTTGGGATCCGATGTCAGTGTACCTCGACTTTGAGTACAACGACGCGGCAGCTATTGAGGTTCTGGTACTGATGGTATAGACCATCCTTCTACGGCAACCACTTGCGGGGACGAAGTGATAGGCTGGGAACACATCGGTTGATGTTGGGGAGGACTCATTTAGAAAGATGGTGTTTTGAAAAGTGAAGAGCAAGGAGAGTGCGACTTGCGAGCCACTGAAACGATCATGATAGATTATTTAGCAGAGGGGGCTTACTACTAGGCGGCACAATAGCAAGGTCACAACCTTCAGAAGTTACAGCTTGCGAACGAGACGCGAAGTCACACGAATGCCAAGCGGCTCCGTTACGGCGTTCGATTTCTCACAACCCTACATGACCCAATGTACCAGCGAGAATACACATCAGCCCATTCGCTCACATCTGGCCTGTTCTACTATAGAGTCGAAGCAGCAATGAGATACCGCGTCTCGGTGGTGTTGCGGCGAGCTAAGGATCCTTGTTACGATACTAAAGTGCGGTTCGGCAAAAAGTCCTGCAACCAAGACCCACACCGCAACTTCAGCATTTTGCCACCAAATGCACCCACCCACATCCGTATTCGTCTGTGAACGCCAAAGAACGTCTCGGAGGCTTCGAGGTCGGGCAATCTACCGTCGTCTACATAGAAGCCCCGTTTACAACTCTCTATCACATACGACCATAGGTGCCAGACAACAGAGGACCCCGTTCGCTCTCCTGAACTTAAGCTGGTAACCGGCGGACTAGTAGTACAGTGGGTGACCATGTGCGAATCCCCGCTGTTGTATGTCTCTTTTTTTTGGTTCTTTTTGGCTGTTTGGATATGCTGGCAGACGTGTGTGCCTCGGTTAACGTTGGATTTATCGAACTAGTCAGATTAGTCGCGCGAGATTTTCATCGTCGAGAGGGGCCTGCCTCAAGTACAAAAATGTTTGATTTACGTCGCCGAACGCGACAGAATAGACTCAATAAGAAAGAAGCACATAATGGAGTGATTCGCTAAACTGCTTTCATTGCAAATAAGCAAGAAAAGATGAAAAGGGAAGATTCCAACAATTATACTCATAAGGACTTTCCCTGGCAAACGTAATTACTGGCATGATTCCTTTATTTAGGTACTGATGTAGGTAACGCTCAATCTAATTTCGCTCAGTCGATCGTTGTTTCCTCTGTTATTCTCCGAGCCATGGAATTGCAATTCTCGAGATCCTTGAGGGCCTTGAACGGGAGATGCACCGGTATCTTTGAGACTGTACTGCTGAAGAACGCCAAAGAAGGGTTGTTTAAAAAGGGATCGAGTGCCAGAATCACGAGGTGTTTGCGAAACGCCTAATGCAACGAAACGACAAATAGTGGGATGAACGGCGCCATGGAAATATAGTGGCGAAGGTAACAGGTTCACGGCAGGCACGATTTAGGTTTGATGAGCTAGCCGCAACGATGGGCGAGTGCCAATGCGAACGGCGAGTCACTGGAACAATCCGATCTGCTGTTGATAATGATTGCATCCAGCTGGGCTATCTATTGTGCGTAGACCCGTCTTGGGGCTTACGACTTTACCTGGGTTATCACTCCTATTCTATAAAATGTTGCTAGAAAAGAGCATTGCCAGAGGTATGCTTCGCCAAAGGAATAAATACTGGTTCGAACATCGCTGTGATGCAAAACTCTTTTCAGTAGTAGTGTCGTATCGTCATATCCACCCTGGTGGTGGAGAATGTTTCGCTCTGAACGCGACTGATTATACCCAACTCCTGATGGAGGCGTTGCTCTTGAGTGACGGCGAAGCACTGCCCGTGCTGTTGCCCGAGAATCTCCAACCACGGTTGGAGAGCCATTTCATCTTAACCTCCTTTGCCTTAGCTCGTGGTATGCCTATAACTTTAGACAATGTTAGCTTCTTTTGCATCTCGTCGGGGAGACCATATAGAATCATGGCAATTGCCGACGTCTTCCAGACGCCTACGTGTTCTGACTCCCTCGAACTCCGAACGACTGTAGCTAGCAGAAAGATCCCTGTCAAGGCAAGTAAACCGAGAGGGAGCGTCAGCCACACCCATCGAACATCCACAATACTCTCTTTGTCGAACGAGGAACCGGCAGTCATATCAGTGTCGCTCAGTGCTGATCGCATGAGATTGGTCATTGCATTCGCCAGGTTGTCCATGTGCGTCGTAACGTTCTCGTACAGCCAAGGGTTGTATGTGAGGTTCCGTGTATATGGGGATACGACATTGTATTGTTTGTAGCGCAACATGGCATCATCTTCATTGGTGCTGTTGGCTAACACAAACTCCGAAGGGAAAATGTCGTCAAACACGGAGAGTGTAAGGAGGTGAGTGCGGTTATCAATACTGTAAATAACCTCACTCGTACCTTTCACTGTAACGTTTTCAAGGTAGTAGTAGTCGACACCGTCCAGTTCGTTGTTCTTGTTGTAGGTCTTGATAATCGTCCATGGCGAGCTCTCGACCGTGTCGTTTACAACTGTCTTAAGAACCTCCTCGGTATAACCTCCCTCCGAGTACGTTGACATGATGGTCTTAACGCACCATGAAATCATGCACTCGTGAGCTATCGGAGTGGCGTTTCGCTGAATGTCATTCAAGCTTTTGCCAGAGGCAACGATGAAGTGCGCCAATGGGTTGCGACTGTTATTGAGCTTAGGAATATAACCTGGTAAGAACTCACGGGTATTGACGTCGTAGAGAGGTTGGGCGCGCGTAAAGAGGACCTCTCCCGCATTAGCTGTATTCCGGTCAACGTCATAGCCAGTCATGAGCAATGGGTCATCCACTTTCAGGTACCAGCCGCATGATGTTCCGTTCGCATAGGCAACAACCTCTGTTTCTAGGTCGATTGGAGGAGACTGGATCCAGTCAAGTGTAGTGTTGATACACATGAATTCCAAAAGATCAGCAGCCTTGACACACTCGTTGCAGACACCGAGAGTCTCATACGCTGGCCATGTGCAATTGCTGTTAGGACATCCAAGCGGAACCTCAGCTCTCACTCCTTTCCCAAAAGTTATGGGTGATGTTCCGTTGTTGTAAAAGTAATGATATGTAGCAGCATGCATGTCGGCGTCCACTTCCAGATTTTCCAGGTCAGCTTTGTACTCTTTTCCCGACGAGAAGGGTTCGTAGCCGATTGCTCTAGCTATTAATCCGGTTTCTTCCTGGAGTCGCCAACGTTCGGGGTATACAACGACTTGTTGGAAGAAGGGATCCAGCGCAAGTGCAAGAAGGGTAACAGCTGCACCAAGAGCAGCTAGTGATCTCCCCTTGGTACGTACAAGTAGGAGTAGAGAGCCCCATGCCCCACGAGATGCATTATCGAAAATCTCAAAATCCCACATCTTTCTAGAATTGTCGCCGCGAAACCAACTCCATTTTAACTGGCCAAGAGCTTCCGAGACAGGCAACAAAAGAGCAGCAGACGCGATCTTCGCTAGCAGGGAGATACAGCCGTCTAATGTCAGTCCTGATGGCCAGGACGGAATACGCTTGCTCTTATAGACGAACAATATAATAGCGATGCCCGCCATGCATGTAGCGCTAATAGTCCAACTAATAATTTCGGGTAGCCACCTCTTCACGACGTTTCGGGAAGCGCTATACTCCCACCATTTTTGTTCAATACGTTGGGCAAAATTCGAGGCCGATTGTAGATCTTCTTCTTCTCTTTCCTCGCCTCTTTTTTCTACCAGAGAAGGGGTAATTAGACTCGTATTAGGTTTGAAAATAGCATCGGGTATTCCAGAACCATCTTGAACCCTTTGGTTCCAGTCAATGCTGTCTCCGTTGTTGTTCGGGGGAGAAAGAGGGGAAAAGGCGTTCCGGCGGAATCGAACCTGGGGTCGTCCTTTTGGATCGAACTGCAGGGCGGGACGAGGCGCATGAGGTCTGGACCAATTTTTTGGTGTCTCTAGACTCAAGTTTGGGACTACTAGGTGTTGCGATGAAGGAGCAGGTGATGCTATGGCGTTACAGGAAGGCGTGGATGGCGATAGTGAAACGCAGTGGATTGGCTGGTCCTTTGAACTGGTTTCGCAGGTTGGACACGTGTATTCGCGACTTTTCTCTGGCTCTGGACCATCGCTTGTGTCGCCGGTGTCAAGGCAGATCGGGATGTTGGGATTGCTGGACCAATATGGAGAAACAGGGAACTTAGACATGGCCTAGAGGAAACGAAGGAGTAGAGCGCCAGCTCTACGGACTACTACCACTCCTACTAGCTGGTAGACGTTGAACAAAATCGAATGAGCGGAACGAAGAAAGAGACGACGCTACAGTGACGGCACGAGGCTTAAGCAAACCAGATGTAATAGCTGCCTTTTCACTCGTGACTTGATTGCAAAAACTGTTGTAGCTGATATCGGGCACCAAACGCAGCTCCCACAGGATAGGTGCGAGTAGATCTTTTTAAGAGCCACCAGTCACCGTAAGGGTAGGGACGGAAGCTAGATCTAAGCCTCATCCCAGCGTGCCAGTAGGGAACTTCTACTTACCATCCCGGTGTCGAACTCCGAAGCAGGATCTGGAGGGCAGCAAGCCCAGCCGCTGGAGAACATGCTGTATTATACGCGCCCAGATGGTTTGCTTGGCATTAGATGAATCGTATTTCATGAAAGACTCAAGCACAGCCGTTGCAGCGGTTGACAACTTCCTCCCTAGATTCCTCCGTCCCCGCCGCATCATTCGGGCTCATACCAAAAACTGTATAGGGCACGCAAACGGTCGCTTGTAGCAGCGAAGATGTCGAGCCCACGGATATTACTTTGCGACGTGCGCAAAGGCGTCAGCATGAATTGCGAGTGGATCCGGATCCTCTGCTGAATCGAGGACTGCTCGCGAGGAAATGACACCGCGGAATTGGGCATTCATTGGACCAGTGTACGAGTGACAGTGGACTCTGAAGCGCTGTGGTGTTTTCTGCGTTTCATGTAGTGTGGACGCGCTGAAGTAGCTGATTTACGCACCAGCCCGGTTTCAGATTAGCCATAGTTACACAGCTCCACGTAGGTTCTAGCCGCCCAGACATTTGGCCCCAACCCGGAATATCACCTCCAATCGTAAATCGCAATCTGGCTGACAAATGCATAACAATAACGTATTCTACCAGTTAGTAGGCTAGCTTTAAGCACTACTAAAAATCTAGAAAATTATACTTTTATATTATAATAGCTACTTTGTTCTTAGCTCTAGAAGTTATATAGTAGCTTTATATACCTCTTCTTAACATTATATTAGTGTTTTATAGTAATAGGCTTGAATATCATCTAGATATCTATTGAGACCCTAGATCTGGCACGTAGGACTATATCCAATAGGGCTAGCGTCTAAGACTCGAGTTGGTTCTCGGAAATCAGAACAGACTTAGATAGGACGTACCCGTTAAGTTCACAGTATAACCAGTGCTCCTACAGGAGTAGAGTACTAGTATTTTTTAGTATCTCTCTGTATGCTCTTTAGAGCTGTATGTTAATGTTTAGTCCTTATTATAACGAGTTGCTCGCGTCTTCTTTAGTTCGATTAAATTAAGATCTAAAGGTAGGTCTCTTCGCTTACTTACTTAAGGTATGGCTATGATGACTAGTCGCTACCAAAAGTTGTTGCGCACCAAAGGTATAAATCGCGTCCTAAGTGTAGGTTACTTCCTATTTCCTAATCGAGTTGGTTCTCGGAGCAGTAGGATATCAAGGTTCACCTTTATAATAGAGAGTATAGGGTAACTATCTATTCTAATTGTAAGGAAGGTTATCAAGTTAAACACGAATGCCAAAGGGGTATTCGTAGAGGTCTATATATCGCTCCTGCTCGCGTTACTCGCCGTAAGCCTCCGAGCATATCACGTAGTTGTATTTCGCCAAGTGGTTGTCAGTAAGTAATAGTCAATCCCCATTGGCCCCTTGCTTTCTTAGATCGTAATAATATCTAGTGTTGACGTAGTGTTAGCCCCTACGTTTAAGCTGAAATGCTGTATCTTAACAATGTATATAAATATATAAGAAGCTGCTCTTTAGATCCTAGAGCTTTCTATTAAGCTATTATTATAATATAAAAGTATAAGTTTCCAGATTTTTGGTAGTGCTTAAGCTAGCCTACTCCTACTAACCGGTGGAACACGTTAGCCTGTCTTCAATTGTTCGGAAATCGGAGACAAGAGCCAGAAAAACACATCTGTCATACGGGCTTCCTGGCTGGCCGATTACCGATCAACGGCATTTACGACGTCTATAGTAACGAGCCCTTGAATATGACGGCATCACTTCCAACACGAATTGAACCCCAGACACTCGACACATTACCGTCGGTGCCATACAATACGCCAGTATTCAGGCAGCCTCATCCATTCTTGTGCTGAAATCCGAGAGGGACTTGTTCTCTTTCAATACACCTGAAAAAGTGAGAGGAAATTCGCAGTGAAGCTTTTATTCTCAGGATTCCAAAAATGCGCACGAGTAGACAATTGCTCTCCTGTGAAGCTACATCACACCCGATGCCGTTACTACTGCTGATGCCCTCTGGGTAGAAGTAGGCTTTAACCAAATGGTTGTTGTCCTTTTAGTTTAGATCGATAGGAGCCGCTTGGGAGACACTCTTGAAGTACTTAACTTAAAAATCGAGCGACTTCTTTAAGGTCTATCGTCATCCAGTCTCCGTATACCTCTACTAATTAACGGATATGTTGTGCCCCAGTCCTTCCATGTAGATACTCAAGGGAGATTCGAACACGTCGTTATTGCGGCCAGATAAGATAAAGTCAATATAGTACTTCCGGGCTTCGGTTTCATGAAAGCGTGCAGCGTTTGTGGAGTCGTTATTGAGGGAACATTGAAAGATAGCCTGATCTTACTAAAGCTGCACCTTGGAGTATACACCGCATAAGTGCTTAGAAGCCGTGAAGCTGGGTATATTTAACGGGCGGTGCCTGCGGAGGTGTTTGATAGCCACCCGATCACGGAGCTTACTAAGAGGGTAAGAGGTCATAATCAACTCTTCAGGCGGCATGTCCGCCTTTCATCCACGGGGATAACCGCGCTTATAGCAATATGTGATAGGTGTAATTCTGCCAGTTGCTACAACCGCCACCAAAAGTTCAAAGTGGAAAATCTCTTCTCAACTTCCCCCACAGACTTCCATCCCACTCTTGGCTATATGCTATATTTTAGCGAACAATTGGAAGTGGCGCAGAAGTATGCCTGGTGGGCCGAACGGCGTGTTCGAGCCGAGACCGCCAGCGTTTTGCAGCTTGGACTTCCTGCATCCAATATGAGCGAGGCAGTCTATATCAATCAGAAGCTCTGGGAACGACTTGTCTGGCACTCTCGTCGCGACGATTGCAGTGGATCGCCACCTCCGGACATCATCGCTCCGCTTCTCGATACTAAGACCATAGTCTGGCCAATATGCGCGTCGTCTCCCAGGGATATGAATGCGCTGCCTCCGGGCGGGTGGCAGCAATTAATGAAGTTCACATTACACAATAGCAAAGACGCTTCCCAGACCGTATTCTCAGACCCAAAAGAGTTCGTGAAAGGTTGCGAGGAATTTTTGTGGGTGCTCCTATCGGTTAGTTGGGCGGTGCCTGTGTCTCAAGCCTTGTTTGTCATGCATGGATTAGGAGATGCTTCCCAGAGCGAAACGCAGACAACCACCTCTTAATTTCCTGTATCTGGGCTCAGAGCTCCGATTATCTAGCTATTGAGAATAGCGCTAGTCTGGTAAAGTCTGTCAAAGACTGATGGCCGAGGAGCCGTTGGAGATCTTCTAATTAGACGGTGTTCCATTCTTGAAGCAGGACACCGTCATCGCGTCGACCATATTCCTCAAATCAAAGAATTCCGATCTATTTAGTATAGACGACAATGCACTTTGCAATGACACGAGATTGAAGTCTTTTCCAGCACTGTGCATTTTACATTCCAGTGTTAAGTGCAGAGATAGCGACAGACAAGAATACACACGATAACCCCAAAAATAACCCCAAATCCAACATACTTTCTCACCATACCCCCACCATCACTATCTCATAGCACGACCCCTGACACCCAATCGTCAAATCTCAACTTGGAACTCTTTCCAACCCTCCAAACTAAAATCTATCGGATACAAGTATCATCATTCCCAATCCTATTATTACTCCATCTATACTTATACTGCTTGATGGACTTGATGACGACTAGCAAAGGCAGGATAGAGGGTAAGATTAAGCCTTAAGCTAAATGTAGCGTCTATTTCTAGCACTATTAGCGTATCTATTTAGTAGAAAGTAAGTTAGCTATCATAGAATAAAAAGTATGATAATAAATTAAGAGGTATAGTACAATACTACTGTGGTGGAGCCAAATTGTCTTCGATGGTTGAGGATGGAAATCGAGCTCTGAGCGAGCCTTCGAATTAGGAATGGCTGGAGAGCTGTGGCTCTACAAGGTGAAGGCTGAGAAGGATTCGGAGAACAATAACACTTACACCACACTTTCAGAATCTTGTATTATTAGGATATTTGCTTCTACACCCCTATTTAATAGTGGAAGACCGTTCCCTCACACTATAGATTTCTCTATAGAGGTAGATAAGATCATGCCTCAAGGATCCAACTCCATCCCATTATTACTTCACAGTTATCCGTCCCGCGAAGCGGCTGATAGTCAAATATCTACACATTCCTCATGACACTCAGTAGAATACGCCTTCCTGGAAATCTAGCACCTGGACCTTCTCTATTACAGAAGCTGCAGCATCTTTGAACTGCTTATGAGCCGGGTCTTTTTCGACATAGTAGTTGCGGTCTTCTTTGGAGTAGAAGCGTAAGATGAACGCATGGGTAAAGCCATCCTTCAACCGTCAGTTCCCTGATAGGGGAATTGCTTGAAGCTAGTAGCAGATAGACATTTACCTGTTTGCTCTCAATTGAAATGTCTTTCCCGCCAGTGATGGACACGATGTAAGGCAAGTGAGTGCCTGGATGTATGCACGACTTCTTGAGAGCCAGCAACTTTGAATTGATCTTCAAGCTCTCAGCATATGGCATTATAATCTCAAGGTTCTGAGCTCACCTCTTTGATAGTGACCTGATTTGTGCCCTTTTTGAATTGGAAGAGCACTATATGCGAAATATACGGAATGACTTGAGGCTCCGGCACGAAAGCATCAAGCACCCATGCAACTGGATTGCACTTCGGTCCGCACCAAGCAACCAGACCCAGGAGGAGCACGAGTGTGACAACCCATCCATAGGCTCTTCTTGGGACAATCATGCTGACAACAGCTGTTCACAGGGCCCAGAGAGGCAAGAGGGACTTCGGATGGTCAACCAGCGCAAGGCGCATCGAAAAGAAACAGTCGGAACGCTGCATAAGTAGTAGCACTCTGAGTAGCATGTAGAGCAAGCAGAGGCAGGCTCATACTGAACACGAAGCTCGAAGATGAGTCTGGCTGCCCTCAATAAACTAAACCCAGATTAGGTGGGTGTAATCCATGCAATTCAGCCGCCGAGGTAACGAGGAGCTTGGGCCAACTCCTTGCTCGCTCTCCACGAAAGCAACAAGCCAACAATGACGTGCATCGCATCGCATCGCGATGGCTCATCAGCTTAACGGCAGGAAGATGGCAATCTGATCATGGGCAAATTAGCTGTCCAACTTGGCAGAGCGGGTCTCTACTGTAGCGGTCCGCAGAATTGGCACTGGCCGCAAAGGGGCGCGTGGGTGCGGGCGTTCGTCGCTGTGACGTAATGCAGAGGTCAGGTGAAGGGCATCATCGCAAAGTCGACAATTACCTTGGCTGGCTGGAGCTAGGAGGTACAAAAGGCTTTGCGCTCCTTGTCCCTGTCCCATACACCCACCACCATCACCAAAACACCACTAAAATCAACCTCAATCCCGAGTCCATCGCCCTACACCCACTACAGCTACAATGGCCACTCTTCACTGTACGTTCCACTGATCCTGCACAAACGAAGGAGCTGCGCACGCCATTGCGGGAGCACAGGTGATGCAGCTCCGAAAATTCTGCATCTCTGCAATCCATCAGCCATCAATTGAGACTGACGCACCCCATCAACAGATCTCCCGCCCGTCAAGCCCTCTGCCATTGCCCTTGGCACGGCCTTCAACCACGCAGTCTCCCTCGCTGTTCTCGGCCCCGTCTTCGGTGATGCCTACCGCCGCGCCCAGCAAGCCAACTCCAAGGAGGAGTACTTCCACTCCAAGGAGGCCGCCACGGCTGCCGTGTCCTGGGGAAGCTCGATCGTCGGCTCTGGCATCCAGGCATACGGCGTCGGTGCTCTGATCAACGCCACTGGAACTCTGACCTACAAGGGCGCTGCCTACCTCGGGTCCTTGATCTTCTTCGCTAGCGCTGCTCCCGGTGTACGTCATACAGAAAATAAGTGAAACGGATCAAATACTAATGGTGACACAGATCGTCTCGCAGGTCCTTACTGAGAAGCGCCCGCTCGACTCCATTGCCATCGGTGCCCTCTCTCGTGTCTTCGAGACTGTTGGCCTCAGCTTGTTCCTCACCTACTGGGGCACCCGCACCAACCCCTTCGACTAAATCATTTCCTCGAGTTAAGGTTGTGCATGCGGAGTCGAGGTCTTTCCATTTTGGTGGCATAGATTGATGCACTCGGTCCACGGCGGTCCGTGATGAGGCTTCTGAAATATCCTCTGGGGTTTCTACTGTACCAATAGCAATGAATTAAGTGCATGAACTTCAATTGGCTTTTATTGTGAACGTGATGTGATGCATCTCATTGTTTGTATAAATCTGGCCAGAAGAAACTGATCATGCTCACTCGCCTAAACGCCATGCCGTGCAGGTAGAATCGCTTTTGTCGTAATGAAATCTAGACACGACCTGACTCCTAGCATATGCACCATAATTTTCCGTGTCGCACTCGTGATCAAAAGTTCACAACAACATGTTCATGCCTTGACTTTCTTCGCTTTCTTCACCTTCACGCCGTCTTGTTCGGCCGTCTTTACCTTCCGCTTCTTCTCCTTGACTGGAGCATCGGCGGCCGTGACATCCTCAACGTCCTTCGTCTTCTTCGTTTTGGTCTTGGCCTTAGGCTCAGAGACGGCATTGTCCACCTCTACGTCAATAACAGCTGGAATGATGTCGACCTTGGCCTTCTTCTCCTTCTTTGCTTTCTTCTCCTTGACGACAGGTACTTCTTCGGCAGTGTCAACCGCAGGCTCAGCATCGACATCAGCTTTTGCACCTTTCTTGGCTTTCTTAGCCTTCTTCGGCTTGGGCTCGGGCTCGACGGGATCGTCGGCAGCAATCTCAGCGTCTTCAGCAGGTGCCTCGATCAGCAGCCGCTCCGTCTCGCCATTCTCCAGAGCAGGTGTCTTCTTCGGCACATCGTCAACAGACTTGAGTGCTGGTGCAATGAACTCGTAGCCAAAGTCCTCCTTCAGCTTTTTGTTCTTAGCGCTCCGCTTCTTCTCCTCGAGCTTCACGCGCTTCTCCCATTGCTCCCTCTGAGCACCTCGGGCCATCTGCAGGCCAGCCATCTTGTTCCTGGGCATTGTCTTGAAGCGGCGGTTCGCGCCGGCAAAGAGATTCTCGTGGATCTGCTCAGCCGGGATGACCCTACACTGTAGGATGTGACCGAAGAGAAGATACTTGTCCATTGTTCGAGCGACGATGTCTGCGACTTCTTCAGAAGCGAACTCGACGAAGGCGTAGTGTTTCGAGGCGCCAGTCTTCTTGTTGCGCGAGAGACGGAGGTTGGTGACAGTTCCAAATTGCGAGAAGTAGCCTTTCATCTGAGGCTCGAAGAAACCGTGCGGGATGCGACTGAGACAATGGTTAGTATAGAACAGAAGACCAATAGAACTTCAGTACATACCCAACGTAGACAACGCCAGGCTTGCTCGAGCTCTTGCCCGCTTTCGCTAATTGCTTCTCCGTCTTCTTGTCGATGGCGACGTCAGCCACCTCACTGAAGTTCTCATCTGCCGCGGGGTCGTTCTCATCCTCCTCGCTGTCGAAGCCGGCGAGGAGAGCAGCAGTCTGGTCCTCATCGTCTGCCTCTTCTGCGTCCAAATCCGAGTCGACCTCTGGACTTGGCTGCTTCGCAGGCTTCTGCTTCTTAGAGGTCTTCTTGGGCTTCTCCGCAGGTACGGTCACGGTCTCTTCGATAGCATCCTTCGCCTTTTTGCTCTTCTTGACTAGCGCTACCTCAGCGTCACCATTGGCCTGCGTCTTCACCTTCTTGGACTTCTTGACGGTCTCCTTGGGTGCTTCTGCTGCTAGCTGCGGCCCTAGCTCCGGCTGAACATCTTCTTTTGCTGTCTTCTTTTCTTTCTTCGACTTCTTCTTGACCTCAGGCACAGCTTCTCCTATATCTGCAGCGTCGTCTCCAGCGACATCAAGGTCGCCCTTGGCAGCATCCTTCTTCCTGGGCTTCTTCGCCTTAACAGTCTCTTCCCTCGCTACACTCTCGTCCGCGACGAAATCGACGGCGCGCTTGCGGCTCTTTTTGGATGGTGCAGACTCGGGGGACTCGTTGGCAGGATTACTCGCTCTCAGAGGCTTCGCACTGGCTTCAGTCTTTCTCTGCTTCTTGGGCTTGGGTGCAGCGTCGGAGGCGCCTGAAAAGAAAACATGGTTAGTTGGGGTGCAACAAGTGGATTGCAATGTCGCATACCTTTGCGCTTCTTGGTTTTTGCGTCTTCTGCAGCCATTGTACGTATTTGTTGCTCGCTGTGATGATTCGAATATCGGTCAAATTGTGGGCAGAGAAAAGTTCGAGCGGAAGGAGCTCGGACCCCACCTCGAACTTTTTGGCAGGCGCTAGTGGTGGGCGGTCAATGAGCAACCAAAGTTCATCGTGAATGGCAGCCTTCAGGCTTCACCTGCGCTGGCCGGCAGACTAGTGTGGAGCCGCTGCCTGTCTTCAAACACAGCACACCACTCAACTACTCGACCACCCTCATGTTCAACTTCCTCCAGCGAACCTAAGGTCTATCATCCTAGTTGATTTCACGAAAGAGCGCGGCAGTGCTCCTACGAAACATACAATGGCTCCTGCCGTCATCCTGGACGACAAGCACTTCTGGGACGACAGAGCCTTAATCAACTCTTGGGACGAAGCGGTCGCCGAATACAAGGTCAGCTTCAAACATGCCCAGCATCTTCGACTAGATTCGTATCAGCTGACGTTGGCCCAGAAATACCATAGCATTCAGGCCACTGGAAAGCGTCTCGAAGAAGTGCTGACCGAAGACGAGCTAAGAGAGCTACGAGAGTAAGTGTGAGCGTGCTATAAGCGGCGCATGCAATTGACACGCATAGGGACTATGGGGATCTCGTGGAAGGTGCCCAGACCAGATCCTTTGATGGCGATCGAAACAACCTCGCGGGCCTAGCAGGAACCGATGAGCCTGAAGTCGCGACCAAGAACCAAGACCGCGTCAAAGTCGAGGGTACCGAGGCTGAGGTATGATTTGACATCTCCATGAACAACGCCCGAACTGTTACTGACCTCGACAGGAACCAACCTCTTCCGGACATCAAGAACTGTCAAGAGCCTCAGTAGCCGGACAGCCAAGGCATGATATGGCTGCAGCTGCTGCAATGCCGCAGGCTCTGCTCGGAACAGGTAGGAAGCCGGCTTGCCACACCGCGTCCCCGGGCCTCTCGAAACGTTTAGCTTGGCATGGAAACAGACTGACATTTTGACAGTGCAAGACGAGAATCTGAAAAACCTGATGATGTCCTGGTACTATGCTGGCTATTACACGGGTCTTGTTGCTGGCCAACAGCAGGGGAGCGCCGCAGATGGTACATGAATGGTGTCCAGGTAAAGGAGGCTAGGGAAGCGCACCAAGCTAGCTGATATCGAGAGGCACATGTACATGTCTCGGTGACGGACTTGTGTCTAGACACAGGCGGCGAGGCCTCATAGTTGTGGGCCAATCCAATGAAAAGTGAGGAGGCTAGCTCGCTTGGTGTTCGGCCGGGGTGCTGACCGCGAACAGCTCGCCGTTGTGTGGCGCTCCCTGCGTCAAGATATTCGGAGACACTCAGGCCGCGAAATGAGTTCCCTCAGGTTTTCATGCACCGACCTGTGTCCACGAGTTCCGTCAGCGCAGCTCCACAGAAGGAACACGCCTGTCAAGAGCTTGGTAAAGCTTGAGTATTCCTCTTTTTGGACCGTGCGGCGTGAAGCGAGACAGATCTGCGACGCCGTTGAGACGTCCCTCGCGCCCACCTCTAACACTTCCGCCTTCACGTTACCCCGTGCTGTCCCCCACCGCGGGCTGCCTCAGTAAAATCAGTTGATTTTTGTAGATGCCTGCCTGTTTTTACGGGAATCTGCCAAGCCGAGGGGCTGCAATGTTTCGCCATGACTCCGTCGCAGATGCGCCTTCGCGGACTCCCAATTTCATGCGACAATTTAAGCAGAAGCCTGCCCTGGCCATCCGGTCTCCTCTCCATTTACTCCCCATAACTGCGTCGGTTCCGTGTCAAACCATTCCGTTCTCTTTCTTTCTGGTTGTCCGCTTCAACATACTACTACCGAGCCGGCCCTCGCAGTGAGCCATTCAATCATTACCTTCCTCGACTGTTCATATTAGCTTGCAGCGCAGGCATCGCCATTCTTTTCGAACGCTTTAGAATATCAATCTAGTCATAATGAAGTACTTCGCAGCACTACCACTGGTCGCCGGCCTGGCCGCAGCCCAAAGCACGTACGTTATGAGCGCAGCGGCCGTAGCATCACCAGCAGCAGAGGGCGCTCAGACACATACTGTAAGCATCCATCCACCCAATGCCTAACGAGCGCGACTTACAATTGGAAGGTCACCGTTGGAGGTCTTAAACCTGTATCAACCGGAATGGCACCGTTTCTGGGATACACGCCAGAGGCGATCACGGCAGCCATTGGCGACACAGTCAAATTCGTCTTCATGCAGAAGAATCACACAGCCACACAGTCGACCTTCGCCGCGCCTTGCAATGCGATGGCTAATGGCATGGATTCCGGCTTCAAGCCCAACCCGATGGGTATGACCGGTGCAGAGTTCGAATGGACGATGACAGTCAACACACTTGACCCGCTCTGTATGTTCGATAGATTCTCCCGAAATATGATATTGGCAACTGACAGAAGGCTCAGGGTTCTACTGCAAGCAGAAAAACGGCACTCATTGCGGAAAGGGTATGGTTATGTCCATCAACGCCGCCACGACCGGTGACAAGACGCACGCCGACTTCAAGCAACTCGCCATCTCGAAGAACGGAACCGACTTAACGAGTGCTGCCATCCAGTCAGTCGGTGCCACTGCGGCGGCTGCTGCCAGCACCGTGACTGTCTTGGCAGGAGACGGCACCGGATCAACAGCAACCGCATCTGGCGCTGCCGCAACTGCTTCAATCGCGCAAGGGCAAGGTCTTACTGGCGATGGCCAAGCTTGCTCATGCTCATGCCTCTGCGGTGTCAACTCATTCCCGGCAGCAGCCGCTCAAAACGCCTTCGGAGGTTTCCCCGCAATGTTCCCATCTTAAGCGTTTCGATCTGGAAGGGGAGGGTTGACACAGGGCCACGGAAGATAGTAATAGCTTCCGCAAGGAGGATGATTTAGTTCTTGAAGGAGGGTTTACGACGCTTCTGGAGAGCGCCTTGATACCTTTTATTGGCTGCTTCTTTATACCGGCGTTTCGCATTATACCGTAATCCACCCCACTGCGCCATGGTTGTTGAGCGCAAGGCATGTGGTGCAGTGCTGTAAAACTAAAGCATTAGATTTTGAATGGAAGCTCTCAGAGAGAGGTATCGAATCTTGAAATTGACCAATCTTGGAATGCTCAATGTGCTGGTCGTGATGAACAAAGATGAGGATTGGCGCACTGGGAATACATCACAGCACTTTCGAATCATGATTTCATTGCTGCGAGTATCCAAAGCACAGAAGGAATGGCGGCCGTAGCATCATCCAGCGCTAAAAACTCCCAATGCACCTCCTAATGTCCCGTCTAACTTCATCGCATGTCCCTATTTCTCATTTGAGCTCACCCAGCATCGGAACGCATGCTGAGCGTCGTCACTTCTTCCCTCCAGAGGACTCCCCGGCTTTCTTCGCATCGGCTATCCCACGTTTTAGCATATCCGCGCTGTGCATGAGCTTTATGCCTTGCATGTAGGGCCACGTCGGTAGATAAGAGGCCCCTTGGGCATTCTTGCGGGATCGACGTACCGGCAGCCTGTTTGGCACGCATGATGGCGGCTGTATCCTCCTTTGCTCGGGCAAATTCGGTGCCGGACAACTGCATCTCGAGACTCAACATCACTGGATACGAACTTTCCACGTCTCACGAGGTCATCTTACGGCGTTCTTGGATTTCTGTGATCTTGATGTTAGCCTCACGTCTTGGGTTTGAATGCTTTTTCGTTGTTTGGAGCAGTGTGTGGGGGAAAGAGCGAAATCCAGGGTGCTGATAACGAGGGCGGTAAAGCACTTACCGAACCGGCCAGCTTTGCCATGTTCTTCTCACGAGCCTTCTCGCGCTGGTTGCCGCGGGTCATCGCGTCTATTCGTCGGTTCTAAAGGATTTGGAAGCGTTGCTCGCGGAGTACTTGAAGAGGTGCAGTGGTGGTAGTTGAAAGTTTGAATGAGCTGGTAAGCGCACGGTGCGTTAGATAAAAATAGCGCCGTTGGGCTGAGCCACAAGCCAGTGGTTCTAGAAGCGACGTTAGCGATGTCAATGAATACCCGAGCCTTTTTTTCGAAAGGATACTTGGTATGATCTGAGGTACTTGATCCAAGATTGAATCATCTACCATTCACGCCTGGCGCAAGTTCTGTAAAGAAGAATGGTTCTCTTGAGGAGAGATCGATCACGTGATACGGTTTTTCTGCCTTCCCAGGGAATAGTAGCAGTCTGACAATTCACAAAGCGTTTCTGGAAGTACTGAGTCTGTATTTGGTTTACAATTATGGGCTGCCTTGAACTCGGACGAGTTCGTTATCGTCCTGATATGATTGAGAAAGCAAGTAGATATCGAAGCATCGATCATTCAGACTCATAATGCCCTTCGTTAGAACTCCGCCAGACTCAACGAATATTTAGCACCATTCTAGGAAAAGATCATTCTTGCAAATATATGATCTTCAACTGCCGGTGTATCGCTGACTCACGCTCAAGATGCAGAGGTTGGTCAACGATCACACTCCCAAGGCTCTCTTCCCACAACACCACCACTCGCACACCCGATGGATCGCCCAAGATGGCTCTTGCGAATCCTCCGTCGGATGTCCAGCGGGAGATTGCCGCCAACGATTGAAGGGTTGACGATTCTTGCCGCCCGACGATCGGTTTGCCATCGTCTGTTTTAGGATTCTGAAACACAGAACCCTGTCGCTACGCGAGCGTGTCGAAGCTCTCTTCGCCAATCGATACGCGACGGCCACACGTCGACCAGACCTGCTTCAGCTTTTCGCGAGCCCGACCTAGAGCTTCTTCGATATTGGACTTCGAGGAAGACCTGGCGAGAGACCAGGTCCAGTCACTCTCTTCCCCGCTACGCAGCTCGGTATCGACAGTGCTAGGCTTGATGGAGGGGGTACACCCGCGTTTCACTCCATCTGGTAGTACAGACGCACGCCCATGTGGTGCAATTTTGGCCATTCAATCTGGCGTGGTGCAAGAAGGGCAGCGCGAAGAGCCTTATTTTCGGTATTGTGACGTTCGCGACAATAGTAGTGGGTAAGGCTGCACCGTATCTGTGGGGCTGTAATAGATTTCACCTTCACCCTCCGGTCTGCTCTCCGCTTCTTCACTTTCCTTCCTATTGTACAGTCTCCTCGTCTATTGATATTGTTGTCGAGCAAGAAAGGCTTCTTCTGCCTCGCGGCGTAAGCTCTTCTTCCTCTACTTCCTCGACAACTCCTTTCTTCGTCGTCTTCGTCTATACTCTCGCTTGAAGCGAATCGCTCTCTTGAAGACTGCCGGCCAGCATAATCCCTAAACCTATACCAGCTTCTTCAGCACAGAATTTCTACGTCCATCTCGCAAATCTAGAGATGGCTCTCCTTTCAGCAGAACATCTGGCCGGTCCAGGCTACATCATTCTCAACGTCGTCCGCGCCATGAACATCATCACACTTCTCGCCGTTGTCTCCAGCAGCGTCGTCATGCTCGTCAAAACATTCATAGTCTCAAAGGTATGAATGATGACCTAGCCTTTCAGGTATAACGTTGACCAGTTCATAGTTCTTCTTCTTCGACGCTACAAGCCATGTAGTTACCGCCCTAGTTGGACGTAAGTGCTCCTTAAGCGATGAAACATTTCAGCCACATTGAAACGCCCGTCAATCTAACAGTTTGCCAGTCTTCCTCGTCATTTCCGAGTGCTCGCTCTTTCGCGGATATTTCGCTCGCAACTGGCCCTTACTCAGCCCGAGTCATGGCTTCATTCCCTTGGGGTGCGCCATGATGGTTCTCGGCTTGAACATGCTCGGGAATATGAACAAGGAAGCAACAAGCCAGCAGTCGTTGAGCCTTCCGTTCTGGCGACTCTTGGTGGCATCTGGTATCCTCGCTATCATCATTGGCTTCTTCAATGTCGTTGTTGTAAGTCGACAATTTACTCTGTGATGAATCACGCTAATCAGCATACAGAGCTATGTCTTCCGCGATAAGTCTCGCCACATCACTGCTCGTCGCGTTCGTTCTCATGGTGCCATCACTCTGTCCGAGAACGGCGATCTGGAAACTGGCGGAAAGGCCTTCAGCATCAACACACATCACACAGGATCCAGCGCCTCTCGCACCGGAACGCCAGCAATGCGTATGGGCACACCACCAGTCGACATGGGCTCACCGTTGCCAGAGCCTTCCCCACAGAAGGAAGGGCGCTTCTCGCAGTTCAACTTCAGTAGCCCTGCTCGCTTGTTCCGCAACGCACGCAATTCGGTGCTGCCGTCCTATCATAGCGCATCACCACTCCGCCCATTTCACTCGAGAGCTTCATCGACATACTCACGATCGACATCTGGCGAAGCGAGGAGGTGGCCACGAAAGAAGCGCGAGAGCTCCATCCCACGCATGCCTCTTGAGATCTCAGCACCGCTCAACGTCAACCCTCAGTTCGCTCACCTCGTCAAGCCGAATCTAGCTCACCACCCGAGTCAGAGACGGGCTGAGGAGAACGATAGCCTGAAGTTCTAAGCGATCAGCGAGGGTGATGTGGAGGCGAAGGCAGACGGCCGCATTTTTACATGATACCACTTTCCTTTTTCTGGACATTCTTACGCACTGCGCGACGGCTCGCCTACGAGCAGGTCAACATTAGGGCTGCGACAGGCGTACATGGAAAACAGGTATCCACTCCTTCATTAGTGGACACGGATGCCGTTGAGTACGATACCTAAATATGCTTCAGATCAGTCTTTTCTTTCCATGTTGGGTTGAGATTTGGCTCCATGAGTAACAACTATCATGACAAATGCAAATACCAAAGATAACTTCAGGACGATGTCCCTTGCGTTTGTACTCATTGTACATGTATTGATACATATGTATATGCCTTTGTTCCTCCCAATGCAGTTCCCAAAAGTAGGAGTTTGCTTTGTGTATGCACAGTAAACCATCTCGCCGCAATGCAATATGCTCTGATATCTTACATTCCCAGCCCTTGATCCTGCCCTGCCCGTCCAGTTTCCTCATCACACCAAACTCCGCTTATTCACCCAGTGGGTCCTGGAAAGGATCCACCGCATTCCCCTCCGGATCGTAAAGCTGGAACACGCTCCCATCCTCCATCGTCAAACTCCACTCCTGTGTCACAAAGTAGCCTCCCCTGCCCCTTCTCTTACACTTCAACCTGACCTTGCCCTGCTTCCGCGTCCCCTTGACCCAGAATGAGATATCTATCCTGCCATGTACCTGGTTTATCTCGCCCCTGATCCACGGGTACTTTGACGCGAAGTAGATCTCGTCGCCGAGCTCGGAGCGAACGGAGGGGTTGGTGCGGAGAGCGTAAAGGGTGCTTGTTACGACGGAGGATTCTTGTTTCTGGTAGTTGAAGAAGGCGAATAAGCTGGCTAACATTGCGACGACGAAGAGGGGGAGTGTGCGGGCTATTTCGCGGGGGATGAGCGGTGGGATGCTGCGTGGGAGCTTTTAGCATTGGTGGAGAGTGAGAAGTAAGGGTTATAGAGCGTACGGTGGCAGATCTCTGTTCGGTCGCCGTTCTAGCAAAACCTCGCCATCCTTTGGAGCCGGTATCAGAGGCTCCGGAGGCCAGGAAGTTATGCTATGGGGTGTTTTCCAGGGAACTGTTGGTGCGGATATGGGCTGTTCGGTTGATGCATGTCGGATCGAGGGTACAGTACGAAGGCATTGCGCCGGGAGTCTTGCGCGGGATCGTAGTATAGGGGAAAGTAGTCGTGGTGGTGGCATTTTCGATAGTTTGGAGGCAAGAGTGGGCGCGATTGCGCGCTGCTTGTGAGGGTGTTGGCGGAAGTCTGAAGGCGTTGATGCTTAGCTTGGCGGCGGGTCTCGAAAGTTTACCGATCACTAGCGCACGACGCAAGATGGCATCAACAGTTGCAACGTTGATAAACTGACAAAGTTGATCGGTTGCTATACAAAAGAAGTTGATCCCCGATAGCTCAGTTGGCTAGAGCGTTCGACTGTTACCAGCATTGCTGTAATGGTTCTTCTTCAAGATATCGAGAGGTCGATGGTTCGAGTACGTTACTCTTCTCTTAGGAGAAATCAAACCATCCAACTAACAATGTATAGGCCCATCTCGGGGAGTACATACCTTATCTTTTTGACATTTTTGTCTACGCACATTGTCCTTGTTTCTATCTATTCTCAGACCGTTTTTTGCCCGTTGTTCTTGCATATCAGCTCTCCCCCAAACTTCTTTGATCCCTGCCTTCCGTCAATACTCCAGCCCTGCTGTACTCGCGCACCAGCTCTTCGAGTTATCAATACATTAATGTCGATTTACGAACAGTTATCCAGATGTCGCTCTTACAAAGTAGAAGTACGACGGTGTTCTCCTCTTTGAGTATCTCCGATGGAGATCTCACAGCCAGTAGGCTGTAGGCTGTAGGCTGCCTGACCTTACTCGCACAGTACTGCTATTCTCGCATGGAAACGTCTATCCTACCTTTCAGACATCGCGCATATTACCATATGTTTTATTATAAGTAGCCTCTCGCAGCTCTTCTCGATCTCTGTCTCGTCTTGTAAAGGCTTCGACTCGGAGATTTTACACATGTCACCTTTGCAAACAATATTTGTATCAACCCAAGGGATGTCATTGAGCGGGTAGATGAATCCGGCGGACATGACACATCTACAGGCAAAGGACGTGTAGTTGCTGATGATTGCTCGTTACTTCGTTGTGATCTAAAATTATCTAACGCGCTATTATCAAATGAAAGAGCTTTCCATGATGAATGGGATGGAATGACATTGAATTCTACGATTCGTGGCACCTCTATCTTCAAGAATAAAAGTAACCCGCCCTCGGCCGGTCTACGTCTCTGGCGGTGGTGAAACAGCGATGTCCCGGCTCTATGCGCGGTGCATTCTGGGCTGGTAGAAGTGCAGACCCCGTGAGACTTTGCTGCTCTGGAGGCTCCAGCTCTATACAGTCACTCACTTCTATCACAGTCTACATCTGTCAAAGTTGGAGGTGATCCTGCAGTCCCGCGGTGATTTATATCCTCCATTGGCGTTCCCATATCCAGATCCCGTTGAGGGTGTGAGAACGTACCCCACTAGACCGGGAACTTGTAAGCGTCTTGATCATCAGGCAGGGGCTGGTGGCAAGCCGCGGACACAACGGCAGAGTAAGTCGCCCCCATTGGCATTCCGCTAGGATAATGATGGAGGCTACCGAGTACAATTGCTATAACCATAACCAAAACGATATTTCCAGCTAGACCAGCGCATTGTCAGCGAGGTCCTCCAACAGCTGAGATTACAAGCACGTGAGGTGTGTACCTACCTGTGAAGAGTGGCAATAGGCTGAATCCGAGGTATGAAATACAGCTAGAGGTATCAACGGTACCGTCATTGTTGGGCGTTTCCAATGGTACGACGAAAAGGCCTTGAGAGAGCGTCCAATGCAAGAGTGACATTTTGGCCATCAGAGGTATCCCATAGCGCAAGGGCATGGACACGTAGTATGAGGATCTCTGAGGCCCGATTGATGTCGACACACGAAGAGACTTCTACAATATCCTTGTAAGACTTATTGCAAAAAAGATGAGAGCTTAAAGTCCAATACAATAGACACTTCTTCCCTACCAGACTGCTGCCATTATATCTGAAGTAGAGGTATCGCTCGTACAGATCGAGACCGGGCTCGAGGCTCGCTGGACACAATTGACCTCATTTCAGCCTTAGTGAGGACGACAAAATCCATGCGCCCTACACCGTCTTCTTCTCTCCCGCGATGGAGGTAATATGCTTGCGCATAGTGGCAATCATCTTTGCGAACCAAAAGGTGCTCAAGGCCATGACAACAGTGTGGGTGAGCATGAAAGTAGCGCCGACCCACCATACGGCCTTATGTTGAAGCATCAGTGGCCGCTCTCCGGGCGCATAGTTGTACTCGGTCCAAGAAGGCTTTGATGCGTGGAGGGCAGTCCACACGTCAGAGAAGAAAGTAAACGTCATGTAGGAGCCCCATAGCAAACGACAGCACGCAAACGTGACGACGAGGACGACGCCGTTGACGACCTGTATCTTTGATCCAGCGTGACCTGTCTTATTGAGGAACCAGTGGATGTTGACAAAGGGAGTGGAGAGTTCGACCAGCCCATATTGGATGCCATAATACAGCCCAAAAGGGCGCTACACGTGCCTGTTAGTGCCGGAACGAGTTGGCAAGTTACATTTCCATTCACATACAAATCCCAAAACTGACACGCACAAACCGACAACAGCATGGAGAAGGTCGAGCACGTCTAGGCTGGCGACGTTTGCAAAGCAGACTTGAACGTCCCACATGAAGTAGCCGGCACTCAAGGCCTGCACCAGGCCGCTGGCGCCAGTGTAGCCCCATAACCTCTCCTCCCACGTGGCATTGAGGCGGTCCTTGTCGGCATAGAGGACATATGGAATGGCAATGGACAAGAAGGTTGCGTTGACGAAGGAGGTGATGTGAAGGTTCCACTGCAGCTTCGTGCGCGGCGGGAACTGGGCGTACGTTACGGGCAACAACCGCGCCGAGACGTAGGGTGCCAGTACAGAGTTGATAACGACGTAGGTGGCATAGCTAAAGAGCACCTCATGGAGGTGCAACGTCAGGGTGAAGAGGTGGAGTTTGAGGGTCAAAGGTTCGACCGCGTCGCGTACCCATGGTGGCGGTGCGAACGGGTCCAGCATCGGAATGTCGCCGTTTGACGGCAAAATACCGCGTGCCTGTCCTGGCAAGTATCCACAAAGCGTGTTGAAACGGAGCGTACAGCAGCAGCGGATAGATACATGGGACGACATGCCAAACCCCATGTGTGCACTGCGCTAAGACGCTACATATAATGAGACCGACGTTCAGCCGTACTGCCTCGCTCATCCTACCTCCCAGCCCCAAGTTATCACTTCAACCCTCTTGCTAGCATCGTTGCATGAAGACGATAATAGTGAGACTTGACAACAACGTGAGCTGCAGCTCACGGTCGACGAGATGTTTGTCGGTAGGCATAAGTGAATAGGATCGTCCGAAGGATGCCGCGGTTATAGTGGCTCTGCGGGTGTGCGACTGTATTAAGAGTTGAGCAATCTCAATTAATGTAGAGCTGCACATGAATCCATATCCGCCAAATACAGCAGAAAGCTCAGCAGTCGACGATAATGATGAACAGCCATCACCAAGCTCCCCTCGTGAAGGGCATGAGCAAAGCGTAAGCACCACATGACTTATGCTCTTATTCTAGACTATTAACGTGATAGTACCATAGGTTCTCAATAGTCTCTCTAGTCTCTAACTAATGTCTGATACCAATTTTTACCACAGAAGCAGACAGCTGTCATTGTCAGTCTTTAGCCCTTCAAGCTGAATGATTTCTTATTATTATCTTCATAAATGACTGAAACCTTGGTTTCTTATATTGTGATTCAGCAATCGCGTAAAGATTGGGTATATTAAATCATGAGTTGTCGCGCCAAATTTGAACTTTGAACTCGTACCAATACTGATCAGAGATCGCCTCCTTGCTGGCTACACAACTAGTTACGAAAGAAGACTTGACGAATAGTCAATATCCTCACCTAATCAGAGGGATCCTAGTTACTAGCTGACAATGAAGTGAGGTATCACATGGCTCCCAGAACGGGGGTACAGATAGCGTACTGCGATTCTTGAAGTGCTGTAGTCGTTTAGATAAGATCCCATCTACGTGGTGTTTAGTCGACGAAGCACTCCTACGAAGCAGAGCAATTGTAGTATCTGTACTCCTACTCCGGGATTCATGGCAGCTGGTTGGGGATAAGAGGCTGATGTGTATGTTTCCCATGGTTCATATATACAGTTGATCTGCGTGGGTTCTGGTATGAATTGAATTATACTGTTCGAGCATGGAGCAAGGGAGCTTGTTCAAATGTGCGCGAAGAGCTATCATCATTGAACTTGTTTGGATTTCTATACGACCAAGCCCCCAAGTCACATTATAGAGTAAATCGAACTTAAGTTACCCGTTGATTAAGATAATGGGATACTGTCCTTGCTGGGTAAGCTAGGCAAGGGCCGCTTGTTCGCAAAGGGGAGTGTTCTTGCTCCAGGATTCTTTCAGAAGCTCTCTGATTTGTACAAATCAAACACCCTGCTCCCGTGAAAAGATCCGACATGTGAGCGTTCGGAAGACGCACACATCACCTCATCTCACCTTACCCGCCTCGCTACACCCGAAACCACCGCACACCATATCCCATCAATACCATACATACACACACATCCCCGAATCACTCTACTACATCACCGTTGCGCTTACGGACGGCTAACCCTTGCCCATCAGCATCGCACTCCGCACTCCGCACTCCGCAAATAGCTCCTCCCACAACTAGTGCCCCTCTCCCCCGGCCCTATAATCCCACTCCCACACTCCCCACTATACCGTCGGACCGTTTCCAGCATCGTAGCAGTAAGCCCTCAACCAGATCCGTACCCACGAAATTGCAGGTCCATCTCCGTCGCCCTAACTAGATTGACGCATTTCCCGATCCGGCGACCCGCATAGATTAGACTTGTATTACACTCCACACCACCCAGGTGTGGAATCTGAAGAGCGACGTTGCGATATTAGTTAGGCAGGCCGAGATCTGGGTTCGGGGATGTGAGCCGGATATAGTGGAGTGGAGTGAGCTTGTTCGGGGTGGTGGGATGATTGTGGCGCGGGTATGGAGGTGTGTGAGTGTGGGTGTGTGCGAGGGACGGATGGCGCTTGTGGCCGGACGCTTGTTGAGTGTGGATGGGGATGTGCGCGTAAGACATTTGACGGATCGACACTTATTCATGATCTCAGAAAGCACGACGCGAACCATGGATGTAAGACTGCAGACTAGAAAGCATTTGAACATGATCGACAGATCGGATTCATTGTGTACAAGCATACATGCAATGCTTGCTCGATTATGCTACCAAATATGCTCCAGATTTCACATCCACATTGACCGTCGTGCGAAACCCCCAATAACATTAGGAAAGAGACGAGAGGTGAGAAACAAGTAGTCTATCATGCTATACCATTGCCAACCAAGAAGATATTCAAACATTCATCATCCGACATTCGTAGTAGAAAAGCCCGTAGCCATGCAATGCTAAACCTGTCCAAAGTCTGAGACTGTGTACGCCGCCTTTTGTAAACCCGACCCAAACTGTTCAAGGGTAGTTGAAGATAGTAGATAGTATTATGAAAGATCAAGACGCTTGGCTAAACTTCAAGCGTGTGCTAGGGGCAAACATGGGGTATATATGCGGTGCCCAAAGAACACTGTTGAATGCCTGACATGAAGCTGATGTTTTGTACATGAGTAGAACTCCTGTTGTATGCGAATCGGGCCGTAGCGAGAAAAGCAAGCAAGCTGACTGTGTGTGCGCAATGAGATTCCCGGTAGGAGATGGAAAACAAAGCCAAGAGGATTTCAAGGGAGTTGTACATGTACATCGGGTGTTTAAGGTGTCAATTATCTGTCGGCAAGCCGGTTGCTTACAGAACATGACAACACCTGTGTAAGTTTCAGGAAGCAGGCTACTTCTGATCATCGTTATCAGAGTGTTCGTAAGGCCGGATCTTCTTGACAGTGCCGTTGCTCCCACTGCGAGTAGATCGGCGACGGCTGGGAATGATCTCTTTTCGGATGCCAGACCGCGCGAGCTCAGCGTTAGAGATCGAGCCACTTCTGCGCTTATCTTGTGCCTTGGGCTTCTTCTTGCCCATCATGATGAAGTCTTCATCCGAGTCTTCATCCTCTTCTGCGCTCTCGAGCGCATGATCACCATCGTAGCCAGCTGGATCGTCGGTTGGATGATCGAATTGATTGATGGACTCTGCGGAAGGTATGGGCGCGACTGTAGATATGGTTACTGTTCGTAAACAGTCCTCAGCGGCGACTGAGGAGTCGGCTGAGACGACCGACGGGATTGACGGATTAGACGTTGATTGCGACATTGATGTAAACTGATCCTCAGAAGAACTGGACACCAATCCTTGGGGCTTCGAAAAGTGGAGATCACTCGTGTCAATACCAGGAGGGCACTCATCTTTATGCGTTTCCTCCAGATAGTCTTCAATCTTCTGCGTCGGATTAAACATCTCGTCGTCTGGGCTAGGCGGACAGTGCGTTTGGCTGAAGGCAGATACTGGTCGTTGAAAGCTGAGAGCCCGTGGTCGCTCGCGTCCCTGATTCTCCTCCCTTACTCGCTGCCTGACGAACTCATCCTTAGCGCGGTTGAATCGATCCTCCGACGTTTCACGCAGGAGAGGTGAGAGGGCAGCTCTGTTGAAATCGTACATTGGGCCTACTTCGAGCTGGCTCTGGTTGGTGTAAGCTCGGTTCAGATGCGACGAAGCTGAGGAGACCGAGGACTGGCGCGACGGTGTCCTTTCCAGTGTTTCGTAATGGTGCGCTTCTGGGAAATGTGGCGACGGGCCACGAGCGAGACTAGGTGATAGCTCCCGAAGAATGTCTGGAGTGTCATTGTGTCCTGTTGCGACCGCGTTGCTAAGAGCGATGCTGGGCCCGCTATGAGGGTCATCATCTGTACCAACAAGTCGGTCGATTGACTGAGCCCTATCATGAGAAAGTCGCAGTGTTCGATCCCTGCTTCGCATGTTCTTGACTATCTTGCGCGGAAGGCCACCGAAAAGGCCCCCTAGGTTGCTACCGCCTGGGGTGTCAAGAGCTAAGGGTGTGCCAGGGTTCGCTGGTGGCAAACTAGGAGAGTGTGGTCTACCTGATCGCAATAGATCTGCTTGTCGAACGGTTCTGATAGAGGCGCCAGACGAGATCGTTGATTGTGCGCGCTCTGGGGCAGCCGGTCTGGACAAACCCGGCAGTGCTGCGATGTGTTCCATGCTGTCGAGGGTATGTGCAGGCGACCCAGTTCGAGAGTCTTGTCTCTCAAAGTACCTAAGACGATCTGTTGCCTCCGGACTTGCAGTAACACTCTGAGATAGAGGATGCTCAGGTTCTCTTGACTTGCTCAAGGCCTCGAATATAGACTGGTTCATGGCTAAGCTCGGTCGGCGCCCTTCTTGTTGGCTAATGGTGCTGCTCGATGAGTTCGCTGAGCTTGGATGAAGCTGGTCAGGGGCTGTGACTGCACTTGGAGCACGTTTTCTTGATTGGGATCCTCCACGAGGTTTGGTAGTGCCAGTGACAAGATCAAATGCTTTGCGCACGCCGGAGCGCACTCGGTCAATAAGAGTAATAGGGACAACGGCTTGCTCAACATCTTCCTTCGAGACTTCAATCTTTCTGCCTTGGAAGGATCGCGATGGATCCGTTTCCTCCACCCAAGTGGTAGAGTTATCGATGCCTTGAAGCAGCCATGGATGGTGTTTGATTTCCTTAATCGATATTCTCTGCTTTTGATCTTTGATGAGTAGCCTCTTCAACAAGTCTCGAAGCGTGTCATCAACTGGCTCGTATTCCAAATCGTGGGGAGCTCGTCGACTCGTCGTTGTATTGTGGTACAGTCGTCCATGAGAGTTAGGTCGAGACCCAGACTGTTCTGCGACAGGCTTCAGTCGAAAGCGGGGTATGTAGGCCTCAGTGTCGGTGATAAGTTTCATGAGCGCAAAAGGATTGTTCTCGTGGAAAGGGACACGACCGAATATCAAACAGTAGAGAGTTACCCCGAGGGCCCATATGTCGATTTTGTGCGTCACCTGCGGAGTTGGACCATCCAAGTCCGTACGACAAAGCTCGGGAGCATAAAATGCAGGCGTACCAACAGTCTTCGCTAGCTCAATCGCCTCATCAGCATCCTGATAATCTGACTCAGACTGGTCCCCAGAAGGATCTTCAGTAGTCCGGCGACCAAGGTAGGACACCCCAAAATCGGATATCTTGATGCGATGTTCCTTAGTCTGGAGCAAATTCGCAGGCTTGATGTCCCGATGGATGACGTTCTGGTAGTGCAAATATTCCAAGCCGAGCACTGTGTCTCGAAATGCTTCGCGAGCGGCAGGGATTGTCATGAGCGGAACATGGCGAAAGTGCTCAGGAACTTCCTCCTCTTCATCTGTGAAATAGGAGGAGCTGCTTCCTGCCAGGCTAGGCGTGCGACCACGAATAAGCTCGGTATCGTACGCTCCATACATTGTACCCTCGAGTCCAGTCGCCTCTCGGTCATCGTCCGGCCGTGAAGACGCAATGGGTGTAGTCGAGCGATACGCAGTCTCCATCGAAGGCTCATGGAATAGCATTGTTTCGCTGGCGTAGCGGTGGGAAAGTCGGTCTTCACTGCGGCGTGATCGAGAAGTCTTCCAGCTCTCGTAAGATTCCCCTTCATCAGAGTCACCACCGTGTTCAATACTCCAAGGTTCATTTTCAACAGTAGGACTGGTGATCCTTCGGGCGTGTATCTCTCTTGTCCTCCGTCGTTGCTGACGTGCGAGCCTCTGATGAGCGAGGTGAAGGATTCGTTCATCTTCCAGCTTGGCACTCTCATTCTCGAATATACCCTCAGATTCACGCTGGTATCTCCGCCATTCGATGAGAGTAACCTCTTTCGTACCTTCGGTTCTCCACTTGACCTCGCCAAGCTCAACATGTTCGAGGACAATGTAGACTTTCTTACGCGATGGGTCATCGATGACTTCAAGCAAGCTCACAATATGAGGATGCCTAGCTTTCTTCAGGATAGCTATCTCCTTCTTGATCTTGTCTTCGTGGCTGGTGTTCTTGCCGAGTCGACGGCGCTTGGAATAGCGGTCCACGATCTTGATAGCGATGAACAGACCGGTCTCGAGGTTCCTCCCAAGTTTGACCTTCCCGTGCACACCTCGGCCAAGTTCGTCAATGACCTCATACTGGTTGATGATCTTACGTCCAGAAATAGGGTCCACGTCGATGTCAGCAACGTGTGTTTCTTTGGGCGCGACTCGGTGCGTGTGGTGCAGATAAGGGCTGGGGTAGTAGCCCGATTCATCGGCGTTGTTGTGTCGGAGTGGGGGCGTCGTTGGGTCGAAGAGACCAGGACTGTGCGCAGGAGAGTTGCCTACTGTCCTCGAGCCAGAGTCCATGATATCGTAGGTAAGATCAGATGTGGTGATGCTGGAGACGGACTGCGTGGAGTAGTGAGAAGGGTGCGAGCTTCTAGTCCGAAGGATGTGCGGAGAATAAGGAGGCGGGTGGTGTTGTGACTGCAGAGCGGCATACGACTGGTTAGGGTACTGCGGTCCATCTCTTCGCTTCCTCGAGGGAGGTGTGGATGACGGCACGGGCTCCGCAGAGGGTGCCCGTATCGTAGCGACGCTCGTCGTCGAAGTGTTTGAGTGGTCTCTCTGGACGCCCGGCCGATCGAGGTTGTCTGCAGGCGTGCGAGGCTTTTCGGCGTGTCCGGTAGAAGGAGGGTTCACGATGTGAACAGAAGTGGTAGAAGCATTCAAGCTCGCGGTGGGTGAGGGGTCGGTTGAGTTCGACGCTGAGGAAGGGAACCTAGACGAAGCATGAAGGCGGAGAGGGCGCGGTGAAAAGTAGCCAGGTTCACCGTCTACCTGGTGCGCTAACTGCGGAACAGCACTGAAGTTTTCTGGGACCTCAGAGCGCGGTGTGTTGTCTGAATCATCGCCAGCTCGCAACGATGGCTCTGAGCCCGCCAGTTCCACCTCATGCCTCTTCCCGCCTCCAGGCTCTATCACAGCAGCAGAGGCGGGCGCGTGGCCCGGCGCTCTGTGCTCCTGCGCCTGCTCCATTCCGTGGTAGCACACCGCGGACGCAGGCGAGTTTCGTCCCGGCTGCTCGATGTTTGGTTCCACACCCGCTGTCAGGTCCGCTTTCGGGTCACCCATGGTCTCAGCGAGCTGCAAATGGGCGCTCGCTCAGGGCTATCAGGCGCTCGTTCGCACCAGCGTCGCCGCGTCTCTTACTCCAGCCGTGCGGTCATGTCAGAGGGCGTTTCTGCGATGTGGAGGCTCGTCAGCGTAGAAGTGTCAACTGCACGGGCGGCCGTGTCATCCTGCTCGGGCGGCGGCGGCGAGGGCGCGGTGGCAGGCGCTCGTCGAGGACAATGACGCCTGGGAGCACTCTTTGGGCTGTTGAAGGCTGCGTCTGCGTCGAAGACGGCCGTGGCGCTGCGTGTGGCACGTTGGGCGGCGGGTGTCTGGGCTCGAGGGTCGAAGGTGGTGTGGTGACTTTGGCTCAACGGCTTATGGCAGAGGTTGAGACGGATCGTCACATCGACGTTCAGCGGGCGCCGACAAGCCTGGAAACTAGCAAGCAGACAGCGTCAACTCCTTGCCGGTTCTGGCAGCGATGGGCGCGACTTATTTTTACCTTGCAATTGCAGACGAGGGGATTTATGACGATTTGGCGAGGATTTGGGGCCGGGGCGGGCAAGACGGCTAGCGACGCGGGCAGTGACGCTGCGGGCAAGGGCAAGCAGCAATTCAATTAGGTGCAGACTCGCGGCGCGAACGACTCGCTATCCACCGCGGCGGCGAGCACACGGGACGGGGCCAGCAGAGAGCAGACAAAGAGACGGGTCTTGGGGCCTTGGAGGTCAGGAGAGGCCGCCCAACTCTGCAAGCTGGCGGGCTGGCTGCTGCTGCTGCTGCTGTTGAGAGCGCCCACCTCGTCAAATTTGGGGACTTTTCCTCTTGCATTGCGATCGTCCCTCGCTCGCCAGACGTCGACGTCCGTGCTGTGAACGCAGCGGGATGGCCCCAATCCCAGCAAGCCGACGCCGCTCCTCGCGCATGAGCATCGCGAACAGGCTCTAGCTCGATGCAGCAGCGAGTCGTCTGCACGGGCCTGTTGGCGAGGGCCACGCAGCCGTCGATTCGCTCAATGGCGCAGGCCCGGCCCTGTCGGCTTCCCCAGGGCTGGTCTTCTCCTCAACAACCTGCGTAGTGGCGTCTTGAGGGGTGTGTGGGCTCGAATCGAGGGTGCTCAGCGCCGCGACACGTCTGCTGTGTACTGTACGTGAGCGTTTTTATCGAGAGAAGCCCATGGCAGCGAGGCAGCAAGCCTCGTGCTTGCAGACGGCACAGCGGCGGGAGCTCGACACTTCCTACGGAGTACATGCAATCACATTATTGTCTCCACCTGCCCAGCGTACTCTGCCTGAGCCGGGCGATCGATATATCCAGCGCGCAAATTTCAGCAGCCGCGGACTGCGCTCCATCAGGGCCTGCAGAGCCAAGTCGACGGTAACTCGTCTTAACGTACCTGCAAGTCCTCTAAACCTCCATAGGCCACGCCCGATGCTCGCCCCCGGACAGCTGCCATCACAGGTCCAGCCGCACCACTTCCCCAGATTTTCGCATTCGTCTTTGCTTCTTCGTTCCCGCAATGATGCACACAAAGACCCTCGCCCTCCGTGAGCCAAGCCACCACAGGCCGTGTGAGCCGGACAGTCAAGTGCCTTTGTCAAGAAGGCAGCCCTCGCCTATGTTCTTCACCCAGATCTCCAGATGCAGAACTTCGCCAAGTCCGCGGTGCTGCTCCACTCGGACCGCCACTCAGTCCAGCCAACTCTCAGATGCACCGGCAATATGTTGCGTCCAGTCAGAGAGAAGGCCCGGAGCGACTCGGGCATGGGGCGGGGTGAAGCGGGCGCGAAGAGAGCAGAACTGCAGCGCACGAACACTCAACCACCTGGCAATTTGCTTCGTGGAATACCCGATCTAGCATAGTCTGTTGCTTCAATTCGGCGTCGTGCTTGGCTGGAACGCTGTGGCTGACATGGCTATCGGTTTTTCGATGGATTGGTTGGCGTGCAGCGAGGCCTGCTGCGTCACAAACTCCCATTTGCAGTCCGTGTGCCCTGGCCCAGCCTACCTCTACAGCATCTCCTCGCATCGTCACCGTCCTGCCAGTGAACGGACCCTGCCTTTACCGCCTTCGTCAGCCGCGGTCTCGTGCTTATTGTTCAAGCGGCATTGATCTGATTGCTCAATGCCACCCCATCCGCCCAGCAAGTCCGCGAGAGCCACGATTCCGAGCAGTACTGGTGCGAGCCCACGATCCTCCTCCTCTGGCCGCTATCGTGAGTCCACGCTGGGGGTCTTGGGCCTGCTGGTTGCGTTCCGCATCGTGAATGCATTGACGCTGCGCACCTTCTTCCAGCCCGACGAGTTCTTCCAGTCCCTCGAGCCAGCATGGCAGCTTGCCTTTGGCCAGGACAGCAATGCTTGGATCACATGGGTAAATTATCCTCTGTACTCCCCTCATTTTGTCGCTTGTGGTCTCACGATGCCTGCAGGAGTGGAGAACCCAGTTGCGGTCGTCCCTGCATCCTGAAGTATTTGCGGGCGTTTATTTCGTGGCGGCAAAACTGGCGACTCTATGTGGCTTGAATCTGCCCTCTCGAGCCGAGCTGTTCATCGCGGCGCCCAGAGTAGCCCAAGCTATCTCTGCAGCATTGCTTGACCATTACACTTGGAAGCTTGCAGGCAGAGTCTACGGCCGAGGCAGTCGCACAGCATTCACTACTGTAAGTAGCCGCCGCTTCTTGGCCTTTCCCTGTCCTCATTCGAGACGTATGCAGCATTAATCTCTGATATTCGATTTTGCGTCACTATAGCTCGCATTATCCATATGCAGTCCGTGGCAATGGTTCTGCTCGACCCGTACGCTGTCCAATTGTGTTGAGACAACGCTCACAGCCATTGCCTGTTACTACTGGCCTTGCCACTGGCTTGATGGCCGCCTCAACAGTGGTCCGGCTACAAGAGATAGGAACGCTCGGGAATTCAACCTCAAACAGATTACGGACGAGGACGAGGACGTGGACAACCTCGGTCCCCTCTCCCAGTAAGTTGCGAATATGGAACATTCCCTTCTCTTCCATGTTCCTTGACACTAGCGTCGGATTAGTCTGATTGTGTCCTGCAGGTTACGTCTGTCACTGCTGCTAGCAGCTTTTGCATGCATTTTGCGGCCCACCAACAGTCTCATCTGGTTGGCCACATCGATCCCAAGCCTGTGGCGAGTCTCGTCTCGGAAACGGTACATCATCGTCCGCGAGATTTTGTTTTGCGGGTAAGTCCTCGTTAGATGGCAGTCTCGCGATCGTATGCATTGCCAGCGTACGGGCGAACAGAAAATTTCCTTCGCTAGTCACGCACATCCAATTGCCGCCGACTGACGATGCTAGATCTGGAGTGCTTGCATGCTCGGTTTTGTCTGATAGAATTTACTACCAGGTCTGGACTCTCCCGCCGCTACGGTTCCTCTACTTTAATATTGCCCAATCGCTAGCCGTCTTCTATGGCAAGAACCGGCCGGATTACTACCTGACTGAGGGACTGCCACTATTACTCACAACGGCGCTACCTTTTGCTATCGTGGGCACATGGCAGACGCTGCGAGGCCACGCGGTACGACGTTCGAGCGCCTCGAGCGCTCCAGATGAAGACTCGGTCGCACACACGATATTGTCTCGTCTAGCATGGACTTCGCTGTTCATGACCCTGTCCCTAAGCCTGATCTCCCACAAGGAAGTCCGCTTCCTGTACCCTGTCTTGCCCTTTCTTCACGTTATATCGGCCGGCCCACTTTCTTCCTTCCTCGCGCCTCCACTCTCGCTGTCCCGACGGGTGATCCTCTCCTTAGCCCTCCTGTTTAATCTGCTCATCGCTGGGTATGCGTCGCAAGTACATCAGCGCGGGGTGATCGACGTCCTGTCTTACCTCCGTCATAAACACGAAGCACGCATTGCCGATGCCAGATTGTCAGCCACAACCATTGGCTTCCTAATGCCGTGCCATAGTACGCCGTGGCGAAGCCATCTCGTTCATCCAGGGATTGATGCGTGGGCTTTGACCTGCGAGCCCCCGCTCGACGTGCCGTTGTCGGAGAGGGCTTCATATCTCGACGAGGCAGATCAGTTCTACAAAGGCCTCGGACCGGTGCCGTGGCTAAAGAAGTATATGGACGATACCAAAAGTATGAAGGGCTCACGGTCAGGCATGCACTGGGCGAGTCAAGATGCTAAGCTCAAGGGAGGAGACAGGAGGCCCTGGCCTCAGAACGTAGTCTTCTTCGAGCAGCTAGAGCCTAAGATAAGGCACGTTCTCAAAGATACAGGGTATAGAGAGTGTTGGAGAGGCTTTAACACTCACTTCCACGATGACTGGAGGAGGAAGGGGGATGTCGTCGTTTGGTGTAATGATTAGGGCTTATCGCTGGGAGGCGGGCGTTTCAGGTACATGCGTAGCGCTTGATGTCATCAATACAAGAATACTGTTGATAAATGGTGAATAACGTCAAACGCTCATTCACATATCCTTATCGGAGTAGTTTTGCTTTGCCACCTTCACAAGCCAGAGCAAGCGTCGTGGGTAGGCTCAAATTGACCGGCCGGGCCCAATTGGGGACCTGCCCATGCGACCTGTAACTGCGTGTTTCAGCAGTTGGGTTAGCTCTTGGTTTAATCCGTAATTTGAGATTTATTCACAATGTGGATCGAGTCTTCACAAAACCCCGTTTTCTACGCTAATGAGTACAATACGGCGAGAGACGCTGGGTAAGTCTTGAACCCCGCGTAAAGCGCACACGGCAAAGTGAAGACACATTGATTCACTAAAGAAGTCGGTACTTACTTGCAGTCCATCCACTACGGTTATTGGGGGGGGGGGGCGGGGTTTAAATTCGTGAACTTAGCTGTGAGCTTTTAGGCAGTCTTGCTTAAGGTGCTGGAGATATTCTAGTTGTAACGGCACCGTCGGAGATTGATGAACCGTGATATTTAGGTAATCGCGATAGCGGGTATGACTGAGGCCAGCCCTGACAAAGATATGATGCCACCTTGGAGGTGTTACAAGTACCATAGCAACGAGTCCAAAAGCCTAACCTACTTGTATCAGTGCAATGACCAGCACAACCCAACTCGTAACCAAGCGAAGCCCACCTGCCGCTGTATGTCGCCCTCTAAATCGGTGCAGAGTTTGTGCTGTTGGACGATTTACTACGGTAGATTGCCTCGAACACAACGTGCTAAAAGGGGGATTACAGCGAACAATCTCAGGAGATTCTTGGCTTCATTAGAATGTATTGAATCGGCGAGTTCATTAGGAATACATGAGGCTCCTAGAGAATGACCTTTGACGCTACACTGAACAGCCATGCAGCGTCTTCCCAGCCCCCGTTATCATCATTAGGTGGCTTGTCTTCTTCTGCTGCCTCCTTGTCCTTGGCTGCTTGATGCTTGCTCACTGCCGAAGCTGCAATGATCGCCTCACGCTCTAGCTTGCGTCTCTTGGCCTCAACTTCTCGTCGAAGCTGGAGTTCCTCTCTAGTCATGTTCTCAGGCCGTGGCGTCTCGTCTTCTTCCTCGTCTTCATCTGAGGACTCTTCGCCGTCTTCGTCGACACTGAAGAGCGTCCAGCCAATCAGCCTGTCCATCCAGCTCCCAAGACCGAAGCCTCGTTCCCGTGCGAGTCTGGCTACTTCTTCTTCGTCGCCGTCGCTCTCCCCGTCGCCTTCGACGAAGTCAGGTTCGATGTTGTTCTCTATGTCGAACATGCTCTCGTCGAGCTCAAAGCTTTGTCGTGCACTAGGGGTCTTCGCGCCAGCTGACATCATGAGATCTATCTTGCTCCCTACTCGTGACCCTCGTCTGCTGTTTCTCGCGCTAGGCACTCGGCTTCCCATGCGACTGTTCAGCCTACTCCCAACTCTTGACATTCGCGGAGAGAATCCAGTGTACTCGGTATCTGGTAGGTGCTCTCCGGAGAGAAGGGCCATGTGACGTGTGTGCGAAGAGTGCTCCTCATACTCGTCCGTCTGCTGCACCAAGCTGGTTGAGCTTTCCCTCCTTACAAGCCAGCTCTGTCCTTTCGACTCTCTCGTCTCCTCAGCGATAGCCAGTCCAGCGCGATGGAACCATTCGTCGTGCGAGTCACTTGTATGATGTCGCGCTAGTGGGAGACGAAGAGGAATTGGCGCCGTGCTTTTTCGCTTGTGGTGTCTTTCGCTCGGCTGGTCTGCAAAGCTCACACCAGGGTGCATCGTATTCGTGCTCTTGGCTTTCGGTATGTCGCCCAGATCGCGCAGCGGAGCATCTGGGTTGAGGAAGTAGCCGTCATAGGCGTAGGCGTTGCCCTTTGATCGGCGCCGGCCATTGCGCGAGCTGCTCCGGCTCTGGCTGAGACTGAGTATCCCGGGCGTCGAAGGAGCCGACTTGTGGGCTATATAGGACGTGCGAGGCGTCGTAGCTCCAGGCTCAGCGGGCGAGCCTGGCGGTGAAGCGTCTTGGGCGTACTTGGAGCTAAGCGGGGCTAGGGAGAGGTTGTGCAGGTTGGGGTAGGAGCGACGGGAGCGCGAGGAAGACCGAGGGGCCTCCATTGCACTATGAGACTGTCGATGCCCTTCGTGAAGAGCGTAGGTGTATATAGGAATTGCTTTTGGCCTACGGATGATGTCGGTCCTCGGCCTGACTTTCACCTGATCGCTCGAGGCGCACGGACTCTGGGGTAGACCAAGGCTAGCCTGGTGGGAAGATCGCCAGCGGCCTGCGGCATGCATGCATGTGAATGTGAAGAGCGAACCGTGGATGCTCAGGACAGAATCACCCAACACACTGCTTCACGGAGCCAGTCCGGCACGCTGTTTGGCTATCGCTGTTGGTGACGCGTGACAGTGGGATGGTCCGACGGCGACGTTCTGCTTCGAACAGGTCATTCACGATACTCTGGACACACAGAAAGACAAATCGCGGCCTTGTGTGAGGCTCTTCGCGAGGACAGATCCACCTTGCTTTTGCGCGAGAAATAGCCAATACAGCGAACGCTTGGAGGGTCCGATGACGTGAAGCGCTATCTTCCCTTGAATTCGCCCGCCTCGAGCTGCAGGGATTACAGAGCCTAGCATTTCCGCCGTGGCCGCGTCTTCTTTCTTTCACCAAGCACTCCGTCTCCAACACCACACGCCCCACGTCGCCCTGTCTCCTTCACTGAACGGCTGCACCAAACACGGAACCCGACGCTCGCGTAGCACTGCCTGTGTGTCCTCGCTACCACCTGTCGCTGTCATAAACCAGCGCAAGTCACCACACGGCGCCGCGCCGTGAAATTGCAAACTTCAAGCCCGTCTCTCAACACCCCTCTGTTACCGCGATGGACATCACCACACCGCAGTTTCACAAACAACTGTCAAAATGCGTCCTTTAGTCCAGCGCTGATAGCGAAGTACGTGACCTCCCTCCCTCTACACCTATCCGCGCGTTCCTAGAGGACGCTCGCATCGGCTTTCCAGCTAAATCCGAGGTCACTTTTGGCTTCCGCAAATCTTAAAGGCTACAGACAAGTAACAGTGTTGTTAGGCTCCGCTCCGTTTATCAGAGCACATCGGATCCCTCCCTTCTTTTCACATTTCAAACACCACCAACAAGTCGCTCGCCCTTCGTCGTTGTGTCTTTCCGTCCTCATCCTCCGCCGAAGCCGAGTAGCGCCTCAGAGCTCGATCACGCCTCGACCCCTGTTTAGACGATCAAATCGACAGGAGTAGTCCCTAGTACATCGTATCTAGTTCGCATAGCTTCGCTTTTCAACATGTCGATTACAAACGGAGTTTCCGAGCCAGCCGACGCCCAAGCACGGGCAGGCCTCCTCCAGGGAGTCAAGACCTACCTACGTGGCCTAGCTTGGCCGATTGGCGAGATAATTACAGACCATGCTGTACATTCTCCGCACGAGGATGTTGCGGGAGACGTCCAGTCACAAAAGGGTCAGTCTTCCCTCGAGCACCGTTTCTACCTTCTCATGCTTCGATCCGTGCAAACAACGGAGCAAGCGACGTGGAATCAGTTGAAATTCTACTGAAGATGCGAAAGCGCTCTCGCATACTTGCAGGCACAATGACCCAACTTGCACGAATCGATACATACATGATACACTCTTAATACAGGCCATGGTGGCTGATCACTGTGTACAGACTTTCCGGTCACTTGTCATCTGGCCGTCTCCACAACTGTGACTAGCCACGGCCCCACGCGTCTGCGGTCACTGCTTCCTCCAGCCAACTTCGGGGCTGTGATAGCGAATGCCGTCTATCGGAGTAGTTATCCAATGGAGGAGAACTACGAATTTATGAAGAGCCTAGGACTGAAGACTATTCTGTTCGAAGACTCTCCATTCATGATCTGCAACGAACGCTGACCGAAGTAGAACTCTCGTTCCCGAGGAGCTCTCCTTTGATTACATGAACTTCATGGTTCAAAGCGGCATTCAGCATTATCAGACGCCACTGCCGGCCAACAAAGGCGAGATCAAAGTCCAGGAATTCCAGATGAAGAAGGCCTTGGACATCATCTTGGATCGCTCCAACCATCCTATCCTGATCCACTGTAATAAGGGAAAGGTAAGCTTGAAGCCCTCCAGTTAAATTCCTCATACTGACCACTCCTTAGCACCGTACTGGCTGTGTTGTAGGATGTCTTCGAAGACTTCAAGGTAATTTTGACTCAACAAAGTCCATTTTGGGACCATGTGACTGACAACTTAGGCGAGGAACTGAACCACATCCTCGACGAATACCATACATATGCTGATCCTAAGGCACGCATTCTGGACGAATGCTTTATTCAACAATTCGATCAACGTGTCTGTGCATACACTGCCCGCAGTAATAATTGGTTCCCACCGCTTATTGCAGCCCCGCCGCCGTCCCCAGAGTCACCTGTTTTGACCTTGAGCGTGGCTCGACCGCGCGCATAGCCCTACATCTTCTTACCTCTTTTTCGGATAGGCGTATACGGGAGCACTCAGGCACGTACGAGGCAACGAATTGATACCACGGATCCAGCGACGAAATAGCATGACACACGGCGTTCAAAAGCATATACCTGAAATTGGGCCAGGTCACGGCGTTTATCAAGACGGAGAACTTCAGCGGCCGCCGAGGTTCATCTGAGACTGGTGTTGTTACATTTCGAGTCACGTTGAGTCAACAACGTTCATTGCATTGCATTTAATGGACTGAGTGGGTCCGGTTGAGCTCACGGGGTTTATTCTTGATCATCGATAACTCGATACTGAATACAGGCGGTGGACACTTTCTGTCCGCCCCACCCTTTCGTCGTCCTCCTTGCACGTGAATGTTAACTACATCCCCTTCCAACCTGTACAAGCCATGATTACAATGAACCCTTTTCTGGATGCTTGATCTATTACAACACTTACTCTCCATCAAATCTGAAACCACCATTTTTAGCAGCAGCCCCCAACAACCCGCCACCATGTATAGGTACCTGTATAGATTTCCCTATCTACGGACCCCATTCTATTCTGCGCTATTATATCCCCGCTCTATTTCCAAGACCCCTTTCCTGAGTTCCAAGCCTCAGCCGCAATAACGCGATCGGTGGCCGGTGAACGTAAGCGGTGCGTTGCGTTCAGCCGCTCTGCGCTGTTCCGCGCGTCTCGGCTCGCTACGAATTTCCCTGCCTTCTTCAGCCCCGAGGAACATCTTCGTGCATGTGATGTTTGGGTTGTAAATGCTTCTTTGGGGAAGTGTTGCGAGATCTGTGTAGATCTTGAGATTGGGTTTGTAATCTTCGGGTCGTGAGTTTTTGGGTTGCGTGGACGATGAGTCTTCGTCGTTGTGCTAGAAGCGTGGATGCGAGGAAACCGATGCGGTTTTGGGAATGGACCAATGAGGGGAAGAGCGTACTCGGTACAGTTCGGATTGGCTAGCAGCGATTGTATGGCGGAGAGAATGGGTGACTGAGGCGGGGAAATTGTATGGAATTGCAGCCTCGCGTTCTTCGCTTTGACGGCGGGTTTCTCGTATGGAGAGGAAGAGGGGAGAGAGCGTATATGAGCCACTGCTCCGGCGTCTTTGGGTGTGCAATTCTTGGTTGAGAGATTGCGCGTCTTGTGTAGAAAGAGGGAGATGGTGCTTGGCTATTGCTTTTGGGTGCTGTGTTTGGTTGAAGAAGATGTAAATGGTATGGTTTGGGGATAGCTAGGGAGAGGCTATGGAAATTTGCGGTGAGTATAAAGATGGTTGTTTCATTCTGTGGAGAGTACAGCATTGCCCAAAGGTTTTCACACTCGAAACTTTCACAACAGATTTCTACCATTAATTCACCTCTGGCATTCTCAAACAGTTCTTTGAGATCCTACTTGAGCAGCCGATAAGTATGGCCGACGGAGACTCCATATGGACCTACAAGGCGAGCGTTGCCTTAGCAATCGTTGTTGCGATCATCTACCTTGTACCAACTCTTGTCCTTTCCTGGCAGACTTTCATCAAGTATCGTTCGTGGTTCTTCCTTTGCGTCCTGATAGGATCGGCACTCGAGGTTGGAGGCTACATCGCACGGGCTGTGTCTGCTAAGCGTGTGTCCGACATCGTAAGTCCTACAAACCATTCGTCCTTCACGAGTCACTTCTGACCCCTTGTGACGTACCAAGCCCCCATATGCGGTTTCCAGCACCCTCATCATCATCGCCCCCGTCTTCATCGCTGCCGGCAACTACTTGCTCATCGGCCGCCTCATTCGCGCAGTCCTTGAAGCAGACAAGCACCGTGTCTTTGGTATCCCAGCCCGCCTCATCACAAAGACTTTCGTCGGTTTCGACATCCTGTCGTTCCTTATCCAGGCATCTGGATCTGGTATAGCATCATCGGGGAACTGGGCAGGGAACGAGGCGAAGATCGGAACGAATGTATTGATCGGTGGTCTCGGTACCCAGGTCGCAACATTCGTGTGGTTCCTAGCCATCGTGATGAGGTTCTGGCAGCATACGAAGAAGGATGTCAGAGGTGATGCGCCGGCCGATTGGTTCAGAGTGTTGCAAGCAATTTGGGTGTCGTCGTGTTTAATTCTCGTATGCCTCTTCCCCTTTGTCCCCTGTACAGATCTTGGTTCCGTGAGGCTGACATCCTTCAAAGGTTCGCTCCATCTATCGAGTCATTGAGTTTGCTCTAGGCATAGATGGGTACCCCTTCCGACACGAATGGATATTCTATGTCTTCGAGGCATTGCCGATGCTGCCAGCTATCTCCGTCTTCTGCTTCGTCCATCCCGCAAAATATATTGGAAGCCATGGTGGTCTCGGCAAAAAGAGGACGATCGAGGAAGGTGCAACGGAGCTCGCAGAGAGTAGTGACAGTCGAGACGGTCTCGGAAATCGAGTTTGATGACACTGGAGTCATAGTCGAACGATCATTCTTGTATGTCAACGCTTGAAGTGCCTCAGCGCTAGGTCTAACGCTATGGAGCGGCGCAAGTCGCTTCTTGAAGTGCTTCCAAGGTCGTGGACGCGTTGTGTCGATTGGAAGTTGCTTTAGATATCGTGGGGCTTAGGTATAAGGGTCGCGAAATGGGGGTGTCGTAGTCTCATACCTTTGAACTTTGAGTTAGGTGGCTGGAGGGGCTCGCTGCAACTCCCTCGCACCTGCCTCGAAGTTGTTGGCAAATGTCTTGGTAGCGCGTCTGCGACCAGATACGCTTCCTAACAACAATACGTCTCCTCATTTCCTTCTGTTTTCTTGTAATGTTTGTTTGAGCGGTGCATTCGACAACCGGTGACGACAACTATAGTGTGCTATCTTTCGTTAGCTAGGCTCTTCATTGAGTAGTAGTCAGGCCTACCATCAGCACTTGGTACGTGCAATTCCTGTTCGATTTGTACGGAACGACCGGCTGACTCTAAACGTATCTATTCGTAGTATTCTACCTGCCTCTGTCCCAAGAAACGCATGAAGGGATACCTCGCGACTTGCCGACACCACTCAATATGAAGTCTTAGATTCGAAGGTACGTTCTTGTAGATCCCTTCGATCCATCCAAGAACGGCAGTCGGTGCGTCCACACCTGTAAAGCCAACCCTTTCCAGAATTAGAATAGGTGTAAGTATAGCTTGGATGGCGATAAAGTGAGCGAGTAGTATCTGTGCTACGCTGTTGTTCGGGTCAATGAATGACTGAAACTCGTCATGAGTCCATCTCGATGGTACGTTATACAACAAGACGAAGGTAGTATATGCCTCTACGGGTCTGTCGTAAGCGTTTTCCACGGTCCGTACTAAGATATCCCAGAATGACTTCTCCCAGTCGGTCATGTTTAGGGGTTCGATCATTTGAAGCGAAAGACTTGCCGAATCGAGATCGTCGCGATTTACCGCGTTCAGTGATGACGTTGCAAGACGGCTGCGCATTGTCGCAAGGTGTCCATCCTCGCGGAAAGCCTAGAATATGTTAGCACTCAGTTTCTTTGACAGCGATGATCAAACTCGTAACGATGATTCAACTGACCCATGCGACTGAAGGACTACCACCTACATGGAACGCTGAATCAGGGCTGTTGAGCGCCTCGTCATCTGCGATCAGATTGCAGCCTCTGACCATCGTCAAGAACTCAAACAGACCATCTTGAAGATGGCTTGATTGGAAGGCTAGTGCAAGAGCCGCCGCCATTCGTGCATCTCGTTCACATCTAGTTTTGGGTGGAACCGAGAGTGCTTCATTAAGCGACTTGACTGCTAGGATGCGATGCGATATTGCTTCTTCGGCGACGCTGGACGTCGACACTGCATCAAGATGCGACGCGGCTAGTGCAAGGATGGAATGTATGAGATATTCGTACTGTCCTTCGTCAGCTTTTTGCATTCGCCTTGCAAGGTCGGGATACAGATATTGAGCTTGACAGCCTGGGTTGTCCGTCTAGGAGTACTTCATGTAGCTAGGTAAGCTCCTACTGAAGTAGTGATTGATAGTAGAAGTGCTCCTAGATCGTCGTACAAACTGCTATCTGTACCTCACCCCCGGATCTCGATGCTGTTCAACGTACATTATGTGCGAAGCTTGGTATTACCGTGATCCATATCTTGTCGGCACCAACAGGAAGATGAGGGTATGCAGTGATCAGAAAATGATGGAACAACCGCATATCGGCCATGGTCTACACAAGTCAATGATGGTTCCTAAAGTTCTTCCTCAAGCACTTACGAATGCCCCAGGTGTCGATCGCAAGTGCACCATCTGTTGTGGACTTGGAGAATTTGGCGGTCTTTGAGTTGCTTGTATGATATTTGCTGGATAATCGCATGGCAATCCTGCCTTGATGCAGTGATTGCATTCCGGATGCTGCTCATTGCACTTGATGCGGCGTCTCTTGCAGTTGAAGCAGCCTCGCCTCGATTTCGTATGCCCCTTTCTGGGGATCGGCTTTCGAGGTTGTGGAGGGGCACTTCCCCTTTCACAGTTCGACGACAGACCATCTGGGGAATCACTTGAGTGTTCAGAAGATTCCATGCTGCCTCGAGCAGGCAACAATGACAAAGACATGGGCAGATTTTAGCGAGCGGGTAGTCTTCCCATGTGGCGATATATACGCTGGTGGCTCGTGAGCACGAGATTGAAATTTGGGGGCTTAGACTAGAACGTGGAACTCGTCCCGAGGGGAGGGGAAGGCCTTGTTCTGATCCGCACAGATACCAGGGACCACTCGAGCTGAAAGACCCGCTGAGTCACAGCCTTGTGTCGTATTTCCTGGCGTGGTTGCCCGACGACGAATTGAAGACCTGGCCCTACCTTTCGGCCGCGGGAAGCGTTAGCATGCAATCTAGCATCTCATGTCGGCGACACAAAGAAACTCACCGGCGACCGCTCCAGGACGAGGGCTGTGTGGTTTCGTACGTCAACATGCAGTTCATGTCCGCCTCGCACCGCAAAAGGCTGACTTTGCGACTCCTTAATCTACACACCCAACCATCGGCGCAATGTTCGAGCTGTTCTTATCTCGCTCTGTCTCTTGTGGTGCTGCCAGAATGAGTTTCATAAGACGCCGACCTCCACACGAGGTGCATACCACTGTCGCAGGCTATTTTTGACCTAGGTCAAGCATCGCCAAGCATTGAGATGTGCGGCAGAGGCAGCAACAGGCAATGATCTCCGGTTCGCGGAAGGGCGCGATGAAGTCATTCGACCATCCAGAGCTAGGCAAATCAAACATTCGGACCATTTGCGTCTATGATTGCCGCCTGAGCTGAAAAGCAATTTCTATCAGTTGTCTCCGCGACGGTTGGTCTTGGTCCTGCACTGTAACCGCTTCAAACGGTCGGCACGGGAACAATTTACCTGATGATTGATGGCGTTCTGCGGCGCTCAGCTAAACCGCGTTGGACCGACGCCTCTGAGATGTGAATGAGCAACCGACGTGCTGGGCCCCTTCAACCCCTCCACTACGCACGTGCTTCCGTGTGTGCTGCTATACTTGGCTGCCGATACGAGCTCAATAACACCTCACACGCACTTCAGCATGCCCATTCTCGAAGTTACCCTGCTGCAATTGAAAGGGGTGCCTGCCTCTGACCCAACTTTGCTCGTCACCCTATCAAACGTCCGAGGTAAACTGCAGACCGACTCCCGGTTCTACAACAGCATCGAAGATCCAACCAAGATATATATTTTGGGCATTTGGCCGAGTCTGGAAGCACACCACCAATTCTTGAACTCTCCCGCGCGAGTCGAGGTGCTTGGCCCTCAGGAGGGCCTTCTGGAGTTCGTATGGACCGTCCACATGGAAATGGATGCAATGAGCTCGCTTCCACTTGATGCGCCCGTCCTAGCAATCGCGGGGCTCTTCATCAAGGCAGACAGCACTGACGCGTTCGAACAAAAGGTTGCGAGGCACAGACACACCATCGTGGACGCCACGAAGCCATATAACGTTGTGAACGGCTGGAGGTGCGATCCAGAGCCAGGAAAGCATGAATCACTCATGTTCACGGGATGGGCAGACGCGCAAGCCCATGCTGCCTTCATTGCCAAGGCTAGAGAAGATAGGGACTATGCAGATGTCCGACGATATTACGAGGATATGGAAGTCCGACACGCTCGTAATCTGGAAGCAAAAGATTCTTAGGGGCGGCCGATCTAGTTTCCCAGCAAGCTGTCATTCGTTTCATCGATGCGCATCAGCTTCATCTACTTCCGCTGTTTCCTGGAGATGCGCGACCTGCATGATTTCGGACCCAGCCGACCCCAGTCACTGCATGCGCTGGAAACAATGTGAATTACTGCAAGAGATGACAGGGCACGCGAGAACTAAGATAACGTCTGTGACAAGCGATGCTAGCAACATCGTTTGCAACGGCATAGCTGGAGATCGTCAGGTCCTTGGTTCAATCAGTCACGGGATTCTCGTGTTACTAGCTTAATTCAGACGTCTTGCATTATTCGACCTCAAGTCACCTCAGACCCAGGATCACGTTATGATCGAGACGTTGATGTGGCAGTCCAACGTTGCACAGGATCTCCAGGAACCGTTACTGGGTCCTTGTCTATATTGCGGGGTATCTTCAGTCTGACTTAAAGAGGAAGCTGATTGAACCAAAGTGACGTCGTTTATGTAAGGTCCCATTGTACCTTCCGGCTGATACCAAGTGCACAGGATGAAATCGATTCCTCTCTTCGCCATGATTGCTCTTCACTTGTTTCCATTACTTCGTACGACATGGCGACCTGGCTGTTGGGCTATCTCGTGATTTTGAGTGCTTACGGGCCGATCCTTTCGCTTGCTCGGGGAACACCTAAACGCGCCGAAGACGTCGATGTCCTGGAGTGGGTGAATCCGCTGATTGGGAGTAACAGCGGTGGGAATGTTTTCGCGGGGGCCACACTTCCCTATGGCATGGCGAAAGGTTGGCTTCCCTTTCCTTGAACAATGCCCTCCACTGGACTACGTCCATCTGAATTATGTTCTTCGTCCTATCAGAGTCTCTGCCTCCTTCCTAGATGTAGACTGCGTTGAAGTTACTCACGTGCGCAATCCATTTGCGAATTCCAGGTCTGAAACTACCTGAACCTGAAATAGGCCGCATCGAGGATTCATTTGCCTTCCAGTCGACTCCCCTCAAAGTTTCTAATACACTGACCGGTTGACCAGCCGTTGCCGACGTCAATGGCGAGAATACGGGAGGCTTCTCCACGGACGGTAGCCAAATTACAGGGTTCTCTGCCTTACACGACTCTGGAACAGGAGGCAATCCCAGTCTAGGCAATTTCCCAATCCTCCCACAAATTTGCCCCGGCGACGAACTCGACAATTGCAACTTTCCAATTGGATCGCGAGCGACACATTATAAGAATGATTCGATTGTGGCCGAGCCGGGCTACTTCAAGGTCGCGTTGGAGAACGGTATCGAAGCCGATATGACGGTGTCTGAGCATGCTGCTCTTTTCCGATTCGACTTCTCGACAGAGGGCAATGGTACAGCTAATGGAACAGCTCTTAGTCCTCTCATCCAGCTGGATCTTACGGACCTGTGGGCAAGTCGACAAAATGCTTCGGTCAGCATTGAGGCAGAATATGGTGGGAGTAGCGCTAGGATCAAGGGTAACGGGACATTTCTTCCCAGTTTTGGTGCAGGATCCTATGTCGCATACTTCTGCCTGGATGTTTCCGGAGGGAAGGTGAAGGATTCGGGAGTCTGGGTCAATAATCGAGCAGGAACGGATCCAAAAGAGCTATACGTGACAAGAGGGTTCAACCTTTTCTACCTAGAAGCTGGAGGCTTCGTCCGATTCCAGGGTCCAATATTTGGCCCAATCTATGCTCGAATGGGTCTCAGCTTCATCAGTACCGACCAAGCTTGCCAGAATGCAGAGAAAGAGATCTCTGGGCTAGAATATGACTTCGACGGTCTGGTTTCTAAGGCAAAGGATGCGTGGCGCAAGAAGCTAGCTCCCATAAGCATACAGTCTGGGGGTGTCAGCGACGACCAGCAAGTATCTTTTTGGAGCGCGGTTTACCGTACCATGCTCTCTCCCCAGGATTACACGGGCGAAAACCCGCATTGGACATCTTCCGAACCATACTTCGACTCCTTCTACTGTATATGGGACATGTGGCGTGTTCAACTGCCATTCTTGACGATCGCGGACCCTGGCACCATGAGTCGCATCGCCAGAAGTCTGTTGGATATTTACAAGCATCGCGGTTGGTTACCAGACTGTAGCATGAGCACGTGTAAAGGCTGGACGCAGGGGGGTTCCGACGCTGACAATGTTCTCGTGGATGCTTACGTCAAGAATTTGACAGGTATTGACTGGGTAAGCACCCTGTACCTCCTACAACTCGACACAGCGGCTGCCAGCCTGCACTGTACAGAGCTTCTACTAGATAATCTTACCTCCATAGAGGTCCCCAAAAAGCGTATTGCGAAGCTCTAAGAACGACGAAAGACCACTAACATAAATCCAGGAGCTAGCCTACGAAGCCATCGTAAACGATGCCGAGAACGAGCCTCTGGAGTGGTCTATCGAAGGAAGAGGCGGACTAGCTAGCTGGAAGCGACTCGATTACATTCCGTACCTCGACTTTGATCCGAATGGTTTTGGTACCAACTCAAGATCTATATCGAGAACGCTCGAATACTCCTACAACGACTACTGCCTCTCGACACTCGCAAAGGGATTAGGGAAAGAGACACATACCAAGTATCTTTCTCGCGCAGGCAACTGGCAGAATCTGTATAAGGCGGATCAGAAATCGCTTGTCAATGGCACTGATACTGGGTTCACTGGGTTCTTTCAGCCAAAGTATTTGAATGGCACGTGGGGATACCAAGGTATGTGCCGTTCCGTTGCTGATCTCGGAGCTTCGCGTTATACCTGCGAAGTGCTTCCGAGGTTGAGTACCATCCTCTTGCATCCATTGCGTCAACTGTAGAAGCGATTTAGGAGCATGTCTCCTTGTGTCGTCGTTTGATGCTAACTTCGAGCTCACTCGTAGATCCCATCGCATGTAGTCCGTTGGCAGACTTCTGCTCGTTGACATCAAATCCCAGCGAGACATTCGAGAGTAGCTGCTGGGAGTACATGTTCTTCGTTCCACATGATGTTCGGAAGGTTGTCGAATTGCTTGGAGGCACAGACACGTTCTTGAAGAGGCTGGACTACTTCCACACAAGTGGGCTTGCAGATATTGGCAACGAGCCGGTATTCTTGACGGTGTATATGCCCCACTACGTCGGCAGACCTGGCTTGAGCGCTGAACGGGCGCATTCGTGTAAGTTCTGCAAGCGCGCATCGCTAGCACCCTACCAAGATCTAGTGGGCAACTGTCTTCGGTTCTGACTAGATGTCCAGACATTCCTTCACGCTTCAACTCCTCCACAAACGGGCTCCCCGGCAACGACGACAGCGGAGCGATGGCCGTACGTTCCCCCACCTCGTCACCCCTTCTCCTTCCACCACCCCACTCACTAACGCCCTCCTAGTCCTTCACCCTCTTCGCCAACATCGGCCTCTTCCCCAATCCCGGACAAAACGTCTACTTCATCATCCCGCCTTTCTTCGAAAGCGTGAGCATCACGAACGCGCTCACAAACAAGACGGCTACGATCCGGAACCTCAACTTCGACGCGGCGTATAAGCGGATATACATTCAGAATGCGAAGTTGAACGGGGAGGTGTATACGCGGAATTGGATTGGGCACGAGTTTTTCACGATGGGATGTGAGTAAATCTGATTCCTAGCTGTGAGGAGGGAGCTACTCTTAGAGCGGGGAATGGTTTGGGTTTGGGTTTTCACGCACCGAGCGATATGCTGACTTGTCGATGTAGGGACCTTGGAATTGACGTTGGGCGAGACGGAGAGTGATTGGGGAACTCGAGAAGAAGATCTGCCGCCGAGCTTGTCAACCAGTAATTCAACGGGCAGCATTAAGCTGCTCACATATCATGCAGGTTGAAGCATGCTAGAAGCAAGAGATCAAGGTATCAGATCGCAAGTAGTAGAAAGAAAGACGCCCAGTAGTTCGAAAATTCAAGATGGACTACTATATACAGTTTTTCATCCCCTCATACCACCAAAGGTTTCAATTTAAAATCTCGCCTCGACCTTCTGCTCTATGTCCTGTAGCGCCCAATCACTCCTCGCCTTTTTACTCCGCACAGACTCGACCTGTTGCTTGGTGAAACCCTTAGCCTGTGTCGCGGGATTGTAGCCCAAGCCCGTAGCCTTGCCAACATCAGCATCCGACAGATCAGTAGGTGATGAGCCATCAGCACGCTTGTACACAGTGCAGACAACCGCACCACCAAGACCGAGGTTGTGTTGAAGAGCAACTGTGGTGTCCTTGACGGAGCGGTTGTTAGCCCATCCACGCATGTGCCAAACAAGCTCAGCGCACTGTGCGAGACCAGTAGCGCCGAGAGGGTGGCCCTTGGAGATGAGACCACCCGATGGGTTGATGACGACCTTGCCACCATAAGTGATGCCACCCTTGCGGATGAGCTCGTGAGCTTTGCCCTTCTCTGCGAGGCCGAGAGCCTCGATGGTGACCATCTCGTTCGCAGAGAAGCAGTCGTGGAGTTCGCAGACCTTGACCTCATCAGGGTGCACGTTGGCCTCCTTCAGGGCGGTCTCAGCAGCGAGCTGCGACATTGAGAAGCCGACAAGTTCAATGGCGGAGCGGTTGAAGAGAGCTGGCCTGTCGGTAGCAAGGCACTGACCGGCGATGAGGATAGCCTGGCTCTTGAGCTCGGGCCGGGCGTCTAGGAAGGCTTGCGAGACGAGGACGGCAGCGGCGGATCCGTCTGACGTCGGGCAGCACTGAAGTTTGGTGAGAGGCTCGTGGATCATGGGTGCTTTCATGATCTGCTCGAGTGTGTACTCGTCCCGGAACTGGGAGTAGGGGTTGTTCTTTGAATGGGCATGATTTATGCGGGCGATCTCTGCGAAGTCCTCAAGCTTAGATCCATACCTGAAGGTGTTGTTAGCATTACATCAACAGCTAAGTTAGACATAAAGAGACTCACTTCTCCATGTGTTCTCGGCCGGCGTTTCCAAACATCTGAGCGGCACCTGGTGCTTTGGTGACACCTCTTGTCTCCTTCATCATCAACGCTGTAGTACCAGTAGGATTTGCGCGATCCTGGAAGAAGGTCTGCAAACTACCCGGGAACATCTTCTCGAAGCCAACAACAAGCACGCAGTCTGCAGCGCCGTGGGCAATCATGTTTCGTCCCATGTAGAGGCCAGTGGATCCGGTAGAGCAGTTGTTGTTCACGTTGTAGACTGGGATACCGGTCATGCCGAACTGATAGAAGACGCGCTGGCCACATGTGCTGTCGCCGTAGCAGTAACACGCTACACCCTGGTCTACATCGTCGTAGTTGATGTGGGCATCGAGCATAGCCTTAACACCGGCTTCGAAACCGAGCTCTGGGTAATCAACCTTTCCTCGGGGCTTGATAAACTTGGTCATGCCCACACCAAGGACATACACGGGCTGTTTCTGGCCTGGCATGATGGCGGCTTCGAAATGAGAATGCAGGAAGTGGGTACTAGGTCAAACGAGGTCAAAAGAAGGGTACACGAAGAAGAATAGCAGTTCCAGCGGGAGTCGACGGCGCAAGTATTTTGAAGAAGTGAGATTGTCTATCAGCGTGAGGTTGCGCCGGGATAATAAAGGCTGGAGCTAGTCGATCCTCACGGTAAGTTTGAACGTGGAGAAGCGGGTGAGCCGAGGTCGGTCCCGTTTGGGGAACGAGGGGTGTTTGCTGCTGTCAGTGCGGCTATTCATAGCCGATCCCTCCGAGCATCTGCAACAACTATTGACTACTTCGAATCTTGCCTGAATGTTTATCGAGCATTCATTAATACTCCTAGAATCTCTACAAGCATCGGACATCCTATGGTATCCCATAGAGATTTTTGTTGAGTCCCTCCAGTGAAGGCTATGGGTCCGAGCCGAGAGCTCAAGGTTCACTGACGAGTGATTCTCTAGCAGACGTCCACATTCGCCTCTTCACTTTGTAGAAGTCGCATCAAGGTTTGCAGGGCGAAAGTTCATATGCCGGAAAGCGCCGCACTTCGCCGTCAGTTTGCAAAAGTATGTGTGTGAGATCCCACCTAAGCTGCGTCTGACTCGCGAAGCGCTTCTATAAAGTGACCCATCGAACGTGTCTGCAACCCGACGCCGTGTTACGAACACCACGCAGCGAGCAACGAGCCCAAGTTATGATAATATTCTCAATTCATCTGCACGGACACGACTACTCGTAGAGCACGATGCTATTCTGTACATTCCACGAACATCACTTGAACCAGAAATGCTATCTGAGATCCGGTGTCGTCCCAATACGCCAGATGCTGGTATCACAAATGCAAGATCGTAAACTCATAACGCGTAAACATCAGCTATCAGCTCCTACCCACCCCTGGCTCCGAGCTGCTACTCGAGCTAGAGCTTCTTGCAGGACTTTGATCCTCAGGCGAACTTCGCCTTTCTCGATGCTCGACCGTGGGCAGCTCTTCCTCTTTGCTCTTTCTCTTTCGATGGGTGAGGCTGAATCGCTTCCACTTCTTCTCAGGAATTCCCATTGAGGCGCGTCTTTCTTCTTCTAATTCTGACTGTCGCCTTGTCTGCTCATCTCGTTTTGGATCGCACATTTGTCTTGCTGTGGGATAGAGGTTGAGATAGATAGGGAACAGCATGCCTGCTGCATAAGCGGCAATAACAACGCATAAAGCATATTGAGCGTTCTTCGCTTGGATAGCAGCGTAGGCAATCGGTGGAAATGCTGCTCCTCCGCCAATGGCAGCCGTGAGAAGTATGGCGCCATCCTTGGTATGTTTTCCCAGGCCCCGCAGTGCTTGCCCATATATCAGGGAGAATATGGGGCCTTCGAAGAACATGAGGATGATGATAAGTGCGGCTGGCGCGGCTCCATACCCATTCATGCAGGCTGCCGCAAAAGCAATAGCCCCAGCATAGGACAATAGGAGCAAATAGCGAGGCTTGAACCATATGCTCAGGAAGGCTGCGATGAATCGAGCCGCCATGAACGCTGTGTGCCCGGTAGCAAAGTGCCCTACGTAGTCCAGAGAAGGGAGTGCTCGGGCAAGGAATTCTTGAAAGCTAGTAGAGACAGACTCTTGCCCGCCAACGTAGCAGAATTGACTGAAGACACCCAGGCCGAGAGTTACCCATAGTACCTTGACTTTAGAGGAGCCTACTGTTGCTTCTCGTGGAATGGGCAAGCGTAATGAAGCTGCCTCGAGTTCCTCGTCGGTAGCTTCGGGAAGTGGTACATAATAGTAAAGGATGGCGAGGAGAACGGTGAAGAAGGCGATACCAAGGTAGGTCCATTGAACGTCGATCAGACTGTTGGCTGATGCTTTGAACAACACCTTCTTGGCAAGTAGTGGCGAGAGTATGCTCCCGATCGCTTGGACGGCCTGTGACATGTTCAATCGTACTTCTGCATACTCAGGTGGTCCGCATAGGATGATAAAAGGATTCGCGGAGATCTCCAGCGTTGATAACCCGAGTCCAGTAATGAAGTTCGAGATCAGGAATGCCGGAAACGAAGTCAGTACGGCTGACGGCCAGAAGATCAATGCCCCGCACGCGTACACGCACAACCCAACAGTGTAGCAGGCTTTGAAACCCCAGCGCTTGAAGACAAGCCTACCAAACGATAGTGGCCCGATAATGTAGCCAAGGTAGTATGCACTGTGCTGTCCGATGGTCTGCCCACTGCTCATGTGAGCTACTTCCTGAAAACGTTGGTTGAGGGTATCCAGCAGGCCATATGCAAATCCCCATACAAAGAATAGGATAGTGACCATGAGAACGGGGTACACCGATTCTCGGTTGCTCATAAGGGTGATGTTCTTTTTCCCGCTCATGTCAACAAAATCGAAGAAGGTTGTAGACATGCGACGGCTTCCAGCCGTAGCAGCGTGTGATGCAAAAGTGTTCCGGTGTTGTAGGGTAGGGAGATCGTTCATATCCGGCGTCGTGAGGAAGTCCATCATATCCATTGGCGCCTCTGCCTCTGCGCCTGGCAACGCGGCAGGTGGAGGCTTGCTCAGCGGTGACGCCGGGGGCGAGTAGAGATTAGAGCGCCTGGTTGATTCCACAATATCAGGGTGGTACATGTTGCTATCGCTTGTATGAACGGCCGTCTTCTCGCGACTCGTGGCATCTATGATCCAATGCGGTAGAAAGCGTGATACCAGCGGTTTCAAAGCAGGAACACAAGCACACATGATGCCAACATTGATCTCGATCGCAGACCACATGAAGGATAGCGACGCATACCAAGAGAAGTCGTTTGTGTTCCTCGAATCGTTGCCGCTGGAGTCCTTGTGCTCCTGGATATTCCTCAGATTTGTCTGGGCCGCCTGCTGGAGGTATGCGATCCGAACCACATCAACCACAGCAACGAACACACCGAACCCGAATGTGACAACAAGAATCGCCTTCTGCTTCTTCGGTAGACGCATTCCTGTTAGGATAGGCATTGGGAGGAACAGGATGGCTAGATCTGTCGCAATGTTTAACGGCGCGGAGGATAGGTATATGGTGACAATATTGGTGCAGGACGCAGATGGTGGAACAGGTGTCGCAAAGGTTGCGCTGACTGGTTGACACTGTAGGATGTTGAGCAGTGTGAGGGCCAGCCCGCCGACGTTCACAATGACGAGGGTCGCGATTGTCGCCCATCTGAAGATCTTTTGTGTCTTTGACAACGTGAGGTAGAACACGAGGATCGATGTCTTGGTCGCCATTAACGCCGGATTCTGTATGTCTTAGCCTGCGGTCACAACATTTGCGCATCCCCACCCAACGATGGGGTACAGATACTTTAGTGTGGATGATGTTGCAGGGAGCACTTCAAACCTCAGTAACGACATTAGTGGGATCTCTCGCCCGGCTGTATGAAGCGCTCCAGCAACAACAATCCAGCCTGCAATATATGTACCTTACTCAGTGAAAAGTCTTGAACTTACATATAGCACCGAGAAGACATAGGCGGCCTTCTTCATCGACGACTCCCACTCCTCTGGCACGTCGTCCTCATGTCTTCCCAGCCCGACTGATGTCCCGTAGCAGATGCTGAAGGACGTCCCAAACGCCAGGATCCAGGCCAGGATGATTGTGTAGTCGTCCCACCCTGCCTTTCGCACAATTGCAAAGCGCGATGTCAATCGCAGGACGACGAATATCGTACAGCACACCAGTGTCGCCGCAGAGACGGCTAACACGGCGGGACCTCTCGTTGGGAAGTCGTTCGCCATCTTGTCCGTTGTTGTAGTTGCTGGGATGGCTGCGCCGCTACCATGATCTCGAGGACAGAGAGTGCAGGCGGTCGCGGTCGTGGTTTCCTTCTATCTCGGTCGGGGGCGTCGCACTGAGGATACAGGTGGCAGCATCCTCCTCCCGCGCCGCTTTGCTATCGTGAAGCGGCTCAACCACCAACAGAAGCGAGCAGTAGATTGGAGTGACGTCCGAAGGGCGATCCGGCAGGCTGGTCGGCGTCAGGTGCAGCTGGGCCTCGCAATATGGGGGAGTCAGGTCTATGAGGCGGGCGGGCGGCCAAGGGTCTGACAGACCCCAGAATTGCCGCAATTGCGCAGGCGATGCAGCGTGCGCAGACGAACCAGTCGATGTGGAGTTCGCATGGCTAGGTGCAATAGTGGTCCATCCCGCCTCTTGGTGTTGGGACGGCCACTCCTGCCAGCTGGTTCCATTGGCGGGAGGACAACAAAGTGCGGAGGTCAGAGCCACGCCATGTCGTCAGTGGAGGATGTCCATCCTGGCGCGCAGAATCTGGTTGCGAAGTCGGCCAGCCGGCCGGACACGCCGACTATTCACCTCAATTATGAGCTTGGGAGCGCCAGGTGCGCGCGATTCTCTCCTCGATGCGTAGCCTTATCTGCGAAGAAGAAAATGTAACATTTGTTCGTGGGTCAAGAGCGTCTGCATCTCAATCGCAGCCGTTGAGTGTTACGCGAGCATCTTGTTGATCACCGGCACAGCTGGAATCCTTCGCCTCGATTTCGCACCCCTCCACAAACTCTTCTGTTGGGACGACAGACTCTGCGCTTCTGCGGACGAAGGCTTGACAGCGCTGATAGACGGCCGACAGCACAACGCGGGGGAAGGAGACGGCTGGCGAGTTGGTTTGATTCTGTTCTAGCGGAAGAGTAGGACCGAACGCTTTGGTATCTGAGGATGGACTTCACATGAGCAGCGAAATGCACTACGAGTGTCCGAAGTGGACCGCGAACCGTCCGTTGATGCCCAGGTGACCAGATCGCTTTCAAGGACCGGACTGCTTAAACAATCTTCCTTCCCCAGGAATGGTCATTTTCGTGGGGTATATTTGTGGTGGACTCTTCCCGTCGGTTGAGCATTACAGCCTTGAATGGCTCCAGCATCCCTGTCTGTAGGGCCACTTCAGAGCACGACTCACTGCCTACTAGCAGTTGCAAAAGAGTAGACCAGTGTTCGTCGGTCCAAGGAATAATAACAACAGAACCAGAAGAGATGGAAATGCGCTCAAAACATCTCCGTTCAAGTTCAGCACAGACTAACCTACAACACTTGTGTAGTCAATCCACCACAAACACCTTCGCTTCCCAGACCTAATTTTGTTTTAAGGATTAAAGATTACCAGTATACAATATCCACTAACAACTAGTCACAATCCTCCAATCTTCGTATTCCCAAGTGTACATCTCCCATCTACAACAGACCAGCGAGACCAAGCATAACGGCGAAGACACCACCGACGGGCGCGATCAGTGCGTCAGCGGCACCGGTAGGAGACGTAGTGGCACTAGCAGCGCTGCCAGTAGCCGAATTCGACGCATCAGCGCTCGTTGCGGTAGCGGTGGCAAGAGTAGACGTCGCGATGGAAGCATGCGATTCGGTGGCATACGCGGCTGCGCTGGCTGACTTCAGACTGTACTACGCGTCAACAACTCACATCCCAATATTCAACGTACAGCGAGTACTCAGGTGGACTTACGGAGCAGCAGCATTGCAGTACTGCGTAACCTCATTCTGCACCGGCGGGCGCTCATTGCTACCCGGGCAGTTGTTATAGCACGTCAGGAGGTTGGTGTAGTTATCGCAGAGGCACATCCAGTCATTGGCTTTGCAGGCATCGATCTGCTTCTGGATACCCTCCCGGCACGCATCGACAATGTTCTGAGCCGCGCAGGCGCTGGTGGATTGAGCAGCGGCTGCTGAGGTCGTCGTCTGGGCGGCAGCGGCGCCGAGGAGAGCGAGGGAGGCAATGGCGAAACGCATCTTGATGATTGTGGAGTCGTAGGGATGGAAAAGGGTATAGCGAATGAGGCCGGGGCTTGGAGTCGAAGATAGATAAATTAGAAGATGTATACAACGAACCCAGAACGAGTGATGGGTTTCCCGAGGGATGAAGAAGAATGGATGTCGACGGAAGGTCTCGCGTGTCTGTCAAGCAAGGGATGAGCAGTCCCTCCACCAAACACCCGGGGAACAGAGCATTATAAACGGAACGTCCACTCATCGCTCACCCATGTCCCACCGCTCAGCTCAGCTCCCCTTAAACTCAAAACAGCGAAGCCAGCAAGCCATCTCGTGATGCATTCAATGCTGCTGGCCTGGTCCCGAACCAAGCTGCCCGAATCGATACGCACACTTACCCTAATTTCGTCTAGCATAACCACCCATTCTCCACATCCACCCTTTCCACCCAACCCTAAAATTAACCTTCTTGCCTCCCTTGAACACTTGATTGTGCCGTTGTGCATATGCTTTTGCCTCTCTGCCAATACATTCTGCATCAAACACGCAATCAGCACACCCACACCCACAAAGTCAAGAACAGCGGTAAGTCTCATCGAGCAACCATGGTCGGGACGCAAAGGCATCAACAGGGTCCAGCTCGCCCAGCTCCGGCTCCCTCCTTCCAACGATTGGCGGAAGGAAGGAGCGCAACTGGTGATCAGCGGCATGGTCAGATCGTTTGCTTCCGAGAAGTGCAGGGATGGCATAAATGGAATGGTGGCGCCCAGGTGTGCCGTGCTGGTGCATCTCATCTCATTTCGCTTTCGAATATTTTCCTATCTTCCGGCGCGGGAGGGTTTGTTCGCTGCGAACATCCCAAGTTTCTCTTTAGAATCTCGGCGCGATGGGTAAGGTCCGGGGACTGGTTCGTCTTCAAATGCTTCAGTTGGAGGAGTTGTGGGGTGCTCCATAGGAGGGCGTTAGCCGGACCGCATATCGCAGCAACCCCTTCCGTTCCCCTTCCCCTAATCTCGCTTTGCTAATCGATCAACCTGAAGCCACCGCTCGGCCACAGAGTTCCAAACAAAGAAACCCACGGGACGAATGAGCTCTCGGCCGCATTTCTTCTCTTCGATGCACTATCGCGTACCCGTTGGTCTCTCCTCCGTCATTCATCATTAATGTCATCACATTCAAATCAGCGAAGACGTTCATGCTCTAAAACTGCATTCTCCAAAGGCTCATGCAATCCGCTCACTACCAAAGAGAAAAGCAATTCCGTCGCCTGTACAACCCCAATCAGACCTAATATAACGCCCATGGCTCGTCGCGTCTCGACCATACGCGCGAATGTGCAAGACAAAAAGAAGATTACAACGACCTTGTAGACCTAAGAATACCCAATCTTAATGGTAGAGGCATGTACTGAAGAGCCAGTTATTCCACCCAAATGGAAGGTCCTGCTCTGTCCGCCTTTTGTACACGGGCTGCCGAGTGCCTGTGCAGCCGCTTCGACTGCTTGTGTTAAAGATCCGAAATACCTCCTCCAACCTTCGTCTACTCTTGGCCAAATCCGACGGTTTCTTCAACGGCAATCCCGAGTTTCCCGTTCAACGCTTCGTAAGTCTTATACGGCGGTAGGTCAAGACGATTAAAGCTGTCACGAATGTTAGCACGCATTCCGGTGTTATCATACCATGGATATGATACTTACCAAGTGTGTGACTTGGGCAGCTGGTTTGGTTCACCAGCCTTCTCAATCGTAAATCTTCTCGGCCCATCGCTTCCCTGCAGATCCTTGAAACCATTGACCGGAATACGCGAAGTACCAGTAGCAAACTGCAGCAGACGCGACTTCTGTTCTGCGTCCCAGGAGCGGATACACTTCCAGAAGAATTGAATCACCTCATCGTTCTCAGTGTAGCCGCGGTAGTCGGTGTGCTTCTTCCAGTCGTCGACGTCGATATCTGCGATACCACCAATGAGCAATTCGAGTTCACGCTCGTCGAACACATTGACAAGGTCGGCGGGGATGAGCTCGTGGAAGCCTGACACAAATGCCTGAAACTGCTCTTCCACACGCTTTTGAATACGCCATTCTGTAATCAGACTAGAGAAAGTTAGCCTAGGCACCAATTGATGGGTATGGACGCCACATACTCAACATATTCTTTCTTGTTCTCGTTTGTAACCTCGATATCCTCTCCACCCGGTTTCAGCTCGATGCTGACTGTCTCGCCAAAACGCTCATCTTCCGTAGAGAAGGTAAGCTCTAAAGCATCGGTAATGTCGTTGTTACTGTATTTTCGTCAGCAGCAGTTTTCAGAATTCGACTGGGCACGACCTACAGCATCCATTCCAGATTTCGGTGGAAATCAGCGTCAACACCCTCCATATCCTGTAGCGCGACCTTCTTTCTCAAAATCATCTTGTAGAACGCTCCAATAAAGAATGCATCCAAAAAGCGACGATGGAAGATCGCTAAGCCAACGACACGGCCAATGAACTTAAAGTAGTTGAGATGTTCAGGGTTGATGCCGGAGTGAGGGTTGATCTGGAGGGTGTAGTTGTCGTGCGCGGAGTACTCGAAGAGGCAGTAGAACGGGTTGAACATCTCGTGTGAGAGCAGGAAGAAGAACTCTCGAGACAGACCACCGTAATCCAAACCGTCCTCACCGTCAAACTTGATCATTAACCGTTTCTTCAGGTCCGCAGCGCTTTGCCTCATGATCTCGTGATATGAGTCTTCGAAGATGTGCGTTCGCCTGACCTTGACATGGCACTGGCCTGAAACTATTCTCAGTGCAGGCTGCGATCGGAAGTAGATTAGCTTGCGACGGAAGTCACGCTTGTACTGAGGCACGTTCTGGTCCAGGGATGACGGTAGCCTAGGATCATCCCAGGTTGTGGTCTTTGTGTTGTGATCGACGAAGTATACTCGAGCAGTGTTGGTAAGTCGCATTTCCCACCCAGAAGGTAGCGGTCCGAGTTGCGAGACAGGCTGCTGCTGGATAGTGCTATTGTTATTGTTCTGCCCACCATACATGCGAATATACTGCTGGCGGCGCGGGTCAACCCAGGTCGTCGTTCGCGTGTTGTGATCGACAAAGTAGGGTCGCCCTTCCGGAGTATGTCGCTGTTCCCAACCTGAAGGAAGCTCTCCAGTCCCTGCAGTGGTGGCACCAGTAGCCATCATCGACACAGCGTTAGCGTTAGCACCTGGAGGAGACGGTTGGCGGTCCGACAGGGTCGGCGAGTTGGCGCCTGTACGGTCTTCAGGAAGCGTGCGGTTCTGGTGTCGAGTGCGTTCCTGCTGTGTCTGCTGTGCCAATTGGGTTCTTTGGTCTGTCTCACTGAAGCCAGCACCGGGCCTGATCCAGGTTGTCTGCCTAGTATTGTGATCAACATAATAGGTTCGTCCTAAATGGTCCTCCCTGCGCTCCCAGCCTGGCGGCAAACGACCCTGCGCATCCTCGAAGGCGCTGAATCCATTGCGGTTCCCAGCGGCTCCGTTCTGTGCAGGCGCAGGAGCCCCCATCTGAGACTGAGGCGGGGCTATGGGAGTCGGTTGGCTGAGGCGCTGGGCCGAAGGATTAGCGGAGGGGGGTTGAGGGCGCTGTCCTGGGAACATGTCAGGATGCAGGTTCTGCGTGGATGGGTGCTGGGTCGAGGAAGGACCACCAGCGCCGAGCCCGTTCACCGACGAGTGGGCAGATAGCGAGGGGCGGTTCGCGTTGTTGGTCTGGGCGGCCTGGTTGATGGGAGTGGTGAGGTTAGTCGAGAGATTCAATATCAGTTTGCCGTGCACGACCATGTTGTCGTTTGACTTCTTCAAGTCGCGGGTCAGCATTTCTGGGTGACGGGTTAGCCAGATGAGCGGAGCGTGAATGACTGAGAGGCACCTACCATCGCCCCCCGCGTCGAGGTCGATGACACTGCCGATGCGGACGTTTATGACACCGAGGAAGCCCTGGTCCTTCTTCTTGAACTTCTTCTGGTCAAATATCTGAACCGCGAGGACGCTGTCTTCTGAGACCCGCCTGTTCGCCGCATTAGCTCCATCTCCGTCGTGTCGCTTGTAGCCTCGGCCAGTACGTACATATCGAAGCTCTCGTTCCAGTACGGGTTCAGCGTCTTCTTTATCACGCTCGTCGTGCGCGTCTGCTCGCCGTTGACGGTGGCCACCGCAAAGGGATCCGGGAACCCTGCGTAAGCTTGTGAGCAGGCATTCAGAGCACAGATTCTAGCTATGGGGGACGTACGGAACACATCGCGCTTGTAGAGGCCATCTGCGGCAATGACTGCAGCTTGTTAGCAGGCTGTCGGGCGCTCGAGGGCGGCGCTGCGAGGGCCAGACGTACTCGTTACCCGCAGATTAGGTTGCCCTCCGGCTGCGTCCATGCTGGGCTCGACGGGCACTCGCAGCGGTGTCGGAATGCTCTACGGTATAGGGGCTCTCAAAGCCCACGAAGTGTTGGACCACGGGGCGGCGTGGGTGAAAGCAATGGTGAGGTCTCGCAGCAGAAGCGTGTAGCGGCGTCGACAAGGTCTAGGGTGGAGGAGCAGAGGAGGAGGAGGCTGTGCGCGGCCGTGCTCAGAGGCTGCTTTGCTGCTTTGCCCACGACGGACGACGTTCGCAGGCGCTGGCCGACAAACTGCCGCAGGGGCGATGAGACACTGCTTATTCAAAGATTTGCAATCGCAGCTCTGGTTTTCGTCCTCAGAAAGACACGCAGACAACGGCGGCGGGCGCTGGTGCTCTGGGGACATGTTCTTGCCGCCTGCCTGCAGTTCTCACCTCGAGCTTGGCAGAGGCGGGGCAGACGTTCCCTGTCCTGTCACGAAGGAGTTGGTCCTGGGTTCCAGACTGCGTCCTGGCCTCGAAGGAGTATACATAGCGAAGCAGCAGTCACGGGAGCTCCAATTCACCTATTCTCACGTTCTGGGAGCTTCTTGCCTTGCCGTTCCCACTGGTTAATCGCGCACGCCGGGTGCTGTCATGCTCTCACGCAGTGCCCCAGCGAGAGCCCTGACATCATGTCCATGTCCATCGACCAGCTCGACGACGAACTATGACCAGCACCTCCACAATTCCTCGTTCCGCTCGCTACCGGCGCAGTCTGGCACCCGATAACCGTTTGCCCAAGAGTACGGAATGAATGAGGCTACTCTGCGTCTCCCGCATTTGGCGGGCTTGACTCGACATCACGGACCCCTGCAGGCATGCCGGATTGTGAGGGACCGAAGCAGTATCAAACACTTGAGCGAAACACGCAAGACACGCACGAGAAGTCCAGAGACGGATATAGATATCACGAGTAGTAGTTTACAGGAGTCCTTGACTCCTAATCATTACTTGAGCAGCATCTTACTCAACTGTTCACAGCACTTCTACAGTCTCAATCCATTTACCATGTATAAGGTTCTCACCACCCTGCATCGCATCCTTCCAACTGCACCCCAATCCTCGCACTCAGCTCATAACGGCCATGCATCATGGACCCACACGCTCAGCAAAGCCATCGTAAACACGCATTTGCGCCAATTACAGGGTATGATACATCTATATGTCTAAAAGTCTACCATATGCACAGCCACATATGTCCACGCAACACTCGGCTGCTCTAACAAAACGCCAACGCTCATGCCTACTTTCCTGCCAGGAATATTGTATGTACAGTCGCTAGAATTTCCAACGATTGGTGTATGCAGGCACACCCAGACGGAAGACGCGGCAGCTAGCGCTCCAAGTGAGGCGTTGAAGCGCTTCCTGTGAACTAGCTACCTACACAGATACGGACAGCAACCCGAGTGCGCTCACGTATCGCTGTGGCTTTAGCCAAACCTTCTGTGGCACCTCATGTGTGGCTAAGCCAAGTCCATCAAATAAGAGCCTCCATGCCCAGCAAAGCCCTCAGCTGGAGGTACTTCTCGTAAGCACTGAGCCTCAGCTCCACGCGCATATAGGTGCTCCACGCGTGCAAAAAGGCGAATAGATTGGAGGGCCATAGGAAAGAGCCGGCTATGGCTTCGAGTTGCTCTTCGTAGACGGTGCGGGACGCGTATTGGGCTAGGATGAGGAAGGTTCGCGCGGGGCCTTGTCGGGTGTGTAGGTTCTCGTCGAGGGAGCGGGCTATACAATCAGTTAATAATGAGTTTAGGAGAGGCAGGATGTGTTGTCGTTAACGTACTCAGATCATTCGTTTTGAGAATCAGTAGTAGCACCCTCGGAACCTGACCCAGCAGTTGGATCAGCTGCTCCAGCATGCCCTCCGTCAAGCTATCAGAAATCGTATCCTTCTCTTGCTTCGTCCTCGGAGCCGCAACATTCTGCTTCACGATGGTGTAGTCTCTCCCCGTGATGGCGCTCGCGAACAATGCGAAGTACTCGTCGCCAATGCCGGCAACCTCATATGCATACTTCCGCATCCGCGGCTCATCTGCATCGAGGACTGCCAGCCACAGCTTCGCATAGGATCGTCGTAGGGGAAGGGGAATATCGCGATACAGCCCGTGATCGTACATGATGACGTCGAAGTTCGCTTTGCCGGGTCGTGATGGGTTGTGCCGTATCGCGATATTTCCGCCATGTGGATCGCAGTGTAGAGGCGCGTTCGTGCCAAAGATCATCTCGTTGAAAATGCGAGCGAGGGCAGCAGACACCTCATCTCGATCAATCTTGTGCGAGTCGAGATACTCCAAGTCGTCCGGTCGGTGACCGCTCACGTACTCCATTACCAGTATCCTCCTCTTAGCCCAGATAACGTCCGGTATTATGACTGGCGCGTCGCGTACATGCGCAAAGTACTTCCGCGCCCGGATGGCATTCTGCCCTTCCAATGCGAAATCCAGCTCTTGCGGCAGTGATACTTCCATCTCTTCTGACAGCCACGTGAGGTCGTACTCAGGGAACCAGTATCGCAGCGACTCGAACGTGAAGCGGGTCAACGCCAAATCCAACTTGCTCCACTCGTCCAGTGCTGGGTGTTGTACCTTCACGGCGACCTTCTGTCCGTCCTTCGTCACCGCGCGGTGGACCTGAGCCAACGACGCTGCGCCAATTGGTTGCTCCTCAAAAGACTCAAAGTAGTCCGAGAGCTCATGGCCCGTGTCTTTCAGTACCATCTCTTGTATGCTCTCGAACGACGAGACCGGGCATTTATCCTGCAGAGGGATAAACGTATCGCACCACTCGCTCGGCAGAAGGTAGTTCAGGCTACTCAGATGCTGTCCGAGTTTTATAAATATCGAGCCGTTCTTCTCGAGAGTAACGAGGGTGCGTTTTGCGCATCGGAGGTGGCATGCTTTGAGCTGGTCTTGGTAATCTTCGTCCTGGCCGCGCTTGAGCGTGCTTCGATAGCTAGACAGGTTGTTAATTTAGCAGAGCCTCTGCAGCCATAAGATAGTAGGCGCATACTCTTTGATGCAAACAAACAGTGTCGAGGCGACCCTACTGCTTCGCTGCACCGCCGTCGCCGCATGTTTCGCATCGTCGGTGACCGTGACAACCGCAGCTGTGATACCCAGTCCACTAGCGACTACAATCCTCCTCCTCCTCCTATTCTTCGGTATCGGTCTCGTCGGCGCCTTGGTAGCGAACGTAAATCGCTGCGGCGGAAGCGGTGCAGCTTGTTTTCGGAGACACGCGCGGCATGTCCACGGGGTCGTTCGACGCAGGAAAGGAGAAAGCAAGGGAAAGCTCGACATCATGCGCTCATATCATATTCGCAGACTTGGTAAAAGAGGTCTACTTACGACCTTGAGTGACAGCAGAGTAGTGGTGGATTGCTGGGCACTTCTCAACGACTAGCTATGCGGCGAGAAATCGATAGCGATCGCCCGACACTTTTTTCGCGACCCCGAAAAGTTTTGGCGCGAGGTCGGATGACCTAATCCCTGTCACTCGTGTAGCCTCAACATCTTCCAGCATTTGGCTTGAATGGATCCACTACTTCAATTGCGGACATGTATCTCAATTACATATCTTAGGCGCTACAGACATTGCAACCATAATCAGTCTTGCCTCCCATGGCCATCTCTTGCGCTTAGCGCCCCCGAAAGAACTTTTGCTCTCACAAATCTATCCAGAATTCCACCTTAGTCTATCTATAAAGCCGAAAGTTGAAGCAAAGTGAGAGCACGCCTCCCTCCCATTCAGGTTAGTCTTGGAGACTCCAAGTTAAAGGGCTCCAGCTAGACCCCGGTGACCGTAATCGCTATCTTGCATCACTTACATATCGATGCTCTCGTTGAACCGAAGCACCCCATTCGCCTTCAAGTATCCGTCAACGCCATTCGGGACATTCTCCCCTCCTGGTCGCGCTACTCCTAGGCCACCCCTTACTACTGACTTGGGGGCGTCCGAGGTGTCGGTGATAAGCACAAGCCCAGCTGTCTTGATCGAGTCGATAAGTGCCGGTGCGAGATCCTGGAATACGTTGGTTAGCTATCTTGCTACTGACTGCAACCTGTTGCTACGCGTGAAGTGAACATCTGGAAGCAGGACGTACCAGAAGTCGAGAGCTGCAGATGAGTCCCATGAAATTGTTATCTCGAGCGATCTGGACTGCCTCCTTGACCGATATTGTTGTGCGGCCGCTGTTCTGGAAAGCTTGCGACTGACTCGAAGGTGGGTTGGAAAGGTCGGTGCCGAGCTCATTGCAGAGAAGCACAGGATCTAAGATGGTCAGCAAACCGGCGTCCGACAGAACAGAGAATGCATGAACACACAGTTAGGTTGTTTCCAGTTGATGACCGTGCAAATGTCCTGGTTAAAGGAGCTGAACACAACACTCCTCAGAGTGCCATCAATTTCACCAGCGCCGTGCTCCCTAAGCACTCGGGCGTGTTCGAAGACAACCGTGAGTATCTTGTCCGCAAAGACATTCATATCGTGCGTAGGACCAAGCCGTAGGTGGTGCTCCTCTGATCGCGATGGGAAAAGAATGTGCAGCTCGACATGGATATGAGCCGGGAGGACTGCTAAGGCATCTTGGAGCGTGATAAAAGAAGAGGCCAAGGCCTGGAATATCTTTTCCAGATCATCTTGGCTTGCGCTCTGGAGTTGTGACGACTGGGTTGGAGCAGCCGCGTTCTGTCTGGCCCCGATGGAAGCGAATTGCGCGTGAGTAAGAATATTGACGGGAACGTCGAGGCCTTGGTGGTTGATCTTCAGCTTTGGGAACAGTACAGGGACTCCATCGGCTGTCAACTGAACATAAAGCCTGACGTATTCACCGGATAAACTCGATCCAGTGATGAGAGCATGTGGTTGTGAGTCCAATTGGCTAGTCGCCTTCCAATAGGTTGCAAAGTGGGTGATCTCAAGCGGAATACCATGAAATGACTTAACAACTTGGAAGTCAAAGGAGATCCTGCCTATCGCTCGCAATCTAGGGTCGAACAATTCTAGGTGCCATTGGCCACAGCTATCAGGCCGATTGGTGAAAACCTTTGATGAAGCAACACCGCGTGCGATGACCCTTGAGCCGATAGTAGGGTAGACATCGAAGTCAATCGCAAATGTATCTATGTTCTCGATCTGGAAAGAGATTACTTTGAACTCGTCCTGAATCGGTAGCAAAAGATTCCGAGGTATGAGATCTGAGCTCTTTGATGATATCGTGAGTCTTGCCGCGGGGTACTTCTGATCATCATAGAACTGAATCGCCCCTTGTCCGAACTTTTCGAAGCTTATTACCACGAATGTTTTAGTGTCCAGGAAATTGTGGCCGTATCTTCGGAAGGGTATGATAGGAGGCGGCAGAATGAATTCCGGAATGCCTTCGCTATCGCCTCCGATGTCCATGGGGTCCGGCATAGTACTCGAAACGGTCTGCGTGGTGATTTGAGGAGAAACGGCCGTTGATTTGGTCAGTCCAACGCCTCGACCTACAGAGGCCAGCAATCGCATACACTCGAAGTGGCCTTCCCATGTAGCGTAGTACAGTGCGGAAAGGCCTTTCTCATCAAGCACGTCGACATCGGCTCCGCACTGCAACAGTGTGTTAAGGCATTCGACGTGCCCTTCGCTTGCGGCGTGAAATACTGGCGTCCATTGGTAGAGCTTGTCTGCTTGATCGAGGTTTGCACCATATTTCTGAAGTAAAAGTAGCATCTGTGGGACTTTCCCGGAACGCGCGACAAGGTGTTGGGGGTATAATCCTTCCGCATCTGGCAACAGTTCCGCCTGGCGTTGAAGAAGAAGCTCCACGATCTCCATAGATCCGTACTGACAAGCCAGATTCAGAGGTACATGCTCTGATGGTCCAAGCCGACTGATATGGGCCCCTTGCGACAACAACGTTTGTACACATGCTAGGTGGGCGTGAACGATCGCGTGTATTAGGGGTGTAAAGCTGTCTTGATCCCGGAAATTGATCGTATCCGGAGCAGCGCTGAGGAGCTCTTCCACCAGCTCGACATGACCATACATTGATGCGTAATGTAAAGGCGTCCGACCATAAACATCCGTTGCATGTACATCGACGCTACCAGTGAGCCCGAGCCGCAAAATTTCAATTCTACCGCATATCGCAGCTTTGTGCAGACAATTTCGTTCGTTGATCTCGTCTTCGAAACTCAGATCCACTTGTTTTGTATCGAGAACAATCCTTAGTGCCGCCTCGGGAGCTTCTTCGACTGTGCTCAAGAAAGCCCGCGAGATACGCTCTTGTGCGTCCTGTAGGCGCGAAAGGCGCGAAAGACATTCTTCAATCTTATCGGTATTTGCGGTAGTAATTGCCAGCACGATCTGGTTGTCTAGCTCAAGACTAGCTTCGATTGATGGCTCGAGCGCCTTGGGTTCCATCATTGTCTGCGCTGCCTGCATTCGATCGCCTTCTGCCCACCCAGAAAAGTCGAGAAGTGCCTGTGTTGCTTGATCGGACAGGCTGCTTATGACTTCGCGGTTAAAGCAAGGCTGCACTTCGACGGCTCGAGATAGGTAGAGTTGTTTTTCCCTTGACTGGCGGAGTGTCAGCCAGTGCTGTAGATTATGCGCGCAAGGTAGTATCCGACCTTCGATGTTTTATCCCACTGTTCAAGTTAGTATTGCACGAGCAAAGAGTAAAGTTGTGCCGACCTTCTTCAGTATCTTCGAGAATGCGGTTGCGTTGACTTCCACAAATTGCTGGGAGAGTCAGTAACGTTCACAGTGCTTTCGTGAAGCCTAGTCACCTCGAGCTTGTTGAGGTCTATGCTGAATTGCTTGAGCCCTTCTTCCAGTGCTATGTACCTCGAAGATGCTTTCGACACGGACTGTGGGTGTTGCTGCATGACCTTCTTCTTATCTAAGAGTGTCGACAACCGGAGGCGTAGCTAATCGGTGTAAGTCCCGTTGTCTATATTTCTTTCAATGTCCATACCTCAGCCTCTTTCTGAAGATAGAAAGTGTTGACCTTCTCAAGCTCTCGCTCCTACGGAATATCAGCAAAGTTTGGTCAACAATGGCGCTTGTACGGACCACTCGGAAGAAGAAAGTTGCCTTGTTGGCCTGTAGAGAGCTCTGAGGATCCAGTACTTCGAGGCCATGACCAGCTTCTCCTTGCGCCGGTATAACTGGGGTTGTGCTGAGCTTCTTGATCAACTGGAAGGGGTTAATGGGTGCTGTACCAAGCAGAAGTCATGGCCAAAGAGACTTACCTTCTTGAGCGCCTTGTAATCCACAAAGCTCGCGGCATATTCAGGGATTTCGAGCTGCCGTTTCTGGATGTGCTTGCCAAACTTCCTGGAGAAGCGCGGCGAGTTAGTTTTATCATCTTTGGACGCTAGACTGGTCGACGACACGGTCTTTCGCAATACAATAACAGGACGGGGATGGGGAGAGTCCATAAGAGTAGGCCATACATTTTGATATCAGCGAGCAAGGAATGGAAAGGGCTCTCTGGAAGTTCAACATGAGCGGTCCGCAAGCGTGGGAACCCGGCTGTGAGTTATGTCGGATCTAACCATTCGGGCTCAGCAATAGAACGTTGTGGTCGTCAAGTCGGCGCTCATAGGCGGAAACGGCGGAAAAAGCAATGCTTACACGATGAGGCTGTTGCGGGAGAAGCAGCAAGGTCGACAGTGCGTTGGCGATATAAGTCAAAGTGAAGTCACGCAGGCCGAGGGCCGCAGCTGCTTAGTTGGGGATCATTCCAGAGCTCGCGTGGGCCCTGGCACAGCAGCTTAGCAGAATTTTGGCAGCGCCGAATGAGGGGCCAGCGTCTAAGTGCTACGCGGGGCTCTTCGAGTGAGGGCCACGAGACGGTGCATACGCTGGGGGCATTCGAGGGCAGCAAACCCATGTTGTTCACGGAGACGTGAATACCGGCCAATGAAGATGCGCAAAGCGAGCACGCACGCTCCCTGGAGCTTCAGTTTATGCTGGGCCTGCAAGCGCGAAGACGGCGGCCAGGGTGTTCGGGAACGGCTAATATGACGACAGTCTAAAGCTCCAGGTGGGCGTCGAGATGGCAGCTTCCTCCAATCGAACCCCTCACCGAGCGGACGTCGAGAGACACCGGGTTGCCGAAAGTGGCAGCGCGACGTCTAGAAGCTACCTACTTCCAGCAAGACTCACGATGCGTGGAATACAACGATCGATCGTAAGGAACTACGTAGAGGGATTACTGATATGCTGGACAGCTATTTAGGAGCACTTTGATAATCAGGCATGTGGTGGGATCTTACACAGCTGTTCACCCGCGAAAAGTTCTATGTATTAGTGTTCTTAACTCCGCATGCGTGTTGTTGCAGCGGATGGCGGGTAGGTGCATAGATTTCCGAGTCGACATGGAATGCAGAGACCAATTGCGACGGGTGGGTTACACGAGGGGGGCCCAATGCCGGAGGTTTTGGTTGAAACCAAAGGCACAGGTGAGAGACATTAGATCTATATGATTGTGCGGCCCATTCAGGAGGATGTACATATTGCATCTACTTAACGCCTCCAAGGCGAAGGAACTGGATATCAAGGCCACTCGACTTCCCCATGCTTTTCAGTCCGCAAACCAGAGCGCCACCAATCCACTTTCCTTGCTATGCACCAAAATGGAATAGAAAGCGTCTTCGGATGCACAGCCCTGGAGGGCTCTGGCTTACCAAAAGCCGTCTTCAGAGGCCGTAGACTTCCCAGCCGTCTAGGTCAGAAGTGTGCTTCGCGTTGGTCTGTTCGGCTATAGAATCGCCATTACGCTTGGTATTATCCCACGGTGTGCGCGTCGCTATTGCTGCGTTTAATTCTTCGTCGAGTCACAACTCGTCGTCGTCCATCTCTGACGGCTTCAAGAGACCGCCGACCTTCATCGCACGCTCACGCTCCTCTTCTTTTGCCTTCGTCGCTGCTTGCTCGCGCTCTTCAGCGAAGAGCTCAGCGTTATCGCCAGAAAATTCCTTTAGTGAGATCAAGAAGTCTCGGAGGATGACTTTGAAACGGTTGAGGTCCGAGTTGGTCGCGAAGAGACCGTCAATAAAGGAGGAAATTTGCGCTCTGTTCAAGAGTCAGTGGAAGATATGGTATGAGAGGACAGGTTTCTTACGTCTGAAGGTTGGGGAACGCAGTGGATAGCAGATTGCCGACAAAGTTGCGCAGGAACTCTCGGTTCGGTGTTCCTTCAGCGCCCATGTCCGGGGACGTATAGATCGGTCCCTGCAGTTTGTTCGAATCGACGAGCCAAAACATCTTGGCAAGGAGCATCGACTGCGACTTGAAACCAGCCTTGTGATCGTTGTCGGTGAGAACGAAGAAGACGTCCTGGAGGATGGGTGTGAAGAAATTCTGGAAGAAAGCGTTGCAGGTCTGCTGGTCAGTCTCGGCCATGTTCGAAATGAGCTCAAAACACATCGACAAACCGGCACTCTCAACTTCGCGGTTGTCGTGCTTGCTAGCCCACATGCAAGAGTCGATAACGAACTTGAATGAGCGCCCGTCGAGCCTCAACAGAGCGGGAAAACATCGGAGGTTGATCGTTCGTAGCAGCTTGAAGAACTCTACGCGATGTTCGGGATACTCGGAGAAGTCCTTGTTGATCATGTCGAGCGTGCACTCGAAAACGCTGTCCATGATGTTGATGATCTGGTCTTCCATCATGCTCTGTACTAAGGTCAGCAAGCCATCCCAACATAACTTCAGCGAGGCAAACCATCTGTAGCGCCATGATTTTACTCAGTTTGGGAGTCCAACGTACATGTAGCTTGTTGATGATCGTAGTCATCACGTTGAGAACCTCGGCTTCGCGAGCGTCGGGGACGTTGTTCTTGTAGTCGATTAGTACTGCTTCCAGCAGCTTCGGTACGATGTTGTTGTGGACCATCTCCAAATCATCAGCTTTTTCAACGTAGATGTTGATCAATTTGAGGATCTCCTTTTTGATGGTGCGCAGACCGCGGACTTTGGGCATCTTGGTTGCGATGTTTCCTAAGTCGTGTCAGCATGGGTATCAGAAGACGATCGGTGGTGCATACCTTCACGCTGAACAGCCTCGTCGATGAGACTGCTGGCGGCGCGGTACATCGTCAGCATGTCAAAGTAGATACGCCCAATCTGCGGGTAAAAGTAAGAGCCTATGGAACTGCATGCAGCTACGTTTGTCTTCATGATGTTGCCGACAATCTTGATGATGTCGCCATCTTGTAAGCACGCCGGGTTCTGGTTTGCCTGGGCAATGATGCTGTCCCAGGCTTGATTCGGCAGTTCCATCAAATCGTGAATCAGACGCTCTTGCATGCTCTTCTGTCCCTGAGCACTGATCATGTAGCCACATGCCTCATAGAATGTATGGACCTGCTGCGGCGAAAGATCTGCAGTGATCTTTCGTAGGTTCCGGACGATCTCATCTATGAACGGTTCGTTCTCCCCAGGCTGCAGAGCTACAAAGTGTCGCCTACATTTGTTGGCAATCTTGATGAACGTATCGCAAGCCATGTCTTGAACACCTTCGTGGGTCTCATGCATGAACTCAAACAGCTTGTTGACGACTGTCTTGAGGAACTTCCAGTGGGCTTTCAGGAATCGGGGGTACTGGCCGACAATATACATAATGTTACTGGCAACAACTGCCTTGTTGTCTTTGCCCCGCTTCATTTCCGTCAGGCCGAGTAGGTCCTTGATAACGGTAACCAAGAATCGCTTTTCGGTCTCCTCGTTCATGGCGCCTGAGATAGATCCTATAGCCCAGCAGAGAGTGTTGCAGTTCGCCCATGACCATTCAGTGCCGTCTACTTGACGAGCAAGCTTCTCGGACATGATCTGTTCTGTGTCGTTGACGTCTAAGTGAGTCAGGAAGACAAGACACTCTCGGGTCGACTTATATAGCTGGATCGTGTCACTCTCCTTGACGAATTCACGGACGATCTCGCCTTCGTCGTTCTCTACAATCAGGACTTCTTCGGGGCGCACCATCTTCTCGATCATCACCGTGCGAAGATTCGACAAGATCTCAGCGTACTTGTGCTTGCGCAACGGATAGTTAGCGAGAATGGCCGGATCCCGAGCTCCTCCATTGGCTGCAGCTAGACCCATGTTTAGGAGTGGGTTCATGTCAGTGATGGGAAGAGCCTGCATCTCATCATAAAGCTCAGACACCAGTTTCGTCCAGTACTCTAAGCAAATTTTGAAGATCTCTCTGTCGTCAATCTGGCTGATACGGATGAGGTAGAAGTGGCCATGAGTGAGAAAGTCCTTGTTCATCAGATTCTCGATGACATTCAGGTGCGATGTGAAGAAGTTGCACAAGAACAGTGCCAAGTTCTGGACAAACTCCTGGTCTTTGCCGTTGCTGCTTGCGTACGTAGTCTTCAGATCAAGTGTGAGGGGTATGATCTTCGAAATTGCAGTAAGAGTCTCTGTGAACATCTGAACGAGTTTGTCGTCATATGCCGGCTCTGTATGGAGACCAGCGATCTCGGTCAAGCACTTCAGCGTTATGTTTCGGAAATCGGGCACTTCCAGGAAGCGGCTACGGAGGGTTTCGATTAAACTGGCTCCGCTCGGTGGTGTCTCGAAGATATAGCCCAAGGGTATCCAATTGAGGAAGCGCAATAACGTCTCCAGGGTCGCTTTGATGAGGCTTGCCTCAGTTGCCGTCCGCAAGACTTCAGAGCAGAGCTGGTAGATGGAGGTGAACTCGTCGCACATGCTCTGTTTGAGCTCTCGTCGCTTCGCAGACGTCATCTGGTCTTCCGAGTAGTCAAACACTTCTTCTGACAGCAGTCTCAGGATCGCCATGTTGTTCTCGCAGATCGGGAGGCTGCTGTGGCACGAGGAGATGATCTCGTTGATGAAGTTGGGCCAATTGTGAGGCCACTCCTGCTTGAGGACGGAGACGAGGACGAGGTTGAGTTTGTTGAGTAGGGTTCGATCGGCGCGGAGGCTCTGCTCATCACCGGAGAGCTTGATAATGAAGTTCACAACGAAGTTGCGGATACCTGCCCGTTGTCAGTAGTTGCGCGCTTGCAAAGGTAGGTTTAGCATACCTTGACACTGATCGCGAGGAAGAACCTTCCATCTAGTCATGATGACCTGGTCGAGGACTTGGAGGCCGAGATCTGCTCAAAGTCAGCTTCGTGTTCATCAAGGCCACTATCCGCGAGCTTCACTCACACTTGGTCTGAGGGTACTGCGCCTCCTGCAGAATCTGATCTACCAGCAGCCATGAGTCCGGGTTCTCTTTGAACTACTCCCTTATTAGTGTCTTGCGCGCAGACGGGCCGTTGGGTCAGGGTAGCCTTACCTGGTTCAAGGTGGCCTGCGCTTGTTTTTGCTGCAGAAAGAACAAGAGTCAGCCAGCTTCCATAACCAGATTCCTACAGGCTGGATACATACCGCTTCGCCACGGCTTTCGTAGAAAGCGCGCACCGTGGCGTCGAGATCCGGTACCGAAACAGACATCTTGAGCGGTTGTACAAAGGCACAGGCTCCCAGACAGCCTCAGGACGGTGGTTGTATCTCCCGCAGGAGCTTCAGGTCGTGTGAAGATCAACCAGAAGAGGAAGAGAGGGTGCGGTCGAGAAGAAGGGGGTCGAAGGTGGGCTTGTTGCCTGCGCGGGATGCAAAGTCGATGGTGGGGCAGCTTTTGGCCTGGAGTTGGTGCGGGCAAACCGAATCGCAGGGTACGTGAGGGAGAGCGAGCTTGGCGGGCGGCGGATATGAAGCTGAGCCACAGATCAGCTTGCCCGGTGAAAGGCCTGCGGTGGTGACGGTGCTTTGAGAGGCGCGGGTCGGTGATGGAGGTCGAGCAAACGAACGCGCCTACTGAAGAAGACGCTAGCCGCATCAGACCTACCAGAGGTTCACGTCGGCCGAATCACTGGAGAATTCAAACATCACGATACGAGGAACAACCTTTGAATGCTTCTATGACAAGCACCTTCTCGTCTAGAAAGACTAGACGATGCTTCACTTCTCTCATAGTAGTAGCAGAAGATGATACAGAGGTTTGCCAAGATCTATAAGGAATGTCTCAGTTGAGCCGCATCTACATTATTAAGCCATATACGGATATTAAGCCATATACGGATAGTGCAATTCTAGAGAGCGTGTGCTGTCAAGGAGATGTATCGAGTTCGCCTGACATAGAGCTACTTCTGTCTCCCTTCTCGCGAGACGGTGCTGCCAAGGCGTCATATCTTCTATAAGGAAACTTGCAAATGTCATGTTAGTGAGTACGAATTTATAAACATGAGATCTACACTGCTTTCCTGTACTTCTATAGTTCCCACGCCCAAGATATATCGCATACCACAATACTAGGCTCACGCCAATGTGTGATTTGAGTGTAGTGAGAACCATCCTAAGACTAGCTAAAATGTTATTCTGGGGGGTGAGTTGTGTCCGATATATCATCCTCTGCTATGGACATAGAGCTAACAGCCAACGCTTTATAGACTAGAGTAAGCAACAATTATATAAACACGTTCCAAGGTAATACAAATGAGCCCCTTGCATCGCAATAGGGCGTATGCGACCTTATCATTTCTGCGAGGTTAAATGTATGTGGCGTTCGACATCCTTCTCGTGGCCATGAGATGCTCCAGGAATCTGTAGAGCAGTGAAGAAACCAGCTTGTTGCGTCAGATCGTAGCGTAGCGACAGGTAGAAGAGGTCTCAACAGAGCGAATAAAACCACGCACCTCTGCCGTGACTGAAGAAATTTCGTCTGCGACGCGGGTCCATCCGCAGGGCGTGGTGGTGGAAGAAGCGTGGAGGTGGCGTCTCGGGACGAAGTCGATTTGGCGCAGGCGTGCTTACCCTGCAGGAAACGAATGACGTTCTTAGCAAAGTCGAACCGAGCATTCACTCAATCACTGCACAGCAACAAAGACGTACATTGAGCACCAGCAAATCCGCTGCCTGCCCTCTTTTCCTGTATGTCTGCGACTCACACGACCAACCCACCTCCCTGACGACCGCCCCCCACCGAAAGCCCGCACAAGTGTCCCTGCAGATCCGCCCCGCTATCCCACTTTCTGTTCCCTTCTTAAGCCTTTCGTCTTCCGCCGTCCAAATCATCGGTACTCGCAATGTCAAGTCAATCCAACATGGCTACTCGAGCAACGACAAACCCCGCTGGCAACACGACTACCCTCGAACAGCACCCGCAGCCTGTGCTACGCCTGTCAGCGCCATCAGGCACACTTCGCCTTCGTGCTGAGCCTGCAGAAGAGCGACACATCCAGTGGGCGGAGGATGTCGTTGACAATGAGGGCATGGGCAAAAAGAGCTCCAAAGGTTCGTCAAGATGCTGAACTACATCGATTTATTCACTGACGCTGCTTAGTCTGCTGCATCTACCACAAGCCGCGTGCCGTAGACGAGTCCTCCGATGAGTCGTCGTCCGACTCTTCCTCCGATTCCGACTCCGACAGTGAACCCGACAATAGCACAGCACGTCCTGTAGGCGGTCGCCGCAACGCAGATGGTCGCGGTCGACGACCTCATAAGCATGATCACGACCATGGTGACGATCATGGAGAGGGTCCTTCGGACAAGCCTCAGCCGTCCAGGCGACCACGTCGCAAGCCAAGTCCCAATGCCTACGAGAAGGTGCCAAAACGCAAATGAACACACGTTTCTTATGACCTGACGCTCACGAACTCACGGCACCTGCCGATTTTCGCAACATCTGGCATTTCCAAAGTCATGTTTTCAAGCGAGGAGTTTTGGTGTTCGTCCCGCGATTTGGGAAAAGCACTTGCATAGCGTGGACAATTGATGGAGAGGCCCGCTTTTAGCATAAGATTGTACTTTGAGCTAGATGGTAGATGCATCATGGCACGGGGCAACCTCGCATGTCCCAGTACTGTGGAATAGTAGAATACACGGGTCTTTCTTGTCGCGGAATAAATGAACCTCACTTGGGCAGTGTCTGAAGTTTGATTGGCTCCAAACTTGATGTCTGGACTATCTGTCCCTTCCTACCGGGCAGGACCAGCATACGGCAGTATCTTCTGGGCGTACTAGCTCTTCTTCAAGCCTTTGCAGTGTACCATCTCTTTACGTTGACATGTGAACCCCAATCGCCAATCGATCCGCGATACGTTGCTGGCCAGAGATTTTCTGCCTGCATAGTTTTATCGTCGGAGCCCATCTTGAGGCATTTTCTGACCGCATATGCACGGTCTTTGACCCAGGAATCGCGTCTACTTCCATGCAGTCAACTTGAAGAAACCCTTCGCTGTTGCGCTCGGCCTTATTGAATGGGCAATGCAACAACGGCGCCGCATACCCAAAAAAGCATACCGAGGCACCCCAGCCTCGGCAGCATGCTCAATCTGCAGCACTTCCAGAAGTCGATTGGGGCATCAGCGCGGGGGCATGCTGCGTAGGAATACGAACAAGTGTCTGTGGCAGCGGTACTTCTGCATCGCTCTTCTTCTCTGCATCCTCATCCTCTTTCGGCTTGGGCAGTTTCGCTGCAGCAAATCAGTCAATTGCGCGCACGTATATCACCCGAAGATCTCGGGCGAGCAAGACTTACTGGACGCCATGTTGATGGCGCGGAGTACGTTGTGCCAGTTGGATAATACTGCTGCTACCGCTGTACGCGAACACGTCAACATTGGACCGGCTGCCACTGCCACTGGGGTCTTATCGTGTCTTCCACGCTTGGGATTGCGAATCTGGCCTACCTTCAGCTCCGTCGGAGAGTGTCGATAGCTTGTCTGCGAGAGTCTGCATCTGATCCGCGAGTCCTGCGCTGAGCGCTTGCAACTCTTTCAGGTTTGCGAGTTCGGCCTTCTTCTCTGCGATGCGGGCAACCAGGACAGGGGATTGGCCCGACTGCGATGAACCCCCAAGAGAGGCAGACGGGTTCCGCAGATGCGAGGGGAGTTGGCGGCCTGGGAACGACATCGTAATTGCTGATAACTTTTTGTGGTTCCAATATATGAAGCGCTTCGAGGTGGGGTCGTACGGCTCGCGATGGAATGGCGACGCGTGTCGCACGTGACTCCGCAACCGACAGGGATGCAGTCACTAGGGTAATGGCACGGTCCACTTTCGTTTGTTTACGCCCTAACTTTGCGACAACGAAGATGCGACATGGCAGCCACGCACGTCGCATAGCTCGAATTCCACCCATCGCGCACACCTGAGCCCTCGATAAACTATAATTACCTCGACATATCTACACTGCGCATATGGCGCGCTTGAATGAGCCGCCTCTTGCGCCTGCGCCCTTGGTGTCTACCGAGACTATTGATGCTGGTGAGTTCATACCCGATGCAAGGCGGGACACAACACCGGGAGTACTTAGGCTAACAGCACTTCCAATCACAGTGAAAAGAAGATGTCTGCGACAGAATCGCGAGCTTGCAAAGTACGTTGACACGGCGATATACGTGCTGGGAGTGGTGGGGCTGATTCAATGCCGCAGGATAAACTCACAACAATCGATTCGCATACGCAACCTGGAAACAGAAGGCTCTCGTCTCCTCGCCGAAAACTTGTCTCTGCGCGAACAGGTCCTGCAACTGCAGAATGCTCTTGAGTCGCATTCAAGCCGCCCTTCGTTTGAAAGTATCGATACAGTCCGAGAGAAGCTCGAGTCCAAGATACAGGAACTGGGGAACATTATCGTAGAGCTTGGCCAACTCAAGAAGGAGAACCCTCGGCCGCGGTGTCGAAGTCAGACTGCTGCAACAAAGCGAAGTCCCGGCGAAAGGCAGTGGAGAAGTGGGCTTGGACTGCAGGAGGTGGAGAATGCAATGCTACCCACTATTGCTGAAGGCAAATTCTTCCCAAGACAGACCATGAAGTACGTCCCTAACAATTATCGATAAACACACCCATGACGATGGCACGTAAATTAACATATTCCAGTGCGGATGAGATTCAAAATCTCCTAGACAATCCTGACAGCCAGTCGCCTGACATTGGACCGCCACCAGTGTCGCGATTCGAGAGCGAGGATCCGATAGCTTTCAACACCATGACATCGACCGAAGACCAACCCGACGAGCCCATTGAGGAATCCGACCCAGTCTTGTCTGTCAATCTCGAAACGCGTAGGAAGCGCAGAGAGAGTGGTCCCAAGCTCAGCATTCGCCGCCTGTCCGTTTTCCAGCCATCACCCGAAGGATTGGATGAGAGCTCCATGAAAGGCGTAAGAGCTGGGGCGAAACGGAAGATGAGCGTCCGGGAAGACGAAGAGAAGGCAAACGCTAATGCATCAGAGGCCTTTACATTCAGTCGCAGGAACACCCCAGCTTCCAATGGCAACGACAGCGAATCTCAAAGCTCAGGACCCCGCTCCCCACCGCGGCTGGTCCTTGGAAGCAGTAAGTGGGCACCCTCGAAATATCTAGAATTGATGTTAACATGCTTCAGAACCCGTGAACACTGATCCAGTTATCTCACCAAAGAAGCAACGTTCCTCCGCCTCTGACAAACCCGAAAAGAAACCACTAGGTGCATCTAAACAAGCTCGCAGTCGCTCTTCCATTTCTCGCAATACCACCCAGCTTCCTCCGTTGGATCTTCCAGAGCCAGCGCCGGTAGCAGACATCAACCTCGATACCCTACCTCCAAAGACCCCTGCTGTGGAGGACATATTCTCCCCACCTTCGACCGAGCCATCAACATCACGACCAGAAACGAAGGACACACCGCCGCCAGGTGATCTAGGCTTACATGACCAGACCGGACGCCCTTCTCGAAGAGCACGGGCTCAAGTCAGCTACAAAGAACCCAGTTTGCACACCAAAATGAGGCGTCCTGGGAAAGAGCTTGTGGATGCTGTACAACCCCAACATGATCGAAGGCAAAGCGCTGAGCCTATCGCGCCTATGACCACAAGCAAAGCGTTCATCAAGGGGGAGTCCATTGAGACCGATGGCTGGAAAACACTTCCCGCGGCGTCGGGACGGAGTCAAGATCCAGAATTTGGCAGTCCTCTACGAGAAAAACTTGGGCGCAAGGAAGGAGGTCCTGGTGCCGAGCCTGTTGGCATGCCAGAGCAGCCGAAGCTCAACTCTTCAGCTGCGTCGAACGCAATATCAGCGCTGATCCAAGGGTCAAACGCCTCCAAGAGGAAACCCGTGTCAGAAGCAAATACATCGAGTCTCACCTCTAGTACATCGACGGCCTCGAGACCGCGCGAAACGAGTGTCAAATTCGCCAGCAGCACGGATGTCAAGACGCCCGAGGATCAAGAGCAGGGCAGAGACAGTATGGCCATTTTCGACATCAATGACTCTTCGCCATATGAGGGCGCCGGACGACCAAGGGTAGATCTAGCTAAGATTGCAAAAGCCAGGCGGCACAGCTCTATTCCAGCTTCTGCCTCACCCGAGGAACGAGTGTCAGAAGTGAAGAGCAGACCTGACGGCATTTTGCCTTCTCTACACAATCGCACAAGCAGCATCAGGAGCGCCAGCACGACCAGCTTAGGCAAGAGCACGACTACATCCACAAGCACCGGAAGAATCGTGCCAAAAGAAAAGAGAGTCGGTGTTCTGCCTTCAAGTAGCAGTAGTGTTGATCTCAAGACTGCAGCAGAAGGCTCGGGATCCTCAGTCACGGGTAGTTTGAGGGCAGAAAGAGCGGCGAGTCGGAGGAAGAGTATGATGTTGTGATCTTGTAACCAGCTTTGTTCATTCATTGTATGACTGAGGACGATATGTGTGGCTCTTTATCTCCGTCTTTCGCTTTTCTGAACGGGCGTTTTCGAGGGACGTGACATTGCGAGGGCGTTTATGTTGTAGATACCAACTCGCTCACCAGACTGAAGAGCAGCATTTATTTCAACATTACCGACTCACTATCCTTAATTGAGTGTTCATCTCTGCATGAGTACGTAAGGGCTGAACATTACTCTCATGTCTCCTCCCATGATTAAACTTTGCAGGCGGATCCTCCTCGGTGTCTTTCCGCCAGTATTGTTGTAACTCATCAGTATCTCCTGTATCTCTACAAGACATATAAGTGAGTTTCTGATGAGCAGTGAATTACTTGTAGAATGCCTTAGTAGTACTGCGCATTTATTTGTCCCGCAATTTGGAGCCTGGAACAGCTCTCTAGCGCGCCCACAGTATAAAACACATTCCTAAGACCACACTTACTTACAGAACCGTGAGACTAGCGATTCATTATCAAATATAAAATTTCCAGAGAGATCGAATCCAAGCGTAAATTTTGTGTTTGTTGCGCGGTGTGAGTTGCTGGGTAACTTTACTTTCCGGGGATGGGCTGAGTGGTGGAAGCTTTGTGTAGAGAATGAACGGGCATAGTGGAGCTGACATTGATCTCGATGATAGGTTTTACTATAGTGATCTACGTACGAGAGAGAAGGAAATGTTTTTGGCTTGGTGAAAGGGGCTTCCAAGATGTACAAAGATCTAAACTATCAGAATTTCGTAGCACAAGACGCTCTTCCCAGCAGCAGTGTTTGTTTGCGAGACAGGTCTAGATTGCGAGACAGGTCTAGATTTAGATTGTAGAGGAGGTTCCGAGCAAACGACCTGTGTTGGGAGCTTGAAGTCTAGAGGATGACAAGCAACGAAAAGCGAACCACCTCAAGTCTGACATGAACTGGGGCCTGCATAGATCCAGGTTCGATGCCGATGCATCGCTGCGTTCTCCGAGGATATGAAAGCGATGATAAGGGCGATGATGGCAACTATGATTTCGAACCTGTGGAGCTCAGTAGGAGATGAACATTACGTTCATGCTGATTGAAGATGCTTAACAATCCTCACCTCTTCAGTTACGAACAGAGTGGCTAATTCTGTATTTGTAACTTGAAGCTCGCGTCCGAGACGTTACCGGTAGACTCCTCGCTCCAGCGTAATACCGAACAGCCGGCCGAGGGAATACTGTCCGGTTCTAGCTTCTGCATGATGCAACTCGTAGATGTCCAAGATTACAAATAGGAGGTACAAAACAAGGCTCTCTCAAAAGGGTAAGTGATCACTACAACATGATCGACGATCATCAGGTACCGTGAGCTGGGATCAATAGTTAATGTAACACAACGGCGCCAGAGGCTATGGGGTGGGGCCAATTTCGAGGGCACTGTATGTAACAGGAGAGGTAAGGTTACGGATAGGAAAGCGTAAGCTTCAACAATGTCGCACGATGTATTCGGCTGGAGCTGCGTAAGCTATCTTGTAGTATGTGGTTATTGATTGGTAGAAAGATTGCTTTTACCAGCTAGCCTCGCGTTGCTGATGACTGGCTGCTCCAAACGCATGGTGCTTTTGCTGGACAGTCAGCTCGCCCGATGCCTGATGTCAAAATTGGAAGCCCAGCTCGCGTAGAAGCATATATGACACCCGCTTGAGGGCATACTCAACTTGCCTAAAGGAGTAAGTTGAAGATTGATTAATCAATCGCGGGCGAAGAACAGGCGCCTTGTGGGCTGTTGTGGGCTGACTACGACCCTCATACCACATGGCACCAGATTACCGAGATCTGGTACTGCAAGCCCATTTGCAGCGAGTGTTGCGAACATGCGACAGCTAAAAGTGTAGCCTAGTTTCTATGTCAGCTCACAGTCAGACTTAGACATATTTGTCGTCGTATGCAGCGTCGAATTTGGAATACAGCTTCAAGACTCAGGTCAGTCGCAGAACGTAAGCTTTCTAGCTTCAAGAGTCATGTTGGTGTCAGCGCCAGGCGAGTCATGAGTAAACTGTACATTAGTGTATACAGTTGCGCGGAGTTTGCGATTATTGTGATGTTGTAGGGAACTCGGCGTGGGAGTACGGCCGATGTTCGTCGGCTTCGCACTCGGCCAGCGACTGCCGGCTTATCTCCCGCACTTTTATCGGATGAACAATCCTTCCGTAAGCCTGCCATCCGTCGAGACTGACTAAAGCGCGAAGTATCTCGGCCGTACAGTGCGTGCCTTCATCGACTGAAATTCCGATGGACAATTTAGAAAAACATTCCTGAGGAGAGCTCAAAGAAGCATAGCAGGTCTCGTAATTGTTGGTGATGTTTGGCAGGCCTTGGCGTGGATGTTTCCCATCCACAACGCTTTCGGAAGCGTGCCAGCTCCTCGGGCTAGAAATATGGTGTGTTGACGTCGTGCCCTGCAGAATGTTGAGAGGGTGGTGTTGCAGAATTTTCGCCACTGCCCTGCATATGCAATGGTGTGCAACCACGCGACTTGCCGGCCTGCCCTGCGTCCTCGGCGACGAGATGGGTGAGGCTCCTGATGAGAATAGCAACTCAAAGTATCTAGTGTGCATGCTTTGTCGGAAACCGTTCAGTACCTGGAGCATGAGCAGAAGGTGAGGCCTCAGGCGTCATGATCGTCAGCGACGATAACGGCAGAATGTGCCATATCGTCAACCTCATGCAGGGCCAGGGCCAGGGGAGGTTGACCCTTTGGTTTCATCAACCGGCGACCATGCCCAAGCAGACGACGCCCGCGAATATCCCACGAGTGCGGATTGGATGGCAGTCACGCTAGCATCGTGAACGCATGGTGCCCGCTGGATAGCACCGCGGGGTGGCTTCCGCGGCGCAGCGATCATGACCGCTTGGGGTCCATATCGCCACGGTCAGTATTGATGCGCGAATCCGAGTCAAATCAAGCTTAGAAGGTGGGAAGCAGGGAAAAGTTGCAGCAACGTCGTAAGGAGGATTCTGCAAAAATAGAAACTCAAAGTAACAGTCTCGCAGCAGGGAAATGTGCCCTTGGATGGATTCGGTGAGCTGCCGGCATGATGGGCATACCTCGGCAGAGTGATGTCACCACCCGCTTGGCGCCTGACAGCAAATGCTCTGGAGCGAGGAAGAACGAGCACCTCTGTCGTAGCGAAGTCATCCGAACTCGACAATACTGGAGTATTTATCGGAGAGCATACAATCCGAATCCATGGAGAAGGGTCGGGTCGCAGACGAGTGGCTTGGTCTATGTGGCTAGTGCGTGCTACTCCACAAATTAACCTCTCGATGCGACTGTGGTCGAGGCCAGCGGAGCGACCGATGCCAGCCCTATGCACTGCCACACGACCCTGAGCTACCAGGACCAATCGCTTGTACAACCCCGGTCGTGTTGGACTTCCCAAATCTGGTCTGCTTCTCCACACACAACGTGCCCCGGCTGTCACCCAAAGCCTCTTGCAATGGCGCTGCGTGCTTTTGTCCATCGTTGCAAGTACTCCCAGAGAGCGGCCGCTCCGCAATTTGTTGTCTCTTAGTAGGAGAAATTTCTGTATGACTTCGGTAGGACTCTGTTCTTCGGGAGAAACTGCACGACTGTAGTGGGGTACGTTGAGAAGTGTACCTGGCCGCTGATCTGCGAGACTACAGCTTGTACTGCAGTGCCCGGTGTTTGGGTTGTGGTGCCCGTGATATCCAGAAGATTGGTCGGCAACAGAGATGGACAGTTTCAGGTCTCTATGCAGCGACCTCCAATTGATTAGCACAGGAGTGCATCGATCCTTTGGCCACTATCTTCAGCTCGCTCGGGTATGCAAGAACGCAAGACGGCACTGGCTCCAAGACGATTGAGCGATTGCTGTGTAGAAAGCTATCTGCAAGAGCACTTCAGCACCAACACAAGCTTGTGTCTGTACTGGAGCAGTCCCGCCACAAGACAAGACGACTATTTCGATGCTAACGAGAAGCACTACCCTCGACTCTCAATCAAGGAATCCCCATAGTGCAACATGCAGTCTTGCGCGTCATTTTACCTCGTGAGCTGAAAGGGCCCTATGACCCAATAGCGAGATGTCAAAGAAAATGAAAAACATGTCACGCGCCACAGCAGGTGACCAAGTCCACGCTACCTCTGTGGCCTCAGTCCGAGCCTTTTGCTGAAGGGGCTGTCCATGGCATTGTTTCTATGGACTTTGATGCACTGCCAGCTCAAGTTGTCCGTCAACAAGCGAAGCGGAGCGAATTAGCAGCCGGCGCGAAAGGCCTCAAACCTCTACGGACAGATCTGAACACTAGCCGAGCCAGATGTCCGTCGCCTGGAGAAGCACAGGATGGAAGGTAGCGGACAAACCGTCAGGCTAGTCCTCAATGACTGTAGCTATCGCAAGTCTGAAGCATCTCAGGGCTATGTACACGGCCTCTCCTACTCCCAGACTACTCGGTAGCCCTGGACCCGATGAGGATCATGTTCGCTTCGTAACCGCACGTTGCGACGAGGATAGCACGAAACGGCTGTCATTGTTCCGGATAAGCGTCCTGATAGTTTATTGAACGGTATTATTATCATAGTAGATCGTTGCACGTCGTGGCATAGGCTCCTTTGTCGGATAGCAACCGAATCGTCGGCATATAGGGCAGAAAACTCTGAGTGGGACATCGCTCCTTCCCGGACGAGGCAGTGCATGCAGGGACGCCGATCGCCCTTTACTTCCAGAACATTTGGCAAGTACGCTAAGATGCTAGCGCGAAGCCACACTCCACCTTCCTTGCGATCCCTGTCGCAATGACGTTGCGCCCTCGATACAAAGAACAGCGACCTGCCCGCGTCAGTTCAATGCATCCCAAGGCCGAAATTTTTAACGCTCGCTCATAATTTACAATCGTTCCGGCACGCACGAGAATTCTTTTAGATCCGACTCTCCGAACGTAGCCGGTCTACCTTAGCTTTCCACTACGTTCCATCGTTAGATCACCTCATCAAGAAGTCGAACTTGGTCAACCCACCCGACTTGCAGTTAGTCTCTCGCTACCCTATAAAGTATTGCCACCCGCTCTGGGCCGTTACTTTTCATTCCCGACATTATGTTGGCTCCACCACAACAACGTCAGCACATACCACTCCACACCTCATCGACACTACCATCACCACCATCGTCGCAACAACAACTCAACTTCGACCAACTCTCGCATCAGTATTCTGCGCACAACCTATTCGACCAGAAACTCTTGAACGACTATCTTGAGTCTCAGCAGCAGACGTTTGCGGCCCCAGTTATCGTCGACGACGCCGTGTCCGCGCAGACCAACCCATTCATGACGAGCGTCTACGATTTCTCGAACCCTACCATCAGGATTCAGCAATCGACCCCTACACCGCAACTCTCATCCGGCTTCTCACAGTCGTCGATGCTGCCTAGCAATCCCGCCACCGCCTCTGGCCTCGAGAACTGGAGCACCTTTGCGAACAATGGACAGTTGGACACTCAGAATCTGCAAACACCCGTACAGAGTCGTGCAGACAGGACGCATCAACGCGCATCGTCGAGCTCGTCCATAGGATCGAGTGGTTCGCAGTACCAGGCCGTTGGACCTACCACGGGTTACCAGTATGTCGCTCACTCCGAGAATTTGCCTTCGTCTTCAGCTTTTGGAGTTGACTCATCCTACAGAGCTGACGAATCATCAAGAGCTTTCTCGAACCATCACCTCCCTACTCCGACACATACTCCTACTCAGGACTCTTTTATGAACACCAACTACAACAGTTATTCCTCGAACGCGACCATGGACTCGACGATGGCCGCGCATCTCTCAATGAAGCAAGCCCTCATGGACCAGCATGACGACGATGTACCTGGGTTTGCGCATTCAGCGAGGCACTCAGTATCAAGCTATGGGCATGACTCGCCAGCGACGCCTTTGACGGCACATGGCGATGATTTCGATGACAGGTTCAAGATGCCTCCTTCTGGTGAGACTCTCACTCCTTTGCGCAACGTGGATTCGTGGTTATTTGATCAGTTCCTTACTTACGATGATGAACCAGATCTCAGACATGCAACAGTGCCAAAGTTCGAAAGGACATTCACTGACGCAGCCATCGACACTTTCTACGACCCAAGCACAATGACCTCTTCGTCACAGGCATTGCCACAAAGCAAGACTGCAACAAGTGCGTCGTTGTTGTCGCCGTATAGACAAAACTCGAACGATATAGTGCAGCGCACGTTGCAGGCCGCCCAGAATGCACGGTCGCAGTCGCCATCGACTGTAGGCTCACGAGGTGTCTCGCCATTCCGACATAACTCTCCATTCCGCCAGACCAACACCAATTTCAGCTCTCCACGTATGAGGGTCGGCACTGCTGCCCAGGCACGTGAGCAGAATATCGAGGCTAATGCCGCTTACGCAATGAAGCAAAAACTACCTACTAGCGACGAGGCTCAACCGAAGACGATCTCACCAAAGGACGCGCTACTGGATTATCGGGAGGCTGATGATGAGTCCAAGGTTCCATTGTTCCCGGAAAGTGGCGCAAGCGAGTACGAACACCAATACAACGGTGGCGACCAATATAGAAACGCCCCCCAATCCAGCTTTGACACAACATCGGGGCAGTCTTACCGAAGGGATAGCTGGGCGACACCTCAGTTCTCACCAAACTTCTCAACATCCACTGCAGGACCAACACCCGCTTCTGCCGCCTTCAACTTTGTTCCCCCGGCAATATCGGGGAACATGCACGGCTTGCCCTACACCACCTCGCAATATCGCAGCACGCCCAGTAACATGCCGTCAGCATCCGATCAGGCTCCGGAGTTTCCGGCACACCTGACGTCGATGGAATCGAGTGCCAGCGAGGCTGGGCCAGAGACAGGCAGCCAACCAAGCGACCTACTCCAGAAGCCTGCATCAACGACTGCGGACACGGGAACATACTCGTGTACGTACCACGGCTGCGCGCAGCGTTTCGAAACTCCGCAGAAATTGCAAAAGCATAAACGCGAAGGCCACCGCAATGCCAGTACAGCAACTCTCGGCTCTAGTATGACATCGGCGGCTCTTACAGAGCGCAACTCGCAAGCGGGGCCTCACAAGTGCGAGCGCATTAATCCTACAACCGGCAAGCCTTGCAGTACGATATTCTCACGGCCGTACGATCTCACCAGACATGAAGACACTATCCATAACGCGCGCAAGCAGAAAGTCCGATGCGCACTTTGCGTAGAGGAGAAGACCTTTTCTCGAAACGACGCTTTGACACGACACATGGTACGTAATCACGGCAAAAGCCTCTACAAGTCGAACCCTAGCTAACAAGAGTTTCAGCGCGTCGTGCATCCCGAAATCGACTTCCCCGGAAAACATCGGCGACGAGGCGGAAACCACGACTGAGTTGACAAAATGTCCGTCCACGGAGGTGTCTGTTTCGCGGTTGCCGCCGAGGTCCGCGGCGGGCTCGGCACCCACCTCGCTGAGTCCGATGACGAATACATTCCAGAATGCGCGCGATTGTTCCTTTCTCACTGTTGGCAACAAATTTTCCCTCAAAAATTCATGAGACGGCGTTACTGCATCCGGCTTGCTGGTCGGGCAGGATCTGGCGTTCGCGGACAAATCCAGTCCCTACGGCGTTTCCTTTTTTTTTTTGCTTCTACTTTTTTTAATTCCTTGACTCATTCTCCTTCTTGGTTCGATATCTAGCGTCTCCACGTTACAGCGGCTGCTTGATGAATGAATGAAATGGTACGATGATCTTGGTTGAATGCAAAAGCAATGATAGACAGGATAGGTTGCCCACAATGGGTTGGCTGGGAGTTTTTAGTATCATTTTTTGTGTCTACTATTCTAGTAATACCGACTGTCGATTGACTTGTCGTTTTTGGGTCGTATTGTACAAAGTTTTGGCAAGAGATATAATCGGCACGTTTCCTCTAGTCTATTCTCAATTATCACGCTACTAAGCTGTCATTTTTCGCCCCTAATATGTATCTCTATGTACAACATCCGTCTGTCATCGCAATGTGGGAGCTTTACAGCGAGTAATGTCTTAGCCGCCTCAAGTAGCGACCGAGGCTTGAGGCACTCCCAGATTCAATACACAAGTACCAGCTGCTGCACGTTTCCCTCCTTTAGGCCTTAGTCCACAGGTCATGTATCACCATCCTTCTGTCAGTCGCGATACCCCTAGTCAGGAGCAAGGGCTAGATAGCTAGTAATACCTCATGCTGAGGCTCACGCACAAAATGATAAAACATTAGCAAGCGATCTAGAAATTCACGGCATGCGCTATCGTGACCGTGTGTTCGCAATCACGACCCAACTCAAGAAGCATGCACTAGGGTGATGCTGTTCTGCATACCTATTTCTCACCCCTTACACCGCATCGTCGGTCGAACGTCGCACGCATGCGCACGACAACGCCCGTATGGTAACAGTACCGCCTAGAACGATATAGGAAGCTCCATGCATTGCCATTGCAGAGCCTCTAGACCAATTCCCAGCAGACCTGCAGAGCTGGCGCCGCGCAAGCTTTACTGTATCGTGCTGCCCGACACACAGCTGAGTCTACACCTGCATACACATTATCGAACGATAGAGGGTGGCCTGGAATGCGATAGACGCTGCACACGAGTCGTCGCGCATCCCCTGAGGTTCGCAGGGCAAACAGAGGTTGAGGACCGTCTGCATGTCAGAAGCCAAGTGCCAGATCTGAGATCCAGACCTTCCCGCGGAGATGGGCTGGCGAGGCTAGTCAAGGAGGCCTCGATATCGGCTCGCCCGCCGGCGGTCCAGTCCCTCGAGACGCAAGGCTGTGCAAGGTGTCGTGTGCCTCTTTGAAATCAGATCGCGATGAAATGCATGATCTATTCAAAGATTAATTACTAGCATTTTCTTCGGGATCTGTGTGGGTTGCTGATTGTTAAGCAGAGCATCAGGGTGCTTCAATCGATGCAAGGCCTGAACTGCCGCACGGCACCCACGGCAGCAACCGAGAACCCACCGAGAAGCGTCCGCCAGGGCTCCGTCTCAAGCCTTGGTGGGGCAGGTGCGCAGATGCATGCGATGGATGGCGTCACTGTTAGTCAAGGGCAATAGGTGCCGTATGATTAGTGCGCGCTCCACGAAATTCCATCCGTAGTTTATCTGTAGTGTGGTACTATATGGACTACTAGTAAGGTCTGTTTAGTCAGGGGATGTAATCGAGATGCTGAAATGCTTCGGGTATAGTTCTGCAGTATCCTGAGTTTCTTGCATCAACTTGCACGCATGTGTATTGCAGTCGCTAACTAATCGTGCACTACAAGGCACAAGGACAAGTAAACGCGAGCCGTTGGTATCGATAACTTTGTCCTCACGTCAGCGTCAATTCCATGCGCTCTGCTTGCTCTGCAACAAGTCCTACATGTTCAGAGGTCCTTAATTGGGTCAACGGTCATGAGATTGCGTCTTCAGATTGTGGATGAAGGATGCTCTGTGACGATCGAGGTTAAAGGCGCAACGCCGACGACATCATCGTACCAAGTCTGGTAGTGGTCAAACAGCCAAAGATCTTGGGAAAAATTGTCTTGAACGGTTTCGTCATATGTCATGCAACTTGAACCCTTACGGCCATTGCGCCGGGTGTCAGAAATGCTGCGTCGAAGCATCATCGAAGAACCAACAACCACTCGCCCGGCGCACGGTTATATTGAGTAATATTCAGGCAGTTTGAGCGGCCTCAAAAGCGTGGTCACGTCGTGATAGGATCAGGGTCAAGGTCAAGAAAGAGGGGTGTGTGTCGATCATGACGGTTGAGGTGTTTGGATCACGACGCTGCGATTGGCTGGGCGATGACCGCATGCAGATCGTCCGCGGGGCGATTATCAAGAACTCAGAATCAGCATCGAACATCATCCATCGAGATGCGTTATACGAGTTGGTGGACTGTCGACTTGCGCGATAGGACACCGAGCTAGACGTAAGCAGCATCGAGGTCTCATCACATTGCTCCTCATCTCGATCCCACTTCGCAGGAATTCCCGTCACGTCGATATACACGGACTCGATCCCGCCCAAATCATAGCAGACCTACGATCGCGACGTTGTTAATGGTTGATAGCCTTGCAGCGATACTCCTTCATTGAGAACTCTAGCATCTGCCGGCATCATTTACAAACGGATACTAACCCATGAGAAGGAGAGATATTCAGTCCGGTATTGCAATTGGTAGTCCACTGGAACCTTGCGCTAAACACTGTTCAACCTTATTGAACGTTGACATTTGGAATCTCATCGTTGCTCCTGGACGCTCCTATCATGGATCACTCATATTCCAACGCCGTCTCGAGTATCTACGATTTGTTTAGACATCTGTTGTTGCTTTGAGTCAACGTATTGAAGCTGAAGGTTGAGTTGACCAAGCTAGGTTTCGTATTTGCTTTCGTGTGCCTCATGCTATCGCCTTTGCGTTTACGCATTTAACGTGAAGACGGAGACGGTTCTCGGTGGCACCCCTCTTCCACAGCTCCTGTCCACAGGCTTCAAGTATCAATAGCATTAATTCTTAGAGCATATAAGGATTGTAATGTGCTAGTGCCAACAGAGGACTCGTATCTTCATGTTCGGGCTCGTCTTCCTTCATGCCGTGGTAGCTATCATTGAAAAGTTTTAACTCTGATCCATCTGTCTACTGTTTCCTGTATTTAGTTGTAGCTACTTCGTTGTTGATCTTTCAACTGATCTTAGTCTATATGCCTACTTAAAGCTATCCATGTCCACACTCGCGCATTTCCATCAGAGGTTCGGCTTCAACTGAGCATTGCCTCTAATTTTGGCATTGACACCGAAGGCGAACTGAAGCTTTTTCAATGCTGAGAGTACAGTGATCATTCTCACCATATGACTATTCAGCGAACCGACTTCAAAAGCGTAGCCCCAACTTCGAGATGGACACTCACCTCGGCACGCTAAACTCAGGGTCCAAGCTCTGCCCCACTGCGTCATCTGTGGCGCGTCGCGTGCGCATTCACGTTCGCGTTCACAATGAAAGGTTGCAGCCTACGGACGGCGAAGAGAACACGTCTTACATACTGCGCCCATAAAGCACCGAACTTGGGTGCTGTTGCGACACCAACGTAGCAACATGGCAACTACGCGACTTCGCAAGACCTTCCAGTATCCCACCGATGATGAAGATGCAGAAATGGAAGAGGGAATGGATGAACAGGGTATGCTTGAGCAATGCGCCTCAGATAATATTGCGTCTACTGACTTCTACCTAGATCAGGAAGAGTTGATTTCGAAGCTTTCTACGCGCGACACGTCCTCCACAAATCTCTACACGCAGCTCCTCCTCATCCTCCCGCTGTCCCCAGTCCTTCTCTATATACCGCAGATCTTCGACGTCTCATTATCCGTACCGAGTATACTTGCGATAGCTAGTCTACTAGCATCTGCATACACCTTATACTTCCTTCCGCTCCCACCCGTTACTGGATCAACGACCTCAGATTCCTCAGCTATCTCACCTTCAAAGAAGGGTAAATCCACAGGCCGCGGCTCGTACGGATACAGAGTACCTGCCCAACCGACGACTTCGGAAGAGCCGCTCCCATACCTGACAGAGGATACCTCTGCCCTCGTCCGCAAATACCTCGTTGGCGTCAACGGGGCGATATGTGCGATCCTGGCATTATACGAGTTGACGCAAGGCCGCTCATGGAGCGAAGGCATGATGGTAGGAGGAGGTTATGTACCGGTTTTCGTCCTCGCTGTGATAATGTGGGCCAGGAGAGAGTTGAGGGTGGTGGATCTGGGCGAACTGGAGCGGTTAAGATACCGGAGTAAAGGTGCATGAAGGGAAAGCATCGCATATCTTTAGGAAATTGCTGGATGACCCATTTATAGTTTAAACTACAGAAAGCACTTCACGTGGTTTTCCATCGTTCCACATACTTCATGTTCGACCGATGTCATCCAGCCATGCGAACCATACTAGACGTACCTTTTCTTTAAGATTTGAGCCGACTTGCTTCACTCTTCCCGTCTGCCATTGGTGCTGCAAATGTACTTCTTGCCAGTCATCGCGCAACCAATCCTCCAACTTTTGTCTACAATTTTATAGTGTATAACGGATTATTACTTTTATCAACGGAATGTTCAACTCGACAATTTTCGCCTCAAATATTGCTTTCTGCTAGATTTAGCTTAGAACAGCGAATTCTCGAGCGAGCCATTGCCCCTCTCGATGTCCAGACGAGCTGAAAGGAAAGGAGGCAATATTGAACATGATCAGATTTCCTTCTCCTTCAATGTAGATAGCTGTCAAATGGTACGTAGCTTTGTCTTTCAAAAATTGTTCGAATTTTTGCTTCGAAAGTTCCCACTGCTGGGCAAATCAGATCGTTGAAATCTTCTGTCTCCGCACAGCTGATTTCGGAATATGGACAAAGCTACATAGGACTGCTAAAATACAATGTGTATCTGCCGAACCCATCCATAACTTCTGTTCGGGAAGTGAAGTTCGACATGTCATCCAAAGAACCGCCATGATCCCGACCCCTGATGTGCTAAATATAGAACAACTGAGGGGCATTGTCGGTGTCCATCCTCTTCCCAGCCAGCATCTGACTCACTGGTACAACCAAAGTTGGTCAATACTCTCCACATCACCCAGAGTCCTTGCTGTCAATACAACTTCCTGATTAGATAGACGCTATACCTGAAAATTTTTGCAAATTCAAACAACCGGCCTGATGGTCTAGTGGTATGATTGTCGCTTCGGGTTTTTACGCCTGGATACCTACAGTATCTGTAAATGTGACAGGCCCCGGGTTCGAATCCCGGTCAGGCCCGATTGATTCCTTTTTGCTGTTTTGTTGGGTTGTGGCGTTGCAGTGTTGCGTTGAGCGACTTGGGCCGCTTTCTGGCTAGACGCCGAAGATTTTTGGGTGGTTGGGGTTGGTGGCTTGGCGAATTGTGCGGGATGAACACCGTCTTTTGACAAGATCATTATTCTTGTGGCTACATTACTAGAACATTAAAATCTCAATCCGTCGTGTTAAGTTCAAGGCTACAGTTGGGCTCTAATATAATTGTACAACAACTGCTTGGCAGAAAGCCTTTGAATTACTTCGTTACACATATCGAATAAGGCTGCAGATTGATTTCTACGGCTGTTATGCGCCTTACGAATGAGATCCTAAGCTTTAATTCCTTTGACTTGAAAAAGTTTTCAATAGTATTACACCCTTATATTTAGTTTTCCTTACCTTTTAAACATTGGAGATACTTTAGAGGTGAGTACTTCTCACTCCGCAACATCCGATGCGTTTTCGTAATATATACTTATAAGAATAGTTGAGATATCATTATTAGAATTAGATTGTAAGGCCCGTTCTTGGAAAATTAGATTATGACAATTAGATCTAGAGAAGACAAAGATGGCTGAAAATCTCGACTTACAACTGTAACCGAAAAGGTTCACTTTACGTATTCTATTTATCAATTCTAGAGTATTACTGGAATCTATGAACAACATAACAACGGCAACTGCTAGTTCACAAGATCAATCGGGCATGACCAGGAGAGGAAATATTACTACGACTCATGAGAAATGACCTGTAAGCAGAGGTAATTGAATAATTTTATTTTCTATCCTACTATATGTGAATATATCTTGGGAAGTGATATGTACTTAGCGATCAGGTACCTGTTGCTATTTAAATCGGTTGAGCGTTCGAAGGATAAGTGACTTGCAGACAGCCTTGCGACATCATCGCTTGAGGATTTTGGTCTCTGAAAGTTGACCGATCTCATTTTGGACCCGAGGCTTAATCTATGACATGGCTTTTCGACTGCCACCGCCTATAATGTTGGATGTCAGTTTAGGACATGTTGTTACACACGGGTGCCAGTATGTGATGCTAACTCTGCTTTCAGACCCTATGTACATTCCCGCATTGCTCATGAACCGTCCTCAAGACAACGCCATAACAAAAAGATCATACATGACATTCATTGCGCTGAACATTACTCATTAACAACCCTGAGATTCTGCTGCCGCTGTTTTTCCGTATTGAGTGGGCCTTCTTTGATTTTCTTCATGAAGCCACCAACTCGGCTTGCCGACCGACCCTCCTTTTGATCTCCCGCCGAAGATACTTCAGCGCTGTAGCCCATATTCTCGTGTCCGTATTGGTTTTGCGTTGGCATTGGTGTTGGCGTCGGCTTCGGCTTGTACGTAGTGTACGGTTGTGATTGGTGATGAGTGAGACGGCCAGTCTCGATCTCAGTTCGCCCAGCCTCGAGGACTGCTTGATTCTTCTGCTGCGCGACGGGGTTTGGTCGGAAACGTTTGTCAACGCTTTGGTTCAAGGTCCCGCGAAGAGTCTCGCCGGCGCCCTATGAGTTTTGTGAGTATTGAAGCAATGTCAGTGTCAAACAGGTACGACTTACATGTATACCCGCAGCTGCCGTCTTCAGATTGGCCAGCGTTGACTGCTTCTGCAGCCCCTGGCCAGAACCGGGTTGTTGCTGTTGCTGACCATATACATGTTGTTGCTGTTGCTGACCATATACAGGTTGTTGCTGTTGCTGACCATATACAGGTTGCTGTTGTTGCTGACCATATGCCGGTTGCTGCTGTTGTTGCCCGAAAGCAGGCTTTTGGTATTGCTGACCAATCGCGGGCTGCTTTGGTTGCTGCTGAATTGGTGTAGGCTGCTGCTGCTGCTGCTGTTGAGCGATGTACCCAGACCTCAGAGGAGCGGCATGTTTATCATTGTAGTGCTCTCCATAGCCTCCTTGATGGTATGTCTGGAATTGATCGCCATGCTCATCCGTCTGCCGGTCGAAGTGTTGGGATGGAATCTGGCGAGGCACACCGGCAGGAGGCGCTCTTGCGGGATAAGAGAAGTTTGCTCTTGCGGGACTTACTGGACTGATTGGAGGTGAAGCCATTGGGTTTGGCTGCTCGACGGCCGGTGATGTTGCGCTCAGCTCTACCCTGTTTCTGACATTGCTTCTTTGGGGAATAGGTGGCGAGGAACCGGCCGCCTGGTACGCAGCCGTGTCTTTGTGGGGAACTGGAGGTGCTGGAGACGGCGGGCTAGGCCCTGACGTGCTAGTGATGCTCGCTTGCGCCGACTTTCCTGACGCGTTATTCGGCCTCTCAACAGTCGTCGAGCCACCCGGGCCTGTCGTCGTGGTTGTCGTCGTAGTAGTTGTCGTCGTCGTAGTGACGATATTCTGGCCTTCCTGGTGCGACTCTACTCGTTCTTTGGATACTTGCTCCTGGCGAGGCTCGGTTGCTTGAGGGGTCGGAGGTGTGATGCTTGTACTTGGTGCCTGCGCGGTTGGAACAGGTGGCCTGAGATGCTCTTGTGAAATTTCACCGCTTACTGGACGTTGGTACGATCGCCTCTCGGAACTTGAGAAGCTAGGATTGCCGCTATCCAGATCGGCACGAGAGTTGTTGTTCGGCTCACTGCTCGCATATGCTGAGTCCACATTGGAATCTCGATTGTCCTTCATGTCGTCCTTCTTGTCCTTGTCTTTCGAGTGGAACGGGTTCGACAGGCGCCATTTTGATCTCTTCTCCTTATCGGAGTCCGAACTGAGATTGGAAGGCATAGTGGAGTATGACTCTTGAGTGTTTAACGTAGGCACCGCAGGAGTCTCACTGGAACGCCGATTCGCAGACTGACCCCGCTCTCTGTTGGGCGATTTCGACACCGGGCGTCGCTTTACTAGCTTTGATGATGGGCGCGGTATGTCGGACATGCTAGACAGAAGATGGAGAGTTGAGAGACATGAGCAAAGTACAATTGACAGTAGTTGTGGAGGGTAAGATAGCTGGGCTGAGATATCCTACCCAAAACCAGGTCTTGGTTTTGTGATGTCATGTTGATGTGGCGCATGATGTGGCTGACAGCGATCTCCACTTCGCTACCCATCCAATTGAGTTTCGAGAATATGTCGATCTTTCGCTCTATGAACGCCTGGAGGCTTTAAGTGTTCTGAAGCGCTCTAGCTCGATGCTTGAAGTTTGGGTGATTGGTAACTTGAAGTTGCCGGCGAAGAGGTCAATTCCATTTCCAATCGCACCTAGTCTCAGTTCGGCACCCCTCAGACTGTCCCCACTGTAATACTTGATGCTTCGTAGGTTTTCACATAGCCCTCTGAACATGTGCTGTAGTCACCTTCGTCCCGTATTGTGCAGGACATTGGCAGTGCCGGTTTCTACTATGCCTGATCCGGAAACACGCAGGATCCGTCACGAGCTGAAGGGCACTGCGTCCAACTTTGTTGCCTGCGGCCTCCAGCACGTAGACGGCGAAGCCTACACTCCCTTCCGGGTGACCAGGTCTTTCCATGTCTACTGAACTCCGTTCACATCAGCGAGCTGGTCATACGCAATGGCCGAGATAGGACTCATCGCCTCAGTCATTCAGGTCGCAGGAGCTGGACTTAAACTCTCCCAAAGCATCTACCAATATGCGGACTCAGTCGCATCTGCCGATCGTCGGCTAAAGGACATCGCAAAAGAGGTTCGACTGACTTCGTTTGTGATTGACGAGTTAGCCCGCGTTTTCAAGCAGGATGAAACGGCGAGTCTACTTTCCGACAATGCACGCAGAACAGCAGACGAGACGGTGAAGGAATGCTCCTCCATGTTCGTGGAGTTGGACGCCGACATCAAAAAGAGCAGGAAAAGTAAGCTAGGTCGACTAACGCTCCCGTTTCGAGAGCCAAAGATTGAGCTTATACGAAGCCACATCGATAAGCTGAAGAGCACGCTGCAACTGTTATTGGGAGTATTGACGCACGCTTATCAGGTTGCCTCGCACAAGCGCAATGGGGAAGCTGAAGCAGCACAACGTGAGCAGATCAAGGCGTTGATGCAGAGCAAAAAGCAGAACGAGATGAAGTATCAAGAGTCATTAAGGAACTTCGGCCTCAGCAAAGAGAGTACAAATGTGGGCGACGATGATGCGTCAAATGAAGAGGATACAATGATGTCCATTACATCCATTGCGTCGACCATAACGGTCCAATCTCTGGAAGCATGCGTCCAGCATGTCCAGGGCTTACTCACAGACATCGAAGCGCTGCAAAAGGGGCTCTCAACTCGAGCATTGGAAGGGCCGGATCCTTCTGAACATCAACAGAGCCTTATTGGATCATATTTTCGTGCTCGAAACTTTCTCGACACAGTCCTACTCGGAAGCACGAAAGGATTCGCAGCTGCGGACAAAAGAGAGAAGACGGGCTCCACAACTGCAAGAACAGAACTCAGCATCTCGCAAGAGGTGGCTCTTTCCGGTCAGCCAGAGAAGCGAGATCAACAAAAGTGGCCAAACAGCGATAATGTCCGGTTACCACCTTCATCGCACATTTCTACTGACTCGAGTGCACTCGAAGATGCTGGATTGCAGCGTTCATCGCTTGTGCGTCCAATGATGCCTATGAGACCAAAGAGAAAAGAACGTGACATGAGAGCAGAGACGGGCAAGGTGCGTTCTTTCGCGTAGATATCCTGAGCCATAACACATGCATGCAAAAATGTGTCACGATCAAGACATGTCTTGATGGCCTCCATTCATCAAGCACTCCCAATGTCTATAGCAAGCCCCATGAGCCAAAGAGCATCGCTGACGGACCTGCAGACCGAATTGGTGATATCAGACGCACATGTACCGAAGGAGCAGCTCTCCTTCGAGAGGAGCTGTTCGACATGCTGGTCGCGGCGCGTCAGGTGTGACGAAACTAAGCCAGCGTGTCTTCAGTGTACAAGGACACGGCGTAGATGTCCAGGCTATTGGATTCTGCAGTCCGCGTCACATGAAGAGGATCAAGGAGGCGTTGGATATCGGCGACGGCCTTCGGCACCTGCATACCCACCAAGTAGCCCGACTGAGAGTGATTTGAGCTCGCCTGAGCCTGAAAGAGTCAAAAACATGTTCGCACGCAGTAGCGCATTTGAAGACGACGGCTTGAGCAGCGTAGAAGCTATTCGGCCCACCGGATACCAGACGGGTAGACGTGATCCTGATCTCGCCCATTTGACGACAGAAGAACTTAAAGACCGGCTATTGAAAGCAGAAACTCGGCTGGCGCGCGAACGTGAGGCCAAAAGAGAGCGGTATGTTCCACAGATGTTCACATTACTCGAAGGAAGCATTTCGGCGGCCTTAAAGAAGTTGTGTTAGTCAACCTGTTACTGACTATTCTGCTACCAGCCAAAGATACACTGTGCAAACAGAGTCTATTATGGATCTGGGCCTAGGAATAAGGGTGAAAGGTCGGCGCCCAAATCACTCCCCACCCAGGTTACGAGTGGTGGATTCTATGAAGGTAGAACTGGTAAGTTACAGATCCAAGCCCCACTTACGCCTTGTACTACGGTTTGGAAGCACTTCAACATACAAACAGTGCGCTTGTAGGGCATTACCCAAGCCATTGAAGAACTTCTGCACCTTGTATGAGTTGCCATTCTGAGTATTTTCATGTAGGACGAGGACGAGTGGCCGCAGACGTATCAATCTCATCAAGGCAACAGACGAGTAAGCTCTTCAGTTTATGCATCGTCTTCGGAGGACGAAAGTGTATCTCCTGGCCATGTATATGACAAATGGAAGCTCGACAGGGCAAATGAGAGACCGAAAGATGCAGAGATCAGACTTCCCTCAATTAGGGATGAGGAATCGGCCAGGTGGCGCATGGAGCTACGACACCTCAAGGATAAGCGCGAGCGTGGGGAAGGGGATCGGCGTACTCTAGAAGCGCGTGAGGAATTGATCAAGAAGAAGATAAAGTTACGAGATCTCATGGAAGAGCGGGAGCGTAGGAACGAGGAAAGACTTGCCTCAGAAATGCGTGAAAAACTAGTCAAGAGGAAGATGGAACTTCGTCACCTGAAGGATAAGCAAGAGCGTGGGAAAGAGGAAAACCCGACCCTGGAAAGGCATGAAGAATCAATCAAGAGAAAGATGGAGCTGGAGTACTTCATGGATAGGGAAGAGCGTGGGGTCATCGGACTCACTTTAGAAAAGCGTGAAGATTCGGATAAAAGAAAGATGGGGCTGCAGAACCTCAGGGATAGGCTAGAGCGCGAAGAAGAGGCAGAGCGCATCCGAAGAGAAGAAGACCGCTTGAAGAAAGACTTCGGACTGAAGATGGAACCTGCACCAAAACAACGCACCAGTCTCGTTAAACGGCTTACGAACCTCCCTCAGCCGGCGAGACATCAAGCTCACAATGCATCTCGCATGCCGTCATTTAGCCAAGACTACATCGACGAGTTCCAAGAGGATAGCACGCCAAAGGAAGACTCGGGAATGGGTATCGCAGACTCAGAGGTTGATGATTTGTTGGCGGAGTGGACGACTCTCAAAAATGTCGAGAGTGAGGGGGAGTATGACGGTAGCGTCCCGGTCCTACCGGGAGCATTCGAAGATTGAATCAACCATAGCTGAAAGCCATTCTGACCTACTGATTCCGTGACAACTCCTTGAATCTGTCTACCTAGGACAGGTTGGGAGTTAATTGGTGATTGGGTAAGGGCGCGCGGATCCTGCAAGGGACGAGAACGCCGCTCACTTTTTCAGGCAGCAGCGTTTCGACGGTGCATCAAATACTTCATATACCTCCCAGTGCTGTCATGTCACCTCTTCATTTCTCTCGCGTGGCGAAATTATGACTATGCTACTTGCTCCCGCAGGATCACGTCGCCTTCTGGGCTTATTCATATTATACTATAGGAGCGCTTCGTCTATTGAATACTACTTAGGCAGAGCCTCGCGTATCTAATTGTAGAACTTTAGGGATAGTAATACGCTATCTGTATCCCCCGTTTTGGGAGTAGTCCGTTCTGTAAAAGCGCTTCTCGGGCTTACTATCAAAACGCGCCCCAACAGTACAGGGGTCCAGTAAAAGCTCTATATACGTACGAAGCACTTTATGATCACACTAGACAACAGATTGAATGTACCTTTGTAAGACATGTAGTATAATACAAGAGTATTTCCACCAGTTCTAGCTAGACATAGCGCAATTGCAAGAACACTACTATGTTGTCATTATACCGCCGCGCTGACAACGTAAAGGCCAAAACCCCACCGTATTCCACCTACCTCAAAGCTCAAATCTCTAAACTCATAAATACACTCCCTTTGTCCGCCCTGTACTCACCATACGGCTCACCCATCTCAAATCCACAAATCTCATACATCTTCCTTGCGGCGCCCATTTCTCCGCCGCCCCGGTCTCGAGACTCAACCTCTTCATGCTCCTGTTCTTCGCTTCGCCAATCAAGATTGTCGTCATTTGCCGCGCGATGCCTTTGCGAAAGTGTGCGGAGGCTGTGCGCATGCTTTTGATTTCGCCATGTTCGGGGGCTGTGGTGTGAGCTTGGAGCAGGAGGAGAGAGGGGGGTGACTGGGCGTCTTACATAGCTCTTTTAGCGCACAACAACCTTGCAGTTCTCCGTCTTCGGTGCGGGTAGTGTAGAAGGTCATGGAAGGGAGTTGAAGGGCTATAAGGTCGAGGACATGATAGCTTTCCGACGAGGTTCGCATATCGTTCATATGATCTGTAACCAGAGCTATTACGTCCGGAGCCGTGAGATCTTCTTCTTGGATTATCATGTTGAATAGCAATAGCGATGGAAGAACAGATGATGGAAGGAGTTGAGTCATTGGTAATTTGTAGCAAGTAGTGGATAGCTCTATCCCGCTATATTAAATCTGGAAAGTGTATCCCGACCTTGTCCAATCAGGTAGGAGACGGTAGCTCGAAGTCTGAGTACCGTACGAGACGAGACCTGTTAGATCTCCAACTTCATAATGTTCAGAATCCTGGTGACATGATCCATCCTCACAGTGCCATCGCCATTCTTCTTCGCTTCTCTCTTGCAACGAGCAAATGTGCTTACTTGATAACACTCTTGATATGGCTCCCAGTCACGTTGACTCATCTTCGATCTCAATCTTACGCTTAGATTCACGGAAGAAGTTCTTCCAGATAGCAAAGCGACTCTCGACAGTGAGAAAGGATACTCGAGGTGATTGTCGATTCTGGATTGGAAAGCTCGGTCGATCTCAGTTGGGCGATTCGTGGTCAGGAAGAGGACACCTTCGTACTACTCTAGCATGCGAAGGAAGACTGTGGGCAGAGTGGTCAGCCGAGGATTTCTCTCTGGTAAGGAAAATCTTTCCCGATACCAAGCGGTTCCGCTGCAAGTCGTTGACGGTGCGCTGTTCGAGAAACACATCTGCCTCGTCAAGCAGTAGGACTGCGTTCCATCGCCCAGCGAGATCCAGGGTAGTCTGCAGTGTACTCTCGACTGTATTAACCTCGAGGCCTAACTCACCCGCACCGACAGCGTACATGGGAGCTTTGAGCTCTTCGGCCACTGCGCCACTGCTTTATTCTTGGATTTGTAGAGGTGTGCTTAACGATCGTGTTAGTCCCTGAAAGGGTTGAGAGGCATCAAAGTATTGCTTAGGAGGAGACCCTCGAGAGGTCTTTTGGCGCACGGTGCTTGCAAACAGGTGGCATCGCTCAGGACCTGACGGGGGAGTCATCCATCCTATCGAGGACAAATCTGAATCATTCGGAAGTTTGCCACCTGAAACAGAAGCGGAGGAAGTCAGGCTTCAAGGCGAAATCGTCCGTCATGTTCAAGAACGGTGGGCAGTGTGTGCAAGACGAAGGATGTTCCAAACGCGGACCGGTTTGCTAGGACTAGGGCCACAATCATGTATAGCAGGCGATGTTGTTGCTATCATCCACGGAGCAAAGAGATCCATTCGTCCTTCGCCGACTCTCCAACGGCAGGTGGAAATTGCTGGGTGACAGGTCAGTTAGATCAATGTTTTCGTGGTCTTTGCTCACTTCAAGGTAGTTATGTGCATGGCATCATGCACGGCGAAGTTGTACGAGACAGTCGATACACACCGCAGACGTTCAATGTGGAACACAACATGAGGCGGGCGGGTGTTGCGCAGACAGTTCTGTCAGATAGGATGGATTGGAACACGGGAAAGAACGACGGACAAAAGGAAGGCGTAGATCTTCCTCGACAAAAAGCCACGAACATGACGAGCAGCGCCACAGTCACAGGCGTCATAGAAGAGATTGATAGTTGAAGGTTCAATTTGTACAAGCGCGAGCATCTTCGAACGCTCGCAACCATGAAATGTGAGGAGACTCGAACGCAGAAAACCCAAAGACAGGAGCTACTTTACTTCCTGTACCACATTCTCGTGATCTTAGTATGCCTCATTTTCTTCTGCAGCTGGAAAATACCATACATGAGCGCCTCTGATGTTGGTGGGCACCCCGGAACGTAGATATCGACCGGCACGATCCTGTCGCACCCTCTTGTGACCGAGTAGCTGTAGTGATAATAGCCTCCGCCGTTCGCGCAGCTGCCCATCGAAATCACCCATCGCGGATCGGGCATCTGATCGTAGACTTGTCGCAGGGCCGGGGCCATTTTATTCGTGAGGGTTCCGGCAACGATCATGACGTCGGACTGACGAGGAGAAGCACGGAAGATTATACCAAGACGATCTTGGTCGTATCGTGGTGCGGAGAGGTGCATCATTTCGATGGCGCAGCAGGCGAGACCGAAGGTCATGGGCCAGAGGGAGCTCTGGCGCGCCCAGTTGGCAATTTGATCAAGGGTAGTGCTGAGAGCAGGTCAGCCATTGTCCTCCATCTGTAGCATCTCGAGCCCGTTGAAACCCTCCCAGCTCAAGTAATGTCTGATTGAACGTACAGGGCGTATTGCATGGCGCCCTTCTTCCCTTCTTGGCTCGGTAGAGGTACTTCTCGTCGCGCTTGCTTCATCGGCGGTGGCGTTCCGGGTCCACCAGCAACCAAGGCCGGCTTCTGCATGGGTGTCGCATTGTTCGAGCTCGTCGAGGATATCCACGCTGCGCTTCCTGCGCGATATGGCAGCAGGCCTGTCATTGGTTTGGCTGTTCGCAATGTTAGCTCCGGGGAGATGGCTAGCTTCGAGGTTCTTGTAGGCGTACCGCGAAGCGCCATTGACGCTGCAGACCTTGTTGTCGACAACATGTTGGCGACAGGACAAAAGAAACAGGCAGTGAAGGAGTGGAGAGGGAGGAAACGGGGAGGTGGCGATGGTGGAGGGGAGGTACTAAACGGTGATGTCGAGGAAGCTAGCGCCAAGCCCGCTCGTCACGTGGACCGTGCTGTTACTAAAGCGAATGTGCAGCTTCTGGTTGGCTAGAAAAGCGAGCTTGACAACCACTACCAGTTCCCATCGACGTTCTCCGGTATACATCGGCGAGCGCTTTTCTGCTCTTTACATCTTCAACTAGTCTCTTCCGAGAGTTTCCTTCACACGCCGAACCGGAGAGAGATAGTTCCAGGGCCTTGGGTGTTAAACAAACGCCACCTCAATTCAGTTTGGGATCTACAACCCTCATTGAGCGCATTCAATTCGGGGACCTTCTGAACCTATCATCTGTTGTGAAACACGCTTGGTCCAACTGAGGAAGAAGTCATAACTCATGACAGGCAGAGTGCCTTCAATAGCCTGCATAGGTGTCATAGGCAAACACGTGAGCAGAGCCTCCTCGTTCTCAGGAGCAACACTTTAGCGGTGCTCATTCCTGCATAGAACAACCCCCTTCACATATCGCTTTTTCCAGCCGAAGAGCGAGCACCTCTAGAATTCCAGTTCTTACTTTCGTCATGTCTGGACATCTTTGAAGCACGCCTACCCCACAAAACCGCAGATCAGGACTTCGGCCTCCTTCAAGCAGTCGATGAGCGGCTAGCCATGTACGGCTGGCTGACAAATACGGGCGTCAAACTTGTGATTGTGGTGGATATGGAGGGAAGGCTGGCCACAGAGAGGGACAGCAAGACGAGTACGGCTGTGGGCTTGAGAGATGCTGATTTGAAGCCGGTAAGACAACTACGATCTAGTGGGGAGAAGTCACTTATGGATAGCAGGCCTTCAAAGCATTGCAGACAGCATATATAATGCTCCTACGGAATCCTTTTTACAGCCCAGACGAGCATTCACCACTTGTTGCTAACCAGGAGCAGAGAGTTGGCTCAACGCAAATCACGAGTAAGAAGTTCATCCAAGAGGTCAAGAGGATAGGAGAAGCATGGGCGCCGGGTGTGATGAACATCTGATGTTGTGCTCCCCCTGGGTGGGCGCTGTAGTTTTGTATACCCACGTTCGAACCTAGTCTATATCTCAATTCATCAACACGCCAGAGTGTATCTAGCGAAGTGAGGAGGCATCATCTGCGCGTGCGATTGAACGTAAGTCTTCATTCTGTTATCACAACCTTAAAGGGATTCGACGCACCCAACTTGTCCAAGATCTGCTTCTGCGAGTTAACGCAGGTGTTCCTGCCCACTTCCCATCCGCAACTTCCTTGACCTCTTATCGGTGGTGCGCACTGGACACGCCAATCAGCAGGAAGGAGCATCACTTACAACCACTTCTCCTCCCATCGTCTTCCTTCTTCCACTACCACTTGTCTGATCCATCAACGTCCACCACAGAACAAATCGCAGCTCCATTGTGCTTCCAGCCTCCAAGATTCGCCCTGTTTCTCACCGCTGCGCCAAATTATATTCCAGACCCGGCATCCACCAGAGCTCTGCAGACATAGCAGAGCAAGATGCGTCTCCTTGTGCTGTTGCTCGCGGCAGCTGCACTCCTACTGTACGGTGTGCAGGCGGATGAGACGGATACCGAAACTGATACGACTACTACCTCGTCGTCGGATGAAGAGCACGAAGTTGCCTATGCTCTGTCTTTTGACCCACTATTTGCGTACGTGCGAGACTCCGCTGCTTCCCACATCTGTGCTTACAGGCTTCCAGCGTGGCATTGAAAGATGTCAGTAACACTACTCACAATGCCAGCCAATTAACATATCTGGAAGGACCATACCCTATGCCATTCCTGGGTAATTACACGTCAACATCAGAGCAGAAGTAAGGATGGCAGAATCGCCGCCCTTATCGAAATACTGCTTACTTTATCACCAGTCTGTCTCGGCTGTACCAGCGACGGTCCGTGTCGGATATCCTCAAGGCCTATATCGACGATGTGGGGGTCACTTTGGCCGCAGGCGATTACGAGGAGGGCAAGATAGTCTTTGCGACATATGTCAAGCCCACCTTTCTGAACGAGACTGTCCAGGACGCACTCTGGCATGCCATTTGTCCACACGCTATGAGTAATGGGAGGAGTGTGTCCCGCATCAGTCCAGGGGAGGCTGGTGCTCACGCATACGAGCTCACCGAATGCGAAAGCTGGCCTTCCCAGGAGCCGAAATGCGATGAAGCAACCAAGCTCTTCGCCCTCTACATCGAGACCACGGAATACTGGATTTATCTTAGTATTGTGGAAGCCAATGTGAGACGCCATAGCCTCCGAGAGGTTGCCAATAGCTTCAGTGCGGACTTGAGATGGCATGAAGGGAGTAAGCCTGAAAAAGTCCGTGTTTTGTGTTAGCGGCTGAAGCGAGGATGCTTACATCGTGCTGCAGAGTACTATCGCAAAATTCAAGCAACATGTTCAAGACTTCGTTTCCAGCGCTCTCAACCCATCTCAGCATATCGCAGGCATCATCCCGTCAGGCCGAAGCTTACGTGGCGATGATCCCGATTCAAAGAAGCTTCTACACCAAGCACTCTTTGGGGCTCTGGAGGCGCAGGGAAGCCCTCCAGAGTTAGTCACTTTTTTCAACTACAGTTACCCTCGACAGGAAGTGGTTGCCAGGGGCGCCGCTCGTTGGTCGTCGTATGTGAAGACCCACGGCAAGGACTTCCGTATCAACCCATCCGAGTGCAAGGGCATCAATGCCCAGGCGAAGCGGGACAAACTCAGAGCCAGGCATGACGAGGTGTAAAGGTTTGGGGGATGGAGTTGACCGTTCCCCGAATGATACATGGTGAGTATCCAAGCGTCGGCATGGGTAAAAAGGACTGTAGCTATAGTGAGAGCATCAACGTTACGTTGTGAGCATTTGAATCTTGAAACTGGGCTTGGATTGCATCTTGAAGCGCTTCAACAGTCCGGTCCCAGCATCTGTGGCGGACATTGACCGCCGAAGCTCTCCCGATATACTATTCAGAGTTGACTGGACCGGAAGAAGAGGTGAAGCAGAAGCAGTGTGGTTGGGTAGAACGGAAAAGCAGCCGCCGAGCACCTCGGAGGACAACCTTGAGACGTCTCGCTGGGCCCGTGCCATCCCAAGCTCACCTCTCAGAACGCCATGGTCGACTCCACCTCCGCATCCCCGCAGAAGTCCAAGCACCCTTCACGATGCGCTGATTACGCACATTCTGACCCCCGCCATGTCGACTTCACTCAGCCCTTCTAGAAGCATTATTGGGAGCCTTCCCGGGGCATGCAAGCAATGCGGGAGGCTGCGTCCCCGGCCTGGAGGAGCGCAGCGATGGGTGAGCAACGGCCCAGCGAGGAAGAGGCCCAAGACGGCTCTGTTCTTTCCAGGTAATTGCAGCCCCCCTACACGACTCAATTGCTGTCCTCCTCCCGTCTATGTAACCTTGCTCCCTTCCTTCGCTCCGCAGCCTCCTCCGGCCGTCGCACCTAACAATGTCCAGGCCAAGGCGTCCAGAGAGTCGGCATGGCTACACCCTGGCTAGAGGCCTTTCCCTCCACCGCGAAACCCATCCTTGAAGAAATCGACTCGACGCTCGAGCTCCCCCTCACGAAGATCATCGCTGAAGGCACCAACGCCGAGCTCACACGGACCGAAAATGCGCAACCAGCCATCATGGCAACCTCGATCCTCATCCTGCGCGTCATGGAGACGGAGTTCGGCTTCAAGACCGAAGACAGAGTCGACATAACACTGGGGCATAGTCTGGGCGAGTTCGCAGCGCTGGTAGCAGGCGGGTACCTCGCCTTTGGCGACGCCCTCAAGATGGTGCGGAAGCGCGCAGAGAAGATGAGCGAGTGCTCGCGCAAAGCCGTCGAGGAAGAAGGCGGCGAGTTCGGCATGATCGCCCTCGTCTGCGAATCCGAGACCCACCTCAAATCCCTCATCAACGACATCCGTGAATTCCTCTCCCTCTCGAGTCAGGGCTCCAAGACGGATTCTACCGTCGATATCCCGGCCGTCGAACAAGTCTCCATCGCGAATATTAACTCGAAGAATCAGATTGTCCTCAGCGGCAGTATAGAGAGGATACAGACGCTTCTCACGAATTTGAGGCAGTTTGGGGGGCACGATCCGAGGCATGTGAGATTGAAGAGCGATTCGCCGTTCCACAGCCCGTTGATGCGCCCCGCACAGGAGATGATGAAACGGTATCTGTATACACCGACCTCCTCTGGAAGCGATATCATAACTTGGCCAGCCGTCATGCCCTGCATATCAAATGTCTCCGGCCGTCCGTTCCAATCGGAAGACCAGCTCAAAGATCTCTTATCGCGGTCGTGTGTCGAGACCGTACAGTGGTGGCGGAGCATCAAGTTTTTGCACGAGGAGGAGAAGGTCAGGCGATATGTAGGCATTGGGCCTGGCAAGGTGGGCAGAAACCTAGTAGGGAAGGAAGTAGGAATGAAGGGCGCGGTGAAGGGAGGAGGGGTGTGGGGCATCACCAGTCCGAAGGAGATGGAGGAAGTTGTCAGGGCGCTGGATGACACTGAGCTAGCTAGTGATGAGGATTGAGGTATGTTGAGAGGGGAGAGCCACGCTGGTGAGGCTTGATACGATATCTGTACGGCCATAAGGGACTGCAAAAGTACTACAGGACATGGAGAGGGATGACCCACAGCATTCCTATTGGAGAAAGTAATGCTACCTATAAAGCCGCAACATCAGGCTAGGTGTTGCTAGCTAGGAAGACATCCCAGTAGAGGACTACACCAGACAGGAACAAGAGCAGAATAAAAGCCATTCTGCCACCTCAATCCATGCCTCCCGAAATACCCTCGACCCGCCTCCCCTCACCCACACCATGCTCTCCGTCTAATCACCCTGCACATTCAAGCCAGCATCGACCTGCAACTTCATCCCCGTCATACTCGTGTTCCTCGCCAAATACAAGAACGCATCCGCGCAGTCCTGCAAGAACGTCTCATGCTTCAACGGCGCCTTCTCCTTCACGGCCTCAATCACCTCGCTCGGGTACTTTAAACCCCACTCCGTGAGAAGCAGCCCGGGCAAGACGGTGTTGATGCGGATCTTGGAACCTTGGGTAGTAGCGAGGCACTTGATGAGCTGGACTTGCGCGGCTTTGGTGACGGCGTAGGGCATGGAACTGCCGCCTTGCGAGTTTGCCGCGATGCTGCCCGTCGAGATGAAGACGCCGCCTTCGGGGTTCTCGATGAAAGTCGGCTTTGCGGTCTTGAGGAGGGCAAGGGGGACCTTGACGTTGGCGGCCCAGCACTAGCATATTTTGTTTTAGAAAGGGGATTGGGAGGGAGGGAGGTGGGGGTTTTGGGGGGAGGTTACGCGGTCCCATTCTTCCTCGCTCATGGCGTCTAGGTCGCCGAATTGGGTGAATTTCGTCCAGCCCTACAACCTCTATCAGCATTCTTTGTTCGGAGAGGTTTATTGGGGGTGTGAAGACATACCGCGTTGGCGATGATGATGTCCAGACCTCCAAGAGCTTCCTTGGCTTCTTCAACTGCTCGCTTTGCATCTGCTGTCGAGGTCATGTCGGCTTTGAGGATGACTGCTTTGACGCCGTGCTCTTCGCATGCTGCTCTGACTTTCTCGGCAGGCTCCGTTCGATTGAAGTAGTTGACTGCGACGTTGGCGCCTGCTTTGGCGAAGGAGGTGCATACTACTTCGCCGAGACCACTGGCAGGGTGTGAGTCAGTGGAAGAGTCGTTGAAGAACGTGACAACTTTTCTTGTCTGAGTACGCATAGAGTTGGAAAAAGGGGTAGCCAGAAAAGAGAGAGAGAGAGAGTGTGTGTGTGTGTGGGTAGTGTGCATGAAATGATCGATCTGAAGCAGCGGTAATTGCAGAACAGAGAGGGGGCACGAAGCTAGCAAAGACTGCACAAAAAGGACAGACTGGAACAAGAATTGAACCCAGACAGGATCATGAATACCTACGCAGAACCACCAGTGACGAGCACATTCCTGCCCTTGAGATCGTACGGCATCTTGACTTGCAATCGCGGTTCAACGAGGACTTGCTAGAATGGAGTGAAGTGCGAGCTTCAGATCCGGGTTCGGGGAGCATCAAAGTACTTATGCAGGGTAAAGGCCCAGGGCGTTGGTACCAGGCGAGCGTTTGACTGAAGTGGGTGGTTGGTGGGGCAGCTGTGTATGTGTAATATGGCAGTTGCCTCACCCCGCTATTCCGAGCGTCGCACTTGTATTACTGTGTTTAGTCACCTCGGTTGCTGGTATGAGGCTTGTCTGCACCCCCCAAATGAGCAAACAAAGCTTGGCGAGTTGACGTGAGTTACTCAAAAGCTCTCACAGTAAAAGACAAACGGTCTATAGCAATGGGACTCATATGATTAATTTTCCTAATCAGGTCTCAACTCCCGCGTTTAGGAGTGCTTGTTTTAGATATTCGTACGATTAGGAGTAATGATATACCATTCTACCCACTTCGTGTACCCAAACCGTTTGTCGCAACATGCGCGGAGATATGACCTATGTCTCCGCGATATGCAAACGCCTGAACCTCGATACTCAACCGCACTTGCGCTTCCCTCTTTCTAGAATCACATGTTGTCAAAGTCCAAACCCCAATCATCATCACCCATACCCATCCCCACATCTCCCATATCCCCCATGTCTCCCATGTCCCCCATACCTCCCATATCACTTAAATCTAAGTCTGGTAATGCTCCTAAATCTGTACTCATGCCTGCATTCATACCACCACTGGCATCTATACCCGTCAAGTCCAGACTTCCACTCGCGCCTGTGAGGTCGAGGTGTTGATCGAGACTACGCTGGAGAGCTTGTTGGTCAGGTCCAAGGTCGCCACTTGCTGCGGCGATTGTGGCCGCTGCGGCATCGTTCATGGCTTTCATGTCGAGATCTGTCAAGGGCTGGGTGCCTACATCTATCACGCCGACGTTGGGGATTTCGATCTGCGCTGTTGGTAGACTAGCTTGCGACATCGATTGCAGCTGTGCTTCGACCCGACGATGGAGACGAACTATTGTTTCCGCACCCACAGGGTCAGTCGACATGAGCGAGGCAGCGTTCTCAAATTCTGCTTTAAGCATTTCGCGGAGGTTCAAGCGTGTCCGTGGCGAAGGGTTTGACGGGATGGTGCTGGTGACCCAGTCTACGGGTAAGGCGCTGTTCTCGATTGTAGGCGCGCATATAAGAGAAACGCCTATATCCAGCGCAGCGGCGCCATTACCTGTCTCCATTTGTGACTTGATCTCGTCCACAACAGCCCTCAGCGTCTTGTATGAACCGAGGATCTTGACCGAAGTGTAGAGCTGGCGGTGCGTGTAGGTCGGAGGGGCAAGCTGAAGAGAAGCAGCAGTCTGCCACTGCGCGAGTTGTTGCACTGAATGTCGTAGAGAGGTTACTAGGGTGTTGGTCGGCGGGTTAGTCCACTTCTCCAACTCAGTCATAGAGGAGGAAATTGATCGCTCATAGTTTGCGTTTGGTTTGATCGCTTGGAGAAGGGGCCCAATGTCTGTCCGGCTGGGTTGCCTCTTTTTCAATGTGCGAAAGCACTTCTCCAGCCGGCTCGATACCATGCTTACGACGGTCTGGTGCATAGCCTGAGCGTCGCCGGATGTAGGAGCCGACCGTACTAGCTTATGGAAGATCTGCATCAAGGCTTCAGTGTCTTGATGGGTTTGCTTCATAGCATGGCACGCCATCCATGACAGTCCTCCCACAAGGGATGGCATCAGAAAGGTCTCTTGAAGATCTATACCAATTGAGTTAGTGGTGCCACGCAAAACTTTGGGTTGATACTTACATTCTAAGCCTCCTTTCACAGAGTCCAATGAGAGGACTTCCGCGGAACATGCCATAACTGTTTGACTGAACAAAGTTGGTACTATCAAGTAGAAATCTTGCGGGCGGCACGAAGAGAACACATCGTTACTGAGTCCTTCCTTGTCCGCATCGTACAGTCCTCGAAGCCAGCCACCCAGCTGTATTCCTTGCTCTTCGGTAAGATCGCCGGGCGCTATGCTAAGACTTCCGCGTTCGAGCAATTGCGCAACGAAAGAATCGTGATTGATGCCAAGATCGTAGTAGCTGAGATCGTAACGATAGACAAAGGCGAGAACAAGCAGGAGGATAGACCCGAATTCGTCGTACAATGGCTGGTACTCGCCTGTTTAGGTTAGCAACGACAAAACACCGTGAAAGTTGATACGGACTTTGGTCTCCATCGTATCGCCATTCGTCCAAGAATTGACAAAGCGGTTGGAGAACACTTGCAGGGGAAGTGAACTGCAGTATGACATCGATCGCGGGCGCTTTCTTCGAAAGAGTATTGCAGAAAGTCTTGAGATACATCGCATTCTGAGTATCGCAGAGATGTTTCGTGAACTGAAAAGTTAACAATAGCTTCGATGAGATTATTCTAATCCACTCACATCTGTCAACGCACCCACAATGGCCCCTGCATTGCCGTCCAAATTGTCAATCTCGTCAATATACATGTTGATCTTATCGAAGTTGTCTTTACACTGGTTGAACAGGGTCTTCCGCTCGTACTTGGTTTCTGGAGGCCCTTGCATCGGAGTTTCGCCAAGCAAGCGCTCGATAGAGCTTGCTGGTAGGAGACCGTGCAATGCGCAAGCGTTCAAGAAGTCTTGGCGTACATCGGAGAGGGAATTGCTGTTTCCCAGCATGTCGTCGAAGCCTTGGCTGAATGATGGGAACGCGTTTGGATCAATATGGCTGAGTGCCTGAGTAATTGACATCTCAGCTGTCATGGGGAATATGGACGCGGTCAGCTGTGTCAACAGAAGCGGTATTTTGTTGGTTAAGAATGACTTCAAGCAGAACATTGTCGGTGCCGGTTCGCTCCGGTACATAGCGTTTGCCAGAAGATCGAAAGATGCAGTAACAAGGTCAGTTGCTAAATTTTGCGAATCAATCTGTCTCTTTGTCAGGTTTACCTTTGGCGCTTTCGGCACATGTCACCTACCTTGTATCGCGAATGTAGATAATTCATTATGGTGAAGTCGTCTGTAAGAGGTCGCGCAACAAGCTAGAGCAGTCAATCTCCGAACTCCAACATCGCACGAGGAGGCTCACCAGAGCATTCAAAAATATGAAGAGCCCGGCGCGGGTGTTGATGACGGGCAAGTCGATAACAGCATCAAGCTGGAGCGCCGCTACCTCAAGTCCAGCTTGTTCATTGGCATCCCCGTTGACCTGCGTGAGCGACTTGTCGTGGAAGTCATGCTCCTTCTGGGAGATCTCGAGCCTATTGGCGATCTGTATTGATGTTTGTGAGAGGAGCGGGATGAAAGTCGATAATGCTTGGGAGAAGTTCTTTCGTAGGTCTACGAACGAGTAAGATATCTGTCATATGCAGCATCCTAACAGAGAAGATGGGCAATCATTGAAGCTCCTTAGCAGAAGGCTGCATACCTTTGAGGTGGTCCCGATTGAGGAGCCCAACAATCCTTGCATTCTCAATCAGACCCATGACGAGCATTCCCAGAGCTTCGCGGACATTGATGGATTGTTGCTGTGGGTGCTGCTGAATCCCTGTCATAGCATGCATCATCGAATCGCTGGTATGGCTGGTAACCATCGCCGACATCCATCTCGCAACGACGATCAGGGTCCGCACAGCCTCCGCATTGGAGGTGGGCCGTTCCCCGTTCGAAAAGCCCTTGTGCAGGCGATGAAAAATGATTTCTTCGAGCTCAGGCGGGTTGTGCCATCGCGAAGGATCCTCTTTTGATGGAATTTCTACATTGTCTGATGATGGTGTTGGGTGGTCCCTCGAGAATTGGAAGGCTGATGTAAGGACGTCCGAGGCATCGACCTTCTTCAAGGCGAGTAGACGCTCCAGATAAACGACAATCCTAGGATCAAGTGAGGTTGCGTTCGGACTTCTCGGCCTTAACAGTAGCGCTGCGATCTTCCTCCCTGGGAGCGGGCTCCTGCCGTACAGCTGCTGGACAGCATTGTCGAATACCTCGACGCGAATCCGGTGCTCGAGGCAGCGATCAAGGAACGTTTTCCACTGCTTGACCGATATATCCATTTCCAATCAACCAGTCATCGAGAACAGACGGCAGGACGCGCCGCAGACGTCGGCTGGACAATTAGATTATTGAGGCGTGTGTTGGGTGGGTAGAACTGGGTGGAACCTGCAGTTGGATACGCTAGCGGCCGAAGACGATCACTTCCCAGGGTCTCGCTTGGCAGCCTCGGGACGCGCAAACCCGGACAATGAGGCTGGAGGAAACGCCATCCGTGCAAATCACGGCACCAGGCGAACGCTGACCATTGCTCTTTCGAGCACATGCTCCAATCCACTATTCCACGAATGATCTTGACAGCTAACGATGTTGCCTCTCGGTGTTGCAGTCTACGTGGCGAACAATGAATCAGACTACGCAACTTTTCTTCTTACTTGACTGGAGACCTGAGTCAGACAATGTCTGGTGTGCAGTACAGATCCTATGTGAATGTCACGAATGCTCAAGGTTGGTGTATAGTTGCTTTTTCCCGACTCATCAACATCCTCACTAGCACGGTCAGCGCACCATCCTTGAACGACCAGGTTCCATTATCGCACCGACCTGGAAGGTGCTATGTGTATATTTAACTTCCAATTAGCGATGCGAGATAGATGATCGCTCATAGCGTCACCTCGCGATAGAAGTGTCCCGATAGCTTCCTAATGCCAAAATGCGACACCATAAAGCCATGCTTTCACTGTCCCGCACGAGTAACCCGAAAACGGACAACCCGACGGTCCGACGCCGTAGACTCCAGACCCAAAATCAAGACTCACGACGGCTAGCACTATCTTGTGCTTGATCGTCCACATCAGGCGCTCTCGGGCCCACCATCCAATCCTCCATGGCCAGCCACTGGCTCCACGTCTTCTCGGCCCCCTCAATCTCAGCCAGCTGGACATCCTGCAGCGGTCGGAGGAAGGGTACAGATTCGTGCGGAGACATGTCGTACTGGTACTTGACTTTGGCCCATCCAACGCTCTTGGCTGCGAAGAGATAGTTGCGCCGCTCGCATTCGTGAACCGGGCCGACTCCCTTTCGCCAGTCGTCGCCAAAGAATCCGTGCATGACACCCTCTCTATCCATCCCAGTGACAACCAGGCGCCTGATATACGGTACTAGAGATACGAAAACAGGCAGCGGCTGGCCTCTTGAGTTCGTTACTGGACCTCGTCTTGGCCACGGTAAGGTGTAGTTTCCTGGTCCAGCCGTGTGAGGAGCAGGGCCCATTGAGTTCATGATAGGGTTCGAGGTCCATTGGAACGGCAGACAGATGTTGACGAGGGCGGCTACGGCCTGCACGCCGTTGTCGTGCTGGGCGTGGTCGAGGAAGTAGCGCTGACAGCTCTGGTACGCGGGGTGCCACTCGAATATGTCGAATTGGGGCGTGCCCGCAGAACCGTGACCGGACGCTGAACCCGAAGGCGAGGGCTCCGAGAAGGGGGCATTTGCTCTTCCTTGTAATGATGGATACTGTCCGCTGGGGAATCCTGAGTACATGTTCGCCATTATGCAGGGCAAGCTACTGCAGGAACGACAAGGTCAGCTATCTGGTTGGTCGGCTGGCGGCAGGACCACCAGCTTCTGTGTCTCGCAGAAACGTACCTAGCAGCGTGGGATGGTCTGCAAACCTCAACCGCATTCGCACACGGGTGGGTGTTGAGTTGGCGAAGCTCGCTGGTTGGATGCTGGGCCGGAGGAAGTAGTGACGACAGCACTCGAGCGCAGTAGGGAAGGTGCGCAACGAAGTGATTGTCAGGTAGAGCGTATCTCGAAAGTATCGCGAGGTCAAGGAAGTTTATATTCGGCCGATGTGAGGTTCCTGGGAGCTGCTCGAATCGGGGCAAGCGTAAGTTCGGCGGGCGCCTCCTACCAAACAATGTGTCTATTTGACGTTCACTTTCTTCCAAATCACAGCATCCTTGAGAAGATCAAGCCTGGAATCGCACGCGTGCGCCTCGGCACCACCTCCTTGAACAGATCTCTACAGGGGCATATCTGGAGGCTCCCCATCGAGCCAATTGGGCGCTGCAATGGCCCGGACGGCGGAGATACCGCTCGAGCACTGTGGCTTTGCGGCCCTGGGGCATCTGCGAGGTGTGGACTTTGCCCGCCTGAGGCTTGCGACGGCCGCCCTCCTCTTCTCTCGTCACCCCCAGCGCCGCGCACCAATGAGGGCCCCGTAGCAGTGCCTGAGGCGGTGCGTTTCAGCTGCGCGCTGCCCCTCAGAGCGAAGTTTTTCGGACCCATGATGAGGTTGTGCATCTTACCCCAGATCCAGGACCACACCCTGGCGGGAGCGTCTCGCTTCAGGCCGAGTATTCGGCGGCACCGAGCGACTTTGGTCTGGATCGTCGAAATCATGCCAGGAACATTGTCCCCACACTCGCGAGGAGAGCATGCTGCGAGCGCTTGCTTTTGTCATCCTCGCAGCTGGGCTTCGCATGAGTGGGAACTCTGCAGTTCGCCGATGTTTTGGAGTCCTGAAGCGCCGCAAAAGCCCCCATAGGCTGGCGTCGTCAAGCGCGGTAGTGCACTCCCCTTTCTGCGGCTATCCTCGAGGCTCTGCGGGCATCTGGGCAGACGTGGAGTCGTTCCTCATGCAGTCGGCCACGTTCCAGCTATTGCGGTCGACCACGCGAGCGATGGTTCGACACTGTAGCCAGTCAAAGCGACAGGACGACGATAGGTGAATCGTATGTTTCGATACTGCTTCCTTTTGATCGTCAGGCCGCGTAGCTCCAGCAGCTCTCAACTGTGCAGTGCTCGTATAAGCAAGCAATAGTCCAATATGTGCTGTGCATCGCGCCACGTCTCCTGGCTATACAGAGTTATCATCGGCGACTCAAAAGTTGATGTAGTCCGCATCGGGCAGGCAATACTGCCAGACAGCAGTTACAGGACCTTATACGTCAACTCAGCCACCTGGTCTTGCTTTTTCGGAGTTGAAACGCGTAGTCAAGCGCTCCCAGCTGGCGGGGATGCCAAACGCGCGTTGCACAGCCTTACGCACTACAGCGCCGCGCACGGTGACTGGACACATGGCGGCGTAGACTTTGCCTTTGTCGACCTTAACCACATTGCTGGGTTGTGTGATGCTCCTGCGGACCGGAAGCGAGACTGACGTAACATGGGTGTCCGAGCAAGTCCTTTCTCGGTGCGACGTGCATGCCTCTGGCACCCTCATCGCAACCACATCGAATTGTGACTCGGCTATCTGGCTCTTTGCATTATCGAAGATCTTACCGTTCCTGGGCGACAGCTGTCAATATGGCTCAGCAGTCCTTTTCTCTGGCCTCTCGGGTCAAGGTAATGTCTTAGTACCGTTGCACATAATGTCCAGCATTGACCTGTTGCAGCTCAACAATGGCTTGACTATGCCCAAAATACATCTCGGTGTGTATCTGGCTAGCGGCTCAGAAGCCAGAAAGAGTGTTCGCTGGGCACTGGAGGTTGGTCTTCCTCTTCCTGGCGTGCTCACGAGACACTGACACCAAGCTCACGGCTAGGCTGGCTATCGAGGGTAAGTCTAGCAGATTCTCAAGCCTCCTAGTAGAACAATTGATGAATAGTTGCGCCCGATAGAATTGACTCTGCCCAAATGTACCACAATGAGAAGGAGAGCGGGCGGGCCATCCTGGACTTCTTGGCTAGTGACGCGAATACGGGGTCCTTGCAGCGCGAGGACGTCCACTTTACATCTAAGCTTGCGTCGAACTCCGCATACAATTCAGCTCGCAAGGCAATCACGACATCTGTGAAAGAGTGTGGGTTGGGCTACATTGACTTGTTCCTCTTACACTCCCCATACGGTGGCAAGAAAGCTAGGCTCGATAGCTGGAGAGCTGTTGAAGACGCCATTGATGATGGAGAGATCAAGATTGGAGGCGTGAGCAATTACGGAGTCAAGCACGTATGTTTCTTTCTCCTTTACGTTACCTCATAGGGCTCGGCTCGGCCCAAAGATTTACGCATCTGCTCCAGCGAGTGGGTCGCCTTCATGAGATTCGAAGCGCACTATTGAACATCGCCTCAGCTCTGCGCTCCAAACAGCTAGTCAGTGGCTAGGGTTACAAGTAGAACTACACGACAGCGGACAGTCGCCACTGAGTGTAAGACTTGTGGTCGCTAGGTGGTCGCTATCTGATGTCAAGCCACGCTGACTGTCTCTTAGCTCCAAGAGCTGCTAGACTCGAAACCTAGGATACTCCCAGCAGTGAACCAGATCGAGGTGCATCCATTCAATACCCGAACCGATATATGCTCCTTCTGCCAGGAACATGACATTATTGTCGAGGCGTATGCGCCTCTAGTTCGGGCCCTGCGTATGAAACACCCTACTATTGTGTCTCTCTCAAAGAAGTACTCCTGTACGCCAGGACAGCTTCTCGTCCGGTGGAGCTTGCAACATGGCTACGTTCCTCTCCCAAAGAGTGTGAACAAGAACAGGATCATCGAGAACGCAGATATTGGAGGCTTCTCGATCGACGACGCGGACATGGAAACAATGGACGGGCTGGATGAGTATCTGGTGACAGGTGCGTCGTTCTCTTCACTCTTCAATACGAAAAGCAGCCCACAGCAACGGGCGAAGCCGGGATCCGATAATCGCTCAATATCGGAGGTCTGCTGACACGGGTGTAGACTGGGACCCGACAGACTGCTCTTGAGGGTGTTCACCGGAGACGGGCAGACAGTGCCAGTAAGTTGCGCGTGGGGGTGTCGCGTTCAGCGAGAGTTGGTGGAGGGAGGGGTCTGGCGCCTGGAATGGGCGATGGCTGTATGGCTTGGCAGGGCTGTAACCGACAGCTTGGTTCTGTAAGCAGGCAGATGAAAATTTGACGGCATCGCTTCGCTTGAGAGGCTGACGCCCGGCGAGCGCGTCGTGCAGATGAGGTGAAGAAAAAAGCCACACCTCCGCGGGGGTAGCCGACGCGCAGGCCTCCTCCCACATCTCCCACCAGCGACCTGCAAACGGCGACGTAAAAGCGACATCGCGCCGTCTGCAGGCGACATCGGGATGACGGCGAGAAATTGTTAACTCCCTGCCCCGCTGCACTTCTCCCGAGCGAGCTGCAGGCCCGAGCCCACGTCTGTCACGTGTCGGGGTCTGGCCACCGGCTCTCATTCGTCAGTTTCCTTATCAGCTGCACCTCTACACCATGGGAAATGCGTAGCAGAAAGTCTAGGAGTCTTTCGAAGCACAGCGATTGACCACTAGCTGCCCGGCCCAGGGTCTATCATTGGGCAGGATGACGTTGAAGCTGCTGTCCGCGTAACTTACTTTTTACTGCTCCAGCACCAGCACCCCGCCAACAAAGAGCTCATCTGGTGTATTTATACGGGTCTCTGGCCCTCGCCTGCCTTTCCATTGCTTCTCCACAATCTTCCACACCTCTCCGCCAGATTTCAGAAACCTACCTCCAAAACTACCTCATATACCCACGCAGCAACTCACAATGGCCGAGCCCGAGTTTGAGCAAGCCAGGAAGGGTACGCTTTCACATGCCCCCGCAATCGAATCATGAGCTCGCGTTCAGAGCTTCATACCTTCAATTGCAACCTCAACTGTAACGCGAACGCGTGGCTGACTCAAATCAGAGCTCGTCTCCACCTTGGAGGCCTCCAGCCTATTCGAGAAGAACCCGGAGTACAAGAGAGCTCTCACGGTCGCGAGCATCCCGGAGCGTGTCATCCAGTTTCGAGTGACCTGGGAGAATGATAAGAACGAGGTCCAGGTCAACAATGGATACCGCGTGCAATTCAACTCAGCATTGGGCCCATACAAGGGTGGCCTTCGATTCCACCCTACGGTCAACCTGTCCATCCTGAAATTCTTGGGCTTCGAGCAGATCTTCAAGAATGCTCTCACTGGCCGTAAGTTCTACAATTCTAACCCATCTTAGTGTCGCATGGACTGTTGAAGCGCTTTTGATATGATGAACAATGCACAGCTGACAATTACATTTAGTCAACATGGGCGGCGGCAAAGGTGGCGCCGACTTCGACCCCAAAGGAAAGTCCGACAATGAGATCCGCAAGTTCTGTGTCGCCTTCATGAAGGAGCTAAGCAAGCACATTGGCGCCGACACCGATGTTCCTGCGGGCGATATCGGCGTTAGTCCAAGGGAAATCGGCTGGATGTTCGGTAAGTGGATTCAGGGTCCAGAAGGACCACAAGTGGATACTATAGCGCAGTAGCCTAACGTGTGTCATTCCAGGCACCTACCGCGCTGCACGTAACCGATGGGAGGGCGTCCTCACAGGCAAAGGTGGATCATGGGGAGGAAGCTTGATCCGACCCGAGGCCACCGGCTACGGTCTCGTCTACTACGTCGACCACATGATCCAATACGCATCTGGAGGCAAGGAGTCCTTCAAGGGCAAGCGGGTTGCCATCTCCGGCTCCGGCAACGTCGCTCAATACGCTGCTCTGAAGGTCATCGAGCTTGGTGGTACAGTGGTCTCACTGTCCGACTCCAAGGGTGCATTGATCGATACTGAGGGCAAGGGTTTCTCACCAGAGGTTATCAACGAGATTGCTCAGCTCAAGGTAGAGCGCAAGGCCTTGACTGCTCTTGAGAACCACAGCTTCAAGTACGTTGAGGGTGCGCGACCCTGGAAGGAGGTTGGCAAGGTCGATGTTGCCCTTCCATCAGCGACCCAGAACGAAGTCTCCGAGGAGGAAGCTAAGGCTCTTATCGATGCTGGTGCCAAGTTCATCGCTGAGGGCTCCAACATGGGCTGCACTCAGGAGGCCATCGAGGTCTTTGAGGCCCACCGCAAGGAGAAGAAGGGAGAGGCGATTTGGTACGCTCCAGGCAAGGCCGCCAACGCTGGTGGTGTTGCCGTCTCTGGTCTCGAGATGGCTCAGAACTCTGCACGTCTGAAGTGGAGTTCTGAGGAGGTTGACGAGAAGCTTAAGGACATCATGAAAAACTGCTTCGAGAACTGCTTGAGCACGGCCAAGGAATATCTCACGCCTGCTGATGGAGAGTTCCCGTCCCTCGTCGGTGGCGCCAACGTTGCTGGATTCAAGAAGGTCGCTGCTGCCATGAAGGACCAGGGTGACTGGTGGTGAACAACTCGTGAGAAGCTTGAGTAAGCTGTCTCTGTATATTTATGATACTTTTGCAAGAGCGATGGGAAGGATGGAACTGCATTCACTACATCCCTGGGAATAAGGGTTTGGTGCACCATTACAACTGTATATATTTTAGGATACCACACGAATGAAATGATCATGAACGCTACTTCTGGATTCAATGAGCCTCTTTAGTCAGACAGTACGATACACATGCTGGGCTACGTCAGTTCCCTCCAATGTCGCAAACGGGACCCTACCACGGTACAGTCTCGATCAGTAACGCCACAAACGTCAACATACGCTTGTACCAGATAACGAGAATGGGCTCGCCATCCAACGACGTCAGCTCCACCGTTATCGCCTCCATTCATGAGTCCTCGCGTAGCGGCGCCTGCAATATCCGATCTTCGATACGATATCAACAGAATAAACAACGCCAAAAACAATGACCCGTATCCACCAGGCTATGAGCGCAGCATTTATGTCATATCTGGCTGTGAAGGACGCTAGGCGACGATCCGATCGCGTGCGCGTATCGAGTAAAAGTTTGGGGTGGGCTTGGGTTTGGGTTTGGGTTCGGTGCCCCGCGGTGGGGTGACCATCGCTCCGAATGTGTGCGTGATCCGGATCTGATAAGATTAGATTGAAATATTGGGAGCAGGCGCTTATCAGGATAGTCCATTCAAAAAGGCACGAACGATTCATACTTTAGCTTGGCACCAATGATATCTCACTAAAAGGAACTCTCCTATTGCTCCTCTGAGATTTACACTCAGATAGTATCTCCCTTCAGGTCCTTTAGCGGCACGACCTCCAACTTGACATCAACATGATCCGTCAATTTGTCATAGATATCCTGGGACCACCCATCCGGAGTAGTCCCATTCCACCGTCCGAGAGACCATCTTCCCTGCATATACTTCCAAGCAATCCACTGCCACTCATCACTGATATTCTCCTTCAAAAAGACTTTGCCTTCTTCATCCTTCACGAACGTCCACCAACCCCATCTTACAACAGTCGTAGCAGCAGGCCAGACGTGCGTTACGCCTGGTCCGGTGTCGAGATTCAACGCATAGAGTGGCGAACCGTTTGCTGTTGGGGGCTTATACGAATAGATGAGGACGAGCTCGGAACTGTTGCGGTCGGAATGGTACTGCAACTCGAAGAGCTCAACGGAGGTTGTGAAGGGGTCTCTACTCGATGTAGGATAGATTGTGTATGCTGAGTCAATAGCTTGTTGAGGCGTGAGAGTCGTGTCGATGTTGACTCCAAGGCCTCGTATGAGGATCTGTCCATTGATAGTTTCATTTTGGCTGTCTCAGGTGAGTAGGTACATTTGAAGATACTTTCGCGAGATGGCTCACCTTAAGACACGTAGAATGTACGGAGGGCTAAAGTCCGATGACTGTGCGGCTGTGAAGGTGTTTCGAAGGGAAATGAGCCCCAAATTGAACGCTAGATATCGCAAAATTGGGATTGTGACAAACATATTGAAGACTGGCCAGAAATACGAAGGCTACAGGACAACAGAACAAAAAGTGCTCTTTAGCTGTGTTTAAATACTCCAATGTCGGACCTTCGCGATGTAACGACATCTTCATCCTCGTATTCCAACACGACTTTAATCAATCTTTTATTATTCTGCAGAATGTCGCGAGAGCTTGGCGTAAGACGAATCCTTCGTACTATCAAGGCGCTGTTGACAACGCAATAGGCAGATGAATACCTCAGAGATGTCACCTTCTCATTTATAAGGTTTCTCCATCGCGTTCCCATGCAGTGTCAACGTGAATATACGCCATGCTCGAGCTCTGAGAGACAATCTGTCGACGGATTTGAGATAGACCGATAAGGCAACATCTTGGTCACATATGCGCAACGAACTTTTGGGGCTGTCGTTGAAAGGACAATATTCATCGCTGTTTGGAGAAGATGTTTGTTGGAGAAATGAAAGGTCATGTAAAGTTCTTCGAACCCCACCAAAAGCACGCTAGTTCGGATGAGAGCTAGCGCCCGTCGACATCTCAACCGTATTCTCAGCCTTGCGGCCCATGCATCCTACTTCAATGAAGGAGATTCCCGAAACGGTCATCCACAGCTTTACTCTCCTTCTATGGTAAGGGAATCCACCATATATAGCGAGTAGATGTCCCAAAAAGGTTGACATGTAACCGCGGCTCCTCGATCAAGCCATATCATGAACAGCAACGGGCGATCATCAACATGTTATTGCTGGTTGCTCTCCACGTCGACGCTCGATAGCGAAGCATCTGCCTCCAAGTATAATGGAAGTGTCATCCGACGCGGCTGCAACTCAACGACATCGGATTCTCCACCTGGAGAATAGCCGAGCGCCAGAACAGCCTCCTCATCGTTACTTGCTGTGTCGACTTAGTGGGATGAGGCCACATTCATAAAACAGACTTCATACCGCGATATCGGGATCCTCCAACAGCCCGAAGGAAGAGGCAGCAGATTGAGTCTCGATGATTGATCCCAGCAATGGTAGCGATGAGTGTCATGATTCCAAAAAGGACAGCTAGAGTTGCTTCCAGTGAAATATGGGTCGTGGGCATAGTTACTTAAGGATATGAATTGAAAAGAGCGCAGGTAGATTTTATAAAGCGAAGAGACAGCGTCGTAATGCTAAAATTAACCCCGGCATGAGAGGCCTTTATACAGACTGGGCGCGATCAGCCATTGGCGGCGTAGAAAATCATGAACGATGCATGCTGGGCAGAACCCCAGTACGAGGATGCCTTGGTGAATGATTGTTTCATACTCATCCACCTCTCCCGTTCGCTAGCCTGCAGAGACTCTGACCAATGCATGCTTCCCAGGTGATGCAATATGGACTACGCGCTGCATTGAGGCTCAGGCCAATTTTTCTGGGGTTTAAAATTTTTCTAAGACTAAAAGGGCATGAGGCTCAGGCCAATGAAAACGCCATCAACATACATCATACTACCCTGTCAGCAGCTTTGAAGGAGCTGCCAACGCTCCTGTACGCTGGAAACAGCCATGCGCGGGAAACAGTGGCCAAGGCTTAGACACACATGGCCCGCCCACCTTGCCGCTAAGGGATGTATTAGCTATTATTCTACCCCGATATGGCAACGTATATAGGAGCACTTGTCAGCCAAGAACTAGAAGAAAGCATTTCATGCGCAGATTAGGCCATGTCTTTCTGAGTTCCGTTCCAGCCGATGAGGGATCTTGGACGAATTCGAACGTTCGGTTTGGTCGCAAAATGAGGCGCACCTCTCTGGCGGTCTGGGTTGCAGGACTGCAATACGGGCCCAGCAAGTGTTGTCCGCACACTCCGGCAGATCGCTGTAATTATGCAGCACGGGTACCGAGCGTTTGGTTCTACTCAGCAAAGAGGGCTTGGGTACCACCTCCGCGCTATCATCCGCAGACTCCCACGTCACCGACTCCTCGATCCAGGACTGCGGCTCCTGGGGTATATTCTGTGGCGCGCCCGAGCAACTGGCCAACCTTTGCATATAGGATGTACATGCTAAGCAATTTGAGTAGTCCAGGCGATATACGTTCAGTTAGAATATACCATACAATCTGGACTACGACACGAGGTTGGCGGGGTGATTTCGAGTTCGAGACTCAGAGACGAGGGAGAAGCACCACCCCGTCTCCGAGAGCGACGCGGTCAGCGAGCACGAAAGGCGCCAGACACGTGCATTGGGCACAGACTTCTGAGCTCGTATAATTGATACGCACGGACAGGATGGAGGCGGCGTATGGAAGGTTCCTGCTATTGACCCAATTCGAACCAATTAGCACCTTGTCAGCCTGCATCGGACTGCGAAATCCTTCGCCCATCATGCCCGAAAGCGACATATTAGTTGCATTTCGGCCTTGTTCGACACAAGAAGGCAAATTAGGGGTCAATTTTGTGCAACTCAGGCGTTTCACCGACTAATTTGCTTCCGGTGAGCCTCGTGTCAGACCGTAATTTGGGGCAATTAAGTTGGCGAGCAAGCTGCGCTTGTGCCTTCACCTCAGTCGCAGTCTGAACTCTTGACTTGTACTCGGGAGTGCCACAGACTTACGGCGCCATCACCCATGTTCATAACCAACCTTGTTTGTTCATTATCGATCATCATACGCACCATGACGACTACAGTCCGCGCATTGCTTGCTTTCCGAGCGGTTCTTGTTCCTCGGTGGAGTTAACCACCTCTTTACAAAAACTATCTACCAGCACTTTCTGATAAGTCGACATAGTTTGGGTTAGATTGAATACTTAATATGTAACTTACTTCCAACCCTGAGTATTAAACCCGTGAATCCCTAATTAGGTGAAAGCTTAGATCTCGCAAGTGGACAATACTGACATCAAACCTTCAACTATCTATAAAAGAAATTTAAATATGTAAATAATATTTTTACTCTCATAATTTAGTTTCCCGTGTTAAACGCCCTGAGATAGGTATTGATATATCTTTCAAGGCCATAGTTAGAACTAAAATCAGAAGACTTTGATAGAAGGATATGAAAATCTAGTCTAGTCCTGTGTATGACAGGGATCATAGCGTCTATATCCCCTACGTACACTCGAAATAGTTCTCTTGCAAGGCATCATGTAGCCGGGCAAAGACTCCACCATGCCACGTCCTGAAATCCTTCCACTCTTCCTCGGGCATAGTGACAGAAAGCATGTTCAGCCACCCGCCCACGATCAGGTCGGCATAATTGGCCTGTTTTCCCTCAAGGTACGGTCCGGATTCGTGGACCATAAACAGCTGGGCTAGTGACGTCAGCCCCACCTTGAACGACGTCTTGAGCTGCTCCCTTGCCTCGCCCTTAATGGAGATATCATCCCAAGAGCTCAGGTTTGCGCGCTTGCACATAAGGGCCTTTACGGTTTCGGCTGTGTTCGGATTGAGAGGCATGTACTGGCCCACGAGTACCACATGGGCGGAGAACGTGGCGTCGACGTGCAGGTTGAACCTTGCGTAGGCCTCATTTTTAGATCCCTGGTTGGAAGATATGGGCGCATAGAGTACTATGTCCCTGTTCGGACTCTCGTAGTCGAGTCCGGTGCGGGTAGAGTCCGGAGGGAAAAGGCGGCCACCTGAATCTGGAAACGTGCCCTCGAGATAATTGGCGATATCGAACGAGTCACCAATAACCCTGCTCGAATCTGGGTCTTGCAGCATGGGCAGCGTGTAGAAGTCAGAGCCATCGTCGAGTTTACGGGTGGCCGGGCAGGCGAGCTCCTTGCGAACATTGGAGATGTCGAGGATGTCGATCCAAGTAGACTTAAAGCGTACACATTTGAAGCTGAGCGCGAGGCGGGCCTTGGACGGATTGGGCGCGTACGAGCGGGGTTTTAGGGGTGAAGAGATGTCGTAGAAGACGAGGGGGTTCGAGTCTGTCATTCTGAAGGTGGTGGGAGTGGCAGTACTTGTGTGATGCTGGAGCGGGCCGAACACAGAACATGATTCTTTCCTTCTTGGCCGCATGTGCCGGTCGCCAACCTTATGCAGCCGTTGTACACCAGTCCACGCAAACTTCGCAGCAATTTCTGCGACTTGCTTCTACCGCCTCCAGTCTCTCCCTACTTCTTTTTTTGTTCAAATTAGACATCTCTCTCTTCAAGGTTGAATTCGACCCCCCTTGAACTCTACCTAGCTTCTTTTCTGAGCGTAGTATACAGACCTTCATCTTAGTTGAAAAGTATTCTGAGGTACGATCACGCGACCGCTAGGGCAAAATGTTGAGGCTTACACCCCGCTCCAGTTCCACAACCCCACTAAGCTCTTACGAGCAAGTCCGAAATGCCTTCGCTTGCGATGAACGGAATGGCAGATCTTTCGTACAACAGGCCAGCTTTTCCAAATCTGTAAAAAGAGTTACTTGAAGCCATCGGACCTCTTTCAATCTACAAAAAAAAATTTGAACGGCTCGAGAACCTTGACGCCCTTGGAAACCCTGTTTCTATACGGTCTCAATAACGCAAGTCCAGGGTGCGAGGAAGGTGATTAGAGTTCTTCGGCTTTCAGGTTAGGCTTTAGTCTAATGTTGAGGGAATGGAGAAGTTCACAAAGTACGAAATAAAAGGTATCCAATATTGGGATTGCAAAATATTGCACCATATAATGAGAACTTCTATACTCATGCAAATTTCGACAGACTAAAACCAATTCATTTTGCTCTTGAAAGTAAACGTCTAAGAAGAACATCACTTTTGCCGCCAAATTCCACTACCACTCAACCTGTTCCAGTCGGATGTACATCTCTACTCCATCCACGGGTCGTCTTCATGCCATTCACGGATACCCTTAAGCTCCAGACAAGTTCATGAGAGCAACTTTGAAGCTTGTCCGATGCATCAATCGCTTTGTTCGTCTAGCTCGAAGCTCTCGTTCAGCAGAGTGGAGTCAAGGTAGAGAGGGACACTCAGTCGTCGGGGCTGCAATTCGATCTCATCATTGTTCTCAGACTCATGGTCTTGGATACGATGCCCTATAGCCCATAAGATACGGCCCCCTCGAGTTCTACCTTATACAAGACTCACTAAGGCGACCGTTCAACCGTAGAACCCCTAAACAGTAGCAACATATGGAGTCTCGATAATGAAAGCCTGCAATGGTCATGATGAGAGTCAAAACACCAAAGGTCAAAGCTATAGTGGCCTCTTTCGACATAGTGACTTGGTATATGGTAGATTGGGCGACAACGTTTGGCTAAATTGAAGAGAATGATTCTGAACGACGAAGTGAATATGAATCACTGATGAGAGTAGACTAGAGACATTTATATCATCTAGAAGGAGTAAAATAAGGATGGGAACAAGCATGCCCTGTATGTGCTGACAGTCAAAAAGCATGGTACGTCGCTACCCTCAACAGCTTGAGCGAGAACTCGAGGCATGTCGACATAACTGAAAGCTACTTTTCGAGCTGCAGATGTCGAGGTGAAACTGGCACATCCACTTGAAAAGCCCCGATCCAAAGAGCGCAGCGCACGCTGCCAGCACAGCGGTCGACATGCAGATGGGCTTCCGCACATGGTCGAGGAAGAGACTTAGTAGGCCGGATACGCAACAGTCGTCAAATGTAGTACAAGCATGGGTCTGGGTTCTACAGCATGTGGGCTCTCGCGCATGGTCGGTGAAGAGACTTGGTGGGCCGGATACGCAACAGTCGTCAAATGTAGTACAAGCATGGGTCTGGGTTCTACAGCATGTGGGCTCTCGCGCATGGTCGGTGAAGAGACTTGGTGGGCCGAATACGCAACAGTCGTCAAATGTAGTACAAGCATGGGTACGAATTTTGCGGTTCGCTGGGCGGCCAATGGGTCGCACTCGCCCGGGTAAATAGACCTTGCATTTATGGCGGAGCGAACTTTGGATTGGACCAACCATGTCGAATCGAATAAGGATATGCGCCATTAGACAGCTCGTGGCGGCGATCCCTGAAGAAAAGCAAATGGAGTATCTTAGCAATCGGTGCCACCGGCGCATAGCGATGTAGATCATGTCGGAATTCTACGAGAAAGTCCCTGCCACACAGGATCGTTCTAGAAAGACAAGAATTATAGCATCGGATACGATAAAGTGCGGCCAAATCGTAGAAGAGCAAATTGCTAGAAATTCTCTGCAAACAGCATCGGGTCGCATGCAATTGCAAGTGAAGAGCGGATGCAAGTAGTAGGGGTGAATGAGAGACAGCGGATCGCAAGAAAGTGAACAAGGGGCAGAAAGTCCTCCCAACTCGAATTGAAGTAGACAACAAAGAGTCAAGTACCTGCAGGTGCGAGATAAGAGACTGCAAGCCTACTGAGCGACGAGAATCAACGGCCGACCAGGGTGCTGAATGATAATGACGGCTGGTGAGTGCTGGGACTGAGATCCTGGAATGTCACTTTGTGGATGTTTCGCCAAATGAATCCTGGAGTCACATTGTGGTAGTTTCGCTTAAAAGATGAATCCTGTAAAGTGATTCTGGCAGTTTCGCTTAAAAGATGAATCCCGTAAAGTGATTCTAGCAGTTTCGCTTAAAAGATGAATCCCGTAAAGTGATTCTAGCAGTTTCGCTTAAGAGATGAATCCTGGAAAGTGATTCTGTAGCAAGCCTGCCGCCATATGAGGCTAGGGTGATAGGCATCCGTTCGGAGGTCATGCATAGGCGCCTACTGCAGGCACATTTGGAATCGATGGGATACTGTTGAATCCCACCGTAATACATAGTACCGGTGAGAGCATCCAAAGAAGTGGTGGTATGTCATCATTGGATTTGTTCTTACGTCGCATATGTTATACTCAAACGTCATTGGTGAGGGCGCTGCTTCAGCCGCATCTGCAGCCTCGTGATTTGCGAGAGCCATAATCCACGCTTTCGATCCGAGGGAAGGCTGTAATAAATGTATTAAAATTTTGATGGAAGGGAAGAGCCGGGACAGACAGTCTAATTGCTGCAATACACAAGGATTTCAGAGAGATGTTCCAGCCTTTTCATGACGACAAGACGCATGTTGCTGATGGTGATCAAGAAGGCGCAGTACTCCTTGCGAAAATCAAAGGCCGCATCTTGCATACCCAATAACGATGCACCAACTTTTGGAATGAATCGGTTGAGCGCTCATGTCCTCCAGTGTCCGAGGTGAGTTGAGACTGATGGAATCGGCATACCCTGTTAACTCAAAATCCTCATTCTCGGTATCCCCTTCGAAGTGACTCTCCGCTCCGAGTTCAGAATCATTTGATCGATTTGTCTGCTATCAACCTAGCATAGTCAGATACAAAGGTTGTTTCTGAAGATAATTGCGTGTCGTTCGAAAGCTTCGAAAGGGGATGGAGCAAATCGATTCACCACAGTGATGGATGGAAGCGACAGTGGTCTCTCAGTGGGGCTAATCATCACCTGAGTCTAGTCGGAGATGAGAGGTCTGGCGCCCCTCGACACGGATTAGCAGTTTTCAACACATTAGAAAGACCGTGAAACTGACGAAAAAAAGTTGTATCTCGATCGCAAAAACTTGCAGTGAGTTGTAGCGTTGTTTTGTATCTTGATGCCCACTTTTTCGCACTTTTCTATGGTAAATACTGCCCTCCTGTCGACGTTGTCATTGATGAAGATGAAGCCCAGCCTTTGCTATCCCAGAAAACAAGGCGATACCACACCCAGTTCTCACTAGACAATAGTGCACCCAGTGGAGTGAACCAATGATAAGACTTACTTCGCATGAATCCATCTAACAGTCTTTCAGATTGGCGGTGCATAGAGGTGGCTGGAGTGCTTCCAGCTCTCCGGTAAATACTAAGCATTCGAGAAGCCTTCCGTTCGTTGCATCACTTTCATAAGGTTCGCTTCCTACTACGACCCAATGAGGTTGCTCATCAGACGCCACAGTGCTGTTGGTTTCAGCCTTACGGCCTAAGGCCATCGGTATAAGGAAGATGACCATTCCCGGGTTCGGCAAGGTTCTTGCACTGGGTCGATATTTCATCGCTGTTCACGAAGGGAAGAACTTGAAAGGACGAAATTGCGGTCATTCTGGCATAGAACGGCTTGCAAGATATATCACCTCCACCGCCTAGAAGGTTGCAATCTAACGCTTAAAGAGGACTCCACTCAAAATCAGAGTATCTAAAATTGACGATCGCTCCAGCAATGTTATTGGAAAGACTGACTGGAGGGGTCCGAGATGCTGACTAAGATCCAGGGGCATACAAATCATGAACTACGGCAAGTACGTCCAGCGTGAAACACTAATTTCCGACTCTATGGGTCTCTCTACACGGCAAATGACTCAGGATAGTTATAACAAAGTTTCGAATCCAGTTTGACTGTTCAGTGGAGAGTGACTAGTACCATTGGTATAGGCCCTCTGCCAAACTAGGATCATGAGCGCAAGAACACCCTGGTTCACCATAGCAAACAACATTTTCCACATGCGCGAGAGCAAATATTGAATAAATAATGGTACAAATAGCGACCAGGCTATCCTTGTGGTCCTCAAAGACTATATCATATCGTGTACGATCCATCGAATGACGAAAACGGATTGAACGAGTCTGGGTATGGAGCTTCTCGTGATGATAACTGTATGCCATCCTCAAAAAGGTTGGTTTGATTGTCTTCGATATCATGTACTTCTGGGTACTTGTCAGTTTTTAAGGATGTGCTGACTGGTCTGCGAACACACGTTGTTGCGCTTGGCTGCCGCAGAATCTTCTGATGATGTAGCAGAACAAAGAATCTCTGTAATGAAACCCAGCCACAGTAAAGAGGAGCGCCAGTATGCCGAAGATCAGGACAAGTATGGCTTCGGTCGTCATTGGCTGGATTCAACGGAGGCGGCTGGAGCTGAATATCGGCTGGGTGGTAAATCCGGAATATGTTTGCAATAATATTATGCCGAAAGAGATTTGAGACTTTCGACGCTGGATGAGTGAGGCATTTGTAGGGGAAATTTCAAGTTAGATGAGAGCCCGCTGAGGCCAGAAAGAAGCCATGTCTGTACATAGAGGGTATCACCATACTTTTGTGCCGCTTGAACTTCGAAGGATTCCCTGCTTGAAGTCTGATTGGAAAGGCCAACGCCCGGACGCTCTATCGATTATTAGGAGGGAGTATCTGCAAATGGGCTTGCAGGCTATAGTATGCGAGCAGGCCGAATTCCAATCAGACGCCCGAATTCATCACATGCAGTGGGGTAATCTGACCCGACCAAGGTGCTTACCTCGTCAGAATCCTGCACAGCCTCCCACCATGAGCGTCCGCTCGCGAAGCAAACCCGGCCGTGGCTCGACAAGCACGGATGCAGGGAAAGACTTCTCCGGGTGTTGAATCCTCTCTAGCAGCAGATAACTGCAGGGGTTCCATCCCGTATGCTCTTGTTCGCATATGCCTTATCTCTGGAACTGTTCAATTTTTCCACCATCTGGGAACGTCAGCGCGTCAAAGGCGAATTAGATGCGAGTATCGCAAAATTATGCGCATTCAGATACCGCTCATCTAAGTCCTCCACTCCCACACACCTTCCTGGCTGCTGTTGCGATTTGGGAGAGAGTGGCATGACAGTAAACCAGCTATAGAAAGATAAAACGTGTCAGCGAACAGAGGCAAGGTCACCGGCCAAGTCTGCGAGTCCACGGACAACTGCTTCTCATCAATCTACGTAGGTACATGCAGCATCGGTTCGAAGCCGTAAGAATATGCTCCGGTCTTGTGATTGCCCTAGGCTGATTCGACGTAGCCATTCTTCAGACCTGGACGGATGCGCGCCTCGTCCGATATGGGAATTAAAGTTCTGTCAGAGCATGTAACTCGCGCAACTGGCACGCAACCTTGAAAAAATATTTTGTATTATCTACTTGCTACTGAAAGCCTACCGAGCCCGAGTATAGCTATACTTTTCCAGTTCCTTGAGCTCACCGAGGTGTCCTAGTACTGACAATCATGGGAAAGAAGAAAAGAGTTCAGGTGTCCGCCAGCCAGACCGAGGTATTCCGTATGATGCACTTCAGCCCAGATTCCATTCCACCTGCGCCAGCCAATTTTCCATACCATACTCGGTTCGCCAATCGCAAAATGCATTCATGTAATCAATCTTGCACCGACGCAATGCAAAGAGCCGCTCAATGAAGATCTACAAAGGTGTCGTGAAGCCGTGAAGATAAAGCCTCTTAGGCAGGGTTGTTCTGCGAGTTAGGACTGGAGCCAGCACCACCTCGTATGCCTATCGCTGGAGCCATGTTCGATGGGACTCGAGGGATAGAGGAGAAGTTGTGAACCGGTAGAGTAAACTTCGGAGCCGCAGGTTGGGCTGGTGGGGGAGGCTTAGGGGGTAAGTGAGACGGCGTACCCCATTTCGCAATGCTGCTCTGTGCCGGTATGGAGGTTGAGGAAGATCCGGAGGTGGGCGCTGTCGCTACCTGTGATGAAGCAATTTGTGGCATCTGTGCGTTGTTCGCCTGTAGCGGGACGGGGTTAACCTGCTGACCGCCTCGAGGCGAGCCAAATGTCTGCTGATAGGTAATAGGAGGACTAGGTCTGGGCATTTGGTTCGGCATAGGAGACGACATTTGCGGGGTTGTAGGCATTTGAAAATTACCATATCCGTTCATTGGCTGGGGAGGCATTGGGCTCATATTTGGTTGCATAGGGAACGGTCCGTTGCGGCCTCCCGGGACAAAAGCCTGGCTCTGTGGATTGAACTGCTGCCGGTTGAAGCTTCCGGGGATGGGATGTTGGTTACGATTCGGCTTCCCATTGTATGGAGATGTTGGAAAAGCGCCATAAGGATAAGGATTGTTTGGGAGGCTTTGAGTTGGGGCGGACATAGGGCGGTTGCTGGGAGCATTCTGAGCGTATGGAGGTTGGGCCATAGGATATGAGGGCTGTTGATTCATCGGCGACCATCCAGGGTTCATCGGCATAGGCTGAGGCTGATACGTGTCTTGATAAGATGCCATGGGCACGTTCGCCATTTTCGGAGTAACTTGAGAGGGCATGCCAGCTGTCTGGAAAGATTGCATACCACGCTGAAAGTCTGACGAGATGTCGTAGCCATTCTGCATGTTAGGATAGTTGGGGTATGCCATAGACCCATTAGATCCGGGATAAGGCTGCCCAGTCCAACCGTACGATGGCTGCGCGTCCTGAGGCATCATCGGATAACCCCCGTTGAATGGCGGTGGTGGCGAGCCATTGCCATTAATTCCAGGATACTGCTGATTTTGTATCGGTCCGGAATAGCCACCATAATAGGCGCCAGTGTCTCCACCAAAGGTAGGCATTGCGTACTGTTGAGGGTAGAACGTAGTATATCGCGATCGAGCCTCGAAGCCATCGTCATCGTAGTTGCGCTGTTTCTTCGTTTTCTTCCTGCCGGAGGCAGAGCTTGATCGCGACATATCCTTCTCTTCGCCAGAATTCAGGGCTTCTGTAGAGTCACCTTCTTCAATCTCTGCATTACCGAAGATCCGCTGTCGAGCCTCTCTGTACCTCGCTTCACGCTCCTCTCGCGTCAGAGCCGACTTCTCTTTCTCATTGCCTTCACCACCGTCGCTGCCACTACCGCCACCTGCCTCAGAAGTGGACTTGGAGGGACCCTCGGAGTTTGCCGTGGTATTAGTGCCTGACTTGCCTTCACCCCCGCGGCGCATGATCTTACGAGCCGGAAGATCAACAGGCGGAGTGTTACCGTTCTTGGAAGAGACGGGAATACCAGAGAGCGGAGGAGGAATCCTGCAATACGGCGTTCTTGTAATCTTCACACCGGTCATGCTGTTATCTACCACGTGCCCCAACAGGTAATAGTCGGCGAGGCGATGAGCAAGCATCCTATAGAATGTGTTGCAGTTTGGCAGGGAAAGCTCAGTCTCACTATCACATGTTAGCTCACGGCTGCTCTTAGCTCCCAAATCACCGATACCATACCGAGAATCCTTGATAAAATCGATGAAGTCCTGCTCAAGCTTGAGGACAAAGAGCCGATCTCTCGGAGACTCGAGAGCTTCAATGAGCTTTTCGTCTGGAATGGCTGGCAAAGTGTGCTGCCCAGCCACAGTGGGCATGCCGTTGACTAACGGCTGCGACATCGGTCTTCCGATACCGTTGGGTGGCTGATTTGGATCATACAACGTGTGAGTGCTGTTCACGTTCACGATAGGATATCTGCCAGGAGGCGCTCCTCGTTGAGGTATCGGTCCCATGACGGCAATTTCGTGCAGCTGATCGCGAAAGGCGCGGGCAACGCCGCTGTCAGAACCAACTCGGGAGCCAGCAGCAACCGAGTCGGGAGGTGATGTCACATCCTCCTCTTCTACAGCTCTTAGGCTAGCACTGTCATCTGGTCGAAGAGATTCCTTCTCATCCAGGGCAAAAGTGGTGGCGGAAGCGACGCTCTTTCCATCGAGACTCGGAGGTTTAGCGGAGCTGTCCGACGAAGACAGCTGCGTATTGCTATCCTCTGTAGCCAAAGATCTGACCAGAGTAATGGCAGGCCGCGTTTTCTCCGACTCGTCTTCCTTGGAGCTGGGCTCAAAGGCGACTTGTGGCCCAGTAGTGCTGGCCCACTGACCAGTCCTCGTTGCTGTGTTACCAGCTTTGTCCTTGACATCTTTCGTCTCTTCGCTGTCAACGCGCACTTTCGGTACGTCAGCAGCGCTCGATGTGGAGTGTTGCGCATTCTGCAAATGAACGATGGGCTGCGAACTCGCGATGACAGGTTGTGAACCAGTTTGAGTTTCCTTTTGGACTTGAGGTTTGTATGCCGACGCCGCAACCTGAGAACCAGTCAGCGTCTTATTCCTCTCCTCATCTGCAAGGGCTTGATCTACCTTTGCAAAAGAGAGTTTGGCTTGAGATTGCTCAATTGGCACAGAAGTTGTGGACGCCATCTTTGGGGATAAGATGTCCAAGTGATGCTGAAGTAAAAAGCAGAAGCGCGATTCAGTTCGCTTGAAAGTAAGTGTCCGTGTCTGGCTCCCTGTGTCGAGTTCGAGGGGCAGGAAAGCCTTGCGCACTTGGGTTGGATGGTTTTTTGCGATTAAAGTTGGCGCAGAGCTACCAGTAGAAACCGGGGATTTCAGCCAAGCTCAACGCCGCGAATTCGTAGAGTCGCAGAACCGGACGGGTCGCAGACCACAAAGGAAGGAATTAATTCAAAAGTGATGGACGGTGTCTCAGGAAACGGGCTGCTCAAGGAAAGTCGGAGAACCAAGGGCCAGAAAGCTGGACATGATGGAATCCTGACATTCGAGCTGGGTGTGGAGATGCGGGGTGGGAAGCAGGCGTGAGGTGTGGTGTAATTGCAGCGACAGACGTGCGGTGCTGCGCCTGATGGTTGAGCGTCCTAGGGCACCGACAGCGGGGTGCGAGGAGGCAGCAGCAGCCGACCGGTGAGACAAGGTCCCCGGACGTAAAGCGCAGCGCGCGATGCGGCGGACGAGGCTGGCGGGGCAAAAGGTGGAGGAACCTGGTCGAGTTGCGAAAGACGAAGAGGGTGGAAGTCCTCAGTGTGGAGTCTTCGCTGAACGTCGGCGTGAGTGCGCACGGCCCACAGCGGTCAAGGTATTTTCCGAAGATCCTTGGCGAGGCTAACGTCAGTCCTACACTTTTTCTTTGCAAAGCGGCAACCGGACGCGACAAACCGTGGAAACCAATTGCAGAAGTCTCACACAATCTCAGACCTGTTGGGGGTGTATTCGCATCGGACTGGGAAACTGCGACGGTTGGCCGCGTGCGCCTTCCATATCCACTTTCACTACAGGAAGCCACGACCCGACCACTGCTGAAGAGTGGTTATCACGTGCCTCCACGCACCTACCCGGCTTGCTCTTAGTGATCAATCGCGTCGAGCCTTCTCGTTCACAACGCATTGTCCTTCCAGAGGGACTCACTCCATCGTGGAGACAGACTGCCTCTGGTGACGCGAATAATCAAGTCACTCGTTGCGCGGTCCTCATTGCGCCGCCGAACCTGCGCTCCAGGCAAACATTCTGGGACTTCCGGTCATCCCGCGACACCAGCAGCCATAACAGCTCGATAGCTCGGCCAGAAGTTTCCGACAAACCCGCGAACACCCCAGCAACAATTTGAGGTGCGCAATGTACCGCCCCGGAGGCTACAGAGGCTCCGCCGGCCGCCCTGGCGCAAGCAAGGCTTCGGCAGATACCTTGTGCCAGAAATGCTTGAAGAAAGATATGTACATCCTTGCTTCCCTGCACGAGCGCATTACTGACCAGGCCTCACGTCACTACAGCTATGAGTGCACCGCATCCACACAAGAGCGACCGTACAAGTCTCGTCCCTCCCGCACGCAGCAGCTCCTCAATCCTCAGCTGAAGCCGAAGCTGATGATGGATGTGCCAAATGACCTACTCAAGAAGTATGTACACGAAATAATATGGTCTTCATACATCTGACCGCGACTCAGGAAGGGCATTGCGGACGAAATCCTAGCGAAGAAAGAGGAGGACCGAGGGAGGAAGCCCAATGGCAACGCTGACGGTCGCCGCAAACGTTCGCGCTCAGCATCCTCTTCGGTCGACTCAGTCTCTACCATATCCACGGATCGTTCCCGCTCACGACCACGGTCGCCGAAACGACGAGAGGGCACCCCCAGACATACAAGCGGAGGGAAGCTAGGCAAGCGCGGGAGGCGATCCGTGTCGTCAGACTCGTACGACTCAGATCGATCAGACGACAGACGCGAAGCAAGAGAACGAAATACACGGCGGCGCATGAGCTCATTCAGCCCAGGACAGAGGGGCAGGCGGAGGAGCAGGTCAGGCTCAAGCCGGATGGAGACATCGCAAGATCATGCACCCAGGTTCAGGACCAGGAAGGGGCCGATATCGCTCAGCAGAAGCCGTAGTAGGGGCCGCGCAAAACCCTCTCGAAGGCTGTCAGTTTCACGAAGCCCAAGTCGCGAGAGACGAGAACGCAGGAGAAGGTCGCCCTCGGATCCCATGGACACATCCGATGACCGCGAACCACCCAAGATCAAGCCAGCGCGAGGCTCGAGGTCGCCGTCTCCCTATCGGCCTGGTAGTGGCAGGGGTAGGAGCCCAAGTCCCTACTCTCGAAGATCGGCTCGACGATCTCCAAGTCCTGTCCGAGGCCAGAATGGGCATAGAGTTAGCCGTCTCGAACGCGGTGGTAGAGCTCGGCAGTTCAACGACCGCCGCCCAGAATCAGAGGCGAGACATGCACCGCCTGCTCCACCAGCGCAGCAGCAGCGCGAGAGGAGCTTGAGCCCTTACTCTAAGAGAGTGGCACTGACGAGGCAAATGGCGACTGGATAGTAGGATCGTCCTGTTCGCCTAGCTTCGTATGTTTAGCCAACCCATCTATAGGATCGGCCGGACTATAGTCAATAGGGGTAGAAAGCCATCGATGGGGTTGGAATAGATCACTTTTAGGGATGGGAATTGGTCGTGGTTTGATGTGGTCTTCATGGTATTCGAGCATGCTTACTGAATCGATACCCTGAGATATCTGCTATGGTATTCCTCGCCCATCCTGGCTTCAATGTCTTCCTACTCCAATGCAGTCTGTGCGATCCCCAGACCTGGCAAACGTGACCTCCCCCAGGCATACGGATAACATACGCATGCCTGTGCCTTACTTGAAGCTTGTTCTTGTCAAGCATAGCATAGCTAGAAAGCTGATCTGAATTCATTCCTGCCCTTCCTTACGCTCTTCAACTCACATCACCCTCAGCCTCCTCCTCTTCATCAGCATCCCTCCGCCTCTCCTCTTCATCTTCCCTCTCCTTCAAATGCATAGCCTCCACAAGCTCACTTCCCTCCATCCCCACCTCCTGCCCCTCCTCATCACCCTCTCCTCTCACCTTTCCAACCTTGACCTCCCTCTCCTTCTTCCTCGCCTCCACCCTCTCCCTCACCAACCGCGCAATCGCATTCTCCAGCTGCACATCCAACCCACCCTCCCTAACCTTCGCCTCATAATCCCGCTTCAAATCCCAATTCGGCTTCTTCGGCTGCAGCTTCGTGAAATCCAGCCCCTTGTCATCTGCAGCTTCTTTGGCCTGCTGTTCTTTTGTCGCGATGGCGAGTTCGGCGGCTTTGGCTTCGAGCGTGTTGGCGCTGTTTGCACCCGGGGGTGGGGAGGCGAAACCTAGCTTCGCATTGCGGGTTTCGGGGTCGTAATTTCGTCCGCTGAGGATCGTGGCGGCGATGTCGGGGGATTTGGAGCGTGTGAGGTCTGTTGATGTGGAGGGGACGGTGAGAGCTGTGGAGTCGGTGGTTGAGGCTGGTTCTGAGTCGTCCGTCGGTGGTGCTTTTCGCTTGAGGGATTTGAGTTGGGCGAGACGGGCTTTGCGGTCGTTGGAGGCTGCGGAGAGGGTTTCGTGAGAGGACATCTTGAGCTTGGGTTGCGCCGCGTCGCAGATCGGAGGATCGTGGTGTCGTAGATGGAAAGAAGTCGCAAAGCGTCAGTCAATGAAGTCGCCTGCAGCTCGTTGGGATCCGTGCAGCAGTGAGGCCTTCACTATCGTGTTGTAATTCCACGTCGTGGTTCAAGTCACGAAGCTCAAAGTTGAAGTTGCGGAAAAGATCGGTAATGAGCCACACGTGTGGCGGTGCTAAGCAATTTACCTATCTCAACTTTTCTGGCGTCCAAACGTCGTGCATCAACCTCACCCATCATGGCTCGATGAAGGCTCTACTACCCTCATCTTCTCATGCCCCGAGCCCGCCCTCCTGATGCAAGGTGTCTCGCCAATGCCACCTTTCCGCTACTTCCGTTTCTCGCACCGCGCGCGTTCGTCGAATCCCCTTTCCGAAGAACAGGGCCAGGATGGGTGTCTGGGACTGCTGGAAGTGTGCCAGAAAAAGAGGATACGGTGACCATAAAGAAAGGTTCACGGCTACCAGATAGTCGATGTAACACGCAAAATATTCGGACGGAGCCTGCAAGGCGTCCTCTACAATCCTCCTTTAGCGCGCATTGTAGTCGAGGAGTCTCTCTGCTGCACTCATCCCGTGGACTATCCCCACGGTATGCGGATATTTTCGCCTTCGCCCGAGGCCAGGTCAGGAATTATGCCACAAAAAGAGCCGAGCGTCGGGCGCGCAAAGTTGGTCGCAGTCAAGCGCTCCGTCTCATTCGAGCCGAGCCAAGTAAAGAAGGAGTCGTAACTGGTAAAATAATGCATGCTGGTGGCTTCAGGATCAGTATGGTTGTCCGCAAGCAGGATATGCGGAAACTCAGAGCTAGCCCCAGGATTTCAGGGAAGGAAAGGCCCAAGAAACACCGACCCAAACAAAAAGAGCCCAAGAAGGCAGGGTTCGAGAAAACAGGACATGAGAGGAAACGACTTCGTCAGAAAAAGGTGCCATTGTCACATCATCCTCTCTCGAGAGCGCCGGCTGCCAGAGCAGTAGTTCTAGCGGAACATAGGCGCAGAAAAGCGTTAAAGCTTACAGCCGCCCGATTCAAACAATACATGTCGAGGCGGCAAATTAGAGACACGGAGACTCTCGCGTTGGATGGTCGATATCGAAGTCTAACGCGCCGTCTTTTCAACTACCGGCGCATGGGGCCCGGTGTTTTCTACACTGGAGTTCAGGAGTCAAACTTGGCACCAGAAGGCAATCTAGCATGGGGTCTCGCCGCCTTGGATCGGAGGGTTTATCCTGGTGTGAGGAGGTCCTGCCACTTTCTGGAGCTTCGACACGATGTGCGGTGTAACGACTGGATATCACGGTTATGGCAAGGTGTCGAGATAGACGGCGAAGAACGACTGTACCAGAACTGGATTGATATGGGAGACGACCTGCGAAACGAGAGCTGGCATTTGATACTCTTGGATCTGTTAGATCGGCGCCCATCCCGCGCCTTGCAATTTCTAAAGGTCCTTGGGCAGACACTTGCGGATTCGCACGCCATCTTCCTAGTGGACGCTTTCGAGCATCTTGCGAGACGGTTCCAGCCTGTTTACTCAGGTGGCAAAAGGAGTGTCAACACCAAGGCGCCCTCTACATTGGTCGCCGAAAAGACCCAGCAATTCGATCACCAGCGGGAACAGTTTGTTCCTGCGTTCTGGCACACCATAGGTCCTCACCTCGAACGCTACAGCCATCTTTGCTCCCAAGATCTGCTCTTGAACATTGCACGACTAGCGACGTTAGAAGACTTGAAGACCACTTTCGATCACCTGGTTGAAAAGAACGTGTTCCTCAAATACTACACACTCTTGTCTTACGCCAACATTTTTGCCGAACATGGCGAACACCAGTACGCATTACGCTGTCTGAATACGATTGTGAAGACCATGCACAAATCACAAGCCGCACACACTGTTGGCGACAAGCTGTTTGGCTGGAGCTGCGCCCTGATCCTTCGAAAAAGTCTGAAAGATCCCGACAGCTACCATATGACGTCCAGCATTGTAGCTGAATTTCTGCGATTCGGCGTCAAGCTGGATACGCTCCTGTATAATGTTATTATTCATAACGCTATGGACGCCAAAGATCACGCAACGGCCTTCAATGTCTACAATCTTCTCGAGATAGAAGGCCTCGAAGCTGATGAGTATACATACAATATCATGCTTCATGGCTGCACTGTGCAAGACGACCCCACTATGTTTCGCGAGTTCGCCGAATACTGTCGCCAGAAGGCCTTAGGATCGCGAGACCCGTATCTAGCGACCAACTATCTCTTCTACGTTGCTCGAACGTCCAGTCTTGATACGTTCAGCGCCGCTTCGGGGCGCAAAGTACTGGACACGTTTAACGATTGTTTCCAAAGCGGCGCTCTAGCCCCGTTCCTGGGTTCCTCGCCAGCTCTGAAGGAGGGTTTGCTTGCGCCTACAATTCCCGCTGTCTTCATGGTCCTCCAAACCATGATAAAGAATGCATTCACCACTGGGAACCAAAGTGTCTTGGATATGTATCGACATTTCATACGCATTATACAGGACGGCAAATTTCCCATACTAAACGAACTCGCGCGAGGAACATACATCTGGAACGCCTTCCTTCTCGCCTTCTGCAAAGGCCAGCAATTCGCAAACGCATCGCACCTCATCAAGATGCTATCTGAGTCGAAAGATCCAACACTCAAGCTTCCGCAACCCGACCTTATATCCTGGAACATCTTCCTAGCTGCTTTCTTCAAGACAGACCAAGTCGAAGCTGCAGAGCGCGTCTTTGAGATCATGCGTTCTCGCGGCGTCGAGCCAGACCAGTTCACTTACAGTACCCTCGTTCTCGGGTACGCGAGAGCGCAACATCTCGGCAAAGTCGGTCAGGTACTGCCGTTCCTAGATCAGAAAACCCAACTTGCGCCTATCCTCTTGTCAGCGCTTGCCAAGATGCAGCAGCGAGGTGAATTGATGCGAAGACTGGAGGACTCAAGAGTGCTTAGGGATCGTGACGAGCAACGGAAAACGGAAGACAAGCAACGTGTGCAGGAAGAGCGCTGGGCGTTGCGGAGACTCAATCAGGGCACAATGCGCTTCTCCAAACCTGGCCAGCAAAAGAAGGGACCCAGAAATTCGAATTCCATCGAGGAAAACACGTCAGAGTCTAAAGCAAAGATACATAACGCTTTAAGTACCGACGAGAAAGATGATACACCGTCGAGAGAGAAGGAACATGACTGGAAACCAACTGGTACGGCTCACGTACGCCTCCGCAGTCTCAAAGGAAAGCGAAGAGGTTTCATCTGGTAGACGTGTACCTACGTCACATTAGTTTCGATTTTTAAACTTGTACTACTATTCAGTTCATATACCCATTCGTCTCCTGCCTATCCTTGTCAATGATGTTGGGGATTCAATCATTGTACGATAAACAGCCGAGTAGTGGCGGTTGGAAAAGTATCAAATCATTTGCGGCGTTTGAGGTACAAACTTATGAGTCTCTAACAGTTGGATCCCAAACGATGGATACTTCGTTGACGGTGTTTTCTACATCCCATCCCGAGTCCAATCTTCATCCTTATCGCAACCTGATTCACTGGAACCGCAACCTCGAAGGAATCCAAGTCTCTCAAGCGTACCAAGCCTAGACAATTGGTCCGTCAGCGCACAAGGCTGAACAATGATTGGCGGCGAAGGGCTATTGAACAGGACGTGAACTTCAAATCTGGCGTCCTAGCGCGGAAGGCGTATAGTTTTAGCCTTCGATCGTACCACACCTTACCGAATGTCATATTTGCTTGGTAGGCTGTTTCCTAATCGACAAACAGCAAAAAATCATCTCTCGTGTGAATATCGGGGAAGAGAAGGTTCTGGGGACATAATTGTACAGGGGCAAACAGGCCTTGTCTACTGTGGGGGAGCCTGGCTGTTGAGCTGTCACGACTTGCGTCAGTCTTCCCATCGCATCGCATCGCATCGCGTCGCATGCATTGCATTGCATGCGGATATAGAGGACTATATGGCACGCATGTTCACCAGCCCAGGACCTATAGTATGGCTTATTGATAGCCCTAAAGTATCCGCTTAGCACTCAGTTGAGCCCTTGCGCGCCACCTGGGCAGAGTCGCTCAATGACAGCGAGGTTGAGCGTATGCAGGCGGACCCGACTGATGTCAGATCGACGAATCATAGGCGAGCTTCCTAGGCGTTGTTTCGCGTGCATCCCACGGGACAAGCTGCAGTCTCATGCATCACACCTGCAACATAATCAAGGCACCAAATCAGGCATTGAGCTTTAGCTGTGGTATGAAGAGCTGCTTCACGAGGGCACTACTGCACCACAGAGAGATGGCCCCCAGAATTCCGTCAAACTGCAAAGCTCATCTGGGTTCGCTTAGCATGCTGATCGGCAACAACGAACAACGTCGTATCGCGTGCTTCCCACGGATCTAGCCTTTGGAAAAGTGACAACCCACAAGGCATTCCTTCATCGGGTTAGGAAATCAGATACATCGAATCTTTCAGCTATTGAATATATAAAGTGGAGGTCATCGCAGCAGCTTGGAATAAAGATTTTCTAATTTCCAAACAAGGCTAAATACCCTCAAAACCGGTGAATCTCTCGATCTCTTGATTGCCCATCTGAGTGTTCTGTAGCCTAGTTTTGCTGCAGGGTCCACAGCAAGGGCTGATGATTATTGGGCCAATCCTGCATGGTTTTGGTACGGCGAGGTAAATTTTCCACTGCGCCGTTCTACTCATTCAAGAAGAAGACCATGTCGCCAGATAATCATGGTGAATCCCTCGGTGGATATCTTTGGTTCTCACTTACTGTCAGTGATTACTAGCCTTGATACTCCTGTGTACTCTGTCTGACTGACTGGTAATACGGCCTCCTCTCACGTCTTAGACGTGTCTCGATGGCGAACAAACAAGATATCACCGAAAAACAACCTCGCGATCATCTTTGGTGTTTCAACACTCCTATTCGCGATCCTGGCATTACTTGTCAGTATTTGCTCCATACATGCCCGCGATTCAGTTGGATGCATCGCTCTGAGGTACATGTTTCGGATGTGCTTAGCAGGTACAGAGCAGTCACAATACTGTGTTATTAAGTTGATAGGTAGTCATAGCTGTTCCTGACGAGGACAAGGACGAGGAAACAACGATAGCTCTAACCACACCAGCATGTTCGTAGGAGACGCTCGACGGTGCAAGAGAGCGAACATACATCGATGGAACTTCGACTTTGTGAGGAGTCCTTCCCTGTCACCTTCTGAACGCTGAGGTTACTTGTGATTTAATCGTCCCTCTATGGCTCTTGTGTGATGAGTTAGCTTGGGTAGCGTCTGGTCGTCTTATGTTGTATGTATGATCTAATTTTGTAAACGTGTAGGGTTAAGTGTAGTGAAAAGAGTTAGATTAGTTAGGCGGTAGGGTGCTTGGTAGCTTGGGCCTTGTTTGAGAATTCTGTCTATCTCCGATATCCTGGTGTAGGATCCTGATAGTAGAAACTAATTGGAAATTTGTTCTTGAACCCCCAGTCCCGGCCCTGGTAGCCCCAGCGGACACACTATCCGCAATGGGTAAGGTCCTCCGTGCTTCATCACAGTCCCTCGCTTCTCTTCCAACTTCTTTTTTACACCTATCCTTGTAACCAAGAGTGTCCTCGAACCTTAGCCCTATTCCCCTCACTGCACGACACAGAAAGCCGAGAAAGTTGTGATCGACGCGATGCGAAGAGTGCTATTGGGCGGAAGCGCTCTAGAACTGCGCCACCCTGCCGGCATCTTCAGCTCGAGTCCTCAGCCTCCTCCAAGGATGAAGAATGGCCACCATGAACCCCCGCGACTCCTCTCCTCTTCATTGATTTCACTGTCCCCGAGAGTTTCGCCAGATATCTTTCTCGGGCTTGAATCCGCAGTCGTTGAGCTCGCAAGCGATCGACAATGGGTGACCCGCTTAGTGCTACGGCTGCGGTCCTCAGCCTTCCCGGTATCTTCATGAGCTGTGTGCAATGTTTCGAACTCATCCAGACTGCACGCAACCGAGGACGAGATCTCCTCATCATGCAGAATCAATTCAGCAACCAGCGAGTACGCTTCACGAAATGGGGTGAGGCATGCGGTTTCGGCAGTGAGGGTGGTTACGATCGGCGACTCGATGACCCCAGCCTGAGATCTAACATCCTGAATACGATGCAGAGCTTGCAGATGCTACTAGATGATGGGGCTGCAATTGTCCAGAAGCACTCGAGCGGCAATGAAAAGACCATAGTCGCGATCCACACGCGGAGTGGTGCCAGCCGTTGGTCCTGGACCGTCATCAAAACACGACTGCGAAAGGGTGCTAAAGAATCAAAAGATGGGTTTGCCTGGTCGATCGAGGAGAAGGCTGCACTTGAAGCGCATATAACCAGTCTTTATCGTCTTATCGGAGATTTAGAACGATTCACGAATTACCTAGGTATACCGGCACGACAGCGGGAATTGGTCCAGTACGAGATTGAATCGATCCATGATCCTTCCGTTCTAGAGGTCATCCAGGAGTCAGCTATTGCCGGAGACGATGTGGTTTCCGAGATTGCTAGTATTCGGCTTAGCAGTCTCAGGAGCCCTGCCAGGAGGACAGGCGTTTTGTCATCTCTGTCCTCGTTCAGACGCACCGTGGCGTCATCCTACCGAACAGCCCCCGAAGATGCTACTCATATCGAAGATCCATTTGACGAGATGCCACCAGAGGGTATACATGATGAAGGTCGCAGCGAGCGTATTGTAAGACAGCTTATTGCTGCTTCGATTTTCCATGGACGCCACTCCCAGCAAAGTATTTCAGAGCTCATCATATCTTCGATCTCTAGTGAAAGCTGGAACGAAAGCATTATCACAGATTTCGTTGCATCTTCGCTCTCTGATGGAGGCAAATACGAGGACATCATTGGGGAAGTCGTCGCCCCTTTTATCCCGGAATTGACGCCACAGAGTGTGCTTTCCTATAGACATCCTTACGGGCGCAGCATTAGGAATGTCATTGCACCGTCGGTTTCTAATGATGGCCAGTACGAGCGCATCATCAGGTATCTCGTTGCATCTGTGATCCAGCCAAAGCCACCAGAGAGCTCACTTCCTGTTGAAGGCCAGAACGAGCGCATCATTCGGGAGCTCATTGCATCTTCATCCGCTACACTTGAAAGCCAGCTTCGATCGATGGATGTTTCGCGTTCTGGAGATTTGATAGGGTCAATGGACTTCACCAATTTCGACGCTGCCATGACGAATCACTGGACGAGAAGAGGCACCGCAATGGATACACCCCTTGCTCCAGGAGCAAAAAAACGAGTAATGGGGGAGTTCAGACGGCCCCTGGATATTGCAGGCATTGCAGAGCGTCGGAAGAACGGATCCGCTTGGATGAACATTCACCCTATTGCTGACAGCCTTCGCTTCTTCCTGTGTACGTTTGAAGGCCCGCCTAGTACACCGTACGCCGACGGCTTGTTTCACTTCGTCCTTTGCGTGGCAGATACATATCCATTCAGACCTCCCGTGTGCAGGGCCGTGACTCGCATATACCACCCAAACATCAACGCCCAGGGTGAGATCTGCATCTCCCTTTTCCAGGTTGGAGAACATACCGACTGGGCCACATGGGGGCAGCTCAACACATCTACGGTTGGCATTGCGTCGATCCTTGATGACCCTGGACTGAACGATCCATTGGTTCCCGAGATTGCGGAACTGTATATTCGCGACCGGCAAGAGTATGAGAAGAACGTTAAGAGGTACACTGAATTATACGCAAAACCAGATGCTCTGTTTAATGAAGAAGGATACGAGAGATGCTTTAGAATGTGCTGTGATGCAGCACAAGAGCTCAAGATACGGCAAGACGCGGAAAGTAATTCAGCGAACGCTTAGGTCCCGACTGTGTACACTGTCGGGGCTGTCAAACACGAACAAGGCGGGTTTGCTCTCATTCAGGTCGAACAAGCAAGCCTTTCACAGGAGAGCTATGAGTTCGGTAACGCGTTTCGCAAGAGAAGTCTAAGCTACGTCAGGACTTGAGCGAGCTTTGTTCCAATAGAGCATCATGTTAACTTGAGCCAACACTCCTATGATCTCCTACGTCTCGAATATTCTAATCGCCTCCTTCATCTCCCATAACTTCACGAGGTGTCCGTATCTGAAGTGGCACTGCGGCTTCGTGTTCGATGTCACGCACACCTATACGACAAGTCAGCATATTTTCCAAGGACTCCCCCATTCAACATCAAGACAACGTACCCTCAAGACATCTTCGGAAGATATACCGTAGGACAATACAACCAATCGACTCCCGTGCGTGTATACTGCATATACCGACTAGCAATGCTAAGATGGCAAGTACTAGCGTCAGGACGCCGAAGACGATGACTGCTGTCAGCTCGGTAAAGCCTTGATTGGGGTCCATCGCATTTTTTCTGAATATCACAATTACCAATTATCGTTGAACAAATGCTTTTGGAATCTAGGACAAGAGTACTTACTTCAGCCTTGCCCTTTTATTTCTTCTCAGCCTTGCTCATCATATGGAAGTTCAAAGATCTTGGAGCAAGTGGGCGCTCAATTTTATATCAACTGCCCATATTGTCCGCTACCCGATGTGTCCTTATGCTACCCGTGAGCCCAGGTGTCAACTCCTGCCTTCCCATCTGCAGGCGGGCAAGTAGAGCTGTTCGTATTGGTTATCTTGTGTGTCAGTTCTTTGGATCCCTATGCGCAAGCCTGCTTATCACCCAGCACTAGCAGCAGGTACGCAGCGCCAACTCAGACGTGGGCGCAAAGATCGGTTGAGCCGAGCCGTGTGGATGGGAATAGATGCTGTTCTGAGAACGCGCTAATAAAAGCTAGCAATCACAAATACGGCTGGGGGTCTGACCCCCCAAAATATGCAAGTATTGGTTTTCTCAAGTCCAGCGAGCATAATTTAGCCTCTGGGACTAACCCTTCGGCGATCATATGTCTCCTTTTCTCTCCTACTCTCTATCCCCAATGTCAGAAATCGAGACCTTCGTTGAAGATGACAAGACCTAGGCAGGCCAATCGTGTTATGTGGCCGAATCGTTGGTGGCGCCCGATTATGGCGGGAGTGAGCAACGGCAAGGGTACATGCCGTCATTTGGAACTCTTGTATCACCAAAGCCAAAGACCTTGCCGTAACGATTCTTGGCTGAAGGGCAAGTACGGGCTCTTTGCCAAAGACCTTGCAATAGCACCTGCTGGATGGAACGGCGAAATGTTTTACAGAACTGGTCTAAAGTTGAAGAACAAGATACTGTCTCTTTTCCTGACACCAGAATAGTAGCAATTCTTATCGGAAGGGCGACGTATCGATCTTTACTAACGGACCTCACCATAGCGTTCTCTCGTCGGAGGCAATGAACTACTCATCTCCAAGCATGACTGCACCTATATTCTTCTCCCACCTGAAGATACCATAGGTGTTCTGAAGGCGCGGATACAGATACAATAATGAAACATTATCTAAATATGCGTTACGGGAAAAGGTCACCTTCTCCACGACTCTAAGAGTTCAAGATCTCAAATATTTTCACAGTCTTATAGATGGAGAGGATTCCGTCCTGTCCTAAACGGACTGATCAAAGTATCAACATGACGTTTGCTTCTCTCAACATCTCCCAACCCTCCTCCTCTTACTAATGCGACACTACCATCCCCGCACGTGCACCACTGGGGTCGAACTACCAGCTTACCCCTTTCTACATCAGCAATTTTTCTTCGTAGATTGACTAGCAAAAAGCGTGTCTTCTTCAAATCTGTCCTTGCTTTCGTCTTTTGGAAGGCTTCTTCCCTCTTCACCAGGCACGCCAAGCCAAGCTTGAGATCTGTGAGATCATTTGAGTTGCAAGTCGTTGAGTAGATGCTCATGAGGCTATGCATCGCCTCATCACACTTCGCGGGATTGGTTCGATGCAAAAATGCTGCATACTCTAGTCTAGCTTGTTGGGTAAGTCGATGTGTAGAGCCATAGATCTTAGAGGTGTCATTGACGATTTCTTCGCGTAAATGTGTTGCCTTTTCAAGTCGCTGCTCTTCATCGTACGCCGTGGTGAGAAGTGCTTTGGCTTGGATGACCATAGGGTGCAGGTCGCCTTTCATCTCGACAAGCTTTCCTAAGAGTTCTCCTAGCCGTTCTGACATCCCACGCAGGGATCGGTCAGATCTTTGTTTACATGCTGCAAGTTCGAGGAAGACTTCAATGGACCAGATATCGGATTCTTCGAACCAATCGCTGCACACCTGGACGGCAGAATTCCACGTTGCTATGGCTTCCAATTGGTCACCCCGGCTCTCCTGAAAGCCGGCATAGGAACGGCAAATACGCATGAACAGTACGACTCTTCTGAACCCTCTCAATGACTTGGGGGTGTTCTTGTGAACGTCGGACCGTACAGCCATGTACGATTGCTCTAGAAGAGAGCCTAGCTGAAGAGCTTGCTCGTGCCGGCAATGGCATTGTGATATCCCCAGTGGTGCCTTCGATATGCAAATTTCCAGAGTCGCTCGCATCTCAAGTATGTCAAAATATTGTTCCATTGAATCCTGATCCTGGAGTTTCTCGCATTCCTTTATCCAAGCTTCGACTCTATCAAAGTGTCCTGATGCTAGGAGTATAGTCACATACATCCGGCATGCCTTTCGAAATAACGGCATTGTGCAAAATTGGGAAGATGCATATGCTGCAGTGTCATCATCCAGATAGTACACAGCTTCGGTATTCCGGCCTTGCAGATGAAGGTTCCAGGCAATATCAATGCGGGTGTTCAGTCTCTCCAGGTCGATATGGCTGGAGTTGGTAAGGTAGGTATTTAAGATGTTTCGATGGATCAATTCAGCCGCGGAAATTTCAGCAGGTAGCCTAGTTTCTTCAAGGCTTTTCGCATAGGTGCCCAAAATGTCGAGCGTATGTCGGTGTTCTGGGCCGTACATCTTCTTGAAAACTTGAACCGTATCCCGCAAGACAGTCACTGATGTGTTCGTGTAACCCTTCTTCCGCCAGACGACACCATTTGTGACATTGATCCACAGACCATAATCGGTGTCGAATTTGTGAAAGCAGAAGCGGGTCGGATATATGTTGAATTCTGAGTCAAGCTCCTCAAACATATCGAGACACTTGAGATATTGGAAGAAAATCCGACGGCCAGGTACTTCCCATGGGTACTCGACAAAGTAGTTCTTGAAGGAATCGTCATGAACCAGTTCCCACATCTTGTCGAGGATGTAATTGGAGCCAATCCACGTGTCAGTGTTGATTTTTGAATTTATCTCAGAAAGGATGATACGAGGATCACGCTTGCCGTACTTGTCTAAGCGATACGCGTGAACAGCTTCATGGATAGCCCGAGCTTCCTGAAAATGGCCTACTGTACTAGTGACCTTTCCATGGAAGGATCTCGCGTCCCAGACACTTACGTCTTCTTCTCCGTTGATTATGCTTCTAGAAGCTATGACGGCCTCACAGAGTGAATTAGCCTTCCTACTGAGCCAGGTTTCGTTGTAGAAGACTGCAAAGAAGAAGCCGACATCGATCAGAGGATGACGCCCAAGAGTCATCGGATAACCATCGGGATTCGAAGTAGTCAGGCGCTCTTCGCACGCCATCATGTGCGCCATGAGTTCTTGCTTCTCGTCGGATGTGAATGTTTGTTCGTAGAAGCTGAAGCATTTGTGAATCTGCTTCTGCAGGGTCGCAGCAACCAGTTGAATCGATCGCAGCACAGGCCGTCTATATCCTTCCTGCTCAGCATCGCAAGTCGACCTAAGCCACTCCGCAACTAGTGGATGGATCGAGAAACAGATGGCGCCATATTCCTGACTTCGGTTGACGAGAGATAGTTGTGACAATCTGTGGATAAAGTCTTCAAACTTGATGCTATTCCAAACAAGAGCCTGATCAGAATCTGAGAATAACTGCTGCCACGTGCAGTCACCGTGCAAGCGAGCTGCATCTTCAGGGATCTTGTGTCGAAGGACTAGCTCAGATATACGTTGATGGTCAAGGAAAGCGCAGGTACTGAGAAAATCCCTTGCTAACTTTCGATACTCGCTGTTCGGATCGACATGCTCTAGAGACATCTCCCAGGTCGTGAAGACTGTCATGGCGGAAGAGTTCAGAGCTCCATCTGGCAATTTCGTATACTCCCAAACCTCAGGCGCGTACTTCAGAATCGCTTCTTTCTTCTTCTCGAAGTCGCCGAGAAACCGAGAGAGACACAGCTGGTACTTCAAACAGTACGCTCCTGCCTGAACGATAGCCAAGGGAAGATATGCGAGTCTTCGCACAATGCTCTGTGCATATTCTCTAGTGATGTTCGATTCCTCAACTTTACAGTGTCTGAATAACAGGGAGATGGCGCTGTCCTCATCGAGACCAGAAAGCGGCATGAACATTGTTGAAAGGCTTTCTACTTGAAGACAACGAGTAGTGATGAGGACTTTTGCATGGGTGCTGTAGGGCAAACATGTCAAGAGACTGGAGAATTGCGAAGGATCATCGTAGTTGTCGAAAACCAGCAGCCATGGATCGGACCAGGTCTCCATTATCTCTTTTGCGGCGGGTAACCTAGCACTAGGCTCTGCTGGCAACGGGCGCTGGTAATGTATGGAATCGCAGATCGCTTCGAAGCTCTTCGACAGTGATGATGCAGAGGTGGCGTCCACCCAGAGGACCGAACGCACATGATTTTGATCGTAAAGCTGGCGAGCCACCTCGAGGGCTAGTTGCGTCTTGCCTTGGCCACCCATACCCTGAATGACAACCCGGGCTCTCTTAGTGACGCAAGTCCTAAAGTGTTCCTCAATATCCGCGATAGTTTTCTCACGCCCGATGAAGTGAGCAACTGGAAACCGTACAGCTCCCGTTTGGTATCTTTTGCTCCTCATGGAGGCTGCAATTGGCTCCCGGCGAAGCTGCGAGACAATGAAACGAAGGTTATTTGCGTGGGATCTCAGGTTCCCAATCAGACGCTGCATCTTGTCGTCGTTGCGAATGCTGTATATAACTCGTCGAATAGAGGCGAGAAAGGACCCGGTACTGTCAATCCTGATCCGCTTTAACGTATCTTCAAGGTCATTCAATAGCTCATTGAAGCTCTCAAGAAGCGCGTCCACTTTGTCACCATAACCGGTGTTGTCAATAGCAACCTTATCGAGTTGGCCCACCAGATCGCGGTTCAGGTCCATTTCGACCATGATCGGAAGGAGTAGCTTGGGCACGTCGTTAAGCTGCGCCTTCAGGTCATCGATACGGTCTATGACGCGAAGCGTGAAGTCTCCGAGCTGGATAACGGCAGCCACGAGGCCAACCGTGTCCGTCATTGTGGACGAAGATAAGTTCACAACAGAGAAGCATGAAGGACGCAAGGAAGCAAATGTCGGGATCCAAGAGGGGTCTGGAGCTATAAGCTAGAATGGATGGGAAACTGCGCGTAAGAGTCAAGAGATGGATGTCGTTGGAGCAAGGCTGAAGGCAGGAGCGATGAGTCGTTATTGCTCTTTATACCTCCTAAGGCTTGGCACCTGAACTCGTATTAACCTGCAAGCCCTCGTTAGCTGCACCACCTCATTGGATCACAGACCAGGCTGAGATAAGGCAAGAGGAACACATTGCTTCTCTTATTAATCGGATTCGATCGAGAACCTTGCGCATTCTTGCAAATGGAGACAGAGGGAGCCATGTAGAATGAAGGCAACCATCTTGAGGGACAAAGATGTTTGTGTAGAATTGATGATTTTGTGTTTTACAAACGCCACCTACCAATCTAGCAAGAAGTTGCACGTCAGTGAAGAAATCGATTCATGTGTCTCGCGCATATTGATGTGAGCCTGGTACGCTTTGATCCAGGCACTAGTAGTCGTCGCCACGACTGATGACCTCCTTGACATTGGGTCGGAGGATGAATGTCTACAACGAGTAAGCAACAATTCGACTGCCAAAACAAAGCGATCATGCAACTTACGTGTTCACTCTGAGCTGTGTAAGAGCCCTTGATATCGCATAGAGGCGGATATGCCTCGACAATGCCTGCTGATACAAGATTGTTTAACCCAAGCAGGTACTTGTCATGGCCCAAGCGGTCAAGGTAGCGTCGGCAGAATGGGAGTGTGCCGAAGTTTTTGGTGATAGAGTTTAACAGCGTCTTAGCTGATGAAACGCGGAGCGCAACCTTTGGCGCGTCTTCGCGTTTGGCGTAATGAGAGGTTTCCATCTGTAAGATATCAGCAAGTGATAGCAGAGGAAGTACATAGTACGTACATCATCCCGAACATATCCTTTACCAGTGGAGCCAAATGTCTCGATGGCGAAAGTTTCACCTTCCTCCATCTTCGTCTGGTCTCCTCCCTTTACGATGGGCACGGTTTTACCACCGTGGATGTTGTAGTGGCCGATGCTGTGTCCATTCAAGTTGCGAATGCACTTGACGGGGTATGTAGTGCCTTTGATCTCGCATTCGTACGATTCCATGACCTCCTGAATGGCAGCTCCTATGTCGGACATGCGAACGTCAATACCAGCCGTCTTGATGCCTGCGTTGGTCGCGTCCTTGCATGCCTGCACCAGGTTGTCGTATACAGGATCGAAAGTAAGCGTGAACGCCGAATCAACAATGCGACCGTTGATGTGCACACCAAAGTCGACCTTCATGACATCCTCATAGTTCAGGACCATCTTATTGCCAGCGTTGGGTGTGTAGTGCGCAGCACAGTGATTGATGCTGAGACCTGTTGGGAAGCCCATGCCTCCCTTGATCGCATCGCCTTCTTCAAGCCCTTGGTGACCAGTCAAGGCGCGAACGGAGTCCTCGATGCCCTCAGCAATTTCGGTGAGGGTCATGCCGGGCTTGATCCAGTTCTGGGCCCACTGGCGAACCTGCCTGTGCACCTCGGCACCCCGGCGGTAGTCTGTAAGGAAGTCCTGGTTCATGCGATCCAGGTGCCGCTTCTCCTCGTTTGTGGTCCTGAACGCATTCTCGTCCCTGTATTCCTCGATCTGGCCCTCGGGGTAGGTATCGTTGGGGAATAGTTCATGGATAGGCACTCGAGGAGGTGACGTCTGCACCTTTGGGCCTCCACCTCCTCCTCCTCCCGCGCCGCCCTTCTTCTTCTTCCTGGGCTTTCTCTTTTTCTTCTTCTTCGCAGCCCCTTCGCCTGCGGCGTCTGGCGCTCCCTCGGCCTCGTCGGCGTCTTCGTCCGAGTCTTCGTGATCTATATCTGCCGCCTTCTCCCCATTCTTTGTTGCTGCGCCGTTGATATGTTTGCCATTGGTCTCTTCCACTGCGCGTATATCAGTATGGGGCGGGCTAAACCAAGATTCCTGTTGGGCTAAACGCACACTTGAGGTTGGAGATGCCCTCTGCTGCTTTGGCCGCCATGTTTGCAGTAAGGAGAGTCAGCGAGTTGGTGTCCCCAGGCAGAGGAGGGCTGGGAATTTTAAGGTACGTTTGGTTGGGTTCTGGCCCCGCTACGAATGCCGCTGCCACCCACTCGGTGTTCGCTTCGACCTGCCCGCCACTGCAGCCCAATCCCTGCAGACATGAATGACGTCTCGAAAATCGTGAAGCCAAGTTTGACATTCTCTGCTATGAAACGCCCTCGCAAGCACAATCAACCTCCCATTAACCGCTCAAGCTTGGATAGGAAGGAGGGATGAGGAATGCCACCCCGCTCATCGACTGCGATACGTCCTGCCTGGATACCTCAACCGCATTGTCGACCTTCACGATGTCGCGCGACAGTCGATGTCTCAGCTCGACATCGCATATACGGCCTCGACACCCACTCGAGGCGATTCGGAGATAGCGAAACTCACAATCGCGCCCTAGGTCCCGTATCGAATCCTTTCTCGACCGTCGCAAGCCCACGATATGGCTCGAAACAGAACGGCCTTCACAAGCTTTGCCAATGTCCACCTCAGGTGTCAACTCAAACCACAGGGCAACCACACGCGGGCAGAGTATTGGCATCGTCCCGTTCCAAACGCCCTCTAGACACTCAATCGCAACCTCATCCACGACGTCGCACGATAGCTAGCCCCCTCGCACGCGCAGACCTCGAAACTCAACGCAAGGATCCACGGTCCGCCTTCCCCTCCACGCGATGGCACGCAGAAGACCAAATGCCAAGATACTACGAAACCCTCCACCACCTCTACAGAGCGTACCATCGACCGCGATACCGCACGAGTCCGACCTTTAGCCTATCTAGAACACGCGCCTTCCACAGCTCCTCTCAGCGCCACGCAGAAACCCAAACCTTCACCCACTACGAGACCCTCCACCTCCCACCATCCGCCACCCCCGCCGACATAAAACGCCAATTCTTCACCCTCTCCAAAACCTACCACCCCGACAAGAACCCCTCCGACCCGACCGCATCCTCCAAATTCGTCGCGATATCAGAAGCGTACCACACGCTCTCCGTGCCCGAGAAGCGGCAAGCCTACGACCGCCAATTGATAGAGCAGCAAGACGCGAGTCGAGGATGGGGACGCCAGCAAGCGCCACATGGGAGTCACAGTTCACACAGTTATGCGGGGAGTAGACCAGCGACAGGTTTGAATAAGAAGCGAGGGACTTTCCGTGGCCCACCACCTTCATTCTACAAATCTGGGGGTTATGGGAATCAGCATGCCAAGAGGGCTGAATATGCGAATTACCAGTCCCACTCGTCGTCGGCGGACCAAGACGCGCAGCAGGAGGCAGAAGGATCTTATGGCGAATACGGCGGTTTTGGGCCCGGGCAGACGAAGCAAGGGTACGAGGTGCCGCATTTCAATGACCAGAAACATAAGACGATGCATGATCATGTGAATGAGCATATCAGTGCTAGGAGGAGGCAGAGGGCACAGCAGACGGCGAATGAGAAGATAAGGGAAGAAATACAGCGGGAGACGTCTTCGATTGCGAATTTCATTATCGTTTCTGGCGTCATCTGCATGATAGGCGTGTCTGGATGGCTGTTCGGGGGTGAGAGCAAGAGCAAGAGCAAGACGAAGGGTGAGTTGTGACCACGGACTAGTCTTGTACATATGTATACACCACACATAGAGCATAGAAGTCGCGCACGTGCAATTTTCGAAGAGATGCACATTCATGAACTGTTGTACACACATACTACATCTCGCCTTATGACTAGAGAAAGACGCCAATTCGCTCGCAAATCTCCGTCTATGTCCATCCGTCCATACTTTTCTACATCTAGCCCTCGAAGGTGAAGCTGGTGCCGAGCTTGTGGTTTGACTCGTTGAGCTTCTGGGTATCAAAAGAACCGCCAATGCCGAAGGTGAGGCCGCTGTTGACCTTGGTGTTGTAGGCGAGGGACGCGATGCCAAAGTTGTTGATCTTGGCCTGTTATACGGTGTCAGCATAAACTCCTTGAACATTTTGGGCTAGAGATACGCACCTTGGCGAAGGAAGCAGAGTCGAGCTTGTACTTGGCAGCGAGCTCAAGACCAACAGCGGAGCCCTGCTTAGCGTCCCAGGTAGCCTTAGCACCGGCCTCAACGGCAGTGTTAACCTTCTGGTAGTACGAGGCGGTGAAAACGTTCAGGGAGTTGGTAGCGGTAATCGCAGCGTTGTAGATGGGGGTGGTGTAGCCAACAGCAGCGGAGTACTTGGTGATGGCAGCCTTCTGCACATCGTATCCGACCTCACCACCAACGACGAAGCCCTCGTGGCTCACGACAGCATCGGCGATGGCAGAGACGGCGCCAGATGGGTTCAGGTCACCGAAGAAACGGCCGTGGACGAAGCCTTGCTTGAAGTGGAGGTTGAGCTTCTGGCCCTTGTTGCCGGAGGCAGGGTTGAAGTTGGAGAGGACCTCTGCCTTGAGGCCGCTGGCGAGGGTGTCGTTGAGCTCGACCTTGGTGGCCAGGAGGTTGGCGGTATTCCAGGATTGCGTGATGCTAATGCCTGTTGTGCCCCGAATCAGCTGTACGTTCAGGCCAGTAGCGCCGACTCGACCGGGAGGTTGTGACATATGAAAGATAGCTGATGCGATGTTGTTTGACGAAAGAAAGGGTACGACTAAAATAAGACCGGTGGGAGTAATACCGTTGGAGAGCGCCTTCTTGCCCTCGAGCTGTTGGAGTACACGTTAGAACTAGTCGCATCCTTGTAGAAGGAGGGCGCGCTTACGGATGAAGAGACCGGTCCCTCGTGCGGCGACGTGCCCTTTGCGGTGAAGTTGACACCGTTGGGAGCCTTCAGCTTGACCTCTAGGGCAGCTGCGCAAAAGTCAGCAGCAGCTTATTAGATGCAATTGAGGTCTCTGACCTGCGGCAGCATGGTAGAAGTCCTTGTTGATAAGCTAGAAGCTGCGAGTTAGCAATTGGGCTCTCAAAGCGCATCGGCGGGTCTGCGGAGCCAAAACCTACATCATTGGAAGCTTTCGCAATGTCGGAGAACGCTGGGGGAGGAACCCGGATGATTGGGATGACCTTCTCAGCGGGGGCGTAGGTGGTCATGATGGAGGATGAGTGGAGTAATGCGACGGTGGGAGAGAGACTGATGGGCTGAAGTAGATGTATGCGAAAAACTTCTGCGGGAAAACAACGCAAGATGAAGTTGTTCGCGAAGAGCTAAGGAGGCGGTTTCTTCCGACAGAGTCCCGTGCCCGTGCCTGCCCCCAAACAAATAGAGATGCGCGCACGTCAACGTGGGGGCTTGGCACTCTACCCGCCGACCTTAGTCTGCGTTGGCAGTCCTCGTTCCATCTCATGTCACGAAACTTCTCACTCTGGCTGCTAATCTCCTCAAAAAATTACTACATACACTGCTCAAGCGACAGTTCTTGAGGTCGATTGCTGTACAGTCACCTTAGCAAACGAGGCATGGCTCTAGAAGATATCTTCCATGAAACGCCTGGCAGTTTTACTTCTGTGCATGTGTTTGTCCCCCTTTTCAACCTGCTCGCCCAATGACAGGATCGGAGTCAACCTTCTCCTCGCCATCCACAAGTAATCGCGAACTTCGGCAAATAATGACGGATAGTAAGAGAGGTCTGAGTTCCTGAGGAACTGTCTTCCTATAAGGCTATCGTTACCTAGCAGTGGAAAGCACACAAAGGGCAAAGGAAAATGATATACTGGGTCTAGGTTCTTGGTCTATGGGTGTTCATCAACTACATCGATCTACTCTCCCCTCAAATTCTTCTTGATCTTCTCAACATCCTCATCGCTAAACCCAAGCTCACGCTTCACATACCCCTCCATTCCTCCATACTTCTCATCCACCATCTCCAACGTCGCTAGCATAAACTCCGCTTTTACCTGCGCGAACTCCGCCATCCCAGGTGTCTCTGCCGTCCAGCCCTTGTCCCACACCTTCAACATCGCGAGCAGCACTTCACGGGATGGCTCGATGCCCAACCGACTCAGCACATAGTCATCAGCAATGACATCTTTCGGAACACCCGCGAGACCGAGAATGACTGCTGCGAGTACGCCTGTACGATCTTTGCCAGCTACTCCAACAGTCAGCGTCCATCATCTCTATCTCCTTCCCATCATTCTGCAAAGAACTTACCGGTACAATGGAACAACAACGGCGTTCCCTCATCTCTGATCCACTCCAGTGCATACCTAATACTAGGCTGATGGACCTCCAGGACATCTCCATATATGCTCACAAACCCCTTCTTCCCTCCGGATTCGATGAACGTACTCATGTCCTTCGCCTTCGGCTGCCTTGTTGCATTTAGATGCACATTCCTCACGCCTTCGATAGCAGGGGTAGGCTGTTTTTCAAGCTCACAGTCAACGCGAAGGTCGAGGATTAACTTGATACCTAGAGTATCTTTGAGGAGCGCGATACTGGAACCATCGACTTTATGGCTGTGTCACGCAATCAGCACCCTGGAATGAGGAGAGAATGGAGGGCAGCTTACAGAGCGCCAGAGCGGTAGACCAGGCCTCGACGGAGATAGGGCGAGGCGTTCACGCCGATGTCGCGGATATTGATCACACCTGGTACAGAGATGAATGGATCTTTCGAGAGAACCTCTCCGATGATGTCCTTGTCGATTGCTTCACGCATATCTGTCTTGACCAAGGTTTTGAGCTCGTAGGTGATGGTTTGGGTAGACATGTTGAAGAGAAGGATGCGGGTGTTAATCTTGAAAAGAGAAGTGTGGTCGACTGCTGATTGTCGAGTATTGCAATGTCTTGAACAGTCGCCACAGATGGTCAAGCACTGTCTTTATATACAATGGTCACCAATATGGCAGCGGAGTACAGTCGAGCGACCCTCGACGTAAGAGCAAGCACCCCAACCATCACACCCCCACTCACCGCCATTTCTCATACTCAGACCTAAGTTTCGGCTGTAACCGTACCTGAAGATCCACGTTTCGTATTTCATATCCACATGGCAAGCCTTCTAGAAGTCACCAACGATTCGACAATGTGCCCGACGGATTGAAGACGCACCGAATAACCTCTGACGTGGCATTCCAGAAATGTTCTAGAAGACGGAATTGGACGCACTCCTAGCCTAAGACGGCAGCTCGTCGCGTGTAGGGCTTGAGTTTGCGCCGGCCTTGGTGTCTGCGCATTTGCGCAGTGCCATATTCAGGAACCGAAGAACGTTTCTAGAAGGTCGCATTGGGTTTCGGGTTTAAGGGGTTAAAGCGAGACACCCATGAAGGTAACTTTTGAGTACGGGCAGGAAGGAAATGCGGAGATAAATGAGTAAATTTGCGCAATGGCGCACTGCGCTGTTCAGGACACCGGACAGCCTCATTCATTGCGAAGGAAGCAAGCACCCGTCGCAACAAAATGACGCTAGATTCATCTACAAAGTCGTACCATCTGGTTTCTCCCAATTGCCTTTCAATATCATTGTTGGGAGCTACGAGTGTTGAAGAAGACGAGTTCTGGTGGCCTATGGACATGTGTGGAGTAGAGAAGCGATAGGAATATCAGGTGTTTCGAGCTGCATTGTTGGGATAACCGCCAGGCTAATATATGAACCATCACAGTGAGTGCAATTAGTGAATTCAAGTGAATAGAAGCAGTTACGTGAGCAGAGTAGAGTGGAGTATTGAACATAGTGAAGATTAATCACCGGCTGGTCCATCAAGCTCCCATTCATTGAAATATTGTGCTTCTATATCGAAACACAACTTCTTATCAGAACAGACCAAGCCTAGCTGCATCTGCTACTTCGCTTCATGGTCGCTTGTTCATAATTCGAAATGTACCCTGAAGCTAGAATACCTCTCTGTCGTTTGCTCTCGTTCCTTAGAAACGCTAGATATCATAGTCCGACCGCTTCAGTTTAGGCTTTGCCCCTGTCCTGAGATACACTCCCAACGTGCTTGCGACTTTAGCAAGGACTACTTGTGGTAGGTGCTCGAGATTCTCCTCCCAATAATTATCGCCCCAATGGAACAGATCGGTGCTGCTGATGCATAGCGTGTCGACGACAAGTCGTAGCAAAGGGTCACGCTCAGGTAAGCGCTCAACGACTGTCGTAACTCCAGCAGCGTTAGGATAAGTCTTTCCGGCGAAATCATCGAACAGCTGCTCGAAGATCGTACATTTGAGCTTCGGACAAAGCAGTCGATCGGCCAAACAGTACGCTCGATAGCGTAGCATAACTCCATCCTGGCGCGTCCCATCACCTGCTAGTTTGCTCCAGGTCTCTAAATTCGTGAATTTGAGTCCAACCCTCTTATGGAATGGAATTTGCTGGTTGTATATCCAATCGGCGAAAATGCTGAACACGTCCGTATCCACGTCCTTGAGCTTGACCACGCCGTCATCGGTCTCACTGAATTTGCCTGAGAGTGCGCCACGGAAGTAGCCAGAGTAGTGTGAGAGAAAGGCTGTGTGAAGGATGTACTTCTTTTCCTGGGGGCCAACCTTGACGGTGATCGCCTCTCCACATGCGGCAGTACTAGTCAAGAGTCAGTGGCTGGATTCTGAAGCTGTCTCTGGTTTGAGAGGTTACCTGGGTCGGGCGGCTCCACTTGAGCTCCATCAGTGGCCATGGTGGTGTCGTCGGGTTCGGTAGAGGAACGGCTGTTGGTGGTGGGTTAAGTGGGAGTGTGAAGCTCTAGCTTAGTGGCTTTGACTTGCAAAGTTTGACGCGGACCGGAAAAGGAAGGAGCGGACGTGGGGCAGGAAGGCGAGACTGTCACCAGCGATGAAGGTGAGTGAAAGATAGACAGAGCTATGCACGGTTTGAGAAGATCTTTCACCTTGCCCTATTCGATCTCAAAACCACACCTCAGCCAACTGTAAACTTAGAGCAAAAGGTGTTGTGCCCTTGAACATATCCTTGATTGAGTGGTTTTCGGCTTACTTATAAAACTTGATACCGAGTCCGACCGTCCGTATTGAACATAGGCCACGGTTCGTTCGTGGAGTAAAGTTGTCGCATATCCGCCCAAATACCCATCACATACTTTTGCTCATCTCGTTGAACAATCAGGATTCCTCGATTTCGTAGTCAGATCGCTTCAGACGCCCCGTGGACTCCACGTCCCACAAGCGGAAGAGCTTGATTGTGACCTTGGCGAGAAATTGAGGTGGCAGTTGTTTGAGTTTGTCATACCAGACTGGGTCGTCTCCCCTCTCATTGTTCGCATTACTCCAGCACAATGCATCGACGAGCAGCTTGAGCAAAGGATCTTGCTCGGGCAAGCTCTCGAACGCCTCGATGACACCCAGAGCTAAGGGAGAGCTCTGGTCCGCGAAGCGATCGTACAGCTGATTGAAGATCGCACTCTTTAATTTAGGAACGATCAGCCGGTCAGCAAGGAAATAAGCCCTGTATCGCAAGATCTTTCCGTCGTGTTCTGTTCCGCTTCTTGTCATGCTCCCCCAGCCGGCTGGTGTATCTGGGATCTGGGGAGTGTAGATCCAATCCGCAAAGAAGCTGAATACTTCCGGATTGATCTCCTTGAGAACAACAACCCCATCAAGGGTCTCGCTGAATCGTCCGGACAAGGCTCCTTGGAAGTAGCCAGAGTAGTGAGACAAGAAAGCCTTGTGTAGAACATAGTCTTGCTCTTGGAGCCCGACCCTGATGATAATCGTGCCTTGGCTGGCAGCGGAGCTTCCTGAAGATTAGCTGGGTTGTGATCCATAGCTTTGGAAGGATGCGTACCTAAGCCGCGGTGGCTTTGCTTCGTTTTTCGCCATCTTCGCCTCTAGACCGTTCGCCTTTCCGTCGTTGCGTCTAAGCGGGTGAGTCGAAGCAGGCGACGTTTTCAGTGTTGTGGGGTGACGGTGAACCTTGCCGTAATAGTAGGAAGTTGCGACCGAGCGGGGACGGAGTACGAAGGCGCTGCCTTGACAACGGAGAGAGATCCTTAAAAGCAGACCCGGGTACTTACACTTACACGTGACAGAAGTAATCGAAAGAGAAAGAGGACTGGAATATCTATTGCACCAGATTTTAATCCCATATGACCAGTTCACAAGACATGTACATTCATGATAACCTCCAAATATTCGCCATTACCTGAGCCTTTTGTGACTTTGCATCAAACGCCAAACAAGGGCAACGCCATGACAATGCATGTGGTAGGAAAGGGAAAATTAAGAGCAGGGGTATTACCTCAAGTGTCAGTTCCCGACAGCTGTGTCGTTGAGCGCAACGCAAACCGCGCCCCGGTGGTGGCCATTGTATTGTCGTATGATGCTTTGGCTATTGAGTTCCCACAAGCGCGCGTAGTGGTCGCTGCACGCGGTCACCAAGTAGGCACTATCTGCACTGAATGCACAATCCCAAACCCATCGCTGGTGGCCATGTAGAGTTGTCTCAAGCGGGAAGGCATTTGGGTCCCTCTCTGCCGGCAGGTTCTCGGACGAGGCGTTGTGTGGCTGCGACGTGTCGACGGACCATATGCGAGCTGTGTGATCGGCCGAGCAAGTTGCAAGATGGCGGACGTCTGGGGAGAGGAGGACGCGGGTTATGTAGGTGTGATGGGCCAGGAACTTGCACACTGGGACAAGAGAGGTGACTTCCGCTCGTTGCACCATGCGCCAGACGAAGACATTGCCCTTCACCATCATTATCAGCGTCCTGTGAAGAATAGAGGGGTAGGGTAGGCGTTGGAGGGAAGGGTACTCAGGTCTCGACTTACCACATTGTTCCCAGCGCATAGCATGGTGCCGTCGCTAGCGACTGTGACGCTCGCAACGGACACATCATCCTCCGGGATTAGTTGGTGTGAGCACTTGTTCTCGCCCAAGTCCCATACGCGTACGTTGCCGCCTCGGTCGCAGCTGATGAGTTCGCCCTGGTTCGGATGGATGACAACGTCGTTGACCGGCACGCCATGTGTGTAGTTCCGCTGCACGGTACCTGATCTAGTATCCCAAATCTTGACCGTGCCATCCTCCGAGCTAGTGACCATCCATTTGCCCTCGCAGTGGAATGCGACGCCGGTAATGTTGCTGGTGTGGCCGTCGAAAGTAAGGACCGCGTTCGGATTCGTGGACTTGATATCGTACAGCTTCACCGTGTGGTGACCTGCGGCCGCAAGGTAGCGTTTGTCGGGCGATATGCACAGTCGGTTCACCTGGGAATCGGGGTGAGGAATCGTGCGCGAGCAAATGCCCGACAGAGCTTCCCAGAAGCTGGAGGGAGCACATTAGCACAGGATCGTAGAAAGGTAGCTTGTCCAGCACGGTACTTACCGTATGGTGTGATCGTAGCCCGCTTCACTCCGTTAGCAAGTCGCTCTTTCTTTCTTCGTTCGCGTCAAACTACTCACCGGTGCACAAGATCACCGACATGCTGGGAGCACTTCCTCCAAATTGGGAACCTGACAACAGTGTAATCGAACAGTCTTCACGGTAAAGAGGTGTATGTTCTTCCTAACGTACTCATGGCAGAGCGAGGCTGCGCGACGTAGAGCGTATAAGTAGCGATTGTGTTTGTAGCGCGGGGGGTTGGCTGAAGCCCTCCAAATGTCTTGGCCGAATTAACGTAGCTGGAGCTTGGGCCACACGGGAGTCCGGCGCATGTCTTGGCTACGTCACATGCTGCTCACGGCCGGTGACCTGAAGAGGCAGTATGAAGCGGAAACAAACGCATAGTGAATCCTACATACCGGCAGTGAGGGCGAACGCAAAGACCCATCTGTAGAATGTGGTCCGATCAAGCTTTCCCGTCCTCGCCTGCCGGCATTTGCGGCTCCACCATGGGCCCTTCCTCACCGGGCAAGCATAGTGCTGAACCTACATGCAACAGTCTATGAAGGGTGAGAGCAACTCCTTCAATATCCGGTTGCCTAAGAAATATGGGGTAGCAAAAGCTTCGTTCAGCCTCAAAGCTGGGGTCTAGATGTCCGCGGGAACAACGGCCTCTAGGAACACAAATCACATCCCGCTTCCGATGTCTCTGTGACGCAAGTCAAGATCGTCATAGTTCACGTCGTCACTATTTGATCTGTTTTCCGCATCGCATGTCTATATAGCCAATTGAACACCTTTTCCGTGTGCATTTCTACTCTACCTCCCACTTTTGTGATTTCAATTCAAGACACTTTAAACAATGGACGCCAAAAACCCCAATCGCAAGTTTAGATCAACTCCCCAATATGGTCTCTACCAACGCGAGAACTTTTGGAAGAGCAATGACGGCGAAGTACCGCCATTCAACACGGAACCTGGCAAATTGGAAGAATTGGCTCGACAGAAACTGACTCAGAATGGGTGGTACTATGCCTCTTCCAATGCCGGCCAATCCTACACCCACACTGCAAACAGACAAGCCTGTATGTGAATATGAATGATTCCTACAGAATCTTTTCCATGACCTAAAATTTACGAGTTCTGATCTTGCAATGCAGTCTACCGACACCGTATCATCCCACGCATGCTCGTCGATACAAACAAACGCGAGACATCAACTGAGATCTTTGGTCACAAGGTTCCCGCTCCAATCGGTATGCTCCAAGTCTCCCAATACAACAGCCATTTACTAACAGCAACTACTTTCAGGCTTCGCACCAATAGGAATCAACAAGATCTACCACCCAGACGGCGAGTTGCCAGTCGCAAAAGTAGCAGGCGAACTCGGACTACCCTACTGCCTGTCCACCGCCGGCTCGCAGCCAATCGAAGATGTCGGCGCCGCAAACGTGAGGTCCCTCAACGCCATCTTTTCATACGTAATACTGATATTGTCGCAGGGTGACGCAGGCGTACGTTTCTTCCAACTCTACATGCCGCACGACGACGAACTCACACGATCGCTCTTGACCCGCGCCGTAAGCTCCGGCTTCACAGCCTGCATCCTAACCCTCGATACCTGGCAATTAGGATGGCGGCACGACGACGTCTCAACCTCCAATTACGCATTCTACCACGGCACCGGCGCTGATCTCGGGCTCTCTGACCCCGTATTTCAACGCCGCTTGAAAGAGGAGGGTATAGATCCCAAGACCCAGCCTAACGAAGCGGGTGCGAAATGGATCGACAATGTCTGGCACGGACGCGCACATACGTGGGAGAAAGTAGAATGGGTGATGGCGCTTTGGAAGGAACTCAGTGGGGGGAAACCGTTTTGTCTTAAGGGGATACAGTGTGTACCCGATGCGCAGAAAGCGGTGGATATTGGTGTCGACGGGATCGTGGTGTCTAATCACGCTGGACGACAAGTTGACGGCGCGATCGCTTCTCTAGACGCGCTGGAGCAGATCGTCGACGCAGTAGGGGGCAAGACGTACATCATGTTCGACTCCGGGATTCGGGGTGCGAGCGACGTCTTCAAAGCGCTCGCTTTGGGGGCGAAATTTGTTTTCGTTGGACGACTTTGGATCTGGGGTCTCTCGATCATGGGAGAGCATGGTGTGAGGCATGTGATGAAGAGTTTGCTGGCGGACTTCGACATTTTGTTGAATGTTGCTGGTTATCAGAATATTGGACAGATCGACCGGAAAGCTATTGGTAAGTGTGCCCTCCTAAAAATGTTCTTCCTGGAACATATGACGCTACTTGAGTGTTCGATTACTGACAAGTCACTCCAGAATCTGGTCCGAAAGTGTACCCGTTGCTCCCTGAGAAGGCGAAGTTGTGAGGTATGCTTGGCGCTACCTCTTCGGTGTCCTCATGGTTGTGAACGGTACATTAGTTTGCGAAAGTGGGTATAAGGGAAGGTATGGAAACAATATCAGTACGGAGTCGAACGAGGCAAGAGAGGATGCAAGATAGAGCATAGTAAGACAGACTGAATAAGGCTGAAACCCCGGAAAGATGGCATCCCAACCCCTATTACCAGTGATGGGATCCTTCTTTCCTTTCTATCAACGTATGACGCACGTCGCTGGAAGAACCACGAGGAGATGCAAAATAGCGTGCTTGAGGACGAGTGCTCTAGAGGTGTTTAAGAGTTGAGCAACGAACGCCGAGGCGAGGAAACGGTATATGAAAAAAAAAAAAAAGACGACGTCAGACGCCAGGTATCAATTCGTGATTGCCCTTGGTGGTGTATTCGTGGCAGGGAAGCATACTTCATGACCCGTGATTGCATCTCATGAACGTTCCCGCTAGGCCCACCAGTTCCGACCTCCATTATAACATGCACATTACCGAAGACCGCGGGGCCTGATATCGTGCAAGCCAAAAAGTGCCTCTACCCAGGGTGGATAAGGATATACGTGGAACGATCACTTTTCGCTGGCGTCTGGTACGACAACCTTTTCGGGCAGACGCGTGTCCTTGTCTTTCGCAGGGGCTTCCGTGTTCTCTGATTTTTCAGTGTTGACAGATGAAGGCGATTCGGTAGTCTCTTGCTTCGCTTGTGGGCCAGGGGTTTCTTCGCGTGCGTTGCGTGCTGTGCTGTTGGAGTCATCCGAGTGGAACTTGTCCACTTGCTCATCGAGGTCTTTGTCCTCGTCATCGTGATCAAACATGTCGCTATCGGGCGCCTCGGTTGAGATCTCCGTCCCATCTCCAAGTAGTATGATGCGGCCGCCGAGACCGCTGTTCGGGCGGAATCGGTGGTCAAGATCCATATCAATGTCATCAGGGCTGTCGTCAATTCGGTGATGCACTCCTGGACCGCGGAACTCGGCTGCAGGGTTTCATTAGAGCTGTACTAATCGCCATCAGAGCCGGGAGAGGCTGGATTCTCAGACTTGCCGTACTCTGGCGGAGCGCATGGACCCTCTCCATTGGCGACCCTTTTCGCGATATCCTCGTACCATTGCTCCTTGGTCTTCCCCTGTAACAGACCGATAACACACATTGTCATGTTGTCACAACCAACGCCACCCGTGTCGCTGTTGGAAGCCAGACAGTTGTCCATCATGTTCTCACATATGCGCGAAAGCTCCTGTTTCGCGACAATTCCTCTTCGCACAAATTCGATAACGGCTTGCGAGGACTGGCAATCCCAGATTCCTAAACATCTCTGTCAGCAGCTGTCCCGTTGAAACTTAGCTGGAAGACTGTACCGTCGCACGCAACAACAAGGAACTCATCATCTTCGCTGATATCGTGGATCTCAACGTCCGGGAACGCGGTGACTATCTGGTGTTCGGGTGGGAGTTCGGCGCTCTTCTTGAACTCAAAGTCGCCAATGGCTCGCGACAGTGCGAGATTGCCGTTGACGCGACCAAAGTCGACGAAGCCACCTGCGGCTTGGATTCGTGCTTTCTCGGCTGCAGCTCGTTAGATATGGCCTTGGATGGTCTAGATGAACTCACTCTCATTCTGAGGCTTGTGGTCGTATGAGAGCGGCTTCGCCCGGCCCTTGATGCCCAGGACGGTTCTGGAGTCGCCTGCATTTGCCTAGGATATTTAGTATCTGCGAGTAACGATACGATATAGACCACGTACAACGTAGATCTTGTCCTTGGATATGATCCCCACAGATGCTGTGCATCCTGAAACCTCTTCCTCGTACTTTGGGTCTGGTTCGATTTGTCAGCCAGCCTGGTCAGCGCACCGGGATCGATATTGCTTCATACCACTGAGGATCGCTCGGTCTGTAGCCAGAAAGCCGTCCTGGAGAGCCTTCTTGAAGTCTCCCTCTTTGAAGGCGTCCTGCTTCGCAACGATCTTGTGCAGGTTTTCGCCCGTGTATATCGCTACCTTGTCGCCTCCGTGGCCATCGTACACACCGAAAAAACTCAGTCGCGTGTCTGTTGGGGCTGGCTTCGCGTCATCGCTCTCGGCCTGGAAGTCTAGCACAGCAGCGTGGGCGTCCTCCATGCTGATCCGCCATCCCTGCATGGCAGAGACTCCGTAGAAGAGCGTTTCTCCATCGCCGTTCTCCGATTTCTAGATTGAGACACACGTTAGCATCGAGCGCGGCAGTGACGGATCCTGGGCCTCGAATGCACCCTGCAGCGGACCGTTGCCAAAGCAAGCGAGCAGTTGAAGTCAAAGGTGCGGGGGCGGGGAACGCGATTGAGCGAAATTACCTTCTCGACGACAGGCTCTGAGAGTGTCTGACCCATACTGTCCACTGACTAGGAGGACGTTGAGGTAGCTGGTAGGAGTGAGATGTGGAGTTTGGATGTGTTAGGCTTCGCGGGCATAGATTTGAGCCGTCGTCACTATGGTGTTGTGGGGTTGGCCGGAGACGGCAAAGATGACGGGGGCGGTAACTACAGCGCCAGTCGAGGAGGAGGAATCACTAGGACTAAGAGCAGAGCAGTCGGAGAAAAGATCTTTGGGGCGCGCTGTCGGAGGAGTTTGCGTGGTTGAAGGGTCGTGTGTGTTGGTGAGTTGTTCTAGCAAAGAGAGAACCGCCGCCGGCGAATGACGCTTCGCATTCGCTAGCCCGTTTGTGGACCGCGCCTCGAACTCCCACCACAGCCCAGACTCCAACGCCCGAGTCTATTCTAACCCTGACCGGTCTATACTACGATGTGCCCTTGCCTTGCAGCTGCCTGCCGGGCGTGAGCTGAGCTCCAGCTGGCGTTAGGACTGGCTGCCACCCACTATAGGACTTGTGGCTGTGCAGCAGCGGTCGCGAAGGCAACAGCTGCAGCACTGTCGAAATTGTCGAACTGCAGATTTGCTCGCGTGCCGTCACTCGAGGTAAGCGGGCACCATAATAGACCAGATCTGCAGTCTTCGGGAAGACCCTCCGTCTCGGACGATTCCTCCAGCATCACTTCTCGATTTAGCAGCCTCCGGAAACTCGATAGCCACCACTTTACGCTTCCACGCAGCCCGGAACAGCTCATGAATATAACATGGATAAGCAGCTCGTATGCAATCATGAAATTACACGTTGAGGAACATCAATCCAGGCAACCTTGACCGGACCAATTGCACTAGTCCGCTCTGTTGCTCATCATCCTTGTGAACAGGCTTCCTTGCTCGCTTCCTTTCACAAGGTGCAGGTGCAGTTCCTCTCGATAAGCAAACACAAGCAATACACAAGATGCACAGCTTGAGCGACCCCGGAGCTGAAGTCTGTCACCATCCTGAGGCTCTTTTCTCTGCCTATTTCGATGAAACTTTCCGCTTTGGTATGGAACCATTGGATTAGTCGGTCGGTTGACTTCAACGACCGGTCTACCCACGTCGAACAGCATTCGAGATTATAGTCCAAAGTATCTCCAAGCTGTTATCTCTCTCACGAGATTACACGCCACGGCCACGCCGATGCAATCTTATCGATATGGAAGCTATGGCCACACTGACTTGAAGACTGCGCGAACCATGGGACGAGAACCACTGAAAAGTGTCATAGACCCTTCGCTTCTCTTGCTTTCCTTTCAAAAAGGAATGCACTCAGATGCAGAGTTCATTACATACCTAGGCGAAGATAGACACAAGGACTTCCGATTGCTGCGCACCAAAATCTTCACATCAGGTGTCGCTGGAGCCAGCCAAGTACCACTTTACACAGCCGCTCTAATCGCTCCGCTTAATTTGTCAAATAGATGTGTACCTGAAATATTGGACAGAATACTCTGAACATAAGGCACCGCTGCCAGTGGATGGCAGAGGTACTCTCCGTTCGCAACCTCGGAACGTGGACTAGCGTCGCGTCTAGCCGTTGGCCATGATCAGCCGAGGCTCTGCGGCATAATGACAGCATCAACACAGAAATATTATAGGAAGCTCCGGCATCTCGATTCTCTCCCAGCTTCAATCAAATCTTCATCTATACTCCCAATTGGCCTCAGATCGACAAGATGGCACCAACACCAGACTGGGTCAAGCAATTGCAGCCCTCAGGCCCCCAAGGTCACGAGCTGCTCGCTGCAGAGAGAGCGTGTTCGCAGATACCAGTCGAGAAATTGAGCGAGCTCATCCACACAAAAGAGGTGCTAGATAGGAAGCAGAGGGTACTGAACATCTTGAAGAGCGAGAAGGTCTTCGATAAGAGCCAGAACTACTTCGCTGGACGTATCGACAGGTTTGAGGCAGCGTTGGCTAGGGCGAAGAAATTGACGAATCTACGCATCAAGCATGGCTGGACTCTGGACGAGTACAGAACGGCCAACGAGCTGATCAGTGAGCCGGGGCCATATGGATTGCACGACAGTATGTTTCTGGTAAGTACAATCCTCGAAGAAGATCTTGATGTGCAATCTCAGTCACTGCGATCCCTGTGCAGATCGCAGTGATATAAACAACTGACAGGAACTAGGTCACCATCGACGGACAAGGCACTGAAGAGCAGAAGGAGAAGTTCCTCACTAAAGCGGAGAAGTACGAAATCATAGGCTGTTACGCTCAAACGGAACTGGGTCATGGATCGAATGTCCGTGGCCTTGAGACGACAGCTACCTGGGATTCAGCGTCGAAATCATTCATCATGCACTCTCCGCATCTGACTGCTAGTAAATGGTGGATTGGCTCCCTCGGGAAGACAGCGAACTTTGCCGCTGTCATGGCTCAACTAATAATTGATGGCAAGAGCTACGGCCCGCACCCGTTTATCGTACAGATACGAGACTTGAAGACCCACGAGGCTCTGGAGGGCGTACATGTGGGTGACATTGGTCCAAAATTCGGTTACAATACCATGGATAACGGTTTCCTTTTGTTCAATAAGGTCAAAATACCCCATCACAGCATGTTGGCACGTTTCTCGAGGGTAGACCCACAAACGAACAAGTACATCCGACAAGGATCGCCATCCTTAGTATACGGCACCCTGACCTGGGTGCGCTCGACTATTGTCATGCAAGCTGGAAGTGTGCTTGCGAGAGGTGTCACAATCGCGACCAGGTACGCTGCAATCCGAAGACAATTCCAGGATCGAGACGCACCTGAATGGGAGAAAGGAGAGAACGCTGTGCTCAACTATACGATGGTGCAAATACGTCTCCTTCCGCTACTGGCTGCGACCTTTGCCCTCCACTTCACCGGCAAAGCAATGATGAATCTCTATCAAGAGAACCAGAAGAAGATGAACGCAGCTAATGCGAACACGGAAAGCAAGCGTGGACCTGGCCCCGAGGAACTGGGTGCGGGCAGCGATTCACTAGCCGACTTGCATGCGACATCATGTGGTCTGAAGGCTCTGTCTAGCACGATAGCGGCCGAAGGTCTTGAGGTATGTCGTCGAGCATGCGGAGGGCATGGGTACTCTAGCTTCAGTGGTATCGGCTCCTGGTACGCTGACTATCTCCCAACCACAACATGGGAAGGTGATAACTACATGCTCACGCAGCAAGTCGCGCGGTACCTGCTAAAGTCTGCGCGAACTGTTATCTCGAATCCATCAGCAGCCGCGACAAACGACACTACTGCCATCCTCAGCAACTACCTGAAGCGCTCCGAGATCGGTTGCGCTTTTGACGTTCTATCGAATGATACAGATATTGTGCAAGCTTTTGCCTGGAGGACCGCGTTCCTAACGTTCGAAGCGAGCAAGCACCGGGATGAGCAGAAGAAGCCGTGGAATGATCTACTCGTGGACTTCTACCGTTTGTCGAGAGCGCACAGCCAATACATGGTCGTCAAGAACTTCCACGAGGCACTCGAATCTCGAGAGGTGTCTTCACAAATTGACACCCCAACGCTAGGCATACTGCGCAAACTGTACCGCCTGTTCGCTCTCCACACACTTGAGCAAGAAGGCTCCGAGTTCTACGCTTCCGGCGCTGTTACCGTGAAACAGGTACACATTCCAACCTTGCTTGAACATAATCTATTCTGTACTAATCCTACACACAGATCTCCCTCGCCCGCACAAACGCAGTAATGAAGCTCCTCAAAGAGATTCGGCCCCACGCTGTCCGCCTCGTCGACTCCTGGGCCTTCGATGACTGGGTTCTTGACTCCTCCCTCGGTCGCGAAGACGGGAAAGTGTATGAAGACATGTTCTATCGCGCTAGTGAACTCAACCCGTTGAATAGGATTACCGTGGATCCTTACCCTACTTCTTCTGTTCTCTTTAAGAAGGTTGAGGGTGAGGTGGGTAGGAGTAAGTTGTAGATTTGTCGAGGCGGACAGATGTTGGGTAAAGCAAGGAAACTGTTGTAGTCTAGTTGCTTGTATACTACCTTCTAAGAATTCGAATGGGATTCTTTGCATAAAGCCATTGGTGAAGTGCAACTTCTCACGATACTGACTAGCCACGTAAAAACCACTAGTTTCTAGCTGACTTCATCCCAGAGATATTGAGGGTCCTCGGTGAATGATACCATATCTCAACAGGAATGGCCTTCAGGCTGAATACTCGAGATTCGTTGAGACGAAGGTGAGCAATGCTTTACAGGCAAGAAATATGGTATAAAGGCTGACTTGTGTGTCTATAAGGGAACGTGGGAATGATACTGCACACCTTGTTCGCCCTTCTATTGCTCTTGTACGTTGCTGACACGCTACCAAGTTCTCGTATCAAATTCTGGACCTGAGATAGCGCCTCTCTGTCGTAAACGATTTTAAATTCGATTTTGTTCTTTTCGGCTGGGACCAAGAATCAAGCCGGAAGAGCGCGAATAACAGTCCTCAATGCATATTTACGCAGTATGAGCCGAACATCCCAGTTCCTCCAGCTGGTTGCCATGTTTAGGCAACTGTCGAGCAGGCTGAGGCGGAGTCTCTCGCCGTTGAGTGGCTACAACATTATGCATCACAAGTACCTGCACCGAGCTGAACCGTCCAAGGCTATTCAAACCAATCCGCGTCCCATCGGAATGTGAACAGTTTTTAGTGTTGGACGCAAACAGCGGCCCCAAGGCTGAGCTTATGTCCAACTCTGTTCCAGCCCAATTTACTATATGTGGCGGCTATATAAGCTCTGTAGGCCCTGCTAGTCTGGCCAGGCTCCTAATCGGATCTCGCATGTTACTCTAAGTCTACTATCACGTACGGCAATGGCTGCGGTTCGGACTGGCACCCTCCCTGATTACCAAGCACTTCAGGCTGCGCAGCAGATATTCCAGTGTCACGGGTCTTTATATAGTGCTACAGCTGTGGATCCAAAGTTCGACGCGGTCATCCTTGATGATGAGACCCTGACCATCGCTCAAGGAGCGTGGCAACTTAGCTCGATTATTCGCGTTGGTATTATTCCAAAGCGCTCCTTCCGTCCATGGGAAAACGATGAGACCATCAAGATTCCTGAGTTCCTCAACTCGGTTCATACATTGGAGCTTGGTGGCTTCCATCCGAATGTTGCTAGGTCGATCAGCGTCGCCTTTGCTGATACCATTAAGGCTCGTCCTGATAAAGGCCCTGTCGATCCAAACATCATTGACTTTGCAATCGACTACGTCCGAGATGTCGCAAATAGAACAGAGGCATTCATGTAGAGTACCGACGAAGAATAGCTTGAAACACTCTGGGGTTTTGGAATGTCTGATGACTTCATCACTAGGTTCATGGACGGAGCCTTTCACGATATCAGACTTACGGCCACAGCATCAGCCTGGGTCGTAGACACGCTGGAAATTGCCAGAGACTTCCTCCTCGGCCTACAGAACCGCATCAAAGAATGCAAGAAGAAGAGTGCATCCGCCACTGGTCAGCCGAAGAAACCAGTCTTCACCATGCTTGGCCCGGATGGCATCAAGGACATCGCCAAGATGGATCCTAGAGAAGGAGCTGCACTCCTCGAAGCACACATCGAGAACTTTGATGGGGAAGCTGCCATGACCATGTGGCTCCAAACGAAACCCAAGATCCTATATAAAGGCGGAGCCCGTTCTCGTTTCGCAGCCGCCTTCCACCCGCGGGAAAACAAATTCGAAGTAGAGGTGCTCTTCTCTAAAGCGCCAACCGATTTCCATCCCACGTGCAACCAAATCTTCTACTTCGGTGAGGAGCTCGAGTTAGCTTTGAAGTATGCCTGGTGGGCCGAAAATCGTGTTCCGGCTGAGGCTGCCTGCGTTCTACAGGTCGCGCTTCCCGCGTCCAAGATGAGCGAGGGGGTCTACGTTGATGATGCGAAGCGCTGGGAAAGGCTCGTGTGGCACTCTCGCCGAGTTGATTCTCATGGGCAGCCACTCGAAGCAGCACCAGACACGGTCGTCTCACTTCTGAACGAAAGGATCTTGGTAGGCCCAATCTGCGGTATGTCGCCCCACGTTGTCCAAGGGCTACCACGCGGTGGATGGCAACGCTTGACGAAAATCCGACTCTCAAACAATCAGAATGCAACACAGGTGGTATTCATGAACCCAAGAACTTTTGTAGAGCGATGCGAGGAGATTCTATGGGTTCTCTCGTCTGTCAGCTGGCGTGGAAATTCGTCCCAGGACTTGCTTGTTATGCATGGGCTGAGAGTTCAACCACTGAACGTGGGTCAGATCGCAGCCTCCTGAATATGGGGAAAAAGCTAGTCTCTTTATTAAGCCTACGAGGCATGCTCTTGTAAAGATCGAGATGGTTGAATTCCTTGGGTAGTGGATACCGTGAAAGCGTACCGAGGAATGTTTTTTGTCCTTCCATCATTAGCGTTGTTATTAAAGCGGACGGCCATGTTTAATAGCTTACGGCTTGGATCATGTCTCCCCTTAAGTCGAGCGAATTTACCTATCACTTTCCATGGGATTGTCAAAACTTTCAATATCTATCCAGCTATCTACCATCCCTCACCCTCTCATCCACCTCCCTACGTCTACTCCTCGCCCGTCTCACACTCTCCTCCACCCCCCACCCCTCCCTCAACAACTCCCCCACATCCTCCAACCCCAATCCCGCCGTCTCAGGATAAATCCTTATTACCGCCACATACCCGACCACACAAATCGATGTATACAGCGCAAAAGTGCCCACTGGCGTCAGACCCTCCATCATCGGCAAAAAACTGATCCCGATGAGGAAATTGGAGCCCCAGTTTGTAGCGGTGGCGAACCCAGAGCCGAGTGAGCGCACGGAGAGCGGGAAGAGCTCAGATTGCTGCCAGGGCACGTTTCCGAGGCCAACGGCGTAGCCGGCGACGTAGGTTACCATTGCTACTAGGATGACGAGGGGCCAGAGTCTTGCTGCTTCCCCTGTCACTTCGTCCGCTCTAAGCTCTATACTCGAAGCTCTCTGTTTCGGCAAAGCGACAAAGTTGAACGCCACAGCGCAGAGCGCGAGGCCGACAATCATGACGGGGATGGAGTAGATCAGAATCCTGCGGCGGCCGACGCGGTCGATGAAGTGGAAGGCTACGAGGGTCATGGCGAAGTTTGTGAGGGCGATGGAGAGGGATGTTAGTGTTGGGGAGCGGAAACCGACCATGCTGAAGATTGTGGCGGAGAAGTACATTAGGGAGTTCTACTCTCATGTTAGAATACTGTGTAGGACTCTTGGAGAGAGGAGTGGTTGGACATGGGTGTAGACTTACGAAGCCACATAGCTGCTGGAAGCCCTGGAGCATGCAAGCGATAATCAACGCTCTCCTATTTCCTCCCACAGCAGCAAGTTGAGAAACACCATCATTGACTCTTTCCACTTTTGCTCTCCAACCATTTTTACCCTCATCCACTCCTCCTCTTTCCCCTCTAGCATCTTCCTCTTCGAGGATCTCCTTTTCCACTCTCCTCAGCACCCCATTAATGACACCCTTCATCTCAGCATCAGGTCCATAAACCCTCCCCAACACCCTCTTTGCCGCCTCCTTCCTCCCGACTTTAAAAAGCCACCGCGGCGTCTCCGGCAGAAACCATAACATCCCGAACTGCAGCGCGGCAGGCAGGGCGCCCAACCCGACCATCCACCGCCAGCCATGCGCATGCTCCGAAAACAGCCAGCCCACGATATACGCCACTACCTGACCTCCCGTGATAAAAAGACACACCACCGTCACCAGTCTGCCCCGGAACGGAGAAGGCGAGAGCTCAGAGATGTATAGCGGGACGACGAAACTCGCGCTCCCAACAGCGAGTCCAACGACCGAGCGCCCGCCTATCATGCCCCAAACACTCGTCGTCCACGCCTGCCACAACGCGCCGACCACAAACAGAATATCCGCTAAAAGAATGACTTTCTTGCGGCCCCACTGGTCTGCCAGCACGCCAGTTAACGGACTAGCGAAGAGCGCGAACAGGCTCGTACAGCTCGTAATCAAGGATTTATCGAGGGTGGAGAGCGGGCGCGAGGAGAGGTCTGTATTGATCGATATCAAGGTGCTAGATATGACGCCCGTGCTGTCTTTACATTAGCTCTGCATCTGTGTCTGGTGGACGGTGGGATGGGAGATACGTACTCGTAGCCGAATAGAAGGCCAGACACGCCAGCAACGACCGTCAAGATCCAAATAAATGCTCCAGGGCTCTTGATACTGCTCTCATTCACCTCTTCTCCCCTCCCATCCTGCCCTCTTCTCTCTTCTCCCTCATCCTGTATTTCCGCTATTAGAGGTTCGGCGGCATCTTCTTCAGGCCTGCTCATGTCTTCGAGCTCCAGATCGTCGTGAGGAGCCAGCGCGCTAGAGTGGTATACATATAGAGGGTTTGTTACTGCAGAGGAGTGAGGAGTCGGGGTGGCATGTCGTTGGCTTTTGGTCTTCGGAATGGGACGGTGCACGCGGAACCGGGATCGCGGGACCTGATCTGATCCCAAGGGCACGTTGGCACGTGCGTCGTGTTCGGGATTGAGTGCTACGTTTGGCTTCACGAGCTCTGAGTGTCAATGTGACCATCATTTATCTCATGCGAGTTCAATTCAAGTCATGGACTCAGCGGATCAAGCGTACCTGAGTCGTCAATAGCTTCAGGTTGGAGGAGGATATTGCATGTCTCTATCACTAGCATCAAAGGCGCATCCCACTTGTAGTTAAAAAAGCCATGGTATTCATGTTAAACACTTGTCTGAGGCTATCGGACTATGGCACTCTGACTCCAAAAGTGCGCGCTCGCCACAAGCCCAGGCCGAAGCCATAAGATAATACACTAGCTTGTTGAATCAACCGCCCTCCGCACCGATCCTCCACAGAACATCAGCCCCTTCCTGCCACCCCTTGTACTTGTACTTGTTGACGGTGCGCGCCAACTGCCAATGTCCATGTCGATTGCGAGCGTTACGTTGCGTGTCCCATCGTCGCAACAGCGAAGTTGTGAAGACGCAACAACAACGTGGCACGCGAGCCTGTTGAATGCCTTTTGCCTCCCGTTTCGTCCGAACTTCCTTTCGATCCGGGAGCCAATTATTCCCCTCGAACGCCTTACTATCAATCAACGCCGGTCGCTCATGCTTATTTTGAGGTGAAATCGCAGCTTGTCCCACGCTAAATGCAGAGCAAAAACCGGCAAAACCCGAGGAGATGGAGACCCAAGACCATCACAAGCCGTTCCTGACTTGGGAATGACCATGGTTCGATGAGTCGCTCATTTCACGTCCTCGTTGCCCTCGGGGCCGTGATTGGCAGGGCCGGTCGGCGGAACTTGAGGCTGAAGAGAGTGCTGTTGCATCACCGGTTGGCTATACGAGCCACTTGGCGTTCCTCGATGTGCTTGCGCTTGCGGAAACTGGTGATGCTGGTGCGGCGAGCCGTAATACTGTTGATGGGGCTGCGGGTGTTGTCCACGCATTTGGGTCACTATGGAACAGGGTCAGTAAAGGTGCCTGGCAGCTAGTGACGGGGAAACTCACTTGAGCCAGGGGGGATGTTTGTAAACATTGGCTGCATCTGACTCTGCTGCTGCTGCACGTAGACCATCTGTGGCTGATGTCCTTGTTGCGATCCTTGGTGGCTCATCATAGGTGCCGCACCTGGCCTAGGGCTCGGAAACCCACTGTTTGAGGGAGCTCCAGCCATGTGTCCTGGGTATTGAGGATATGCGTTTGGCGGCGCGGGAGAATACATGTGCATCTGGGGGTTCGGCGGCATTCCCATGAACGGTCCATTGGACGGCTGGTTAGTCATCATGTGACCGCCCATGCCAGGGGCCTGTGGGTTCATGAAAGGCGGACCGCCTTGTTGGTGAAGGGCCACGCGCTGTACACCAGGACTCATGCCATAAGGCTGCATGGGAACCTGATTAGGAAATTGAGGCATGCCCTGTGGTTGGCCGTTGTAGATGAATTGCTGCATAGGGCGAGGAGACGGGTGCACGGATGACTGCGAATGAGAAAACTGCATGTGCTGACCATCGAAATGATGAGGACCGCCGGAACCATGGTGTGGCTGTACTGGTGGATGACGAGGTGTGTGCTGGGGTGTCGCTCCTGAAGGTACGCTTTGAGGTCCCTGAAGATGTAGAGGTAGTTGATGCTGGTGGGGGATCGAGCCATTGCCCATCATGTTGTGTGGGGCAGATACTGGCTGAGGTGCTGAAGGACGCTCAAACAGTTGCTCGTAGGGTTTGTCGGAATTGATAGACTCATATTCCCACCTGGGCTGTGTCTTGTAGGGAGGGGGTATGCCGCCGTTGGAAGCGTACTCCTTGGTCTTGTTGTCTTTCTGTGCCTCTCTCAACATGCGCTTGATAGGGTTGAAAGACTCATTGAGATCCAATGGCTGCGTTGGAGGGCGCTGCCCATTGAAGAAGCCAGTAATCTGCTTTCGAGGTGGTTCTGGTTTCGAAGACGATTCTGGTCGCGGACTTGAGTTGTTACTAGCACCGGTAGTAGGCTGGAATGTGTTGGCAGCAGGGTTGGGCTTGAAGGCTGGTGCTCCCACGTTGAATCCCCGCGACACACCTGACGTTGGGGTTCCAACACCGCTCGAGGAGGCAGATGGGCCGGACGGGATTCGCATGTCCGGAGGAGGAATTGGGTGTGGGATGTTGTTGTATGGAACACCACCCTGCTGCTTATGTTGCTGCTGGTTGAGAGCTAAGCGTGTGCTCAACAAGCCAGGACCGCGAGACGCCTGGTTGCCAGGTTGACTGGGGTTTGTTCCTCTGCCTGTAGAGGATGTGTAGTGATTTTGAACGGGGCGCGGACGTTGGTTCTGCTGGCGATCAACGGTAGCGCTGGGAGAGGCTTGCGTAGTGTCGGCCTTGGCAGGTGCTGGCCGGACAGGTTTTGTATCAAGGCTGGCCGGAGCTGGCTTAGGAGGAGTGGTTTTAATCTCTTGTAGGGTCCGACGAGCCTTCTCCACAATCTGTAGTTGCTTCGTCTCGTCTTTCGCAAGGATGGGAACCAGGTCTGCAGGGACTGGAGTGTTCAGCTTAAAGTTTTGCGAAAATTTCTTCAGGTCGTTGAGCTTAACAGCCTTTGACTCACGAGCAATACTCCTCTGTCGCTCCGACATGCGTAGCTTTTCAGCTGCGGAGAATTGCTTGAACGAGTCCAGTAGATCATGTTCGACGTTGGCAGTCGCGTTGTCAGGTCGACCTGGTTTGCGAGCTGGAAGGCCTCCCACCGTAGGCTTAAGTGCGCTGCTTGGCTTCTGAGCCTGATCAGCGGCCGGCTTGGTTGGCGCAGTATGCTTGATATCGGCCTTGGGAGCTTCTTTGGTAAGGTCGACCTGTGATGGAGCCGGAACGTCTGGCTTAGAAGAGGCATCTGCCTTGGCAGGTTCTGGCACGACACGCTTCTCTCCGGGCGAGGTCGCTTTCGTTGACGCAGAGTCTGATCGAGCAAGCTGTGATGATATAATAGCAGGGTCGACTGGAGCACCAGGGACAGTGGGCAGGCCAGTGGGTGGTCGCCGAGCGGGAGGCGTGTATTTGTTGTTTCCTCCGCTGCCAAGGGGAGGAAAGTCACGACGAACGCCACTGTACTTCTCCTCTTCATCGTCGCCCTTGTCCTCGCCAGATTGGCCGCCACGCTCCTCGCGGACATGAGCGTTCATTGCGCTGCTGGCCTCGATTTCGCGCGCGATCTTCTCCGCTCGAGCGGCCCTCTGCGCGTATTGAGGATCGTTGCGGTTGATGGTAGTAGTATAATAGCTCTCGTCGTAGTTGCTCGTTAGACCAAAGAGCTTCTCATTCTCTTGAAATTGGTCCCAGCCCGCATGTCCGCTTGACTCTAAGGAGAGGTCCACGTTGGTGTCTGCAGAAGGTTCCCACTTCTGCAGGTTTCGTTCGCGAAGGGCGCTACTACCAGAGATGTCGGTGTCGGTGCGGAATCCGGATGATGCTCCTATCTGATTGTTAGTCATTGCACGGCACGATTGATTGAAAAGAGACTTCCATACCGTTCTGTGCCTTTGGCTGTGATTTGTCAAGGACCACGTTGGCAACGTTGAAATCTGCAACATCGCCAATGTCGAATGCCATTACGTGGTAGTCACCAACGCCAACGTAGTCATCAGCGACACCGACTGTGCCGTTCACCTGGGTATCAGCTACTTGCACCTTCTTCACCATCTTGAAGACATAGCGCATCTCCGATGGATCTAGCGACGTCCCAGATAGAACGCCAGTGAACTTCTCGCCGTTCTTCAGGGTGATATTGCCCGGGCGGCCCTAAGCAAAGGTTAGACTACCGTTCGAAGGATACACGGGTACATGAGTGCTCACTGAGAGGTTCGCCAGCAGGAACATCATCCTGTCGTTGAGGTGCCGCATTGGGGACGCGGTCTCTCCGGTGAAGGCCAGAGAGTTCTGGGGAGGCTTTGGCGCGTTGACGACGCCGTTGGAGTTATTAATGTTCGACGATCGCTGCGTGATGGGATTGGTGCCCTGAGTCCATGCTTTCTGCGCGGGGGGTTTCCTGGAAAGAGTGGAGAGTTAGCATTGTCTTCGAGCGCGGATAGGTGAGAGCTCGATAACGGAAGCGAGCGACGACATCACCGGCTGCCGAGCGAGGTTGCCGACTGAACGCAGGCGAGTGCGCAGATGGCAGCTGTCGCACGGGAGCTCCATGTGACTGATTGCACGTCACACGGGGAAGTGTCGCTCGACGCGGATGCTGTCCAACGAGCTCTCGCGGCGTGGCTGGACAGGACCAGGCGGCGTCTGGAGGCGCAAAACGATGCGAGCGCAAAGCCGAGGTGTGGTAACGGAGGGCAAAGTGAGTGGGAGGGACCTCAGAGCTTACCTTTGACCACCGTCAACAGGACTGCCAGCCTGCTTGCGCGTTCCGTCGGCGCCTTTGCCGGCAGTGCTCATCTTCAGTTGTGCTCTTCCGCCAGCCGAGTTCGGGGATGCGGTAGAACTGGGGGGCCCGTTAACATTGGAGCCGTTCACGGGCGCAGCGGCAGCGGCAGCGGCGGAGGACATTGAGGGCGCCGGGCGAGGAGAAGGTGAGGTCAGTCGAGGAGGAGAGCCTCCGACTCAGACGGGGGGAGAGGGTGCGCAGACGCCCAATGCAGCGATGGATGCTGGGGCGGCGGGCAACGATGCAGGTAGCGGAGCCCGAGGCAGCGTCGAGGGCTCTGCGATGGGGGTGGAAAGGGGAGTTGTGGGTTCGAGAGCGTTGCCAGAGGCTGTGCGGTAAAGTGAAGCCAAAAGAGAGTTCTTGGCGAGAGCGGAGGGACTAGCGTTGGATCTACGCTTCTGAAACGGCGCGGCTGGCCAAGGGCGGAAGCTTCCTGTGGAGCGGGAGCGGAAGCCAAGGGGCAGTCTCCCCAGTCTCCTAACCAAGGGCTGGCTTCGAGGCGCGCGATTGCGGTGCTGCAGCCGACGAGAGGGGGCAACGAGGACGCAGCGCGCGAGGGAACGTGGTGCCGGTGTGCTCTTGAGCGATAATGCGAGCTGCGGGCAAACCGGGGGGCTGCGATTGTTTTGTGTCACTTCAAGCTGCACACAAACTAAATATCGAGCACAGAGCGCCGAGGCGAGTCAGGACTGGGTGAAAGTTTGTTGCGAAGTTGCGACTAAGTGCGTCGCCGCGACAACAATAGGAGTGAGTGTTCTCAGCGTCGAGTCGCGGCAGACGTTCAGTTACACTATAGCTATTGTACCTGGGCGCTCGAATGCGCGTCTTGCTATTAAAGAGCGCAATTCTGATGTCGCAACAGTCACCTCAATTGGGATGTACTAGAAGGGCAGTTGCGACTGGGCAGTATTTTTTGTATCTCAATCGTATACCATGTTATATCATGGCGCAATGATGCAGCGGGCAATGCACAGGTAGTCGGTCCACAGCTATTTCCCCAAGATATTATATGTAGCTTCCTGTATTGCAATGCCTACTGGAACATGTGGAAGGCCTGCGAGCTTCTAGGCGTGTTCGATGAATTGTATCGACGCGTTCCAGGGCTGGTTAGCGACCGGCCTGAAGCAGTGCCGCCTAGGCAAAAGCGAACTCTGCCCGCCGCTGCTGCAGGCAGTACTGAAACGTCGTCTCACGATAGTCCAGGCGGAGGGGTGAATGTCGGGAGCTGGGACAGGGTGGCCTCACTAGCGGTTGCGCGCACGTGAACCGGTGCTGCTTGGCAATGGATTCGTGATGGCCAATGCATGCTCGTCACAGCTGGGGTTGAGCGCCTCCAGGACATTCACAACGCATCACAGGCCTCCGCGAGAGATGCAGAAGGGCTCATACAGCTCTTCCCTCGCCTCCCGATCCACCTCTTCACGCGACTCGGGAGCCACGCTCGTCAACCCCTCGGCGGCGTCCAGCATGACCATGGCGAGCGAAGAAGCCGGGACCCGCTCGTCGCAGGGCTCAGGCCGCTCCACACATTCCAGGCGAGCGCAGAATGTGAGTAACCTCCCTGCAACACGAGCAACACGAGCAACACGAGAGCACGCAAACATTCCTGCTGTCATATAAGCGCGCCGCGAGCGGATGGCTGACCAGGTGCTGGCAATGCAGCCACAACAACAGCTGTCCCAGATCGAAAAGAGCGTCACCCACCTCCTCGTGGCCACGAAGCAGCTCCTCGAGACCCTCACGCTCTGGTCGCGGCAGAACGCAACGGAAAGCGAGGTGTCCGACGTCTACGTGCGCCTGGGATACGAGTTCAACATCGCTTCGCGAGCATTCAACGCCATCGGTGTTGATACACAGGATCTCGGAAACGTTCCGGAGCTACTACGCGGCATCTTAGAGGAGACACTCAGCCAAGAAGCGTCACAGTCCAGCCTCGACCGCTTCCTCCCTCGAATACGGGACATCATCATCAATTTACTGCACGGCCTGAAAAAGAAGCAGCAGCGGTTGCGCCAGCGCACAGGACGAGATGGCACGCTCAACGGCGGAAGTCAGAGGCAGGGCAGCATCGGCAGCACAGGCGAAGTGGAAGAGCCGCAGGCCAGGGCTTCGAGCACGAGGGCTCCACCGCGGCAGGAGAGTACCGACTACCTCCCAGACGGCCCTGAGCTTCCTCCCCGTTCATCGTCGGTCCAAGGCAGAGCCTCGCCAAGCAAATATGACACCCTACCTCCCAATCCTCGCGTGAATCGCGCGACCGCTGGGAGCCAGATGTCGACCGACTCGTCACTATCGAGCAATACCATGCAGCAGATTCCTGTAATTGCACCTTACCCGGCAGACGACACTATGCCAAAGTCGCCTGGAGATCCTCCAGCGCCGAACTATGCCGCCGACTTCCCACCTCCGCCTCCGCCTCCCAAACAGCAGGACGCCTTGGCTGCTTTACAACGGGGCGGCGAGCTAGAACGGAGAGCCTCCAGAAGGTTTTCTGCGTATCAGATACAGAAGCATCTGGGAACGAACGGCATACCTCTCCCACCTGTCCAGAACTCTCCGATCCCGAACAGAGGAAGAGATGTTCGCGAATCGATGAATGCTGTTCGCACCCGGGGTTCGGTGATGCACAGTCGACAGCGGTCCAACCAACGACCCGGCGTTGACACTTCCTTCGACAAGTCGGCCGACGTGCCCAGGCGGATTTCAGAAGAGAGTTCGCAAAGCTCAGCTCCCAGTATCAAGCCTCCTCGTGAGCCATTACCTGAGGATAGCCCCATCCAGAAGACTCCAGAGGATAAGGAGCGCCCACAGTTCCCGGAGACTGACCGGCCTATGCTTGGAGCAACCCTGAGCGGCCCTCTAAGTGAACCTGTTGAGCTTCCAGCGGAGTCGCCCGTCAAAGAGCGCAAACCTGCAACAATACCTGCTAGGCAAGGATCGCGACGAGTAAAGACACCGTCACCTCAGCCAGAGCAGTTCATTCCTGAGCAGTCGCCACAGCCTGGGAAGGAACTTACCCTCTTCCTGCAGTACAAAAGCAAGATCAAGAAGTGTGTATTCCCAGACGGGTCAGATCTCTCTTTTGGTCGTCTGCAATTAGCTTTCATCGAGAAGTTCGCCTGGGACACCCATCGTAACGGGGATCTTCCAGAAATTCATATTCAAGATTCAGTTTCCGGCGTTCGCTACGAATTGGAGGATATCAACGACATCAAAGACCGCTCTGTTCTGGTGCTCAACGTGGAACAACTTGACGAAGTGAAGAATCACATTGATGACAAGTTTGGTGGCCTCAGCCGGCTCGTTGAGAGTATCAAGACCGTGGTTGAAGATCAGCAGTCCGCTATTCAACGAGTAGCCGAGCGTCAACAGCACGCTGCACGAGAGATTGCCGGCATCGCTGCAGCCCCTACGATATCCTCTGCTCGTGTTTCCACCGTGCTGACACCTCGTTCACCACTCCCGTCTATAACTCCTTCGGATCTTTCTGTGTCCTCAGCTACCCAGCTCAACGAAGTTCAGTCCCTACGCCGCGACCTGGCCGTCGTTCGCCAGACGTATTCGTCTTTCGCCGCCGATGTTGAAGCGAGCATGTCTGCAATACGTACTAAGGCTGCTGCTGTCAAATCAACCGCGGTCAAGGCTGCTTTACCAACACTCGATGGCGATAGTGGCCGGGCTTATGTCAACACAGGCAAGAAAACTCTGCAAGAGGACTCCGAGAAGATTGTCACGCGTGTCGATGATCTTCAAGATCTTGTTGAGGACCTTCGCAAAGACGTTGTAATGCGCGGTGTGCGCCCTCTTCCTCGTCAACTCGAAACGACCGCAAAAGATCTCTCTACCGCCACAGCAGAGCTCAAGAAATTGCAAGACTTCCTTGCCAAAGAGAAGCCGCTTTGGACCAAGATTTGGGAAACAGAACTCAACAACGTTTGCGAGGAAAGAGATCTACTCACAATGCAGGAAGAGCTGGCTGCTGATTTACAAGATGATCTGGAAAAGGCTGCTGAAACGCTCGAGCTCGTGGAACAAGCCACTAAACAGCAAAACCTGGAGTCTGACCCGAACCAGAAGGGAGCCATGCGATCCGCCAGTGGCCGGAACCTTGTCCACGCCGTGGCTTATGACAAGGCAGTCGACCCTCGCCAAGCTCGAGACGGGGTCCTGGGCGAGGTGAAGGCACTGCAGCCGAACCATGAAGGGCGCCTTGAAGCGATCGAGCGTGCAGAGAAGGCGCGGCAACGAGAACTCGAGAGCAGAAAGGATGGCGAGTTCAAGAAGGAGCTTGGTGCTTTCGTAGAAGAAGGAAAGCTCAAGAAGAGCGGTGGCGTAGAAGAAGCAGAACGTCTACGCAAGATGAAAGACGAGCGGGCCCGCAAAGAGAATTTTGAGCGCGCAGCTCAAAGGGAGCGGGAACGAGCTGAGCGAGAAACAGCAGCAGCCGCGGCAGCGACTGAGAACGGCACTGAGGCGAAGGCAGACGAAGCACCAGCTGAAGCAGGAGAGAAGGAAGAGGCTAAGGAGGAGCAGGCTACACCTGATGAAGGTGCTGGTCCTGCCTAACCTGACCCTATTCCTACCCATTCTCCCTGTTTATGCTGATTCAAGTCGTCCAGACGTACCAATCCGATATACCGTCCGACCTTGGGTTCGAGCAGGCTTACCTCCTATGCCCATCTCTCCAGCTTCTAGTTTCGTTGCTTCTGGAAGCTGTTTTCCTCCTTCTACCATATCATCCACGCTTCGACTCGTCGACGGTGCATCAGCATCGAGCACCACCACGAGCAAAACATCCTCCATTTCAGGCTCATCCACACCTCGGGTTACTCCAAGCCCCAGTAAAGCAAACTCGGTCAGCGGTACTCCAGGCTGTCGCTCGTCCAAGAATCACCTCTTCGGACCGCGCGACAAAGCGAAATCGAGCCCGAAGACACCACCATCCGCGCGTCCCAGAGGCAAGACGGTACCGTCGGACTCCAGGGGGCCGAGGGAGTACGCACCCGAGCGGGAAGCGAGGGACAACGAGAGTGTGATCAGCTTCACGCCCAGTACGAGTAGTAAGCACATTGCATCCTGGTTCTCGGGGCTGCTGGGCCGGTGATGGACAAGGGAGCCAAGGTATTTTGGGCAGAGAGTTCGATCATTTTCTTTCGACTGTATTATGTTTCGTATCATAGCGATTTTTATAATACCTACTACTACTGCTTGTAATCATCTGGCATAGTGTTTGGTTTGTTTGTTGTCTTTTGGAGCGTTTTCTTGCATGGCGCCTGGAGCTTGCATTGAGTTTTTACTCGGGGCCTACCAGCCCCGAGATCTTGGGTTCCTTCTAAAATGTGGTCGGCTTAGGGGTAGTATTAGTAGATAGTGCAAATTGTATAGTCGCGGCTGGGAAGCTGGCACTCTTACACTTGGAAGGATGTTAGTTTGTTCCAAGTGCCTCAAATTTGTTTCACGAGTCGCTCTTTCCTCCTTTGCAGCTAGTTTTCTGAGTGGCTTGGCAACCGGCTGGATTAGTTCTTCTCTAGGACATCTAAACCCCACCTCTGCATAACGCTCACGAAACATCAATATGTGTGTGTTTTCAGAGCGCTCGCTCTATACATATCAAGCGAGGCACGGCTTGTTCCAGCGAATGATACTCGCTACCCCTCCACGCAGCCACCATGGGAGATCTTGCAGCCTGCCGCGACAGCAGCGATAACGTCGTTAATTACGGCCTGTATCTCCTCCTTACTACAGCCGATGACCCTCGGATTCTTCGCAGTTTGAGTCTCTTTATTAGATTCTTATCTCTACCGCTCGTTGCTGCGAAACCTCGAGTCCTTCAGCACCACACGGTACCACGGTGCAAGTCAGCCTTCAGCCAACCTACAGAACTTTCAACATCATGAACTCTAAAGCGGAGCAGAAAACGAGTCGAGATATCGCACCTAAGGGTCTTTATAAGTACGCTCGCCTCAAATCTAGCGACAGTATCAGGGTGCTCAAGATAGAGCCTTCTCTAGACCGTAACACACCATTGCTCTTCTCTTTCGAAATCGGACATCTAGCGGACCTCCGGGATCGGTATGAAGCACTCTCGTATACATGGGGCGAGCCTGTCTTCTCGCATCACATATTCTCTGTGGAGGATGGCACCAGCATACCTATCACCGGCAACCTGGACATGATATTGCGCCGTTTCCGCGAACCCAGCCGTGTCCGCAGCCTTTGGATTGACGCGGTATGCATTGATCAACAAGATGACAACGACAAAGCCAATCAAATTGGCATGATGAAAGCAATCTATAGTACAGCGAGTCGAGTACTAGTGTGGCTGGGTGGAGGCAGCGTCGTAGAAGACGCCCTTCGCAAACTTTGTGCCGCTTCACGTAACCCTCCTTCGACTCGCATTGAAGGGATCGAAAAGCACCTTCAGACGATCCTCACTCGTCCTTATTTTACGAGGAGATGGATTATACAAGAGTTGGTCTCCAACCTTGATGTGACACTCTTTTGCGAGGAGTTTGAGATGACTTGGATACGACTAATGGCCGCCGTCCAGAATTGCGAGGAATATTTGACGAGCAGTAGCCAGAATCTTGAAGGGCTGAAATCGGCTCAGACTCTTATCGAACTATGGCGAATGCAAGCACAAGGCGACTCAACGTTCAGTGAGCAGGTGTTCCACGACGCATACCCTGAGCAGGAGCTTACCATCCTGGAGCTTTTGGGCCGTTTTGGAGCTTACCAATATTCTAATCCTCACGACAATCTATACGCATTGCACGGTCTTGCCACCAACATCTCAGAGATAGCCGCTTCACATTGGACACCATCCCGAGTTACCGATGCAGATGAAAGTTCCAGTGACAGTATCGAAAGTCGGTCCACAACAATACCCCTGGTCGTAGATTATACTTTGCCATGCGAAACGATATTTACAATGTTCGCGGCATCGGCCATAGCCTCTGATTATGGAATTGAAACTCTCATATGCGCAGCCCTTCGAAAGCCCGACTCAACCCTCAACCCTCAACCTTCCAAGTTGGGTACCCGACTGGACTTCTACTTCACAACCTCAGATCCAAAGAGAAGTGTACGGATTTCTCACATCGCACTATTCGGTCGACGATGAACGACTAAGTTTCGACCTAATCAGCCATCGTTTTCGTGGAGACGACATACTTCAGGATAAATCTGCCAAATCTGAGAAGATAGAGGATGTATTACCCAAAGCAAGCATTGCGCCTACGCAGATTGACTCCAAGCTCTCTTGTGCTGGCCCGTTCCTTGGGAATGGGGGATCCATGCCGGTGTGGCAAAGGGAGCTCGAATTGCGCTTTCAAGTAAGCAATTTCAGGTCACGTGGCGCTGCGTTGTCATCGCGTAGACCTGGGACGACTGCATTTGACTGGCCTTGGCTCAACCGGATTGTAGATGAAAGACTGAGGTTAAGAATTGAGTTCAAAGCTGTCGTCCCCGATGCCAGCTCAGAAGGGGTTTATGACGTATCTTTCGCTTTTCACACCACTTTCAACAGTATGCCATCGGACATTCCGCCTACGCCTTTTGAATCATGCTATCCTTTCAACACCACTGTGTATGTTTCACACAACAGCAGCAATCTCAGGCCAGAATTTCTTACTCTTGTCGGCATCGCAAACGTTCCAGTTCAGGACGAGGACTGCTTTTTTATGCTCCATGGTGAAGGAGAGCATCCGAAGATGCTCATTACGGGATATTCATTATCGGGTCCCCTTACTGCCCTGGCTCTCCGCAGGGCTGGAGACACTCATCAATTAGTCGGCTTTGCATACCTGATTCCCTACCTTGCCTCCTTCAAGTGGAATGATCACAACAAAGTGTGGGAAGACAATTACGAAGACAAGCCGTACTCGCAGCGGCATCCTCGGATCTACTCTCACTCTTTCGAGTTGGAAAGGACACAAATAAACATCACACTAGTCTAAAGCACGGGGCGAGATAGGATTAAGAGAAGATCGCCAAATCGTTGAGGAGATGCGACATGGTCGTATGGTAGAATCCACTACACCGCCACAGACGGTGCCCTTGAAAAATACATCTTCAAGCGACGGTTTTTGAACTCCGCTCACCATTCACAAGCCTCCACCAGCATCCCTGATTCCGGCAGTTTCCTTTCGCGATTTGGGGTTACAGATGTGTTTTGTGAAAGCACAAACCATCACTCGTACGGCGCCACAACCGATGTCTCCTTCCACACTTCAGCTTCAGCATGTTCAAAGGGTGGGTTGTGGCTATAAAATGAATCTCAGTAGAAGGCGACACATCTTTCACTTGAGTAAGAGTCTTCATTCTGGGTGCTATCCTGGTGGATACCATGTCTATCAGCCATTCCTCGCCTTCAATGTTATCATTCTCGTGAACTTCTTATTCCTCTTCACTTGTAGTATTCGAGTCTAGTCCTTGCAACATCGACTTGAACCACTACCTCTCAACCTACAAAGTAAACCCTGAACACCGAACATCTGAAACTTCAGTAGCAAGGTCCTGCGAATTTCTGCCACGTTTTGCGAGCAATATGATCAATACAATCGCCTGAGATGTTACACGCAGTAATGGACACAGGTAAGTTCGCAGAGAGCACCAAGATATGAACTCGGTAGCAATGACCTAGAATGGACTTGGTGTTGCTGTGTTAGCATTTACCCTCGCTAACGGTACTGGTTTTTGGTTTCTAAGCGAAAGGACAAGCAAGGAGAGAGAGGAAGTCGGGCATTGAAAATTTTCACAAACCAGATCTCAACGTCAGGTGAAACGCAAAGCCTTGAGAGACTGAAACATCGCTGTCCACAGTAACTTCAGAGCAGCAGCGCAAATAGAAAACCCTACTTGTGGGAGTTGTCAAAGGCCCAGGCATTGAAGCAGGTTCTCGTGGAGGTTTGCACAATCGATCTGTACAAACTCCGCGCCCAAACTGCAAGCACGCCGAGCTCACACAGTTTAGAACTATATAGAAGGAGTTAAGCACCTTTCCCTTTTGATCTCCAGACTTCCACGTTCTCTGTGTTTCTCACAATGGCCAAACCCATCTTCATAATCATCCGCAGCCACGTAAAAACCGCGTCACCAGACAACATCCCCTACAACATCCTCGGCACCTTCACAGACAATTTCTCCATATCTCACGCCAACCTCAATTTAAGGCCCTTTACAGACACCCGCATCCACATCCTCAAAACCAAGCGCATAATGACAGAGGAGGGGGAGCGCGAGCGCGAGTTCATGATTGTGTTGGACGCTTGGCCAGAGCGAGATTATGCGGTCTCTATTGAATGTATGACCGACAGTTTAGAGGGTGCTGGAAATGAAATCGTTTACTTTGCGAACGATCGGTTTGAGGAGCGGGAGAAGAGGAGGGCGGAGGGCAGGATGGATGGTAATGAATACAACTACACGTTTCTGCGACGAGATGCGCAGAACCATATTGTTGGGTGTCAGTATACGGATGAGGAGGATGTGGAGAAGACAGTGAGGTTGGATGTCTGGGAGGTGCAGGTTGGCGATCGGCCGAGTAGGGGGGATGGTGCGAGGATGTATGTGGAGAGAAGTAGAATTGGATAATAGTAGCCTTATGGGACTAACAGAATTAAACGATTGAAAGAGAATATGCTTCATCGTCGCTCTAATGGGGCCGCAGTTGGAGTATTGACGGGAGTGTTGCGCATCTCAAAGAGGAGTTGCTGGGTAACATTGGCTGCACATTTAAGACGAAAAGGTAAAAGCAATATCGGAAAGCTTGGCCAGCATAACAGCGGAGGTTCTTATTCTACTGGGTTCTGCTACAGAAGTAATTAGTACAAGTCTAAACAAAATGTTGTAATCCTCGATCACATTCGTGCGTGCGTCTGCAGTCGAAGGCAGGAGTAGTTAGACTAGAACGAGCAAATTGTCACGTAGACTGCGCATGCTCATTGAGGAATAGTGTAGACAAGACGTGAAGGAAGGCGCGAGACCCTGGGTATAGGAATTTTGGTAAGTCTTGCTAGTGCAGCTTACTTATTGTGAAAACCTCCTTCCTGATCTGAGTGTCTAAGGCAACGTCGCGTCTCATCACTGAGCAAGAACATTTGTCATACGAGAAGAAAATGGAAGTTTCCACAAGTCATGTTGTATTAGCAAAACTAAACAGTCGCTTTCGCCTTTGCCACCAGCTGCCCTCGCCTCGACCTGCCCCTTGCCGACCAGCAGCCGCCAGTGCTTCGAAAGACCCAAACTTCGCGAACCGAACTCAGGTCTTCGTCGCTAGTGTTCGCCCATCCGCATCCACCAAGTGTCATACATCTCGATCTAGTCGAGAGTGTTCGGTACGGAAGGAAGCGAACCGGGGAACTCGAGACGACGGTGACGAATGGCGGCATCGAAGACTCGTTCCTAAACTTGTTTGGGGGTTCAGCCCCAAGGACTGAGTGGAGGTGAAAAATCTATCTCAAGACCGGCCACCGCTGCCTCAGCTAAATGTCTCTGCTCATTACCTACCGTCCCTTTTTGAGGGATAATAGGTTAGCGGGTCAAAAAGCACAACATGTAGAAGAATATCGAAGTCAGATCAACTAGTTGGGCACAACATGTAGTATCCTCTCCGGCAGCGGTGCGCCTTCAGGAGACCTGCCGCCCCCACCTTTTGAAGTATCCCTTCCCACAGCATCATGACTGTATCCCGGCTTCTGGTATTGATACCAAAGAGCTTGTGGGTGTAACGCGATGGTGGGTCGTGGGTGCTTCGGTGGAGGGGCAGTCGACGACGGGCTTGCTCTGCCGGGTTATAGGCCGATGATGACGATGCAGTGTGATTGACTGGACCGTTATCTTTCCTGGGTGTCAAAGTCTGGGAGAGGTGGTCAGCTAATCAAAACTTGCTCTGAGGTCCGGGTGGTAGAGAGGCAGGGTGGGTGCAACATACTGAAGAGCGTGTGACACTGTACTGCTCAGGCAGTGTGTCGACGATGACATGGCACGATGTCTTTCAAAGAGCGGACGAGTGGTGTTTGGAGGATGTCAGGAGGCTCGATAGCATCGGACGAGGAAGTCATGAACGTCATGGTCGGCGATAAACGTGGTCGACAACTGGTAAGAGTAGCTGATAAGGGACAGAGGAGGGATTGAAGAAGGACGAATGGTATGATTGGACAAAGAAGCTGTGGAAAGTAATGGGGTTTGTTGTTTGGAAGTGCAGAAAAGAGGATGTCGAAGGGATGGAGGAGACGAGATAAAGGACAATCTTAAATAGTTGGGAGCTGGGTACTGTGGACAGTGCGCATCTGTTTTTGCTGGCACTGCCTCAGAGGAAAACAAACAAACCCAAATATTGAGAAGTTGTGAGGGCCTTGATCGGCAGGAGGGGGTGCAGTTGGGAAGGAGGGAAGTGCAATGACGGAAGTCGCAGCAGTACAGATCTGCAACAACGATTGAGCGTAAAGGACACGCTTAATTTTGGGGAACGCTTCATCTCGAGTTGTTAAGTTATGGGTAACGGAGTCAGATATGGAATGGAATAGAATATATTCGTTATCCTGCGGTGTAGTATACTATGTTTCTGATGGTAGACCTTCGTTCTGTAGACGTTCCACTCTCAATGGCTTTTCCTGGCATATGACAGAGATGAAAAGCACTCAATTCCAATGTCTACAGTCTTAAGATAACCACATGAATGGCATCACATGATCTCCTCTTTCTGCTATGTGGATCCATATAAGGCAATTATCTTTCTTTCTTTCGCATAATCCTCCGATAGTGGGTGAACCTTATCATACAAAGACGAGGTCTTGAGCATCGAGATCCGTTGACCATATTTCGCCATCCATAATCCCGTGAACATAGCATTCACCGACAAATTTATAATGCGTCATCCGCCGTTTTCGGAACCACCCTACGCTCTGTCCTTTCTTCGCACGAATTATAAATGGCACATCGGCGTCGATAATAGTGCATACCAGATCGCCAACACGCATGCCGAGAGGTCCAAGCCCGAGATGGCCTGTACTTGTGCAGAAGTACTGACGATTCTCTAACTGACTCACCGTTGCCCCAATATAGCGCATCTTGATTTGTTCCGTGGGAACGCTTGGTGTTGGTTCAGAATGGCAAAGCTCGTTGAAGACTTGCTGCACCTGTGCTGTTGCTCGTCTGTTGTACCGACCATGTTCACCAAAGAGTCCGAACTCGGTGTCAACAATAGGGGTCCGCCAAATGGCCTCTTCCAGATCTTTCAGCGTCCCGTATGCGGTACAGTTTGTGCCGGCAAAACTGTTGATCTGACCTAACGCTGTACGAACGAGTTGTGGTATGTTGCTCAGATCTTGTGGGTTAATTGACTCCCACGACCAGCCCAAATGCTTCACAGGACCGAGGATTGCGCCACGCACTATGAGCATGTTCTCTTCCACCCGTAACTGCTGTTTCTGTGTACTTGCTCCTGCTGAGAAAAGAGGAAATCGCGCGTCGCAGATCATAACAGGAAAGGGTTGCGACCAGTCCGGGACCCAAGACGGCAAATTTTGCTGGGACTTGGGGTCTCTATTTCTGGATAGTATCTGAAAGTTGTGCTGGCGTTGAAGTATAGCAGCTGCTACATCTGAGAACGTATCCGAGCAAGGTTTTGTATAGTCCACGACAAGTCCAAGCTCTTCGACATCACTTATCATACCCAGAAGTGCGTAAATGTGATCTCTGGGGTCCGTAGCACCGAAAGATGTCGCTCTGAGCATTGTCATAGTAAGGGATTGTGTACCTTGACCGATGCCAATGGCAGCATCTATAAGCCTTGGCTGACATCTGTGTATAGGTGCTAGTGGCTCGATCCGATGCGAGAGGGTATTTTGACACTGGGCGTTGAGTAGTGGCAGCTCAAAAAGCGCAGTGAACGCACTCGACACGACGGAGAACTCGGTAGAAGAATTGCCGCACATGATGTGGACATTCCTCGAAAGGACAACCTCTTGGATCACCCAGATGCGGCTCCACCACGGTCGGTTGAAGAGTGCAACAGCGGGCTCAGTCGGAAACGTATTTTCTGGCTTGTCTTCGCCCATAGGTAGCACTCTGCTAAAAAAATCATGACGCTCTTGAATTGCTGGGCCATCTGGCATGTCCAGACACGACCGTCCGACGTATCCCAACGACTTCAGTGCCAATTCGCTGTCATCAGCAGCAGGGCCTAACCATGCAAGAACCACCAGTGCCGTGCGGTAAATGTTACCCATTTCTTGTACCTGCGCCCCTTTCTCTTCTGGATTCTCTTGATTAATGCAAACGGCATCTGCCCAAATAAACAGGGTACGGTCTTGCTCCTGGAAACGTTCTAGAGCACCATTGAGACTCTCGGTCACCCAAAAGACACAACCGTCCAATAGGATGGGACACTTCTTGCTTGCATTCCCCCAAACGTAGGAGAGGGCGGCAAACGGCAGTCCGCCAGTCAAAGGAACACAAAGAACGGAAGCGCAAGGTATCTCGGTTGGCCAGCCTAACACTCGCCGAGGTCTTTCCAGACATAGCACACGGATGAATTCATGATTCTCAGGAAGGGGCGAGTAGTGATACTCCGGCAGAGATGGAAGGTGTGTTATCTCGTTTGGACTCGCTTCCTGAATGAGGCGGTGCTGTAATGCTTCCTCACGAGGCATTCGAAGGCCACTGTACCAGTCATCGTTCTCGACTGAACCGGCGTGGGGTATTTGGGACCAATTCATTTTTCAGCAACTGTAGATGTTCAAGGTTGGATGTTTGGGTCGTAGTGATGGGGCAAGAAGGCTGATAACGTGAAGCTTGCGACGCGGAGCTGAGAAGGCTTGACTGCCCAGCCCAGCCTGTTTCCACCCCAATCATTGGACCCAACGCCTCATTACCCCACATCTCCCTCGTTAGTGAGGCATGTCGAGATCAAGTGGTATTTTCGATCCAACAGTCAATGGATCAATTAGGGATACCGACATTGGAGCGTGTAAGAGCGACAAGTTTGAAGCATAGGACCAGGTAGAGGGGCGGTACACAGCCTGAAAGATGGGAAAGAGCCAAACAGCACTGTTCGTGAGAGAGATATGGCAGTCACCGAACACAGAATTGTATTTGCAAAGGATTTAAATTCTTAGAGCAACGTGAATATCAGAAGTCGAGGCACGATCGGATGGGCAATTCTCTCTCGCTTATGTCATCGATCGTTCCTGCCATCGTGGGGATTCTGCCGGCTCTTTCCGCCTGCCGCGAACCACACAGCTCCAATGCGCTTCAGTCTCCAAACGATCGACAGGACCGCAGAAACTCCCTTGGACGCTTAATCTTCCTACTTACTCTCTTTGAACTGCGGAGACATTTGTTCCACCCATAGCTTGGCTGGCGATTCCCTCAACCAGCCTCCCCCATCACAATGGCTTCCCGCCTTGTCCTCTGCATAGGCGACCTCTTCATACCAGACAGAGCTCCCGTACGTCTCTCCAACCCCTAATCTATTAGCCCGACCTTACAAGCTTACAGGCTACATAGGATATACCACAGAAGGTACGAAGACCCTGTCTCTCCAGCACCTCTCACCTTCACATGAACCCGTGTTGACGCAAGCTATGTCTACAGTTCAAGAAGCTCCTCGCCCCTGGCAAAATAGGCCAAATCCTCTGCCTAGGAAACACCACTTCACCCGCCGTCCTCGACTTCCTCCACTCGATAGCACCGGACGTGCACCTCGTGCGCGGCGACTTCGATGTTGACCCGCAATCCACGAACCTGCCGCTGTCGAAGGTTGTCACACACGGTAGCTTGCGCATAGGCTTCACGCATGGCCACACAATCATACCGCCTGGAGATGGGGACTCGTTGCTGATAGCAGCGCGGCAGATGGACTGCGATGTCCTGCTGTGGGGGGGCACGCATAGATTCGAGGCATACGAGATGGAGGGCAAGTTCTTCGTGAATCCGGGGAGTGCTACGGGGGCGATGACAACAGGGTGGTGGACGGAGGAGGGCGATCCGACGCCGAGTTTCGTGTTGATGGACGTGAGTACCTCCCCGTAATGTCCGGGGCATATTCTGGGGTATGCTAATCTTGGATCAGGTACAAGGAGACGTTCTCGTGCTGTACGTGTACCAGCTACGGAAGGGCGCAGACGGTGCGGAGAACGTCGCTGTGGAGAAGGTCTCGTTCAGGAAAAACGGGGGAGGCGTGTCATAGAGGGATACCGGATAGAGCTGGTCCGAACGCGCTGGTATGTCAAGAGCGCCTATCTCCTTCAATTAGAGCATGGATGTATCACAAGCAGCTCCATCATGCATCAAGCGAATGTCACTTTCAGCGTCTATCTCCATCCATTCTTCCACTACAAGACAATGCTTATCATGGCGCCGAGGCCCTGAAGCCACAGTATACGTCGTGTCTGTATCTATGCGGGGACATGACATTCCAAAGGTACAGATTATCTCTTCTGACATCCGGTATACCCTTCTGAGCGCTTATCTCCTTCTCCGCCGTGTCACAAGTCTTCCACCTTTGTACTACAATCCCCACAAAGAGACGATCTTCATTGCGAGGCTTTATTGGACGACAGGCTTGTGTATGAGTCTGGACTCGAGGCTCGCTCTGCTGTATCGCAGTGGCGGCGCGAAAAGTGCATACGGGACACGAAGCGGTTAGGAGCATGATCTCACCATTCGCTCTCCGTGCTATAGTTAAGGCATGAGCATCTATTTCACTCACGGTCGTGCAACTCGCCTACGCGCTAAGCTTTCTCCCTCCATGGTGAAGAGGACGGGTGCGACTGGGGTTGAAATGCCTCAGTAGCATGAACTTATGTTGTGAGACGATCGTGTTCCATTCAGTTATCGCAATGCCTCTTTAGCCTTGAAGTCACGCATGAGCAGTGCAACTTTCGCCCCTTTTGGCCTCTTGCATCATCGCTACAATTTACCCCACAATCCCAACAGAGAGGCCTGACCGGCCACCGTGCGACTGAAGATCAAGGTTCTTGCCTCACGCTGTGCGCTCGTCGCGTGGCAAGGGTAGCATTCTCGCGCCTTTGCCGTCATGATCGAGTCTTGCGTTCCGTGAGCATCACCTCACCGAGTCCTCTGGTCTAACACGTCTTTGACCGCTTTCATGACCGTGTCGAAACACCAGGGTGCTGCACAGACCATGCCGTAGTTGGTGTCGCCTTTCAGGTACCTTCCCTGGCCAAAGTCTATCGGCTTGCCGTCGAAGTCTTTGATGGTGCCCCCGGCCTCGGTGAAGAGCAAGTGGCCGCCAGCGTGATCCCAGACCATAGTGAAGCGATCTTTCGTCTTCGGGATGCGAAGATGGACGTCGGAAGCACCGAGGACTAGGGACACGTACTTCATCTGCTGCGACCAAATCGTGGTCCCTGGCCAGGGCGTCGCTCCTAGACTTTCCGCCACAAGCCGGTGCTCCTCCTGTGACAGACTCGTGGCGCCTACCGCGCTCTCGACAAAGTTGAGCGTGCTGAGATCCCGAGACGTATAGCCTTGTGTGTGGGAGATAGGGCGCGGTTCTCCGAGCCCCTTGGGTTCCATGGCTCGGATGTACGTCCCTTGCCCTTGGACAGCGGAGAGCACGACACCGTACTCAGCTTCGTCGACGAGGTCTTCATGAATCTTCATCCCTACGAACTCGCTGTCAAAGTCGACGTGCAGATTCGGACAGCCAATGACACCGACCTGCTGCTCGCCATCCAAAACGAGGCAAAGAGCAACGGCATACTGCTGACCCTTCATGAACGTCGCAGTCCCGTCCACCGGATCAAGAACCCACACCCTCCCTTCCCGAAGCTGAGACGTCTGCCCGAGATCAATTAAATCCAGCATCTCCGCTTTACTTCGCGGGAAGCTCAATGACCCGGAAGATGTCTGCGATGTTGTGGAATTCTCGTACGCCTGCACGTGCTGCACGTCGCTCATTTGGGACGCATCTGCTTCCTCTAAAGTCGAGGCTCGTTGCACAAGCTGCCAAACGCGTTCCGCAAGCGCATCGTTCTCTCTAAGCTGCTTGCTGCTTTCTTCTCCTACGAATGCATCGTCGGGGTACACAGCTTGCACCGCGCCAATGATGAGCGCTTGGGCGGCGAAATCTGCGATCGTGACGGGGCTATCGTCGGCTTTGGCGATGCCGCTGACATTGTTGTTTAGAGAGCGGAGAACGTCTGAAGGTTGGTGGTACGGTTAGCATCTATCCCGTGTTGGATGCGTTGTTTGGCGATCGCTTGTGCTCATGGTGCAGCAGCAGTGTAGAGCTCTACCTAGTGCCGGATCATACCTTTTGTCAGTCGTGATGCAGCATAAACGGTCCGAAGAGCTAGAGAGAGTTCATCAGAGAATGGTGTCGGCATTGTATATGATGGCGTGCTGGTGGTGTGGCGGCCCGTTCGACATGGGTTGGTTTGTGGGGTGAGGCATCGGTAACCGAGAGAGGTCTATTGCGTGCTCCGGACCGGATAGGGCCGGATAGGTAGCTTCACGTATGAAGGAACGCGGGGTCTGGACTATCACTTTGCTAGAGAGAAAAGCACAGCCTTGCGTCGTGCTACATTCACTCATCCTTTGAGGTGATTACGTTCACGTTCACGTTCACGTTCACGTGATGGGCTGATGGCATGGCGAGACGCTCGGTCGAGACGTCACCAAAGTTTGGTCGCGCTGAACCGTGCATCGTTCACGATAGATTGGGCATGGTTGCACCACGTTCTCGGACCCACTGTTGCTCCCTGTCTGTCCAGTCTGTTAGTCAAAGAATCCTCTCTCGCTATTTCGTCCTGCGCTGCTCCGTCGGTAGCTTTCCAAATTGCATGCGCAATATCGATCTGCACGTTATACAAGTAGGTCTGCAGGGGTTGCAAGATGATGCAGCAAGCGAGCAAGATTGCGCGTACTATATTCGTCTGACGGCACAGCAAGCGACGTCTCTGTTGACGTCTCTCCAACAGTTTCAAGAGTGTTGTTGTGCGTGAAGCTCGGATTGTTTGACGGATGCTGCGCCATTCGCATCGAGCCTGGCGCCCGCCTGCCCGCCTCTATTTGTGGGGAAGTCTTGACTCGCGCCCCTTGGTTCCCGTGTCGGTCGGTGCTGGTAACTGGGTATCTTGCCGTCCCGAGCGCAGCGCGACATCCAAGTTCGTCCGTTTGATATCTCAAGCTTCGTTTGAGATGGCGTGCTGGTCCGACACCAAGCGCAATTCACGATAACCGCGCCGTATGTCGAGATAAGCATATATTGCTCGAGCATAGCGAGGTCTGGTTCCTGCGGCATCGCGACCACAGGCAGCTCGAACTCTGGCAGGAAAAAGCAACGTGGGGGTCACGGCATCAGCTGGCCCATGCCATCCTGGCTCCAATAGCGAATGACAATCAGCCCTCGTATGCAAGTCACCTCCAATGGCGTTCTCTCCACTCAAACTCTGCAGGGCTCCGCAGACGCATTGCGGGCACGCTCGGTTGGGAGGAATGCGAAGAGCATGACGGCAATTTCGTTGTGCGTCTGCTTGAGAAAGGGGAGTACCGGTATCAGCGCATAGAGGGCAGGCGCTTTCTGCTGCAGCGCAAGCCATGGGTAGCCGGAACACCCACCGAACAGGCGTTCCGACCTGCGATCAATATTGATTCGCCCTGCCGAATGTCCAAAAGAGGCGTCAACTGTCGACGAGGGTCCAGGTCTGTCGTGCCGCCCCTTGATGGGTATAGCCGACCAACAGGCTGGCTGAGAGCTCGCGGATGAAGCGAGCCAATGTGGATGGACATGCGCCATGCTCGCGGAAAGAGTGCAGCTGGATTCGTCTCGTCCTCGTCGGATATGGGCTCAGATTGTGTTGAGGAATTGCAATCAAAGCCTGTCTCGCAGCGAGCGTGGCAGTTGAAGCAAGATGCCAATCGCTACTGCGTCTGGCTGTCAACGTCAGTGTAAAATTAGAGAAACCGCGCGAACCGTATCACACAATCTCGTGCAGTAGTCGCGAGCGAAGACGTTTCCCCAGTATTACCAGATAACGGCACTGCTCTGTTCCTGTGCAAGATGGTCTGTAGCCTTGCCAGATTGGGGGTCGACAGGTCGTTCAAGGCTTCATGCTACGACCTATTCTCTACATTCCAGCTAGTGGACACGAGGCTGGACCCGCCGCCATCGAGCAAACGGCATGGCAGCCTGCTCTTTCAGGCGTAGAGACGGGACTGAGAATGGCAAGCGGTACGTACTCTTTGGCTCGCCTGCAGGGCTGAGACTTGTAAGAGGGACATCCCTTGCGTTCACGGGCCAAGGTCATGCCGCCCTCAGCGCTCGTTCTTGCTCTCGCCATATCTTACGAAGAGCAGGAGATCGCCCCAAGCCTGGGGCAACCATTCGGCTACGCTCGAACGGGCACAGCTCGACGGGTAGCGGCAGACTGGCCAAGGCAAGATGCTCTGCACCACAGACTCGTCCACCAGTCGCAGCGTTCAAGGTGCGACGCTGCGTGCGGAGTCGTCCAGGAATACGTAGGTAGGTAGGTAGGAGTGATGCACCCATGACCGATGAAACCGATATCTTCACCCTTTTCGCGAGCATGCCATTCTGAACTGGCTAGCTCTCGTACCTACATTCACACGTTGGTCATCCGCCGTCTCCGGCGCAGGGCAGGCCAGGTGACGAGAGGGCTCATGGCGCTCTAAGCCGTGTCTGGCATTCTTCGTCATCCAGGAGGTTGGAGGCCGCGTTGCAATCACAGCGACGGACGAGGTGTCACAAGGGAAGAGCTTCTGTTGCTCGCTGCACTCGGCTGATCTTTCTGCGTGTGTCCACGGCCGAAAAGCGAGTGCTGCTGGTGAGGGCAGCGCGGAGGAAAATCTCTGAGAAGAGCGAATCGCCTGGCCGCTCCCCAACAGCAGCTGGGCGGACGCCCACCAGCGCGCAGTGGCCAAATCTCACGCTGAGCAAATCATCGGTAGGCGCTGGGCGGCCTCTCTCGAACTGCTGGACGGCTGTGGATCGGGTATGGCACGATGAGGCTAGCCTGCGCAGAAGAGGGGTCACCACCTGGGCATATGCGTGTGCGGCGGCTGCCAGAAAATTTGAGTCCACCTAGAGGCGCTCGGACCCCGTCATGGTAAGTGTGGAGATGCATGACTGGCGTGGGAGTCCCCTGCTGCTGAGGCCCCAGATGATAGGCTGCCGATCGACAGAGCTGTTCCTGAGGGCCCTTTAACATCGCCCGCTCCCGTCTCCGCAAGCTACCATCTGCTGGTCCTCGCGCTGAGACGAACCTCTCCATTCATGACTCTGCCTGTCTAGCTTCAACACATTTCAAGACAGTCCAGTCTGGCCACACATCGTCCCTTCATAAGCACTCAGACTCCTCCACATCCTAGAGGCACAGTCGGCGGCTAGTATATAGCGCCGTCACCACTCTCACTCCTCCAACAGCCTTCCAACTTCAACACCAGACCTCTTCCTACAATGACTTCTCAAGTGGAGTGGTCTCACGACTTCTGCCTCACCTGTGATCGCCAGATCCCAGAGGGCACGTACTGCTCGCAGGCATGCCGGCTTGCTGAGCTGGAGAAGGCTGGCCGCAGCGAAACCTCGACTTCGACCCTCTCTTCTTCCGCTTCCTCGTCAAACTCGTCATCACATGGCTTCTACCTGCCACCAGCATACAACTTCTCTGCCGCAAAGGCTCCATCACCATCGCGGGGTTTCGACGTTGCATCGAGTCCGCACTACTACGCCAACACCCACAACTATTTTGCACCATCGCCAACGACCACTCAATCACAGCAGCGAAGCCTCACCCCTTCTTCGTCTCGATCGTCGCTTCAATCGGCAGTATCGCAATCGTCGGCGGGCCTCTCGCTGCAGGCCGCCTACCAGCTGAACGGCTACGTCCGATCATTCGACCAGGTGCGCGAATCGAAGAGGAGGCACACCCACCCGCACTATTAAATGCCACGCCGATAACGATCTTTTCTCTGTTTTCGCACATTGCACCAAGCAACGGAGTTCTCATTTTCGACAATTGAGGAGTACTGAGTCACTGAAGAGGAGTTATCCGGTATCGGAGTGGAACTATTCATCGACCACCACATCTCATCTCAGCATGGTCACGGCGCCATCACTACTGCGCGGAACCCGGTGTTAGTTCTCGGAGTTCACTGCTTTGCATATGGCGACACACGCTACGCCTGCGCTTCATCACTGTATTTCGCTACGGATTTCCTTATGTTCATGTTCCCTAATTGGGGCGACGACTGTAGGACCAAAAAGTAATCATATTTCCTTTCGCATATCGGACTGGGGGAATCCTCAAGAGGAGCGTCGGCGTTTGATCTTCAAGCCAGAGAAGGCTCTTCTGTAGCAACTTGTGTTATTATGAGCATTCACTGCCAGGTGTTGGTTTGGTACTGGCTGCCGGCTTTGTTGGAGCCTGGAGGATTGGATGGAGCGACTGCATTTGTGTTTGCATCTCTGGCGACTTTGCCCACGGCGATTCCTCTCTCATCCTTCGAGGCGCTTATGCAGCATGTCTCTTGCATATACCTAGGTAGCCACTGCCACAAGGCTCTACAAATGAAATGAACCGCCCAGCACTGGGCGAGAACATTGAAACATCAACCATCAATTCCCTCGTCGATTTTCGTGACGTCGAGTTGACACTTCTCTGCAAACTGAAGTGAAACCCAGACCCAGACCACGTCTCATTCCCGAACACACCATCTGCTACTCACCCTGGCTCCCGTGGCCACCTCAACGGTCTACACGTGACGGACAGGAGCATACCAAGCCGTAAAAGTTCTTCCTGTTGCCGACCCGTTCGTACAACGATAATGCGCGCACCCAGCAGGCTCGGGTCCAGGATGCGACACGATCGAAGGCCCTGGTTCTAGCCTCGCCAGTTGCGTCGAGGCTTCCTCTGTGGCGCTCATAAACTTTCAGTCTTGCGACATACTTGGCAACAGCTGATGGGCGCGATTTGTCAAGGTCAAGGCACCGGTCTGCACATCCCATATTCCTTTTGGTGCAACAGCCGTGGGCAGAATTCTCACCATGAGCCAGCCATGTTCTGCGCAACGTCGCTGCGAAGAGGGGTCGGAGGCGAATTCGAAGATAGGCAGACACCACCTCGTCGAACGGCCGCTGGAATCCACTGAAGATAGGAGGGTCGTCGTCGCCAGCAGACTGGCACACTTCCGTATCTGCTGCCCGCTGGGGCCCCTCTCCCCTGGGTGTCTGCTGCAGTCGCACTCTGCAGTCCCTTGACGCGTCCGGCTAGCCTGCGCGCCGGATTGGCCCAGCGCATATCTCGCTCGAAAACTGGCTGTTGAGTGGTGATATCGAGCTTTTGAACAGTGGGTCTCGGCATCGCACCATGTCGTTACCCCGCAGAGCGGCCCGTTTCTTCATTCGTCATGAGCACTGTGAGCACTCGGGCAGGGACCATCCCAGTGCCTTGACGCAAGCAAGAAAAAGCAACATCCCACCCTCTGCCTCGTTTCGGCCTGCGTCATTTGCGACGAGGCACGGAGGGTCGCTGCTGGGTTGGGATCTTCATCTGCGAGCGCGCAGCTCGTGAGAAGCGCATCATAATATCGCTGTTGACCAGCCACAACACCATTTCATATCTGGTGGCGCGAATCGTGGAAGCGATGTACTGTATGCTATCGCGCCCAGCCTTGTCCACCCCGGCCCTGTTTCAGTCCCTTCAATCCTGCTCCTCTTGCTTGTCGCCACATCTGTCATTCTGCTCCTCACCATCTGGCCTGACTTGTGCACGAACGGTCCACTCTTCGCGTCGGAAATTGCTCCGAATCCTCGGGCTCCGACCAGGCCATCACCTCATCCACGCATGTGCCGGCGCCGTGCTGTCTCCGATCGTTGTGTCATCGATTCAACTACCCAGGGTGCCAATGCCCGCATCCTTCCCCCGAAGCCAAACTTCCCTAATCACGTTGGCCTGAGTGCACGATATTAATCCAACGTTCTCCCCCGAGTCAGGTACATGCTACTTCGAATGCGTATCCAGGCTCGGTTGAAGGTTCCGAGATGCTGTGCGACCCGCCGATATCGATTAGCATAGCGGATTTTCGATATCCGCATAGTGGGCCTCATCGAAGCTAGGAGCGGACTGGACCGACCACCCACAGAGGGCTGGGTTCAGCAGGCTCTAAGGCTACGGTGGATCTGAAGTGTCCGCACCACTCCGTTATCAAGCTCACGATGACGACCAATTTGCGCTCCGTGACCTCACATTGGAAGGGGACCGCTATCGTTTGCGCTCACATGCGCTTTCGAAACAGCTGGCTTTGATGGGAAAATATTGCGTCAACCCTTCCTCCAACTCCGATGTCGTTTTGCTTCTCTCTACAGATCCAGATGCTGTACGATGCAGCCACGAAAAGCAGGGAATTCTGAAACACGCGTTGAGGTTCTTGACTGGCAAGGACTCGAGAATTGTGTTCGTCCTTGGTCAGCAGGAGAGCTGACCACCTGCCAATCGAGTTGGGGTTCGTTTCACGCCACAAGGTTGGAAGTGGAAGATGTAGGCGTGGTCTATCCTGTTTACGACATGTCAGAACGTCAGGCAGGTACTAGAGTTCACGGTTTCCTGTTCAGGCACCCCATGATAAGAACACTCTTCTGATTGGTTGGAACCTCTCCCGAAAGGCTGCCCTGACATCCGCAAAGAGCGCTACAGCACAACATCACACGGCACAGAGAACAAGGGGCTGGCCTCGATCATGCAATGTATCACTCGTCACGTTATTAGATTCATTTCCACGTATGAGCGCACCCATCGCGAGCAAAACGAGGAAAAAGTACAGGTGCATGAACCCTTTTCGTTAGCTTACGTTACCCGTTCCTGACAGAAGATCATCAAAATCTAACTGGAACGATCGATCGGCCCACCTCAGCCGCAGCCGCAAACATCATGATCCTCTGGAAAGGGCTGTGCAAAATCCTTGTTTTGCACCCATCACGATCGTCTAGGAATAGAACTATCAGCTGCCGAGGCAAGGCACGCGATATCACACGGCATAAGACGATATAAGCAGGGTGGCTTCGAATCCTCAATGGTGGCATCAGCTTCCGGCCAAGCCGGTGAGCTACACCAGATTCCTCGACCATGGCCTTGATCACGGATACATTTCTAACCTGAATGTCGAGATCGTGATCAAGGAATGCCAGCTGCGCCATCTGTGAGTACTCGGTCGTCTGGTCCGTCTACTGTTGACTGAGCTTCACCCCCACCCAGCTAACCCATGACCCAAGATTCCTTGTAGTAGTATGAGCCCCTTATGTGCGATCTGCCTCATTCCTTTACCGACTTTCGTACCATTCTTCGATACTCATTCCTGGATAGAGCTGTTCATGACATATGAAGCCTGGACCCGAACCCGAGAAGCTGCTGCTACCGCTATTACCGAACCGCGTGCCAGTTTGTCTTAGCTCATTAACAGGATGTGTACTCGCACAAGGAGCTTTGGAGATCGTGCTAGAGAGCTCTTTGCACAACGTCCAGGGTACTCAAACAAGTTTCTCCTGAGCTTTTCCCAGAAGGCATCTCATAACACTCGCCTACGAGTCAGGGAGTAGAAGTAGACATCTCTCGCCACCGGCTTCCACAGGCGTCCCAGATCGTCTCGCCTACGAGTCAGGGAGCAGATGTAGATGAGTTGATTGGCGATGCTTAGCTCAGCTAACGTCCGCCATGTACTAAACTTGATCACAGTGCATATCCAAGGAAATAGACATCAAATTTCTTGCTTCGCAAGTCGATGTCCAATCTCCAAGTAGCCTCTCAGAGCTTCTAAAGTTGCGATGTGTTTGCTAATGGGGTTTCCCGGAGCGGGGGTATAGATAGCGTATCACGATTCCTGAAGTGCTGTGATCAAGGCAACGAAATCCTATCTAGGTAATGTTTGATAGTTGAAGTACTCCAACGGGATGATGCAACTCTAGCATCTGTACCCCGACTCCGGGCTTCTAAGAAGCACATATCGGATCAGAGGCGCAGAAAAAGTGGTCTACAACTCGATTGGAAAGCGTCGGGAAGGATACGCGAGATGGAGCGAGGTGATGATCGAGGACGAAATGCTCTTGCAAGATAACTGAACGCGAGGTCCGTACTGTTAGAGGAAGACAGTAGTTTTCAACAGCCCAGACAGCCGTCAGACCGGAACTTGGTCAGCTCACTGTTTTAAGCTAGCTATCAGGCCAACAGTTCTACTCTCACCAAACTCATTTAGAGCCCCGCATACCACAGAGGTAAGCTGGCAACGCGAGCACTTGAAGATATTCCATGCAATCAGTAGCCACATGGCCTTCATTATTTGCCGGCGATACGCTCAATATTCGCGGAATCGATAAAGTGGTAGCTGGCTGTTTTAGAGAGACGAGACCGGGTCAAAGTAAGTAAGGGACTTGCAGGTCGTTCAGTGTTTTGGCAAGCGACGGATTGGTACTGGTAGATGAGAGCCACTTTTATGTCATCCTCACTCGACTTTGGATGAGTTAGCGTTTGATGCAACACAGTGGACGCTGGATCTAGTTACATCTATGCAGATGTCGTCACTGGATTGGTACTTTTGCCACGGTTTGGGTAATTTGATGTTATGCTGCCTAGCACTGGGCGTTGACGAAGTATCGCAGCCGAAGACCAGTGTCTCTCGCTTCTCTCCAACTGTAAGGTAGTCTCCGGCCCTTGAAGTCAGACATCTCTCCTCGCCCCCGCTCGTATGTCGTCATGTCTAGGTGGACGTCTTCATCTAATCACAACGGTTTCGCGCTCTGCCGCAACCTTTCCAACGAATTCCTGAGACTAAAGGGAACGGCGTTCCAGCCTGTCTGGCTCCTCCTCCACTTGGGATGCAACGCCAATACGTTCAAACTGCTGCGTCTGCCTAACGGCCTGCCTCAAAAGAAGTAAATCATACACTCGTGTAAGTATAACAGCTTTGCAGAGATGTGTGACGATTTCATCTTGCGACACTTCCGCATGCAGCGACATTCGGAATTTTGTACCACCCAATTCGATCATTAAATAGAATCCATCCACCCCTTTATCTTCGACTGAACACGTTCCAGGCGTTATTGTAATCGCATATGCCCAGATATGAAGGGATAATGGAAGATGCCCCTCCGTCTGACGTGCGTGGATAGCGTCATGATGGCTTTCCCAGTCTAGCATAAGACTATCCGTAAAGCTATGACTGATGCTCAAAGGCATATGAGGATCCGAGCTTCCATCAGCATAATGGTAGGCTCCTTTAAGATGGAACTTCCAGCCCGCCCATGACCAGCTCGGAAACTGAGTCCGACGCGGTGCGGACTTGAACAATTACTATTTTGGGCCTAATGCGATGCGTTTGCCAGAGCAGCGAGGCCACAAAAAGTGACAAACCCTGCACGCACTCGATGCCGACTAGGTAACAAGCGGTGGGACCGGAGGTCTGAATGCCGGTTTCGATGCCACCGAATGTACTGAGCGCATCGGTGTCGTATGTAAAGTCACGACAGCTAAACTGCTTGATATGAGGTATGATAGCCGCCAGATGGCCTCCTCTTCTGCTTTCAAAAGCGTTATGAGCTCCTACAGCGAAGTTGGCAAGCGGATGGGATACGCTCTCTAAAATGCTACCCGAGTCGCACTGAAAGTACAAGCCAAAGTCGGTAAAGACCAAACGCCGACGAGCCAAAACGGCTTCTTGGTACGTCCAGCCTCGAAAACTCTACTTTGAATCTTCGATCGCTTCCAAAACGTCTGCACGGACTGTCGTCAACATCGTCGAGCCTATGCAGAGGCGTGTTGACTTCCACCGGGGCACTCTACCGATACCGGGGAGGCCATAACTTGGATCGCTGCCTGCTGCTGCAATGATGGGGATGTACGAGTCCCCATATATTCTTCCCATCTCCTGGATTAAGCGGTGTTTCTCACCACTGTTATTCTGAGGGATGCAGTAACGATCCACCTAGAGAACGACTCCTCCAATCCTTGAGCCCTGAGTCAGTCTCGGCCAAAGTGACCAACAGGAACGCACCTTTCACAACAGGGCCCAAGTCATGGTATGACTGCAAAACTTCTGAGAGCGGAGAAGCATATAACCCCAGCCGAGCTCGTTCCTCTTTACAGGGAGCAATCAAGTGCTCGTCCAATACTCGACAGAGTTCGCACCCAGAAGGCTGGTCCACGTAGTCCAGGTCACAGATTCTGAATTCCATCACCATCCGAGAAGTGCTTCTTCCGCCCGCCAGTATTGGCCCTCAAAGCCTCGAAGTCGAACTTTCGGCATTCTCCGCATAGAAACGCCGCGTCGCGATCCCTGGGTGCCGTAGACCTGTTCAACGTGACTGGGTCCTGAACTTTGCTAATTATCGGAGACATGGCTAAGCGTCAGAATTGCGAGGCTTCGAGGGTCGAATTCTAAAGGAGCACATTCGTAGGTAACTTTCGGGGGCGCAGAAAGAAGTCTTCTTGGTGATTCTAAAATCTTGCGACAAAGTTGCGTGTATGTGTACTGCAACAGAGAAAATTTGCCTACAGCGAAGCTACGTAATACTTTACCGAGAATATGATGAGCGCATAGGGTGATTGACAGGTTATTGAGTTGGTCCCTAAAGGTAAAGGCGCTGCCTACAGCCACACGGGGGCCAGATCGTGCCCAATGAAGCGGGACCAGCATGCCGTAGCAACAAAAGCGCGCCGACGTGGTCTGAAGTCTTGTTTGAGTGTGCAATGTGCCTTTAGGTAATATGACGAAGAGGAAGGGGTTATAGCTCGTAGAACATCTCACATCTTTCGTACGCTTCCCAAAGCAATCAGCCAATAAGCAGACGTGAAGAGTACCAATGGTGATTCATCAATATCAATCTCACACTACGTACCCAAACTTTCTTCTCTTGTCCTATTCAAGACACCTTCCTCGATACTCCTTCACCACCATCAATGTTTGAAGGAGCAAGACAGCGCAGCAAAAGCTCCACGCTACGCGCTACACAACGCCCGAAGTACTCCACCGTCCCAAGAGCCCTCGAATGAGGAAGAAATACCCAACCATTTCATGCCCAGAAACACCACAAAAACACCTCAGCTAAATAAGCAAAGTGTGACCAAAACCGGGGCTAATAAGCAGGTCATGGAGTTGGTGGAAACGAGATATCCAACATACCCTCACTCGCGCTCAAGCTCAGATTCAGATATCCAACACGCCCATCCAACCCCCCCTCGTCAAAACCCCTCAATCTTCTCACGCTCAAGCAGCCTCGGCACCCTTCAGCCCCCCACCAGCCAACCTGCCCAGGGCCTTTAGTCTCTGTTTCTCCGCCCACTCCCTCGAAGCTATCCTGCCTCGCTCGGCGGCCTCCGCTCTCGCCCTCTTAGCAGCCTCCTCCTTCTCTTTCCTATCCAAGACCCGACTCGCTTCAAGCGACCTATCGCGGTTGAAAATCTCTCTCGCCTTCAGCCTTTGCGCTGCAGCGTCCGCTGCCGTGACTGTAGATTTACTATTTGGAAGGATCATTGAGTTGCGATTCGAGTTCGGGCGAGAGAAAGAAGTTGACGAGGTGACGGAGGCTGAGAAGGCGGGGCGGGAGGTGATGATTACGGAGGAAGGGCGTTTCTTGGGCAGTGTGGTAGTGGTAGTGGTGCTGGAGGGTTTCGGTGGAGGAGGGATCGTGACGCCGCCGACTTCTCGGGCGAGGCCGCCGATGACTTCTTTTTGGAATCCGCTGGGTGTTACTTTGCGTACGGCTTTCTCGATTGGCACGCCATTGATGACGTTCTCGCGCGCTTTCGAGGCGGCGGTTTGTCGGACAGCGACGGCGGGCACGTTTTTCCTGGTTGGTGGTGGACGAGCTTTGAATGCAGCTTTCTTCGCGGCTGCTTCTTCCTCTTCTCGCTTTAATCGATCCTCCTTCTGTGCTTTCAGCTTTGCGGCTACAGCATCTCCTGGGAGCTGGAACGTGGGTTTCGTGACCGGCTTTGCCGACTTTGATGGAGGGGGAGGAGCTGGGAACTGCATGCTGATGGGTCGACGCTTGGACGCAAGATAGTCGGTCACCTCGCCTGACGGATTTCGTACCTCCTTTGCGGGAGCGGCTCGTGTTGATTGTGATCGAGCAAGAGACGTTGATGCGCGAGGAGCTGGCGCTTTCAGAGAAGCAATCGGCTTGGGAACGTTGGTGGTGGTAGAAGGCTTGAGTGACTTGGGTTGCGCGGGCGTCCTTGATAGCTTCGGTGCTGCGAGTGGCGACCTCTTTACGACAACATCTGCCCTGAGACGCGCATTAGGTGTCCTGGCTGGCGTCCTGGTCCTAGGGAAGTTGGCTTTCCTGGGCGACTTCTCGTCTGCTGAAGCGTCAAATACTACGGCCTTGCCAACCTGCTCAAGAGCCTCTTCAAGCGCATCGATAGCCTCGATCGACTCCTCAAGTCGCATTGGAGACTTGTTTGGTGACCGTGAGGGCGCGCGCGAGGGAGTACGGCTTGTTGTCGGCGTCGCGTCGTCCTCGCATGGTTTGGCAGATGTCAGGACCTTTGGCTCGGGCTCTGTGGTGATTTCGACCTCTGGCGCGACGATTATGGGTTCTTGCGCCGCTGCGACTGTGTCTTCCTGGGTCTGTTGCGGCTCGACTTCCTGCTCTTGGACCTCTGCTGTTGGCTCCTCTTGCACCTGCACTTCTGGTTCTTGCGCGATCGTCTCTTCCTGTGTATCAGGCTCTGGAAGCGCATCCTCTACCTCTGCAACCGGCTCTTCAACAACGCCGTCCTCGACTGTTGGCTCTGGTACGGGCTTAGGCTGCGCCGGCGGGGCTGCTGCGCGCTGCGATTTCGACAACTCCTCCTCCTCCTCCAGCGCCAATTGGCGACGTGTCCTGCGCACTGCGCGTGATGGCGGACTCGCTGGTCGCTGGTCGTTCATAGGCACCTGGACGATGTCTGCACCCCACATTAGCTGCACGCCCTATTGCTTCAATGCGACTCGGCAGTTAAGCGCACCATTGGTAGGACCGCTGGCCAGCTCATCGACAGCTGCGTCGCTCGCGGGACTGCCAGCCGCCTGTCGCGCATCCTCTAGAATGACTTGGGGCTCTCCAGCATTTGCGACCTCGAGGACTTCTTCCTCTGCCGTCTTCTTCGACTTGGTGCCCTTTTTGCCGCCTTTCTTGCCCTTCTTCGGCGGCATCTTCTTCACCTCGGCCGCGAGCTCGACGTCGACGGTGGGTTCGGCGATGGTGTTGGCGGACACTTCGCCCAAAGGAACGCGCTCCTTGCTCGGGGTCGGCGGCAGGGATGCGTTCGACGCGTCTTCCGTCTCAATCGCGACGGCCCGTTGAGCTGCTCGCGTAAGGCGCATGGTCGCAAGCCGCGTGCGTCTAGTAATGCCACAGCGAGAGACGATAATCTAGTGGGGAAGCTATACAGCAATGGGATGTTGTGTGTATCCAAACGTGATGTGGTGTTGTGTATACGACCTCGATGTTATGTTTGGAGCCACGCTAAGCTTTCGGGATTAGCCTGCATTCTACCTAGCAACAGCCGAGCTCGGGCCTGCGCCACCGCTTCAACTACATCTATCCACCTCAGAGTGCCTCCCTGTAAAGATCGACAAAAGAATCTTTACGCGAACAAGTAATCGCTGCTTATAATAGTTTGAAAGATACGCGTCCTGTAGCTTTACACTAGCAAGGAGGCACTCCGAGACGGACAGACTCTGTACCTCGAGGTGATCGTCGGGAGTGGGTCGCATTGAACATGTAAGAATATCGATTCGCGCAATACAAGATCTATTTGAGTCCTCATTCTTGATACATCATTTCACTGTCTCGTTGCCATGGTCTCATTATCATCGTGCCAAGTCATAAAAACTCTTCAAATCATCAACTCATAACACTGGACTCAACATCGTCATCGGAATACTCTCCATGCCACGAAGGCGGAGGGGGAGGCTGCCGATGCCTCCTCTCCAGCCGCTGCAGCGGACTCGAAAGCGAAATATATGATCGTCTCCTCTCCACTCTAGTACCTGTTTCTCGACCTATAGTCGTTGAGGAGTTGCTTGTTGAACCTGAACTGGGTCCTGCTGCTTGAGTCCTCTGTGGCGCAAATGGAGAGGATGAAGATTCTGTGCGTTCAGAGACCGTGCTGGATACCGATGATAGGGGTTGGATGCTTGATAGAGGGACATAAGATGGTATCGTGGTGGGCTGGTCGCGTTCCCTTGGCGTAGAAGATTGAAGGCGTCTTGGCCTGGGGCGTACGTCCCCAGGCAGTTCAGTTGGTGGTGGATCAGCTTCGTTTCTCTGGATCGGTTGCTCTGGCCGCCAATCCCTTTGTCGTCGGTGGGTCCCGCGACTATGAGCACTGGGGCCGCCGGATGCGCTTTGTGCAGCTCGCGAGGCTCTCTGGGCATTTCCGTCGAGCTGAACAGCTGCCATTCGCTCCCTTTGCCTGGAGATCGATGGGACTGTTGCTCTTGCTGTGCGATCCGGGTGCGTTGTTTGATTCGACTCAAGCTCAGGTACCTCTGGTAGAGATTGACTGTGCTCATGGGATCGATGACGGCGACGTCTTCCCCCATCGGAGTTTTCTTGGCCCCGAGCTGCAAACTCGCTCTGGCGACGAACGCTGGAATCTTGGGTTCTTGATGAACGCTCGGTTGCAGAACCAGAGAGCTCGTGAGATCTAGATGGCTCAAGTGTCGAGGGAAGCTCCTGCGCCCGAGGTCTAGAAGCCAACTCGACGCGCGACGCTCGCGTTGTAGAATCTGCATCCAGCGAGGCCGTTGATTTGGATGCAGTATTTGGTAGTAGTCTGGTACTGTCCAGCTCGACTCGAGGCGAAAGTGCAGCTGGCACAGTGATATTCCTTCTTGGCTGAGACGGTCCCGCCGAGGTCATGGTCTCCAGGATTGCCCCGGTTGAAGCTCTTGCTTTTCTGTCTCGTAACACATTTGCCGTGGTTTTTCTCGAGGCTCGAGGCCTTCTGTCACCTATGATGCGTTAATTTTTTCCCGCACAGTAGCTCGTGGTATTGGCTTACGCGGAGGCATGTCTGGGAGTACCCTAGGAAAGCCACTAATCGGATAATGATCCACGATGTCGTTCGTATTCACCAACGATATAGTGATAGCGACCCATGCAGATGGCACGGGAACGTCGATCTCGCAAGCTTCGGGTGCGAAGACGGCTCGATCGAGCATGTTGGCAATTACAGTGCTCCTTAGTTCAATCTACGTTCTCATTAGCAGAGGCCAAACGCGAATAAATTATTGCATACCCTCTGAATGACCGTGTTATTTTCATGGTTGACGATATGAAAAGTTGGCTTCGAAGCCGGTTTCTGCTGGTGCCTCAAGAATTCGCCCATACGACGAAGGTTCCTGGAGCCATCTTCAAAGCGACAGCATATGTTGCCTATGTGTATTCAGTCCATGTCAGTGTGCGGATACGAAATTAAGTATACATACCCTGGATCCTGTGTGTTTGTCCGTGCTCGATCGTTGTGCTTGAGCTCTTGACGAAGTAGAATGAACTGGCCGCCAATCTCAGCACCACGTCCTTGATTGTATCTTTGTATCGACTTGTGGCGAGTATCCTTTTAGTTTGGCGATGAAGCTGTTCCACCTCCTTCTTTGCATCCATCTTTGGTGGGTCTTCGCCAAGGTCTGGGTTGATGCGTATGTACCGGCTAGCGTTGTGATTCGGTTGCTGTCGTTCTTGTGCCAGGAAGTCGTTCCAGGCTCTTTCCGCATCAACAATGCTGCCTATTCGATTAACCTAAGGAGTAGTCAGCAGATGATCTGCTGGATATGCTGGATTTGATATCACCAAGTCAATGGAGCCGTTGGAAATGCTGCACATCGTATGGCAAATGGGGGAATGTATGCTAATTGACTTACGAGGACTTTGAGCATATCTCTGGCTGCGGACGACCCGTAGACCTTCTCGTTTCGTGTGCTGTGGAAGTATACTTAGTATGTCTTGCACCGAATTGCGCTGAGCTGGTTGTAATCCTACCTATCATCGGCCTCATCATCGTTCCTAAGTTGCCGCTGAATTCGAGACTCATTCTGGCCCGTTCCAAGGGAAAGGAAAATATCCGGATCGTGGTCGGCGACATCAGGCCATAAAGCCTTCCTCTCACCTTGCACTACCCGCGCAGGGTTGTTGTGGTATAAAGCACCATCAAGAAAGGAGCGTTGAGATGCTTGGTGATGGAACTTCTTGAAGAATCGCGGTGCCGCTGTTGAGGCTGCGGCAGCTTCCCATGTATTAAACTCACACTTGGGGTCGCTTGGCCTCAGAAATTCATAGTCAGCGTCTCTCGTGCTGGTGTTGGCTGGGCTTAAGATGGAGGATATTTCAGGCCTGTTGTAGTTACCAATTACGATGGCTTTTGTTCCTTCGCCCTCCGTAGTAGTAACGGCGACTTTGGGTCGATGAGCTGTTTCATGAGGCTTCCCACCGAAGAGCTTCTCCGTACCGAGGACTTTGCGAAGCGCTCTATGCAAGGGTCGGGTCTTGTATTTGCTCCCACCGTGTCTGAAGTTAGTGGCGAATTGCAACAGGGGGATTCCTTGAAGTCTCCGCGGAGTGAAGGCCTGGTCGCAGAGTGCTAGAAAGGTTTCTATGCATTTGTCGAGCCCCCATGACTTAGTCGCCAAGCACAAGGCGATGATTGCACCAGTACTAGCAACGTTAGTACTTTCGAGTCGATCGGAAGAGGAATTCAACTACCTTGTGCCAACAACGAGATCGAAGAATGCACGCAGAGGAATCTTCAGCTCGCTGTTCTTCATCTCTTTCTCAATCTGGAAGAGTGTTTCTAACTCTACGACACCACGTATCCCTCCACTGAAAGTCGTTAATGATTCTGGAATACAAGGTAAACTGTGAATAAGAGATTTTGCAGCGTAAAAGAAAAGCTCCGCTACAGACACTGCCTTCAGCCAGTGCCAAGGTAGAATTGAGTGTTTGATACAGCACCTCCACTTGCTCGCCAGAGGTGACTTCCATAAATGTGATCTTCCACCATGCGCAAACCAAGGTAGTCGAGCTGTTGAGACCGGACTTTGCCATCATAGAGGGATGATAGGATGAAATAAAAGATGAGAGTACGTACCCGTCCAGAGAAAGCACCCGAACGCCTACCAGATTCGGTTTGAATCGCACGATGAAGTGGCGCTTCCACGCTCTGTCGTTCGTATGTAAAGGGCATTGTTGCAATTCGTAAACATGCTCATGGTCGTAACCGATGTTCTGCCTGAGACGACCATGCCCTCTAACGCAAGTGTTGCACAGCAGGTGCCGACATGGGAGAGCATGTTGTGGAATGGCCATCAGGCACGAAAAGCAGGTCGAACGGCCCGAAAAAAGCTTTTCCGAATCGATCTCGTCGTACAGTGCGGTCATTGCTTCACTGTGAAGCTGCAGTGCGAGAGAAGCATCAGTCCGGTCTTGATTTCCTTGAGCATTCCTCAGTCCTTGCATCCTACCCTCGAGGCGCTGAAGTTGTCTTTTCACCCTGTCAATCCAAGTTTGGATGGTGTCCTCGTAAGTGAAACTCGATTGGTAGTCTCCCACTCGGACTCTACCCGCAGGATCTTGATGACCTTTCCCGTGACGCTGTCTTGTATTGATGCATCGGCGACCGTCAGAGTCGTACTCGCAAGGATATGATTTCTCACAGAACTCCCACAGGACGTTATCAATGTAGTCGGTATATTCATCAAGATGTTGGATTGCCCGGCCTAGACAGCATTGTTAGTCACAGTGATATTGAGACTCCGTAGAACAGGCCATCAAATAAACCGACCTTTGTGATACCTCATACACTCTAGTAGAACGCTAGAAGATACGACGATGCTTAACTTCTTGAAAATTGCTTGGCCAGTAAGCCGTTGTCTATTTCTTTTGTTTCCTCGGTCTTGGATTTCTTGGGCTAGCTGTAACAGATGCTCTCCGAAGTTCTCCGGGATTGGCTTGTGTTGAAGCGAAATCTTCACGAAATCAAATGGCCGGTCGAGATATGTTGAGAAATGATCGAATGCGTGCTGCACATAGACATCAAGCTCATCAGCTTTCGAGAGTAGTCGGGCCTCGCGCTTCGCGTCGTATGAAAGCCTGCAGCATTTATCAATCTCTTGCCGGAGAGTGCTGATCTGCTTTGCTAGAAGATTGTACTGGCTCTGCTCTTCCATAGGAATTTTGACCACTGAAAATGACGCATAGTAACATCCGATCAAATCTCTGCAATTCCGAATTCTTTTCCCGCGTTCACGCCAGCTTCGGATAAGGGGAACGATATCGGGGTCCTGGTCAAAACTCGTGCCGACAGACTCCAAAAGGCTATTGGTTGTTTCCCTTGTGTCTAATCGAGAGTTCGAGCGCGCTATCCGGGAACCGTTAAGAACAATGATTGCATGGGGCAAAGCGGGCTGGTTGATCGACTGTTCAAGGGAGTTCTCTCCCCAATTGAGAAGATTGTTCAACGCGGTCTTCTCAAAGGTCCTACGCCAATATCAGTCTCGAATTTGCTGCGAGGCGTGGGCTACCAACGAACGTACTTTGAATTCTTGAGCACAAACACTACAACATCGGAGAATGTGTATAGTATTCGAGGATATAATTGCTTGACTGTAAACTGTCGCCCACGGGTCTGCTCGGTTTTAGCCCAGGCAAGCTTCCGTTTTCTACCATGGCGGATCCAGTCATACAAAATCTCGATTCGCTCGGGTTGTCGGCGCGCTATCTCTGCTCTAGGAACTCTTGCTCCTGCATCGAGGCCTTCACAATCAGCAAAGAGAAGGGGTGTGTGACCTGAAGTATCCAACATTGTTCGAGGATCCGCATACAGATGGACATTGGCGGAAGTGGGTTCATTCTCGTACAATGCTGAGCCAACAACAGGTGAAGGAAAGGATGGCTGCTCGATCGGAGACAGAATGCGCTCTTCCTGATCAATGAGCATCTTGATTAAAGCGCTTTTGCCGGCATCTATGCGTGTCAGTTATCTTCTTGATGGGCAAGGTGATCACAGACTAGTTTGGCCAATGAACGAAACCAATTGCGGATACTTTGGCGTTCGCTCGCTGTGACCAGATTGCGCCATAAGTGAGCTATAGATGCCGCCATCTGTGAAGTACGGCTCTCCATATCGATCATTACTAGTGCCTGGCATTGTTGGTTACGCGCCAAGTGCATCGGTGGGGGAACGCATACCGAACCAGAATGCATCTCCGTCAGCCTCATGCAGATGTCGAAGCTCATCTTCGGACAAGTTTGGGTACAACATGTTCTGCAACCGTATAAAAGAGCGGTAGTCCGTCTTCTCGTGTGGCAGGTCCTGTGGACCAAGCCTATCGACGCGATGGCCCGGCACGCGTTCCCAGCACGGTTCGCACACGCGGGTTCTGCAATTCACGCACCATGACAAGGGTGTCCTCACCTGGTCACAACGGTCACACACATTGGAGTCTGTCGGCTGATGCGACATGGGCGTAGAAGGCGAATGTCTAGGTCTTGCTCACACAAAACAAGACAGGAAGGTATTGTGGAGGGGCGAGAGAAGGAAGGAAGGACACCAGGCTGAAGCAGCCAGGGCAAATGGCAGCGCGTGCATGGCGCCTCGCGCTTCCCCGGCCATCTGAGATGATGAGCCAGCTGACGAGCGTACAGCGTCCATACAAGCAACGACACTTGACAACTCCGTCGACCACTAACAGTGGACTGCAGCCCGGAATTCAGACGGGTCACATGGTCTCCAGTAGAAGAGTTGATGAAAGGATTGATAGTTCTGACCATTGGCAGCCGCCCGTGGATGGCGAGCTGAATATTGGCCTGATCGATCTGGTTTCTATGTTCTGATAGAGAGGATGCGATATCTGGCCAAGAGTACTTAGTGCTGGGGCCATAGCTGGAGCGGGATAGGAGCGTGAAGATGTTTTCTCGACGCAGGTGTCATGTGTACCATACTGGATGGCAAGCTGGAGGTGAGCGAGAGTCACGTGCCGAGAAAATGAGTGGCCCGTGCTCCTCCGGTGTCTGATCTGTGGGGGTGGAACCCGCCGACGACGGCAATTGAGAAAGTTGACTAAGACGCGCTCGAAATTTCTCACGAAAAGACAATGTGTCTCGTGGACGTCTTCATTTGATCCATCAACCCACGTCCAGAGCTCCAGACAGTCGTTCATTCCAACGAGGAAACGCGTCGTGACATCCTTGACCACTCGCTCGCATCCCATCGCCAATTCGTCCAGTCGCACGGTTCTCAATTGCAATTCTATCGAGCAAACCCCCGTCAACAACCGCCCTTGTCACGAGATTCTGGAGCGGACGGCTCCGACACCGGAAAACTGGCGCGCGCTCTACGTTCCTTGTCTATCCGACCCCTCACCCGCTCTTGCTACCCCTCCATCATGTCATCAAGAGCTAAATCATCGCCAACCTCACGCCTCAAGCTCTTCTCCAAACACCTCAATTCACCTTCACCCACTTCCACCTCCACCTTTCTCGAAAAGCCCTTTCTGGAACTCAACACACCCTTCTCTACCGAACGATCAGCGCATTGGGAAGACGAGCAAGGGAAGATAATACGAAAATCCAAGTTCCAAGAGAAGATCGAGGAGAAGACCAAAGAGGAAGCGACACAGACCGAGCAAGAGCAATCAGAGAGGAAACAGTCCGCCAAGATGTCGAAGCAAGCACCGCACGCCGCGTTGATGATTCCGGGGCCGATTGAGTTCGATGACGCCGTTCTGGAGTCCATGTCGCACTACAGGTACGCTTGACAGCGCTGCGCTCAAGTGCTGGCCATGAACATGCATTTAGAGACTAACACACCCTGCTAGCGAATCGCACGTCGGCCAGCCCTTCGTGAACACCTTCGGCGAAGTCCTCTCCAACCTGCGCAAGCTCTTCCAGACCACCGATCCCTCCGCGCAGCCCTTCATTCTCTCCGGCTCTGGCACACTTGGCTGGGATCAGGTAGCTGCTAACCTCATCGAGCCTGGCGAGGAAGCCCTGGTGCTACACACTGGCTACTTTGCCGACTCCTTCGCAGACTGTCTCGAGACCTACGGCGCAAAGGCAACCCAGATCAAGGCTCCCATTGGCGATAGGCCGCAGCTAGATGAGGTGGAGAAGGCGCTGAAGGAGAAGAAATACAAGCTCGTCACGGTCACTCATGTCGACACGTCGACTGGTGTTCTTTCAGAACTTAAGGCGCTCTCGGAGCTTGTACATCGCGTGTCTCCAGAAACCCTGGTCATCGTAGACGGCGTCTGCAGTGTCGGAGGCGAGGAGATCAAGTTTGACGAGTGGGGTCTTGATGTCGTACTCACAGCCTCTCAAAAGGCCATCGGTGTCCCTGCGGGCCTCTCGATCCTAATGGTGTCCGGTCGTGCAATCGAGGTCTTCAAGAACAGGAAGACAAGGCCAACGTCGTACTTCGGTTCGTGGAAGAACTGGCTACCCATCATGCAGAACTACGAAGCGAAGAAGGCATCGTACTTCGCTACCCCGTCACCCCAGCTCATCCACGCCCTACACACCTCGCTCAACCAGATACTCTCTAAGCCCCTGGACCAGCGATTCTCCGACCACAAGGCAGCCTCCGACAAGATCAAGAAGGCTGTCTCGGATCTTGGACTCAAGCAGCTCGCTACCAAGAGGGAGAACCAGGCAAACACCATGACCGCTATCTATCTTCCAGACGGTGTCTCACCACCCGATGTCCTGCCCAGCTTGATGAAGAAGGGTATCATCTTCGCTGGTGGTCTGCACAAGGAGATTGCTTCGAAGTACATTCGATTTGGACACATGGGCGTCAGCGTCACGGACTCCCAGAGGAAGGACATCACCAAGGGTATTGATGCGCTCAAGGAGTCGCTGAGTGAGGTTGGGTATAAAGCATGAGCTAGCTTAAGAGCTGACGCTAGGATTGGTGTTTTCAATGTACAATAGTGCATTTACGGCCCGGTGGGTTGGATGTATATGGCGCCTAAAAGCAATAGAACAATCCTGAGAGAACCACGTAAGTGCTCAGTCTTTTGTGCGACGGTATATGTTGAGCTCACTTATAAGACCACGCCGCATCACTTGCTCACATCTACAAGGCCTAGGGCTGTCGCAGTAACCCTTCCGGAGCAGAAAATACTGGATATAGAATCAGCAACGTGATGCAGTCAATTCTCAATACTCCAGAAACTCTTGACATACTTTTCTACGGTTTCGAGTCTTTCGATGGAAGCTCATATATTGTTCCTTTGTCTGAAGTCTTTCTTTCTTCACTTTCCTCATTGTCCATCTGATGTGTCCTTATTACGGCACCCACCGATCATGTGCTCCAAAGACACACTTTCCCTCCCTTGAAAGTAGCGCTGGTTCATGGATATACAAAGTGTGGAGGCATTGGTTCGAAGGCCGGGTAGAGGGACACTGTTTCAGACTATAAAGTGTTTCTGAGGGGCTGTAAAAGAGGAAATAACATATTGGAACAAGTACGTGTGATATCTGCTTCGAGCTCTCTCAATATCTGGTGGTCTTCTGATGTCTTTCCAAAGTATTTGCTAGAATGCAGTGTCATTCACGTGCATTATGCACGGAAACTGCAGCACCACCTGCACTATCGTCCTAATAATGTAAGTACCCTGACATTCACTGTCTGCTAGCCTTTTGTGAGCCGCTACCTTACGCGCACTACAGGACTTCTCGCTATTTCTAAGACACTCCGACATCGCCTCCTCGACAACAGGAATACACTGTCCTTGGCGATTACACACCCCTCTGTATCAACCCTCCTTTGACACCACCCTTGGACTCGCCTCAGTCATGGCTCGAACTACAGCAGTTCCAGGTCTACGAGCTGTTATCGAAGTCGGCGGCATCGCTCTTAGGGAATACGACGACCCAGAGCCGCCCTTACTGGGCACAGTGACTAAATATACCGAAGCACGATCTGGTGCCGAGTTCACGATCAGGTTTTCTTGTACAGAGCCTTTTCCGGATGATCATGCAATCGCGATGCAAGTCAGTCTCGACGGAAAGCACATTCGAGGCGGTGGTCTTGTTTGCCCGCTCGTTGATCTTTTCAAGCCAAGGGGCAGTATCACTCAGGGCCACTGGTTGAAGAAGGACGGCGAGTTCTATGAGCAGAAGTACTGCTTTTCTGAGTTGGACGTTGGTGGGTATACTCTTGTATCACAATAGCGATGTCACTAACCAAACTCATCAGTGGATGAGGAGATCAAGCCCCACCACAAGTCGCTCGTCGAGCATCTCAGACACCTCGGCGAAATCAAGTTGGAGTTTTACTTCATCAAAGACCTCGTCAAGGTAGAGGGGACGGGCGTCAAAGACGACGTCAACCCGCTCGGCCCAATTCCAGAGAAGAAGCTGAAGGGCGTGGAAGACCCGGCCACGCATCAAATCGGGCTCTCGGCTCCAGAAGCAGTCGAACCACCGCAATGGACGACGTACACGAAAGTTAGCGATGATCCATTTGCGACGTTCATCTTCAAGTACCGTTCGCTTCAAGTGCTTCAAGCTGCCGATATCGCCCCTCGTCCTGTGCCCCTGGAGGAGCGGGATATCAACTCGCTGTCCTTCGAAGAGCGAGGTGAGCTGCTTTGTCGTCAAAAGGTACCTCAAGCCTTTCAGCTATTTTATATCATATCACCGTCCTAACGTGCTATAGGAACGCGAAACCGAAGCACAGCGTATCAAGCACGAGCGTAGACAAGGCATTCGAGATATCAAGCGAGAGCCAGTGGAGGAAGTTGGAGCAGACGTGGACGCCGATGAAGTCGTGCTCGTGAAGGCGACTACCAAGCGACAAAAGGTTAAGGGGGCTGCGCAGGAGGCGAATCAGGTTGTTATCGACGATGATTGAGGGAGAGAGTTGCGATGTTTGATACGAGCTGCTTGCGGTCAATCATGAGAATCTCCCATTCCGAAAGCGCGCTACGGAGATTTGGCAAGAGGCTCTGTGTACGGACCTTCATGATTGCAACGAAGTATCTGGAACATGTTAGTAGATACGTTTTCGACACGTCCAGGCATTAGAATTCACAATAAGATTCTGTCACGGTGATTTTTACTAGTCTAGATACCTACCGAAACATGTGGTACCATTTCTACCATGAAATTCACGCTCAGTCTAATTCAATCACTTCGTCTCCCTCTTGTGGCAAGTGAGGGCCCTTGATGCTCCTAGCTGAGATAAAGACGACCTCATCCTCATCTTCTGCCTTTTCCGTTCCATCTTCAGCTCGTTGCATATTCACCTTGTTGCGTCCAGCGACAGGCTCGTCCTTGACTTTGGGCTTAGTCTCCACCCCATCCCCATCTTCATGCGAATGCGACTCATCACTGGTGATGATGCGAAGCGCTTCCAACCTGGTATGTGAACGATACTTGAAAATGAATTCAGCGAAAGGCCTTCCATTACCCACATGGTCGTAGCGGAAACGAGTTTGATCTCCACAGCGTTCTGGCTCTTGCGAGGTGGCTTGATGTGTTAATGCTTTGTCGCCTTTAAATTCTTTCTCGGGAATGGCGCTCAGTTGAGTATTGGGATGCACTGGCGTATCAGCTATAGGGACTGATCGAACATTCTTGATGCGATAGAACTCGACTTTTATCTCATCAAGGATTGAAAATGCCTCCTTGAGCTGCTGGATGTAACTTCCTCCAGCAACTTGCGACACCACGCCTTTGACTTCGAATGCATAATCGTGAGAGAGGTGGTGTTTCTGTTCTATGCAGCCGCGGGCCAGCTTTCCGTCTAAGTTGGCTACTACCCTAAGATCGTACTGAAAGTCAAACTGCGGCGTGAGTGTGACTCTAACTTGAAAGGTCTTCCGATCTTGTAGCCGGGTCTCGATGTACTTTGTGACAGTTCTAGGCGATTGTGGCGCGTTGCCGATGTCATCGTACTCTCTCAGCGGTGCAGAATCGACGACGATTTCGACCTTCAAACCAGGGTATTCTGGAAGAACTGCCATGTTGCGAATCTGATTGACGATAGGATTGTTCATGGCTATTTCAGCTCTTAAGTAAGTCTAGTGAGACAGAAGTAGACGTGTTTGAACAAACGTAACGCAAACATGGTCGCGTCTAACGAAGCAGTGAGCAAGGTCTAGAAGATACTAGACACGAGAGACAAAACCCAAACGCTGAAGCAATCTTATAGAGGGGTATATGCGAACTTGCATCCTTACTCCGTGACAACAACTCCCATGAAACGCCAAAGCCCAGGGGCTCAGTCGAGCTCAATAATCTCGTGTTGGTCACTAGGAACAACACGTCCACCTTAAGGCTCACTTTGAAACTCGTATCGCCGGTTGTCGGGACCCCAACATAGTTCGTCATGTGGCTCGGCGTCGTCTCTTCGGGATCGTTGTATTCAGTCAATGGGGTCCGGTTGACGAGGATCTCCACCTTCAACCTTGGGTAGGCATCGATGACTGCCATACCTCAGCATGTGGTCGACGCTGTTGATTGTGGTTAACGGGAAGGAGCGAGGGAGAACGATGCGGTCCGAACTCGCGAGGTTGGGCCTCGGTTGCCAAGACGCGTCTCAGGCAAACGTGATGTGAGATCTAAAGCAAGTGCAAACATTCTCGAATTCAACATAACTAGGCGGGTAAGTAAAGGTAGCATTTGGATGTTTACGTATGCCAGTACCTCAAACACCTACTAGAGCGCAGCGATATCATCTTCCAAAAAGGTAAGCACAATCACCATGATGCTCGCGATGACAATCACCACTCGCTTGCAGTACCTGCACTTGGGAGTTTGCCTTTACCTGTGGACCGAACTCAGACATAAAGAGCCTGCAACCCCCTGGTTTACATTCTCGCTTCAACCCATCCCCACGTCTCCTCCTGCAACACAACCAGTGCTCAAGAAACGCCCCACCCAATACCCTTAGCATCTATCTCAGTCATGGCCATCCTTCCAGGTCTCGAGAGCCACTTCAAGGTAGAGATAGTGTCGAACGGTTCTCCCCTCGAGGAATACGACGATCCACGCCAAGGCGAACTCCAACCGGGAAGACTCACCAAGTACATCGAAGCACAGTCAGGAGCTACCTTCTTCATCCAATACTCTTTCTTAGAGGAGTTCCCAAAGACACACCATCTAGCTGTGCAAACCCGAATCGATGGGAAGCTCGTCGACTCGTACATGTGCATCAAAGCGAGGTTACATGATCCGAAACCGGAGGTGGTGGACGCGGCATATTCTCGAATTGACGGCCGCGATGTGCGACAGGGTTTCTACTTCTCCGAGCTCATGATCGGTGCGAAACAGGACTAGCACATGAAGACAGTAGGAGAAACTAACATGTGCAATAGCTGATGCTGACGGTCGAGCTCCCAACCAAGAAAACGTGAAAGCCTTGTCTAAGGTCGGCGAAATCGAGATCACCTTCTCCTTCATCAAGGAAACGGAAGCGACGGAAGACACTGTGCTGGATCAGAAACATGACATCAAGATGATTGGTGAGGTCAAGGAACAAGATTTGAAGGGCAAGACCCTGTCGCACCAGGCAAGGCAGGTCTTATCATGATGTTTCACTCCTGTAACTTCGATTGCTAATTCCATACAGCTTAGGAGAGCCAGAGGTAGTCGACCCTCAGCACGTGTCCGATGTCAAACTTCTTGACCGTTCACCATTTGGTACCTTTAAATTCTTATACCGTTCGCTTGGTACGCTCTTTAATCCGTTAATTGTTCAAAGAAGCCCATCTGACTGATCTATCTTCTAGCCAGGCTCCAAGAAGAGCATGTAGTTCCCGGACCGCCTCCTCCGACTCCTCCACCAACTCCTCTGGAGGAACGCGATATTGATACATTGACGCAGGATGAGATGCGCGAGCTCCTCAAACGCCAAGCTGAGCGCAGCGCTGAGGCTATGCGAATCAAGCGTGAGCGTGCTGAAGAGGAAGATGAGGCGGAGGTCGTGGCGAAGCGCCAGAGAGTTATGGACCTCCAGGACGAGGACGGACGCATTGTTATTGACGATTGAACATAACGCCAACCTCCACCACAGGTCTGGCTTCCGCGACAATGCCCGGTCTTCCGATGCTAGTATCATGGCACTACATATCGCATAGAAGCTCTCTAGATTTATTGCTATCGTCCCACGGCGCACACGGATCTTTCGATATCACTACCACTTTATCCTCAAAAGTCCTCGGGGCGCACCATCGACCGACCCTGAAACCATCAGACTTTGGGAATGCGGAACTCTCATAGATCTACTCCACAGGTAGCAGCGTCTGGGATCTTTTCTTGCTCACGTTTCGGACCATGATGGATGACCATATAGTCTGAGGTTTTGAGATTTGGAGTCAATGTGAACTTGAGTACAGGGCCGAATGCACATGAGTTAATACATCTGATCTGTTCATCTTTGACCAAACGTGATATTGCCAATGATTGTTCATAGTGCGCTCCTTCTCTCGCGGAGCAGGGGTACAGGCGCTGTCTGTATGAGTTACCCTGAAGCGCTATTGTGATTGAGTAAGATCTCATCAAAGTAGTGTTCAAGGCTGAAAGTGCTCTAGATAGCTTATCTGCACCATCTCTCCGCGTTCTCATCGAAGGGAAAAAAAACATAAAAACAGGGGAGAGTTCTCCCTATGAGCCAGGACTTTGAACTGTAGTATCACCCAATTCACCTTCACCCTTTTTGGGTTCGCGCCTCTGCCTGGGTCATTTTTGCCTTGTTAGCAGGTCGCACCATCTCTCTTACAATACACACACCCTCGCAAGACCCAATATGGCCGTACTTCCAGATCTCCCTACTCTAGAAGTGGAGATTGTGGTCGATGGCGAGGCGCTGAAGGAATACGACGATCCAGATCCGCCATTTTCAGCGCCAAATACCATCACCAAATTCGTGGAAGCAACCTCTGGTACTGAGTTCAGTATCAAGCTCCACTTCACGCGCGATTTTCCGCAAGACTACGCAGTAAAGGCCCAAGTACTGCTCGATGGCAAGCGCGTTACCAACAAACGCTATCGCATCAAGCGATTGAGCGGCAGCCATAATATTGGTGGGGTTACATCAAAGGACAATGACGATTGGTACTTGCAGAAGTTCCGCTTTTCTGAACTTGATATCGGTAAGTAGAAACGACTGCGGGAGGGACAATCACATCCGCCATGCACTGACACAGTTATCAGGTGAAGCTGACTCCCAACCGGCCAACCTAGAGCTCGCGCGTTCTCTGGCTTCCACTGGCAAGATCTCAATAGCCTTCAATTATGTCAAGAATCATCGCCGAGTCGCCCCTAGAGACGAGCATCCCGAACTCAAGCAATTAGAAGGTATCAAGGAACAAGACCTCAAAGGCAAGGCATTATCGCACCAGGCAATGTAGGGTCAAAATCATTCTTTTGTTCATCCTCTACTAACAGATTTAGCCTCGGCACCAAGATGAGCGTTAATGCACGAAGTCGGACTCGGTCTGATCTCGTTTCGGCTGAGCCCTTCGCGACCTTCAATTTCAAGTACAGGTCACACGGTACGCAAGATAGCAACAAACCTTTCTCATTGACCACTGTCTAATCTCATTGATATACAGAAGCCCTCAGGGCCGACGAAATCATCCCTCGCTCGCCTAGTCCCATCCCGTTGGAGGAACGAGGCGTTCAGAACCTATCCTTCGACGAACGCGGTCAACTCCTAGAACGCCTGCTAGCCGAACCCAGGGTGAAACGCGAACTCCCCGATGACGACGACGTTGCTGGTGGCCAGTGGAAGCGGCAGAAGACCAAATACATCGAAGACAAGGACGGAGCCGTCATCTTGGACTGAGCGGAACAATAGTCGTTCCGAGATCCATCTTCGAGGCCAGCGCTCCGGATGAACAGTCTATACCAATCATGCTGGAGCGCTATCGTAGTTAAACTTGACCCTAATCAAGTAGTAATTGAAGGTTGAAGTGCTCCTGAATCATTGAACGAACTTAATATGTCGGATTGAGGCGTCTAGCCGCTACCCCAACAAACTCAACCTTTCAAAAGCCTTGACAACAGGCCTCTCCCTCTTCCTCCCTACCTCCTGCAGACTATCCCAAAGCGTCGCATCCGCACCACTTGGTCTTAGCACCCCATCGCCATTCATCTCCAAACCCCCGTTGACCCCATTCACCTGGACACCGTCCACCTGCTGCCCTCCTTCTTCCACAACAGGATACATCTCCTCAACTGCCTCGCCACACAGCCGCACCACATCCCGAACCGCCACATCCACCGCATCAGCCCTCTCCCTCATGCCCCTTTTCACCAACCCCTCAACCAGTCTCTGCACCTCCTCATTCATACTATTGATCCTCTCAATCAGTCTCTCGATCGAGTTCACGAGGTACTCTTCCTCATACACCGTGCCCTTCTTTCCTCTCGCCCTCTTCCGCTCTTCGCGCGCTTTCTTCTTAGACGTGCGACGCGTTGTCTGCGTGTTCACGGTGCCGGTGCGGTTCGTGTAGCGCGTCATGAATGTGCCTCCACTTGTTGTATCTGTCGGTGCTAAACTCACATTGTCCGGGATGTTGATATTCGAGTCTGGGTCGATGCCTTCGAAAAACGCAAGCGGATCTTCAGCCTTCTTTTTCCGGAGCTCAGCCAAACGTGGAACTTGTGCGTTGAGCTGGCCTTTCATATCTGCTAGGAACTCTGTCATGCTGGCTGAGGCTTCGACGAGGCCGGGATCGATGACTTCTTCGATGAGATATTTGCTGTTCTTCAAAACGACGAGTCTGATGGCCTCGGAGAAGAAGTGGCCTTTGCAGAGGAGTTTAGCGGCACCAGGGAGGTCGGAGAGGTAGTCTAGATGAATTGTTGAGGCGGAGAGGTAGTCTTTTGATTCTGTGAGACCTTCGCCGAGGCTGGTTGCTAGACTGGTGATTTCTGACTCAGGGAGCCCGGCGAGGGTGGCGGAGTATAGTGCTTCGCGCCAGAGGAGGGCGGAGAAATACGATGAGTATGCTAGGCCGTGCAGACCGAGGGACTCGTATGCGATGGCTGCTTCCTTGTGTTTGTTTGTGCTGCTGAGATAATCTGCGTGTAGCCTTGTGAGCTCTTTCAGCCGTGCGACTTCGTACTGGTATAGGCCTAGGGCTTCTGGGTATAGCACATGTTTGACAACGTAGTCTTTGACCTCATCAAAGACGTCAAGCTCCTTGAGGTGCCCAAGAGCCTTCGTCTTCCGTCCAAGCTGGTCATCGATCTTGAATTTCCTCTGGAGATCAGGGAGGTCGTGCAATGACTGGAGATGTGGAAGATACTCCCTGGGATCTTTCTGACTCTGCTGCGCTATGAGCAGAGCTAGCTCAAGATTGTAAATACCGAGCGATGTATCGTACAATTGGTTCACGTCGGCCAAAAAGGAGATATGCTCGGCTGCTTTCTCGGTAAGCGGGTCCTGCGCTCGCTGAAGTCGGCCGATCATTGAAAGACCGGCTTCGAGGTCAGCGGGGACTTTGCAGACATGTGACGTGATAATATTCTGGAAATGCGAGTCCTTGTATTGACTCGTTGTGAGAACAGAGAGAAAAGCGTCGCAGATGCGGTTGACTTTTGTGTCAATGGATGACGATGGCTGTGTAGACTTAGTGGTGAGATCTTTAGTCTTCAGGGTCTCCCTGTACATTGTCTCGGAAACATCCTCATTTCGGAGCTGCGATAGAAGTAAATCGATGTGCTCAACCCTATTGACGTGCTCTATGATCTTTCCAACATTCTTTATGAAGCGCTCTGGATCATGATCATGTAGAATGTTCATGTCTACGCGCTGATTGCGACAGGCAAGGAATGCAGCTCTGTACTGTTCCGCTTCAATACTTCGCCTAATGGCCGCAAGCACCAATGCGCGAGGGTAGATAGTCTCCAAATTGCCACGTGGCATCTGGAGGACGACTGAGAATGTAGTCGGCATGACGGTAACGATTTTAGCACCCCTTTCTATGCTTCGGCATCGTTCGTCTTTCTGCGGCTCGTCTGAGGGTACTTCGAGATCCTCGACATTGGGTAACAAGTGCACAAATTTAAGCAGGTGCTGCGTGGTCGTGAAGATTAGATGTGCTGGGGTCACAACAAAACTCGTGCAGCTGCGGGCAAGCGTCCTGCCGTTCGCAAACAGCGCACCACTCTTGGTAAGGCCGAAGCAGAAAGGCTGTCCTTCCACGGAAATGACCCGTAACTCGGGCGCGACGGCGAGGAATTTCTGCAATGCACTGGTCTGCATGGGGAGGTCGCTTGTGTCTTCCTCTACACCCACTGCGTGCACAGTTCCGTCCTGGAACTGGATGCACAGTGACTGGTAGTCAGCGCTGGAGACCAGGGATGAGACGTGCCCAGGCTGCAAGATCGGTCCGCGGAAGATAAGCTCTTCACCCTTGGAAGACCACAGACTGCTCTCTTCCTCTTCCCAGCTGTCTGTCAACACGAAAACTTGGTCATCGCCGATGAAAGCAACATGTCGAGGTATGCTGTTTTTCAAGGCATCGCTGCGCCAGAGAAGTTCCGGAGGAGGTATAGGCCTCTTAATCATATCGAGATTGTAAATTGCAACGTCTGAATCTGATAGCACTGCTAGCCGGGTGCCAGAAGCTGAAAGCGCTACATCCACAGGCTTGCGCTCAAGCTTGACCTGCAACAGAGACATTGGAGGAGGGACGTTCGCAATCCTCAATGGCGTGAGCTTGAGAGCAAGACCATCTATCGAGGCAACTATGCCATAATCGTTCGGAGGTGAGGTAGTTCCCGCAGCTGTTGTTGAGAGATACTCTAAGATTTGGAGAGAGGTAGGTGTTGCTAGTGCCAGCGATAAAGGCTTCTCTGAATGCCAAGTGCACAAGATAGCTGTACTCGCAACCTCAGGAGATACCAGCTCTTGTTTGAGGTAGTAGTGGTAGTTGCTCATCGTCCAAAGTTGGACCTTGTCTGGGTAGGACACGGCGAGAACGTTCGAATCGCTATTCCATCGAAGCGTCAAAGGCTTGGCCGAAGCCTGCAGGTCTTCCGCTGTGCATCGTAAATCGAACTGGCCATGTCGAAGACCGTTTCGCTCGAATAAGACCACCTCAATCTTGTCAACTGATCGCTTGATCCCAGCAATGAGGTTGCCAGACGGACGCCAGCTCAATGAACCCTCGAGACCATCGACCGGCTCGCTCACGCTGTCCAGCTGTCCCTCTCTTGAGTACACGCGAATCATCCGTCGCCGTTCCTGCTCAATGGAGTTGACGGCGAAGAAGGCGCCATCTCCTCGCCAGCTAATCGTGACAGAACGGTCATCGAACGTACTCAGCACACCCTCGTCGATATGCTCAGGCACTGTAGGGTCCTGCAAAGCCTTCGCTCTCTTGCCCTTGAACTGCGTCTCTTTCTTTCCCCAGCCTACGCTAACATGGTTCGATACGTTGACGTCTTCGGGTGATAATGTAACACTGGCCACATTCTCGATGTCCCGTGTCATGAGAAGCAGCGTATCTGCCAGCGTAGTGATGGCGAGGAGCTCCTCGTCCGGCGACCATGCTGCAGCCGAGATTCCAGTGTCAACAGAACCAACTATTTCGACGAGCTCTTCATGTGGTTCGCGATCCTCCCGCACCAGTACGATATCCCCTCCAGCTAAGACTAGACATGTTGTCGACGAGTCGGCGAAATGATGCAGGTCTAGTATTGAGTCATGTGGTAGAGACGGCAAAGGGCATGGAGCGTCCCATGAAGCTATGTTCTGAAGCTTCTCTGCTGCGCCGGCGCTCTCATAATGCAACCTTTTGATTTCGATGACTGCACGTGATTCGGATGGTCCAAAAGCACAGATGACTGAACTGGAAGCCGCGTCCCAGGCTGTTGCCGTCAAAGGCAGCGGATCCTCGCCGGAGAATCGGAGGAGCGACCTGCCCACAATCTTCAAGTTTCGCATAGCAAGGGGGTTGTTCAAGTGTTCGTATGTAAATTATGCATTTTGGGTGGATTACAAGGCTTGTCAGTGGTCAAACTTTTTCGAGTTGTAGATTCGGAGCTTGCCGAGCTTTTACCGAGAGAAGCTGTCATTGACATATACGAGTAGCACAAGCATTTCATCACGAACGAAGATGCAGCAGGATTGGCATGAACACTGTCAATGAAACTGACGCTGATATCGTGTATGGTGTACAGTAGCTCGCGGGGACGTCCCTTTATTCTACAATCTCTCCTTCCCGCTGATATCGCTTCCCGATTCGCATTTCCAGATGACCTTCATCGCGTTTACACCTGGTTCTTCTTCGTCTGCCAGACTGTTGTAATATAATGATTAGACTTCTGTGCATCTCATTGATTGGAAAGCGGCCATTCTTACCAGCTAAGCCAAATGGAAGTCCGAAACCGGTGGCTGCTTGAATTAGCTTCTTCCTAGCCGCCGCAGCTGTCCTAAGCTCACCCATGAATGCCCAGTATCTCACGGCAAACCACTTCGTCAGCGGGTTGAAGGGCAAGTTGCTTCGCGGGCCCTCGGGGTAGTGGTAGGGAGAGGCGAGCTGTGCGCGGGTGGAGTGAAAGCCGCGGCGGGCCATGAGGGTGGGAGCGCGGGTGGCAGCACGGGCGAGCATCTTCGACTGTCAGCGGAGGACTCAATTGGCGTCTGTGAAAACGTACTTTGGCGGCGGTGGTGGAATGGAGAGTGGTGAAAGGGAGGGTGGAGTGGCAGCTTCATCGGACCACCTGCGTGACTTCCAGACGGAGGCTCTCGCTTAGTCACTCACGAGCTTTGACCAGATCGTCGATCGATGCCAAGACCAGCATCTTTTTTGTGCAGGCGATCGCGAGTGGCAGGTTTACTACGCGCTCGAGATCGCTGGAGGCAACCACCGCATTCGAATCGCAATGCAGTGACGACGGCCTAACCCATCTCTACTAACAATAGCGAGGCAACACCCGACAGAATCTCGACATGGACGACTTGTTCGACGTCTTCGAGGGCGGGCCTTCCAGCTCGGCCGCACCCACGAAGAGCAAGAAGCGCCAGGCCAACGGCGATGTGAAGTCGCCCGCCGAGGACGTGATTATGCAAGAGGATGCACCCGTCGAGGACAATGCAGCTGGGGGCAATGGCACAGAGCAGGCCACAAAGCGCCAGAAACGCGACGAAGCAGAGCCTGTTGTGACGGACGCTTTCGAGACGGAGCAGTCGCGCGAAGTCGCAGCAGCGGCGGGACTGCAGACACAGCAAGACGGCCAGGCTGTGGTGCTCTCTCACCAAGTCCGACATCAAGTCGCCCTGCCTCCCGACTACGACTACACCCCGATCAACGAACACAAGCCGCCCGCCGACCCCGCGCGCACCTGGCCCTTCACTCTCGATCCCTTCCAGCAAGTCTCGATCGCATCGATCCAGCGAAGCGAGAGCGTGTTAGTGTCGGCCCACACGTCTGCGGGAAAAACAGTGGTAGCAGAGTATGCCATCGCACAATGTCTCAAGAACAACCAGCGAGTCATCTACACCAGCCCGATCAAAGCGCTGAGCAACCAGAAGTACCGCGAGTTCCTGGCCGACTTTGGCGACGTCGGTCTCATGACGGGTGATGTCACCATCAACCCAACAGCAACCTGCCTGGTCATGACGACAGAGATTCTGCGGTCCATGCTTTACAGAGGTTCTGAGATAATGCGCGAGGTAGCCTGGGTTGTATTTGACGAGGTACATTACCTCCGAGACAAGTCGCGAGGGGTGGTGTGGGAAGAGACCATCATTCTACTGCCGGACAAGGTTCGCTATGTGTTCCTGTCTGCCACGATTCCCAACGCTATGCAGTTCGCCGAGTGGATAACGAAGACGCACGGCCAACCCTGTCACGTTGTGTATACCGACTTCCGACCGACGCCTCTCCAGCACTACTTCTTCCCAGCTGGTGCTGATGGCATACATCTGGTGGTTGACGAGAAGGGCGTGTTCAGGGAGGAGAACTTCCAGAAGGCTATGACATCCATAGCTGATAAGGCGGGCACAGAGGCTTCGGACTTCATGGCGAAGCGAAAAGGGAAAGGCAAGGGCAAAAAGACCAACAAGGGCGGCAACAAGGATGGCCAATCCGACATCTACAAGATCGTGAAGATGATCATGGTCAAGAATTACAACCCCGTCATCGTATTCAGCTTCAGCAAGCGCGAGTGTGAGAACCTGGCCTTGTCCATGAGCACGCTTGCGTTCAACGACGACTCGGAGAAGGCTATGGTGTCCAAGGTGTTTAACAGCGCCATCGAGATGCTTTCGGAGGAAGACCGAGCGCTGCCTCAGATCCAGCATATCCTACCTCTGCTTCGACGAGGCATCGGCGTCCATCATTCTGGCCTACTCCCAATTTTAAAAGAGACTATCGAAATTCTCTTCCAGGAGGGTCTCATCAAGGTCCTCTTTGCCACCGAGACCTTCTCGATCGGACTGAACATGCCAGCAAAAACCGTCGTGTTCACGAGCGTGCGAAAATTCGATGGAGTCTCACTGCGATGGGTCACGCCCTCAGAGTTCATCCAAATGTCCGGGCGAGCTGGTCGTCGAGGTCTTGATGAACGTGGTATCGTCATCATGATGATTGACGAGCAGATGGAGCCGGCTGTTGCTAAGGATATCGTGCGTGGACAGCAAGACAACTTGAACTCCGCATTTCATCTCGGCTACAACATGATCCTCAACTTGATGCGGGTTGAGGGTATCTCTCCGGAGTTTATGTTGGAGCGGTGCTTCTTCCAATTTCAAAACACCGCAAGCGTTTCTGGATTAGAGAAGCAGTTGCAAGAGCTCGAGACCGAGAAAGCCAATACCATTATTACCGACGAAGCTACCGTCAAAGACTATTACACGCTACGACAACAACTGGACGGTCATACAAAGGACATGCGCGATGTGATCACGCATCCAAACTACTGCCTACAATTCTTGCAGGCTGGGCGATTGGTAAGAATCAAGTACAAAGACCACGACTTTGGCTGGGGAGCTGCAGTCGCTTTCACACCGCGGAAGGCGAACAAGGGCGAAGTGCTGACTCCTCAGAACTCGTACGTTGTCGATGTGCTGATGCCTGTCGCAAGCGACGCGAAGTTCGCCCCTCAGGCGACGGACGGCCTTCCACCAGGAGTACGACCACCTGCTCCCGGAGAGAAAGGCAAGATAGAGGTCGTACCAGCGCTTCTCTCATGCATCGACTCTATAGGACATCTGCGAGTGTTCTTGCCCAACGAGCTCAAGTCTAATGAGGCGCGCAACACTGTCCGCAAGTCTCTCGAGGAGGTCAAGAGGAGATTCCCTGACGGCATCGCTATCCTCGATCCGATCGAGAACATGGGCATTACCGACGACTCTTTTAAGCGTCTTCTTCGAGCAAGTGGATCCCGCCTTACTATTGAAGCCTCTACAATACTAACTTCCGTCTAGAAAATCGAAGTCCTCGAATCTCGCCTCCTCAGCAACCCTCTTCACAACTCCCCGCGACTACCGGAGCTCTACGAGCAGTATGCCAAGAAGATGGCGCTTGGTGAGAAGATCAAGAACGTTATAAAGGACATCTCGACTGCACTCTCAGTCATGCAACTCGACGAGCTGAAGTCGCGCAAACGTGTCCTCCGCCGCCTCGGCTTCATCGATGAAGCAGACGTCGTCCAGCTAAAGGCTCGCGTTGCTTGTGAGATCAGCACAGGCGACGAACTTGTGCTTAGCGAGCTGCTGTTCAACCGCTTCTTCAACGAGCTTACACCTGAACAGTGCGCAGCGTGTCTGAGCTGCTTTATCTTCGAAGAGAAGAGCGACGAGAACCAACAGTTGAAGGAGGAGCTTGCTAAGCCGTTCCGCGAGATCCAGGCTCAAGCACGACTAATTGCGAAGATTTCCCAAGAATCGAAGCTCCCCGTTACGGAGGAGGAGTATCTCAAGAATTTCAAGTTTCAGCTCATGGAAGTCGTCTTTGCCTGGAGCAAGGGCGCTTCCTTCGCTCAAATATGGTAGGTTTTTCGTTTCAAGCTTTACGACCATGATGCATGTGCTGACGTTTTCCACAGCAAAATGACCGACGTCTACGAAGGCTCCCTCATTCGACTGTTCCGCCGCCTCGAAGAGCTGCTCCGTCAAATCGCACAAGCTGCGAAGGTCATGGGATCCGAAGAGTTGGAGCAAAAGTTCACGAAGAGCTTGGAGTTGGTGAGGAGGGATCTGGTTGCTGCGCAGAGTCTATACCTCTAAGCAGCAACCCGCTTGGGCATCAAGAGTGGTGTACAACACTATGCATTACACGGCGTGGTTGATTTCATGGCATCTCAGGAGTCTCAACAGGTAAGTGTGTATACTCTATCTTTCTAGGTATTACAAATGAATGAGTTCGTGCGATGGGCACGGCGGGCGAAGAGGCTGGTGGGAAGAGCGACAGCTTGTCCACCATGAAGCTTCTTGCCTGCATGCGGGAAGTCTGCCCGTGAGCAGTCCTGCGCCATCTATAAAAAATTGGCCGTTGTCGCTGTATCGTGATCGTGTCACCATAATCCCCCTTTGCATCCTTCAAGCGCCCTGCATGATATCATGCACCGGGAAGCCCACGAGTGTAATTTGCATTGCTCAGGCTCGAGCAAGGACCTCATGCTGGCAGACAAAAAGTCTCGCGGCTTGGCGTGCCATTTGATCAGTCAGGCAGCACCGGAAGGCTCAAGAACATGAGCAAGTTGAAAGTAAGAGTGACTTCATAGACAGACACAGTGACTGCGGCGTCTACATGCGAGGTGCTTCTGCGCCTAGCTTCGTGTCTCTGCCGTGATTCGCTCCCCAGGTCGTCGGCTAAGATCCGGCGTTGAACAAAGTTAGAAGACGGCTCGTGCTCAGGCTGGCCGAGCTTTAGGTCTCCGCACCAGGACAAAACAACAACCTTTCACCCCGAGCTGCAAACCTGTCACCACCGCACTGTCACGGTCACGGTCACGACCGTATTATTCCACGACCACGCTGCGTCACCGACTGCGTCTACCTCGACTGCGGGCGCCGCCAGCATGAACGTTATCAACCAGCACTTCGCACCCCCTCCACACTTGCTGAACAACCGCCTCTCGCCAACCCGCAACCGTACGTACAGCATGGACGCCTGGCAGCCCCTCTACACGCTCGCTGACAATGCCCCGCGCGCTGCAGTGCTCTCATCGTCGAACAGCATGTCCTCACGAAAGCGAAAGGCCGACGACGATGGAAACAGCGGCGACGACGATCGAATGTCGGCATCGCCCTCTGGCTCCCCTGCTGTCCTCAACCGAACCCTACCGCCACGACACGGTTTTAAGCGCATGCGAACGAACGTTTCGGGCCGCCCGCTCCCTCTTCCGCGACTTCTCGAGACCCTGAACGCCGACGAGATGCGGAACATGCTGCAGTCAATCTGCGAGCGCCACCCAGACATCAGCACCGAGATCGTGTCAACCGCCCCGCGCCCGAGCGTCCAGTCAACATTGGAGGTGCTGGGCAAATACGAGTCGGCCTTCCAGTCAGCGTTTCCTTTTGGTGGACGGTCAGCAAGCGACTACGCATACAACCGGGTGCGGCAGCAGCTTGTCGAGCTCCTGGAGTCGCTGAAGGACTTCACGCCTCATTTCCTGCCACCGAACGAGGCCCAGCCTGCCACCTCTCTCGCTTACCTCGACGGCGCCACCGACATAATTCATCGACTGCCGGATTGGGACACGTATCAGCACAACCGCCACAAGCAAGAGGCGTACGAGGAGATGGCGAAAGCGTGGGCTTCAGTCATTCGAGAAGCAGCGAAGAAGGCAGGGGGCATACAACTGCAGTACGGAGGCTGGGACCAGAAGATCGCGAAGCACAACGAGGTCTCAGGAGGACGGATGCTAGAGGCTGTCAACGAGCTACGAGGCGGGCTGGGCTGGATGGGAGGTGATGGCTCAGCGCCTTCTCCCGCTGCGGGTGGCCCTGCCGATACTATATCCATTCGACAGCAGCTGTTGAGTGGGACGTACGGTATGGGTGCACCGGTTCGCGTGGGTCCGTGGTAGAATTTCTATCTGACTGACACTCTTTTAGGTGTGTCCATAGCATGGCACTAGCGCCAGGGTGGAGAGATACGATACATTGGGGTTGAGAAGGAGGCGAAATATCCGCCTCGTCGATTCACTCGGTAGCATCGCTCGAGCGTACGAGCAGACCGGGATACCATCAAGGGAGGCTCTGTCGACGCTGCAACAATATTGCATGATCACATTGCATGTGGAGGAACTCTCACGAGATTTTACGATTTTGCTTTCTATCAATGCATAGCATGCTTTCTCATACCATTGGCATTTCGGCGCGAGGGAATACTTGTCTGCCTTCCTTTCTTTCTTGGCGTCACGGATGGGCGGGCAACGGCGTACCATTCCATTGGAGGTGGATCGCCACGCTGGTATAATGTTTGTTCCTTATTGTTTAGCAACACTTATGGGGGGCTATGGTCTGGTCTGACATTGGTCGGAGATTCGATTGAGAATGAATAGATTTTATTATCAAGGGAACTTTGCCCATATGTTGGTCACAAAACAGATGCTACTAATTGCTAGCCAGTACAAAGAACTCCAAGTGACGCTCCAAGATAACAGAAGCGCTCACCTTAAGCACCGGGGTAGCCAGAATGAAACACGTGAACACGTGGACGAGCCGAAACAGCTTGGGATTAGCGCGATTCTGCCTCAGGCAATCGCGACTGTGCACCGTTCACCGTACATCATTCATTGCGCCTTCCCATCTGATGAGACAACACACCTCGAACAGCATTTGCTGTCAATCGTCTTGCACTTCGCTATTAACACTTTTCCTATGCGGAGAGCCTGGCTGCAAGTTCTCCGTACGGGTTTCCTGAACGCGCAGCCTCGCTTGGGCCAGGCTTCTTTCAGGTCGCAATGGCGATCTTTCTAGACAAGTTGCCGGGAGTCAAGGTCGAGATCATCGTGAATGGCCAGTCACTGACCGAGTACGACTGTGATGAGGAGATTGCGGAAGCGGATACGGTCACCAAGTACGTTGAGTCGCAAAGCGGCGCTGAGTTTGCGATCAAGTTTACGGTCACGGACCCAAAGCCGGAAAGCTTCCTCACGGTAGAATACTTCATCGATGGAAAATCTACTACCGGCAACCTAGTCTGGCAAGAACGTTACCAGCACAAGTCCACGCATCATAGCACGCATCGTGGGATTCGCACTAGACAAGGCTCGAAGGTCTACGAACAGCGATATTGTTTTTCTGAGCTAAAGACTGGTATGGTGGCTTTTCCACTTTTTGCTATGCCACTTTTTCCCTAACTCACTGCATAGATGACTCAGCCATAGGCAATGCTGGCGAGGAGCTCAAGAGCGCTCTCGCGAAGACTGGCATCATTTCCGTCACAGTTCGTCGGGTTAAGAACGTTCGAGAAGTTCCTCGAGAAGGTCCCGTAGTACAAGGAATTTTCATGAACGCGACAACACCGGAAACTGTCCCCGAGAAGGCACTCAAAGGGAGGGCCCTTTCACATCAATTAAGGTACGAGGAGCAAGTCTTTGAGCTCTCTGAACAAGCTCTGAAATCCTACAGCTACAGTCAGCCGCGAGTCATCGAAGAGCGGGCACCTGGAGACACTCGGATGGTATGGGAGTACATAGATACTCGCACGAAGCCGTTCGTGACGTACAATTTCTTATATCGGTCTCGAGGTAAGAACAAATTCCCGCACTCCTTCTAATTTTAGTTCTAGCTAGCTGACTTCATCACAGTTGCACTAAAGGCACTCTGCGTGATCCCCCGATCCCCTAGCCCTGCACCACTGGAAGAACGACCGGTAGAGGAGCTGTCTGGAGAAGAAGCGAGAGAAGTACTGAGGCTGAAACGAGTGAGTCATTTGAGGCTCGCATCTCGCGCTTCAGCAGATTGACAACAGTATAGGAGAGGGAGGAGGCTGCCCGGAGGATCAAGCAAGAACATGGCGTCAAACGAGAGCGGACGGGCGATAGTTCTAGCGACGCGTTTGCAGATGACGACGAAGTCTCATTCGTCTCTGCTAAGCGCGTAAGGAGTTCAGCCCTTCGTGCTGATGCCGAAATCGAGATTGTTGACCTGACCTGAACGACGACATTTCATCCTTCCGGCGTTGATGAAGCCAAGCTGGCGCATATCGGCTCGGGGTTTGTTGTCCTTTGTATTACACCCATCATGACCGAACATCGCTGCCTTATTCTTGCGTGGCGTTACGGAGATGGTATTTTCGCACGCATGCTGGAACCAGAAACAAGGGACATGATATGACAATCGCGAAGCTATCTCTTCCTGGATACCTCACGGGCAAGAAGGCGTAATCAAGGACATATGGTATTTGGTATTTGGTATTTCTTGGGACTATTCCATTAATGTTCCGTCCATCCCATCTAAGTTCATTGGTGTTCTCCACGCTCACGTGTCTACCTGACGATGCGTTCCTTCCCTTTTCAACTTCACCTCCAGAAGCGCGCTTCCTCTCACCTTCACCTGAGCTTAGCCCCGCCCCGACGCAGTAGTTGATATCTATATAGCGATGCCGATGCGCGTCTTCTGAGGATCGTACTCGCCCACAACCTCCCGCAACCCCATTCTTTCGCAGCCTTCTCCATTTGCAACATCATCATTCTCCCACATTGCTTTCGCCATAGCCACGCATTACCAGACCATGGCTATCCTCCACGATTGGCCAACCCTTAAGGTGAACATCGTCGTCAACGACGTCCCGCTCGAGGAGTACCCCATCCACGGCCTGGACCTTCCCAAAACGGTCGCACGCTATATTCCAGCTAGCTCAGGCGCAGACTTCACGATCAAGTACGCGTTCACGCGCCCGTTTCCAGCTGATCGACCCGTCTCGATAGGCATCAAGATCGATGGGTATCCCGTTGACGAACCTTTCCATCACGGTCGCGACCTCTTTGAGAAAGAGGGATATACATGCTCCGGTGCGATGCTGAAAGCGGGGCTGAGGTGGTATGAGAGGAAGTTCAAGTTCGCTGAGATTAGTATCGGTGAGTGATTCCTCCTCCCTCATGCCTTCGCGGATTGGATAGGCTTCTAACGAGGACAACGCAGAGGAGGGTAACCTCGACCCCGTGAGTGAGGAGCTCACGCACGCACTAGACTCCGTCGGCACTATCGAGCTGTCCTTCTGGTTCTGCGAGAACGCGAGTCGGAATGTGGTACCGAAGATTCCCCCCAAGAAGCTAAATCACCTTGGTGTTGTGCCGGAGAAGGCGGTCAAAGGAGAGTCGATCTCGCATCAGGCTTGGTAAGTCACACCTGAAGCATGAGCTGAACGTGGTGTGCGATTGAGTGAGATGATAGCTAACAATATGACAGCTTGGGTCAGCCCGAAGCTTCTTCGAGCGTGACTTACTACGATGCCGACTACGCTGAGGAAGAGCCCTTTGCTACGTTTATATACAAGTACCGCAGCCTCAGTACGCGCCTTTTGCTTCGCTCCACTGTCCAATGCTCATACTGATCTACTGTCGACAGAAGCTCTCAAATCGCTCTACGTGATCCCGCGAACACCGACTCCCGAGCCTCTCGAAGACCGCGACATCGAGGGCATGAACCCGCGCGAACTCAAGGTCGCTCTGCGACGACTCCGAGTAAGTCCATCCCCATTCTCACATTTTGCAGGATGCATACTAATCATTACTGTAGCAACACCAATTTGCGCAACAGCGCATCAAGCGCGAGCGTGAGCGCGAGGGCTCCCCCGAAACCGTCTACGGTGACGATGACGAAGATGAGATCGTCTACATCGGTACCAAGCGTCGTCGCCTTTGTCTCCCTAGCGAGCAGGACGTGGTCATTGATTTGGGGGCTGAGGATGAAGAGGAGTCCCAGGAGTTCTTCGATGTGGAGAGTAACTGAGCATTGCAGAATAGTGATGGAGAGACGAGGTGGAATATGGAGGGATAACACACTCATTTGATCTTTCGGCTTATGATACACGATCTTCTTCAGATCTGCGCCCCGTCATCAGCGCCCTTCTTTCTTCTGGGGGTACGGAGATCTAGCGGGATGGGGACATAATCTCGCGTCACGAACAGAGATCGGCATTTCTCTGATACTTGGCTTGCATCTCTGGAATCAGAGCATTAGCCGAAGTTTATTCTAGGCACAGTCCACAACATCGTTCCCAACGGCAATCTTCCATCCATTGGATTCCTACATGATCTTAAATTCCGGTTCACAATGTCCACTTCATATCCAGGTGTTATGTTACGTTCAAGGACTGTGTACAGAGGGACCATAACAGAGTTAGTCATCCAACTGGAAGGCATCGCGTGAGCGAGCATCGGTCTAGCTTGAATTACGGGGACCCTCGATTGTTGGTGTCCGCCGGTGCTGTGTGGCATTAGATGCGTCCTTTACGTTGTCATCATTCTCCCTGCTTACCTGCGAAATATTTGGCCTAGGCTGCTTCTGAAGTGACTTCGAGATCGACGGATCGTTTGTGGCCCCCGATCAGACCATCAGAGTTTGTATCTGCTGGATCTGTGTGGCATTAACTATGCCCCTAGGTAGTCGGAATGACGGTACGCCCACCTGCAAAATATTTGGCCTTAGCCGCTTCCGAACCATCTCCTGTTTCGAATTCGAGGTCGACGGATCGTTTTCGGGGAGGACAGCTTAGAACACTCCCACCTGTGTGGCTTCAGATATGTCCCTGGTCTGGGTTGCGGAATATAATACTCACGTACGAAAAATGGAGACGTTCCTGAAGTATCTGCTGTTTTAGCTTCGACATCGGCGGATCAGTCGCGAATGGGAGACGCTGCGTGAGAACATGAGCGAAACTGCAATGGTTCGGGATTTTGCGATCATACTTACCCGCCGGTGTGACTGGGAATACGGTAGCAATAGCTGCAAAAGCAGTGAGGATGATAGATGTTGCCTTCATAGTGACTTGGATGAGTGGTTGGGATGAATAGAAGTGGGCACTTGTACTTCGAGTGATAAGAGGTATTAGAAGGTATGTTTATTTCGATGAAGCAGACGTAATTCGGGGACTATTGGGTACTTAGGGCTCGATCGAGCGGTTATCGCGGTAAGTGTGCAATTGACTGGAGGTGTTGGAAGGATTCAAGGGCGGTCGGGTGCGATGGATCGATCACTAGCGCCGATATTCAATCGGCATATACCGAGGATGATGTTGTTGCATTTGATTCGTATTCCTGAAGTAGCAGGCACGAAGCTCTAAAAGTCTGATCTAATCTTGTAAAAAGCGCTCTTTGTTGCAACTATAACAAGGGTAAACTTACTGTGGTGATAAAATTTCATTCATAGTACAGGAGGTTGGAGGATAGGCTCCGGGATGGGTTGGGCCGCCGCCCTCGCCCTCGCCTTCCTGGTCAAGAAAACTTGGTTGTTTATCGTAGACGTATTTAGCTGGATAGATTTTAGAAAAGATTTTATAGGATTACGTAGAGGAATAACAATAAAGATACAGTAACTTAGCTATACTTTTATAATTTAACTACTATTAAGTCTTTAGTTTTATATAGCTTAATATACCTTTTTAAGACTATTGTATAACTTTATAATACTATTTATAAATAGCTCCTACAGTTATAACTAGACGTAACTATATTATAATAATATTTAAAGTTAGTTTATTATAAATACCTACTAACAGGACTACTAGTACTCTAAGATAGTAGAAAATTTTAACTTTCTATATTATATATAATATTATCTACTAATCTAAATTTACTAAACTTTAATAGATAAAGTAATAGTCGCGTAAAGCAGTACTGTATAGTAATAGATTGTAATAAGAGCTTTTAAGTAACTCACGTTGACTCGCCAAGCTTTGTTTGCTCATTTGGAGGTTGGAGGATGGTGCGTCTCGCACGAGAACACTAGGCATTCTGATATCTACCAATTGCCCGCTTCTAAATTGGTCTGATCTGCATGAAAATACCTCATTTACTCTGTGGCTTGGAGTGAATCCTTAGCTGTTGCGGGAACCCAGGGCTGCACACTCATGGCAATACTCATCGGAACATCCAGCGGCTGGCATGTCATTTCACCTGTAGCGCCGCACTTTGACCAAAAACGGTCGATTGAAGCGCTGAATACAGCGATGTTGGAGTCCCACCCTGGTTTAGTTACGCAGAAAAGTATGGACTCTACCCAGGTAGCCTGCGTGTTGTGGCTTTCCACCAGCAGGGAGGCGTTTCGGGCTGCCAAAACCTGTGACTATAGGAGATTGTGAAACCAGTACGCATGACATACGACTCTTTATTCATATCCCATTGTGACGTCAACTTCCTGACGAAGGCCACCGCAACAATTATGCTAGATTAGTGCGGCACACTTCACCTCCGCTAGCAGCGAGTTCAAGAATTGACTAGCAATCCACCTTCCTGAAAGACATCGTTGCGACGGGCAGGTTTGTCGCTGGATCATCCGTTCGACGGAGCTGCTTCATAACCTACTGGGAATACAAGCTAAGTCAATATTATCTAGGATCGTATTTACCTAATGGGCCACATATAACTGCAGCAGCCATTGCCAAGGACTCGGTGAAGACGATAGCGGTGACCTTCATGATAACTTAATGAGAATGAAAGGATAACGATGGAACTCGATTTGGTGGTGGTGGGAATTGATGATAAGAACCTGTATTTGATGGGACAGAGGTGCCGCTTTATATCCTTAATTGTGGTGACTCGTGGAATAATCCAGAGTGACTGGATAATCCGGGGGAGATCTACGACGCGTTCGCTCAACTTGGTATCACTGGCAGAACCAAGAAAGTCGTTCAGGCTAGGTCGGAAAAGTAAATCTTAGAACTTGGCTGTTCCGTCCACGGCGTGCTTTAACATACTTTAACATACAGAACTACCTCAAGGAGAACTAATCTCCATGCTCCAGTCTACGGCTTACTTTGCCCCGCTCAATAGACAGCTCGATCATCGCTCATCGACGCTTGCCTATCGGTAATACTGCTGCAATGAGAACTTTCACATGGCTCCTTCGCTCTCGCGTTGAGCCAAATTCCTGGGAGTTTCCTACCAGGCTCTGTATCTTCTTGCCGATTGACGAGGTCGCTGCGGTCGCCGGATCTTTCGATCGTCCGAGTATCTTCCAAAGCTATTAGATTACAAGCAAGGGCGACAGACTACAAAATCTGAGTGTCATGTTTACCTGAATCAACTGGTGCCGCTGCAGCAGCTGCCAGGAAAACGGTAAGAATAACAGCTGTAAGCTTTATGATGAGTCGAATTGAGGATGAAGAGCTGATGTGACTTCAATTGCTTAGTGATGAGAGGTATTGAGGCCAATCTAATGTTCAACAAAGCATACTCACACCTCTACAGGATTAAAATTTCTTTAAATATAGGGCGGCATTGCGAGTTGTCCAAAGTAGTTAGCTTGGTGGGTAAGTATCTACATCTAACTTAGCTGGACGTATTGGAAGGATCGAGTAAGTTAACCTAGCAGTAAGAATAAGTAGCCTTACCTAGCTTACCCAGCAAGGACAGTACTTTATTATTCTAGTTAAGTAGTGAATGTAACTCGATTTTCTTATATTATATAACTTAGTAACTTAGTCGTGTAAGAAAAAGATTAGCTATTAGGAGCTACGCCTGGTATAGCGCTCAGCTTATAGGGCTATAAGTACAGATAAAAGGCAACTCTAGTTCTCTATAACTAATATTCTTCGATGTCTGTATGAGCAGAAGTATCCGAAAGACGGCATATAGATAGTATACTAAAATATATATAACTACTTAGGAGCACTTCAAAATTAAACCACTACCTAGATAAGACTATACTTAGTTACTTAGAGTAGTCCTGTATAATTGATTTAAAGCGATACCTATACCCTAACTCCGCGCATTGGTGGCTATCCCCAAAGATAGATCTTATAATATAGATGGGCATCGATCAACTCAGATAGTCAATTAGCTACTATAGACGCTTTACAGATTATATCTAGTCGGCTTCTAGTAGGCGGCAATCTTAATTTACTAGTCTACTTCTATCGCTAAGTACTAGAGGACGAATACCTTAAGCTCAGCCAGGTCTCTTCTTTCACCCATGGCACGCATTTCACCTCGACACATCAAACAATCTCTACGCATGGCGTATACAATGTTGGGCAGGATAGAGCGAACGTTCTTGAAAGCTGCTTATGTCCCACTCATCATTGGGGAGATAGCTGACTCCATGTCAGTGGCAGTTCTGTGTCATCCGATGGACGGCGAAACGTTTCATCGATGCGTTCCTTCCAAAACTACCTTCACTCGCACTATTGCTAGCAGCTGCCTCAGCAACGAGCAAATCTCTCTCACGTTCATTTTGCTCCGACCCGCTGCTGGTGATTTTAGCGCCGTTTGCTTCAGGGAATTCTCGCACCTTCCAATCCTAAGTTTCCACATACACCCCACCTCTTGTCTCAGCTCCGCCAACCCTTAGCACTACAACCGCTACAGCGTCACAGTCAGTATGGCGATCATTCCAGATATCCCAGGAATTGAGGTCGACATTCTCGTCGGCGGCAAAGAGCTCGTGGAGTACGCTGATGAAGAGGAGGAGGCTTCACCAAAGAAGGTCGTCAGATATGTGGAAGCTACCTCTGGCGCTCACTTCAAGGTCAAATGGTGCACCACTACTGAGTTCAAACCAGAATATGACATCAGCGTTCAAGTTCTGGTCGATGGAGAGTGGAAAAAGGGAAGATTTCATCGCAAAAGTGCGCTGTCGACGGGGGTTACGGATACATGCAAAGGTAGCGACACGTATACGAACGGCCAATGGTTCCTTCAAAAATTCTGGTTCTCGCAGCTCGCCACTGGTAAGGACCCGGCTCTTGGTCTCTTATGAAGACACTGCTGATGACATATATAGATGAAGACGCGAGCAGGAACGTGGATAATCAGTTAAAGAAGCTCATCGCAACAACCGGACAGATCTCTGTCAAGATGTTTCGCGTCACAAACTTTCGGACCTGGAACCCGGTAGACCGAGAGCCTCACCAAGCAGCCAAGTTTGGAACTGTCCCCGAGAAGGCTTTGAAAGGCTCAGAAGCCCTTTCTCATCACGCATGGTAGGTCTTAAGTAAGCTGCAAGTATACATCCAACTAACATTGGTCAGCCTGGATGCCCCCGTACCTCAGCCGAATATCAATATGTACAATTTTGACTACGTCGATGGCCGCGAGAAGCCATTTGCGACATACGTTTTCAAATATCGCTCCTTGGGTATTTCGAAATACACACCTTCGTAATGAGGATGGCACTGAAAGTCTTTGATAGTTGCCTTGAAGGCCCTCTACATCATACCACCGACTCCGCCGCTTGAAGACCGTCCAGTAGAAGGGCTCAGTCACGATGAGCTGAAGCAACTTCAAGAGCAATTGCGCATCTACAAGGTATGGCAGTCGATACACTGTGGTTGGCATCGCACTTACAGCAACTAGCAACGAGTCGAGGCCAAGTCCGAGATGAAGCGGGAGGTCAAGACAGAGCCCCAAGGAGAACCTGTCGTCGTGGATGAGGACGATGATGAGATCTCCGTGGTGTCATCGAAGAAGCGGAAGCGACGACATACTCCTCAGGAGGCCGACGAGGTAGTCGAGCTGGACTAAACCCCCCAACGCAGCATCTCATCTACAGTCTCGATGGCGATGGCGATGGAAAGCAGCTGCATAGGCTCTTAATGACCTGCAGCCGGGAACGGGACTGTATGTAACTATGTATCTGCTCGGTCAGCATCCCCTTGCTATGGAACATCGATTCATTCCTTCGTCCTCTTCTTCTTGGTCAACCTCTGTTCTCTTGAATACTTGCCTCACTGCACTCCACTTGTCTAAATTGTAAATAACGATGATCCATTCACCGGCCTCCGAATGCCGTACTAATGGAGACCGTCTCCGCGGACGCACGCAAGATTTGTCACGCTGCGATCTGACACACCATCCGCTTGGCATTCACGCTTAATCGGACACCTGAGCGAGGCTGGGCAAGTAGCTGAAAGAGATCGGAAAGCAAGTTGTCGATGTATGACGGCTCTTCGGTAATTTGGCTACGTTGACGTAACATTGCGGGCAGGAACAGGATGCGGGGAAGACTAGTGGTCGAATAAGGCTCTATCGGATGTTGCTCCGCCTTAGACATCGACCTACAACAACACGTTCCGTCCCGACACTCACAATATCGGAATAGCCTCCTATGATCATGGACATAGGAGGTTGGTAGTCGCCTAAAGTAGTGCTGGCGTCCCATATCTGGACGACTATTAGTTGCTCGCGCAATGAGGGGTGCCGTGGCCATCAAACGCGGCTGCGCGTCGCGTCGAATGTATAAAGGTACTTTGAGGTTGTACCGCGTGACGGAGGAACTGGTTCCTGTATGAAAGTCAGTTGTTCGACAAGTGACAGTTAGCATGTGGCTTCTTTCGCTTAGCGGTCTGGTCGCGATCGCGACTGGTAAATGAGCTCTCTGCAACCTTAGCCTCAAATGAACATTATACTGATATGGATAGCTCAAACGACTCTCGATCAACCTCCGGGGCCCCAACACCTTCGCACCATCGGCCACACTCCCGGCGCAGGGTTGGTGGACTAACGAAATGATCAGATATCATTCAGAGCTTCATTTGATGGTTGATGACTCGACATCTCTGATCTATCTTTATGCTGCACGGGTAGCTGTGGGACTGGGCGCCTTGAACTCAACCTCGTGCACGTTCCGTACAGACTACCAGGCGAACCAGGACAGATAAGCTACGACTACCCTGAGGCTTTTTGAGATTACAAACGCCACCGAAGCAGCTTCAGCCTCTGCGGCTTCTGCATCTCAAGCTAGTGCGTATCCGATACCAAGTACAACAACTGGAACGCCAACGGTGGGCTTCACTTCCCCAACGCTAGGTGTCAGGAACATGACCTTTCCACCTTACGCTTTGAACTTGACGCTTGAAGGGCACTCGTTGCTGAGGCAGGCAGTGGCGCCATACGCGAGTCACAACGATGAGTTCAACACAACCGAGTATGAGCTGCACAATACGTATGGCTACACATCGGCGAAAGCAACCTACAACGCCCTTCTCCAAGTCTTCCCAGCGAAGAGTCCATTCTTCATCGCGTGAAGTACCTCGCCTGGTTCTAGGCATTGACTTTCTCCGTGGCTAGAATTCTTTTACTTCGGCGTTGAAACATGTGGTTTCAACGGAAACGCGGATATGGAGTTGTGCACTCGGTGGATGGAACTGAGTGCCTTCTTCCCACTGTATAGGAACCACAACTCCAGGAACACTATTGTACAGGAAGCCTTTCGTTGGGCAACAACTGCAAAAGGCGAGTCATGCTTTTGAAATTGAGCAAATTGCCGGCCCGCTGACAATGAGAACATAGGAACGAGAAGAGCAATATATGTCCGCTTTCAGCTCCTCCCCTACTGGTATACACTCTTCTACAACGCGCACACGCAAGGTGGCACCGTTCTTCGCCCTCTGAGTTGGAACTTCCCAGACGAAGCAGGTAAGATCCCCAACCTACAACGACATCTCAGATATTCACACATCGGTAGATCTCAAGGCCATCGACAACCAATTCATGCTCGGTCCCTCTATTCTCATAACACCTGTTCTAGCACCCTTCCTTTCTCAATCTCAAGGCGTCTTCCCAGGTGTCACGACAGGTACTCGCTGATAAGATTGGTACGCTCTCGAAGAAGTCATGTCACAGCCCGGTCAGAATATCACGCTTGACGCTCCATTAGAGAAGATCCCAGTCCATTTACGCGGAGGAACGATCATTGCAAGTCAGACACCTGGTAACACAACGAAACAGACTAGACTGAATCCCTGGAGCTTTATCGCTGCGCTAGATAAGAATAATCAGGCGAGTGGAGAGTTGTATATGGATGACGGGGTCAGTCTTGAGCCGGAGGATACTGATTTTGTCACCGTAAGTACCTAGCTGCCCGCCACGTTGGGAATGTGAACAGTTGCTGATGAGTAGCTAGTTCTCTTTCGCAAACTCAACACTGACCACCCACGCCACCGGGTCTTACGTCGACAACAACTCGTTGCAAAATATCACGATTGCGGGCATTAAGAGCTCAGAAGATGGGTATGAAGAGTGGAAAGGCTGGAAGGGTGTGTCCGTTACTCATGGTGGTAATAAAGTTGATTGTCAGGGTGTGAAGATCGGCAGTGCTCAGAATGGAGTCGTACGTGTGCAAGGTCTAGATGTTGCTAGCGTTTTCACACGAGACCTAGTCCTGAAGTTGCAGTAACGGTAATGGGCATCCGGAGTAGGTGTAGAGATACTGTAGGAGTATCCTTTGGGAGCGCTTCGTCTCACAAACGCCACTTAGGTGGACCTTATCTAAACGACTATAGCGCTTCAAGGATCGTGATACGTTATCTGTACTCCCGTCCCCACTCAGTGAGTGGCCGGGTGCGAGGTCGGGATGGATGACGATAAGAGGGGTTGAGGCGTCGTGATAGCACTTGGCGAGCATAACCCGTAGGATCTTTCGCACAGCGCGATTGTAATGACAGCGAACTGATCTCTTGATATAAGTGTGACTGTGGCGGTTGCGAGGATGACTTTACATCTGCATCTTGCTTCGAGGATATTAGACGGAACCGCGACGCTACCTGTCTTCAGCCCGGTATCAGCTTCCTTCAATTCTCTGTAGCTGTTCTCTTCACGAAGCAGCAATCACGCCGTAGTCGCACGCATGACTGGCTTTCGCTTTAGGGTAGAATTCGAAAAAGAGCACTGGTCCGCTTCAGAAGACATCATTTCGCTACTGCTGCGACCATGGTCTCGTCGAATAGTTCAATATGGAGTAAATCTCACGACTGGGAAAAAGCTCATGGGAAACCTCCGTCTGGCTCCGGAGTTTCTGCAATGGAAGGCCTTGAAGATGACATACTCCGCCTTCTACAAGGCTCGAAGAACCCTATCAAAGTTCGGCCACCGTGCAGATCAGTTTAGCATCATAGTGATTGCCACCTCTCCTCCACCTCAAGTCACATTCGAATACGCTGGTCTACTAGAATATGACCGCATACATTGGTCGATATCCGCCGACCTTGTTACGGCGTATCGTGACGATGTTTTCGTATGGAGCTGATCATCCTTTCTGAGCAATGATTGGTATCACGACAATATACTTGCACACTTGGAAGAGAAATTTGATGATAGATTAGGAAAGGTAGAGGACTTGAAAAAACATGACGCGGATGTTAATGGCTCTAAGATAGCGTCGTACTAAGACAGTGAAATTAAACTTGCGAGATGATCTTTAGATTGTTGCCCACCAAAATCTGCCAGCTACGAAACGCGAATACTTCCACTTATTGGACAGATCTTGGGACCATGATGCGGGTTCTCTCTAGAGCGCTTGAATCGACGCCACTTGAATTCTTCAGTGTTGAGAACATGATGGCTCTGTACAAACCCGCCGGAAATCTGGAGCTGGATTTCCAGCATCTGGGCATCATACTAATAGCATCACTGGAAGCCGCTTGAGCAATGTTCGTCATGTTGGCCAAGAACAGCTCGTTCGGACCCAATTATTCCGAATGCGGTCATATGATGAAAGCTCATAGTTTTTCTCACCTTGTACCACGAGTATATAACTCTCGTGGGTCTACTATCGACGATCGTACATCGTGGGTTCCTCGCCTTCGTAATAGACAAAGAAATATCGCCTAAAGTAGCACCGCACAGTCATAGATTGTAAAGAGATTTTGAGTAACTCACGTTGACTCGCCAAGCTTTGTTTGCTCATTTGGGGGTTCGTCGCCATTGTAGGTCGATATTTTGAAACGCGATCGCGCTAGCCTAGCAGGGATTAGCGGCATGGAGCAATAAACCCAAACATCGACTGCCTTTTCCTCGAAACTTCACACACAGTACTCGTACAGTAAGACATATCTTAAAGTTATAGAAGTAGATCTAACATTGTCTAGGATAGCGAACTTTACCTATCTCGCGCGAGTATCACAATGACCGACTATATTGAGGCGCAGGCCGTTGATGCCATCAAGAGAAACTACAGTTACGCCTTTTCGATTCAGTTCGATAGAGAGACTCCAGTTCAACCAGTTGATCTGACTTCGATATTCTTCTTGAGGCGCAGGCGCAGATGATGCGCCAATGCGTTGCGAAATACAAAACGGAGTTGCTCCGGTGGGCAATGAGCAATGGAACGGGAGCAGAGCCTGATGCAATGCCGGCTATCATCCAGCAGGTGGTTCGCGATTCCAATTTGGAAGGAATTGTAACGGACCTCGACCAGGCATTGAAGCTCCACGAGCAGATCAAAGCGGCAAATGCAGGGAAGAGTAGAAAGAGAGAGACATCCGCCGATGATCTTTCCGACAAGAGCAGGATGAAGGAAGGTGAAGATATACCCGTGGCTCACGCTGCGACAACTAACCCAACGTCAAAGGCGGATGACTCTGCCAGACGGACAGAGACGCCTCTAGGTGAGGGCGAGTCCGTAAGACGACGGATTCTGTGCGGAGTCATAGTGCGGGTGCGCCTGCTACGACTCCGAACCCTTCGAGCACAAACGCGGAGTTTTCTGCGACAAAGGTCGAAAATGAGAACAAGGATCCAAATGCGGCTGCGGCTGCAGGGACTCCGGGGAAACAGGACAACCACAAGGGGGGCGTACCTGCAGGGCCTCCTAAAGTCAAGGAGAAGAGGAAGAGGAAGAAGGGAAAGAAAGAGAAGGAAAAGGTCGGACAAGAAGCGAAGCAGGGCAAGTCGGACAACGCGCCCTCTACTGAGAAGGTGCTGGATCGCGAAGCTATAAAGGCCAAGTTGAGGCAAAATCTGAGGTCCGAAACAGCACACACGACTGAGATGAAACTAGCGAGTTCAGCGCCTAGCTACAACGCTTCGGCAGATGGGCCTGGCTCAGAATCAACGCCAACGCAAATGGGCAACAAGGACACGAAAGTGCCTTGTGCTTCGGAGAACATCGGCAGCGCACCCAAGGTTGAAACTGCTGAGGTGAAGAAAGACGAATCTTCCACAAACAAGTCTCGCCCTACCACGAGCGCACAAAGGCCAATGGATGAGGGAGCTACCAACATCAAGCAGATGCCACCTGCCGCCACATCGGTGGCACCAAAGCCTAGTGCAGCAGAGACAAGCAATTCCAAGGTTGACCCTGACTCTGGGAATAAACCTGGAAGCAAAAAATCGACGGAGGCATCGGCTCAGAGCCCCCATCAAGGAGACTCAGAGAAAGTGACTTCGAAGAGGAAGAAAGCGCAGAAGGCTCCCTCGGGTCCTTTACCAAACGACAAGTTGAAGCATTCGACTCCAGCAAATTTGTCGTATGGCGCAGCTCTGAAGCGAGAACCTCCGGTCACTCACAAAGCTGAGAACACACCACAGTTTGCCACGCAACCTGCTCTGGCACAGCCAGCTACCAAGCAGCAAGTAGCTGCTTGCAATCACGTTTTGGACACGGCGTGCGATTGTGATGAGCCCTGGTCAAAGTACGACACCAAGGCCGAGAGACCGCAAGATCCTACCGTCTACCCTGATAGGTATACAAAAGATCGGAACAGAGACCTCTGCCTCTGCTACGATCTTATCTACCATGGCCGATGTCCTCGAGGAATTCAATGCTCCGCGCGTCATTGGAAGCCGAAACCCTATGAGAAGCGCTGGATGAAGCCTGAGTTTGTCGCGCTTATTGAGAGTAGGTCTGGGTGGGATCGATATGCTCCTGATGAGGATCCGTTCTACCAGGGCGTCCACGACTTATGCGCGATGGGAATTGGTGTTTGGGTAAGGGCAAGATCGTTGCTCTTCTTCCTAAGCAACACGAACCCTTGTTCGAGCACGTCAATGCTGCTAACTAGCGATCTGGCATTAGTGGCGGAGGCCGTGGCAATGGCCGTGGTGGACGCGGAGGTAAGTCTTTGGAGGCTGACTATGCGCCGCCAGCGAATTATGCCTCGAATATCTTGGATTATAGCAATTATCCATATGATGCGGTTGCCGAACTATAAGGCCTGGCAAGAAATGATCATCACGCCTGCGGGTGTCATATGATCTGGCTGCGCGTTTTGGTGGAAGTGAAGAGTCTGGAACAGGGTCTGGTATCTAGGTATTACATGAACGAATGTGACTCTTTACATCCCGCCTATGTTGTCCTATGAACCTGACGTGTGTGATGTATTACATGCTGACAATTACATGAAGTTACATTGATAACTCTAATACAAGGTTGGCGCACTCACTTTCTTGGCTGGGGGTTTTTGAGCCCAATCGCATGTCACAGATCCCCATACACTGGGGCTGCGAAACTAAATCCAGTAGTAGATTAGCCTTTTCGATGCTTCTCTCGGTAGGATTCAGCTGCGGGTAGTGCTCCGTGAGCATCCCGAGGTCTTTCCCTTTTATGGGTTCATCCCGACGAAATAACGTCTGTTCCAATATGCCTAGGTATTTGGAGACTCTTAACGACCCCGATTTCTCGCGGAAACAACCAATGCATCTCGTCTATTCAGTCTACTTATGATACTTGTACGCAATGAGGAATATTAGCTCATATCACACATAATCATGCGCTCGCAGGCCTGCGATGTGCTTGCTTGGGGAAGAATCTTCTGGGCGTCTTCTCCAATCTCCTTTGCTCGCTTCTCATGATCATTAAGCGCACATTATGACGAATTTATTGAGACCATAGCAGCAAGAATAGCAAATGTAAGCAGATGAAGCAGCCCTAGATGTCAGTTCCCCAATGTTGATTTGCTCCTCAGGGTATACATAAGTGGTTCACGGTCTAATACTAAAGATAAATCTTGAAGTCGAAAGTCAAGACTCGTAATCAATTACTTCATTTTATGAACATCTTATTGTCACGGCTTATTGCACATCGCGAATTATGGATCAATCCATAGCATCACAAACCATCACACATCTTACACGTATCAAGAAAGCTGGGAGTCAAGCAAGAACAGTTTAGATTCTAATCTGAAAATAAAAATAAAAATAAAAATAAAAATAAAAATAAAAATAAAAATAAAAATAAAAATAAAAATAAAAATAAAAA